>JAVRKA010000047.1:0-1380078 GCA_034508555.1 Venustoraphidia nigricollis
CCTAAAAACTTAACAGTCACACTACAAAAAGTAGGTGTACACCTAAAAACTTAACAGTCACACTACAAAAAGTAGGTGTACACTAAAAACTTAACAGTCACACTACAAAAAGTAGGTGTACACCTAAAAACTTAACAGTCACACTACAAAAAGTAGGTGTACACCTAAAAACTTAACAGTCACACTACAAAAAGTAGGTGTACACCTAAAAACTTAACAGTCACACTACAAAAAGTAGGTGTACACCTAAAAACTTAACAGTCACACTACAAAAAGTAGGTGTACACCTAAAAACTTAACAGTCACACTACAAAAAGTAGGTGTACACCTAAAAACTTAACAGTCACACTACAAAAAGTAGGTGTACACCTAAAAACTTAACAGTCACACTACAAAAAGTAGGTGTACACCTAAAAACTTAACAGTCACACTACAAAAAGTAGGTGTACACCTAAAAACTTAACAGTCACACTACAAAAAGTAGGTGTACACCTAAAAACTTAACAGTCACACTACAAAAAGTAGGTGTACACCTAAAAACTTAACAGTCACACTACAAAAAGTAGGTGTACACCTAAAAACTTAACAGTCACACTACAAAAAGTAGGTGTACACCTAAAAACTTAACAGTCACACTACAAAAAGTAGGTGTACACCTAAAAACTTAACAGTCACACTACAAAAAGTAGGTGTACACCTAAAAACTTAACAGTCACACTACAAAAAGTAGGTGTACACCTAAAAACTTAACAGTCACACTACAAAAAGTAGGTGTACACCTAAAAACTTAACAGTCACACTACAAAAAGTAGGTGTACACCTAAAAACTTAACAGTCACACTACAAAAAGTAGGTGTACACCTAAAAACTTAACAGTCACACTACAAAAAGTAGGTGTACACCTAAAAACTTAACAGTCACACTACAAAAAGTAGGTGTACACCTAAAAACTTAACAGTCACACTACAAAAAGTAGGTGTACACCTAAAAACTTAACAGTCACACTACAAAAAGTAGGTGTACACCTAAAAACTTAACAGTCACACTACAAAAAGTAGGTGTACACCTAAAAACTTAACAGTCACACTACAAAAAGTAGGTGTACACCTAAAAACTTAACAGTCACACTACAAAAAGTAGGTGTACACCTAAAAACTTAACAGTCACACTACAAAAAGTAGGTGTACACCTAAAAACTTAACAGTCACACTACAAAAAGTAGGTGTACACCTAAAAACTTAACAGTCACACTACAAAAAGTAGGTGTACACCTAAAAACTTAACAGTCACACTACAAAAAGTAGGTGTACACCTAAAAACTTAACAGTCACACTACAAAAAGTAGGTGTACACCTAAAAACTTAACAGTCACACTACAAAAAGTAGGTGTACACCTAAAAACTTAACAGTCACACTACAAAAAGTAGGTGTACACCTAAAAACTTAACAGTCACACTACAAAAAGTAGGTGTACACCTAAAAACTTAACAGTCACACTACAAAAAGTAGGTGTACACCTAAAAACTTAACAGTCACACTACAAAAAGTAGGTGTACACCTAAAAACTTAACAGTCACACTACAAAAAGTAGGTGTACACCTAAAAACTTAACAGTCACACTACAAAAAGTAGGTGTACACCTAAAAACTTAACAGTCACACTACAAAAAGTAGGTGTACACCTAAAAACTTAACAGTCACACTACAAAAAGTAGGTGTACACCTAAAAACTTAACAGTCACACTACAAAAAGTAGGTGTACACCTAAAAACTTAACAGTCACACTACAAAAAGTAGGTGTACACCTAAAAACTTAACAGTCACACTACAAAAAGTAGGTGTACACCTAAAAACTTAACAGTCACACTACAAAAAGTAGGTGTACACCTAAAAACTTAACAGTCACACTACAAAAAGTAGGTGTACACCTAAAAACTTAACAGTCACACTACAAAAAGTAGGTGTACACCTAAAAACTTAACAGTCACACTACAAAAAGTAGGTGTACACCTAAAAACTTAACAGTCACACTACAAAAAGTAGGTGTACACCTAAAAACTTAACAGTCACACTACAAAAAGTAGGTGTACACCTAAAAACTTAACAGTCACACTACAAAAAGTAGGTGTACACCTAAAAACTTAACAGTCACACTACAAAAAGTAGGTGTACACCTAAAAACTTAACAGTCACACTACAAAAAGTAGGTGTACACCTAAAAACTTAACAGTCACACTACAAAAAGTAGGTGTACACCTAAAAACTTAACAGTCACACTACAAAAAGTAGGTGTACACCTAAAAACTTAACAGTCACACTACAAAAAGTAGGTGTACACCTAAAAACTTAACAGTCACACTACAAAAAGTAGGTGTACACCTAAAAACTTAACAGTCACACTACAAAAAGTAGGTGTACACCTAAAAACTTAACAGTCACACTACAAAAAGTAGGTGTACACCTAAAAACTTAACAGTCACACTACAAAAAGTAGGTGTACACCTAAAAACTTAACAGTCACACTACAAAAAGTAGGTGTACACCTAAAAACTTAACAGTCACACTACAAAAAGTAGGTGTACACCTAAAAACTTAACAGTCACACTACAAAAAGTAGGTGTACACCTAAAAACTTAACAGTCACACTATAAAAAGTAGGTGTACACCTAAAAACTTAACAGTCACACTATAAAAAGTAGGTGTACACCTAAAAACTTAACAGTCACACTATAAAAAGTAGGTGTACACCTAAAAACTTAACAGTCACACTATAAAAAGTAGGTGTACACCTAAAAACTTAACAGTCACACTATAAAAAGTAGGTGTACACCTAAAAACTTAACAGTCACACTATAAAAAGTAGGTGTACACCTAAAAACTTAACAGTCACACTATAAAAAGTAGGTGTACACCTAAAAACTTAACAGTCACACTATAAAAAGTAGGTGTACACCTAAAAACTTAACAGTCACACTATAAAAAGTAGGTGTACACCTAAAAACTTAACAGTCACACTATAAAAAGTAGGTGTACACCTAAAAACTTAACAGTCACACTATAAAAAGTAGGTGTACACCTAAAAACTTAACAGTCACACTATAAAAAGTAGGTGTACACCTAAAAACTTAACAGTCACACTATAAAAAGTAGGTGTACACCTAAAAACTTAACAGTCACACTATAAAAAGTAGGTGTACACCTAAAAACTTAACAGTCACACTATAAAAAGTAGGTGTACACCTAAAAACTTAACAGTCACACTATAAAAAGTAGGTGTACACCTAAAAACTTAACAGTCACACTATAAAAAGTAGGTGTACACCTAAAAACTTAACAGTCACACTATAAAAAGTAGGTGTACACCTAAAAACTTAACAGTCACACTATAAAAAGTAGGTGTACACCTAAAAACTTAACAGTCACACTATAAAAAGTAGGTGTACACCTAAAAACTTAACAGTCACACTATAAAAAGTAGGTGTACACCTAAAAACTTAACAGTCACACTATAAAAAGTAGGTGTACACCTAAAAACTTAACAGTCACACTATAAAAAGTAGGTGTACACCTAAAAACTTAACAGTCACACTATAAAAAGTAGGTGTACACCTAAAAACTTAACAGTCACACTATAAAAAGTAGGTGTACACCTAAAAACTTAACAGTCACACTATAAAAAGTAGGTGTACACCTAAAAACTTAACAGTCACACTATAAAAAGTAGGTGTACACCTAAAAACTTAACAGTCACACTATAAAAAGTAGGTGTACACCTAAAAACTTAACAGTCACACTATAAAAAGTAGGTGTACACCTAAAAACTTAACAGTCACACTATAAAAAGTAGGTGTACACCTAAAAACTTAACAGTCACACTATAAAAAGTAGGTGTACACCTAAAAACTTAACAGTCACACTATAAAAAGTAGGTGTACACCTAAAAACTTAACAGTCACACTATAAAAAGTAGGTGTACACCTAAAAACTTAACAGTCACACTATAAAAAGTAGGTGTACACCTAAAAACTTAACAGTCACACTATAAAAAGTAGGTGTACACCTAAAAACTTAACAGTCACACTATAAAAAGTAGGTGTACACCTAAAAACTTAACAGTCACACTATAAAAAGTAGGTGTACACCTAAAAACTTAACAGTCACACTATAAAAAGTAGGTGTACACCTAAAAACTTAACAGTCACACTATAAAAAGTAGGTGTACACCTAAAAACTTAACAGTCACACTATAAAAAGTAGGTGTACACCTAAAAACTTAACAGTCACACTATAAAAAGTAGGTGTACACCTAAAAACTTAACAGTCACACTATAAAAAGTAGGTGTACACCTAAAAACTTAACAGTCACACTATAAAAAGTAGGTGTACACCTAAAAACTTAACAGTCACACTATAAAAAGTAGGTGTACACCTAAAAACTTAACAGTCACACTATAAAAAGTAGGTGTACACCTAAAAACTTAACAGTCACACTATAAAAAGTAGGTGTACACCTAAAAACTTAACAGTCACACTATAAAAAGTAGGTGTACACCTAAAAACTTAACAGTCACACTATAAAAAGTAGGTGTACACCTAAAAACTTAACAGTCACACTATAAAAAGTAGGTGTACACCTAAAAACTTAACAGTCACACTATAAAAAGTAGGTGTACACCTAAAAACTTAACAGTCACACTATAAAAAGTAGGTGTACACCTAAAAACTTAACAGTCACACTATAAAAAGTAGGTGTACACCTAAAAACTTAACAGTCACACTATAAAAAGTAGGTGTACACCTAAAAACTTAACAGTCACACTATAAAAAGTAGGTGTACACCTAAAAACTTAACAGTCACACTATAAAAAGTAGGTGTACACCTAAAAACTTAACAGTCACACTATAAAAAGTAGGTGTACACCTAAAAACTTAACAGTCACACTATAAAAAGTAGGTGTACACCTAAAAACTTAACAGTCACACTATAAAAAGTAGGTGTACACCTAAAAACTTAACAGTCACACTATAAAAAGTAGGTGTACACCTAAAAACTTAACAGTCACACTATAAAAAGTAGGTGTACACCTAAAAACTTAACAGTCACACTATAAAAAGTAGGTGTACACCTAAAAACTTAACAGTCACACTATAAAAAGTAGGTGTACACCTAAAAACTTAACAGTCACACTATAAAAAGTAGGTGTACACCTAAAAACTTAACAGTCACACTATAAAAAGTAGGTGTACACCTAAAAACTTAACAGTCACACTATAAAAAGTAGGTGTACACCTAAAAACTTAACAGTCACACTATAAAAAGTAGGTGTACACCTAAAAACTTAACAGTCACACTATAAAAAGTAGGTGTACACCTAAAAACTTAACAGTCACACTATAAAAAGTAGGTGTACACCTAAAAACTTAACAGTCACACTATAAAAAGTAGGTGTACACCTAAAAACTTAACAGTCACACTATAAAAAGTAGGTGTACACCTAAAAACTTAACAGTCACACTATAAAAAGTAGGTGTACACCTAAAAACTTAACAGTCACACTATAAAAAGTAGGTGTACACCTAAAAACTTAACAGTCACACTATAAAAAGTAGGTGTACACCTAAAAACTTAACAGTCACACTATAAAAAGTAGGTGTACACCTAAAAACTTAACAGTCACACTATAAAAAGTAGGTGTACACCTAAAAACTTAACAGTCACACTATAAAAAGTAGGTGTACACCTAAAAACTTAACAGTCACACTATAAAAAGTAGGTGTACACCTAAAAACTTAACAGTCACACTATAAAAAGTAGGTGTACACCTAAAAACTTAACAGTCACACTATAAAAAGTAGGTGTACACCTAAAAACTTAACAGTCACACTATAAAAAGTAGGTGTACACCTAAAAACTTAACAGTCACACTATAAAAAGTAGGTGTACACCTAAAAACTTAACAGTCACACTATAAAAAGTAGGTGTACACCTAAAAACTTAACAGTCACACTATAAAAAGTAGGTGTACACCTAAAAACTTAACAGTCACACTATAAAAAGTAGGTGTACACCTAAAAACTTAACAGTCACACTATAAAAAGTAGGTGTACACCTAAAAACTTAACAGTCACACTATAAAAAGTAGGTGTACACCTAAAAACTTAACAGTCACACTATAAAAAGTAGGTGTACACCTAAAAACTTAACAGTCACACTATAAAAAGTAGGTGTACACCTAAAAACTTAACAGTCACACTATAAAAAGTAGGTGTACACCTAAAAACTTAACAGTCACACTATAAAAAGTAGGTGTACACCTAAAAACTTAACAGTCACACTATAAAAAGTAGGTGTACACCTAAAAACTTAACAGTCACACTATAAAAAGTAGGTGTACACCTAAAAACTTAACAGTCACACTATAAAAAGTAGGTGTACACCTAAAAACTTAACAGTCACACTATAAAAAGTAGGTGTACACCTAAAAACTTAACAGTCACACTATAAAAAGTAGGTGTACACCTAAAAACTTAACAGTCACACTATAAAAAGTAGGTGTACACCTAAAAACTTAACAGTCACACTATAAAAAGTAGGTGTACACCTAAAAACTTAACAGTCACACTATAAAAAGTAGGTGTACACCTAAAAACTTAACAGTCACACTATAAAAAGTAGGTGTACACCTAAAAACTTAACAGTCACAATATAAAAAGTAGGTGTACACCTAAAAACTTAACAGTCACACTATAGAAAGTAGGTGTACACCTAAAAACTTAACTGTCGCACTATAAAAAGTAGGTGTACACCTAAAAACTTAACAGTCACACTATAAAAAGTAGGTGTACACCTAAAAACTTAACAGTCACACTATAAAAAGTAGGTGTACACCTAAAAACTTATCAATCACACTATAAAAAGTAGGTGTACACCTAAAAACTTATCAATCACACTATAAAAAGTAGGTGTACACCTAAAAAATAAACAGTCACACTATAAAAAGTAGGTGTACACCTAAAAACTTAACAGTCACACTATAAAAAGTAGGTGTACACCTAAAAACTTAACAGTCACACTATAAAAAGTAGGTGTACACCTAAAAACTTAACAGTCACACTATAAAAAGTAGGTGTACATCTAAAAACTTAACAGTCACACTATAAAAAGTAGCTGTACACCTAAAACCTTAACATTCACACTATAAAAAGTAGGTGTACACCTAAAAACTTAACAGTCACACTATAAAAAGTAGCTGTACACCTAAAAACTTAACAGTAAAAAGTAGGTGTACACCTAAAAACTTAACAGTCACACTATAAAAAGTAGCTGTACACCTAAAAACTTAACAGTAAAAAGTAGGTGTACACCTAAAAACTTAACAGTCACACTATAAAAAGTAGGTGTACCCCCTAAAACTTAACAGTCACACTATAAAAAGTAGGTGTACATCTTACAATTTAACAGTCACACTATAAAAAATTGGTGTACACCTTAAAACTTAACAGTCACACTATAAAAAGTAGGTGTACACCTTAAAACTTAACAGTCACACTATAAAAAGTAGGTGTACACCTAAAAACTTAACTGTCGCACTATAAAAAGTTGGTGTACACCTAAAAACTTAACATTCACACTATTAAAAGTAGGTGTACACCTAAAAACTTAACATTCACACTATTAAAAGTAGGTGTACACCTAAAAACTTAACATTCACACTATAAAATGTAGGTGTACACCTAAAAACTTAACATTCACACTATAAAAAGTAGGTGTACACCTAAAAACTTAACATTCTCACTATAAAAAGTTGGTGTACACCTAAAAACTTAACATTCACACTATAAAAAGTAGGTGTACACCTAAATACTTAACATTCCCACTATAAAAAGTAGGTGTACACCTAAAAACTTAACATACACTATAAAAAGTAGGTGTACACCTAAAAACTTAACAGTCACACTATAAAAAGTAGGTGTACACCTAAAAACTTAACATTCTCACTATAAAAAGTAGGTGTACACCTAAAAACTTAACATTCTCACTATAAAAAGTAGGTGTACACCTAAAAACTTAACATTCTCACTATAAAAAGTAGGTGTACAACTAAAAACTTAACAGTCACAATATAAAAAGTAGGTGTACACCTAAAAACTTAACATTCTCACTATAAATCAGTTCTGATAAATATTTCATTTTACATCTCAGGTAATCTGGCTGGCCTGTCGTGATTAGAAAGCATGCGATATGTAAATTCCTTCTTAGTGACGTCATATCTAATATTTTGTCGAGTTTTAGGTAAGGTGAAATATGCTCCCTTCTATTTATATTGCATGCATATCTGAGGTATGTATTTTCAAATTTCCGTATTTCTGAGAAATACGCGCGACGCCACCTAAACAAACTAGCCCATTGCGGCCATCCGCGCCTATGGATTACTTTTGTTTTTAGAGATATGATACTTTTTTTATAACTCGGTTAAAAATGAACAAATGTTATTTGTTTAAGTAATTTTATTTAACTAATTATTAATCTAACAATGCGTCTTTGATGTAATTATTGACGTTTGAGTTCTGTACAGTGTATATGTAAGGATGGGTTTCATTCGGACATTTAAATATTTTCAAAATGTCCGACCAGTCCGTAGATTTGTGTCCAATTGGTTCGAACATATTATTCCACAACGCATTTGCAGCTGAAAAATAAATAGATATTATGTAGGTACCTACATGATAATATAATATTTCACTTTTAATAGATATTTTAGTTGTTCAATTTTTTATTGACTCTACGGACAAATAATTATTTCAGAAAATAATTTTTCAAGTTACGCTTCATTTGACACATGAGTGTAAGATCTCTGTTACGGAAATTGCTCAGGCATGAGACGCCGTAAAGTTAGTTGTTAATTAAATATGAATGTACTACGTGTATTGGCAAGGTGTCAATCTTCGATAAAGCTAACTTTTTGATACAGTATAATTTTGCTCTGTATTCATAGATGACACGTTTCGTTTTTCTGTTAAAATGTGCTGATGAAGTTGTCCACCTATTATTATCCACAGTAAATAAGTACTACTCGAAGTGAACAGGCTACCTTTTAACTATATTTACCATCTCCCTATAGAGATCCTATTTTATTTTATCAATGTACATCTTTTACGAAAATGTGATTATCGATTACCGCGATCACGCCAAAGAAGTATAACTTCTACCGCACGCCGTTTTTTATGTTGTCACCGTTGTTTTTTATTCGATTAATGTTTTTAAGAGCGACAGTCGAACGATATATAATAATTCAACTCCAGCACTGAGTATTTATTACTCAATTAACAAAATTATTATTGGATGGGAGGTTTTAGAGCGGTCGGTGTTCATATTTTTTATTGCACATTCTAATTTAAATTTAGTAATTTATCAAATTTTTGGAGATCGGTTTGTGTTAAAATTTTCTATAATTTGTTCGTCCATTCTGCGCGTCCACAAGACGTGCTTACGGCTTACCTCTTGCGTATCCTTTTTGACTTAAATGAAAACAGTCCTCGGACAGAACTGTATAATCGGTCAATTTGAATTGATTGTGCGGAAGTTTCAGTTTTAGCGTGAACGGTTGCCAAACGACCGCGAAATCACTCCTGTTGTTGAACTCTTCCATGAGTGTTATTTCAAGTTCGAGCTTTTGTATTTTCGTTATTGTTTGCGATATAGTCTCGCTCGACATGCTGTTAAATAGTCCAAACAAACATTTACACGCCATTGGATGCAACGCTTGGCAAAATAGCGGTTTCTTTGTCATTCCCACCAACAATTTTATATCTACAATAAACAAAACGTTCTCGTCTTAACCCGCGTATAAATAATGCATAATGTTACATCAATCGATGGCTTCAAAGTCTAAGTGTTAATTACGTATTAAAACTTCGAACGAAGAAAAGCAAACCAAAATAGAGATGAAAAATATATTATGCATACTTGGCGAGGTGATGAAATTTACAAGTGTCCGCGGCAATGCGTCCCTTAAAGTTCTCAAGAAATTTACAATGCGTTGTTTGAACGACTCGATAAAGATTTGTGGAGATGTTTCGCACAGTTCGAAACAGAAATCATTCGCACCAATCATAACGGTGATCAGCTAAAAGCACAAAAGGCCATTCAAGATCAACAGTATAAATTAATTATTTATTTTGAAGAACAGCACTCACTGATCTCTTTACTTCTGTATATTATAGGTACGGTCGCTAGAAATTTCTTTGATGTTGTGACAGATATTACCCATATATTTATACAGTGTATGAAAATATATATATACAGTGCGACCTCGATAATCCGGACTAATTAAAACCGCTGTCATCCGGATTAGTAAATAATTCGGATTACTGAAGCAGCCCAGCGTTTTTATTGTAAAGGTAAACATTTATTATAAAATAACTAGAAAATATTACATAAAAAAAATATGTAAAATAGAAGCATATTTATTAAATTTTATATTATTTTGTAAAGTAATTCGCAATTGTTGTTTGCTTAACCCTTTTCTGCTAGCTCTAAAATTATCATTTCCATAGACTTCGGTATAGAAGCTTTGCTTAGGCAGATAAGATGTCGTAGGGAATTGGAACATGCCTTGATCGTTGTGTACCAAACCATACATGCAAACGAGTTTCCATTTCTGGATATTCGGCTTTTCATAATTCCTTTCTGGCGCCGGAAAATAAGAGAAGAAACACATACATAGTAGAAATCCAAAATAGTCATTAAAATATACCATATCTTTTGATTTTACTTTTGTTCTTTTTTATATCGGAAATTGTTGATGTTCCTACCCTGTATTCATTTGCCAAAACTTTTCCACTTTCATCACTGGCTGGTCTTTCTATTATTATATGTCGGATTTTTTTTTTTTTTTTTTTTATTAAAAAAAACAACCACAGGTGGATCGACTACTAGGTCATTACCACCTTACATATATAATAGTACAAAAAAAAGGTCGGATTTTTGTTTTATTGACAACGTACTATGTTTTCTTTTAGGAGGTATTTTAACATGTACGTGAATTAAATTTGTTTATTTATGTAGAACATAAAATAACGCACCTATATACTATGCAACAACAAACAGTTAAACAATTAATACTCAATCAAAATAACGTCACACATATAATGCCTGCTTATAGAAATCCCCAGATATGTATCAGATCCGACCGAATACATGACGGGGAATCTCTCACTATCGCTATAGTATCAAATTCTATTAATTTGAATGAAATAGGCGTTTAAAAACGCAGATCCGGATTACCAAGTACTATTAAATCCGGATTATAAAGTACACAATGTAATTGAAATGCTTAGCCGAATTATCAAAGAATCCGGTTTATTGAATGTCCGAATTATCGAGGTAGCACTGTATATATATATATATATATATTATGTATAAATAAATATCAAGTGAAACAATATGGAATAGTTGTGCGAAAAATTTGATATGACGTGTCGGCTGGGATCGAAGCGGCGACTTTATCCGTGCTAAGCATATTATTATTATTAGTATTCATTCTTCCCCAGGGCTCTACTGGTGGTCTATCGAGCTGATACTGACTGAAGATTATACTATTTTAATTAATTATTAAACATTAGTTTTCAACAGCGCCAAAGAATTAGTAGATATGGCCTGATAAGCGCCTAGAAAAGCACACGGAACTGCACTTTATTATTATTTTTTTTTTATTCGAAAATTGCAGACAAAATGTTGCAATATTTACCTTCCAGTCGTTTTTCAAATCAATTCTGGGATCGTTCAGAATTCTTGTGATAAGTCGTCGAGCCATATAAGCCAAGTCTTTGGTCATTGCGCCGAGTACGGCGCCGTTCAACTGAGACTCGTCATCTTCTAGCAACGAGTCGCCGGTCGAGTAGCCTATCAAGTTGGGATTATATTCTTTGAGAATGTTGGGCAACGTTAAAAATTCTCGCCACGTTCCTTGACCACCTAAAAAACATATAATAATGTACAATTTACAGATTCTAAGTAGCGATTTTTAGTGAGACTTTTCTTGCAAATGTGGAACAGAGGTTGCATAATATTTTATTATGATTACCGATCGAAAATGAAACTCCGCGGTTTTCGTACAAAACTTCTACAATGTTCGTCGCAGTGGCCCCGTTTGCAGCCGTCAGGGAATCGCCAATGGCGGCGACGACGTCTATGTCACCGGGTCGAAGTCGATGAACGCTAGTCGGCTTTGTCTTGCTGCGCATGTTCGACGTGTCGCACATAAATGGCACAAAATCGAGTACCTTATTTTGCAATCTCTGAAAAATATATAATAATATGACAATCTATTACTATAGGTAGGTATAGACTATAGCGTAATCGTCCTCTGCGTTTGGCACTTTTATACCTACGTCATATCATCAATAATCATATTATTTATTTCTTCCACGTAAACTGCAATATTTTTTGTGATAGAAACTCGCCTGACCAAAGGACTTAATCTATATAGGTATATATTTTACGCGCTAGACTTGTAGCTGTAACTGTTTTTAAGAAGATTATGGAAGCTGTTGTCGAACGCTGTCTATAATAATTATATCTATCTATCTATAAGTCGCTTCTTCAGACACGGGTAGTAATTAGTTACCTCTTTCGATTTAAGCATGCCCATTGTAAGATTTTGGTTGCTGGTGCGACCGAAAATGTTGAACGTCAGCATTTTCAGAAAATGCAGGTACGGCGATTCGATGCTATTTTCTTCAAACAAAACGCAAGCGTTCTGTGAATGTATTACTAATAATATTATCAACATGTAACGTTGTGTTGCTGATTCCATGCCGAGTTCTGAATATTAGTCACACAACTTTTTACGGAATTTATAGCCCAAATACTTAACACCGTTACAAAGTACGTTCCTAACGCACGTCGACACTAAATTCGTAATTTATTTTTCAAGAAAATACTCTATTAAAATTTTTGTGTTGGTTTATTGGCAATTTATACTCGTAATTTTACTCCTGTAAAGATACTTAAAATACTTAAAACTCTTTCACTTGACTTATTTTCAACAGGTTATATTTTTTCAATTTTTCACATAGTTTTCACTTTATTATTTACGAATTAATCGCGGACGTATTGTTGGGGTCGACTGACTGTAATTACTTGCCACATGCATTTTTTCAAACAAATATTATAACAGCTAGTTATTTATTTGTTTCAAATGCGTCACAACTTGAAGAACTCCGTTAGTTAAATTTGCACAGATGGTTTTTTTTAACTGTTTGCACTATACTGATGTAGATATAATTATTTTCAATTTCAGAAAACAATGTCAAACAATCGTCGGTGCGTCAAATTCAAACGTGCAGTGCATCGGCTGCTTGAAATAATCGAAACTTATAAAACAACGCCTTATAATTTTCAGTCCTTTGAGAATCTTGCGTACACTATAGAATAATATGTTATGTCGTTGCCGCCTTTAATTAAAAACTGCTGTATTCTCTGCATTATACGCTTATTTCTTTCATATTGGCATTCTAGCTGGCGTCAGGCGTAATATTTCTATTTTCTGTGTCAATGTGTATGTACCTACATATTCCTCGGTGATTTAATGTGCGCTTCTTTCGTAAAGTCGTAAATTGACACAAATTTCTGAGTTTCTACAGTGTAAGATATATATATATATATATATATATATATATATATATATATATATATATATATATATATATATATATATATATATATATATATATATATATATATAATTATATATATATATCTTACACTGTAGAAATATATATATATATATACACACACACACGTCGAGATACGTCGAAAAAATTTTTTTGGTCCGACCCCTAGGTCCCGCCATCCGATCGATGCCAATAGTGTATGTTGCCATATGGCAAATACACTAAAAACGGGGTGTACTCAGCGTGCACATGACTATGGGCACAGCACTGCAATCATATTTGCTGTTTAATAAATGGAAGAAATGTTTATATATAATTAATTCAGGCAATGAAGGATTCACAAGTAATGCGCCTTAAGATGTTAGTCCAGAGTGCCTAAAATAAGATGCCGATTCTTAGGACGGTATTTTATTGAAAAAAAAGGGCAAAAACAAATTATTGTTGTTAAAAAAATCTCGATACAGAGCACTGAATGCTTTTATTAGGGCCACTTTAGAAGCAACCAAAATGAAAAAATCGTGTTTACATATTTCATGACAAAAATAATAAATCTTAAAAATTAAGAAAGGAGCTGAAAAAATTATAAAAATTATACTACTTCGCTTCTATGTATTAATTTCTTATTTTAGACTCGACTTGTCAAGTGTTACTAAAATGATGCTGTAACTAATTTATTAAAAAAAATGAAAAAATCGAGTGATACGATAAAATATGCCCAAAATAAATACAAAACCTTAACAGCATTAGAAAAAAAAACAAAGTCAATACCACTCGTTTTAACATTAAAAAATCGGAAATATCAAGTTTATTTTTCTGTTATTTTTAAAATATTAAATTTAATATCTTAAATTTTATTTGTATCAGCAAATGAACCTCATTAATTATTTACCTAACATATGGTTCTAAAATAATATTGAAATCACAAATTACTTAATGATTAATATCTATGAAGTTATTGACGAATTCTAAAGATATTATTATAAATAGAAAATAAATACTGCCAGCTTCAATAGTCACACTTGACAATCGATGTTTTATATATAAGTGAGAAAACAATTAGCAGTACCATTTATAATATTATAATATTCGGCAGGACATCTATTACATTAACACGTAAGTATTTTTAATTTGTTATTAAATCTATGTTCACCGAAACAACATTATGTACTATTATTTTTAATATTTATGAGTGTAGACAACTTCAATGGCGTAAACAATAATAATTTAATACGAAGTATTTAATTTGCACTATTCGCAAACTCTGCTTTTTTTCAATAGTATAACACATCAAAGCCAGAATAATGTGGACCTTATTTCAATACCTACCTAACATAAAACAAACATTTCAAAATTGAAGCAAAACCCCGAAGGCAACAAAATTCTGAACAGTTTCAAATATTGAAGTTGTCTTAAATCTTCAAATCGAATCCAAAAAGATCAGTAACTCTTGAAGGATTGGACAGAAATATTTTTTAACAATTTTTTTACGAGGAAAAAAATCTTTGCGTATAAAAATCCTTTTTGTGTTCATTTTCCCAGCATTTATCAACAATTTTACTATTAAACTTTACAATATTAGTATTTTAACAGATATTATTATTTGTATATTATAAACAATTTTTATTATGAATCAATTTATATTGAATTATTATTTTCTTATAACAGCGTGTCCATTTTTAATGAATTACGTAAATAAATAAAATCTTGAAAGTGCTGGGTGTGAACATATTTCTGTTTTTTTTTTTCATGACCACTACAGAGAACTTTAAGAATTTTTATTACTTTTGTATTATTTCTTTCAAATAAAAATTTTTCGGCAGTGTATTATACAGACAGGTTCTTTTTAATAAATTACTTTCATGACAGTCACAGAATTTTATTTGTACTGAATCATTAATAACAATTGATAATTGTTGTGCTTCAGAAATGATTACAATGTTTTTTTTTTAATCAGAAGTGTAGCCCGAAGTTAACTAAAATATATAAATGAATCGGCCATTGCGTGATGTAAGTTAACGTTTTGCAATTTTAAAAACATATGAAACAGCGTTTTGAATTATTTACACGTTTATAACAATTGTTTCTAACCACACTGCATAAGTAGGTACAATATCAGATAAAATTTTGAACTCTTGACTGTCATAGATGTAATGATTTGAAATGTACACAGTGAATAATATACTCATATTTAATTAATGAACAACTATTATTTACTTTCATTAAAAAGCTCATTGCGAAACAAATGTTCACTTTTTGCATAATTATTTATTAGGTACTATTATTATTATTAGCTAACAAATTTGATATTATTCTCTTTTTTTTAAATTTAACAGAGGGGGCTCTTGACAATTGTGACTTGTGGGGCAGTTTTTACGTTAATATTTTCACTGTTTGGCTACCCCTGGTATAATTTGTTGAAGAATTTTGTATCAATGTAGATAAATTCTATTGTAGGTACATAATTTGTCAGAGGGGTATTGAAAACTTTTTTATTATAGTTTTGATTTCTATTAACACTAAATATTTTCATAGAGATTTTGATATCACTATATTTATTATCATTCACACATAACGCTACCTACACAGTTCACATCATGCTTCGAAAATTTTTCTGTCTGAGCTGTTACAAAATTTTTAATTTTTATTTAGAAATAAAATATACGCAAAACAACTTCACTAACAGCTCAACAGATTTTATTTTAATATATTTATGTCACTCAAAACATGAAGCATTTCAGTGCCCTTTTTTGAATAAAGTTATTTTAATAATTTGCTATATTAATCCAGATAATGCTGTCGTCGGCAGTTAAAAGCATTTTACAAGCTTACTTTTCTGAAGAACACAATAAGCAAAAATAAAAAGTACACAAACTAAAAAATATTTCATGGAAGATATATTTAATTTCGTATTAATTACCGTTTTCTATTAAAAAATCAGGTTTTAAACCTGATTTTATTGCTCTAACACTATCTGGATTAAATAACGAACAAAAAAATTCTTAAAAAATCTTATGAAAAATATTATAGTTGGAATAAATGGTTCAACTCTAAATAATTGATAAATATTCTTCATTCGTTTTTATTAATAAATTATTTACATGAAACGTGTACTTTATTGTACAAGATGTACACAAAGTTATCGATAAACACTTTCAATCTCTGTGGACATCCTATATTTTGGGTACAAAGCAAAACAAACACACACACACACACACACACACACTGATGTCCCAAAAATCCAAACACAAAATACCTACCTACATAATAATGACGCTATAGGGTCGTGGGACTAGTTTCGAGATAAAGAAACTCGATCTTTCAGCGACATTATTTATTTATAAGTTTGCAAACTATTTAGGGCGATCGCACATAATATAGGCGCTGCGATTACATTCTTCAATGGGTCTCTAACAACGCGGTCCGAACATTATACACGTGTTTGGTTCACAAGGTGCTAGTGAAGGAAAATACGCGTTCACTAGGCGGACACGTCGACTCGACACGGTCGCTTGAGGCCACTGATTAACGCCACCACTGGGTGTATGCGACCGCCCTTAATTTGCTAGCTTTATTAAATCGAAATTTCACCACGCGGTACTTGACAAAAGACTTGACTTGGTTATTACTCAACGAGTACTTGTACAATAATTTAATTAAAGTCACACCATTCACATCAAGGCGAGTAGTGTACCCCCTTAATGTACAAAACTCAAAGCAACGATTCGCCGCGCTTTGACTTAGGACAGTAACTTTGCCGACCATAAACTGCAAGTAGCCGTAACTTCTCGAGTACATAATATATCCAACTTGCATGTCGTGTCTGCATACACATTACTCGGCTCTCGTAATAAGTTAGGACTTTTATATTATATCGTAAAACGTTTTTGATTATTTACTTTCCACAAGCTTTTATTGGACATGAAACAATTAAATTTGAAACTGTCTTTGATTTTCGAATGGTGAGAGATACATTTATGATCAAAATGACGGTATTACTATAAAAATTTTGATAACAATGGAACTAGTTATGCAAATTAGATTCTTATAAAAAATAATGTATTGTCATCGCAGCTACGCTTGTATGCTACGTTTCAAGTCGTTACGGTGTGTGAAAGTGGGTGAAAATTAGATTGCAAATTTTGACTCTAACTAACATACTGAGTAACTAACAATTGAATAAAAAGCTTGCAAAATTATTCGTGTAGAAAATATACGTCAAAGAATGATCGACTTGTAGTGTTACGAAACTAGTATATTTCTAAAAAAAACTGTCTTAATTGAATACAAAAATTAAATACAAACAGTGTTAGGCCCAGTTTCGGATCACTTAATCTCTATTACCGAAAAGAATACCTCAGCCCCAATCTAAACTTTTATAATATAATAATATTTAGATCTAATATTCTATATTTCTAAGAACTATACAAAGTTGAAAAGCACAAAATGGAATGTAAGGACACTGAATTATATGTATATTAATGATAAATTTATAGAGTTTTGTGTCGCAGATAACACACATTGTTATTTTTTGTATTTTAGAATTTTACATTCCGTTTAAAGGAGGTCGTTCGACGTTTCATTTATACCAGCAGTTCTGTCAATACATATATTGGGTATGGTATGGTTCTGCTGGTGCTATACGTTTGTTGGTTTCTTGACAACTCAGATTGAGTGGTTTCTGCCTACTCGTCTTTTATAGCGTGTTGATAGCACTTATTGGCGATGACAATATTCGTATGAGAGAGAGAGAGAGAAAGAAAGAGTGAAATAGTACAGATGCGCAACAAACCTGTAATCGTGTAATGTAATATACCTGTTAGCTGCGACATTCAAAACTTAAATCTTGTACTGTAAAAGTGAATTATATTTTTGTTTCCTGAAATTCAAAATAGCGAATAGAATGAATATAAGTAGAAATTAATCAATAATCATTTTATAGTACAATTCAGTGGCGGAGAAAACTACACACCCCAAAAATATACATATTAAAGATTATGCCGTACAAAATACATAAGCGTTTACTTTGAAATTTTTAGTCTGCTTAACAATGTTATAGTCTGCTTAACAAAAGAATTAAGTGGGTGACATTTCAAAAGATTCGGTTTAATTTGTTAGAAATATCTGTTTAGTATACCGTAATTTCCACAACTCGCCACTGGCTCAAAGAGTTGTTTATTTAATACAGTTTTGCACTCATTGCGCTGTTATTTCGGGAATGTATTTTCGTCATAATACGCTACAAGTCAGTTATAAGGATAACGAGAGACAGGCCCGCGAGGCTGGAGAGTATCTTTACAACCGAGTTAAAATAAATTTTACAAAAATTTAAAACTGATTTTAACTCGGTTGTAAAGATCCTCCCGAGGCCGGATTTTCTCCCCACGGCCTTGACAAAAAAATGCAATGAGACAAAAACGCCGTAAAACAAATATTTTCAGTTAACAGAACTAATGACTATTTTGAAAAATGGTTTAATTAATACGCAATTGCAATGTTCTGAAATGCTTCAAATTTTATAGTTAAGTAACTTGAATCTTGAAGGGTGGACAATTTACAAATCTGCATAATATTAATCTTTCATACGAGGTTGACTCTAATTAAAAGAAGTTAATTGGAGTGGTTGTGATCCTTGATGATTGTTGGATAAGTGTGGATAAAATCTGTGGCACAGGATCAATAAAAACACAATACTGAAGTTTCAATTTGCATTTTCACTGACGTTCCGGTGCGCTTTGCACCATCTTCAGAGTTCTAAATATATTTGTATATAAATGATGTTAGTGTTATAAATATAAACGGGTTACAATAATATATACAAACTTACTGAATGCTGTCAATTCATATCAGTATTTCGTCAAAAGATTAAAAACACGGTGATTGGTTTCACAATATATATAAATAGGTAAAATGGATGTTTGTAATAAAATATTTTAGTTAAAATTGTTTATGCCAATTATTAAAATTGTCACTAAATAAAACTGATGGCATCCACTCAAAACGAATTTTATTATATGCCTAAATGAAATAATGATATGAAATGACGACTTTTAATAATGATGTTTATGTAATCACGGTTATATTTTATCAATTAATTTACTATACGAGTATATATGGGACAAATTCTCAATATCTGTCCGTTTATTGATACTATTTTTTTTATTTTTTAATGAAAACGTCAGTGAAAATGCAAATTTAAACTTCAGTATTGTGTTTTTATTGATCCTGTGCCACAGATTTTCTCCACACTTATCCATTAATCTTTCATGTTTATACATTTTCTGCATTTTAAATCATTATAATTAATAATATATTTTCTATAATTTATTATTTATATCATTAATATTTTACACAGATATTCTATTAGAAATTAAAATGAAACAATTATCATAAATTATTTCGCCGATGTTTCAATCACGTAATGACTTGGATATTTGCAAAAAAATGAGCTTTGGATTAATCTTAAAACACGAGAAACAAAACGTTTACCTATATTCTCTTAAAATTCCAGTAGTGATTAAAGTGATTGAAATTTTGGCTTATTTAATGAAAAATGTACATACTTTCGGATTTTGTTACTATATTTAAATAACATAAAAAAAGATATATACTGAACAATACTGAAATATATATACCCGAAGAATACAGACAAATTAATTATCGAAAATAGCCAAACATTTAGCGTAAAATTGTTTGAAATCAGATTAAATTAAAATTGTATAACCTAAAAATTAAATTAAAATTATAATACAATAAACAAACCTTACCCACTGTTTTATCTAGCTCATTTTAACACCACCTTAGTGTTTATTTACTGACATAAATGAGCTACCTCAAATACAAGTATAATTTGGGCATTGCTATGTACAGATTTATATAAATTTACTCGAGATGGACAGAAAAAATTAAGATGATATTATAACATTTTTATCGAATTGACTTCATGTTTATTAAAATGTGACGAAGACTTCAAGAACGAACTTATGTAAGAAAGTCCATCTCTATTTCTTTGGATCTTTTCAGATGCTTAATGTATAAGAATTCCCGAAAATAAATTCTAAACAAAAAATTCTAGTTCTTTCCTTAGGCAAAACCGATCGAATGTGCAATCGTTGTGAGATGATAAGTAGCTAAGAGGCACGTCGTAAAAACAATTAAGAGATCTTATTGTGCCTGCTTAAGAGTTAATTAATGCAATAAAAATATTTTAAATACTTAAATATAATTAGAGATATTGCACAAGAATGAAGAATTGCTTTGGTATTTGTTTTAGTTTGTAATTGACTCATATTTAGAACTAGAATTTAAACCACAAACAATTTAAAGAAACTGACGAAACAATATATTAGTGATCAGTAAACATTTCTCCAAATTTTCAATCACGAGACTCATGTTAAAGAAGACATTCATTCTTTAGAATATTTTTTCTTATCACAAAAACAAACGATTAGTATGTACGCGATAAATAAGTCCATGTCACCTTTACTAATTATTCTTAAAAAATACTAAAAAATAAAACATTCGACTTACTTAGTAACTGCAAAAAAACTCTCGATAACACATTTAGTTCAATAAAAATTAAAAGGTAAAAAAAGTGAACGATATAGTTAAACATTGTGTTTAATTTAATTTTTTTTAATTGTTCGATTAATTTTAATGTAATGTGTACACCGTCTTGTCTTTAACAAATAAAATAAACATACACACATAAAATGATGACAAGAAAAGAAAAGAATCATGTATGCTCACTAAATCAAAATGTGTAGTGTAGAGATATTCTGTTGTTTATACATCAAGTATATTACCAATCATTTTGTTCGTTTTTTTTCAGTTAGGATTTGAAAAATTTCATGCATGAGTTACTCGCATAAAACAGCACAATATATAATAGCAATATTCTTCTAAAAAGAAAACTTTTCATGGTCAACGATATATTATTGACTCAAAACTTAATATTTCTTTTGGAAATCACATCAACGAGGTTTCATTTGAGTCACTTGGTCTCAATCCCGATATTCACACTGCAAAGAAGGTTTTCAATGTTAAGGGCTTACTGTCTCAAATCATTTCAAAGAAATTTCAATTTACGAATTAAATCGGTACCAGCTTGTTCTTGAGTGTTGTGACAATTTTGTTGAAAGAAGTAATGTTTTATATATAAAGCAGAAGCGCTTGATGGCTTTATTTTGCGATTCTTGCTTTTTTCTGTAGATGAAATTAGGCCATATTGTCGTTGCTAATTCAACTGACATCCAGTCATACCTTTAAAATATGATTCTCTTCAGAAAAATTTCACTGTATCTATTGTATGTTTTCTAAACAAATTCCAGCTGAAAGAAAATTGATATTACGCGCATACACGGAACGTATCAGTTCAGCACCGATCAAATACTGTCATTTAATATAATATTTACACAGGGAATGTTTATCGGACGAACATTGCATCACTACAGATACTTCTATGTAAATACAATAAAAAAAAAGTTTGTCGATGCTAACATGATACGTGTCCGTGCTTACAACTTTACAAAAATGGAATTATTGATTGTACGAGTAAATAATTTACTGATCACAAAATATATTTTAAATGAATTTAAAACAGATAATAATTTTAATAAAAGAATTACAGCAACAACCATTTGGCTACAAGAATCATGACTAGATGTGAGATGAAGTTGTGCAAACCGAGTAACGACGCACTCGGAGAGCCGTTCACCTGAACGTCACTCTCTCTCAGGAACGGTTTGTCGATCACGTGAATGACGCCGTTCGTGCATTGAACGTCAGGACGTACTACGGTGATCCACTGGCCTTGCCATTCCACTTGGTAGTCTGAAAATAGCAATACAAACGATACTTAAACTGGGGTCTGATTCGATCTGTAACGTGCGAGTTCGACGCTACAGTGACGACATCCAAATGCAAGCAACTTATAAGCTATCAGAGATGAGGGTGTAGATTTTCACGGCCGGCGTTGTTCCAAATTTTCTTCATTTCCGAGCTTGCAGGCGGTGGTTCATTGATATTTCTCCATAACGTTTCGTCATCATTGGCGGTTCACAGATACGTGTGTCGACTGTGTGACTGGTGTTCTCCCTTTTTTATGTTTAGCGCGCTTGTATTTTCTGCTCCGTCGTAGTTCGCTCTTCCACGCTTCGGTATGTCGTAGTGTTTGGTGTCAAACTAGGACCGAGCAGAGAGCACGCACACACTCTGTGCATTTAAGTAGAGAAAACACTAGTCGCCGACACACTCACCTGTGATCCGCCAAAGTGTTTGAAAATGTCCAGCGCAGTTGTTGACGAAACGTCAGGTAGAAATACCAATAGGTCACAGCTTACAAGCCCGGAAAGAATAAGATTTGGAATCGAAAATGAGTTACGCATCTTGGGGACGGTCATAAATTGATGCAACTTCTATACCAGAAGATATACAGACGTTTGATTTGATTTGATTTTTGTCCAAGCATTGTAAGTTTTAAAAAGTTTTGAGAGATTTTGAAATTTAATAAAAATCGCATTTTTAGGGTTCGTATTTAATGTACATGTTTCAAACGGTAGCAAAAATCGAAATCTCTTTTGAAGTTATGGGCACTTGAAGATTTTTTTCCTGAAATGTGGGAAACTTCAAAGTCAGAAGAGATACAGACGTTTGCTTGCGTTCATTGGAATCAGCGTGCCTTTTTGTACAAGCATAGTGAGGTTGAAAAAGTTTACAATTAACCTCCTATTAAAACATGAAAATTAAATTTAATTTTTTATTCAACTATTTAGAACAGAAATAACGAACAACTTTTTTTGTTTCACACACTGCACAATAACTATTGTTATTAGTGTATTTGCCATATGGCAACATACACTATTGGCGTCGGTCGGATGGCGGGACCTAGGGGTCGGACCAAAATTTCTCGACGTTTCATAACCTCCTAAACACTTTGCCACCATTTTTAAAAATGTTTATATATATATGTATATATATATATATTTATATATATATATATATATATATATATATGTGTGCGGGCAATAACTTTCGAAGGAGTTAATTGATTTCAACTAAATTTGGTCCACGTGTTGAAATCCATCACCGCAAGAAGCCTATTTAAAATGGGCCTAATCGGGCCATTTTAAGGGTAGTTTTTAGGGGTTGAATAATGTTTTTGGGCCCCAAAATACCGAAAAAATTCTCAGAATCGTTTTAAAATTGACATTTAACCCTTTAGTAGTAATTAAAAAGTGTCCCTAAAATTTTAATAAATCGGCCCGACAGGACCGGACTTACAAATTTTATGAAAACACTAGTTTGCAGATAGTGAATTATTTACTGATAGTTGTATATAGTTTGGTATAGAAGTTCGATTGATAATAGTATTACCATTAAGAAAAAAAATGTTATTTTAAGGGGTGTATTAAGGAGTCAAATTTTTTATTTTGCCCAAAAACCAACTTAAGTTTGCAATTTGCATAATAAATCCACACTGCCTGTATAAGCAAATACACTATATTGTCGGCAGGGTTTTGGCACTGCGACCCGGGTTTTTTTTTATTCTACAAGTTGCAATTATTTAAAAAAGAAAAACTATATACAACAAAATAATGCCATACAATTTACCACTCTATATATACACAAATATTTGGATAAATTTTGATAAGTTCACATCAGCTTCTAAAAAAAAACCTTCAGTTCTACATACGGTAAGTTATGCTAATTATTATTCTAAACATAAAATAATTAACTAATTAAGTACTGGTATGAATTATCGCAACGAAACTTGTTTTTCAAAAAAAAAAATGATTTATTTTAGTAGATGGTTCAATTTCAAATCAAATCTCGTATAAACTAGTCAGTTTTTTCCAACCGATCAACTATTTCTTTGCAAATAGTCTCCTGTTATGCCGGTGCCAGACATAGCAACAATATTTGAACACTTGTTTTAACTAGGGATGGGGATTATAAATCGATTATTCGAAATAATCACAAAAAGAATATTTTTTCCGATTTTATAGAAGAAAAAAAGTTTTAAAAGAACAATAAAACTTTTTTTCTTCTATAAAATCGGGAAAAATATTCTTTTTTGGACCGATTATCCGATATTAGGGTAATAAAATAATCGGTTTTCCCCACAATCGGTTTTTCGAAATAATCGGAATAACCGGAATCGATTGGCAGGAAAATATTCGATTATTTCGAATAATCGATTTATAATCCCCATCCATATTTAAAACAAGTGTTCAAATAAGTATACAAATATTGTTGCTATGTCTGGCGCCCGGGTTAGACATTCGCGACTGAAGGTATCTTAAAGTATTTGAAAGTATGCACTACGCAGGTATATTGTAACAGTAATTACATAATATATTATGGTAATATTAAAAATGTTTTTAAAAAGTTAATTCTAAAAACTAGACTTTCAATGTTATGTAGTTTAAAAAATGTAAGATTACTCAGTTTTATTTCAGAATTTCACAATCTGTTCCCTAGAAACTTTTTACGAAATATTTATACAAAAGTTTCAATAAAGTTTTTTTTATCTGGAAACACGTCTTGTTAAACTTTTTTTGCGTATCCTTCAAAATTTTTATTTACAAGGCAAGAATCTACGAAAAAAATATTCACCTACTGAACTCTAACGTATATTCACAACACAAAAAAATCGTTCTTGTATTGAAAATAATAAAAATAAAGTAAACATAACAAAAATACAAACACCGACAAGACAACAAATACTGCAATACTGAAATTTCTTAAGTTGTGAATCTAGAAATCAAATATACGGAGTGTATCAGAAAATAATTACAAGAATCATGAATTGATTAGAAGTTACTTACTGGTGAAATACAGGTTCATTAAGGGTATTTTTACAGATGTTTAAGGAACAATGTAATTTTTAAGAGAAAAATAACTTCTTAATATAAAACAATCAACCGTGATTCTAAGCAACGAAACTAACAAAATACAGAATTTGGGATGGCTTAAACTATTCCAGTTCATCACAGATCGATATTCAGAACGGATTTTCGTTGTTGCGTTTTCTAAAAGTACCTGTCGTACCGTGCTGTGTCGATTCAGAGCACGACATTCTTGATACTGAGAATCTATTTACCACACTTTTCGTTAGTTTTGTAAGAAACCGTATCTAAAATTGTTCACTATAAAGTATGTTAGGTCCGTAAATAGACCAGTGGGCAATACTGCTTATAATGCTCTTCTGAAAATTTAACATTTTACACTTGACATACTAGTTTACTTCTTAAGTACAGATTTGCATTTATGGCTCCAACGAGTCTTTGTTTATTTTATTAATTTTTGTTTTTATGGAGTATAGACAAATTTAACAAAACATTGAGAGATGATAACATTTTCATGATAATTTAAAATGTTCTAATTGTTGTGAACCAAAAATTAGCCTCCAATAAATGCTACGTTTTTTTTCTGTTACACCCTGTATAAAATTGTATACACTGTACACACGTCATGTCATCTAAGCTCACCTTTCGTGTTAGATAAATTATTTTTGTCTGTAATCAATAAAGAAAAGAAAAAACTTATGCAACGAAATATAATATACGTAATATTATGTAAACAAAATTAAGTATAAAATTTAGTGCCCCAGTCTTCCAAATATCAATGAAATCTAATTAGTTTTTGATGCCTATATAATTAAAAAAAAAAACAATATAAAAAACAACTTACTTTTACTATTCTCTCTGATATGAATTTTCAACTGATCCCGTAAAGTCGGCAAAAGAATTTCTCCGTTTGTTTGGTTTGCCCTTAACTTCAATTCGTTAATTGTGTAGGGAAAATCTGCTATTACTAAATGTCTCTCCAAAATAGATCTTGCCTGAAACAAAAAAGAACATTTGGTATCAGGAATAAGAAACTTTATTTTTTAGATTGTAGTAAATATCGATTTTTACACAAAGAAAAAAATATTTTCCATCAGTAAGGTGTAAATATAGCATTAATTTGTTTAATACACGATAAAAAAAACTGATCGCGTTAACTTACATGGTAGCTGAAATCTTTCATGAAAAGTTTCTTATGGGTTGATGGAAATTCAATTTCAGCATCGTGCCACGCTTTATCTCGAGGAACGAAATACGTAAACTTCCTTGAGGTATCATTTAGTTGATCGTTGAATCTTTCACTCTTTCCTAAGAAGTAAGTATCACTGAAAAGAGAAATACAAAAAATAACTTTGTAGGAGCTTATAAACGTTGCGCATACTTTCATGGCATTTTTTATGCTCAATAATCATGTACCAATTTAACGGTTTAATGGCTAAAGCTTAAGCCAACAAAACTCTTGCGTAAAACCGCGTTAAATTTCGTCCAGTGTAGTTCTCGAAATGAATTCGAACGTCCGGAGGGTATTTTAATTTATATATTATGTTGAAGTCCAAATCCTTACATAGCCCTGGACGTCTGTTCGTTCGATCTAATCTTGAGAACTGAACAAATTTTAATGAGATTTTCACTAATATATAAAAAATTCTTTCGAGGAAAGTTTAGGTATGTAATGACTCAGACGAACGACGCAAATACTTACTTTAGCATTGGGTCGGTGCGCAACTTTTCGAGCACGGTGTAGTAAGGAACGCCGAGGACCCGATCAATGATGTGAACGATGCCGTCGGTGGCGGCAATGTTGGACTGGATCACGGTGGCGTTGACGCCGGCTCCTTCCACTGTAAAGCTCTGGTTCGTACCGTCGTTGACGATATTAAAATACAAAGTCTTTCCAGGCACTTGCGTTGGGACCTGGAATAACTAAAATAAGCAAAAAGAACCGCGTCAACCGACAGGTCTCTCACAGACCTTTCCGATATTAACAACTATACGTATAAATTAATTAATTAACCACTACATGCACGTCAAAATTGTGAGCTATTGTTATGTTATAATGAAACGTTTTGAAAATAAAAAATATTTCGATACGCAATTATAACGATTGAAATTATTTAGAACATAGCTGGAAACTTATGGTTTAAAAGAGAAGTTATTTCTCGTATTACACACGATCCACAGATAAATCATGCATTCATATAAAATCAGTTGACCTAATATAATAGGTGTGTTTGGAATCGTGTTCCAGTGAAAACGTTTGACATTATTGCGTTTGTTATACATATTATGTGTAAGTGACTCTAACCTTGTGTCATTTATCTAAGTATTTTGTAATGCCCATAAATCTACTCAGAACATGCTCCGTTTGTCTACACTTTTGGTAGACCTACCGTACACTTTTCTGTGTAAATTTTATCTACATTACACCAGTATATCGAACACACCTAATATATTCCAGAACACTTTTTTCGAAGGGCGGCAAGAGGAGAGAGAAAAAAACCCGTGTGTCACCAGCACAATATCAGGCGTTTAACAAAAAGAATCTTATCGCCAGTTAGCTACCTACAATCTTTTTAATTAATTTATTTATTTGTTTAACTAATTAATACAAAGCCGCAAAGCCATACAATTGCGTATTAAAAATATGTTTTATGTTCAAAAACGAAAATATTATTACCGGTTAACGATATTATATGCATTCCTGAGATCTTTGGTGCGCTAATATAACAATTTTAGATATTATGTTGTATTGTGATCCAGAATTTTGTGAAAAATTTTTATTGTAATACCTAATTCTTTTTCGTACCTAACAGTTTTGAAAAACGTTAAAAATTACATAAAGAGCAATAATAACTTTGTTTTCTACCATTTCAAGAGGTGCACTAAAATCTCAAAAAATATTACAAAACCGTAGATATACAAAAATGACTCAAAAATAAGCGTCCAAACTTTGGAAGACAATTCAATGATATGAAATAAATTTTAAAAAATATATTTCAAAACGCACCGTTACTAAAATACCTACAACAATTCAATTATACTTTTTTCTCAATTAATTTAAAAACGTCAAATTAGGTACCTTAAAAGTAATTTACTTATTTTTTGTCCAAGAGTTTTGATTTTTCTTTTTGAATCAATCTGTATTTTTCAGAATGTTTAGGTGATGGAAATACACACAAAAAAATAATTTCAAAGCCACACATAATATGTGCATCAAAATCACGTTTTTCATATAATCGTACTAGCTGCTAAGCTCGACGTTGCCCGTTCGCCCCACCCCCCTTCCTTAACAGCACGATTCTTATTTTAAGATGATCAAAAATCACAGCGGCTAAATGTTATGCTAAGGACTGATAAAAAATACCAGTCTATATCGCTAGTAGGTATGCAGTTTGTAAGTAACACGAACTGTTACGTCCGGCGTTGCTCTATGATTTTGTGTGATTAAAGCAATTCCAGACTAAAACATTATACAATCGTGAAAACCAAATTGAACATACAAACAGGCACAAAAATGTACTTTATATGGTTATAAAAAATACAATTAAGCAACACAAAATGAAAATATAATTTCGTTTTAGGCCGTTCTTCCAAAACCGCAACGATAGCTAAATAAGAGACCAACGTTAGCACGACGATATTCTGAGAGACGCTTGTTAGCACTCAAACGAATAGGACTTTCGGATTTCAGCGGAGTCTGATGTCTGATAAGAGAGAGTTCTATTTTAAACAAAAATGTAGAGATCTCGAAATGATGGAGCCGCAGTCGCGTTGGGGAATCCACCTCAGAATAACACGTTGCTACATATAAGTGGCTCGGAAATATATTTTATAATATTTTAATTCAAGTAATACTTCTAAATGGTTCACATAATGAACGTTAAAATGAAGAGTAATGTAAAATTTTAACCACTCTCTAAATTAGAGCACTGTTAATTTCAACATTAATTGCATAAAATGTCTCACGGGTTGCCAAACACTACATCAAACAACTATAATTGCTATGGAATGGAATCATTGGAGGAAATTTTTTAAAAACCAATGAATTATCAAAAAATAGTGAATGGTATATTTTATTTGGATGTTCTTACGTAAACTTACTCGACACTAACAATTTTTGCGATTATTATTTGATAATTTTTTATGAGTGAAATGATTAAATAACTCACACAAATTTATCATTAAAATAGTTATCAAACTGTTGCATAAAACAATAAACAAATTTTTTATTAACTTAAATCAACGCAACGGGACGCTAATTGAGAATTTTAATATGTATTCACTTAAAAACTTTATACATTTACATAAGAATGTATGCAATTTTTAAAATTTTCACGGTTTTAAGCTAATAGAATTTAGTAAATTTTATCCTAATCTCTATTAACAAGAACTTACTTTAATTAACAGCTTGCAAATTCCTAATTACAAGAAATACCAAGATAAAAAACAAACTTTTCATGAGATAAATCAGTTATCACATAAATTTTACAATAGTTAAAAAAATCAACGTGTCGAAATTTTTGCAACTTCTAAACAAAATAGAAACATTTTCCAAAAATAAAATTACAATAAAAAGCATTGAATACAGCAAAATAAAACGCAGTTGAAGAAACATTTTAAAATATTTAATGATAAATTTGACATGCAAAACTTTGGACACACAATATTTCAGTTTTCCAATTTTGCCTGTAAGACTTGTCATGTCAGCTACTTACTTCGATAAAATTGAAAAAGTGAAAAACAGCTAAAATAACACAAAATCTTACAATTATTATAAAGAGGTGAATGTTTCTAAATTTGTTGCTCAAGGATTATTTTAGTTGTATAAAATTGTTCAGTGTTCGTTTTAGTTTTTGTAAACCTTTCAAATATAAAAAGCTTCAAACTACACCATATATCATATACGTGATAGTGCATCTGAACTGTGGTTCAAACAAACTGAATAACTAAAAAACATCTAAGATAGCATAAAAACTCTTAAGTATATTATGACAATGCTGCTATCCTTTACCGACTACCGTCCTAGGTTTTAAGTCGTATAAAATTGTTCACTATCAGCAATTAAAATCAAAACTGATTTAAAAATTATAATCTGACCAATTTTATGCAAATTTAAAAAGGAAAAAACTATTATAAAAAAAAGGTCTAGCCAGTAGGATAAATTAGGTTAAACATGTTAAAATCCAAAAACAAAACTTGAAAAAATACATTTTACCTGCACTTCGCTATAAAAATAAATGTTTTGAAAACTTCCTTTCTAATAAATAAAGAATGTTTGGAGGCAAATTAAAGTTATGACGATTTTTTGTAATTTAAAAATTTAACAAAGTCAAAGTCAAGATACATTTTTATAAGCATCGTCTTCTATCTTTAATGGCATTCAGTGCCGTAGCTAGACTTGTTGGCTCCTATGTCAAATTTCGTTTATAAATATATTAAGTGTTTTGGGTTACCCGTTTGATTAATTATCGATGTCTCCTTGCCCATATAGATTTTAATGATAACGAATATTTTATCACTTAAGTTGACTCTTAGGAAAAATACGAAAAATTTACGGATACACAAATTAAAGAGTTTTATGTAATACGTAAGACTTTTTTATACACTATACGGTGTAAAGATATGTTCCTTTTGATAAATGTATTTTAACTCTTGACCTACTCTTCACTACGGTGTACACAAAGTGAAAATGAAAAAAAAAATATAATGAAAATAGGAGACCTAAAATCGATATAATTATTTTGGGTTACCCGCTTCACGTTACGTTGAAGTCTCTGGGAATATAGATATCAATGGTAATTTGTATTTTGTTACATATCTCGGCTGTTACGAAAAATATGGCAAATTACTCTTGTATAAACTATTTTTTGGTAATGTTTGCAATTTTTCATATAAGGTATAGCGTTTACAAGATGTGGCAGGTAACTATATGTGTTTTACAGATATAATTGTACTTTAAGTTACTGTTTCCCAATTCGATAAAAATATGTTTTTTGAACAAAATAACTTTCCAAATGATTTTTACATAACGACTCAACTATCCTTTTTAGTAGTCATGTTTTATTTTCTGTTGTTTTTTTTTTTTTTTTTTTATACAAAACCAACCAAGAAAAGGTTAAACATTATATTGTAATACAGTTCGCAGACTGACAAGTGTAGTCAAACTCATATCACGTCGTTGTTGCCTGCAGTGGAGTAGCTACGTAACCAAAGGCTCCGGTGCAAAAATGAAATGGGAGCCCTATGTAAATAATTAATTAAGTTTTATGGGCACAGCGCTGGCCACGTTATTTTCAATATTATATGAAAAGTAGTAATAATAGAAATGAAGTTCCGGGAGTCGACATTTTTTTCGGAAATTTCCTCCTTTCTAAGAATCTTTTTTTATTTAATTTCATTAGCATTAATAGTTTTCGAGTTAATTGCAAAAAATAGACCGGCTTTTTTGGGAATCTTTAATTGTTAATAACTTTTCCAATTGCGTTTATGTGCGGATTTCAAACTTTTGCACATTTTTCTAGAGGTGATTACGAATCCAGTGAGCTATGACACGTATTTTAACTCGCAGTAGCAATAGTTAACACGTTTTTCAACTTGTGAACCAGACTACAGGGGCCAAAGAGTCAAAAGTCAAAAATTCTTTATTCGATTAGGATATTTAAATAACATTTTCGAACGTCGCTCAGATAGGTACGCCACTGGTTGCGTGCCGATCGACAGGCAGTGTGATTCCATTGACCATTAGTAAAAACCCCGCCAACATCACACTAAACGCCGCTTATGTCCGCGACCAGCTGTGCTACAGGAATGCACTTGTCATAGTAAGTCACCCCGAACAACACGCGCATCCCGTTCCGTCATTGTCACGCGTCGGAGGAAAGCAAGGTTTTGCAATTATTTTTTTCAGTGTTTCTCGAATGAAATTTTCGCCTTTAGAGTTCTATCTTTGTCACGTCCTAGCTAGGGCACTGATGATTTCGCGGTAGCTCCTTAGGAACGTCTCGCCCATTTTGCTTTACACTCAACTTAACCGCCAAACTTAAGTATTATAATGTCAACAACGAGTGATTCATAATATTATAGCAAACTAATACCTATTTATTTGTATATACTTTAATGTTTTCTAATAATTAATCAGACTTATAACAAAATATTAAAAATAAAACCCTTTCATAATACTTAGCTTCAAAATAGGTCTAAGGGATAGACAAAACGTTCGTTTTTACAAATTTCAATTTTAAAAAACATGGAGCAAACGGTGATATTGTCGTTTTTAAACCACGTCTATTTTTTCGTAGAAGTTATTACTTATTACATTATTTATGGTACATTTCTGAACACATTATTATCATGAAATTAAGAAATCATGCTTATCCGTATTCTGGAAAGGACACTAGAAATCGTTCTAGAAATACGCCATAAAAGTCGACAAATTTAGTTGATAAATTTAAAAAGACTGTGAATGACTTCGATATTATTATTAATGCCTTTGTTATTGAACTGTCGAAACCAAGGTTTTGTAAAATTATAAATAATCACTTAAACAAGTAAAAGACAAAACAGAACTTACATTGTTTCTATTTTCCTTGATGATCTTGTCCACAGGCAATCTGTCACCGACTAAATGCAGATCCAATATTTCACTGAGTCTTCGCTTGTCAGCAATAACGTTCCTCAAGTTAGGATCACTCCAGGCTTCATTGCTTGGTGCGAAAAGGGTAACATTTTCCAATCTGTTAATCTTTTCGATAAACTGGCTACCGGAGTTCATTATTACATCGTAGAATTTATAAAGTTGACCATTTTCTTGCTCCTAATCACCAAAATGTTTCATGTTACCAAAATATTATTTAGATATCACAAATTACTAACAGGCGCCATTTATTGATACGACAAATACTATCAGTTTTTATTTTTTATGAAATAAAACATGTTAGTAATTTGTAATAGTAAATCTAATTTTTTATTTTTTTTAATTTAGTAGGTACGATTGTGATACGTAAATGGTCAAGTTTTATTGGATTAACAACAAATACAAATTAAATGGCTGCTAATCCAATAGAACTTCAACAATTGATCTAATATTTCTTTACAGACATTATTTTGGACAACTAATACCTATAATATCAGTCTCAAAATAATTATCAATTATGACCTACTAAACTGAGAATGGTTTGTAAATTGTAGTAATTTCAAATTGTCTAAAATAAACGATGCTATTTTCAAACAGATTTTTTTCTCTGCAGAGGCAATCCATTTTTTTTTTTTTTTTTTTTTTAAGTCTAATTAAACTATGACATTGGGTGCGTTTCATTTGGCGTTCGCAACACTCACTACGACCGTTGTGTCGTTCCACGCAGTTACTCATGACGTCATGAAACCAACATTTGTTTTCGAGTCGGTGTGAGCGTTAACTAATATAACACGCATTTTAATGTCACAAGCATGACAAGTTAATAGCAGAACTGTTATATTTTACAATACTGAAATGAATGAATATATCGAACTGCCTTGAGCTAAAAAATATGGAGGATGCCAAATGTATATCTGTATATCTATCTATCTATCTATCTAACATTTGATTGGTTTAAGTTTTTTTTCTTTTTTTTTTTTAGAAAACTTAATCTTACTTTGAAGCAAAATAGTCCGTTTTTGATGCGGTAATTGTAGTCATGCTTGTTCGCAACGTTTGTGTGACGGCAAAACGTGCGATCGTGGGCACGGACGTTGCGGATGTCAAAGAGAACGCACCCATTGCGAAACTGAACTGAAAATATTCTGTTCCACCATAATATACTACTATTAATCACTACGATGGTTTAAAAATAGCAATATTTTATACCTCTATGAACGACAAATGTAAATTTGCTAAAATTCCAAAAATACGACTAAACAAATACATTACATTTTTTTTCATAATTTTCTTTGATTAATATGTATGTAACAACGAATTCGCCTTTCTTAGCCAACAGGACATGCTTTGTCTCTGCGAAAGATTCTGGAACGATTATAGCTAGCAAAAGTTCAACGATTTATTTTTTTCTTCTAGACAGAAGTTTTGTAACATTAGGTATTTGTTAGTTCTTAACTTTTTCAAAAAGTACCAGAAAATAATTCTAAAGAAACGTTGACTAAATATTATTAGTCGATATTAGTTGTCTAAAACAATTTGTATGAGACATGGAATAATTGATCATTAGTAAATTAAACTATTGCAATTTTCATTAAGATGATTTTAAAACAATTTTGTTAAAAATGTTGCAATAGTTTGAGTGGTTAATGATTAGTGATTTTTTGGTAATTATTGGTTTATTGTTACAATTATTAATATCACAAAAATGCACAGTATTATAGCGATAGCATTTAGCTCTTTGGCAAGAATTTACACTGCTTTACTAAACCAGCCAAATAAAATATTTTTTTGTTAATATTTATTATTAGTTTAAGTGATATAAACAAAATACTAAGCATAGCTAGATATTGTAGTTTACAGACGCTCAACAACAGAGGTCTGTAATACACCACGTGTAGCATATCAAACGTTACAATATTTTGGATTGGTTACAAACAGAATTCTGTAACGAAGTAAATGAATTATATGAGGTTGTACACTGCAACTTAATTGTTATAGCGTAATTAAAACCGGTATCGGTAATTTTAGTTGTTGTTGCATTTGATACGTCACACGGTGTAAACTACATGGTTGCGAGATTTTAAAAATACCAAATATGTATTTTTAAAAACTTAACCTGATGATAATGATTATGAAAAAAAATTAAATAGTATAAATCTACAATCCTGTTAATTTGAAAAAAAAAACAATGTCAAAAATACCTAAAAAATAAAGCACACAACACGATATAAAATTTACCAAAATTTTTGTTGATACAACACAAAACCACAAATATCACAGGAGTGACAGTAGTGTACAAGGAATACATTTTTCAAACAATTTTCTCAATAAGCGTTGCGTCTCACAAAGAAGCGCGACCCTGATTTAGAAGAAAATAAACCCTAAATTCGCGAAATAAGTTCCTCTAGATATTACGAAATTTTTGCCTTGACAATTCTATTGGAATATGAAAATCGAGGGCTATGGGAAGTGCCACACATTGTTCACCGTAATATTGAATTTTGTCGCGTCGCGTTACTGTGAGAATTGTCGCATTTAAAAACACATACATTTTTCGATGCAGTATTTTGCCGTATCATGTCCTCATGTGACGATTGGTCTTCATAAAATTACCTCACTAATGGAGGAATTCGACAAACTTTTTATTTCGTTATAAATAATAAGAAACAATGTGATTTGACAGAAGTGTATGTCCAACTATGCTAAACCCTGTAATTTGGACTTTATGTTTTGATTGAAAAATTGTAACAAAACAGGGAATTAGAAAACGACTACGGAAGATATTCAGTTAATGTAGCAACTATTTAAATGACCGATATATCAAAAGTCAAAATTTCTTACTCATTTTAATTCTACGAATCAAATTTTTTTTAGGCCATCAGCAACCAGGGTTCTTGTGTCTAGTACCAATTCATATTTTCAGTTTATTAGTGTATTTGCCATATGGCAACATACACTATTGGCGTTGGTCGGATGGCGGGACCTAGGGGTCGGACCAAAATTTCTCGACGTTTCATAACCTCCTAAACACTTTGGCACCATTTTTGAAAATGTTTATATATATATGTATATATATATATATATATATTTATATATATACGTATATATATATATATATATATATATATATATATATATATATATATATATATATGTGTGTGTGCGGGCAATAACTTTCGAAAGAGTTAATTGATTTCAACTAAATTTGGCTCACGTGTTGAAATCCATCACCGCAAGAAGCCTATTTAAAATGGGCGTAATCGGGCCATTTTAAGGGTAGTTTTTAGGGGTTGAAAAATGTTTTTAGGCCCCAAAATACCGAAAAAATTGTCAGAATCGCTTCAAAATTGACATTTAACCCGTTAGTAGCAATTAAAAAGTGTCCCTAAAATTTTAATAAAATCGGCTTAACAGGACCGGACTTACACATTTTTTGAAAACACTAATTTGCAGATAGTGACTTATTTATTGAAGGGTGTATTTAATTCGGTGTAGACGTTAGATTGATAATAATATTACAATTAAGAAAAAAAACGTTATTTTAAGGGGTGTATTAAGGGGTTAAATTTTTTATTTTGCCCAAAAACAAACTTAATTTCACATAATAAAAGTATACAACCTCACGGCCCTATACAAGCAAATACACTATATTGTCGGCAGGGTTTTGGCACTGCGACCCGGGTTTTTATCTTTTAGCATTACATAAATCGAAAATCTAATTGACACTTTTACCAATAATTTTTAGATTGGAGTCTGAGAACCGGAAGTCAATAACGACATTGCTACACTTTCGGCTACCGTCAAGAAAACTTACACCATAGATTGTAGATTAACGCTAGACGCTAGACAGTTGGAATTATTAGCTTACATGTTTTGAAAGTTACAATATGAATAATAAAAACAAAATAATAAAAAATATAGATGAAACGCCCTATTCTGTGATGCATTGTGATAAGAATAGATGTACAGATGACTGACATAAAAGAAAGAGACCTATACAATATTAAAATAGAATACTTACAATTCCCTATGGACAACACCAAGCCAGAGATTTCATCAATCAACGAGACATGCAAATAAGCAGGAAGAAGGACACATGAAACACACAACACCAAATTTATTATTATTGTATATTTTACTTTACACACTCTTTTTCTCATTAACTTTCAATGTCACGTGTTAATTTGTATCTTTTAGCAATTATTCTATATCATGTTAATAGTCTGCGATTATTTTAAACCGACAAGTTCAGAAGCAAAAGTATCTGCCTACTTTATTAGCATAATTAGTTTTAATGGATTATCTATAAAAACCAACAATCTAGTCACTTCTTCTAACAGTTGGCGGTAATATGGCATTCTGTTTATTTTAACAGATGTCGGTAATATTAAGTAATGTAGTGGCGCTGAAATATCTGAATGTGTAGTGTTTAAGTTGATTAGATAATTATATTATTATATATGAATAAAATCATTATAGTTTTGTCAAACGGATAAGTATTATTTTTTACATTTAAATCCCGCATTTATAAAACTTAGAAACATATCAGAATGGACATGGCTTTTCCACGAGTCCGTGTGTTTAGACATCTTTGTTTGTGTTGAAGATTCATACGGGCAAAAAAAAAGTGAACGATAATCATGTCATAATCTCCAACATTGTTTTTAAAGAAGTTTTGTGACATTGATTTGAAAAAAAAAAACAAAACAAATGAGTCTATGATATATTGTATATTATGTAAATGTCATTTACGGTCAAACTGATTTTGTTACTAGTTTTTATTATAAAATATTTTGAAATGATAAAAATTTACGTTTATTTATTTATTTCCACCCTAGGTATTATTATATTACGTAACTGACCACTAAAGATGCGAAGTATTCGCACGGATCCGCAGTTATTTCTTAATACATTTAGCAACATTTTGAAAAGCAATACTTTTATCGTCAGCAAAAAATGAACAGTTTAGTTTTTGCTGGCGATGGGAGCATTTCACTGAAATGTATCCAATAATACAAACTTTGGACTTAAAAGTGACTAGCTTGCTGCTGTTTTCTAGATTAGTCAACTTAATGCTGCACAAGAAAAAATATATTATCATCGATTAAAAAACGTAAATAAAATAAAACAAACAAAAAGCTACGTTAAACTTAAAAAAAATAGATCATCAGTTGATAAACAAATTCAAATAACGTTCATATAAAACGACAAATAGGTACTCGTAAAAAATGTAATGACAAGGAACCCTAAAAAGTTTTTCTGGTGTAAAAGATTTTTTATCTTTAACGGTATCCAAAAAAAAAGCTAAAATTAACTCAATAAGAGTAAAATACCATAAAAAAGTATAAAACATAAAAACTGAATATATGGTGTTCTCTTAATTAGCGACTATTAAAATGATATTTGAAAAACACTCGTGAGTAGGTGTAGTGAATGAATGAATGAATGAATGAATGAATGATTGAAAAAAATTGTGAATGAAGCTTGTTTTTCACACATCACCGTACGTGTGTTTTATTAATAAATTAATAATTTCGAGTGGTGTTACTAAAATTGGCCACGATTACCAAAACGCTACGACATACATTCGACACATTTTAAATATAATCGTTTGATGGAAGTTTTGCTACGATGGATTTCTTTAAAAAAGAAACAATTTAAAAAACAGTGATGACTATAAAAATTCGTTTTGTCCTAGCCCCTATAAAACAGCTGACTTCATCCATTTATACCGGCCATAAATCGACCCACTGCAGGTCGATGACGAGCCGGGCAGGAAAGTCACTTTACCGCCCAATTACAACGGGCGGTTAAGTTGTTATTTTCAATTTGCTATTTTCAATAAAAAGGAAAGTTCAATTCAATAGTTGTAATATTTCATAATATTTCAACTAGAGGCGCACCTGCGATCTTGTGAATAGTACACAATACAGATGACATACATCGCTGTACACAATATATAACGGCTTAGAGAGGTTAAGTTTTCGCATCTTAAATAATTATGGCGATCAACCATTCTTTCCTTTGCTACATGTTTTTTTCTTTTAATAAGTAAAGTGCACTTTTCACAAAGACGCTTTTTTACGCAAGGTACCTAGTTATTTATTTTTATCAAACTTATTTGGAGGAGATAATCTGTTAAGAATTTTGTTGAAATTATCAAAATGTGCGATGTATAAAAAACCTGGCGGGTGCTGAAGAAAATGCAAATTAAAAAAAAAATAAAATAAAGAAATTCATGTGTCTTTGACGCAGTAGCTTTTAAGCGTATATATTTTTTACGCAAAACGATCAGTATATTGTGTTTATTGTAAAAATAGACCACGTAAAAAATGTTAGTATTTCAGTGTATTTCATCAACTGACGAACATAAAATTTATCTACATTAGCTATAGAATTTATTTTCACATGACCTTCCAGACATATTCTTAGCGGAGCCTGTTTAAAAACTCAGCAGTTTACATATTCAGCTGTAGCTAAGATCTTAAATACGTTTTGCATTTTTCTTAGATAGATATTTTTTGTTGATATAGGTACCGTACCCGAAAATGATAACAGTACTTCTAAAAAAAAATGTTTTTTTTGTTTATATCTAAATTACATTTAAAAATACCTAACTTAGAATGTAATATGTTCGACACTTTAGCTCAGAGTATTTGACGGTTTAAAGTATCATAGATAATAAAATAGCTGTTATTATTGATAGCCTGTATCTGGAAAGTGTTTTCTGTGCACCAAAACACGACAGTTTGAGTCAGAATTGACAGTCGCGTTTGCACGAATTAAGTTTTGTATTTCGAGTAATTTAGCTGGCTAAGCTTAGCTTAATATATTTTTAAAGCCTGGTAGATGAGAGCAATATAAATTCAAACGTTAATATCATATTATTATGCTTTCTATGTTTAACAGCGGATGAAACTTGTTAGTGTACGCATATGTATGTTTTAAATAGTGCCCGTAAACTTCAGTACTCTTTGAACAAAATTGACATTTTCACAAGATAATTAAATGTTGATTAACACGTTAACAAAATTTCAACAGTCTATTTTATTTGAAACTTTGGTTTTTTCATTTACAAAATTTCAAATTTAATTTTTGCTAATTTTGTATCTTAAATTAAGTTGTTAATAATTAACTTTGATAAAGGCGTTGTCTGTTCAAGTAGCCCTTACAGTTTTAAAAGTTTAATTTAATAATGATTTTTTTGAAAAAGAGTAGTTTGGTTTTGATATATTATATTTAAACGGACATTAGTTATAACAATTTTTGTAAAAAAACAAATAAAACAGCATTCAACAAGCTAAAACAACATCTATAAATAAAATAAAAAATACTGTATACTCAAAAAATGTTAAACAATTGATTAGTGCGAAAGTCATAATCACGTCATGTAGTTTAATAATTATAATAATATTAAAAAAAAAGTGTCGAGAGTGAAAATTTACCTTAAACGACTGTTCCAGAGGGAGATAGCGAGATCCAAACAAAAGAAGCACGTAAGAATATTGTAGTTAAGTGTCATGTAACAAATTAAAAAGATTGAAGCTCAAATTAATACATAATAATTTAAATTTTTGTTACGAAATAATACGATCTTGATGGATCCCTTGGACAATATAAAAAAAAAAAACAATATCAAAAAACTCACATCAGATAAAGTTTTATTTGCGAATGAAGCAACCCGGTACAAGTGACTCGTAACAGTCTCACTGTACTGTAATGTTATTACGCGGCTACTTTAACCAAAAGCTATTTTTTGAATTCTACGAAAATGTTCATAAAAAGATATCTGAGAGTTGCAGTAATTTAAAGACTACTAATTTTTCTAAATTTATAAAATTTGTATCGTATCCATAATAAAAAAATTTTCAATAGGATGAGCTGTACGCAAAAATTCACAAAGATATACTTAGCCCCAATGATATGAAATATACATAGTTTTTTTAATTACCTAAGGAATCATCTGTCAAGTATGTTCTGTTTAGTCTTTTAATATTCTTTATATAACAAACTTCGGGTTTATATTTTCGTAAAAAAAGTATCATTCTTATACGATAATGGTACGTTTACAACAAAAAAGTCAGCAAATATTTTATTTAAAAATTTTATTTTAATTTGAGCATTATTTGACACTGAATGAAAAAGTTTTTCCGTAAAACTTCCGCACTCAATGGATTTCATTGTATAATAAATGTGATAGAAAATGTTTGAGTGGATTGAACACAAATAAAATGAGAAAAACTATCACCTAAGTATGACAAATATATACACACGAATGAATAAAATAAAAGTAACTAGACATTTATTAAACATTAACATAAAAGTTAACGTCAATAAATTTATGTTTGGAAAATGCTAAAAACTTTCTAGTGTACCTAGTGTACCGGAAAACAATTTCTTATTACAAAACCACAGAATTTCTCTTTCATTAAAAAAATACGCGTATATTGAAATACACAATTTTTAAAATTCGTCGGTTGCTTATAAATATTACAAAATAAAATAGACTGATAGGATTATAGACAATATATAAAGTATTTTCAATAAAATGTTTAAGAGATGTCGGGCACAAGTTTTAGATCTGGCGTTTTTTTTTTTAAAAACAGTAGAACTTTCTAGAAAGTTTCAAGCGAGAAAAGAAAATCATGGCTATGTTGATCATGTTTATAATTCAATTCAACGTTTATAATTAATTCATTTTTTCTGATATTAACGAGCAAGAGTCAGAATAGTCTCAATTTTCAGATAAATAAAATGTTTTTTTTTTTACAGAAATACACGGTGGTGAGGAAACCAACGAAATCCTTTATAAAAAGAATATGTCATGATAATCCTTGTTGTTAGTTTCGAATTTTTATCCAGTAATTTACAATATAAAATTCGATCTAATACAATATGGATATAGGAAATACTTACCGTTTACCTGAAAAGTTTTTAATGTAAAATGCTGGATATAATTTTATCAATATTTTTGCAAAAAAAGAAAACGATGTGTTGGCAATATATTAAATTGTTGTATACTTTGAAAGGTGTTATTAAACATTAAACGTTCTCAAATAACAAACACAAAATTATTTACTGTAAAAAATACGTTAGCTCAAAAATGTTTGGTGTCGCATTTCGTATAAACAAATTTTTACAAACTAACGAACATTACCATGAAAATTTTTAAACCTATTATCCAGAAACTAAAATAAAAAAGATATACAGGAACATGACTGGAATTTGTTAAAAAAATAAACGAATCAATTTTCTAATTTCATTAATGTGCTATACATAAAATTCGTATATTTCGAAAGTTCGTCTATACTTTTTTCAAATTCATGTCATATCGATATAACTGACACTTAAAACAAACAAACCGTTTTGACATTGTCAGTTAATTTAGAACAATAATATAATAATAATATAGGGTGCACTAAGATTTTTAAGCAGTGTATAATATAAAAAGATAATCAATAGTGCTTCGCCGTGGCAGAGGCACACTCAGTGAATTTCTTTTAATCTAATGACGTAACTGTAAGATTGGCGTACCTTCAAGAAAGCAGCGACGTCCGTATCCACGACGATCAGGGGACGCGCAATTAAATGCACAACGCCATTGCTGACCGGAATATTGGCTTTGACAATTTCAGCCAAAACGAATCCTGGTACCAATTTCGAATCGCCGAGAATTGTGTTACTTTTTACAAAAGCTGTCCAAACAAAATACAGTGAAAATTGTCATATTTTCTGTGTTGTTAGATAAGACAATTAATACCTAGGCGTTCAGTATGTATCATTTTCAAAACTTATGTTGATGTGAATGTGCGTCACTCGACGCCATTACGATTTACAAAAATATGAACTATTTATTTCACAATTATTTTTATGAGAAAAATACAAATCTGCAGAGTGATAAATTATTTGCAAACATTTATAAATCAAAATTTTTTGATTTTGCTGTTCATTTTTTTTTTCAAATGAAACCCAAAAATGTTAAATTGTTTTTATAAATAAATCAAAGTTTTATGTGTTATTTGCAGTAATCTACAGAGCTTGTGAATGTTACGAAAATAATTTTTTAAAGAAATTAATGGGATTTTTGCATTATAGAAAATGCCACTTACTGGACACTCCTTTGTTTTCGGAGGTAGAAAAGCCGATGGTAATTTTAACATTGTCACTGAAAGCTAGAGTTTCGTATTCTTTTTCTTTTGGCGTTGGTCTGATGAACAGGACATTGTTCGGAATTATATGACCATCGATGACCTTGGCGTCGATTAAATTCGGTCGAGTGTTCGGCTAAAACAGTTTTAAGTTTAACAGACAAAATGCCACAATAAAAGTTTTTGTTTAATTTTGATTCATAGCCATAATGGACGTTGTAGTTATTAAAATATTTAATTTTTTAAGATATAATCCGTTTTCAAAAACAAATATAAAATGTTTCTAATGCCAAAACAGATTTCTTTTGTGTGTGAACAGACTAGACAACATTTCGAAATAAAAAATCCCATTGTTCAGAAAAGAAAAAAATGTCTTAAGATCTTTACAAAATGTACACATTTTTATTTAATCATGAAAATGTAACAAATGACAATTTTGTTTTGTTTGTAGTGTCATAAATCTTTGTCATTGCTCTGCATTAGTTACAAAAATGATGGCGATCAATTATATCAAAGTGTCAAACGATCAAATATACAAACTGTTCAAATATTCATTTATTAGTCACATTAATTTACGATAAGTGACAACTGTTTCAGTTGTTGAGACATTTTTCATTTCTGAAAGTTACGAAAAATAGTTTTTGAAGTTTAACTTCTTTAGCGACGTATCTGTTTGAAAAAAGTAAACAATCCAGGGGAAATAGAATCGACCCCTAAAGGGGAAAGTAGTTTGTCTCCTAAATTACATGAAACTGACAAGGATAGAAGTTAATTAGTGTGTTGCTAAGGTACTTATGTGTAAATATTATTAATTAGTTTGACATAACAAACAATGAAACTTGGAAATAATATTAAAAACTAAAGAAGTTAAACTTCTTATGTGAGCTTATGAAGGTGAGGCTCATTATAATTTTTTTTATTTCCAGACTTATTAATGTCAACCACAGTGATGCAGTCAGGTTAAATCCCTCCCACCAAATCTGCAACTGGAGCTAGTCTGTCACCTTGAAGTCCCACCTGAGAAAATTCGAAGGATGACCCTCCATTCAAGAAAATTCTAAGTCACCGGTAGTTCAATGAAAAATTATATAATTTACATTTATCTATATCAGGAGAGCGTTTCTATAAACCAAAAATAATTACCTTGAAGCCTTCTTCAACAGGTATGAAGAAAGTGTAGCTTCCATGGGCTTTGTAGACGGATTGTTTGTGCGTCTGGGTTACTCTTTCACGGTAAATCCTTTAAAGAAATTAATAAGTTAACAATGGTCTGAATAAATTTTGTAATATTGATTAGAATTTACATTTCAAAAATGCGTATTATAAACTTAATTCTCTAAATGTTAGTTTTGTCTCTTTCTTCCGAGGTTTAATTAATATCATATTACGTAAAATAATAATCAAGAATAAATAATTACCAAAGTCGATGTGGTCCAACGTCAAACATTTCCGTTTGGTTCAAAAACATGAAGGCGTCCGGGTTGTATATTTGTCCGGCAGTTGATTTCTGAGTAAGAGGTATTAATACTTCATCAATTATATGAAGAATCTGAAATAAATAAGATTTTATGAGCTTGGTTTTAACCAAATCGTTGACGGGAGTAGAATCATAAAACATTAATTAATATTGTGTTGCAAGTTTAAAATTTTCTATTTAATAAATATAGTTATCACAGATAAGATGATATAAAAATATTCCAGAAAGCGTAGGAAAAAACAAAATCGTTTCACACATCTTTCAGTGCAGGTATAGCGTAGTAGTTATAAGTAAACGCGGATCAGCCACGTTCAAAAATGTTCAAATGAAAACATCGAAAAATGTTCACTTCTTTAAAAATAATAATAATAATAATAATAATAATAATATATTTCCAAATTCCTCTAGGAGTACATAAAGTATACACATGATCATGATACGTCAACTTTTTTTTTAAATTACACAAGAATAATTCATAGTTATCATATTAATAATGGACTCTCTATTATTTCCGGCGTTGTCATCTGTGTCGCCTATAACGGTATGATTATATAAACTAAAGCACTCGAACTTCCAGACAAATTCTTTACACAACCGTGAAAATTAAACTGCATGTGCGGTGATAAAATGATTCATTTCAAACTAATGCGAAAAGTAAAACAGCAAATTGAGATGTTACTAAACCAATACTCATTTTCAAGTGTTGTCATTTAAAACTATATGAGCAACAAAGATAGCAAAGTAGGTGTAGTTTATGTAAACAATTTCAATAGATTCCGATATTTAAATACATACTACGTAATAATATACCTACTAGCGCTCGGGTAATTGCTAAAAAATTGATGGTAACTCGTTTTAACATTATTCCTAAATGAATTTTAAGTCAGGTAAATAGCAGCCCTTACCTGTAATCTACCATCCTTGTTAGTAGCCTTGTAGTCTGATTTGTCTTTGTCGATTCTAGCGTTGTTAATATAAATATCGTCGTGGTACTTCTCGTGCTTTCTCGTAATCCAAAGAGGAGGATTGCCTTCCATCTCAGTCGAAATCATTTGATTCAACTGACCCAGAGTCAAAGGAGCGTTAGCTATAACAAAAAACCGCACATTAATGACATGATCGTACGGAAATATTCAAATGAAGATATCTCTACATTTATGCTGGGTTCCAGAAAGCATTGTTAACATTTTTTATGACATTATAATGGGTTATAAAACTGATTGCGTTCACATAATTAAAAGCTTATATACACGCAGGAATAGTCTAATGCCGTTGTGTAACTCTCTGTCATGTAGAACATTAGATTCATATTCATTTATTTCTGCGAAAAACAATATACATTGTATACAGTCGTCAAGAGAAAGAATACAAAAATTATAAAAAAAATTACATATTAAGATAAGTACAGTCACTTATTGAATAATAACAGTTTGATGCTAGAAACTGCTTCAGAACTTTTTTAAATGTCGGCATTAGAGATATATTTTTTATCTCATTTGGCAAGTTATTATACAAAGTAACGGCATTGAATTTCCGACTTTTTCTGTAGATATTTGAACTAACTTTTGGTACAATTAGTAGATTTTTACTCCTTGTGAGGTGTTTGTGGGCGCATGAGTGCTAAATAGGTGCAGATTCTTACGCGCAAAGATAATGGTATTGTAAATATAAATAGATGGTAGAGTCATAATAATATCATTTAAGAAAATGTTACGGCAGGATTCACGTGGCTTAAGCCCAAACATTATGCGTATAGCCCTTTTCTGCAGGATGAACAGGCGCTTCGACTCAGAACAATTACCCTATAACCTGACCCCTTTCGCAGTGGAAGCAGGGTGCAGGTTTTATTATTTAAGATATTTAGTAATGAATATAATTAGAATTTATTAATATTTATTAATAATCAAATACTACATTAAGTTAATTATTAGATTTTTCTTTTTTTATTACTGGTCTCGATCCACTCTTGATATAACTTTAAAACGTAAAATTTAAGAACTGGTTTAATATGGTGTGTGTCGGTTGACGGAATTCTTTAAGTTGGAATTAATAATTGAAATTTAAAATGAAGACAAATTGCCGAGACCGACTTTACACTATTAGATTAAAACACAGAGTGACTATTATTACATTTTTTGAAAAAGGTATTTCTTAAAATCTGTATTCTTATTAGAATTGTGCAACTAGTAATTAATTGCATAATTAATTTGCTCAGGGATGGAGTGAGACCAGTAGTACCTTTTATGATAATATATATATATATATATATATATATATATATATATATATATACTATATATATATATATACATATATATATATATATATATATATATATATATATATATATATATATATATATATATATATATAATAAATTATAAAATGTAATGTGACGGACAATACAATGATATTGGCCCCGTTACAACCCCAAAGTATGCAACCATAATTTAAGTTTTATTTGATATTCCTCTCAAATGTTTTTGCTGACTTTTGATTTTCGCATTTTGACAATTTGGCGTCAAATTGAATTTACGTAGCGTTATATACCAAGTGTCACTGGTGAAATTATGACGAGGCTAATGACACCGCTTTTATGAAAATCCGTCTAATTCTTTAAGTGCCACAGTAGCACGAAAATGTCCACTTTGATGGACGCATTACCTTGTGCAATTAGGTAATAAAAAGACGGACAAGTTGTCACCTTGTATATTTGCAGATACAGGGTGGCCAAGATAAAAGAGGTCCCGTGTGAATACAGAAAGGTAAATTAATAACAACATAGTGGCCATTCATTAGTTCACAGCATGTGTTGAAAATGTTCACCATTAACTTCGATACACAACTCAGCACGTCTCAACATGTTTTGGAAAGCTTTTGCCAATTCATTTGGTGTGATTTCCGCAATCGTATTGCGAATGTTCATTTTCAACTCTTCAATTGTATGCGGATTGTTACAGTACACTTTACCCTTTAAATTGCCCCACAAATAAAAATCGCAGGTAGACAGGTAGAAGGTGTAGCTCTAAATTTAGCTATCATTTTCTGGACAACACTTCTAGCAGGAGCAACTGTCTGTGGGTATTTTGAGGTAAACCTTTTCATTTAACGTTACAAACGATTTACATCCAAAATAAGTTTCAACAATGAACACTCTTTGTTCAATTGAAAATGGCATTCTGCAGAACTTATTCACAACCGTTATCAACAAGTAACAATGCAACACTGAGCAATACACAGTTAACACAACGCTGGATATCACGTGACCTCGCGCAAGCGCTCAATATCACTTTCAGTACACGGGACCTCTTTTATCTTGGCCACTCTGTACAATCCTATTATATGTTTGCAAAAGTATAATTCAAACTGAACGTAGCATTAGCTCGAAATTTTTTTATGTAAAAAGATAACAAAGAATGTTGTACAATATACAGTTCGAAAAGGTATCCAAGGATAAAGTTTAGGAAGTTGTTGTTTGTTGTTGTGGGATAAAATCCTTTCCAAGATGATGAATGCGCAAGATTTTTTTGTTATTATTTATATTATTACTGTTCGTCTATACCAATAATAATTTTCTAAAGCTTTTTCTTTTCAAAAAAAAAAAAATGTAGAAAAGCAATTTTACTAATTAAAAATGTAAATGACTACTAACCAATTGAAGTAAAGCAAATGTCTGTACCCACACAAAAAAGTATCAATTGTCGTGCGTTTACCAACAAAAATATATTTAAATCTGTGGTGCAGAGAGAAGCTATAAAAGTTTAATTTGTAAACGAGTTCATCAACAGCTATGTTAGTCATTCAAATTTTTATTGTCTAATTTCTCTTCGCACCGGTGTGTTATACAGTTAATAATCATAATAGAAACTATTATAAATATGAACTTTTGTTGCATCCTTTACCACCAAAAAAGTATCCAGAATCACAAAAAAAAAAAACAAAATTCGTACATCTTTTGATGAATTTAGTAAATGAGGTTTCCAACCCAGTGTGTTAAAAGTTCGTACTCTTTTTTTGTCATTTTGCATTTTATTCTACTAGCAATTTAAAGATAAAAGGAAACTGAAAAGAATGAAACGAATTTAAATTTAAAAAACCGCTCAGACTAAAACTTAAGCCTTAGCATAGAGAATATCGACCAAAAGCTTGTTTCTAATTTAAAATCAAATGAAAAAAACGCAGTTCACTCACTGAATTTAATAACTTATTTATTTTTATGTTTTTAAGAACAAACGAGTCGGTACGATGATTTGTTTAATTACAAGATTTAGTATTTCATTGAGACATTAGTATCGTATAATAATGAATGTAGTTCGAAAACAGAAAATTAAAAATATTTATATAAAATATTTCTTAATTAACGAATAAGTAATTATGCATGACGGGTAATTCATATGAACAACTCAAGAAGACTAGAGCTTACTGCAGTTAAGCAGTTAAGCTTCTCGTCAATTCCGCGATATAACACTTTCTGTTTAACACTTTGCCGAGAACAGAAAATTTCGTGTAAAGAGAATTTGATTTTTCTTTTTATTTTCGCAACAGCAGTAGAAAAGATCAGCTTATTGAATCTCATTATTTTGAATGGCGCACAATATTATGGCTGCCAGCTGAATTTGCAGCTGAATATAGTTTAGTTGTAGTGGAACGGAGCTGTGATAATTCGTTTAGACAGACGGAACACGTTTTGTAGAAGCCCGCCGCGTTTGTTGGCACTCACAAGAAGTCAGACCTCATCAACACTAAACACGTCGCCCGCATTCAGTCTGACACAGTACAGGCCTCTTTCCCAAAAAAAAAAACTACGTATGCACGCGCGGCAGAAGTTATACTTCTTTGGCGTGATCCCGATAATTGATCTACACATTTTCGTTAAAGATGCACATTGATAAAATGAAATAGGACGTCTAGGGAGATGATAAATATAGTTAAAAGTTAGCCTGTTCACTTCAAGTCCATACTTATTTATTATAGATAATACGTGGGCTACTTCGTCAGCACACTGTAACAGAGAAATGAGACGTATCATCTATGAATACAAAGTAAAACTATATTGCATCGAGAGGTCAGCTTCATCGACGATTTCAACCTTGTCGATACACGTAGTACATTCGTATTAAATTAACAACTAACTTTATGGTGTTTTGTACGTGCGCAACTTCCGTAACATTATTGAGCAAATCTTTCTGTAAAAAATATTCAAAACTAGACAGACTACCTTTAACAGAATCTTTACATTCTAGGAGAATGGAGAAAGCAAAAAAAAAATTAAATTTCATAGTTTTCTAAATAATCTCAGTCCACGTCTGTTGTGTGTCGCATCGCAGAACGTGGCTTTCACAAGTCAAAATGATCTTTGTAATGTATAGTAGGGAAGCGAACACGCTAAGCTAATTGCCAACTGCCGCAGGGCTGAAACCCCGCCCCGCGACTACCGTAGATTATAGTATGTATTTTTACAGGAGTGGCCAACTGTGAACGATATTATCTTTTATGTCTATTGCTTTCTAGGTACTCTCTATTCTGACATAATTATGTGAGGTTAAGTTTCAACACTATAATATATTACCAAAAATGGAAAAAAAAACGATTATAGTAGATTTTTGAAATGTGTGCGCCAGTAAAAAATTTTGAACTGTGCCGGTACTTTAAATAGCAGTTCAATTTTACACAGTTCGTCTTTTCCTTACGTAAAAATATAAAACAAAAAAATTGTTTTTATAAAATTCCAAAATCTGACTGATGTAGGAAAAAATGTATACAATTAAATAAACTAATACACAAAATTCTCAAATCAAACAATTATATTTATGTATTAATTTAGATACAATATTCATACCCGTACACGTTTCAATTCAATCTCTCTCTGAACACATCTAACAAAAATATCTATAAATTTATATCGCGTTACTTCATTACTTCAGTTTCAAAATGTAGGCACAGCGGTACGAAACAGGCGGATTTCCCACACTGATCTTATATTAAACTTTCCCTTTTTTTCAATATCTGCCAGTGCTATAGAGAAGCTCTTGTTTTACAAAAAAAAAAAAAAAAACGAATCGTACATCGGACTGCTATTTTAATAATAAAAAAGTTTCAGCAGGCCTACTGATTTCATTCCGTCTGCAAGATTTGATTCAACCGTCGACCATTGATTTTTTCAAACTGACTAATTCTGTTTAACTATTCATGAACTGAGAAAGCTGACAAGGGTAGCATATAATTGCATTCGTGTTAAGTACTTTGTTTCTTTTTTTAAGGAGATCATCTCTTTTTTTCAAACGTTGTATCATTTTCCCCTCATTATCAAATTATTTTATTCTTATTATTTTTCTTCATTTTAAAAACAAAAATATGTAAGATATATTATAGGTCTGTACCCTTGAAGAAATATCGTGTAACTTTTAAGCCTATGATAATAAACAAATTGTTTTTTTTAAGTTATTTGTATAAAACAGACAATAGAAAGGTCTTTTTAGTACCACCCGTTTTTACTTCTATTTTCATGCTAAGGTCTTATCAAAATATTGTTTAACATTTAAATCTAAAATCCTGGGCAAGATAATGATTCGACATTAGTAAAATAAATCGACTCCTGTGAAATTTGATAGCAATATTCAAGAAATAGTTTATGAAATCTATTCTTAGTGATATAAACTTTATATACAGTAACGTTCCTTACAAAATTTGTTCCTAATCTGTCGATATGTCCTTAAAAAATGTGACAACTTGTTTTTACTGAAATTTCGTCTAATACAATATATGCTTCAACGAGTCCGATTAAATGATCAAAGGATAAATATAGTGATAGCGATTGAATAGCTTATAATAAATGAACTTTTCAGCTGACACTAACTAGTAAGCCCATCATGCCACAATTATTTATCGTGATAATATTTAGAATTTAATCAAAATGAAATCGGTCGAGCGGTTTCCAATTTAATCACAGATTTTTTTTATATAACCGATATATGTTTTGCGGTCGTCTAATAGGTTCTATATTAACAAAACATTTACAAAAATTTCCATTTATTTGTTATATTTACAGCCGCATAATATACTCTATTGTTAACTTACAAATCACAATTAATTATAACATATTAAAGTTCAGTACTGCAGATAGAATAAGAATAAGAAGAAGAAAATGAAATGAATTAAGTACATTTTATATAATGCCATTAGACGTAAATTATTAAGAATATAATAATATTAAATAACGAAATCCAATTAGCGATATAATTATAACCTTTTTAATTAAGTAAGTAACAGCTTGTTTATATTTACACAGAAAACCGAATACGCGTGCGCCCTACTAGCAGTTACGACGACGGCGACGTCAACACTTTGCTAAGGACGACGCCAACCATCGCAGACGTGAAAGGGGCGTCGCGACATGCTTGATACACTGGCGCCTTGATTGCTTCAATAGACACAGCAAGACAAAACGAAATAATATTTCACTTTCATCATAAGAATTGCACTTTATGAAGCCAAAGCCTATGCCTTAATATTTTAATAAAGTTCTTGAAATAAAGCCGTTAATTGTACGCATTATAAATATACATTTGAAATCATTTTTTTTTTTTTAATGAACTATCTTCACAAAAGTAGATATCAAGATGCTTCTAAAAACAGTAAAATTTCTGTTTCATTTTACAATTGCATTCCTTACTTACATGGCAACGTAATTATTAAACGGTTTTATTTTTTCTAGTATAGTTTACACTGGCTTCTAATAATAGTAGTGATATTGTCAAAACGTGCGATAAGCGAATTCTAAACGCAAGTCATAAACAATCGACGTACAACTACATTTTTTGCACGTCTCTTCAATAAAATAGCTTTTTTTCACATCATAAGTATATTTGTTGACAGTTCAGTTCGGCCATTTTGGAATCATATGTGGGCTGTTTACGACAGCAACGCCTTCTTTTTTGTCTTTTGCTCAACTGACACAATAATATATTATTACTTACTGGATTGGTAAAATCGTAATTCTGTTTTCTTTACGCACTAATGCAAAAAACGGCATTTTACAATCGCTGTAGAGGTATGAAAAGCAGCTGTTTTTATGTAAAGTCGTACAAAAATGTATATTATCATTCTTAGAGTCTTTGCGATTATTTTTTAACTTCCCGCTACGAAAATTGAAAATTTTCAAAAGTTGGGAACTCATTGGTTTCACCCCGATTCTCCAAATTCGAGTTTTTGTCAGATCTCGACGTTTTGTGATCCTAGGAAGCTATTCTGATCATTTCCACGATGATGTCCGTATGTGTGTGTGCGCGCGCGCGCGCGTAAACCCCTCGTAACTTTTGAACCGATGAACCGATCGAAACGCGGTTTGCTGAATCTGAAAGGGCCTTGATGAACTTAGATTTTCTGAGCATTAAAACTAATTCGGTCCGTTAGATTTCTAAAACAGTTTTTTTGAAATATTTTGAAATATCTTCGAAACTATAGTGTACCGATTAAATCCAAAATCTAATCAGTTCTATTCCTCATAAAACAACGTCGACAGCCGCAAACCGCATCAATATTGGTTAATTCATTTGATAGATATCGTAGGAAAAAAATGTTGATAAAAACGTTTTTTTCACAATATCTTCTAAAATTTTCGTTAGATTAATTTTTTTTGTAATAAATTATTTTCTTTTGCTTGAAGAATTGCCGCGATCGCCGTTAACAATATCTCGATCGGTTAATTCGTTCTTGAGATATCGTTGACGAGAAATTTCCAAAAAGCGTGTTTTCAAGATATCTTTCCAAATTTTTGTCAGATTGATTTTTTTAATTATAGATTACTTTTTTGCGCTTGAAAAACTGCGCGAATTGCCGCAAAGCTACTAAAAATCGATTGATTTTTTCGAGAGATATCTTTCACGAAATATTTCAAAGTGTTTTTTTTTTTTAAATTACTTTTAACAAACACCGTATGTCAACCACATCTCAATAGATTGAAAATTGCGGGAAGTTCCGGGGATAGGCTGTAGGGTCAACTTTTTTTTCAAATTTTTATCAGATTGATTTTTTTTTATTATAGATTACTTTTTTGCGCTAATGCCGCAAAGCTAATTAAAATCGATTGATTTTTCGAGAAATATTATTTACGAAATATTTCAGATAAAGTGTTTTTTTTAATAACTTTTAACAATCACCGTAGGTAAACCACATCTGAATAGATCGAAAATAGCGGGAAATTCCAGGGATGACCTGCAGGGTCAACCGTTTTTCAGATTTTTTCGAGCCGCTAAAAAACGAATAACCCCATAATCCAAGATAGCATAAAAACCTCCAAAATCGGTTCATCATTCCGATGTTTATAAAAAATCGTACACAAAGCCGACACACATTGCTTGCTAAAAAAGGTCATCTTTACATGTAAAAACTAGTTTGAAAGACTGCAGAAGCTTCGTGAGTAAGCTGCTATAACAATCTGAGGCTAAAATAGCTCGACTTATAAAAATAATAGGATTCATTTTTTTCACGTTGACCCTCATACATTCATATACATACGTCCGGTACGTATATAAACATGTATGTACATTGTACACATATTGTGTACAATGTGTATGAAGTCCATATTGAGCTGTCGACTACCGTCCCGCTCTAAAAATAATGACACTATTTTTCATCGACTGCGCATACATTGGCATCTGATACAAAACTAATTCTCGCCCAAACTGAAAGATATCGTATCAAAAAATTCAAAACTGTTCATGTTTTCTTGAGTGAACAGGGCTTGAAATTAATGATTATTTTAAAACTATTAGTTAATAGATTAAATTTAAATAGCATAATATAGACAGCAGAACATTTAAGAAAATGTGTATTTCTGACACAAAATATAGCAATTTTGGGTGACTGCAGAATCGCTTTAATTCTACCCAATCAGATTCTGCTTTATTGAAGTCAGTCCAGAAAGTATATATTATGTATTATGTAGTACAATAAACTTGTTCAAAAACAATACGTATTTGTGCTCACAACATAGTTTCAAAATGAACAGGACCAGAGCACGTACGTCGTCCTCACAGTTCAGATAGTGCTTCGATACTGTGGTATCATTTACTTATTATTGATTGTGATACCTAAAGGAATTGCGTTATTTGGCTGAGCGTTTTAATACACCTACCTTAGACGTAGAAGAGGGTTGGTTCGACCCGCGACAACACCAGTGTTGAGTATTTCTTTTTTTTACTAATAGCATTTTTAGTGTATTTGCCATATGGCAACATACACCATTGGCGTCGGTCGGATGGCGGGACCTAGGGGTCGGACCAAAATTTCTCGACGTTTCATAACCTCCTAAACACTTTGGTACCATTTTAGAAAATGTTTATATATATATATATATATATATATATATATATATATGTGTGTGTGTACGGGCAATAACTTTCGAAAGAGTTAATTGATTTTAACGAAATTTGGCCCACGTATTGAAATCCATCCCTGCCAGAAGCCTATTTAAATGGGCGTAATCGGGCCATTTTAAGGGTAGTTTTTAGGGGTTGAAAAATGTTTTTGGGCCTCAAAATACCGAAAAAATTCTCAGAATCGTTTCAAAATTGACATTTAACCCGTTAGTAGCAATTAAAAAGTGTCCCTAAAATTTTAATACAATCGGCCTACCAGGACCGGACTTACACATTTTTTGAAAACACTAATTTGTAGATAGTGACTTATTTATTGAAGGGTGTATTTAATTCGGTGTAGACGTTAGATTGATAATAATATTGCAATTAAGAAAAAAAAGTTATTTTAAGGGGTGTATTAAGGAGTCAAATTTTTAATTTTGCCCAAAAACCAACTTAAGTTCGCGTAATAAAGCCATACTGCCTGTATAGGCAAATACACTATATTGTCGGCAGGGTTTTGGCACTGCGACCTGGGTTTTTTTTTACATTTCTTATCAATAAATTAAAAATATATTAAATCTGTTGTTTTCTTGTGAAGGTGTGCGTAAATTTTAAACATTCATATGAAATACGTCGTACGTCCGTCGTCCACGAACTGATAATAGTTACATAACAACCTCAACATAAAGTATTTAACTTCGAGGATAAAATAATCAATTACTTACTGAGCTTGAATACAGGCTATTTACAAGAAAAATAAAATTATTCATTGACAAAGTTGATGCTGAAGTTGAAGTATTATAATATAATGTTAAACGCATTAATTTTTATTGTATGGTGTAGAAAGTCTGAATGCAAGTTATACATTCCAAATTTTTTCCAAGTTAAATTTGTCACACTGTATGTATATCTGCGAAATGGACTAATTATGTATACGTTTCAAATTGCACATTTTCCATGTTGCTTTTTTAGTTTTCATGCTGCATTTGTTTCCAGACTGATTTACATAGTTTTAATTTTTATAGTGAGTACCTGTACGTCATAATATGAATCCATAATGCATTTTTTTCGATGAAGCGGTTTTATTTATTTTGCTAGTATTTAGGATGTAAATCAGCGATCTGAACAGCATCTGGCGTCGGGACGCATAATAACACTAGTCGGTATTCAGAAAAAACTGAAAGTACAGTCCTAAATTATCGCATACAATTTATGGAAAACAATAGGTGCATGTACTATGCACGTGCGTTAAAGTTGTACTTCTTAACGTGGTTAAAAACTAATTTTTAAGTTACATGCAAACAATTTTTTGAAATAATATAATAAATACAGCTTTCAGACGCTACGCGCATTATCTCCACAGTACTGTATCTTCCTATCTCAGTGAATTGAAAATATGACGAAGGCTTGTCGACAAGTATATAAGTCAATGCCAGTTATCTCTATTTTGTTGGTATCCTTTATCTGCGAGTAACTTCATTCTGTTTATTTTGATGTTACAGTGTACACGGGCTTCTGAGAGCCATATTATCCTTTCAATTTTGATGTTACATTGCAAAAATCCATTCTTATCATTTTTTCATGACACGCCAAAAGAAGCATAACTTCAACAAAACAGATCTCATTTGATAGAGCCCATTGCTGACTGCGTGTATTATGAAAAAAGGGTTTATTATTCACAGATATCATGGCCGCCATTTACAAAGTACGTCAATGATCATACTGCCAGTTTAATGAAACATAAAGTAGATTTAAAACGTAATTAATCTTTCGACGCGGGATTAAAACAGTGGCATGAATATTAATTCATGTGTTTTGTTTTCAATATGCTTGAATAATTTATTTTTCCAGTTCGAAATAATTAATTACACTTTTTCATTCTACTGCGTTATTTTCACTGACAGTTCAAATTCACAAACCGAATTGAAAAAATACTCAATCAAAAACATGTTTCAATTTCATATTATAACTACTGACTATCATCCCAGGAAATCTTTAAAAATAGTATCTACTATTTGAATACTTCCGCTAAAATCTTATTTGACTTATGTAATTTTATAGTAGCATAACATCTGGGATTTTCATTATTTATCGAAAACGAGCACTATGTACCGGGGATCTGTTGTGATCGTGCAAAAATTCAATTCTAAAGTCATCTGTCCGTATCTGCGTGCATGACGATCTCGATCTCGAGAGGAAATCACAAAATTTGCTCAAGTTCAAGAAATGGACCTCTAAAACCTGTAATTTTTTTCGAAAACGATTTTAATTAAATTTTACATATATGCATATAGGTTTCTCCTATATATATATATATAGGTTCCTCCTAGAAAATGCACGGAGGAAGGCTGTGGGGATGAGCGTGCGTTTTTCAGTTCTATTACTAATATGGAAAAGTTAGTCCGACTTGTGTTGGACCGCTTATTTTTATGAAATATCACGCAAACGTGACAAATGTGCTTCATAAAATATTAGCTGACGAACGCCACTGATAAAATAATAACGTGTAACTTACACAAAACTTTCATAATTTATATTTCAGTGTTCGCTATTAATTTCCCTTCCAAGCCTCAGTTCTCACCATAGATTTTCGCTTAGATGTCGACTGTTACACCTTAACTTCTTTAACTGTCAAAGTTAGGTGCGTAAGCTGTTAAACTAGGTGACTCAGTTCAAATGTTTCCCTTGTAGAATATTCAACTGTTTCAACTGACATCTAAAGTGAATTATTAATAAATCCTAGCTGAACAGTTTGGCAACATATTATTTTAAGCTATTGGAAAGGTATACAATATTTTTTTGCAAGCCCTCTATAAAATAGTTTCCTTTCATTGCTATCGTAAAATGGCCCATTTAACGCTCGTGTTGTAAAGAAATTTTATCCAACCATTCCAACAGTAATTTCCGAAAGCGACCTGTCAGATAACATTTAACAGTAGGTATAAGAGAAACAGGAAGGGAAAAGAAAAGTAGGCGTAGCTATCGTAAACAGAGATTGCTTTACATAGATCTGCCAGAAATATTAAAAATATTATTATTAAATATTATATTAAAATCAGCTATTTTATAGATGATACATCCGTACAAAAATATAGTATGCTTTCCAAACGTAATGCTATTATAACACTTGTGACTGTTGAGACTTGAGACTTGTAACATAATAACTGCTTTTACGTTCTGTATACATAAACTATAATAATTTACACGACACGCTATAAAACAGCTACCTTACATGCATATACGTATATGCATTACAAACTGGCGCCGTACAGAAAAATTTAATATAGTAATCACTATTAGAAATGACGTTTGCTAAAAAGCAGAATGTCAAAAAATAAAATTAAAAAAAACTAAAAAGTTTGTTTTATGTGAGGTAGGTGCAAAAAAATTATATTTATATATCTCAGGAGGAACTATATGACTCGTGTGACTGTTTAAACTCTCGTTAAACCATAAAGTCACTTACTCGTCAGTAGGTAACATTCCCAATTCCGCCCTAGATATATAGAATAGTATTTTATTAACAGAATTTAATAAAATCGTAAGTCATTCAACACATACATAAACGTGTCCTCTTTATAATATTAGCATAGACAAATTTAAGATTTTTAATAAGCCACAGTATAATCATATATATATTTTCCCAAAACCATAGTAAAACACTAATTCACCCCTGCTAATGTATTAAAACAATGGTGACAACAATAGTTTGTTAGAAACAACTTCAAGTAACATCTGTTTGATTTTCTCAACAAAATTTGCCACTTAGAATCGGAAATATCCAGAAGTTATACGAGTGTATCTTATACTCAACTTCTATAGTTAATCTCACAATGAAAATGTTAATCTCATCTATATATTTCATATGATAAAAAAGCACACGGACGCACGGATAAATCGTGCCGACAAAATATTGTATTTGCTTTAACACACATTACTGCGCTTTACAGATTGAAAATTATTTTTTTGTTATTTATTCCTTGAATTAATTAATTTATTTTTCCTAATTTCTACAATAAGCACGTCTAAAAATTTTATATAAAAACAGTGGAATATTGTTCAGCCAGGCACATTTCAATCTGTTAGTGTTAAATTTAGGAATTATGTAATATGTTCAATTTTTAAATACAATTTAAAACACTGTCGTCACTATCAGTACCGATAAGTAATAGTATACGCAACCACGTTGTATAAAGTTACTTGCTTAGTATAATTAATTAACTGAATAATGTCGATTTATTGAGAGTCATTAATTTACACTCTAGTATAATATTCTTGTTTAAAAATAATTCTGATCGTTATTATAATTTCAAGTTTTAATGTGCAATAAGCTCAATAATAGGCCTATTGTTTCTAGAGCTATGCAGGCAAGCTGGCAACATTTTATGAGTAGAAGATTTAACTCTCGTCGGAAAATGATAAATTGTAACTATAAACTTTATTTATAAAGCTGAGAGAATTTCGAATATGTGTTGAAATTGTTTGGTATTTTTAAAATTGCACACTGAAGATCACAAAGTCCAACAAAATTATATCTTGGCTTTTTTTTTTCATTTTCAAAAATTGCTCACAAAAATAATTTTAAAAACTTGCTAAATAGTTTATGAATATCGTTTTTATCTTTAAATGATCAAATTTGATTTCAAACAAATCAACATTTTTGACACAGCTAATTTCGCAATCTCTGTCTGTTTTGGGTTTACTCAAGAACTACTGAGCCGATTTTAATAATAAAAAATCTATCAAAAGGAATTATAAAGATTATAGTTAAAAATACATAAAGTCATTTTTCCATCATTTTAAAATCTGTAGTAATTAGGTAGTATATTATACTGATGTAATTAAAATGTAATTATAGCATAATCGTTTTAAAAAGTCTCGCAATAATGAATCACTTGTAAACAATATAAAACCAATAAAATTTTCATCACATTTCAAAACAACTGAAAGAAGTTTATTGACGAAAAACCATATATTATTTGCACTTTTCCTTCTACAATTTATTTATACATATATGTACTTTTTCCTTATATTACATTTCTCTCAAACTTTTTCTTTTTTCCAAATTTTATTTCTTCTGTTAAGAAGGATATTAACGTTATAAATTGTACAGTTATTATTTTTCCTCTCGAAATAAATTTTCATGTACTCCAAATTTAGTAGTTTCGTAACATAAAATATATATACACACAACGTAGGCTATTATTCTTAAAATTCAATGTGGGTAGTGCGTTGCCTATACACAGTATGCACGCACCTACACTATTTCCATTGCTCAGACGGCTACAGGTCGAGATTTCACATCATTCTGAAAAATGTGTTTGTATGCGTGTATTGTGTTAGTAAAATTGCTCTTGAAAAACCCTAACGATTTACATAAAATTTTGCACACATGTAGGGAACTCCTATCGCTCGCAATCGCACTTTGGAAACAAATTTTGAACTGGGTGAAAAAATCGAAAAAAAACGAAATTATTCAAAAGCCTAACGACAAATCTTTAGTATCAACTAAAATGTAAGCCTAAAATTGTAACTCAATTAATTATATTAAGCTGATTAGAAACAAAACAGATATTGGTATAATTTTCGCTACCAAAGATATTTATTTTTTTACCACCAGGAGACAGGACTATTTGGGCCTAGTATCAACTCACATTTTCAATTTTATATTTTGTAATAATAATATGAAAATTCAGTTGATCCTTTTATCAGTTCTTTGATTGGAACCTGATGACACGAAGTTTGTCATCGAGGAGCAAGGTTCAACTTTATAAAAAAGTTTTTTACATAACTTGTTAAGTGGTAGGTGAGAAGAGAGAAAATAGACAAGAAGTATAATTGCAAGGAGTAATGATTTAAGGCGTGAAGTTAAAAAGAAATGGAAAGTTTTTTCTAAGAAGTTGCTACCATAAAAATAGCTTATGTTTGGCTTTCTGTTTATAAAAGTACTTACAGGCTAGCAATTTCTTAATACAATATTATGATTCGGGAAAATAATAATTGTTCAATTTTCATTTTAGGGTTTCAAAGGGTCCAAACAGTCTGGCTGTCTGTTAAAGCCATCTAGCTCCTAAGCTGCAAATTTTACAATAATGAAATTAACTTTTTCATGGAGTGTCTAAAAATTCACTATGTGGACGGAGAAAATAAAATTGAGTTTATCATTCTTAGTTAGTCACAAACTCTTGGCATGTGCTGGTGCGCGTAACTAACGTTCCGTCTAATAACTTAGGAACCGATAGTCGATAAAAAATAGCCTGGTCAAATATTACCTGCATGCAAAATTTTATTCAAATCTGTTGCGCCATTGAAGTGCAATTGGGTTGCAAACACAATATATAATACTAACAGACTGGTCCGGCTTTACCCGGATTTACTCGGCGTTGTTCGGGAATAACAGCCTCCTGTTACGACAGGATAATGAGAATAAACTAGAATTATAATTAATAAAATTAATCGACTAATAACAGACAATTGAAAAATTTAATGGTGAATGACGTGTCAGACAGACAGACAGATATATTTTTTTTATATCAATATGAATTTGTATTAAAGTATTTGCCAAAAAATAATTAATTAATTAATTAGCTTTGCGATAAAATAATGAAATAAAACATCCTATAGCATTTCTGGGAATATTTCAAAAAAAGCTTAACTATGTCCTAAATTTTTTTAGTTAAATCCGTTCAAACATAAAATATTATACATACGTACATACAAATAATTTTATATATTACGATAATATAGGATATATTGGACAATACCTAGACGGAAGAAAGTGTTTTTGTCTGTCTTCTTGAACTGAACTGAGAATAGCTGGGTCAATTTTAACGAAACTGAGTGAGTCGTTATACCAACTAGAAATTGTCACTCAAAATAAGAGTACAGGCTCTACATGGTATATTTTGCTAAATTACAGTTAGGTTAAGATAATTCGAAACCGAAGTTAAGGCAACAGAAGACGTGATGACAGCTTTATTTATAAACGCAAAAATGCCCTATAACAAAACGTCACGCAAAAAATATCTACAGAAAAATCACACTATAATATTATGTATTTATAAACATAATAAAACAAGTGCAAAAAAATTGAGGCGTGGCTGTAGATATTTAATGTTTGCTGAGAGTTTTTATAGAGGCTTTTATCAGAGATCCCTGCTGCCAAAAGTTGATGGAAACATCAATCATTGTGATGCGAAATAAATCTCGTAGATGATGCGAGCAAATAACACACGCCAAACTAAGATCTCCTGTGGGGTGCGGCACTTCAAATGACATAATCATTATAAAGGCAAGAATAAGTATCGATTCATGATAATGACGTTTAGAAAGACGCAATTAATTTTTTTTTCTTGTTTGATGATAGAATGTTATGCTTAAATTTATTGTGGTACCTAAATAAAGCGAATAAAATCTCGGATCAGAGCGTCGAGGTACCATATTATACACATTATACAGCTGATCGAAACATTTCTGATTATTTCAATATTCAGCTGTATTAGTTTTAGAAATGGAGGGAGGAATTAGTTGTTTGTGAAAATATCGTAAATTACGTAATATAAAATTCTGAAAAAATACTTTTGAGATCCCTAAGAAAGCCTATATGTCCGAATAGAAAGATATTTTTTGTCGAGATATCAAACTTTGAATCCGATAGCCATTTAAGGAAAAATATATTTTTAGGAATATATTTGGGGTAATAAGCTTTACAACTGTACCAAATTGTGGGAGCAGCGACCGCAAAAATCGGCTGCAATTTTATGGAGAATGCAGCTACTTTCAGAAACTGACTTCAATCACTTGCCTAGGCAACCCTGCTAGGACCTGATCCGATAGCGGAGAGACATCACTTCCCGTATTCATTTTGATGAAGATACTTGTCTCACAGAGCTTTAAAATTTTATGAATTGCAACTCATGTAATAACATTAAAAAATATATTTGACCATTATTTTAGACGGCCTAAAAAATTCGTACCGACCAACAAATTCATAAAAATTAAAAGCTCTAACTCTAGGGATCCAATAACTACATGAAAATGACTACAGAAGGGGTGTTTCTTCGCTGCCGGATCAGTGTAAGCCCATAAAGGTTCCGTTCTTTTTTTTTGGGTCCAGAACCTAAATATAAAACTTATTGTGGAAGAGTTTGACTTATAGCATCCGTTCCACAGGCAGGTGCTTCTCCGACAAGGCGTTCGCTGGAAGTTAGTGGCTGACAAACACAAGATATGCGTTCACGTTTCCACTCAATCTATAACCGCCAACGCTATGTCATTGTGAAGATGACAATAGAAACGACGCATGAAAGGTTATAATATTGATTTCTTATATAAACAAACCTACGTTTTTTTAACGGCTTATCTTTTATAGACCTTCGTAAATCGTCAAATTTTGAAATTACATTCATATATCTCTGCAGCTCAAGGCTTTATTTACTGTCTACGAATTTTAATTTAACAGTTTTCACTCAACTGGCAAAATAATTCTAAACCTATATATAATAAAATTGTAAAAGAAAATACAAGGGAAAGTATTTATAATAATTTAATGTGAAGTAATTTATGAATTCAAGAATTTACATTATATGTTTCTAATTCGAGAACTACTGTATCAGTTTCAATATAATTAATAATAATTCTTGACTTAAGTTTAACTTAATTTTTTAGTTACAAATTATTGTTAGGTCATTAGAAATCAGCAAAATCTCATTATGTAGGAATCTAGGGCGATCGAAGCCATGATGCCAGCTAGTTTATAGTAAAATTGATTTTTATCACATTAAAGTTTTCTCCGCCTGAATAATTTCTTCACAAATATATTTCGTTTAACATAGTAGAAACTAAAACAAATTGTTGTATTATGATAAAGTTTTTTTTCACATGTCTTTATCACTATGTATGACAAATATACGACATTTTTTGATTGATCACTTCCATTGTTTTATTACTTTTATCGTATATAAACCTGCGGTTGTCAAGATAAATTCGTTCTTTCACAAAATACAGAATTATAAAGAATAATATTGAGTACCTATACAAAAAAGAGACTATCACTCTAAAAACCGGTACAACCCAGTAAAAATTAAAAAAGAAAAAATACAATCTCGAAACGACTTTGGTTAAATTTCTTACATTGACAATCCCTTAGCAACAGTATAAAATAGTACGAGTAGTTAAGTCTAGGTGACGATAAACAATTTTTCCAATACGAAGAAGTTAGTCTTATGTTAGTTCCATTGGATCATTTTCTGACTAAGAGTTAAAAAAAACGTATCAATATTTTGTCACTCAGATTTTCACTTAAATATAAACTTTTTTTAGATTGTAAAAACTCACTATAGATTCTAGACTTGAGAGCAAGTGTGGGCAATTTTTTTATAACATAGGCCAGAATAAATTTTTCGTTTTTTCCGCGGGCCACAGTACTTAATTGACATTTTCTGTAATTTTTTAGTACACAAATATGAATTAAATAAAAAAAAGAAGTTAATTACTACATTAACTTCTCTCATTACGAGTAGTTGTTATGAGTGGGCACATTTAAAGAGAAAGATGCTTTAATAGATGTTCGTTTTAGCTATTACAGTCCTAAATTGTGAACATACATGTTGCTATGTGTGCTTAAATTAAATTTAAACTAGACGAATTGTACTGCAAAATATTTATTTCTAATTTCTTCTAAAGATCTTGTGATTCGGATAGAAATCGTTGTCTAGAGTATGCTGTGATAAGATATAAAATTAACCCTTTAAGTTTGAAGAACAACGAAGGAAATGTATTGAAAATATAAAATTTAATACCGGCCTTCCACAATATCACCATCATATTTATTGCTTCTTTACGTCTGCGGCAAACTTCGTTCTAGACCCTTATACGCAATAAATTATCGTTTTTCTTTACGCAATTAACTCTGACTTTCATTTTAGTTGAGAAATAACATTTATTACTTGCAATTTGTTAAACAGAAAAGTTAAGCTTTTAACGTAATATAATGTATTTCACTCAATAATTAAAATTTCGAATAAACATGACTTTTAATGCTTCAACCATCATTACGCATATTAATTTGAATTTTTATTATAACGTTTTACAGCGCGATCGAGCCTTGTGTTGCTCGAGGCGATATTTTATTTCTCTACACAGTGGCTAATTAAACGACGAAAATATTTTTCAATTTTCTTCTTGTGGTCTAGAACATTTTTGAAAAACAACTATTTATGTATAGGCGCTCCACTTTTTGTTACGCTCACATATAACGTGCGTACTTGCGTAGTGCAAGTACGCATGTTATATGTATGGGCGTAACAAAAAGTGAAACGCGTATACCCACTCCTCAGTTCTTAGTGAGGGCCAGGAGAGAGGAGAAAACATCAATCGATTCACGTCTTACGAAGTAAGTCATCGGTAAAGTACGACGGACGTGTTTCAGCTTTCGTTACGCTCTCAGCACTGAGCGTCTGTTAAGTGTTGCAACACTGTTTCATTTTTTCGTTATGATGATAGTTATTCGATGCCATTTGAAAACGTAAACATTTCTAAATGAAAATATGTTATCTTTATGAGAAATGTTCTTGTTTTCATTACACGATGACCCTGGTACTTATTCTATTCTATTCTATTATATATTTAACCTAGAATATTTACTTTCTACGACTGTTATCTTTAATGCAAAATACAAATATTTACTATATTAAAAAAAATATGGTTCACTCCAGAGTAGTATAAATATTATTTATAGAATACAGTAGAATCCGTTTATTATGACTCCGCCTATATTGACCAACCGCCTATTATGACGTAATTAAAAACGAAGTTTGGTTTTCATATAAAATTCTTTGTAACAAAGTCGGATATAATGACTTCTCTTACAGTGACATCTCGCTTATTATGACCCATTTTTAATAAATTTTGTCCGTTTATAGTGACCGACATGATTTTTCGGCAATGTTCGTTGATTCCTGACAACGTTAGGCACGTGGCTTGTTTTTGTTTTGAATCTCAGTTAGTAATTGATAGTTGAACGTCACGCGTTGTTTTTAGTGATATCCTACGTAAAAAATGTCATCTCAACGTCGTAAAGCATTTACGATTGAGGAGAAAGGTGCAATAATATGCAGATTAGAAAATGGAGAATCAAACTCATCTCTCGCAAAGGAATTGGGCGTCGGTAATTCGACAATCTCAATGATTTTCAAAAACAAGAACAGGATTAAGCGATCGTTCAATTCAAATGTTTTGAAACCGAAGAGGCTTCGAAAATCGCGACAAGAAAATGTTGATAAAGCGTTAATTCAGTGGTTTAAAATCACGAGAAACAAAGGAATACCCGTCAGCGGCCCTATGCTACTTAAAAAACAGACGGTTGTTTTTTCTTCACAAAAATGCTTTGTATGACGTCCGCTTAGTATGACGTGTTTGTCAATTCCCTTCGATGTCATTATAAACGGATTCCACTGTAAATATAATTTATAGATAAAAACAGATTTAAAAGTACTTACTCATATGATACATGACGTTAGGTTTGATGTTTGGAGGCAGCTTTTGGAACGCCTTATTCGTTGGCGCAAATAACGTCGCTGGGCGAGAATTCAGTACAAACTTCGCGTAATCATCGTTTGTAATGAGCGCATGGAACTGGAAAAATTAAACAAAATTATTAAATTGTGACTGAGAGCAACTAAATACTACAGAAATACTGTACTTCACATCAAATGTCCATTTTAAAACTGTAGAAAATTGATAAAATATTTCCTTAAACTTTTCAAATAAATATTCATTTATAAAATACTATAAACTGAAACTAAATTTAAATTTAAATAGGGGTGAATGAAAAAATTATATATGTGACGGGTGTGTTGGTATTGTTGCAATAATATAATAAATATTATAGTCCGACATTTACGTCATATAATATGTAAAATCTGACACCCCTATGATAAACACGCGAAGTTTGCCGATAATAAAACGCAACGTGTTTAAAAACCTTAAAATCTAACTAAATGTTAACATTCCATTTTCATCAACTTAATGGTAAAAACATAATAACAGGAACAGATGTTGATAGTCTCGGCTGTCGAGCGTGTATAATCAAATATATATTCTCTCCCTCTCACTTATAATAATAGAATCAAATCATCAGCAGATCATTTCCATGAAAACGCGAATGAATTGTTATAGATCCGAAACTCACTGGCAAATTATTAATTAATAACTTCCCAATCTATTGGGAAGTTATCATTAAAAAAAAATTGAAAATCCAATATACTTTTATCAGTTCGCAGATTTGAATCTAGGAACAAAGTGCTTGCGTTAGAAGAGCCATTGAAACATTAAATAATTTTCAAAACAGACATTTATGAAATCGACCTAATAAACAAAAATAACTCTGGTCGCAGTACCAAAATCCTGCCGACAATAAAGTGTATTTGCTAATACAGGCAGTGTTTGTCTTTAAAACATATTTTTTTTTTAATTTCAAGATCTCGTCCCTGTTTTCTCAATTCATCATCTGCACAAAAATATATACAGCCTTCAGTAAGTATAATTTTAATTAATATTGGGCGTTGAATTTAATTTTTGAATTAATTTTTAGAATTTTTTTGGTGTTTTCGAACCCCAAAACAATTTTAAACCCCTAAATACACCCCTTAAAATGGTCCGATTAGAGCCATTTTAAATATGCTTCGTGCGGTGATGGGTTCTAACATGTGGGCCAAATTTAGTTAAAATCAATTAACTCTAGCGAAAGTTATTGCCCGCACCACCTTTATACACATATAATATACACATGAATATTATATATATACATTATATATACATTTTCAAAAATGGTGCCAAGTTGCTTTGATCAGACTCCTAGGTCATGCCTTTCGAGCGACGCCAATAGTGTATGTATCCATATTATGGCAAAAACACGAAAAATAAATCTGAAACCTCATTTCTTTTTAACCAACAAGCTTTTGTAATATAATATTGTTGGTCGTGTTGCTGTATATAAACAACTGACGGCAAATTATTGACTTTCTCGGGAAAACTGACACGTGACTAGTATGTGCTGCAGTGAGAGAAAATGTTCTAGTGGAAAGCAGAAAGAATTGATTTTCCGGCAAACTGGGCCACGAGTCAACACATGTATTGTATAGATTATGCCTATGTAGTTGTGCATGGCGCGGCTTTGCGAACACGAATTGGGTGGAAGTGAAGTTGGTGAAGGTGGCGGGTCGCACGACATGTATCTATCAACCATGACCTGGTCGTTGGGTTTCATAAACGTATACCATCACTGAGTATTATTTTGAGATGGGAAATGGTCACCTGTTACAAGGTTTGAACGCTATGTTTTGTTAGGGACGTTGAGCAGTTGGCGGAAACTGACGGCTCGATACTTTCAGATGCTATAAACGTAATTATTACATTTTACACTATGGAAGAGACATTACGCCATATCAAGGGCGTTGAACAGTTGGTAGTTATGATAAATAAAAACTGATAATATCCGCCGATCCTTTAAAATGAGCGAAGCGACTCTACTACTATGCAACATTCTGTACATTTTTGTGGAACATTTTCTGAAAAAACTACTGGACTTCTAAACTTGAAATTGAACATAATTATTCATATTCATGTTTAGAACTGTTATCAATTATCATTTTTATGAAACAAAATTGATAAAAAATAACTTCAATAGTTTTTTTTTCATTCATTTATATACGCATCTATATTAGAGGTCTGTGAAGTTTCGACATGTGAGATTTCCTTAATATTACTACTAGTTCTAAGCGTGGCTTTGTGGTGAATCGCAAAGCTTAATATTCGGAATATTTATTTTTGACCTTCACGAATTAATTAGTTGTAAATTTAAAAAAAAAACATTAATAACAATGCAATAATTCATTAATAAAGTACCCAACCGTCTATAAAATTATTTAAAAAAACTACTTATTCGATACTACTAAAAGTCACACTCCCTTAAAATTTACTTACATTAATAAGTAGAATACAGCATTATTGCATTAAGATTTACAGTTAGAGAGCTGCAAATGGCGTGTTTTGTTCTAGCGTAAAGGTCCTCAAAGATCTCCCAAATTTATATATATATTATGTACAAATTCAGCATTAAAATTTGTATTGTTATTTTTAGTAATAGTAACAAGGCAATTCAACTTACATGTTTCGATTTTTTTCGAAACTACACTATTTTAATTCTATTTTTAATCCCAGACCCACAAAAAGGAGTCGTATTTTTATAGGTCCTTGTTCATGTCGTAGCTGTTCAATAAGTGGACTGATTATGACGCGGTTTCCGTCATACTACAGAACATTTTTGTACGTTATCTTCGATTATAAAAACATATTGAAAAAATTGAAAGCTCTTGTAAAACCGAAAAAAAAATTATTTGGCGAAAATATTTTAAAAATGTAATCTGAATTACGGAGCTTACAATATAATATAGCAGCATTCTTAATACAGTGCTAATGATATAGCATAGTATGTCAAATACTTTTTCAAGAATTTAAAACATTTTTCAGTGCATATACAGTAGAGTTCCCACTTAGCGATCATAAAATTTTCCCAAAAAATATTTTTTGATAACAGACTGTAAAGTTGTTGCTCATCATTACGGAAAATTACAAGAGGAAATTAATAAAATAAATAATTAGATAATATTCACGCAGCAACGTTTTAAAATTTTTTTATGTTTATTTTAATACGTATTTTTTATACCAACAACACAATTATTTATTTTCGGAGACAATATACAAGATGACACTTACAAGAATCATACCTATTTCAAATAGTATTTCAACTCTCCAGATAATTTTTTTTTTTTCGGTATTAAATTATTGTACAATATAGTTAAAGTACACTAGCCTTTATCCGCGACTAGGCTCGCGTTAATATATACAGTTAACCTCATCTGATGTAGGTATAACAAACGCTATTATGAAAATTTCATCAAAAATGGTTCAGTAGATTTAGAATTAACCGAGAACAAACAGACAGAAGACCTGAATCCTGAATCCGGAAAATATTGGTTTGTAATCACAAAAATGCGCTGTTGATTTGTTATTTCAATTTCATAAAATTATAATACACCCATACCTCGCTATACGGCCGTATTCAATTAAGGCACGTTTTCGATTTACGGCCTAAAATTTTTCGCTATAACGGCAAAAAAAAACTTTTTTTCGATGTCGATATATCTACGTGTTGCCAATCTTGCGCAAACGCAATCTCGATAAATTTTTTAGAATAATTGATTCCTTATACGGCTTTTCGCTTTGCGGCCAAGTTTCGTGGAACGTATCTAGGCCGTAAAGCGAGGTATGGGTGTAATTGACACGTGAAAAAACGCTGCTCGCCATGATGGTTCGCAGTGTGACGTCAACTTGTAGTAAATACACGACACACACAAGTAAGTATGTAAGTAAACACCAATCGAACGTTGTGCCGAGCCTCAATTGCACTTGTTTGTATACTAGAAGAATTATGTCACAGAAGGTAAGCGTGGCGGCTCGTGATTTCGCGCCAACTTATATGTATATTTAAAATTTTGAGTGCTATTTTATCCTAAAAACGATTACATCTGAACGAAATAAAAAGTCTTATTACAGACTATTAGTACCTACTAAAAGTCCAATAGCCTATTCTAGTAAAAACAAAAATTAAATGAAATATTTTCGAGTTACAACATATATTTTATTCAAATAATTTGTGTCGCGTAAGTTTCATGATCCCGGTTACAAAAAGTTTAAGCTTGGCGACGAAGTTTGGGGATTAAAAAGCTGAACTAAAACTGTACTTTGATGAATAACACAAAACCAGAGGTATTTAAGTACCGCCATTATACATATAATGCACGCATGAAACTATTTAAATATTTCAGCGTAGGTAGATAGATGACAGTGGGAGGCTGGGCGTTGTAAATGTGCTTCAAAGCAGTTAAAAGGGCACAAAACTCTACGTGCTATGCGTCACTGTCACAAGTATTTTGTCTCGGTACAGTAAGCCCTAGATTATCCAAATCTGCAATGACGAAGCGCAACAAAACTGTCATTTTTATTAGTTCATTTTAATAAAAACCCAGGTCACAGTGCCAAAACCCTGTCGACGATACCTATAGGGTATTTGCTAACACAGACACTGTGACTTTATTATATGAAAATTAACTCCTCAATACACCCTCTAAAAAATATTTTTTCTTAATTTCAATATTTCGTCTCTGTTTTATCAAATTATCGTCTGCACAAAATTATATACCCACGTTTCCATAAAATTTATAAGTCCGGTCCTGTCGAGCCGATTTTTTTAAAATTTTAGGAGCGCTTTTCAATTGATACTAAAATGTTAAATTTCAATTTTCAATAAATTGCAAGAATACTTTAGGTGTTTTTGGGGTCCAAAACAATTCTCGACCCCTTAAAATGGTCTTATTACGACCATTTTAAATAGACTTCGTGCGTTGATGGATTCCAACGTGTGAACCAAATTTAGTTTTAGATTAGTTACGTTTGTCGAGAGTTACCGAACCAACACACACACACACACACACACAATTGGGAACTAAAAACTTTTCAGCTCCTGAAATCCACCCTTAAAATGACCCAATTAGACTCATTGTAAATAGGCTTTGTGCGGTGACGGATTTCAACATGTAGACCAAATTTCGTTAAAATTAATTAACTCTTTTGAAAGTTATAGCACGCACGCTCATACACACAGACAAGCATTCATACATCTTCAGAAATGCTGTCAAACTGGTCAGGAGGCTATGAAATGTCAAGAAATTTTTATCCGACCATTAGGTTCCGCCATCCGACCAACGTCAATAGTGTATGTGCCATATGACAAATACACTAAACAGATCCTATGTACGTTTACTTATGAGTGAGTATCAACGTCAGTGAATTATTGAAATCGATGACGTCGTCAACGCTAAAGAGCTTTTTGAAACTTACGACCGCGATGGGAGACAGCGATCATAAGCAACTTCGCGAGTTTCTTTATATATTCTAATACTTCAGAAACCGCTTGCTTTAGTCTCCAAATCCGCCGAAAAATAAAGGTTGCTACCTAGAATAACAAAGTTGCTTGCTATGTCAAATTGTTCTTCTATAGAGTACTCAATACCGAAAGTTTCCAATTTCCAACTCAAACGGCAAAACATATGTATAATTAACATATTTTTATATTCTCATATTACGTAAATTCAACAGTTACGCAAAAGCTGACCCAATTTTCAAAATTAATTGAGTTGAACGATGTAAAATTTACAAATATTTACCCCATAGTGGACATCACATCAAACACAGCAGATAAAAATTTAAAACAAAACACCAACGCTTATCCGTAGCTCAAGTTCAATCGAAAGAAAATTATAGGTTGTTAGGTTTAAATTGTAGTTTTGTAGCTTGCAGATTTCATAACCCTGTGCCGTCAGCATGGCGTGAATCTTTAGTGTAATACACGTTCGAATTTCGCAAACGAATTTTGTGAGACATTATGAAACGATAAAGTACGTTGCTCAACCATTTTGTGGCTTCTACAAAGCGGGCATGTCTATGAGCTTATTAATTATATATGGAAGATAGTTAATTGTTTTGTTATGTGTAAGCTGTGTAAGTAACGATAAAACATCCTGGTTTGAATATTTACTACATCAAAGTTAGCTCTTGTTTACATAGCCGAAAAGTAACTTATATTTCCTTGTTTGCAGTGTTAATATGTGCAGCATTTATATGGCTCATTAAATTTTAGGTTATAGTTTACACTAGGCATAGCAAAGATATTTTATCTAAACAAAAGTTTAAAATACAGTCTGAAGGGACCGTTTTAAAATCTTATTTGTTCCATATCCGGTGTGGAATAGATCAGAATTTAAAACGGGTGGCCCTGTAATAGTACATCTGTAGAATTTGTTTATTTATTTTAATTAGCGGAACCTATTTCTCAAATATTGTGATTTCTTTTCCAATCGCACTATACGTATATTATGCCAATTTGAGTTACTATTTTTTACCGCACTGCACTATATAAAAAAGATCTTAGATTTGTCGTATTATCCGGATTTATTTGATCATTTTGAAAGAAAATAATAAAATGCAAAAATACTAAATAAAAATAATTTTAAAAAATTAACCGATTTCTTCATTTTATAATCACCTAGTCTATCAAAATGAATACATAATAATAATTGCATCGACTTCTACCTGAATGTAGACATCAGGTAAATCTAGTGATTTTAAAACGACCGCAGAATACAATTTTGATATTTTTTTAATCATTCACTGAAATTGGATTATTTTTTTTCACTAATAAGCATTTTAGTTTTTACCATCTACATGATAAGTGCCACATTCATAGAAACTAAGCCAAAAAAAAATATTCTTATTTAATGTCATCTTAAATTTTGTACACGTGCACAAAAAATGTCAGATATTATTTTGTATAATATGTTGTTTTTTTCACTCTCCAAAAAATTTATATTTTAGAACTCGCGTATGTATAACAAGGACGATCGCGTGTAAGAAGAAGAACGAGTCGAATTTCTAATATGCTAATTCATCAGCGTGTCTCACTGTTGGCAAGCAAGCTAGAAGTTTGAATAAAATATTAGTTATGCGGTGTGTTTCCACATTGAACAATCTACCAAAGTATGCTGGAATCTGACCGGCTGACATCGCCCCTTGAACCATACAGATCTAGTGAAGATAGTGCGCTGGTGCGTCAACGCGTGTTGTACACAATATGTTAATAACTATGTCCATAAATGATCCGAAGGCTTAGGTTAAAATTTGCTATTAAATTCTGTAGCAGCAGCAGCGTTGCCAGACGTCCAGATTTTGGCGGGACGTCCCGATTTTTAAATCAAAATTAATTGTCCCGCGCGGGATAAGCTCAGTCCCGCTTTTCGGGGATAACTCGACCGTGCGTAAATAATTATTCTCTTATTGTAAGTTGCAATTTGTAACACTCACTCCTCAGACTATTGTTGGAAACGCCATATTTATCTAATGAATAAAACTTTTTTGATTTTGATTTCTGTTTTTTTTATTTTTTTATTCAGAAAACGAATAAGACTCAACTATTTAACGATAGGGTAAATCTGATTTAAAATATCATACTTTTATTAAAATACATTTTCCATGGCTGTTTTTGCTATCTATTGTCACGTAAACGTAATTTGAACTCAAATAAAAAGATAAATATTTTAAAGCTTCTGATTATATACGTTTTTTTTACTATGTCCCGCTTTCGACGGAAGACTCTCGCTTTTTTCACTCAAAAAGTTCCAAAATCCCGACTTGGCAAAAAAAAATCTGGCAACGCTGGTATACTGACATGTTCCACACATAAACCGCCGAAAGTCAACTATAGACAATTCAAAATTGAGTAATAGTACCTACATTATGGTACAAGAGTAGAAAACTGGCGATTGCGAACCTTAGATAGTGATCATAAAATATATTTTTTTTCTAATTTCATTGGGAACTCTCTTTCATGTAGAAGATGAGATTATATTCACACAAAAATAACAAATGGACGTTCTGCATAAAAAAGATAGCATAGAAAAAGGTAGTTCCAAAGTGGAAATTGTAGAAAAAACGCTGTTAAATATATGTATTAAAACACAGTTGCAAAAAATTTCGATTCAATCAAATAATTGTTTTTTGAGCAGGATTGATTTAAAATTCTTCAGTGTTTTTCTTATGGAAATATATGGTGTGGTCATTGACATATCAAATTTTCTGACAATGCTTTCTGCAAACCGCCACAAATGATTCACAAACTATTTAAACGGCTATGTCGTAATGAAAAGAGATTTATATTATTGTTTTCATTATTGTCTTGTATATTATGACTTATTCTCCTGTACATGAAGTGTTCCTGTGCTCAAATATATTCATTTATTTAGCCTTGCAAATTCATAGAAACAAAAAATTGAAAAATCGTCTTTCTTTTGTTATACAGTTATTTAGCTAAAAGTAATGTAAATACGGCTTTTTCTTTTGATTTATTATATTATTCTTTTGTGTAAAGATTAAAATTGGTTTTCTCGCATAAAGTTGCCTTCGTCCTGTAGATGTAGGTATAGATACTAGATGGCGTATATGTATGTTATAATACATATGTATAAAGACTATTAGCAGAATGTCTGGGTAGGAAATTGCCGACTAAGCTGTAATATAAAAGGATAATGCCGCGCGAATATGTGCAAGGGACTGAATGACTAGAAGATTCCTGAGGGCGTCATGCCTGAGTGAGAAAATATTTCATTTTTTATGAACATCCTCATTAAATTTTCTCTTAAACTTTCATCATTACATTTTTATATTTCAAGGTTTTCCTTACGCTGCTGTTCTACTGTAATAAAAACGTCAATTGTACTATGGCCAATTTTTATTAAATTCCATTCTCGGCATACTTTGATACTTTGTTTTTATTTGATATTTTTTATATTTATAAATTTTTCCGTGTTTTATTAATATACCAATACCTAATCAGCACTGGTAAAATAAAGTTCTTTTTTACTGAATAAATTAAAAGATTTATTTCCTTTTTTTCGTTCACGTTAATCTCACAAACCACTGAACCGATTTGAAAAATATTGCACTGTTTAAATCTTTACTTCTTTCCGAGTCACAAGCGCTACGATAAATGGGGGACGAGCAGTGTCTAGGCCAAGAATCCCACACACTATCATGCAAATAGCTACCAGATAGTACCTACTATAATCTTTCTGACAACCCAATTTTTATCTATACGGGCGAATTCGAAGTGGAAGATTAATTTCTTATATAAATATTATTACTGTAAAATAAAAAATGTCCAGATCCTACACAATGCATTTTTTAAATCATAGTAAATTCAGATGTTACAAAAAAACACGATATCTCTATTAATCTGTTGTTGAGAAAAAGAGTAAAAATTCTAAATATGTAAATGTTTGCCAAATAACTACTGTTTAGGCAAAAGCAGGTACTTTAACAATAAAATACGATATTATCGGAATCCAATTTAGTTTTATGGTTGCAAATCCGTGAAGCGTCTCTCTAGTTGAACTAACAGTATAAAAGCTTTCAGATATGCATAACTGTATGAAATTCATGTCTAGTACTGTATGTGATTTTACGAGACACAATTCTTTCGAAACACACGGTACACTCATAGACTGTTTGTCACAAATGTATTATTTCCCTTAAAGATACTACTAAGTAATAAGTAAAAAATTGTCACGGCACCTAAGTCTGCAACATGTCTCTTTGCAGGCATCACTCGATCACTCGGAAACGGATCAATTGATATTCCAGCCCCACAAGTGGCACTAATTTAAGATTGAGTTTTCAAAATTTGTTCGTTTTAAGGTCCCTAGAGCCCAAAAAAACATGTTTTTCGTAAGAGCTGTGCGTCTGTTAGTGGACACGATACAGGTCGAACAAAGATAGAAAGCAAATTTTGGAAGAATGTTTGATATGGTATACTTTTCAATACGGCTCGTTATTTTATTGTTTTTTCCAAAAAAGTTTTGTAACCGACATGTTTTTCTAAACTTTAAAGTCTCAGAAATATTTTAGAAAAAAAATCAGCCGTTCTTTCGTTCTAAAAATCTGTCAAAAACAAATTAGGTAGTTGACAAGCATGGTTTGGATATTATTTACATTATGTAACCATGCCAACGAATAGCAAATATCATAATATTTGCATTCACAGAAATTTTATTTTCTTTATTGTAATAGGTATGTCAAATGTCAATATTTTTGAATTCGTCCAATCGACTGGACTTTTTTTATTACAAATAGAATTTCCAGTTGATATATTTACCAGTTCTGAAACTAGAATCTGGAACTGTAAGCCACAAAAATGCCAGTAATGACATGTCGAAAAACTAAATTTAAAGACAATATTTATATTGTTTTTTTTTTTTTTTGTTTTCTTTTGTTTTTTTGTGATCACTTAACATCGATTTCGATTGTCGCTAACGTCATTATAAAAACCGGGATTCACATGAATACTGAAACCGGGAGACTTGTCAAAACATTTTTTGCTGATCTGCGATTTGGAACTTATCTCTATTGAATTAAACGTCACAAGAATTTTATCCTTAGCCATACTGTACTACACAGTCATGTTCAGTATGAGGTTTTAGTTAAAATTTTCACGTCTCAGCTGTATATTTTCTTTCCATTGGTATGGACGTCCAGCGAAAAGCGGAGTGAATTTTATATTCAGCTCACAGATGCACGCAGAAGATATTCACACGCGGGTATGAGAGACTGCTTCGGGGGAACGACGGATACACAGAAGTCACCGCGGTTTATTATCAAACGGAATATTTTGTGCCCCGACACCATGCTACCACGGCTTTATAACCAGACAATGCGTGAATACTTTACTCACATGTAACCGATGATTAAAGTCTGATGAAAATCAGGATCGGCTCTGAAAATTATTTCAAGGGGAGACGAACACCCGGTGTTGACACGCAATATTTTTAAAAAATCAGATGAACATAATAATCCATTATTCCAACAACATTGACAATGCTAATACGCATACTAATTATAGCTTTAGAGAAATGAATGTGCATATATATTTATAAAACTCTTACCCATCAACAAATCCATAAAAATTAAAAGCTCTGACTCTAGGGGACTTGTAACTACATCAAACCAAACATCGGAAGTGGCGTTTCCCGCTGTCGGGTCAAGTCCTCGCAGGATTTCCTTGGCAAGTGACTGAAGTCCACTATATGAATTATATTTTCTGAAGGTTTCATCCTCTATAAAATCTAAACCACTTTTTACGTTTACGGCTTGGACATTTAAGCATAATTGTATATTTGAAAACTCCCGAACCAAAAATTGTACATATTATTATTAAATGACAATAAAAATTTTTTTATATATATATAAGCATAATTGTTTTTCAAAGCGAAGTCTTGCATAAACGACGTTTTTGAGCTCCTCAATCACCTCATTCAAAATTTTATTGAAAATTTACTTATATACCCATTTACATTTAAACTTCTCATTTACACTAAACTTAAATCTTTGTATTTATTACACGTTTTACTGACACATTCAAAAATTTAAAAAGCAGTTGAATAAAATATTTCATTTATAAAATATACATTAGTGAGAGATAAAACATGCAATATGACAGTCTAGGTGAACGTACTGCACACTCTAAAAGTGGGGTCAGCGAATAATGCGGTTAGCCCTGCTTTTATACATAAATATCCTTTTTTAATGATGACGCATGTTCGATAGAACGAACGCACAGGTAAACACAAAGATAAAAAAATATACGAAGCAAAAATAACAAGCTCTATACCTTATCTATTTAGTGTTACTTTTTCACATTTTTATATTACTTATAAGAGCTGCACTTGTTAATAAAAAAAAATTTCCTAATAAAATCGTCTAAAAGTAGCGTCTCGAAAATCTCTTTAACGATTATTTGTCATTTCTAGAACAAAAAGTTTTTAGATGTTCAACTTTTCAGTATTTAATCAAAACTGTCGATATCACAATATCTGTCATAATTAAACCATAATTATTTTTGCGAGTTATTTTTGAATCTGCGATATCTTCAGAGATATTTATTTTAATTTAAACATGTAAGTCAATTTTGATCTAAATTACATGCCTAAGTTAACTAACATATTGAATTGGATAAAAAACATATACTATCACAGACTTTTCTGTTGACTTTTTTAGGACCTATAATTTTCTGTGGTACATTAATTTGGTGCATCTCTTATGGTTTGGTCAGCGTAAGCTATGTAAGCGCTCTAAAAACGTATCTTTACGACTTGATTACAAACATCGAGATTTCTTTAATATAAGTGCATTATACACATAAACCTTCCGGAAGATATTTTCTAATTGATGGTGAAAACCGCATCAAAATCCATGCTGCAGTTTAGAAGAATTACTCGTAAGTGAAGAGGCAACAACACACGAAAAGAAAGTTTGTTCTATAATAATATGTATAGATTTAAATAGACATTTATTTGCTTCAATAAATCTATTTATTCCGTGTATAACATCCGCAGATTATAAAATAAAAATACAAAAAAATAATAATTTCCTGTTTTCCAGTTTCCTTTTCAAGAAGGAATGAGATTCTTTGAACATTCTGATGATTAAAAATGCATAAAAGGAAATGATGTAGTATAGATACATAAAAGTTTGTTATTCGAAACTTATATAAAAATTCTCTCATATTTTTATATTACACTATACGTACATAAAAAATTCATAGGAGTTACCTTATACGATGCGAAATATATAACTCAAGGCTTTTCTAGACTTTGTTCGTTCCGAAATACTGTCGACAAACTTTGCTGCATTTTCAAATTTAGTTATTGATGAATTTAGTGACGCTGGAAGCCAAAAGGTGTCACTTTTAGAACAAATTCGATACTGAGAGAAGTTCAGTTTGATTTCAATCACAATACTGACTTTTCACATGCTAAATTTCTCCATTTGAATTGGGGCAAATAGTAGGCCCAATAGTAGGCGCCAATAGAAGTACAAAACACACAAATTAAATTTACTGACACGTTGTATTGTATTAAATAGGTCGAGCTCAGTTCACTGGAACACGAACCCAAACCGCGCCCACGTGTCGCAAAACGTAGCGCGTAACAAGGCTCACTTTATCACTGCGATGCTGACGAAGCACGTTAAAAACAAGGGATGGGACGACCCCTCGCACGTGCGCGCTGCTTCAGCACAGAAACACTAATATTACAATGTTGTTATTGGCTATGTATATATCCGGTGGCTGTATGCATTAATTAAATGTTCTAAACAAATCCCGAATTGTCAGTATTCACAAAATGTAAAAAAAAGTATCCTATACAGCATAATATAATAAACCTTATTTTTCATAGTCGATTAAAATACTTAGCGTTAGATCTAAAAAAAATAATGAAATCTGATCTTCGATGTAGCTTTTTTGTAATCTTTATTTTTACGAAACTTTAGATCTAATATTTTCGTAGATAGCCGGCAAACACACTTTTCTCGCACTAAAATAGACTATAAGAATTTATTGGAAAAAAAATATTTTTGATACTTTCAACGCGAGCTCTTTAGCGATATTCTACATGTAAATTTTTGACTTCTTTAGCGACGTATCTGTTTGAAAAATGTAAGAAATCGAGGGGAAGTAGAATGAAAGTAATAAAGGGGAAGTTAGCTTGAATAAAGAGTGGTGAGACCGGTCCGAACGCCTTAAAAGTAGACGTTGTGGTGAGTATGTTTATTAGCGCATGTGTGAAAGTCTAATCCTCCAGTTGTCATAAACGATTATATTTTATTTTAAAATATAAATATTGAATTTAGTGCTGTGAACAATAAACTGTTAACTCTAAATTGTGAATTGTGACCTTAATAATATTGTGAGCTGTGTTATATGTTATCTACTTTGCATTGTTATTTATTGGTCAGTAATTTATATTCATTTACAAATTTAGAATCATATTATTAAATAATCCGGGAAAAAATTTATTCATAAAATTTATAATAAATTTACGAAATTCCAAAAAATAATTCCAGCAAAACATCTGTAAGATTTTGAACAATTTTATGAAATTTTCTAAAATAATTATATAAAATGTTATCTAGTCATTTTTAACATAATTTTTATTAAATTTTATAAAAGTTTATAGTTTATATTATAATTTCATAAAAATAGAAAAGAAAATAAACTTGGAAATAATATTAAAAACTCAAGAAGTTACACTTCTCATGTGAGCTTATGAGGCTCCTTGCGTTTTTTTTATATTCACTTTGTTAACACGAAATATTTTCTGCATTTCAAATTTCAACTTCCTACAACAATTGTTTACAAGTTCAGCTGATCTGTGACAGAACAGACATACGGACGGGACGAATAGACAATGGTGGCTTTGTTAATTACCATTTTGGTACAGAATTCTGATGAAAACAACAAATGAATCGTCTGTATTTCGCACGGCTAAAATGACGGATTACGATTCTGTTTGGATTTATTCAACGGTGGGGTTTTTTGTACAGACGTTGAAGGGATACAGGGGATGGCCGGCCTGTCTCGTCTGGACGTCCAGGGGATAAGCCGGGATCAAGTGTGTTACAGTATTCCTTGTCACTGTGTACGCGAACCTGCTCCACCAGATCCTGTATGAACGGTCCCACTTCTAGAGTCAGGCGTGCAAACTGTTGATAGTGAATAACACTGAATACGTGACCGTATTTCGCAGAAAGTTCACAGAAACAAACTAAAAGTAATTAGATTATACTAACTTTTTTTTAACATACCATCAAAAAAATCTATGACCTTATTTGTCTGAATTAGTGAAGTTGACTTGTCCACAAGTATTACAGGGATTATCGCAGGGGAAAGTTTTGTATTTCTGACAAAACTCATATACGGAACACGTAGTCCATAAGAAAATAAGAGAATTATATAACAGTTTTATAGTAACGTAAGTGCCGCTTTTGTAACATGTTTTATTTTTGCAACTTCTCATTTGGTATTTTTGATGTGTATAAATCTTTACAAGTCCTCAATTTCTACTGGAGCTGGGTAGAGTCGTGGTACAGCACTAGACTCGCATTCGGGAGGTACGGGTTCGATTCCCGGCAGGGGCAGATGTGGCTGGGACTTTTTCCTACTGCCTCTCGCCGAGAAACGGTAATTCCTGTACCGGCCATCTTGATTGAGGTTTTCCATGGTTTCCCTCAATTAATTCCAGATAAATATCGAGATGGTTCCTTATTTGAGGCCATGGCCGATTACCTATCAAACTCCTAGTTCAAAAATTACCTACCTTATCCTAATTTCCTATAATTCCTTCATTCACCCATTGCTATTATATAAGTTGAAGTTTTAAAAAATTTAGAAAAGAACGGGAGGTGGTAAATGGAAAATAGTAATGGTGCGAATGGCGTCTGTTATGACATAAAGTCGAGAAACGGACGTTAAACGCATTATTATTATTATTATTATTATTATTATTTGGTATTTTTGATGTGTATAAATCTTTACAAGTCCTCAATTTCTACTGGAGCAACTCACTGAAATGTCACGGATGTGATGCAAAACTCAATCTTTTTGGCCGTAGCTTCTAAACCAAAAATGATATGGACGTTTGCTTGCGCTCATTCGAATTGACGTAGTTTTTTTTATAAACATTCCCAATTACAAAAATATACATGAAAGTATGAAAGTTTTTGTGCGTTTGAAATATCCATAGTTTCAAAGTATGTGTGAAACTTCAATGATAATGTTTTCGTTAAAACCACGGTATAAGAAAGAATGGTAGTATATCTCCCACATAAAAAAGCGAATCTCTTATTGGACTAGTATACGGAGAGCCCGCAGTATAGCGCTGCCAGTTCAGCCGCAATGCTTGCTGTGTTAAATAAAAAGAGTAAAAAGATTAAATTCAATTTTCAAAATATATTACGCAACGCCAACGTATAGGCAAACCCGTTACGCATCTCTTTTAACACAGCAAGCATTGCTGGTGTGCTCGCAGCGCTACTTCGCGGGCTTTCCGTGTACTCGCCCAATACCCCTTCCATATATAAAAGAATATAAGGTACACTACCATTCTTTCTTACACCGCGGTTAAAATCAATGCCTATTTCCTGTGGCGTTATATTGTCAATCAAAACTTATATATAAAAAATATTATTACGTGTGCCAAAATAATTATGATATTGTGTTTGGTTCATCCGGCTTCTTTCAATTCGTTCCTTCGTTTAATTTTAAGTGAATTAATTAATTCCTTGGCTGTACTTCGTTAAAATAAAATTTCTATTGTGTTTTAAAATTGATAAAATGCGGCCCTGGTCTTCTTTTTTTAATCTTTGGGATATTGAACTCACATGCCAAGTGAAATCTGAAAGGGTTGTTCATAAGCCAAGCAGATACGTTCAGTTTGTTAAAAAAAAGTTGGTAAGAGAAAATTGATTCCTGTAGGAAACTGAAAGCTGAACTCGATTTCAGCGTTTTAACAATATAAGCATATAATCTGGTATAGGGAATACAATGAGCTTTAGTTTTTTCTAGTTCGAATATGTGGTTATGTAAATTTACACAGTTAATATAACATTGTACAAGCAATCTGAAAATTATAGTCCTATAATTGTGTTTTGCGTTATTTCAATAATTATACAGTAGGACCGGTTCTCAATACAATCTCAATATGGGCTAAAATACTTCTAAATAAAAAAAAAATATAAGAAAAATTTTGGGTTCCTATTTTAATTGTAAACTGTATATTAAAACCATCGAGATTTTCCATTTAATTAACCTACGATTTTTTTCAATTTAAGGTTATTTTTTCTAGCGAAATTTATTTCCACAAATTCTAAAAATACCTTAGCTAGGTATAATAAAAAAAATTTTTTTTTAAATATAATACTACATATTTGAATTAAGAGAAATACTTTTTATCTAGCTGTAGTTACAAAAATAAATCTATAAAAAAAAATCTACAAAATCTCTACTATTGCACATAAATAAGAAATTAGCAACGTTTTAGATGTTTTTACAGCAATTTTTTTTTAAAGAGAACTGCAAATTGTGAAAAATCGTATGTTATTTAAATAGAAACTCCGAGGACTTTGAGGCACAGGTTAAAATTGAGACACGGAGTTGAAGTTCTGGATACAGTTTTTATAAATATGATTAAAAATGTTTCAAAAATTTATTGTGCTTTTAAATTTGAACGTCAAAATGTTTTTGATTAAGAGCATTGTTCGCAGAAATTGTGTATGTAATTTGAAAAATAAATATAGGTACAGGCATGGTGGACGTAACGGGTACAGATGGTGGAAGTGTCGGTTTAAACCGCATACAGTTTCCCAATATTTTTCCTGATCCAAAATTTTAAAACACGTTCAAGCTTACTAATAGTACGCCATCTAACCATCATTCATTTTTTAAAGATACCAGTTGCCAAAGTGTTCTGGGCCTAGTGCCAATTCTTATATTCAATTTATTGTTTCTTTTACCAATTGAAACTTTCGCCAATTCCAGGATTAAAACCTGGAAACCGGGAACATCAGTACATAATAAAGACACCATGGAAACGCCATGTCAACAAAAGTATCGCTACATGTTCGGCTTTTCTTAAGCTCCTGATTGTTTTTTTTTTCTGAAGAAGTGGCATGTAATTAAATACTGAATAACATAGATGTTCCGTTCAAATAATTAAAAATTATTAAATCGATCGATTAAATAGTTCATAAATATTGTGATTAGACCGGCATCGAGCGAGCTATCGAATAGTTGCATCATTAAAAACTAAAATCCAACTTTATTGAAAAACATTTTGAATATAGTACAATGATTCAGAGTATAGCATATATTCTGACGTCATAGATAGATGACACCTCAAAGAATAGAATTTATAGGGTAATATTGTGTGAATTATTGTCATGGAATATTCGCGCACGGTACGAGTTGAGTAGTTTCAGCAACCCACAATAAATATACTGGCGCTATTAGGATCTCCATTATCACACATTTCCCTTACATCGGTTTATGTTTGTAAGCGCCGATTTGGTGCAGTGAGTAGATGACACAGGTTTAAAATGCAATTACCGTCTCTTGCACTACATACAGATGAGTTGCATGGATTCGCAGAGCAACGACCTTGTTTATCAGATGTCTGGACATTAAATGTTACGTAAAATGAAAACAGAAGTCAGTTAATAATATGTTCTGCATTAAATGCAACTTCATACATTGATAATAACGATGTTTGTTTTTTTTTTAAATGTTAATTCCACCGTTCTATAGGCATAAGCTACAGAGTAATATTTTTAAAAATACACAATTGAGCCTCACTCTCATAAGCTCACATAAGAAGTTTAACTTCTTTAGTTTTTATGTACGTCAAATTACAGAGATTATTTTATACTTCAATTATAGATCTGAGCAAATAGTGACACCAAGGTCTTTTTTTTTGTATGACATGTGTAAGAAGTGTGTTATTTATTTCATATTTAAATGAAATATTAATTTTCTTGTTAGTTGGTCATCACAGAAGACATATATTTAAATTTATTCGATTTTGCTTACCAGTTGTAAACATTATTTAAGTCATTTTGCAGCTTTAAACAATCGAATTAATTCGTTAATATTAAATCATCGGCATACAAAACTTTTTTTGCACGAAGAAATTACTTCAGCCATCTCGTTATATTAAAACTCTGATATTTTGACTAAATCTAAAAAAAAAAAAAGAAAAAAAAACGAAACTGACTCTCAACTGTATTTTCAAATGATGATATAATGATTTTTTTTCTTTAAAAATATTGTGATCGTTTTTTAAATTACATTGTGTATCGTTTGTTTGCAAATATGTTTACTCAATTAAAAAGCTTTTACCTGTTTTGCATGAATTGATATTGTTTTCATATTTTTTGCTTAGTACTTCAGAGGCAGCCAACATACCTAAAAAAATAAAAAAAATTGTTAAAATATCAATATTGTGAAAGTATACAATAATGAAAATATTAATTAAAAACTTGTTTTATACTGTAAAATATTGATTAAACTAAATTTCTATAGTACATAAAATAATAGGCAGATCTGCATTTGTAAAAATGATTATTATAATTTATAAATTTTTTTTTTAAATATCGACTCAGAAAAGAGATAAAATAATGTTTCTCTTCGATTTGCAATCGCCTTGTCTACCTACCTACACATTCAACTAGTTAATTTATGCCGACTTGATATCGTCAGCAGGAAAGGTGACTTTCTAGAGGCATTCTAATTCTTTATACATATAACTTACGGTATTCGAAAAGCTGTAGGTATTTAGAGAGCGAAAGAATGTTTTTAATCGGTTCGGTAGTTCCCGAGATAATCGCATAAATATATATACAACCGTAGACGTCTAATAGATAACTCCTTTTTTGAAGTCGGTTAAGAAAACAATTTGAACTAACACGGACCTGCAACCAAGTTCGTTGTACAATGTGTTGAATGGATACATATTATGGTATTGTGTAATAGATTACATAACCTGCAGGTATTGTCTGAATCACGTTCGGCTTTTACAGTGTCTATGGTTTGAACATAATATCATATACGGTTAGTGCAAAAAAGGATATCCTAAAGCGATTTTAATTGTACGTTATGAATGGATTATTGTTTTACAATACAGAATGAATATTGTTTTATGTCGTTTATATGTCATGTGTTTTAGAAGCAAAGGTTTTATGCCACGGAGAGTGTTGCATTTTACTAATTGTTCGTTCAAAAATCAGGAATGCTTAAAATAGAACGAGAAATTACAAACAGTTAAAATACGACTACTAAAATATAATATTTTTTACAATTTTAGTATTTTTTTTGAACGCTTTGGTTTCCAATATGTTATGCTTTCTCTCGTATACAGTTTTTGAAACCAAAATGCATATTGCGTTTTGAGCTATAACTTTTTGGGAACTTTTGAAAATACGGTTAAGCACAAGAGTATATGGCACATGTTTAATCAGTACCTAATCCCTGACATCTGCTACGGCGTATTCTGATTCTAACAGTCCAGGAAATCATCACATTTTTTTGTTAGATTCCGTCACGTTTAAAACGAGTTTTATCTGCGCTGTTATTAACTTTGTCTTCTCACAAAACAAAACATATTTTACAATATACAAATAATAATAGTTATAGTTTGCTACTATATTATTAAAGACCCATTGTTGACGTTACAAAAGAGGAAAATGTATGATTCAAACAGTGTCACTGTAGAAGACTCAAACGCGAATCATTTATTCTACAATGACATATTTAAACAATTAACGTTCCAATCATAAACCACATTTGCAACAGTACGTTCTTGTTCCGAAATGAAACTATTAATTCATATTTTACAGCATTACAAGCTGGGAAGCTCTCTGATGATGCTCTAAAAATACACTTTTAATTTTTGATACGGAGTATTTTTAAGCCGACATACGAATACGGAACTTTTGTACAATAAACCTAAAGGATATTATCTATAAAGGGTTATATGTAATTTAATATCCCATTGTTCGATATTGTCATCAGGACGTTAAAGCACTGGGAACGGAAGAGGGAGGTTTGTACGTGCCACAGCGTCGCTACAGACAATGTGCATAAAAGCGGCGGTTTCAATGCCTATCCGGCTCGAAATTTGCAATTAAAAATAATATTAATATTCGTAAATCAGACGTTTTTAAAACATCTTCCCTAAACCAAACACAAAGAAAATCAATAACTTTTTGATGCGTAAACATCTCAGTCATTCTCTCGGTAAGTGACGCAAAACTCCATTGTCAGCTATCTCCTTGGTTAATCAACAAAAAATTTTGAGACTGAAAGTATAGGAAATCTATTTTTTTACATCCAATGAGCATAATTTTCTTTCAGTCCTACTACAGTTCTTATTGTATTTCACTGATAAAATTAACAACGCATCCTATTTATTGGTTCAAAATTCACTGAACGATAAACATCCAAATTCCTGCTATTCAGTTCTCAACTGTTCCTGTACGCTTTACTCGCGGCTTCCGGCTTCACTTAAAAGCATGTTTCCGAATATAATTGGTTAGCCGAATAAATGTTTTCTATCTTTCGTCTTGGTTGTAATTTTCAGTGTAGTTTATTTGAAGGTCTATTTTCTTCTTAAAGAAATGTTGCGCGAATGTCGTTTAAGAAACGCTGGCACAGAAATATTGACGTTTTAAGTAAAGAGTGCTGTAGTATGCATGTAAGTATGCAACGGCGTACCGCTGGTATATATAGGTGGTATATGCATGGCCTAAAAGCAAAATGGTTTAAATCTGCTTTTTTTTAATGAGTACATGCCCTTACGGTCAGAAGTTACACTTCTCTGACGTGATTAAAACTTAATTTTTAATTTTCATACAAATGTTTTATAAAAAATAATAAAAGAACAGGAGTGATTTTAGCATAAATACAAAAACAGCTAGAACGATAAATGGCGAAGGCACGTCCACTAGTGTAAGTCAATGGTTTTCACCTCTATTCTGTCGGTAGCTTTTTTCTGCGAGCAACATACAAAAAAAACTCAGAATATCTTTGGAAAGGATAAATTAATATACTTTTCTTCGTTTTAAGATCACTTTCGCTAGCCAAAGTCGGTAGGAGTAGTTCTCCATTATACAATAAATGATAGCCTGTGCGATTCAGAAGGCAGCGGCTAGTGAGTTACATCAGTTATTAAAAGTTTGACATACGCCCATTTGAATTGTGGCCACGGATGTAAGTTATAGTAGGTACACCTCCACCAGGGTCATGGCAACGAGAAAGTAAAGAAAGTGCCGCTTAAAGATGGTTCAGATGAGTTCGAAACGACACCGGTGAGATTATTCTCCGCCTAGTTTAGCTCAAAAGTATTCGCAGTGAGTAATTTTGAGTTAGTGGTTATAAAACTGTTCTTTTTTACTACAGAGTATTGTGGTTGAAAATCCTGCTGACAGTACTTTTTTCTTAAATATGGCACGTTTTCACTCTCCAAAAACGTAATTGTAACCTAATTTCTACTTTCGCTGAATTAATTGGGCTTTTTATGTCATTTTTTTATATATATTTTAGTTACGGAAATATTACAGAAGATATTTTCATTAAGGGTCTTTCACACAGCTAATGAATTTTTCTTTTTTATATTGTAGATAAGTATATAATTTTATTTCTGTATTCTGACGTGTCAAAATGATGTATGTCTCGATTGACTTAATAAATATCATATCATATCATATTAATTCAATTGATTCAAGATAGAATTTGGGTAATTTAATGGAATTCTCGGTTTCAAAAAACTCGCACTCCCCGAATTTCTGGCCATAACTATGTATGTACATAAACAAAGCCCATATATTCGTAAATGTGATGAAATTTTCTACATACAGCAATAAATCGTCGACGATATCTCTGTAGACCGGAGCAACAATCACTTCTATATATTTTCTTTTCAATCATGCGATATTTTAAAATGAAGTAGTATTGTAGGAAAAGTTTAATTTATCTCAAAAACATTACAATGTAATACTGACATTTTATTACATGGTTGAAAAGAGATCCAAAAAGTTCTATCAATTATTTTTTACCGTTATCTTGAAAAGAAATTCATCCCATTTACCAATATATAGGCTGGAATTATCTATAAAAATAATCGAGATACATGTCTGGGGAGTAATTTCTGGGACATCCTGTATATACGATTCATACTTTCAAATACATATAACTTCTTGACTTTATTTAATAATTATACTATAATTTTACAGTCGTTTTAAAATTAAATTACATATTTTACATACAGTTTTATTTAAAAAAAATGTGCACGAATTTCAAAATGAACCAATTTAGAAAATCTTTTTGAATATATATAAACTATTCAAAAATTTAATGATTTATTATCTTTAAGACATTTTCATCGTGTTTAGATTTGTCTAATTATTTTTAGATGAGAGGAGTTCCTCGCCTTGCATGTATTTCAAAGCGAACTGCGAACGTCAAAGTGAACTCGAAAAACACTGAACTAGACAGCATGACGGCGGATAAAGACTCGAAGGACACTTGAACGATGTATGAATAAAAAAAGGTCATATCAGTGGTTCTTCACAAATTACTGTCATACCAGAATTATCCGTATTAATAACGGCTCGAATTCAGAGCTGAGATGTCAAGCTACATTTCTTACGACTCTATAAAGACCTAAACTATCGATCTTCTGTAATCTATAATCTATCCGTCAACATTATTTACACTGACATGTTTTCGTTGATTTATTACATTATTTCATTTTTATTTTACATTCTTCTGCCAATCAACAAAAACTGCACAAATATTCAAAGATCTGACCATAGAAAATCTATTAACAGATACGAATACTATAATCAAAAATGTTTATCATTTTTTGATGAGATTATCTCGAATTATTTAATGAACTTTATATAGATTATAGAAACGTATCAATTATCCACAATTATTATCGTCTACCTTATAAAAAAAATTACGAGTTAGACGATATTAATTGTGAATGAATATGAGGTCTACCAAATATAAAAATTATTGCATTTGGTAGACCTCATACTGAATACTTTATTCATTTATATGTAAAGAAGTTGCTTAAAAAGGCTATTCATTATTAGAAAATAACATATATATACATATATATGCAGTTCGTTATAAACATTTTTATAATCACTGTCTTAGGACATGACGCAATAAAACATCGACATGCCAACAAGCTGAAACGACTGAAAGGGCTCTTGTGTTTGAGAATGATAGATAGGTGGATGGATAAATTTTAGATGAAAAAGGAGAAAGATTTCTTTCTTAAGCTTCTTATCGCATAATTATGTCAACGTCTGTAGTTTCAGAGCAGTGGAGAAAAAGACTATAAAAAGAAAATTGCAAAATGAATTCACTAAATAAAACGTGAAAACTAAAAATATATTTGAAAAATTTTACATTACCAGACAGGCACACATTCAAGCCAGCTCAACCAATATAATTTAAAAACATCTAGGGTCATTTGAGGATAGTATTTTATTTATTCATTTTTGTTCTACCTCTTGTAAAATTGCTGCTATTTATCCACGTATATAGTGGTCGTAAAATGATCTATAAGTTTTACCCACCCGTAAATTTCAATAATTATTTAATGATTTTCAATATTAAATAGTATTGTGAATTTATTTACGCGAGGTGTTAACGTTTTCTCCAATGAAAATGTAAAAAAAAGAATTTTCATTTATTTTACGTTCGGTTTTATACTCTGCCTTGGTAACGTCAAAACGATTTTACCAAAATTCACCTTGTAAAACGAGTTTTTTTCGATTTAGATCAATCATTTTTATTTGTGTGAGTACACTGTTCTACATGACAGAGTTCACAACGACATTAAAGTGCTCATGCATGTATAAAAACAGTAATTAAATGATTACAATCTAATGTCCAATCAAAATTTTTGACAATTCGTTCTGCGGACCCAGCATAAATGAAGAAAATGAACTAAAAATTAGATATCTGTCAGATACCGTTATTTAGACGAAAGCTATCCGGATGTATGAATTTCGAGCCCCCTCCTTAATGAAACTCTTCATCACAATTTCTGCACTGACAACATCCTGTGAAAGACATTAGTTCATATTTAATCTTTATTCAAGTATCTCTCCGACAGTCTAAGTTTTAACTCTGAATAAATAATATGTAAGCAGAGTCTAACATTGACCCTTCACACCGAAAAGCTAGTTCAGTTTATGGCATTTCTAGTGACTTCTGAATTTCGTTCCTTTCCTGTTATTATCCCTTCTTTACTATCGAGTGTTCTACAAAAAGTCTATTGCATTGATTTTATTAACTTTTTAAATTATATTTCGAACAGTCTTCAAACAGACATTCTATACGAAATTAATGTGACAATGACATAAAAAAATCGGTTCAACAGAGCACAAAAATATTATAGTTAATTATTATAGTAAATTGATAAAATTTAGTTAAAAAAACTATATTTTGTGCTACTTCTTGCAGTAAGATTATAATTTTACTGTTTAATTTGGTGGCAAGTTTTTATGTAAATAAATTTTCTCCTTTATGCAATTTATACGTAGCTAAATTTCGAGGACAAGTTCCTTTAAAGACGCTGTATATATTATATTTGTGCACTTCAGACACCAAACTGTATGTAGAGAGAAGGAATTTTATAATGAATAAATAAGAGCTCATATTGCAGGGGTAGTAAATACTTATGAACACAAAAAAAACTGAAATGTTACAAAATATTATTTCGAATATACTTTTCTACGAATATTAGGTATCTTCAATAAATCTTTCAATCATATTTTCAATTTATTTACACTTAAAATAGAAAAACAAATATTTTAGAAAAAGCTTAACTAAAATTTTAAAAAAATCAATATACTGAAGGATACTTTCATTCAACTGTCTTTATAGTCTAAGATCTATAATGACCAGGAGTGGGGATAGCAGGAAAGCAGAGTTTCAGGCAGTCAGTTGATTTGTTTCGCTTTACAACTCAGTGCTCTCGCTTCACGTATTCTACGGCCAAATGTATTCCTAGTTCTCCATTGAATTAGTTACGCAAAACATAATTTCGGTCAACCCTTAATGCAAATATCACGATGACTATATATATTAAAAGTCCCGAAACAGGGAGATAGCGACAGAGGAAGGGATTATATAAATAAGAACCCTTCTATTTCCGTCCACACCAACATCACGCATACGTATACACGTGGAGGTAAAAGAAAGCTGGGAAACGAGCCTTTCAAACAATGCGCGCCCTTAATGGCTGTAATTTATTTGTATACAAATATATATACCAGATATATATGACGATCAACTCGTCATTTCACATATCTATCAAATTCAAATGAAATATAAAACTATTTAAAATTTTCAAGCTCATTTTATATCTCTGCAATTTAATAACTAGGCAACTCCCTCTCCCTTTAATTGCATGATAAAAGAGCTTACACTCAACTTAGAATTACTCGTTGAATTTTTATTTTATGAAAAATTGGAATTTAAAATCTTCAAATAGCGCACTTTAGACACGCGTTTAACTTGATTTTGGCAAAAAATTGAAACAAGATCGAAAAGTAGAAATCGAAATCAACGTAGTCATGTTTTTCTGTTTCCGTCTGCGATAGGTGGGTATTGTTGTTTGTATCTAATCAAATGTCTATATTAATTAATAATTAATCAAATGAAAACAAATTATCTCTCCAAAAAAGCACGAAAAAATAGTTTTTTACCTACGTCATTGGTTTGACAAAATGGCAAGTCATTTAATGTATTTGAGGCTTTATATTTTACGAAAAATAATAACATTCACACAAGCAGAATATAGAGGCTGAATACTTTTTGTCGACAGCTGCAGAACATGGAAAACGGATTTTTAATTGGAAAACTCTGGTTTTGAATCAAAAAGTACTTTTCTGAATATAGTTGGTGCTAGCTTAGTATAAACTGCTGTTAACTGAAAACGAAAATGAAAAATTGACTAACTATTTAGTTAAGAGTAACTTCGATTGTCTTGATTAGCTTTAAAAACAGCAAATATTACAAAATTCTATTTTTTCGTAAAGTTTTTAAGCCCAGCATGTCCTTCTTTAAGTTTACAACAAAGTTTAACAAAATTAAAAATATTTTAATTTACAATTTACCATAGTTTAAGGGCTACAAAATTAAAACACAAAATAAAAATTGCATTCTTTTTTTTTTTATAACTAATTTCTAGCTTTCGAGTATTTCTAAAAATAGCACGATTGAACAGGAAACAATAAAAAACAGAGTATTAAATAAATTAAAAAATTTCAAAAGATTTATATTCATTACGTTTGTTATTTTTGCCTTTTTTATCGTTAAAGTTGCAGAAATGACATCTACTAAATACAAACCAACGCCATTACGTGAACACATTCATTTTATCCATTTTCTGAATCAAAGCAATATATTAATAAACGAACAGCACAACTGGAGCCAATTTATCATTGTCCCATATGGGCTCGGATCAAATGACGTATTGAATCGACCGGATTTTGCTCCAGTACAACACTGGCAAATAAATACATTTTTATTAAATTCATAATGGAACTTTCATCTCTATTAATATTACAGAGGAAAAAGTTCTAGATATATATATTATATATGTTTGTAACAGGTAATCTCAGGAGCTACTGAAGTAATTTGAAACATTCTTTTCCGAAAAATATATGCTATATATTTTACACGAAAACGTAGAAACAAACCTGGAATTTTGTACACGATTCCTGAACTAAATTGGTCTACGCTGGTTAAGCTATAATAGTGATTTATCTGAGAAATGTGTTGCGCTTATTGTTTCGGTGTGTAAAGAATTATTTTTTAGTTCACAGACAAACTATGGCATATGAAAGTTCAATAGATTTAAGAAAAAAACCCTCATAATTCCCATTGCAAGTAAAGTACTTTTAGGCGTCTTCCATTCAGATCGACTTTAAGTTTTTCATGACCAAAATGGTTCTCCGTTGGCCATATTATTATTCTCACATCTGGTTACACGTCTTCCAACGTTTCCTTTATTCAACTACAGTAAAAGTTCGATCAAAATCCGTTCAGTAAACGTAAAAACAGACAGACGTTGCTTCTTATACATGTAGGAACTTCTAGTTTAACAATACTGTAAGATAATGAGCAAAGTATTACGTTGAAACTGTTTCACTTTTTAACATCACAATTGATAATAATAATCCAACCCAATTCTGTACATAAACTTTCGATACTAGCATGTGCGAAATGGGTATTTACATGTGTTGAAATGATACATGCCCGAACAATTATTGCAACAAAAAAGTTTAAAAAGGTTCGACTGGCTTTTTAGAATCAATCAATTCATTAATTTACCTCTTTGTCATGAAATCATCACGTATTTTTCCGACAGAATATGAACTCAGGGGTTTTTTCAATTAAGTTCAATTTACCGTTATAAAAAATTCAAACTAATAGAGTTTTTTCAAAATCATTTTCACAATTAATTACTTAGTTTTAAAGTTTTAGAACAGAAAGGCAAAACATCCAAAGATAAGCTACGAGATTCGAAAAAAATTCGTAGTTTTTGTGACTCGAAAATAACTAGGCTTTACCAGCGACTTCGCTCGCGTTAATATCTATTTTGACACGAACATTTTCTGATAATGTTGGGGTTTTAATTGACAGCGTACCAGTTTTTGACAAAAATGATTCAGCCATTCTCTAATGATGCTTGGACATAAATCCAAACAAGGAAAAAACAAGAAAACGAACTTACCGACGAATCAGACAGATGTCCCGATATTATTTTCATATCAGCAAGTTTGTTTCTGAACTTAGATTGTGATCACGCATACTATTTCCCCATAAATATTTCAAATCGATTCAATTTCAATCAATTTCAAATCGATCCTGTTCGAAAAATGATTCATCGATTGAAACGATATTTTTTTTAAATTCTATATACGTTTTTTTAACAGAATTTTTTGTACATTTCTTACACATATTGATCAAAATTTAGCTTGAAAAACGATCTTTTTCAGCTTTAAAGGCGATCTTTTTCTATGTAAATCAATCATTTGTTTTTGAGTGTGTACAATCTAATGCACGCCAATGAGTTTCACCACATGCGTCCTGCATGTATAATAACTGTAATTTATATGACCACAAGCTACGATCATTGTTAAATCTAATTTTTTGACAATGCCTTTCGCAAACAATTATAAATCCACGGTAAAAGTAAATTTGGATGCTAAATCGTTTTTAAAAAGTACATTTGGTATTGAAAGTTATACCAAAAACCAAGCATAATTAGTAAATGAAAATATGAACATACGGTATGTCCGAAAATAACTTTCTGTTAAAGTCTTTAACATAATTATAATATTTGTATACATTGTGTACAAGAAACTATCCTTTTTAGCACAAAAGTAGGGGGATGTCACGAGTCACGATGTCCAGAGCGCAATGTGTACGCAGCAAATAATGATAACATAGTCTGGATTCTTGGCGACAATGCAAATTACGCGACGCCGGGGGGCAATGAATTCTCTACTGCTAGGCTGTGCGGCTACTTGTCAGCTGCCGTCGTACATACAACAACCCATGTAATACAGTAGATCTCAAAATTTATACAAGACTGCATTCATCACTAACCATCAAACTGCGGTAGAACTCGTGTATTTCAACCTATCGGGACTAACCGACGCGTGTATTTTCGACTTCTCCTTCATCCTTACTTCCAGGCAGTCATAAATTAATCAGAAATTTGCCTGAGCATATTTTCCATTGGCTGACCAGTGTAAGAGGAGACACTTTGCGTGAGGGACTAAAAAGACGTGAGTAAAATCAGTTAAAAATAGACGGTGTGGAAAATATGTGACTTATAATTACATGAGTCCGACTGTATTGTAGTTTAGTTTGGACACTCGATGGAACTGTTCATACTTCTTTTTAGCAATAATTTTTTTCAAACTTACTACGAATATTTTAAAGCTCACTTACAGCAAGGGTGATTTGTGCCTGGTATCAATTTATATTTTTAATTTATTATTTTCTAATAAACTGAGGATTCAAATGTCACTTTTAACAGTTTTAATTAGAACCTGGGAACCGCCGCGGAGGCTTATTATGCAGGAGCCAGAGAAACGCCATATAAACAACGATATCGCTACACGTTCGGTTATTGTCAACTGTTTAAATGAGCTTTTCCTGTCAATGAATTTTTCATAAGATCAAATGACAGTCACGTAAAAAAACACATTTTCCAAATCAACTGCAGAAAATATAACATAATGTAGGCTACAGACTGCAATACACAGATAAAAAAAAACATTTTACGTCTTCGAACTCGGCGGTCACAGCTGATATACATATAAAGCACAGTTCACAATAATGTTGATACGTAAACTTGGCATATGATCTTGATTTTGTATGAGTCAACGCGATATGTCACGGACTAAGATGTAACTTAACACCGTTCTATATCCGGAGTGCTGCCAACTTGTGATCTGCATTGTTACGGTTCGTTGAGGACGCCCTGTTCTTTCTTACGCCATTGTTAATTGTCTGCATAATAAAATAGCTAAAGCACATGATAGACGATCTGACATTGACTTTGATCGTTCTGAGGTTAATGACACGGTGATGGAATAACGGAAATTATTACTTGATTCGAATAAAACGATTTCGTTTCCACAATTAACTATTCTAAAGTTGTGTGCTGGTTCAATGGAAATATTTAGAAACATTTCACTTCTGATTAGATAAATCTAGTACTAAATTTTTTCCGCAAATTTTAGTCTCAGATTCGCTCAGATTCTTGTCGGTTTTGACGAGAACTTTACGAACTAAGGAAAAAAAGTTTAATATATATCGGATAGACAGTACTATCAGTCAGAGGGATTATTGCACTGCTTTTCAATTCTTAAGCCCGTCATGCACAATCCAACGCCGCAGAACGATTTCATTGGATACGACAAAATCAGCCTGTTGCAGTACACAACACTGTTGGTTGAATCGCTTAGTATTGTGCCTTTCGATTTGGTCGCATGCAAAACCAAAAAAGCGACCTAAATTAATTGTTAGTGTATTGAAAAATGGCTTACAGTGAGATATTTTTTTTCGTTAGACATGAAAGCAAAACTTGTACTGAAAAGCCTTATTCGACAAAATCGTACTGCAGCGTTGGATAATGAACGGTGAGCTTTAAAGACAATTCTTAATGGCTACCTTTAATATTTAGACCTATGACACGAACATATTATATGATAGATAAGCAAATATTTCGCATTTTACAAAAATCGCATGTGTAGAGCCACCTTTAACATCTTCACAACCTCACACATTACATACATGAAAGCATAAAAAGGGGAGAGAGGGCACGCGTTACTCGTCGTTAACCAAACATTTCCTGCGCCCACCATGAATCATTTTACAGTACAACTTTTTTGTTTGTTATTAGTACATATATCATAACGAATTCAAAATCATTATATCTAATAATATCGGTAAGAAAGATCAGCTTTCATAATTTTTAATACGAATAATTTTCTATTGAATCTGCCACAAAGCCTGTATGCAAAATATACAAAGACGTGTATTTCCAAAACGACCAATCCAATTAACACAAAAATCAATAAACCTGGAGTTCTTGTCAATTATAGAATAGCTAAGGTCATCAGCGCCTGGAGTTCTAACAGCAAATATTTTCTCAAAAAAAAAATTTTTTTTAGTCAGTGTGTTTTCGCAGATGTTATGAGTGAAAGAAAATTTCACTGCTTGACAACCGCCATTCGAAAATTCACTTCCCTTTACCATCTGGAGGAGTATCAGAATCTCATCTTATGTCAGACCCAATTCTTCGATCCACCATATATTTTCATCGCCTTAAAGAGCATGAAATTAAAATTTTTAAAACTTTTAACATCAACATTACTGCACCGACCAAAACTTTTGTGAAAAGCGATCCATCTCTTTTTGATTAACGTCCGAACAGATCAAGATACAATAAATGCTACTTTGCCACTTTCGTAAATAACACGAATACCTTCATGAGTCCTGCTGTGCAGATTTGTGGTGTGCAGGTCGCGCAGGTTTATGCTTGACAAGCATGCGCGATCTGTAATGGTTCGTGGCATGATATAAGGAGGTTAATCGAAATAATTTGGGACATTTGTTGAGTTCGAAGTTCTGAATGAAATGAGATAAAATGCAAAATATGATCTCAATCGCCGGGGTCGCCATATTGGCAAAATGGCGCTAAAACACAGTTTTAGTGAAATATTTCGCTTCGAGTGTTCCAGGTTAAAAATGTTTTTATGAAAATAAAATAGAATTAATATTTTCTACAAAACATGCTTTAAACATGTTTTTTCGAAACTGAATAGTATTTGCGTAGCAGCCGCTCGAAATCAAGTATTATTGACAAACAAATCACGATAACGTCACATCAACAAACAGTCTCCAGAATATGACTATTTATCTTAGAGTTGTGGTTTACTTTAAATTTTTTACAATCACTGGTATGCGTGCCTCTATCACATTACATCAAAATTGAATAATTAAAAAACTACAATGGCTTCCAAAGCCTTTCGACCAATAAACTACGAGAATGAAGAAACCCTTCAACATAATAAAATGTACGTACACTTGAAAACGTCAGCAAAAACAACCGCGTAGGTGTATATGACAGCAGTAGTCCTAGAGCCGGTCGTCGAATTTCTTAGGCATCAAATATACAGACTTTGTCTAAGCATTGGGGCAGACGAATTGGGAACCACAATTATTATTATTTTTGTTGTCGAAAATTGAGAAATTAGGGCCGCCAAGGAATCCCAGGATGTACTCGCAGGGGACCGTCATTCGGACATCAATTTTATTTATGAAGCCGAAAACATAAAAAAGCAGTTAAAAATTAAATTGGGGAATCTCACTTGTCTGCTCCAAAATTATCTCAGAAAGACAAAGTTTGTATATTCCACACATAAGAATTTCAACTGTGAGCTCTCCGTCTATAAAATGTCCCCAATATGTATACTATATAAGTATGCGTGTATTTTTTGTTGATAAAATTACCTCTAGTATTCATCACTTATAGTAAATTCGGTTTACATATTCAAAACTATTTGACGGTATGTAAAACCTAAAGTCTAAGCAAAACCAATACGGCTTAAGAACAGATATTATGCACTGTTACTGAGATATGTCACGAAGATGTTTGGTGACACAACCTGAACTTTGCCAAGGAAATATATTTCTAATGTGAATTCATATATTTACAATAATTTGATTTCGCCATCTTGATTACACCACAACTCATCCCATAGGCCGGGATCGAGCCGGCGACCTTATCTGTACAAATCAAGCGCGTCATTCAATATTTATTTAACTATTTTTGTGGTAGAGAACGAACCTGGCCTACTATTGCAAAATTATTATAGTAATTTGAATAAAATAATAAATTGAAATTATTTATAAAAATTGAACTACTGAGCGTATTTCAATTAATTAAAATGGCGTTCTAACTCTGGTAGAAAACAATGTGAATTAAAAGTAAACTAAGGCAATTCTTCAAAATTTGTGATTAGGCGTAGGCACGTACGGATTCACAGATTAACCAACAACAGTTGTTCATAATTTTCAGTTGAAATTTTAGTACTTACTAGAACTTGAATCAACCTAGAACAGATATTCTCCTTTTCAAAAAGCTACAATTTGAACGGATTTCGTGCGAAATTCACCAAGATATCACTCCTTGTATGAATGGAACTCAACTCTGACGCGCAAAACGATTATAGAGCAGACCCGCTAGCAGTGTTGCGGTATATGCAAAAGAAAATGGAGTGTCATTTCATGACGAAGTGCTTATTTTAACAAATTGTGTGTCAAAAATCCAAATATTTTTTTGTACAATTTCAAAATATGTCCTTCGGCATTTCTCTACTCTACTTAAAACATTTATTTGCCTCCTCAACATTTAACTTCTTTGTAAAATTGAAAAATTGCAGACAACATTAATTAGAATTGCGAAAGCTACAACGGTCTGTTTGGCTCATGCGCAAATACTACACACATGGAGTTATAGGTTCCAAAAGATTGTCGACCATTTTCATTCTCTCTCGTTATAATTTACAGAACGATGTGCAACGTATCGCTGAAGTTTAATTTTGAGTGACGTTAATAATCTTTCCCCATCTCACATTGAAAAATAAAACGCAAACAAAAAATTTGATTTTTTAAAACCAACAATAATTTAAATATAATTTACTGTCAGATATTCTCTGAAAAGGCAAGAAAAAAAGATAAATGGGATTTTAAATTGGATTTCATATGTAAAGCTTGTAGTAAATGGAACATAAATTATATATTTAACGCTGCTAGAGTAAAATTGAGAAATATAATATACTCTTTGTGGTTTCCGGAGAGAAAATGGGAATTGTTACATTGCAGAATATGCATAACAAACCATGATTAAAATATGTGTTGCTCTTAACACCCTTCAATAATCTACAATATCTATCGGTATTTTATAAATATAAATAAACTTGACAAAAATATCTAAAATACATTTAATTACTTTACTTCAAATTGTTATAGGTAGTATTAATATAATGTATTTCTTTCATAATTTTATCTTATTTTCATTTGTGTTTCTAGTGACCGCTTAAATTCAGGGCTGCTTTTATCATCGTTCAAATCACGACAATAATATATTAGATTATAGACTATAGTTCGTTTAAACAAAACACTTAAGTCGGTGTCCAAATTCTATCAAGTTTCAAGTATAAAAACTTAAAATATGTAATAGGTTCATCATTTAAACGAGCGGACAAAATATGAACTGTCTCCGATTTTAAATGTAATAAATTTTAGAAATTACTTTCAAAATAGATTCTGAACTGAAAAAAATGTCGCGGCAAACATGTGATTGATATTCCCTATTATAAGAATCAGCAAAACTGGTCTTCATAATTTTTTTGCTAAATTCACAATAAATGTATACATCTATTGTAATGAAAAAATTAGATTGGTATATTGTATAAACAGACATATATTCGTAACTGTCAAAATTCTGAAACAAATGGATTTTTGTAACATCCCACGCATTGGAGAGAGCTCACTGGGGTTGGTTTAATTTCATTTTCATCCCTCAGAATTGAGTTCACCTGATTGGAGTCTATTACAATCAGTTGCATCGTGGTTTGCATGATGAACAAATAAACTGGATGTATTATAGAGTAAGTGGTTTCATTAAATTGTAAATGACGTTAATAGGTCGATGTCACACTGAAATTCAAACACAAAAAACAATGAAGCTTATTTAATACGATCAAAAAATACACATAGAAAAATACTGTTAAAAGTTTAAAACGTTGTTTAGCAAAGCTGATATTTAAAGCGTATTAAGGAAAGCGTTTTAAAAAGTTCGCCAGTATCTATATTTAAAATCAACAAAAGGTATGCAAGCGCTTTGAGTAATGGAACTTCTATGTTAATGTTTTGCATGTTCGTATAATTCATTTTTCACTCGAATTACAACGATTTTCAAAAAATTAAAAATACATTAGTTTTGATTTTTTATTTATTTACATTGCACATTTATATACAAAATCAAACAGAGGAGCTCCAGAATATTTTAGTTCATTATAGAATATTATAAGAATAAGTAACTAATAGCTTATTCCACCGCGAGAGTGGTAAGATTTGAGTTTGAATCCCGACGGTGACAGTTGTTTGAAAGTAAATTTTTCTAATATAGCATTGTAACAATGGATGTTTCTTAGCAATTATAGCGAACGATAGCTATTATTCTGATTATAAGAGTATTACAGAATATTATTAACTTGTGTCTGAGATAATTTTTATATTTAAAAATTTGAAATAGTGGTGCATTTTACTCTAAAAAAAATCTGAGAAGAATTATTTATTTATCGAAGTGCTGATGCAATTGGCCATTAGTGTAGCATAAAACAGTTGTGTTTAACGCAAATTGTGGAACCTTAAAAAAAATAAAAATAAACTATAGGTTTACAGCATTTTGCACATTAAAAAAGTCTCCACAAAATACGAACGTTCGTGTTTTAATGCTTTCTTAGATTCTTTTTTGTTCACGCCAAAGGTACCATTCCTGTTCAAAATATTTAGTGTAGCGTATTTTTAATTGATAAAAAATATACAATTCGCAAATCAAATAACACTAATAGTAAAAATGCGAATAATTGGAACTTTTCAAGTTTTTAAAGAGTGTGAATCGAACTTCAGTGGCAAACACGAACATTACACGTAAATGTAGTGCATTATAAACTATAATACAGGCAATGGCATTACGTAGCGGGTGGCGCACGTCAACAAAATACGGCGACGGTAAGGTATGGGGAACCAACAACTCCCCCACTTCTTACACACCGGCAGACATGCAATATCTTTACGTAACAGCGATCCTGTTAATTTACAGGAACTGTTGTTGTCGTTACCACTTAACATACATTGTTCCGTAACAATTGTTGTGTGTTGATCGACCGTAATAATTCAGTTCATCATGTCTACGAAAACATTCAATACGTTCTGATACAGATTGTATCTGGGCCAACTAAAACCCGAGATTTAAATAATAAATGTTTCAGGCCTTGTAATCGGACTAGCCATTTATTTATCTGCTATCCGATAATTAGATATCGGTGGCATTTTCTAGTTAAACGCATGTCAACCGTCAAAAAAATCTTCTTGGAGTATTATTTCTAATTAGTGTCTCATTGCGACATTGCCAGTTGGATAAAGAACGCACACATTGCATTACTTACAACTGATTCTTTTTCTGATTTCGGTTTCAGCACATATTTGCTGTTTACTTATAAGAAAGAATGAATGGTAGTCCACTAAAACAAAAGCCTCAAGTTCAATTCAAAGTGTTTATAATTACATGCGTGACTTCATTCACATTGTATACAATCTGACAACTAAACAATGAATCACCAAACACATTAAAATGTTCTGACATTGCCATGCTGCAGCAATTATGACAAGTGTAGAGCCAGATAAACACGGGAATCAACTGTAAGTTAATCAAGTTTAAAATATGAACGGTGTTAGACGAAAGGATATGACTAACGCTCAATAACAGCGCTGTTGTAATCAGGCATAATCAGTTTATTTTCGTTTTTTCGTGTGTAATTTTTAAAATTTTAACTTAATTTAAAACACAAATGACTATTTTAAATGCTTATTTTTAACATGCCTGTGTATGAACCGGGTTTCATCGGAACTTCTCATTACTACTCAGAGAAATCATCAGTTCCTAGGTTCTATTCTGAGAACATAGTAAAAGAATCAACTGAACTTTCAATTTACCATTTTTTAAGGTTACAGTTATTTAAGTCTAACACAGACTCATGTTCTAAATCATTTTTTATAATAAATTGGCAGCCAAATTGATAGTTTCGTCAGTTCTCTAATTCAACCCTAAGACCACAAAACAACAGTATCGTGACACACTCGGCTATTCTCAAGTCAATTGAATTGTCTAAAAAAACAGTTGTTATTTGATTGAAAAAAACCGTAGTTGTCGATGGTCTTAAAAAGAAAAACATACTCAATTGCTGACAGTATTTGAGTACCAAAGTGTCGACTGTTGCAGATACCCGATTGTGGTCGTCACTATTAGAATAGAAACTTCAACGTATCGTCTATCGAACAAAGACTGATGAAATAATTGTTCTTGCGCAGACGAACAAACAATGATGTCAGCACTGTAACGTCACATGAACCGGATATTCTGGTAATTAGTATCAAGTTGCATTATACCGTTTATTTGTCTATCATTATTGTAAGTTATTTACTGAACTCACTATGCATCAGTCTACAAGTTAAAAACTAATTGTATGACCCGCGCCAGCTAAAGTAGCCGGTCTGTTGATGAGATGACCACCACTAATGAATAACAAGGAAATATTATCGTTAATTATGTGTTCCAATTTTTTTAATAGGATGATATCATGTAAGTTTATTTATATATCAAGTTAATATATTTTTTTTAATATACTTTTCGGCGAAAAATGTTTGTTCCATTTTCTGTAAACAATTTATGATTTCATGAATAAAACTGGCGTACTGTAAATTAAATAACTTTACTAAATTTTGAAAGGTGCTTATGAGAAATTTTCGAAATTCCGTAAAATTATCTGATTAGGGACGCAAATTGTATTGTTGTAAACATAAAATCGCCAGAATTCATTTGGCGGTGTAATCACATATCATTTTATTAAACACGAACAAAACTGTTGAAGACGTTTCAGATCAAATCGTTTTTCGTTCAAATGAAAATTATAAATAATAAAAACTTTACGAATTCTCTGAAAAGAGAAGTTTAAAATTTGATCCAATGTTCTGTCAGCCAGACACCTAAACTTTCACAAAACGTTTACATTCATCGAAAATTCGATTTGGATTACCTATTGCTTTTCCCATCTGTCCTCCGTTGGTCATTCGAAAAAAAAATACAGTGGAGTATACCTACATAATTAATCTTTATTTTAACCATTTAACAAAACATTATTTCCTTTATTTTGTAGTATATTAATTATTATAAAATAATATACTTGCACATAATTCGCTTGTTTAGGTATTATAAACTTTTTTGATATTTTGACACAGACAAGAATATGTTACAAAGCATCTTGTGGTAATAATTATGAGAAATTATTTTAATGACCCTTAAGGCATCTCACACTTAATGCGAAATTCATACAAGATTTCTGTCACCGAATAAATGTAGATATATAATTTATTGTGATTGACATGTTGCCTCCGGGTCAAAAGGTGCTTGTTAAACTTCGTAAGTGTATGAAAATTACAACCAAACGGAATATTCGAGTAAATAAATGCAATTTTAATTTAAATGAGTAATCAGGAATACTCGTTTTTCTTTAATGGAATCAATAAAGTTCATAGACAGAGATTGTAGATTATAGACTCTCGGCAAATAAAGTTTATACCAAATGGAATACCGGTAAATAAAAACTTTCATACGTAAAAAGAGTGCACTATATAATGTTTATTTTCCGATATAAAAATAAGCATATTTATTATATATAACATTGATTTGTTTTACTCACAGTTATTACGTTTTTCCACAGATTCTTATTCATTTCATTGTTTGGTTATTCAACATACCTGTAATTAAAGAAAAAAAAATAATTGATGCCAGCTTTTATACAAAATCAATACAAATATTTTTTATTAAAAAAATACTATAAAAATATTTGTTATTTTAAGCGAATTTATTTGTCAAAACCCATTGTATACTGTCACATAAAAATATATCAACAATTTATCGAGGTGTTATTTGCGAAATTTATATGAACAATATAGCAAAACAATCAAATTTTAATTTCAAAAATTGTTGGCCAGCAAATGTTTATTATTATAATACCTTAGGGCTTCGAAAATAAAACAAATTAAAGTACACTCCGCAAAAAAGTCACTACAAAAATTCTGAAATTGAGTATATTTATCCTGTTTTATTGATTTCTCTAGATACATACATTTTCGAGCCACATTCTACAATACTCAATATGTAGTTCATAAGCATTCAATTACCATCTATGATTTAAAATTCTGTAAACAAGTTATTAACAAACAAGCTCAGTGCCGAGTTTGCAATCACTGTAACAGCATTAATTTTGATGTGGTTAAATCGTCATAAATAAATCAATCACAACTTATACTCTTATGTACCTAAAAAATAATTGTGCTTTAGACTGAAATACAAACGACTTTAGTAATGTATAGGTCATCCACTTTTAACCTCAAGTATCTTTATTTCACGCTTAACCTAAAAATCTTCAAAACACTTGTCCTGACCCACTTATCCGTCCCTTCACTACCACCACATATCGATTGGACATCGTGCAGTGCACTTCACTTGTTACTTATGCAGGGTCATCTACTCGTTACCATATACTAGTAACTAGAGTATAGATCACGTTAATAGAGCAAAAGTTGACTACGTTACAAGTGTCATCTAATTACGAAAAAAATGTTCATGTCAGAAGTAAACTAGAAAATCTGACATAAGAAATCGAATTTGATTTCTAAACTGCAGCACTGTGTAATCTATTTTTTTCTTCAATAAGTGCCCTTCGTAAATCAGGTTCTTCAAGAACAATAACTTTATATCCAATTGTTCCCTTCCTGGTGTGCGGGCGGGCTTATAGGCCGTGCTCCATTGGTAATTTCTACATGAACTTTTGTCTACAACTGCGGTAGATATTGTTGGGTCTTTTTAAGACAACATTAATACTCTGCATTATCGACTACAACATTGTTTTGTTTTAAGTTTCTATTAGTAAAGCTTAAGAAACAAACTAGTATAATATAAATATTCAGTCTCGTTGTGATCAGACATATTTAGACTTCGTCTTGATTAAATCAAATTTTATTATGTTTTATTTTTTTTATATTAATAGATCAATTCGATCATTACAATTAATGATCCCTGACAAGTGAGCAATTTTCAAAATTTTTTCTAAATATTTTATTATGATTTTATTGAAAGACCAAGGATTCGACAATGCAGAGTATTAATGTTGTCCTAAAAGACCAAACAATATTATCAAAGGCGGTGTGGCAGCGGACAAAAATTTCCTCCTGTTACGACACTTCGCCTGCTGCCCCACTGCCTCTGAAATAAATAACTGCAGTTGTAGACGAAACATCAGGTAGAAATTAGCATTGGACCACGGCCTACAAGCTCGGAAATCAAGAAGTTTTGGAATAATTTAATAATTCAAAATATTTTTAAGTTGGCATTCCGACCCGGCTTCGTCCGTGTAGATTTTAATTTGGCAACAAATTAAACAAGAACAACATTTCTCTCTTAATAATATCATTTTACTCTCTTATAGTTTAACAGCATACACCAAGTTAGCTTAGAAAACGATATCCCGACCTGTTTTACGTTTCCGGTTACTGCTCACCGCTTTTGTATAACATTTAGCCTACACGAGAGGAAATAAATTTTTCAAGTCATTTTTTATTTTGGTTTAGTAGTTTCTTAGATTACCAGCGACAAACGAACAAATACGAGTATATTCCTCATTGGAATATTAATATTGATTTTGTAAAATTAATAATAATGTTAAAGAATAAACATTCTGTTTGTTTTCCAGCAAGTTTTTATCACAGATGACCCATGTTATTAATGTCAGTGACAGAGCCAACCGTTTGTGTCTCGTGTTTACATAATATTGACGTCCATTTTGTCGAATATAGAAAAAATATACAAGGGATCGCAGTTGGTTCGGACATCTTGTGTTCCTTGTTTATTTGCATATGTTTTTGTATTGAAAAAGTACATATCGAAATGCGAATTTCAAAAGATTTTAGCATTAAAGTAAAGAACACGATATTAAATTAAATGCTTTGGACCATTTCTTTGCGATATATTTTGAAATTTTGCTTTGTTCACGTTATTGAATATTAAATGGCTTTTTATGTTTGCGTTTTTAAATAAATATTATACATTGTATATTATGTTATATTTTTAAAAGTGATAGGTGACATAATTGAAAAGTGGTAAATGTGTTTTTTTTTAACTGAATTTATTATATAAAAATATACACAATATATTATAAAAACTGAAAAAAAAAAATTAGATAGAAGCTAAAATGAAAGTATCAATATAGAAATATTTCCTAGCTTTTACTATTCTGAAATGTAATAACATTCTATTTCGAACAAAGAAAGTAATAATATAAATAAAAGTAAAATTCGGTGTAATTACTAATAATAAATTATTGCGGGGTTTCTGTCCATATTTTCTTTTTCTATTTTTTTTCCAGTTTCAAAACTTTTATCTGATTGCACTAGCAAACGTAATTCTACGATTTTTGTTTCTTTTTATAACAATGTAAAGAGAAATTGGCACGACCGAATACACTAGCAATAGACACTTAAAGTTTAAAATATTGTACTACAAATATTACCGCATGAAAATCTGTAAGAAAAGTCGACGTTCACGCGACCGAAACCGTGAATTTGTAAAACATTGTCCATCAATCATGAAAAAAATGCTGATTTCGAACAGCATGCCATTTCCATACCTGACCGTTCACTTCAGTAAAAATGTAAGTGTTCTTCTACTAATAAAAAAGTTGTGAACGAAAAACAAAAATCAGGTCACTTGGCAAATAAACTTACAAAATAGAATACTAACACGATAATAAAATCATATTGCGTTCTGGCATTTTTCCAATAATCTCTGGATAAATTAAGTAGAACATTTGTCATCACATCACCACCGTGTGGTAGGCATTTACGAGTGACCTTCAACAATTATTTTATGTTGCAACCGGCAGCTTGGTAAAAATGTTCGCAAAATTACCTATCAATAAACGCAACACTTGCACAGATGCCAAGGGATTAACCCTTGGCAACTGTGCAAGAATGTCCAGCGCATCACAAATTTATTAAAATTATTTAGTTTGTGAATTGAAAATAGAAACAATTTCTTACAGCAACTGAAACTTACAAAAATCTCGACTAAATAATTTCTAAAATAATATGATTTAACGAAAAATTATTTAGAATCCTTTTGTGTTAAGTTGCGAGCGAACTATTGTTATTTAATTGTACACTCGGCAGGACAAAAATGTATGGAATAGGTCACCAACGAATTAATACAATTGGAATTAAAATGAAATTGCTTTCAGGCGACAATAAAAAAAAATATAAATGTAAATGTTAACTAGCAGATAATATTCTTTCAGAAACGAACTGTTTGGAAAAGCGTGATTATAAAAGTATATAAGAAGATGAAAGTCCTAATATATTCTCACATCATTCGTGAGCAATGATTATTCTTTTCTCCCGTTGAAGAGGGCAGCTGTATTATGTAACAGATGAGATAATAAAGGCCTTTCACAATCCGGAGCGCCGAATGACGATGGTGGCGAATGATTGTACCAAACGGGCAACAAGATTGATGTAAATGCACAAAGGGCCCGCGGCGAGACAAATGGCCGTATCCCAAACGGTCGTTACGTAATTTTCACACACAGGAACACGAATCTTATTATGTAATAGACGTCGTATTGTCCACATACGAGGCGTTGCGATGCCGGCATCGTTTGAACCTTAAGAATAAAACTGCAGGAGTTGCTAAACTTCACAGACATTCAAACAAACAACCAAACTTATTTCGCTTACTTGACAAAGCCACGAACTTGTCACAAAGCTTGTACAAATTGAATCTGAAGATTTCCGTTGAAAATGAGTGTCGTAAAATAAAAAAAAAAAATGCTTGTTAAAATATGTACCCAGTCCGAGTGAAGTTATTTTATTATCTCAAAGCCATATTTCCATAAGGTGGATTCTAAATTTAAAATTTGTTTTAAAGTACGGACATGGAGCTTTGAAAAAAAGGTAATATATAAAAATTTATTCAATTTTTGTCCCCTGAGAGCATAGTTTTGCCACTACTTTACAATGGCAGACAAACACATTGGCACGAGAACATTTTAATGGCTCCATAAAAACTTACACAATGAAAATGTACGTCTTCTTTTTCCTAAAACAGTGTTTAATGTGGTTGTATGAAATACATACAATGTTACACCTATTGTCCGAATAACAAAAATGCGATGTCTGCATTAAGGTATAATTTGCCGTTTCTGAATCACTCAATTTCAAGGAGTTGCGACTTAGCTTTTTAAAATTCAAACCTAAGAACTGCAATATTAAAACAGTTACCAATTTTTATTTTTGGACTGGCGTTTTCTGAGAGTGACAACTCCATGTAATGGGAAATAATCAAAATAAATGTGGAATAAAAAATACTTGCTCCAGTTAGAAGGTTACTATCAGGAACAATAAAATTCTGTCTGAATTATTATTACCATTATTAAAATATCTATACAACAATAAAACTTCATATGGACAAAATCATTAAGATTATACAGACATGCAATTAATAGAATATTTTTAATTGATTTTTATAAGGACGTGCAAATCATTTATTGAAATAAAATCTTCAAAAAGATTAAGAAAAAAAAATTAACCATAAAGATTTGAAAACGTTTTCAAAATGTTATTTTGTTTTTTTTTCCGCTGTATGACACCTAAAACAGCTATTAGTTGTAATCAAAAGTTACAGTCGTCTAATATATAATGGTTTCCAGATCTAGATGGCAGAAAGTGCAATGACTTCATCAAATCTGTCAGTTCAGTCAAAGCCTGCTATGGCGATACTTTTGAATTTTCGTTAGCCTGCTAAAATTCTACTCTCAACGTGCCAAAAGAAGCATAACTTTAAAAGTTCAAAAGTTCAACTACTTTTCTAGATCAGCCTTCCAGCTCTTGTATAAATTATACTCATATTGATAATTTTAAAATTATATGAAAAATCATTCGATTTTTATTCATTTATTGACTATTTAACGCATGATATATTTTTCTTTCCGTTTTGGATTTTATTTCGAAAAATGTTGTTTTTTAAACATAATGTTAAAGATATATTAATCATCCCTGTATTTAAACTATAAGTACCATCCTATGATAGTACAGCTGCTTAGATCCATACAGGCATAAATTTCCTCTTGAAGCAATACATTTTCCTTGCAAAACAGAAAAAATAACGAAAATCATACAATCTTTCTGTTTTATATTAACGAAAGAACATGACGCGAATTTAAAATTAATAATCTTAAGCAAACATTTTTATTCTACAGGGCTCTCTGAAATTTAAACTACTATTTATCATACATCGGAGAATAGTTTAGAGGTAGCCTCGCTTCCGTTAAGGGCTTACATAAACGTGAGCATCGTGCAAAGTATGTATTTTTGAAAAACTGGCGACAATACGTCTTTACTGAGCGTTACAAAAATATTGTTCAAATATTCTATGGGATCAAATCATCACTTTTGAAAATGATGGCGCGTCTTGGGTAGGGGGATAACTTTGCCAAAAATGATCAAAATCTGCGGAAATGAAAACTGCTCTTGTAGAATAATGTAGCAGTATTACGTTGGTAGTAAAAAACGGTATTAGCGCGAGTAAAGACGCGGGTAAAGTTCCGTCGTCACTCATTAAACAAGCATCCTCATTAAGAAAAGATTTGTGACGCACATTTATACTATTAGAAAATTATAGCGTGTGGTGTAGTAACGTAATAATAATAATGTACGAACAGATGGACCGATTTCAACGAGACTTTCACTAAAGGATAAAAATTTCATCAGTTTATAAAATAAATTTTTCAACCGAGTTTTGTGTAATCTCAATGAATAGACAGAAAATATATTATATCTCATTACGCTGTTAAAACAGGACTTGTCATTTTCGGGCAACTCCAGGAAACACGGTTGGTACTTGGATGGTTAGGATTATATACCTATACTGTGAATTTATAAACTATTGAGTGATAGTTTCAAACAACTCTCGCAAAGTTCACCAGAGTGAATTTATCTGACGAACAACTTCAAATGAACATACATATTATATATATCGAGTTTAAATTTCGCAAATTCTATTTGATTCGATTGAAAATCTCACAACTGATTTTCAACAAGTTTATCAAATTAACGATTCATCTGAATCTACATAGTCGCAATTTCTTTCTACATAAAATGTAAAGCTTCTTTACTTCATATTTCGTTCAAATGTCTACTTGCGATCGTGAATTTTTGTATGAGAAAATCAAACTGTGGAAAATATAAAATATACATAAAAATAACAAAAGAAAGAAAAGAAGACAATAGATTGCAGAATTGAGTATAACACCATTTTTCACTGATTAATGAAATAGATTAATGGGGGAAAAATAATAATTTATTCGTATTTTTTCTTGTTTAAAAATATCAATAAATTAGAAGGTTATAGCGTTAATTGACGTATTTTATTCAATCAGCGGTTATAGTTAATTAAAAATTGACGGCCTATAGAATAAGCCGGCATGATGTCATGTGTCTGCAATCTATGTACAAGCAACAAGAAAGCTACATGGCACTTACTTATGAAAGTAAATTGTTTACTACGCTATTGATTTTTTATAAACTTAATAATGAAGATAAAAAGATGCATTATGTGTTTTGCATCTACGAATACACAGTATCGCAGCCTTTTGACGTCATATACGAAACTTACGAGGGTTCTGAACCGTTTAAACATATATCAGCAGCTTTAACAAGCTTTCCTGCTTAATAAGTCAATTCATATATAGATTTCAATTTACAATATTTTTCTAAAAAAAAAAATAATAATTCACACACCCAATGATTTCAGTGTAAACACAACCTCTTTCTAAGAATCATATCGTGATTATTTTAGTGAACCCTTTTCTATTACCAACAGATTATAGCTCAGATGGCAAAAGACTATACCTAGTTATTTTTAGTCTATTTTTATTCATTTATATTTATTAATTATATCCGTCCCAGCTTTCAGCAACATTCAGTATAACAAAAACAGTAAATTGCAAAGCACGCCTCATTATTGTATGTACAAAAACAAAAATATAAAAAAAATGTTCCAGACGTACTTGAAGGCATAAAACATACACAAGAAGAGCTAGATGCTAACAAAACCAAAAATCATACACATTCTAACCGTCAACATCTATTTTGTCATGATGATGTGTGTGTTTAGATTGTGCTGCGTAATTGACACAGGCGAAGAACTTTGCACATTCTGAGTCCCTTTGCTTGTTTATTCACAGTTTGTTTGCGCTTAGACTAGGCAGACCTTGATTACATAGCGCCAATTTAGCGTTGTTAAAATTACGTGATGGAAGACAAAGACGATTCTCTTGGAAGTTAATTTTTATTAGTTTTTATTGCATGCACAATACAAGACGTAAATTGTTAGAATTAAGATTTCTCGAAGTAAATTTAGACAAGTACATGAGAAAAAAAGTACAGAAAATAAGCTTTTAGGATTCCGTACAACAGAATGAAAAAAAAATATCCTTCTAAGTTCACTTCCGTTCGAATGTGTGCTCGTTTATTATCTGTCCGTCAAAATCATTTTTCTCAGGAACGGTTACAGGTATCAAGTTCAAATTAGGACTGAATACTAAAGTCTTCCCACATTCCTGTAAAATATCAAGCTAGTAAAACAAAAAATATCGTCTTATAAGGCTTTCGAACTGGTTCTAAATATTTTAAAGTGACTTACTAGATTACTAAAATGTTTATATTTAATAGCCCAAATTACATTTCATTAAGCATCGATAAATATAGCATGATTTCATTATGTATTGATTATTCCCACAGAAACAAATCATTTATCAAAATGAAACAGTTTTAAAAATAAAACTGTGACATAATTTAAACTGGTCGTTAGTTACATAAAAGTTGGAATTAAACTCCCTTCCGGTCGATCGCAGAGGTTGGTAACACTGACTGAATGTAATTTATTATCAACTTTTGGGTACAATTTTTCTTTAACGGACTGCTGGGGCTTTATGATATATTACCGTTTTGTGGCGCAGACAAATATAAAAGTTATGGTAAAAGAGGGGCAAAATTTTTAATCCTAAAAATTTATTTCATATTTGTGTCTGTTCGTCACACAAAAACATTCCGAGAGTGTGCTCTATAGTGTCTTGACAAAAATTACGCAATAGGGTATCTGACACAAAAAATTAATTATTCATCTCAATACTATTTACGTCCATCACAATTTTATTTTATTATACAATAACGGGAAGTAAGGACTTTTGTTGTATGATATTTTTATTTATTGCCAACGTTTCATCAACAGTTTTTGATTTATTCAGGGCTCCAAATAGTCAAGCATCACACAAAGGTCATTAATAGTTTAATGAGTTCGATAATGGTTCGATTGCAGTGTTTGATGTGTAATAAAAAATTGAAAATTAATATAAATATTAACAAAACTTTAGAAGATAATAAATGCTACTATTGACGATAAGTAAAACTATTAATGACCTTTGTGTGATGCTTGACTATTTGAAGCCCTGAAGAAATCAAAAACTGTTGATGAAACGTTGGCAATAAATAAAAATATCATACAACAAAAATCCTTACTTCCCGTTATTGTATAATAAAATTAATTATTAATGTTTTATTTTAATCAGTTCGTATGCACAAAAATACCCGGTGATTTATTATTTCAATTTTATATTGAAATTTGTTGACATGTCAACACACGGCACACACGTGAGTAAACACTAAACGAACGAGCATTGCGTTTGTATACAGGAATGACGTCACAATAGGTGAACATGGCGGCTCGTCTTCTCGTGCTAACTTATATATTTGAAATTTTGAGTGCCCTTTTATCTGATAAAAGGATTACATTTAACTGAATTAAAATGTGGACATTTTAGCCAGAGTAGGAGACTAAGGCCGGGCCGGGCAACTATAGTTTCTTATGCGATAAATAACAGATTTTTGCTATATGTCTTCCCGTTTAAATATCAAATCAAAATACCCAACACCACAAAAAAAAACAAAATTACACATAAAAATCCAATTTGCATTTTATATATTGGTAGTCTTTGCTCGCGGACTTTACTTGCATTAATACTGGTTTTTTGGCTACCAATCAACCCCGCCAGACAGCATAATCGGTACAATAGTTTTTGAGTTGATTCGGAACTAACAGACACGAACTACGTTTATTCTATACCTACGCTGTGTCTACAGTAAACTAAAATTTACTTAAATTTGAATTAACATAGGACTTGAGGCTATTTTATAACTTTACGTTCAACAGCAAATAACGTAAAGTTATAAAATTTATCCATTGAGGAAGACGCAAAGTATAGCCGAAACATTGGTCAATAAAGTAAGAAGCAAGTAAAAATTGTTATCTTTTTGCCTGAAGTTCTGTGTTAATTTAAATTTAATGAAGAAAAGAGGTGACACTAAAATTAAAATATCCTTAAAAATTTTCAATTAAAAAGTTACGATTTTACTGACAATTTGTACTTATTAATTAAACACTTATTATTTATGTATTTTTTGATTAATTGATAATATTAATTGATATAAATTATGAAAAAATAGGGATTTTTGCGTACCATATATACGGCATAATTCATGTATACATTTCATAATCAACAAAATGAAACTTCAAATTAAATTTTATCTTTGGTGCGCCAATTTTGACTTTAATTAATCTTACACAGTTTGACATCAACTAGTACTCTTTCTGAATATTCCAGTGTCTCTATAGCTATCTCGTTTTCTCTAAAGCGGCCGCATACCTGTCTATCCTGTAGCATCCCACAGGCATGCGACAGGCAAGTGGGCGTAGAGCGATGGTGGAATTTTATAATTAATGCGATCTTCGTATCAAACTTAATTAGCAATTATTACGTATTGTGTTTACCATCATTATTTTACATTAACACTGAACGATCTATAACAGAAGCTAATCGAATTTGAGACTTTGTTCTCGATTTATATTCTCGTATATAGGTGATCAACAATTTTAGATATTTTATTTTCTGACGTACGATTCGACCAATGTTTACGCCATTCACTTCGACTTATTCATGCATATTTTTATGAACCTGGCAGAATCGCTACAACTCTGTAAAAAATAAAGATTGAACGATGTTTGAAGTGGTATTTGAAAGCCAATGAAGTCCCGTTCAATTATCATAAAACATTTTTAATGTTTGTTAGTTAGCTTATTTAGTATACAATTTTAAAAGACGTCGAAAAATGAGTACGTAAAAAATTTTCAATAGACGTTAGGCCTGCAGTATTCACTGCGCTGCTATATAACCAGATTTGAATCCACCCCATTTTTGTATTATTTTGTTTTAATATAAAAACAGCATGTTTTCTACAATTACTAGACAAGATTATCAGTTTAGAAGCAAGGAATTGGGGGTTTATAACCTCCAATATCGATATAACGATATCGGGCCTCGTAAATATACAGAAGTCTTTAGAATGTTTGTGCACGTTCCCAAACAATCTCGATTTTTCGCGCGTGTCAACACTGTATCGGCAAGTGAAAAATATTTCATATACTTCTATACATCTGAGATGCCCCGATATCCTTGTGCCGCTATTAAAACGATATATATCGCCATCGTGTCGGCCAGTGAAAAAAACCGGATGAGTGTACCTAAATCTCAGCCGTTAGAAGTGAAACACTAATATGTCTAATATAATATGTTGATTTTGATCTTAATTATACGCATAACGTATATAGTTAATTTCAATTTAATTATTATCAATGATTGCTATACTAATCCAACTTGGCATTACACTATTCTGCCTATGCGGGAACGTGTCGATCTAGCTTCCCTCTAAATGCAGTGCCTGCAAGTCAATTCCGATCGATTTCCTGACAGGAGCTCATTTTATTTTTGTTACGTTTTTAAGGCATCTGCACACGAGACAAAATGAAGGCGATTCAACAGCAATACGATATCTTTTCCCTGTCACTTCCTAAGTAAAGAAGTGGGGATCTGCATCAACGGGGCAATATGAAAGCAACTAACAGCGATATACTCAACCTGCGTGATCTGAGCGACCCGAGCGACCTACAAGGAAGGGCGATCTGACCAACATGTTACTAATATGAAAGTGTTTAATGTCAAATTCATGGATGCTGTGTTTTATACGATTTCACTCTCACGGAGTTTTTTCGAAAATACATGACACATAAACAAATAAGTGATATTAATTATTAACTATAATTACTAGTGCGGAGTAATTTTAGATAATTTTTATAAATTGACAATTACGGTTGCTGCAAAAGAAACATAAAGAGAGCAAAACGTACTTACAGAGCAGAGCTGCTCTGTCCAGCAAATGTAAACACATATTTGCTTAAATTGACTGGGTAAATACATAAATGTACTCAAAAGTAAAGAGTCGAAAATACACCCACTAATTGCACCTCCTCTTTGAAATGCACAAGTTGATTGTCTAAATTCTAAAATGTTGCCTCGTGTGCAGCCGGCCTTTTAAAATTGCTACTAAAAATGTTTCAATTCAAAAATATTCTTGGTCTTCAATTTGATCTAGATTTTTTGAGTTAAACATCTATTTTTAAATACTAAAAACGCCAAAAAAACGTTTATAATAAAGATTTATCAGTTTTCCTAAGTACGATAAAGATTGTTCGTGTTGGAAAATATATTGAAGCAGGTAGAAAATTAAACACAGGCCATTAAAAGAGCTGTGGTGTTCGTAAAAATGTTCATAAAACAACACGAACTGATACGCTATAAAAATCTTTTATGTTTTATTGAAAAATCAAGCACATCTCGCTGTAAGTGATATCGTTTTTTTTTATTTTCTCTACAGTTTTCTTACACTTTAAGGTAGATTTACACAATAACACCGTTAAGATTAAGTAAGGCAATAATTTTAAATTCAGACATATTTCTTTAAGTGGCCTTTTATTTCCATTCAAAACAAACAGTATGCGATGCAATTATTATTATTTATTACACTGAAATTAATAATAACCTTAGATGAGTTTACTCAATAAAAATGAACCATATATTTGACAGTACGTACTTCAGAAGTGAAACTTCTAGACATAACTACAAACAGAATACTAGTTTTCGCGTCGATTTCACTTTAAACAATCCCGTTAACAACTACAACATAAAAAAAGATAAAAGTGGTATCATTCCAGGTGAAACGTAGATCAAGACCAGCCGCCTAGCGGATGAAAAGTATATTAATTCCGAGCGGTGCCTTCGAAGCTGATGACAACCCGACCACCGAAAAACTACTAGTTTCCCGATCCCCATTTATGACCGTGATTTGGACACCACATAATATCGAAGGGTTTGGAGAAAGATTTGCTGCCTCCAATACTTCTACAATTGTGTTCGAACGTTAAAGCAAACGCCTTTCTACAACACTAAAAATCAAGGGGATCATTTGGTATTCTGAGCAGGCGTTTGCCATAACTCTCGCACAGTGATATAGAGCTATTGCGCGAACAGCAAATCTTTCTCCAGGTCATCTGATTGTTATAAACTAATTATTATCTTGGTTTCGTCCAGTTCAATTATTCAAACCGAGTGGATGTGTTTGACCAGAAGTTTATATCGAAAAGCACTTTTCTCGGAAATATTTGTACGATCAGTCTCTATGTTTTTTAGCTTCTCAAACGTTCCAAACACGCGTGATAAATGCTAGAGAAATTTCATTAACCGTTAGTGTTCAACGAAGATCATCAATTTCTTTCTGTTTTTGTGTTCGCATTGATTATGCTATGCGGCAGTTCTTCTCTACATTGTTACTCTCCACTGAATAGGTCATTACATCTCCTTTTCACTTCTTCCAAACAAAAAAAATACCATTATTCGAGCATCTTACTCCATCTAAAACTTCATCATTTTCCACGCAAAAAAATGTACAACATACATCTTAAAATTAAACATTTGCGGTATTTAGACTGAAAAATTATAATAAAAATGTAAGAGATTGTTCAAATATTTGGTAATGTTTCTCGTGGTGGGAGGGGTATAGTTACTATAAGTATTACTGTTATCAAGGAATGTTACGATATTATGTTATGAGATTCAAAAATAGTGGAAAATAAACGTCATGTAATATTTAAACGGCTCCCAACCTTTACGTGCGAATAAAGTGAAATTTATATATGTAGTTCGGTAGTATGTGACACGTGATGATCTGATTTACTCTCAGCAAAATGAGGTTATAGAAGTTTCACTGCAAAATGGAAATAGAGATATTTATCATATGTTATTAAAATGTATTTCAGTTAAGAGCTAATTCTAACAATACGTATATATTCTGTAGGATTATTTCTGCATTGAAAAACAGTAATTAAATTTGAATTTATCTATGCATTAACTATATTTATTTTCACGTTTTATTATTTCTGTAATCTACGCATTATAAACCTTTTGTTGATCATAGGATTAAATCTACAGTAGAGTTAGATGTCCAAATTAAGCCGAAAGTTTTTCTGAAGTTAATAGTAAAGTTTATTGAATAATCCCATCTAAATTATGCAAAACTCTGCACAGATAAAAGAAAAAACAGGAAATAAAAAATTCTTTTCAACGTCAACGGACTTGCCGTCTTTCGAAATAATAAGTATTTTCCTCGCTGTTTGATAATGCTACAAAAGGTATAATAAAGTCTCAACTGACCTCTCTAAATATACACGCAGTAAGAACTAAAGTTAAGAATATCTATTTCCAGAGAAGTAAGAAAAATTATAGATGATCACCTAAAATAAAATTAACACATTGCTTGATATTTAAATTAACAAGGCTACCAAATTGGTAAACTAGAAAGTTTTTAAGTCATATTTACGATGCCAACCCTTTTAAAATTGAACATTGCAGTCCACCATTGTTCGCGTTACTCGTAGAGAACACATTATCGTTAAACGAAACACTTTAATAACACGCCAACAATGATGTCAAACTATGCTTTTAAACGGAATCTTAGAATTTTTGCAATGAGATGACCTATTGGTATTTGGGGAACAATTGAATCGCGGTTTGAGTTTTCTCCAACATTCGTTTTGCAGTTATAACATTAGTACTAAATTCTCAATATTGTTCACGTCCATTATAATTAATAAGTTTTTTTTTTATTTTTTATTTTAAATTTGATTTGTCCAATTTCCCGTTAAAAAATAAAAAAAATTAGTACTAAATTTCTGATAGCATATACGAATCTCTGCGTTACATATAGCGAAACGTTATATGCAATATAGACAAAAAAATAGAATTGTTGAAATATCAGTTTAGCCTATCGAGTTTACTATCAGCACGCGGTTTAGATTAAAACTTGTAAAAACTGATATTTTGATTTTTTTTAAACTGCTATTAATAAATAATTATATCAATTTTTAAATGTTTGTTCATGGTAAGTTCCGTCATGATTATAGGCGTTGGTAATTTTAGCCAAGTACAGCCTTCAATTTATTTATTGTAGATTATAGACGTTCAACAAATTAGGTCATTAGCGTTTTAATTACATCAAATAACATAATCGCTTAAAACTAAACGACATCAAAAACATCCATGAGCAGAGGCAGGATTCGAACCCACGACAGTTCGGTCAAGAAGCCAGCACGCTAACCACTGACCATACTGTACTCTTTTAGCTCAGTATAACCTTACTTAATAATTCTTCAAATGAACGAGTTACCTCGATCTTACTGTTTTTGTAACAGATTATAACGTAAGGCCTTCTGTAACGTGCAAGTAACCATGCTACCAGAAAAGGCTCTAAATGAACTGAATAGTTTTCGTAATTCTACACCAGACATCAGACAATATATTAATGGTTTTCCTTCTCCGCAATTCAATCAATATAAGTCTGTTTTCACACAAAAAGAAAAAAGAAACCTTATACAAACAATGCTTCGAATATTTCTTTACAAACATTACTCTCGTTATGTTCCAACAAATTAAGAACCAAGTAAACATCTTTGTTCCTTGCTGAAATTCTTATATCCAGGTCATCAGCCACCAGAATTATTTTTTTATAATAAGTCATAATATCAGTTTCTTGTTATTTTTTTTTCTCAATTTTCTACCAACACCTGGAGTTATGTGTGTCTGGAGCCATTGCATATTTTCAATTTATTATTTATTAATACTCAACTCAAAATCCAATTGATTTTTTACCAGTACTCGAATTACAACCTGGGAATTGAAGACTTGTAACAGAGGAGTCATGGAAACGTCATAGGAACAATGGCAATATCACTAAGCTATTCTCTTAATTAAATGAGTAATAAAACGCAAAACATTAACAAAGTGAATTTAGTTAACGACGCTTTGCTATCTATGTTCACTTGAAATTGATAAACTTACTAAATTATTGCTATAAAAAATTAGGTTTCTTAATAGTTAGCTTTATAAATTTCTATTTATACGAACGATATTTGTTTTATTTTTATGGAGGGCGTTGGATAAAAATTATAAATGTTATATTTCTTGCAAAACACAATATAAAAATTTGAATCAGCCTTTATAAAGTGACAGTCGGGTCGTAGTTAAGATTAACTATCATGTCTGGTGTGTAAAGTTTCTATGAAGTTTAAACTTCAAGTAGTACAACACGAAAAGTAGTACGTGCTCGATGAACAAGAGCTTCTGTGATGTATTGTCACAAATTCAATTTAGCTTCATTCAGCTTCTCTAATAATCTCAACTGGCATTTAAAGGTCATCGCACGTATAACCTGACGGCCGCACCTGAGAAAGCTCATTTTGTCTCTAAAATCAATAACCAATATAAGAGGATAAATGGATTTTCTTTTGCACAGACAGTCAAGCATTTGTCATCGTAACAACTCTATCATCTCGCTGAGATTTTTTTTTCACTTTTTTGTAGAACTAACTTCTAGATATATATTATATGAGATGAATACTTCATATTTAACTGAATGACAATCAGTCTTAAATAACTTATAAACCACGAGAAGGACAAAAATGGAGACTGAAAAGAGAATGTAGATTATAAACCCTAGACAACTAAGGTAATTATCATACAAAAACGGGCATGTAACCAGACATCTAGAATATCATAATCCTATGAACACACGATATTATTTTCCTCATTTGATTTTTGAGTGACAACGTCACAAGAAATAGAAAATCGATAGGTAATTGTTTTAGAAAAAATTAAAGTTAGAATAGCAACGTTTCATACATATTTTGAAAGTTAGACATTTTTTGGGAAACTTCAAACCCACACAACATCTAAACCAGAAAAGATCTAGACGTTTGTTTGAACTCATTAAAATCGGCATGTCATTTTCTAGAAACATGACCAGTTTGAAAAAGCTCTGGCAGATTTAGACTTTCATAAAATATCCACGAATTTTTGAGGTGTATAACATAATAGTCCAGAAAAAATAAGACGGGTTCGTCTTAACCATAGAAATGCTGAAATTAATAATATATTATATTCATTGGGGTTTTATCTTGCAAAATTAAACTTCATATTTCACATGACTTCCTTATATTTTTGTTCTGTCTTTAAAATACTTAATATAATATCTGTGAAACTAACGGTACAAAGAAGAAATGAGAACAGGAAAAAACATTCAACTTTATGTCATTTTTTTCATTTTTAATTAAATCTTATTATATACAGACCTGTCTTCTTCCTGCTTTTTTTTAATATGAAAAATAAGGAAATAAAAAAAACAGAGATATGGAAATGGGAAAACACTGGAAATGAAAATGTATTATCAAATGTTTTGTGTGGAAAAGATTATGCAAGTCAATTAATTATTTACTTCGTTCTGGTTTTTACCTTTATGATATTTATTTTCGTTATTTTAAAATTTCAAAGAGTAAAAGCTCTTCTCATTCATCTACCATTAAAAATTCAATATGATTTGTATTGATGAGTAATTATATTTACATTTGACTTATAGTCTTGTCCTTAAAACTTTTCATAATTATAAACATCTAAGTTAAAATTTCGACAACAATTAATAACATTCCCTGGATTATTGGAGAATAGCCGTATTTATTTATTATCACACGATAAACTTATCTTCCAAACTCTCCCCCCAAAACTGCCATTTTATTAATTGAATAACGAATTATACTGAAACATTGTAATATTTTTTTTAAATACTTCTACAGCGTGCTCAGCGACTTAGGCTATATATGAACGTGGATAATGGTATTAATTTTTAATGCAATCGACTGTTCCGTTATAAATCAAACATAGGTTGATTAAGGTTCAGTTATGCTCTATGCAACTTTACAATTACAAGAGGCAGATTTGATCCTAGTTCGCGCATCATAATTAGTTACATACAATATAATATAGTCTGTTAATATAATTAAAATAACATTTATTATGCCCTAAATGTAATGTTTTTTTAAGACATAACTGAAACAGATTTTTTGTGGGTGATTTTTTGCTCTAGGCCTGAGCCTCACAAGACACTTAAAAAATATGTACATCCCTATACTGTCGTCCTAACCCCAAAGTATGTATCACAAGAATAATCAAACATGAGGTAGGATTCTATACAGAGTGCAGTGGTTTAATACGAAAGACGAAAGAAATTACTGTCCCTTGAGTTTTGACTTTATGATTAAGTTATTCAGTTCAAATAAAATTAAACAAAAAAAAATGCGATACGTCCATTTGGGCTAGGATGCAAAAACTACCTAGTGCTTAAATTATCAGATGTTAAGAATCACTGGCTTATGCTTTAATAACGTTGAATCAGATAATTCGATAGAATAAAATTACACGTGAGTTTAGTTGCGTAATAAAACAGTACAAATAAAACAGGTTCACCGTTTGTTAGCACGAGCAATTAACCGTCACGCGTTGGGGAAAAGGGTGGGGGACGAGGCGTATGGGGGGGGGGGGTCAGGGGACACAGTCGTGCATATACATAGAGTGAATAATTTAGCATTGCAATAAAAGTACGCACTAGACACTAAATACAGCGACTAGCGGACTGCCACATTCATGGGTCGCAATCACGCACAATTTCCCTTTCAAGGGTGCACGAGACCGATATCAACACGTGCCACATACAAATGTACTTCAGATGGGATATTTCGACTGAAAATTGTCGCACTATTCGACTATTAAAATATCTCGAGAGGTTATTCAAAATCACGCGAACAGTGTTTACATATATTTACGAATTACGACGTATAATGCCATCGCCAGTAATAAGTTAATTGCCTTCCTTCTTTACTGTTTAAAATAGTGCATGCAATTGTGTCTCTAAGACTGCATTTCATAGTATTTAATATAAGATTATCTTTTATCTTTTACCTACTGTTCTATGAAACACTGCATTCAGGTGACTCTGTCAGTTTCACAATCTAAAATTCATTCGTTATAATAATAATCATACCGGACGCATAGACAGATAGAATGAATTGTGTTTTCACTCGCGATGCTTATATGCATTGCACAACACTGAATACGATTAATTACGTCTTTTATGTGCGTCTCTCTTAAAACTGACAATCGAAACCGAGAGCAAAATTCATTTGGGAGTTGAAACATTCATTTATGCACCTATTATTATGAAACATCAGCAGAAGGAATATATTACGAATGATTCATTCGACTATGAATATCATTCGAATAGCAACCTTTCGATTATCAAAATCATTCGACTATTCCCAAGACTAATTTTCAGTGCATATTTAAATACCTAATATGGATAATGCTTTAAACATACAGTTACAGACTGCTCCAGCCGTACCTTGTCTAATAGAAGCACACATAACTAAAATGTCAGTGGTCGCCAAACCGTCAACCGCGAGATATCATTTTCGGTAGCCGGCGAAATTTAATTTCAATTTTATATGATAATTTCATAGTTGATTTGTAGATCTGAAATTACGAGATTCCTGAAATCAATTTCCATCTATCCTACTGGCTACTGGTCTGAAAAACATGTAATAAGGATGTTTTCAACGTGTAGGTATATCTACTAAAGAATGTTATTTAAGAAGTGAAAATGATGTATATTGCCGTGTTACAAATCCAACGTGAACAAAATTACGGACAGCACCTTGTCTATATATAAAGAAATTAGCTTGTGTTATAATGAAGAGAAATTTCAATAATAAAAAAAGATGTGAGCTACACCACTGAGAATTTCTCTTGCGTTGTTATAAATATTTCATTGCGATTTAATATTCTATCTCAGTTTTCAGAAGAAATTTACAAAGCATCTTTTTGACATAGGTAAATGAAATCAACTAGAAACGGGGAGTTTATTACGTCAAACAAAGGCTAGTTAGGTTACAGAAATATGACGCGCAACAGAAACATTTTACATTTGCTAAGGCACGTTTATTTACTCAGTATATTTACAGCTGTGAGTTTACACATTAATAAATTTGACGATACAGTAGAGCCTCGAAAGTTCAACTTAAAGAAGATTTACGGTGAGAAGGTTTTAATTTTTTATAAGCCACATATTTTTATTTAATGAGTTTTTATTCCTGTACTACGAAGACTTGAATTAGAGAAACTAGGTTAAACGCAAGTGTTACATAAGGTAAGTGCATACTTTATTTTAGGTACAAATTTGAATTACTGAAGGCCCAATGCCTTTATAGAGGTTTTTACGTTACCGAGATGTGCACTATCGAGGTTCTACTGTATGTGGATAATATACATCAATAAATTGAAAATTACAACGGTCACCGAAAGTAATAACTTCAAGTAATTCATTTTCTAAGGCTTGTTCATTTTGAATAGATAATTTGCAAAGCCAGTGGGCGATGAAAAAGCAGGGACAATGTTTGCTGTAAGTACAATCTTGTGTTTACTGTTCCACATTCACAGACAGAACTCGTCTGGGAGTACTAGGTACTCATTTGTTTGTTTGGGTCGGTTACATTTCACACATGCACTTTTGTCAAAATACAAGATGTTTAAAGCAAAAAAACTATTAATTTTTTCAGTAAAAATTGTTGTTCTATATCAGGAGAATATTTTTTTGGAAAACAATCTGCCCCAAAACGAACAATCTTAATAAATGTATTCAAATATTTATAACCAATAGAAAACTAAAATAAAGGCCATGCCATTTTAAAGACTATAACCATCGGATCAGAATGTTCTTTCATAAATTATAATAATTTTTCAAATTTTAGTCCACACTTTAAAAACTAAATATTTAAATAAATTATATTTTTCGTTGTGTAGAATAGTTTTCTGTTACAGTCAGTATACATTGTTTACTCTCTTTGATAACTTTATACGTAATATTATGAATTATTCAATAAGCACGCAAGCACTCAGATTTTCATTTGTTCAGGAGTCAGGACATAGGTTAGTGTGTATGTCCATTATTTAAATACAACATATAATATTTCTGACTAGATTTAATTATTGATCCTGTTAAAGAAAACCAAATTATTTTTTCAAATACCTAGTCATCGCATTTCATTAATTTGTTCAAAATTCTGGAATGGACTGTGACACATTCTTTTTAGTGTATTTGCCATATGGCAACATACACTATTGGCGTTGGTCGGATGGCGGGACCTAGGGGTCGGACAAAAATTTCTCGACGTTTCATAACCTCCTAAACACTTTGGCACCATTTTTAAAAATGTTTATATATATATGTATATATATATATATATATATATATATATATATATATATATATATATATATATATATATATATATATTTATATATATAGGTATATATGTGTGCGGGCTATAACTTTCGAAGAAGTTAATTAATTTTGACGAAATTTGGCACACATGTTGGAATCCATTACCGCACGAAGCCTATTTAAAATGGGCCCAATCGGATCATTTTAAGGGTGAATTTTAGGGGTTGAAAAAAGTTTTTGGGCCCCAAAATACCGAAAAAAATCTCAGAATCGTTTTAAACTTGAAATTTAACCCTTTAATAGCAAATAAAAAGTGCCTCTAAAATTTTAGTAAAATCGGCCCAACAGGACCGGACTTACACATTTTTTGAAAACACTAATTTGCAGATAGTGACTTATTTATTGAAGGGTGTCTTTAATTCGGTGTAGACGTTAGATTGATAATAATATTACAATTAAGAAAAAAATGTTATCTTAAGGAGTGTATTAAGGGGTTAAATTTTTTATTTTGCCCAAAAACAAACTTAATTTCACATAATAAAAGTCTAAAACCATACGGCCCTATACAAGCAAATACACTATATTGTCGGCAGGGTTTTGGCACTGCGACCCGGGTTTTATAAATTTCAAACTGCCTCTCCTTTAACAAACAATTAAAAAACAACATTAAAGTGTGTTTCCCTAACAAAGCAATGATTATATCTTTATAACGCTGGTGGAATTGCGAGGTAATACACTTATGGTGATGTTTTAGAGATAATATTTTTATGTCGAATTTCTCTTCAAAAATCTGATTCTTTATAGATGAGCGGAAGAGCTGAATTTTGGTGTAATTAATGCTTTTAAATTGGTCGAAATAACCAAAATGTAAAATCTAATGTTATAATTAATAAAATATCGTAATATATATAATATAATGTAGTAATAATATTATTGGCGGTTCTCTGTAAAACGTTATATGCTACCGGTTTAAAACACGCTACCTTCCGAAATTTTTATAGTCTGGTACTCTCATCATCTCTCTGGTGACTCGATTACGTTATATTTTTCACCAGGAAAAAGACTTTTATTCGTTGTTTAGTACTAATGTACTTCGAATAAAAAACAAGATTTTGAAAACTCTAACCCCACATTGAGAAGTAGCGTTATCATAAACCGATCAAAACACGCACCCTGAAATGTGTTAACAATTCATATAAAACTAATTTATTCTAAAAACAATTATTTTATTTAATACCATAAGCACGCACGGTTAAAAATACTTCTCACCTTTATAACTTTATAACAAAAAATGGTTGTGTCCAATATCATTAAATATAAACTGAAACTGGGATCGGTTCGATGGCGAGACCTAGGGGTCGGAACAAAATTTCTCGATGTTTCACATCATTCTAAGTAGCTTGGAACCATTTTTGAAAACGAAAATAATATATATAATATATATACCGAAAATTTTCTCAGGTTTGTTTCAAAATTTTAATTTAACACTTTAGTGAAGTTTAAAATGTGCTGTGAAAATTTTAATAAAATCGGCCTGATAGGACCGGACTTACACAATTTTATGAAAACGCTAGTTTGATACGTATTACTGAAGGGTGTATTTTATTTGGTTGAGATGTTGAATAACATTATTTCAACTGAGAAAAAAATTATTGTATATTTTTTTATTTTGTTCAAAAACAAATTTAAGGTCAAATAATAGATGCACAACTGTCTGTGTTAGCAAATACACTAGATTGTCGGCGGGGTTTTGGCACTGCGACGAGTTTTTTCAATTTTAGTAAAAATTTCTTGATATGTTAATTTAATAAATAGAATGAACAAATAATATTGACATTTTAAATAAAACGTAGATATTGAAATACATTACGGCAGTTAAAAGTACATACCTACAAATAAATAAATAAACGTTTCAGATAAATGTAAGTAGGTACACATTTTATGGTTTCCTTAATACTTTACAAATTCAAATAACAAAAGAAAAACCCGGGTCGCAGTGCCAAAACCCTGCCGACAATATAGTGTATTTGCTTATACAAGCAGTGTGGCTCTATTATGCGAACTTAAGTTGGTTTTTGGGCAAAATAAAAAATTTTACTCCTTAATACACCCCTTAAAATAACATTTTTTTTCTTAATTGCAATATTATTATAAATCGAACCTCTATACCAAATTATATACAACTTTCAGTAAATAATTCACTATTTGTAAACTAGTGTTTTCATAAAATTTGCAACTCCGGTCCTGTCGGGCCGATTTTATTAAAATTTTAGGGACACTTTTTAATTACTAAAAGAGGGTTAAATTTCAATTCTGAAACGGTTCGGAGAATTTTTTCGGTATTTTGGGGCCCAAAAACATTTTTCAACCCCTAAAAACTACCCTTAAAATGGCCCGATTAGGCCCATTTTAAATAGGCTTCTTGCGGTGATGGATTTCAACACGTGGGCCAAATTTCGTTAAAATCAATTAACTCTTTCGAAAGTTATTGCCCGCACGTATATATATATACGTATATATATATATATATATATATAAATATATATATATATACATATATATATAAACATTTCTAAAAATGGTGCCAAAGTGTTTAGGAGGTTATGAAACGTCGAGAAATTTTGGTCCGACCCCTAGGTCCCGCCATCCGACCGACGCCAATAGTGTATGTTGCCATATGGCAAATACACTAATAATTACGCTTCGTTTTAAAATAAAAGCTTAGTGTAGACTCACTGAATATACTATAATTTTAATGTTTATTCATATTAAAGTCTTATAAGTTTGTTTTTATTTCGTTGGTGGTCTGATATTTCGTCACCACATACAATAGGTTATTTGTAGTAGATGAGTAAAAGTTAATTTATTATTTTTAATTTTTATTAGTTTTAAAGACCTACCGAATACTTATTTTTTAAAACATCTTGTTTACTTTAAAAGAACGGGATAAGAAAACAAAATATTAAATTCATTGATGGCCAACGATCAACACTAAATGTTTCTTCTTCAGTATCTTAAAAAATACCCAAATACTGAGTACTCTGCCTTTAGCCTAAAAATGAGAAGATAATACCGATTTCATTGTAATTAGGAAGATTCGGGTTCTGTTCCCAAAAGTGACATTTACTTCTTTTCCTCTATATTCTTATAAGATTTTGTAGTTTCGGAATAATTAATGATGGATACCAACACTCTTCTATAGTAATCATAATAAAATTGTATTTTCCTATCTTCATTTATTTTCAACTGAAGAATATTTATTATTAACTATGAGAATAGATCATCGTTATTTCAGCAGAAACCGAACAATTCTAATTCTGAATCTTCTCTTCAGCTTTCTATGAAGACGTATACTAGTCTGAAAATAATGTCTAATAGAGACTATTGAGTAAATAAGCAATTCGTAAAACGTCTAACATCAAAAGAGAAAAGAGGCGACTGATCTAAGCTTTCTGAAGAACAATTTACGACTGTGTGCAACTGACTTAACGTGCGTAATAAACGCTACTTGAATTAAAACTAACGCAATTTACTTTAGGCGCGGGCGTTTGAACTTCAGATCATAGTTGTGTTTATATAACAGAGGTTCACAACGTTTTTATCTCCAACAGCACTTCACACGCGCGCAATTAAATGTATTTGTTCGCAAAACGATGTTTGAGACAAAATGCAGAGAATACAGAGAATTTAAACTTTCCAGAAAAGGCATAAAATTTATATAACATTTATAAACAGTATAGCCAATAATGACAATACATTGAATATGACAGATCAAAACACATAAGGAGATTAAACAATAAAATTATCATTCAGGCATGCATCGACATTACCTATAACTTTGTTTCGCAACAATTACTTCTTCGTTAAACATTTTTTTTAAATTTTGAATTAATTTTCAAAAAAATAATCTTTCGAAATTTTATTTTTGTTTCTTTATAAACAAAAAACAAAGGACAAAAATTCCCATTATCTTATTTCAATAACCGTATTTTCTATTTTTCATTTTAGCCGGGTGTAGATTGCTATTTTCGCCTGTCGTAGAGTAAAAAACATAGCCTATGTTACTCATCAAGCAGAAGGTTTCTAAATAGTGAAAGAATTTTTCAAACCAACCCTCAAGTTTTTTCATCCTTTGTGTATAAGTATATAGAAGAAAATTTGCTTGTAAAAGAAACATTACAAATAACTATATATTTATGGTTAGCGGGTACTTGGACATAAATAAATAAAAATCCGAAGTTTTATAAATTTTGCGACGTTTCGTAAAAAAATTGGTATAAACGAAACATAAGCGAGATGATTTACAATTTACATAAAACCGCCAGACACTATCAACTTTAGATCAGATACACAAGGAATTCACTCAATATATAACCATAGTAAATTACTAATGTTTATATATTGTTAAATTATTTTTTTAAATAAATGACAAGTAGATATTACTAAAACATAACAAAGATTCTAAACTATAATGTAAGTAACATGATAAATTTTATAGTATATGGTAAATTAAAAACTAATTATATATATTAATTGTATCATATTTTAATTAAAGATTGCTTGAAAAAGTAGGAAAAACTGCCTACGAAACGTCGCAAAATTTATAAAACTTCGGATTTTTATTTATTTATGTCCAAGTACCCGCTAACCATAAATATATATTAACATAATGGACGATATCAACTCAAATATATTACAAATAACATACGTCTATTTGTACACTGTTTTGACATTTATTAGAAACATCACTTAAAAAAAATATTAGATATATGTGAACAGAATCAAGTCGCTCAATAAATTATTTGCGACGATGTTGTACTGCACAGTTGTATGCGGCGTCAGTTTCATCCGCTTCACCGAATAAAACCCCCATGCACTAGGGGTGCAGATAGTGACATAACGATCACAGGGGTAGATATATTGTGTATGCCCTAGACGGTTAGGGACGCCATGGCTCCGAGGGCGCGGGTAGCCTTTCCAACTAACTATAAGTCCACGGACGATGAAAGCGTATACCGGGATCAAGGAGACGCAGAATGCTTTCATTCACTCCGGAAAATGCGCTGAACTTTTCATTTCAACATTTACATTGGACTGATTTGTAGAAGAATATATTCAATCGCTTTCCTTTCAATAATGCTAACAAATATATATATAAGATCTTTGAAACTAATTATAATTGCGTCAAAGGAGGTACTTAAGACATTTACAGTGGAAAAAGGAAATTGTCTAGTAAACTGTGTTTCTCAATATTTTTTGCTTAAATAATAATTATTTAACCTAACAACACAAAATAATTTTTTTATGTAAAATCAATATTTCAAATGGTATACAATCAATTCAAACTTATATACCTAATTTTACTCTTAAAAATATCTGCATAAGTCCTTCGTAAAAATATATATAATTGAAATTAAAAACAATAAAACAATAATAATTTGGATAAACATTTATAACGGGTTGTTTTTTTACAAAATATAATGAAAAAAATATTACGCATTGTAGTCCCTCCTTCATGCTTTAAGAACGGTAAAACTTGTTCAATATAATGTTAGAGGGTTTGCCAAATGAAGCTTGCTTGATTTGATTATCCATCCAATATGAACATTGAAGATGTTGTAGTATTTTTATTGATACTGAATCGATGTGTCTTTTTTTGTCAGTGTTATATTTTGTAGTGAATGTCAACTGTCTCTCCACTGTCTTATTTCTTGTTGACATCTCAGACTTGAGAATTTGATAAACTCCAGACGGTTATCATTTTAACTGCAAGAATACCACAAAAGAAAAGCAACAAACAAGCAAAAACTAAAAAAATTCTAAGAAACTGTACATCATCATTAGTGGAGTGATGGTGAGGTTAAGATTGTTGATGCTTTCACTGTAAAATTGCATAATCTGTATCTAGTTGAATCATATTTCAGTAAACACTCAACTTTCATCAACAAATTACACACGGAAAAAAGAGAAATTCATTTACATAAAATTTATATTAAATTAGCTTTTTCTCGCTGCTTCGTTCGCGTTAATTGCGGTTTTAGTAAAACCAGTTTCCAACGAGTACACTAAATTTTAGCTGCCAATTACTGATCCCAACAAAATGGATCAAGTAGTTCTCGAGTACTACGTGCACAAACAGTTTATATATCTAGTGGCGTAATGGAGTATATTACTCACGACCAGTGACATTATATTGAAACGAGTGCCAGGTAATTTTACAGCCGCACGAGTGATAATATCATTACGCCCGAGATATATATGTGTGTGTGTGTGTGTCAATAACACAGTGTACTGTCGAACGATGTTTTATCGTTGATAAAGCGGCTCATAGATGACGCTACGGTACAGTAGATAGATTGAAATCCATCACAAATTATTATTCTCTTTGTCAGTAATTCAATTACTAAGACAAAAGAATACCTACACTCACATTCTAATTACAATTTTAAGACTGTATATCTAAACAGAACTTGACTCGAGCGAAGCCGAGTTCGCAGCTAGTATGCAATAACCTATGGTGCACAAGATCCTAGGGTTCGCGCCCGACTTGGAGGAATATGAGAAATATTTTATTTTTCGATTTTTACTGCACTAGTGAGTAAAAAATCAGAAACATGTAGTGAAATAAATTCGTTTAAAGTGGATACAAAATTAGTGATTATTCACAATAACAATTGAAATCGCACTGTCGGCAGAAATGAGTAAAAGCAATTAAAACAGTATTAAGAATAATAAATGCACATCAAAGTTCCAGCCCACAGGGTTAATGACAAAAAAACTGCATGCATAACACAAAAGCGCATACATCCGATGCTAAACAAATACACAGGGGAGCGCCTCTTCATTGCATTTGTTTATTCAGTTGGCGCCTTGCCTTAAGCTTCTATACAGGGTGCTCAAGTCGGCTCCCGATATATAAATAATAATCTCTTACATATATTGAATGTCACGTAAATAATGTTAGGGATGAATTAAACTCAACATTCTTCTTGATACTTCCTTAGTCTCGCACTAAAATAATTATCTTATATTAAATTGAAAATGTTCAAAAATCACTGATTTTCCTCATATTTCAATCCTCATTTACAATCTAATGACATCTTAATAAATCTTTGATTATCTAGTAGACTAGTACAGTTTAATTTACGATCGGACGAAATAATTATTATAAAAAAAATACATTAAGCCTCATCCTCGTAAGCCCACATAAGAAATTTAACTTCTTTAGTTTTTATGTACGTCAAATTACAGAAATTATTTTGTACTTCAATTGGTCGTAATTTTAAACGTCAGATTCCCAAGCACTTTATATGTTCATCCTCGTCTTACTATTTTGCGAATCAAAATGCAACACACTATGAACTTCTGTCCTTGTCAATTTCATGTAATCTAGGTGACAAACTAACTTCCTCTTTATTTGTTTCATTCTACTTCTCCTCGATTTCATACATATTTCAAACAGATACGTCGCTAAAGAAGTTAAATTTCAAATGTGATAATTTAAAACGTTTGTTTTAATTTTTAGCCGACCGCGAAAAGGAAGAGTTCTGATTTTAACCTAACACTTTCTTAATCGTAGATCACACTAGACGTTATTCCCGGCATTAGTCGTATCCCCTCATGGCTTATTCAAATTACAGCAACAGCAGTTGAACTTAAGAATTTTCAATAAAGTCCGTCCTAAGTTGATAACATGCAGTTTGTAGAGTTAATCCTGGAGCTGAGCATGCTTTCCATGACTTACCGTGATGATTAAAAGCACCTCTACCGTGAAAAACATGTTAAAATCGGTTCAGCAAGTTTAAGGCAAATCGCAAATGTACTGCAGACGCGAAAAAGACCATCTATATATAATAAATCCAATTCATTCAATGAATGTTCACTGAACGAGTGAAAAAATTTGTAGCTAAACAACATAAAAATTTTCACTTGTATTTTCTATTCAGTGTATGTATATTAAATGAATCACAAAGCGAACTAGAAATTGATTTCCATTAAATTGTAAATAGTTATTTTATACGTTGCTATACTATAATAATATTGTTGCAATGGTCCGCAGAAAGCTTTCGTACGTATAAGGGTGTAAAATCAATATATGTGTGTGTGTGTGTGTGACGGGCGAACGGGGCTCGGCAAGAGATGCGCGGCGCCAATACGACGAGGGTGCGGACGGACGGGACGACTGGCGCCACGACGTCCTCGACTCATTTGATACGACTTTATACTGTATACCTACTCACCGACTCTAGAAACACTACAAGCCTACGAACATTATTTTGTTAAAGAGCTTTCTAACTTGAAAACTGACTTATTAAAAGATAACGTTTTTCATCACAAAATATTTTTGTTGGTTTAGAATTATGCCTCCTTAAAAATATGACCAAAGAAAAATAACACTAGGGAAAATAAAAAAAATATATATTAAAATTTAAATTTACTGAGCGCGGTAGAGTAGTGGTGAGAGCACTACTCTCGCATTTGGGAGGTAGCGGGTTGGAATCTCGGCGGAGGCGAATGTGGCTGGGACATTTTCCTACTGCCTCTCGTTGAGAAACGGTAATTCCTATACCGACCATCTTTTTGAGGCTTTTAATTTCCTGCAATTAATTACAGGTTCGAGACTGTTCCGGCCATGACCGATTACCTCTCAATATATTCTGCCGTAAAAAGTGAACCGCATTAAAATCAGTTCACCTATTTAAGCGTTAATAGAGCAAAATATGATCTAGACACTACTTTTTCTTTGAGTAAAAATGTTTAAATTAGAGAAATAGTAAACATAAAACACACCAGATATCTAAATCAGCATAAACTCATTGTGTGTTCAGTTAAATTCGAATTTTGTTTTAGTTGGTGGTGAAAGTGCCGGGTATGAATGTACGGGATTCAAATACAATATTTTAAAATCGAAAATACGTAACGATAGCTTTTTGACAGCTCAAATAATATGACTACCAACAGTTTGGGTACAATTTTTATTTTTGTTACTCTTATCGTTGGAGATCACGTCTTGATATGTCAGTTACTACAAAATACTTTGAGGGCGCAAATTAGAAATCAACGAGGTTATATATGCAGTATAGCCAAATAAAGGATTTATAGATTTGATTTAAAAGAGTACTTATTATTTTGTAATTAAACTGCCACTATATTTAAGTATTTACATTGATAATGTGCCAATTATAAAGTTATGTCAAAATAAGTCAAGATAACCACAAGATATTAATTAATAATCTCGTACTACAGAGTAATTCTGTTTTCGAAGAAGTACATCCACTAAAGTTGGTAGAACTTTATCTAATTAACAACTATTCCTAGTAAATTGCGCAAATGCATTTCTCAATTATAAATTCTGAACCGTTCTTCAAAATCACATTTTCATAAATTTTCTCTACTTACAGAAACGGCCAACGTATTTAAAGTTGATAAATTTATTCATACCTGTAACAAAAAGAAACAAATTTTCAATGACTTTTTATATCTACATTTTTAATTTAATTTTCTTAATTAACAAAAATTATTTTTTTTTTCAAGCAATTTGAATTCTGTTCTATTCTATTTAATTACAATGCTGTAGTTCATGATGTGTAAACATCTTTTCAAATAATCCGCACCCCCTCAAAAATTCTACTAGAGTGAAATGTAAGTGGTGTGCCAGCTACAATTCTATCCTTGATCAATTATCCAAACTTTTTGAGTTTATATTACGTAGATATCATATTATTTTAATATTTACGTCTCTTGAGTCTCTTGTGATTTTTGATGGAGGAAAAAACTATATGAAAACCACAATATTATGGAAAAAACTATATAAACGAATATGCTACGGTAAAATGAAAATGATTTTTTTTAAACGTGATAATAAAATATCTTACTTAGGCGCGTTAGAAGTTCTATTAAAAACAAATTTATAATTAGCATGAATATAATTTATTGAAATAAAATAGCAAAATGACTTGAGGGAGATATTATCACTAATAGTCACAATTAATAAATGTTTTCAGTAGTATTCACCAATAGTGAGTATTGGTGGATCTATTACTACAATGTATAATTTTTATTCGTATAAAATAAAACATCATCTGCCATCTATCATATTCATTATTTTGCATTTCGGATCGTTGCGCAATCAATCGAATTTTTGATAAATGTGCTTAAAATAAAAACAGCAAAATTTCCTACGAGTATGGTTTAGCAAGCAACTTCATCCTACAATATTAATCTTGATACAGTCGGCAGTTTCAACTTGTTAATTTTGATCTTACGCGCATCGTAAAAATCCTTTTCTCATAATGAGACAATAGAGTGTATAATTGAAAATAATAATAAATGGCACGAAGTCCAAACAATCATGGTAATTGATGGCTTTAAATAAATAAATGAACAAAAAACGCACTTTATCTAACCCTATTTAATAATAATGTTCAATGTTTTAACAAATATCCAAAGGTATTGAAGCAGAAAAAGAACTAAAGAACAGCAAATCTCATGTTGTAAACGTAAATGATTTTAGTTATCAACAGAAACGATAGAGGCACTGTAAGTATTGACAATGAGTGTTTAAAATGTTTAATTTAGTGTAAGAAGAGCTCGAGGGCATTTTAACTCTAATTCTGCGTTATTAGATTCCTCATTTGGTTCATTTATTTTCTTAGGTATACAGAAAACTTCACTCATTACTTCACTCGGTATTTAAACTGGTTTCACGTCTATCTCATTCTCACTTCTTTTGTTTGTTTTGCGTCCGTCCTTTTCTATCAATTTACATTGTATTTGAATTAACAAAAGATAATTTCTCGACGTTGTTCAAAAGCCATTTATTATTTATATTATGGTTACAACAATAATCACATTTAGAAGTTTCAACAACTTTTCAAATTAACCCTCAGTATCTCATTTAGACCGTACAGATTTGGTCATATGGAATAATTATTTTTTTTTAATTAAAATATTCAATTTGATATACGAGTGCAAATCTCTTATTTGGATTAATCTCATCTACCTATATACAAAGGATTTTGAAACAAACGAGTTCTTTTCTGTTTTGATTCATTTTATAACAAATATTGACGCAAGATTGTAATATTTTAATTCTGAAAATTTCATATTTTTTAATATTTAAACTTAGACGTAAAATTAAGTAACAATAGAAAGAGTATTTTAGAAAAAATACATGAATTTTGTAAAAAGTTATGTTTTGCACGACCCCATAAAATGGCTGCCTTTCATGTCTGTACAGCGTTAGAAAAGTGACCCATTTCACACTAGTGTTTAAAATTACGCAGAAGAAATAAATTTCGCCAATAGTGCAGTAATTTCTTTGTCAGTTGCCATTTAAATTCATACAAGCAACGGAAACGGCCAAGCAGGCGTTGTTTTTTTAAACAGTCCAAATAGATTCCAACATAATCGGACATTAAGAGTCAAATATATAAATATATACTTCTTCTATAGGACGTACGTGCAAAAAACGCAGTATGTATCTCGATTTCACATAACTTTTAAAATGCGTGGTTCGTACATAAAGTAATGCATTAAAATCTAGATAAATAAACTATTGTTATAGGTATCTAGACTTATACTTTTTTCATTGTTAAAATTATAGGTGTAATTAACGGGCTATAAATTACCACACGGGCTAATCCGGGGGCAGGGTATAAATTTAGTATTTTTATGAACTACGCAGGAACGCAAATATCTTTAGTAACTACAAAGTGAAAAGTTGTGCAAGTTTTGACAATGTATTCACAGCGTGTTTTTTATACGTACAACTCGTTTAAGCTTTCAAGGTAATGAACTTTTTACACAATGGCGGCGATATAAATTAAACATCCAAACTCTACGTTGTGAATTCACAAACTGTCACATTACACACACGTGACCTTTGACCACGACGTGTGAACTAATCTCATGTCATTAGATTTGTACGCATTTATGCGCCAGTATCGCAAGCATTAAACACAAATTTTTCAATTAATTTCAAGGTAAGTGTAAGTACACTCTACATGGATTTATATTACAATGTAATAGTACAAGTTTATGCATCTGGAATCTAATGAACTATTTTATACACAAGGTTTCCATTATGTTAAAACAAACGACCAGCGAGTTTTAACAAGCATTCGAGTCATAAAAGCATTACAATCGAGATACATTCTACATTTTTGCACGCCTCTTCTATATAATAGCATATTTTCACTTCATAAGAAGTATACTCATATATCTGACAGTTCAGATTCGACCATATTGGGATCTATTTGGATTGATAACGAAGACTACGCCTCCTTTGCTTTTTCGTTGTTCATTTGATTTTAAATGGCACCTGACAGGTAAATTACTATTGAGTTGGGACAATCGCGTTTCTTTTGTTTTACTTTAGACATTAGTGCTTAATGGGATAATTTTACTATCGCTATGCAGGCATGAAAATCAACTGTTTTTATAGAGGGTCGTTTTAATAAGATAAGCCATGAGTTAAATTGCTATTTGACAATTATTGACAATTATAAAAAAATGGTTTGTAACGTTCGAGTTGGATTTAGAAAGTTTAAAATTACGTTCCGGAAACAACATTTCATAGCGAAAATGTTTTAGACTTCTCTTCAATTTAGTTCAGTCAAAACTTTTTTTCACCGAAATTTGAACCGACACTGAGCTAGGGGTAAGATGATTACATGAACGAACAAAGTTAGAACAATCTGTAATTATGTTAAAATCTCCGTCACCAGAAGGTGTTGTGTTTTATACAAAATGTCAAAAAGTTAGCGCGCTAAAAAGTTATTTAATTTATAATGCTTACAGCTAACTTTCGGTGTTTTACATTTTGGATGCTGGAATAATTACTCGCCTTATAAAAAAATATAAAGTGACAATGTCTCGAATAATATTACTTTTTGTTTTTAAGAGTTATGACGGCTAATTACGTCATTGAGAAACAGAATTACACAGAAACTAATTACTGACGACACTTATGATGCTGGTATGTCAGAAAATTTAGTTTGACAATGATGGTGTCCATAAATTATTATTTTCAACACAATCTGATGTTATCAAACTGTTTACTATGTATATTGTGGAACATTAGACGGTACTCACATCAGATTTACATCTACAGAAATATATCATCTTCAAAACTTAATTTCATTTATTTGTTTCACCCACTACTCGTTATCTGATTGAATTGAAATTTTAAACACATACGTAGTTCAAATGACAATATATATCTTTTGGTAACTAGCTCACTGGTCTGATTTTCGTTTGGGAGAAACGCCGCTTATTTAATAAAGCACACAAAAAACTTAAAAATAAATTAGATAAAAAAACGGTTTTAGGTTAATTGTAGTTTAGGTTTATTGTAGAGTCAACAGTGTACTAAAAGTTTGAAAACTATTAAGGGCACCAATCTGAGATTTTGATCAGATTAAAATAAAATCGTAGGGCGCATTTAATATTAAGGACGCAGATATGATTTCTAGGTTCCAACAAAAAAAATTTTTCTACTATACGCGCCCTACCATCTTATTTTAGTTTGACGAAAGCCACAATTATTTTCTAGCTTTTAGTAAACTAGGTACAGATTTCAGAATCTAGTAGTTTACACATCTAGCAGTTTATAGCACAGTGCTATCTTTTTCTATCTTTAAATAAAACACACAGCCTCGATGCTGCGCGTTTTATGTAAACGAAAATAAATAAAATCGACTTACAACAGTTTTTTCCCTATTTTTTAAGGCTTGAAAATTGTTGTTCCGGCGGGTAAATTTTACAATTAAGATAAATTGGTAAATGCATATACAGTTTAGAAAAAAATCGTATCGATTAGTTATTTTCTAAAATTCTGTTATGCTTTTTTTATAAAAAATATATATAATATGTAGTTATACATTCAAGGGTCGTTATCACAAAAAAATTCTGACAGTACGTCCTGCCATCTAACTTAGTGTTTAAATTTCTTTTTACACTTTTGCAATTCCCTCCAAGTTTATTTCTCGTTCTTGAATTTTTTGTTCCGCCACTGTTGGAGACGTAGACTTTGAAATGCACTTAATCTATTCACTGAATACGAGAAATAACTTAATTTGCCATTAAAGAAGTTATTTCCATTATAAAAAAAAGAAAAATAGCGAACAACCCTCGACTACAAACTACACTAGGGACTAAACATACGACAAAAACTTTTATTCACGCTTTCAGGTTGGCACCCACTGTCTATTGTGACTCTTGCAGAATAACAAATTAAATATTCAAATGCAAGTTATCATTTCGTATCGGTTGATGAATATGATTAATCGTTTTGAAATCAATAATCGCTGGCAATCAACTTTAATTATTTGGTTATCGTTTCCATATTAAGCATAAATAATAAATAAAAAATTTGAATTGGTACTAGACGCAAGCACGACCTAACTGATGGTGACCTTAAAAAAATATAATCAATGTCCACGTTTATACCTCATTCGACTTGTGCCAAAAAATTAGACGCTCAAATTAATTTGACTAATTCAATACGAATCACGTTAATTATATAAAGAAACTACAAAATATTCAACATAAAAGCTCTAATCGAAAAAGCTATAATAATATTTTTTTTCCAAGTATGAGCTGCTAGACACACTATATATACATTTAGCGCAATAATAAGAGCTCCGACGAGAATCATATTTCTTCATATGTGCAACATTACATACAAATAAAATCTCCCTCTATCTCAGTAATGACCGGGCAATAGAGGAGACTGGGGTACGCTTCTAACACTCAAAGTTTTTAAAGCGGAATAACAATAACAAGTCTGCAAGTTAATTCACAGGGAGGGCGACTAAACAAATTCTGACTGATATACGATACATCCGTGGGATCTTCGAGTATGCAAATGTGGAACAGATCTCAATCTCATCGGTTCACCTTGGAGAAACATAATTTTTTGTTATTGTCCATTTTAGAAATGAAGCAAAAAAGTCAAATGAACATCCTCGAAAACTCTTTTCGAGCAATCGTTAATTTTACCAAAAAATGTTTAAAGTTTCTTCTTTAGATCATTACGGATTTTTTGAAGGGAAAATTCTTTAACGGCATATCTATTTGAATTTTTTTGTAACGTTAAAGAGGAAATTATTCAACGGCGGGTAAATATAAAAGAAACCCTAGTAACGCAAAATTAAAGTGGAAATATAAAATAAATCTTTATATCAAAGTAAGACACCTTATTTACAATATGTTACAATAACTAAGAAATAGCGGATACAAGGTTCATAAAAAAACGAAAATCATTTGCTAAACTTAATTAATAACCAACTTTTCTGCAAAAAATTTTCATGGTTCCTCAGGACCTTAAAAATCAGCAAAACGGCGAAACAATAAAAATTAAATATTTTAATTGTGAAATTAATTTGTCATATATTAAAGATTTCTATATAGGTTTCCATTTATTTGAAATTACAAAAATGTCTGCCGAAACGTGGATCATAAAAAAGCTTATGAAATATTTTTTTCTTTTTTATAAGCCCTGTATCCCGTACCTCTTAGTTATGATAAATCTTTATAACGCAAAATGAAACGAGTTCACAACTATAAAGAAGTTTCACTTCCTCATGACCTTCTCACACGTTTCTCTCGTGTGATATTTGTGACAACTATAGATCAAGCGCTTCTATTTGGAATGTTATTCGATCATTCAAACTGTTAAAGCAAGAAATGAAAGCAAAGCTGTATACAGAGGCCCTTTGTAGCCGCAGTGGCGATTTGTCGGTCTCAGCCGGTTTACCGCGATACCAGGATACTCGTAAGCTCACACACACACACACACACACACACACAGACACCATATGTGTTCTTGCGACTTGCGTCTTACACTATGGACTCCTCTCTTACGATAAAACATACAACTAAACAAACAGCTCGGATCCAGAGACGGAGGTTAGCAAGCAAACGGGAAAATTTTGCTCATGGCAAATGCTAAATAAAGGACGGGAGTAACAATGGTAAAATAGCAGTGTAATGTTTCAGACAGTATAAATCAAAGCTCCGTCCTATTTTTACCCGACTACGAAAAAAAGAAAGCTTTTTAAAATTACATTAAAATTTTATTATAAATTCAATAGAGCTTCAATCGAACAGATTAGAATATTGTGGTTTTTATTATAGCGGTACTCTAAGCTTTATTATAAGTTTCCAGTGGCCATTTTCGCAGAAATGGTGAAAATATCAATTAGATTTTTAATTTATTATCAACTATAATAATAAAACTTATTAGTCAACAGGGGACAATTGCGTAGTCTATTTTTGTTGCTTATAAATTACTAATAAGGCTATCACAAAGTAGATTTGGGACAAGGTCGTTTTTTATTTTCTTTTGAATGAAACAAATATAGCGGATAAGTTACTTAGGTATCTCAGATATAATCAAAGAAAATAGGTACATAAAACAGATAAAACTGTCTCAAAAATGCATACACCTGTCTTCTTTTCCGTTTTCTTTATCATTTTTACAGTGGATATTTCAGAGACAAAAATATCCTTTTGGAAAAAAATCAATTCGCTGAATTTAACGAGCAAATCTAAAAACAATTTTTTCGTACAGAGCGAACTTTACGCAAATTAATAATACAGTCTAAACGCCGTCTCCGCCTATACTTGATTTCATTGGCGTATTAATATTATTTATATGTATTGAAGGTATTCAAAAAGGTGCTGTGGCAGTCCCATATAATTTTTACTTAAATCTGTTCAGTGTTTTTTTTTCTAGTATAATCAAATCTGACTTGGCTGCCATAAGGCTGATAATGTAGCGATGTTTAACTTACAACTTTTTACGGCAATTTGGTAAGAATGATAAAAAAATTCCTCAAAGCCTGTTTTTTTTGTTCTCTTTTTTTCGAAATAAAATTGATTCCGGTAAACCGGTACTGCTCATGATTTGACATCTATCTATCAATTCTCATGTAATCAATGGCTCTGACGTTCCTTTAAAGCCGGGAGCTTTTTTCCAGTTGAGATGAAGGAATTCTGTAAAGACATTTCTCTCCAAAGACGTCTTACAGGGGCATTTGACCTCAATGCAAGCTACTGATAGAGCGAACGCCCGTTCTCTTATACGCCAACTAAGCTTAAGTGTGAAACTTACTCGAGCAAAATTTGATACAGAATGTATTATAAAAACAGGTTTGTTCTCATTTCTCGTTTTACATCAATACTATTACAACTAGATTAAAAAATTAATATTCCACGTCTACTACTTCATTCCGGGTTAACTCAAAAACTACTAAGTCGATTTTGGTCAAACTTTTGTTAATAGTATTCATATCAAGGAATATGTAGCCAACAATAAACATTGCGTCACTTCTAGAAGAAACTGAGTAGCAGTGAAGTTCAGATTTGAATGCCGTAACAGCCGTATATAACCACAAAAAGTGTTGACAACTATCCAATAAGGCTTGAATATGACGTAGGTGTAATAGCGCCTGTAGTACCATTCTTATTCCCTGCTATAAGCGTCATTTCCACGCTTCCGTGACATTTCACAGAGTTCCTATAGCAAAAATTTTGAAGAGGAGTGCAATAAAGATATTAAAACATCAAAAACCGATATTAGCGCAAGCTAAGCCGCGGGAACAGACTAGTAATGATTTCACGATTTTCTATTTAACATCTAAAATTATTAATACTTTACAATGTTTTCAAAAAACTTAAATAAATTCAAACTACGTATCTTTCAAATCTTACATTCTGTATTATTAAAAACCAATGGTATTGGCAGAACGATTTTTTATTGCTTAAAATACATCTTGAGGTATCCTTATAGTATACATGTGGATACAAGATCTACAGCTTAGATGCCTTTAAAAATGGAATCGTACATTTCATTTGAAAATAGCTGAAAAAAAATGTCAAGCGTTCGACCGAATATTCAAAATACTTATCCAACATTTGAACTAGTATGATAAATTGTTCAAAATAGTTTTATATCAATCTTCCAATGTAGTGTCTTAGTACCAAATGCCAGTTAGAAAAGTAAAATCTTTTCTGGACTATTTATGAATTGGTCGCAGATTGGTCCAGATGCCGATTTTTTTAAAACAATTTTCAAATAAAATTGAAAAATACAAAACATTAAAATGATGTTGTAAACACTTTCTATAACTATATATTTTGTAAAAAAAGGCTGCGTGTAACCTTCACGCACGGTTGAAGTAAAACATGAACAATAGTGTTATATAGCTTAAAAGTTTTTTATAAATAAATAAACAGGCACAAGATAATGAAAACTGAAAATTCCCTGTAGGAATCTTTAAAACTGTGCAAATAAAAATTACGGTATGATTTTACTTCGTACAATCCATTAAAAAACAACTCTCGCAGTATGTGGACTTTGCAATTTGTTGGCTATATACACACAAAAAAATAAATATATTATGTATAGACGCTATTATACTGCATAATATGTGAACTTACTAGGCCGCAAAAAAAAGTCACAAACTAGAGTTTCACTTCAAAAACAATTTAGTCGTGTCTTATTTAAGTATTTAATCTTGTTCAGTGACTGCATTTTTCTAAAGGTTGCATATATATTTTAACAGTCAATTTAGGGCTACAAAATGAATATTCAAAGAGTTTTAATTTAAAATGAGTCTCCATATTCCAGTCGGTGTACGGATGCATTAATAATAATGTAATGTACAAACAATAGACTGTTGTTCCATGCGGTCCCGTGGGAGAAGTGGTTGTTGCGCGTAAAGAGCACAGAAATAAACACGAAACAAACCGTCAGGATATATAAAAGCAGTTTTCCAGGTACACATTTTCGTCACTGTTCAGAAAATAATATATAAAATTTAGTTATTTCCAAAAACAAAACTGGGCAAGTGAGAGTCGGACTCGTACAGGAAGGGTTCCGTACCACCATACAATATTTATTAACTTCAGCCATTTATGAAACCAATGGCTGGCGCTTATCTCCGCGTTCGACTAAGATAAAAAGCACAAATATAAAGAAAACTTTAAAAAAATTCATACGCTTAGGTCATAAAAAGTTCTCGTATGTCAAATGTTTAAAAAACAGTTGAAAGTTTATATTATGTACTTGCAATTCTTCCTCACGAAAAGGATAAAAGTTTTGTGTTTTACTACCGACACTTTCTTGAATTACATAAAATTTGTTTTAGAACATTTGTCTTTTTTTATCAGGAGCGGAGGAATTTGTTGAAAGATTTAAAGAAAAAACTATAGATAATTCGTTGAATAAATTAACTCGATAAAAAAATAGTGAGGCTATTAATTTTCGCCTGTGTAAAAGGTGTTTCTTTAAAATTTGTACTGATGGTGTGCCACGTATCGAACTTACTACCCACCAAGCGCTCACTTTTAAATGCAGTGAAATTACTGCAAAGTTTAGCATAAAATCTCTCATACTTTTTATTGGGCGTAGTTAATATTAATTTATTTTGAGAAATTTTCACAACCGGCTGAAAAACGATCCTTTCCGAAAATTTCTTATACGACTGTCAGTTTTAAATGTCGATTTAATAAAAAAAAAGAGCATCAAAAAAATCAATTGATACGCCACCGAGTTTATTTAAATCACATAAAAAGTAGACAAACTTTTGAATGAAAAGGGTTTCTATACTCTATAACAAAGTACGTTTTTCTTAAAGTTGTTCGAATTTAAAATCGTGCACAATTTGTACAATACGATGCTTGAATAATGCAGTGCAAAGCAAAATACTGATTTATGAGCCAAACACAACGTTTCATGCAACGTCTTTCAAATGCACTTTCAACAAAATTAAAGAAAAACGTCGGACAAGATCAGGATTCCATACCATCGGCATGTTGTTTATGTTCGAATTTCGAAAACTATAGCTGTTTCAATTTTCAAGATGCGTTTCCAAGAAAATCTCGGAAATTATGTAACATAAAATCATGCAAAAAAGTTGTTTGATCAATAGATATCTTTTTAACAGAAAGAAACTCTAAAAATCAATAAATAGCGACAGTTTTCACTATGCAATTTCACGATGCAATTCGATCTCCGTATTTATTGGAAATAACAGAGGAAAACCGCCTAAACATTTTAGGCCGCTTTGCTGAAACCCGCCGCCGCCTCATGTACTCAAGTACTCAAAGGCATACGAATCTATCGCCTAATATCTTGCTAGTTTATAATATTTTATACAATGTTAACGTGCCGCTACCGACTGACGTCACAAAATGTTTCGGAAAACGATTTTTAGTGTATTTGCCATATGGCAACATACACTATTGGCATCGGTCGGATGGCGGGACCTAGGGGTCGGACCAAAATTTCTCGACGTTTCATAACCCCCTAAACACTTTGGCACCATTTTTAAAAATGTTTATATATATATATGTATATATATATATATATATATATATATATATATATATATATATATATATATATGTACGGGCAATAACTTTCGAAGGAGTAAATTGATTTTAACGAAACTTGGCCCACGTATTGAAATCTATCAACGCCAGAAGCCTATTTAAAATGGGCGTAATCGGGCCATTTTAAGGGTAGTTTTTAGGGGTTGAAAAATGTTTTTGGGGCCCAAAATACCGAAAAAATTCTCAGAATCGTTTCAAAATTGGCATTTAACCCGTTAGTAGCAATTAAAAAGTGCCCCTAAAATTTTAATAAAATCGGCTTAACAGGACCGGACTTACAAATTTTTTGAAAACACTAATTTGTAGGTAGTGACTTATTTATTGAAGGGTGTATTTAATTCGGTGTAGACGTTAGATTGATAATAATATTGCAGTTAAGAACAAAAATGTTATTTTAAGGGGTGTATTAAGGAGTTAAATTTTAATTTTGCCCAAAAACCAACATAAGTTCGCGTAATAAAGCCACGCTGCCTGTATAAGTAAATACACTATTGTCGGCAGGGTTTTGGCACTGCGACCCGGGTTTTTATATAATAGGATATGTGTCAACGTCATGACGACTAATAAGCAAATATACTTAAGCTACAAGAAAAAATTCACAAAGTGATGTTATATTGATTTTAAACAATAAACCATAATTTATAGAGTACGTTCGGGAGAGTTCAGCTACTTTTTGGAAAAAAAATTGTGACTTTATTTTTTGAGATGAATGCTTTTTGAACCGTTACATCATTGCCCAAAAGGTTCGGATAATATATAAATTGTAATTTATAGCATAATACGAACACAAATTTTTATTCTGAATAAAACGTACAAGCATTGCAATTGGTCAATCCCATCCACATATCCGGGCTAGACCGACTTCCACCCACGGTGAGACCGACTTCGAAAAATAACAAACATCCATATTCAATGAACATACTCAATTGCGTCGGCACTCCATTTAGCTCTTTCTCATTTATTGTTTTGTAAGTCGGCAATTTTGTTAGTCTGTAACGATATAATTTAATAAGACATTTAAATTAGGCTTCCTTGAATCTTTTATTTTCTTCAAATGTTAAAATATTTCATTTTTTTTGTATGGTCGGTTTCTCCCGGATTAATGTGGTCGTACTCTACCAGAATCGCGGGAGAGATCTACTACCTTGTTAACTGAAGGAAAAGCGTGAAACGACTACATTTTTGTTATGTTATTTATTGTTTCATGTATGTTTTATCAGCCAATATCGCAATAGTTTAGATAAAATTACCGTCTTCAAAATATCACCACTACAGTAAATCGGTCAAGTTGCGAGTTCGCTCAAAGTTTTACACTTATAAGTTTAAACTGTTGTTGCGACCAATATCAACGCATTGGTTGCAACAAGCTCAACTAATTTAACCATAAATCGAGACACAACCGAGCTCTTCCTTGCTTTGGTTTTGTGTTACAGGTCGATCTCTCCCGGACTTACTCTCGGATTTACAAAATTAAGCTTACGACAGTTCTGTAAATATATCGACTTCTTCTTCTATATTGACACAATTCTCATAAAATTACTTTAGTCCTGTGTGAAAGCAGCCTTACATTTATCTTCACACATGCCATTGAAGATATTGTAGTAATATGGCTCTTTAAAAATTCATACGTTTCTTTTTCCATATTTTCGTTAAAAAGGAAATCCTTTTGTGTTGAACAAAGATAAACATAAATTTTGTTATCAAGGCTATGAAAGTCGATACCTGCTATTATACGAAAGAGCTTTTGTGTATGATACAGTATTACACCGACGTCAATTCTAATTCAAGGAGGTTTAAAAAAAAAATGAGGATGTTTCTTTGTATTATAAAAGGTGTGGGCAAATGGTGGAAAAATGATTAAAACGCAAGCACTGCGTTAACAACTAAGATTATATCAGGGATGTTACAGATGTGGGTTTTACTGATACCTGTAGATGTATCGATACGGATTTTTTGACGTTCACATCAGCAGATGCAAAATCGTCCGTGTAAATAATAAGAATAATAAAATTTTAACAATAATGAATAGGTAATATTAAATTTTCGATTAATTTATCAAAAATATAGTAATTTATTATCATTTTTAGTTTTCACTTAATAATTAAATTTCAGAATTAATTAAGTCGTCACTTGCACGCACTGTCGAATCCTTGATCCTTATCAGCCGCGTAGTAAAAAAAAACCTAACGCGCGGCAAGTTGTGAGCCCAATCCCCGATAATCTTGACATGACTTACATCACATCCGCATTCGTTAAAGCTCCACAACAGCTGTTGCAGATGCGATTACAGATATCAAAAGTTATGCAAAGGTTCCAGAATCGCGGATGCGGATGCAGACTATATATAAATGAAAGACAATGTCTCCAAATAAATAATAATTACCATCATCTCTCTTTTAATATTTAGTTTAGTAACTGCTTTCTGCCTTTTTATAACCTTCAATAAAGAAAACAACAGAACAAGTGATGAGTGCATATCGTTTTACCAAAGTCGATCCTGAATAAACTAGACTTATATTTTATTTTAAGAGTTTTTAATTGGGATAAAAATGTACTAAATTCCAAGAAAAATCACCCTTTACACAAAATGGTGACAGGTGCAAACAAGCACGAAATGAAAACACGCTCCAGGTTGATAGAAGGAGGATAAAAAGATAAAGGAGACGATGCGGCTTCTATAAAATGACACAAGAAGATACAGGCGGTATAAACGTGATTTCTTTAATTAATATTAAAAAGTAAAAACCAACTCGTTTTTTATCAAAACACTCCTTAATGAAACACTGATCTCATTACATTTTCTTAATCGTTTTATGGCCCGAATTCGACCAGTTATATTTTAGTTAGACGAGTGTTTCATATATAATACGAAACTGTAGCTACCTATTTGTATACATTATTTATTAATGATTTAAAAAAATACCGAAATAGGCGTTTTTATTTTAAAAACGAAATATTTTAATTAAGTTCGTGTTACACAGAAACAATGTTTAATTAATTATTACAGAATGTGAAACAAGATTGTAAACCAAATTTAAATCCCCGCAATATATCAAAAGCTATAACCAATGTCACTGAAAATGGTTTTAAAACATAATTTTCACCACATCACTGACCGTGCAAGCTCGTACGGGAATTGTGTCCCTGATGAGACGAAGAGAAAGTTCACGAGGTTTCTATCGTCTGATCCCATCAACGTGTCGTCCAATAGATGAAGTACACTATGCTATCTCGAAGTCTATAAAACTTCACAAACAAGGAAATCGTTATGGGATTAAATTTTACTTCCTACTAAAGTCATATGCGACATCAGTCAAACTGCTGAAATCTCTTCAAATCGAACGGAAAGAATTACGTCCCAAATTCAATTTTATCCGAAATGATTTAAGTAGTTTTCTTTTTTGCTGCTGACTATTTTATTATATTTGTATTTTTCCACTTGCTCGCTTTATTACATCGAGAGCTACGTTTCTTAGTAGCTTTTTTACATTATAATGAAAATAAGTTTAATGCCTAATAAAAATGCTGGGGCATTGTTGAATTTATAAGTACTTCTTTTGGGGCGTTATGAAAAAATCATGAGAGAATTTTTACGATGTAAGATCAAAATTAACAGGATGAAGTTACTCACTAAACCATACGTTTTGGACATTTTGTTAAATACAATATTTTGATTTTAATGGCCAAGCCATCGAAAAAATGTAAAATAGTAAATATGACAGATGTCAGGTGAATTAATTGGTGAATATTATTGAAAACATTTATTAGTTGTGAATATTAGTGATAATATGTCACTCCAGTCCTTTTATTATTTTATTTCAGTAAATTATTTGCATGCAAATTAAAAATAGTAGAAAACAGTATCACGGGTATTTCGAATAATGAAAATAAATCAATTTAAACACTCATTGATTGCAACGTTTTGTCTTTTCTTTAATTAAGACTTTTTCAAGCATCTTTGGCATTACAAAAAACAATTGTTTTTTGTAATGTCAAATTGCATATTATTTCATATTTAAGCATATTGAGAGCTTGAAAAAGTCTTAATTAAAGAAAAGACGAAACGTTGCAATCATTGAGTGTTTAAATTGATCTATTTTATTTCCAATTACCCGTGATACTGTTTTCTATTATAACATATATATCTGGAATTGAACTTTAAAGATGAATTAAAAACAGTTTTAAGTCACGCCAAAGAAGTATAACTTCTAGCACTTGTAAAGAAGAAGAAGAAGCGGTCTCTCTTTTTTGTAGCAATATCGGACGGCTCATATTCAACCTTAAGTTTTGTAAAAAATATATGCAGACATACAACGCGCGCTAAACGTTACGTAATCTGACTACACAAGGCAAGCAAATGAACGCCTGTAAACACGTGGTTTACTGGGATGATGTTGTAATACCGGGTTTGGCTGAATTGCTCGAATCATACTACGTCATAACAGAAGTCATAGGTTATTGTTTGAAATGTATACGTAATATGTCTGCAGGTTGCAACTGAAAGGCCTGCAAACACGTCTTAATCCTCCCACCATGCTTTCTGAAAAAAAAGCACTGTACTGGAAAAAAGGCTTCCGTTTGATTGTGTAAAAAGAACTTTAAATATTCGATCGTTTAAATGAACTTCAACACACAACTTTAAAGTGTAACGCGTCGTGGAAGTAAATTTAAGCGTGTTTAAGGATTTATTTATTCCCCAGCCTGTTTCTTCTTTGCTTCCCCATTCTAGCGAGTTTTAAGAGGCTAACAGTTCAACGCTTTATACATACTCAATACTGTATACCTTTTTATGTTCGATTTACGATAGGTACTCAAATGTTTGTTTATTTAGTATTTCTGTCTAATATTTTTGTAAACTTTATTCGTTAAAAACATGTATCTGAAAAATTATCATCATGTACAAATTTTTAAAATGTATATCTGTTGCGGCGAGAAAACAACGCATGATATAATAAGTAAATGTACGCTTAATAAAAAATAAGACACCATCAAAATTAGGTGCCTAGGTTTGTTTTCATAAATTTTCATTAAATACGAAGAAACACAAAATTATGGAAAAATAGTTTAAAGATAGTAATAATTAGGTAATAACTATAATATGAATGAAATTAGTTTACACAATCCAGTAATAAAAATAATGCGCGTAGCGTTCGTTTTTTACAGAGGAGAAAGATTATTTAGATCTATTCTGATCGCATAATGTTTATAATATTTACAGTACAAAATAATATTTTTAATTTGTAAACGTATTTTTATTAAGGGGTAACATCACTGTAACAGCCTAAAAAACGTGTTTTTTTGTCATTTTTTTTTTGGGTGGAAGGAAAAGTAATAAAATTATAATATTGGAGGAAGTGATTTAGCGTATATTTAAGTAACAAAATAGAAAATTACTATATAAAAATATTCAGAAATGACGGCACCACAGCCATTTTCGCGAGGCACGTAGAATTTGAGGCGCTCTGCGGCACGCAGTGTAGCTGCTGCAAATTTGGATTTAGAAAAAAAAAAAAAACATAGTACATGCTTATAGCTAGAGAAATACGTAGGGGATTTTAAAAATATTGATTTTTGTGTGATTGGCGAGTATTTGAATTAAATCGTTAAATTTTCAACAAAAAAAAAGATAATCATTTGTTAATAAATAATGATTAAATTAACTTATCGAAAATCCCCTACGTATTTCTCTTCAAAATCTTATTTTAAAGATACTGTAACAAATTCGAATGAAAAGAATGAAAATTGTTGGAGTTATGCTGCGTGCCGTTTTGAAAAATCGTGTTTCGAGAAAAACGCATTTAAAGTTTTGAAATGCATTATAGACATTATAGACGCGCTTGGGGAAGAGCTCGAAATTACAAGAAAAAAAAATACTTTGAGGTATAAAATATTTTTCCCCATATTCTAAAAGGTTCAAAGTATTTTTTAAGCCTAAAAAAAATCGATTTTTTGAAAAATTTATAGTGGTGTTACCCCTTAATGATGAGGAATTTATTATGTAACGTTCAGATGAATAGACGCAACAAAAAATTGATGGCATTTATTTAAAAAACGGTCCGTACGCATTATTATTAAAGAAGTACCTACGGCAATGTTTCTACATTAAAATAAAAACCGTTCATCCATTCATTCATTCCGAATAAACAATACACTTTTACAATGAATAACATAATTATTTCTACAAAGTTATCTAATTATTTGTTGGTAGATATTCAATATTCATACAGTGTGTTTGGCAAGCGATCAGTTAAAAGTTCAAATCGATAAAACAGCTTTCAATTTTACAAGCTGTCATCTGCAGATAAAATGTTAATTTAAAGCGAATGCTTGTATAAAAAGTGGATATTAATTATATAAACCAGGCCTGTCGATCAATAAGGTATAAAAGAGACAGCGATAAAATACATGTTTTTCTTTTCTAGCTCATGAATTAAGAAGAGATGCAAAAAGGTATTCTTTTTATCGCATCAGCCACGCAACAAAAATGATGCAACGACCTGTATACAATTTATGACTATGAAACAAGCTAGGATTATAAAAAATACATAATATGACTATAATTTGTTAAAATAACTATCTTATTTATAAATTAGAAAATACTGGCTGAAGGCTAAAGCCAGGGCCAACAAAATAAAAAAAAAAAAAAAAATTAGAAAATACTCGTATCAGCTGTCGGTCACACAAAAACTCTCCAATGGTGAGCCTTGGCATCAAAATTTAGCCAGTTTATTGTGATTGGCAAATCCGGATGGATGTGACTATGTACTTTCAGCTAGATAGGTCGTTTTCGGTCCTTTCCCTATATACATAATTATGTATGTTAGAGACGTTAGAGTAAGTTGGTTCTACTCGGACGAAGCCGAACCGGGAAACTAGTAATTAATTTTAAGCTTGACAAAAATCATTTTGAAACTCGCAGTATGAAAACCTTTAAGACGACTTTATACCAAGAGTACTTGATACATCAGAATAGTATAGATAACTCAATGAAATCTACACTGAAAAGTGTATGTTAGGTTTACCAACAGTGTCAATTTATTCTAGAACTTGTAAAATTTCAACATGTTTCACGTTTCCTGCCCAAGAATCAGGAACGCTCGTGTTTACACTTTATGTCCGACATTGAAAGGCCAAACAGGTCAGTGTATCTAACATGTTTGTATAACTAACGCAATAGTGTCAAAAGTGTCAACGTTTTTACCATTCCAGCTCCACAAGTGGAGAATACTACTGTTTTAGGTCTAAAAACATATTTTTGCAATATAAGCGGATCGAAACCAAATTTTGGTAAGATGTTTGACTTGGTAATATAGTTTCTGTTCAATAGATAAATGCTTTGACATTAAATTTTAAATTTTTAAACTATACCTACTTTGTATTAGCATCAATAGAGTATCCTATCTTATTTTATATTTTCAGTCTCAGTGGGAATATAATAATATCAAATTTCATAAACGTCGGTCGATGCCGAATATAAGCAGATAAAAACAAACATGCTTCGTTACAATTTTATACATTAATATTATACAGTATTGATAACAGCGAGTGCGTTCATTCTTCAGAACACATTATTTGAAACGCAACTTCATGTATTCAGGTTTTGTTTAGCACGCATATAACACAACGCACAGATACTGTACAATGTACATTATGTACAGTAGTCGCATAATGTACATGGTATTCCATTAGCATAGGTCTCCTAGGGATGGGATCGAACAAATCAAGTAGGGCATATGAACTAGCTTTACGCAAAACAGTTGCAAGGGTGGAACGAACATGGACGGTTTCCGGGAAACATGTCTGCTGTTTCACAGATTGAGTTAGGGCAGATTGTGAGATTTAAAAATCTCTGAGTTTTCCAGGCTTTCCAAGCTTAAAATACATTTGTTCTTTTAATTGTAATAAATTTTTGAGAAACCATAGCTTTTAATCCAAACGAGATACAAACGTATGTTTATGCTCATTGGATTTAGTGTATTTTATTCTGAATTCAATTTGTACAAGTTAATTATTTTTGATTCTCGCAACTTTCTAAATCTTTAAGCACTTTTTTAAACTTACTATACTTAAAGACAGCGTGATTCCAATAAACACACACAAAAGTATTTTTCCGGTTTAAAAGGCGTGTCCATTTAAAGTTCACTTGAAAGTATTAAAAAAACAAGAACCAAAAACTCGAAACGGTCTTAACCCTCTAAAATAAAAGAGATGCAGTCGAATTTGCTTGTATTCATTGGACTCAGCGCAATTTTTTCTATAAACTTCGTAATTTCAAGAATATATGTAACATATATCTCAATTTTGCGTAAGTACCTATCGGAAAATTTGAGAATAAAAAGTTAATTTCCGAAAAAATTATTGATATTAAGACGTTATTTTATGATGCGTTTCGAAAAAATTTAATCAAACTTAGTGATAGGGGAAATGTATATTGTATTCTTACATGCTTTGCGAACTACGAACAAGAGTGTATACTGTAATTATCCAATGTATGTATATATGTTGAATGGCATCGCAAAGCCTGAATACGTACTACACTCTGTAGAGTGTAGACGAATAGTCTAAAACGCCGAGCCTAACCGAACTTGTCATGTTGGTGCACTTTCATTCGGAAGCGATGTGCTTGTGAGTATATATGATGAACTCAGACTATAATAATAATATGTTCTACGGGCATGTTAATTTGCGTTCTATACAAAGATAGACGTCTCCGAAAAATGACATATGATTTCTGAACCTGTAAATGTTTGGAACTATCGAACTCTTAAGTAGAATCGCTGTATTCGAATGACGATTTGCAGGAATTTGGCTGATTGGACCCAACCCAACCCTAATGACACGTACGTATGCAAATGTGTAATAAAAGGATGTAGTAGATTGTTTGTTGTGACGTCACAGACAACACAAACAGACGCGTATATCCGCGAATGACGGCTGTAATTTCGCTCGACTGAGCTGAGCGAGTGGCGTCAGAAGACGGTGCATGACAGTCGATGTCAACTGTAATAATATGTATGTATGCTAAACTTATTCTAAGAAAACTGATTCTAAAATGTCATTTTAACTTAATTACAAATAATTACAGTGCTAATTTGTACGTTTATTATCAAAGTTTTAATGCTGTAATTTGTGAGTCAAGATTTATTAAATAGGACATCTACCTACAGGTTGATTCAAATCTTTCTGTTAGACGACACACAATAATTGTTTCGTCACGTTTCTTAAAATTTTGTTTTTGGATAAATTTTTATAAAATATACTGTGAGAGCATCATAGAGAATGACCAAAACGTATTCGGTGAATGATGATCATTATAATCAAAAAGTCAAGTTATGTGAGTCTTGTATCTTAAAACACAAAGTCGCTTTCTTTGGACACCCGATCATCATTTAAATATAATAAAAAGCAATTTAAGAAAAGCATAGAACAAACGTAATATTGATATCAAAGGGTTAAATGAATAATGTATAACTGAGATCGACCGCTGTTTTCTATTTCCTTTACGCGCCAAGCAGCTCGTATAATTTGCCAAACTATAAAAGCGTTTTTATATTCTGCCATCGAAACGTAAAAGCAATAAATAATCAGTCGAACGCGTTTTCACAATTTTCTGTCCTCAATAAAATCAATACAGTGTAACGTAAGGATACAAAACCATCCATGCCAAAATATTTAAAAACTTAAAAAATTTGACGAAATTCAAAGTTTATTATAATATAATGGTAACTGTACTCTGTTTCAATCTGAAACCAACAAAAAGAGGGGTGATATGGATTTAAACCCTATGTTTGTACGTCTATCAGCTATCTGTGACGGCATAACGCTTCAGTGAGTGAACGATTTCGATGCGGCTTCCTTTGTACGACAACATTTATGCGAAAAATTTATACAATACAGAATAAAATTAAATACAAAAAAAAGAATGAAACACAAAAAACAATTCCTATAAATCGGTGTGGTAAAAGGTTCGTACCTTTCAACTCGCAAAGTGTAAAACTTGCCACATGAATCCGTTAGTATTTTTTTAAAGGAAGTTTTGTGATCGATTATTATAAAAAAAATTTTTATGTCAAAATTAACGTTCAAATTCCCATTAATATTTTAAACAAAAAACATATCTAAAACGCGATTAAAAATTCAGACAGAAATATGCAGATGAAAATCCAACCAAATTATGTCTAAAAATTAATAAGCGAACATAGAAATCCATTAAAATTGCTATTCAAAATTGTGCTGACAATTCCAGCGTTTGTATTATGCCGTACATGCCTATAGTGAATATAACAAACATATTATTCCTTTTCCCCGGTGAAAATATTTCCCTGAGCTGTTTGTCGCCTTTTATATTAACAAGTGGAGAAGGAAAAGTGGTAAAAACGGTGGGATGCTACATAGAGGAAAGAAAAACGTAACATTCTACGCCAGTGGTACCTCACATCAACTAGAAAATAAGGAAGAAAATCCTTAAAATTTACGAAGGTTTGACAGTACTAAAGAGTCAAATTTAAGTTCAAATCGTCAATAAAAATATATACCCGATTTTCATACGGTGAATTATAAAAATATCGTACCTTGAAATTCTTGAATTACTTGTGCAGCGATGTTTTCGAGTGAAGGTCTCACAAGGAAAAGAGCATTGTTCACAAATTCTCACCGCGAGTAAAAATTAGATATCAGGATATTAGTTACTACCTGACAGTATTGGTAAATTTCTAGATGAATCAACTACACATATTTTCCATTCAAAGGCACCATCTTACACTAAAACACAGCGCAAATATAAGATATCAATAAAAAATCTCATTTATCTAATTTAACCCTGAAAAGGTGTCCTACTATCATATTTTTACCAAAAGTTAATCTGAACTTCCACTGTCTATCCGTCCTCGCTACATAAATAAATATATTAACTAAACATTCTTAAAAACAGATTTTGTCAGGAAATTTACCGCAGCTTTCAAAAACACATATAATTTTTACACTCTGCTTACAAGTCTCAACACACACAACTAATCTCGTAAATAGACAAATAATAACTAAAATTTGATAAATCTAAATGTGTAATTTACTACTATTACGTAACTAATGTCAAACTTATATTATCGAACACTACGTAGTACAGTGGTAGCGCCGTGTTATTGAAATAGGTTTCTTCACCAACGTTCATGTTAAATCTAAATAAAGTCAATAATTTTTTGTCATTATTTATGTGCAATGGTCCTTTTGCATTAATTTTCACATACCGTTGTTCCGTAAAATCGAGTTTATACGTTTATATTATTGCTTCTAAGCCTTTATAACGAACTAATTTAACACAGTAATATACAAAATGTATGTAGAAATTTCATCATTTTCGTTTAAAAAATGCTTGAATCGATCTAACATTACCTGAGAGAGTTCTAAGCAAATAACATTTTCATTTTCACTTCTCTGGAACCGAAATTCTACTCTAGAACTATAATGTTAAATATATAATAATAAAACTTAGCTAGATCGATTTTTTGTCCCCCAATACCCCCTTTCCGTGAATTTCATCCAAATCCTTAGAGCCGTTAGATACGCTAAATTTCTAATCAAGATAGATAAATATATAAATATAAATATATAAATAAATATATAAATAAATATATAAATATACATATATACAAGAATTGCTCGTTTAAATATATAAGATAAATCTGAGCTTTCTTCGTAACTTTTATGAGTAGATTTGGCGTTAATTTTGACAGCAGTCGTATCTCAACCTTATTATCAGAGTAAAATGTATTCTGTACCACTAGTTTGGGTAGTAACTGATAAATAATAGAGAGCAAATATTCATTTTACAAAAAAAAAGGTTATTACATAAATTATAGGAAATTGTCTCTATACTTTAATTTGTCGTAAAATGAGTCGGAAAGGAGATATTGTCAAAAAACTGTTTTTAGGCGCCATCTTTTCAATATGGCGGCGCGAGTTGCAAAGATACAAGGTGGCAAAGTAGAAATTCGGAAAGATCACATCGAAATCTATAAAACCCACAATTTTCTAAACTCCCGGAAAACTTTCCAGGTAAAACTACCAAATTACTGAGCTAATACTAGAAACAACGAAATAATCACGTTCTGGTCAAAGATTAACATTTTTGGAATAGCTGACATATTATAACAAAGCTCTTCTCCCATTGTGTGTGATCATATCTTTCAGTACAGCAATGCAATATGTACAATATTGCGTGATTCTTTTTTTTTCCGTAAAAGTACAATCCTCAACTTATTCGACAAAAAGTGATGGTACAATAAAAATAATGTTTTAACAAAATCCTGTAGAAGTTCGGTGTGATATAATTTATAGTGCTAAAGATAATGCTTCTTTCACTTTTCAAATTTGTTTATAAATAATAAAAACTTCACAATGTTCGTTATTTTTACACAACATAGTTTTTTAATGTGAAAACGTCCAGGCATTAAAAATTAGGTTATCTATGTTTGTTAATTTATAGCATGCAAGTAATTATGTTCATAGGAAGGCATTTTAATGGCTGTAAAACGACGATCAGATTAAAGTCCCGTTAATGTCCGTTACTTATGTCCTGTAACCGTAAAGAATAAATACAGAAAAGACATACAAAATCTATTAAATTAAAAAGAAAAAGTCTCGCTCATAACGTATAAAAAATTTAATCTAAGCAAGTTTCGTACTTACATCTCGACAATGCAATTTTAGTCCTTTTTTTCTAAAATATTGTTCATTACCTAAAACAAAAGAGAAAAAATAATTAATATATTTTCTTACATATCAAGAAAATTAAAAACAACAAAAGAGATTTTTTTTGCTTTCATCTCAAAACAATACAAAACAACCGGGTTTCTTTAGCTGGCTAAAGATAAGCAGTTGTATGCTTTAAGATATTATACCGACGTTTAAAACAGAAAATAATAATTCTCTTCCTTTATAATTTATAAATTACAAAGTACCTATTCTAAGAGATATATACTCACTCGGTTAATAACCACTTCCTGCTTCTATTTTACCAGAATGGAAATTATTTTCGAAATATATATTATAGTAAGTATACTCTACAGTGCAAAACACTCTAGGGCAATTAGAGTATTTCATAATACAAATCCGTTGTAGTATACGACTCCAAAAAACAATACATTGTGAGAAACACACTCGGATGTATCCAGAATCCAATTAAACCTAGCATATTATCGGTACCGTTAATTACCTTTTAAAATTTGTGAGGTGATATTCTGTACAAATTTTCGATACAGGGATTGGAAAAGACGATGTCTTCGCGTTTTATTTTCTACTGTGGTTTGTTAGCGAGTTAACTAACTCCTTTATATTTACCGCGGATGTTATCCTTTTTCATTACCCCTACTACTTTTGTCACGCTTCATCCATATTCAATCGGAACCACTCATATAAGAGTCTTCATATCGGAATTCTCAGATTTCTGATTGATGATGAATAAATTACTGGCTAATGAACCGGTCAAATATCCTATTTGATATTATTATACAAGACTGTGCAGAAAGTTTAGCGCATGATTATAACTTCCGGTTAAAATTTTAATTTTATAACCAATATCTACATAGGTAAATAAATATAAATACATTATTTAGTTCTTTCGATTTACTGTTGAAAACTGTTCTATTGCCCTTTTTTTTGTTGTTCTGAAAAACAGAAAACGGAAGTCGGCATTTTGTTTTAAAGATAGTCGGTCAATTAACCGATACGTTATCCGGTCAAAATGGTTAGTATCATGCATAAGTGGTAATTTTACATCCTACTCTCGAGTTATATGAAGTATAAATTTTTTAACTTTAATTTCCGAATTATTATTAAGAGATAATGTTTATTTTTTGTTTGCAAATCCCGGATTCTTTTAAGTTTCATCCAACGTTTTCTATAAGAACAAACATTTAACATATATTTTAATTATAAAAAAAATTCCAAAACTGAGAACCAAACATCGAAACCAAGCCCGGAATAGAGAAAGACCCGATATTTGATGACCTGCGCCTAAAAAAGTTTCACTTCAAAAATCTGTTGAATTCTGAAAACATGAACAATGTCTGGAATGTAAAAATTATTCCTTACATGCCGTAACAACTAGTCTAAACATCTGTAAATATAACGTATTATATGTTCAAAAAAGAAGAGAAATATCAAAGAAAAGAAATATTTCAAATGCTCTCCTGATCTGAAAACAAAATAATATAAATGAATTTCAATATGAAATAGCATGACATGTAATTAATAAGAGAAATTTCAAATATGAAAAGTTAACTAATGTTATAAATTCATCAAAGCTCAAACGTTTAAATTTATGTTTTTTTTTTCAAAAAATAATTTAAATTTTCAATTTTTTCACTTCCAGTAGAAGTACATCAATAGCAGTAGAGCGAAAAATTAACATTTTTAACTTCAAAGGATATGAAACTAGACCTTTCTCACAAATTAAATATTTAAATTACCTCTTCACTTGCTCCAGATTAAAAAATCGCAAATTTTATTTTTAATTAAATTCAGTATACATTTTGAACCATTAAACAGTTGAGAAACGGTTGAAATCAACGTGAATATAAATACGAGTGTTTTTCAAAATAATACATTTAAGTAATTTTTTTAGAAATTTTTTTTTAGAAATGATTGATGTCGGTCAATCGATTTGTTCGAGGTTAATTTAATAACTATTGAATTAACTTTGATGCGTTTCTACTAAAAGAAAACGAAAGAACGGGCATAAAATAAAATCGTTCTAAAAAATATCACATATTCAGGGATTTGTGTATCGGCTTATTCATTGTAAATTGTATGCAAAACTCTCATGTTTTAAATACAAGTAAATGAATAGTGCTTCAAAACAAAACACTTGCGATGGTACCTATCTACACTCAACAAAAATACCAAATTCACGTTATTTTTTGTTTATCTTTGTGTTATGTTTTTCAATTTGCTCTGAAACAATGCATACATAGACAACAGAAAATGAAACCTCATACTTCTTTTATTTAATAATCATATAACACATTTGCCATGAATTGATAATTTTATATAAAAAATGCTCTTACTATCTTAAAGTATTGCAATAATTATTATTGTGATACCATAGTATATAGAAGAATAATATAAAAAACGAAACAACTAATAAATTGTAACAAAAATGTTAAAGAACAGTTCCATTAAGCATAATATAACACAAAGATTTTTTAAAAATAAGTAATAACAAAGGTTTGATGAAGACAATATTGAAAAAAGAGTTTCTGTTTTTTGTTTCTTTTGCGAGAAAATAGCTTTACCAAGAAAATAGGAAAAAATGTTCCATACTTTAAAGAAAAAGACCGTGGCATCAGCCCGAGGGTTTCAACGTACATACATACTAGTTAGAAAAACGAACAGAAACTAGGACACCAGTGGTTCCTCATTTTATTATAAAATACAGAAATTCTATACAGCAAACAATTCGATACAACTTTTACTAGCTTTCTCATAAATAAGTAGGCCCATAGAATAGGCCTATAATGCACGCATCGTCACCCCTGAAGGTATTTAGTCTTGTACTGGCGCCAAATGTATTTAAAAACTGTTTGCAAGAAAAAAAACATTTTCCAGTATTTAATATGCTTTAAATTAGTTTTTTGTTCTCATTTATCCTGTATTTGATCGCTTTGAGCTAAATCGATCTAGTGATTTGGGACTTAGTTGCGATCACAGACAGAGAGACAGAATAAAGAAATTACATCCAAATTCTTAGTAATAATTATCGATAATAATTAATACACCAATATTAAAATGACACAATTGAAAAAATGCAGATCTCAATAATTTTTATAATGATTTGTTTAAGAAACATTTTAGAAGCCACTGATATACACAGCTTGTCCACTAAGTTGTTCTTTTTTTTACTCGTTTCTTCTAAGAAAAGTCCAGACCATATGTGAATCCACAAAAACAGGAAAAAATGTTTCACTTACAAAACAAGATAACGTGAGCACTTTAAATTGGAAAAGAAAATTCAATTTCAATCATTTATTCATTGAACAGGAAATAATAATCCATTTGTATTAAAATTGCGTCTTTGAGTCATCATTAAAACAATTTTAAATTAAAAATATTCTTAATATAACATATTAAAAAAATGGACAAAGTTTTTACATGTAATGATGGAATCTTTTTCAAGCTGAAATATGATAAAAAAATAATTTTATGACGAAACTGGAAACAGAAAATATATTAAAACACGTCTTGTATTCTTGTAATATATTTATAAAAATAAATACACAACTTCAATCGGTGTCAACCTATCCTATCCTATTTATGAAATAACAGCCCAAAAATGAAAGCACATCTACATTTTTAAATATTTGTATAAGATTCGCAGCTCGGTCCGGTCTTGTCGGGATTTGTAGACTACCTATTAAAGATAGACATATTAAGCTGCCACGGACTTTATTTTAATGAGGCATAACTAGGGTTGCCAGGCGTCCAGATAAAGCAGGACATAGTTAGGCTTTTTGAGTGCGTGTCCGGCCAAAATTAAACGGTGTCCGGCTTTTTCTAGAATTTAATTTTGACTGATGGCTTTATTTGTTTGATAGAAAATAAATTATTTGGACTGATTTGGCGTTTTATTTATTTTTTATTTATTTTTCATTAGAATTTTACAAGAAAGCTTGAATCTACATATTTTTTTGTCGTACCTATTATTACTGAGAAAAAAATCCTCAATAATGTAGGGTGTCCGGCTTTTTTACCCAAATGTCCGGCCAAACTGGCCGGTCTATTCGGCTTTTAGGTTTGGCGTCTTGGCCAAATAAACACAGTATGCGGCATAACTGTGTTTACTTGGCGTTACCCAGGGATAACAACCCCCTGTAAGGACACCATAATGGGGTATAGTCTAAAACCATCCCATATATTTTAACTCAATATTCGTGAAAGTCAAAAGTTTCCGGCTAGGAGTACTTGTACACTGCACGTCGTATCAAGTTAGGAGACGGTCTCGATAATACAACTATGTTATTCTAAGCTTAGCTAAGGTGTCTAGAAACTCTCTAAGGACAATGAATTTAAAGGTCAAAGAGAACGGTTTCATTAGCAACCGGAAGTAATAGCCGCTCTAAATCTTATATGAGGACACGCGTCTACGCTGACATGCAATATGTCACATGAAAGAAGCGAAACGCGCGGATTCCGCTCCACTCCAGCCGCTATGTTTCCCGATCTGCACGGCAATTCACGCACCGACACCCCAACGCCCCCCCCACCCATAGCATAGTCTGGTTTGTGTTCTTTCTCACCATAATCAAGAATATAAGGAGAACAATAATTAATGCAACTGCACCGAATATTCGTATACCATACAAAATCTAAATTTATAAACATATTTTTGTCACCTATAATTTTTCCCCGTTCTTCCTACAATACAGAACTAGCAAAACTTTTGAGAGAATTAACATTTCTTCAGGTATTTCTCAGATTATTTTTTTCTACAATTTTGCTTTCCCGCATATTTGAATACCCTTTAAATAATCAAATTTATTTTTAACACCGACGATGTGAAACCGACTGAATTTTGATATCTGTTCACAAAACTTAGCCAAGCTTTGCAACTTGCTCGTAAATATCTGCATAGTTAGTATCTATATAATTTGTTTTATGTTATATGTAATTCTTGCTATATTTTGACCTACCTAGGTAATAATTGTGTGTTAGCATGTGCACTTCGATATGAGTGCTCTCTTTTGGACCATCTGGTCTGTGAGGTGCAATTTAAATAAATAAGTAAATAAATAAACAAGCAAATAAATAAATACATAAATGATTTTATTAGGGAGAGTGGAACAGCATTAAAAAAAAACAAGATTAATATAGGGTACCAAAAAGTTCGACAATCATTTTTTCCCAGTTGTGCGCATGCCTCAACTTTCGCTATATTTTTTTCGAATACTTTTCATTTTGACAGGTGAAGTGATTGATTTAAAAAAAAATAAATAGTAACTAAATAAGAAATATTATTTAAAGAAATGATACAATATCGTAGAAAAATATTTCACAACATCCAATGACTTATGACAGAGAGAACTGTAGTTATTCAACCAGTTTTCATTTATTTCCACCAGTTTTTCCGATCATGGCACTTCAACAACCGTCTCAATTGAATACAAGTATATAGTATTTTCATCTAATTTTACATTGAAAAACATTACAGGGTTAGCCATTGCGTCAGAAAGTGTCCGAAACTGTTGAATAACGTAATCATGATTATGACGATGATGTCTGCGATTGAAAAAATATAAAACTCCCCATTGTTCACTCTTATCAAAACATCCTGTTAGCTGCAAGTGAAGAACAATTTCACTCCTGATATTACCATCTTAATAAAAACAACGCGCACATAAATTTAGAGCGACAACGAACCAGTGTGCTTCGGAACACTCGCATTGTTGAAATACTCGTAGAAAAAAAAAATCAAAGTGACGTGTCTTTATTTATTAATTTAGAAAATTCTTTCAATACATAGTATCCCGATATATCCTTAAAGAATTACACTAACAGTCCTTAGAATTGCAATTATCTGCAGTATCTGAAATAATGAAAAATGTCCAGCTTCTCAAGCTAATGAGCTCAGTTGGCGAATGTCTGTAATGTACAATCAATCTTTCCCTTTCGCTGTGGCTTTTAGATTCTCCAAAACCAAATATTATGCTTCTTACAATCTCAGATAAAGCAAGGAAACTAGCAAAACAGCATTGATATATTCCAATTTTAATTTACTGCATTCCTTCAGAAATTTTCAAACGTTTATTTTTAAGGAATTCCTTTCTTTTTCGTGACTTCTCTATGGCAGATGTCTGCGCGCCGCACTCCGCCGCCTCTAGCGTCGTCCTCTCTAGCTGTGACACACGCATATTTTATTTGCTTTCTTTTCCTGCCGCCGGGAACGACGTACAAAAGACTTCGCCCCAACAACGCGCTGAAAAATTGGTTCCCATCTGTCCACGTTACAATACTAAATTTTATAACTAGCAGACAACAAGCTCTCTGAGAAACTACAACGAAATTTCTTAGAATTTACCTAACTTTTATTGCAGTCGCATTTATAAAAGTTTCAGACGATTCATATATCTTAAAAGACTTCTGTTAAACACAATTTCATGTCATGTTTTTTAATAGACTCGCAGCAGTCTCAATGCACCAACGTGAATTCATAACCGAAATGTAGACACAAATATTACACAAGTTTTTTATAATGTTTTTGTACTACACCGTAAAAATAGCTGCATCCATATGTTAAATATAATCAACGGTTCTCGCGTTTTGAGTTAACGTAGATACAAATGTTTGTTTATTAATATGGAATGCCAACTACCTCGCCTATACTCAAGGTGAAAAGTGCTATTTTATAAGAGGTTTTCTTTAGAACAGTGTCTCTTTTTTATTACAGCGAGTGTAGTTCACACCATGTAATCTCCTGTCATATATATCTTATATACGGTGTGTCCCTTTGGTAACCGAATAATATACGAATAACATTGGAAATAAGTTTAGATAAGGTTCCTGCTCGCCTGTTACAGTTTCAAAAAAAAAAACCCTAGGGTGAGCCGTGTATTAGGATTCTACGAGTATGACCCTTGAAGTTCACACGACCAACTTTCCATAATGAGAAAAATAGAATATTATGAACGAATATTAATAACGAAAAGTAAGCATTTTAATCAACAAAAAAATGTATTTTTATTAACACATATATAATAATACATATGTATTTGATTAAAAAGATCAATTTATACAAATAGCCGGGGTGAAATGGTATTATTGTTGTTTCTCGCTTTGGAACTCTCCGAGCAGAGTCAAGTAGTTTTGATAAAAACTTATACAGACAGTTATATCAAACGCACTACTATACTGATTTCAAAATGTTGAAAACGATTCTAAATATCTGTGTTTAGTGTTTAGTCATAATATTATGGTATCACTAATTGGTCGAACACAGTGTATATGCGAAAGTATTTTATTGGCTGTACCAGGAAACGGTTAAACATGTCTCTACTTTTTGTCTTCCTGAATGCGTTTCGGCATCCGATAGGTGTAATATATTATGTCACTTGAAATCAATATTCCATTACAGATTTAGGGGAATACGTATTTTATTTATTGAAGACAGCATATATTGATTTGTTGCTTACGTGGACAAATTCCATAAACTGGGGATGATTTACGTAAATTTAAATTTTACGATTTTTTTGTAATGAATTATTGAAATGTTTGCCGTTTTTTTTTAAATTTTACTCAAAATATTTTATGTCGATAATTTATATCCACAAAACTTGCATAAATTGTAAAAAAATAATGTAGGCAACAATGCATTTTTTTCGCAACTAATATCAACAAAATATGGAAAGAGTCAATAAACGAAACTTGCAGTAAAAAAGAAACACAATTTCCTCAGTACTACAAAGAAGTATCCCTGATAAAAATAATTCAAATCTATGCAGACTCAGCTGACAAATAAACAGGTGAATGATATTCGACAGATCAAAGAAATCCATAAATGTCTAGACATTGTAGACTGTATTTGATATTCAAAAAAATAAAAACCTTTGAACAATATGATATAGCTTTGTTAAAACTTTTATTTTTATTAAGCAAAAACTATACTGTTCACTGTAATACACTCCGTACAACTAAGCAACGTTTTTTAAAGACAAGTTTAAATGTACTCTTTTAAACAAAAAAGAAAAAAAATAAGATCGCAGGCACTAAACCCGTTTAAAAAAGCATACGCTCTGTAAAAGTTCTTTCTCTTGACTACAAAAGAAAAGTACAGTATGTCTTTCTCTCAGATTAAAACTCAATATTTAATTACAATTGCCATTTTAACGATGCGCTTAATTAAAACAATTTATAAACTGTTACCTGTTAATTTATATAGGCAGTCTACCGTATTTTCATCCTTAAATAAAAATATAAACATGTTTTTAAAGTGTACCTGAGTGTCGAAATAAAGAATTAATTTTATGTGGTGGAAGCGCAATACATTTGGAACATAATGCGGTGTGAGAGACGGGTAGATATGGTGCAGGAACGGGTATGCACTTGCGGAAATGACGTGAACTCCCTAAAACAGCACTCATACAGATGATAAAATATGAAACAGGTTACGTTATATATACGTTCTCCAATATATAAAACGTAGCAAAATTCGAACGCACGATACAAGTACTAAGGCAAAAATTATAAGTTGGTAGAGCAATTATCTCTACGTTTCATATTTTTTTATAAATAAAGTACAGAAAGTTTAAAAAAAATAAACAAATAGTGCGCAAAATATGTTGTTTTGTAGCAAAACAATAATTCTGCCCCCAGTGTTATTTAGCAGCAATTCGCTATTCTTCTAGCGGGTCTGTCAAAAAAATAAGGTTTTTTTAGCCGGCCATATTTCATGTAACGTGCCGCTATATGTAACGCATTTTACTACCTATTGTAAGTAAAAGAATCAGGTGAGTTAAGCTTAGGTTGTATGCGAGTGTTCTCGAAGTTTTAAATAAATTTAAAATAATATATTATATTTAAAAATTATATTATACTATCACAATTAAGCTATATAACATTGTTTCATATCAATTGGGTAGCGGCTAGATTTAAATAATAATTAAACGGGACCTTTTTGACTTTCAAATTACACCTAAAAATATTACATGAATAAATCGAAGTAAGTAGCGTATCTCCGTACGCATAGTTATAATTCTACATCAAAATTAGACATTAGTATTTTGATAATTACCTATGGGGCCACACAATTCTCCCTACTGACAGGTAAAGTAGAATAGCAAAATTTAAAAACATTCATATAAGGCATTCGTAACACCCTATTTACAATTAGAAAAGTTTCTACTAATTTCAAAGCGCATTAAAAACTTCACCATTGCTGCGCGGTTATTATCTCATTATTACTTTGTATAAACTGCGCACATTAATAACCTTGCTTCTGCACACGTGAACAATAAGGTCACTACGGTAATTCCTGTGACATTCAAACTCTTTATACAGTATCTAAAAAAGTACCGCAACAGAATAATCTGCCCCAAAAATAATGATATTTGACATAAAGTAATAAATAAAATAAAGTTTCCGTTAACGTGTACGCAGGTAACAGCTAGTATTAAAAAATCATAATATTATTTCGTTTTCGTTGTTACGTATATGGTTTCGCATGTAAAAATTAACTAAATTCAAGCGCAACGCGGCATATATTTTTGCCACGTTATCATTTTTTTTGCGAATCATTTCAACCTGTACCGTACTGACCAGACAAACAATACAACAAGCTTTTTGCAAAAATGTATTTTCACATTTCGGATATCTCAAGCAAGTAAAGTACATCCAGTAAAATGGCGAAAAGTGAATTTAATCAGCTAAGAAATGCGAAAATCACTACAGTAATTGCATATTTAATCTGGATCCTTTAGTCAACAATAATTTTCTCAGTGAATTTTAAACAGTGGCAGAACCTTGATCAATTTATTCCATTTTAACTTACGAAGTTCAAAGAGGTGCAGCATTTTGATACCACTGGTATAAGTGTCTCTAAATTAAATAACATGTATGATCAGGGTTAACGCAAGCTTAAAGAGCCGACCCATATGTGCTTTTACCTCTATAAATTAAATTATTTACTTTAATACGTAGGTACTTGTATGTGTGCCACTTATATAACGCTTGCCACAATAGATGTTGACGTCATTCAATTATTTTCCTAATTTGCGATTTAATAAATTTTCAAACACTCTTCTTACTACACAGAATCACCACCTCGCTGCCACCTTCGTTCCAACACACGACCTTTATGTATGGACCGAGTCAGGTACCTAAGTAAGAAAGAGCGACTTTTCATTCCACCGTTATAGTGTCTTAAGCACACATTCCCTCTCTTTTTAACAGTCGAGTCTGATAAATATTTTCTCCTTGTCACATCAAAAATAGTTTCGCAACGTTAGAAGGTCAGTAACATTTTTTTCGTCTTTCCAAATCTTTTTGGTTCCCGAGCTTATAGGCCCTGCTCTATTGTTTTTTTCTACCTGACGTTTCGACTATAACTGTAGTACACATTATCAAAAGCGTTGTGGTAGCGGGCCAGGCGTCATACTTTTCGGCTCACGGGAAAGCGTTTGGACGAATGATGTTTTTCCGTCTTTTATACTCGGCGTGTTTTAATGTTCTCTACTCAGTCAGTCTTATGTAGATCGTTCTTCCATGGTGGCTCGTTCCGCTCAATGTTGTAGTTCAGTTTTTAATTAAATTTAGGCTTTCGTCTTTCCAGTTGAAATGATGCGTGGCGTTTTTGTATTTCTATGACCTCCCTGTATATGTGTGGATAGTAACTAGTAGCTCTGTCTATAACCTGAATTTCTTCAAAGAGGATCTTGCGCTTGTCCAACGTCCACCAAGAAGATTTGGAACAACGCCGGCCGTGAAAGCCTACACCCTTGTTTTTAAATCTTCGATGCGGCCTATTACCACCTCTCTATTTTTACCGGCATCTTTAAACACTAGCTTTCACCAGATAGATGTCATTAATAAAAGAACGGTGAATTGACTGTAACATATATTGTGTTAACAAAGTGAACACGTGACACGCCAAACTTTGAGCAAAAGCCGTGCAGTGATTACTCATCTGTACAAAACTATGCGAAATATGATTTCGTCACCGAATCCTATGGGTGATATTGCGTTCACAACTCACAGTTATATTGTTTGCTCAAAGTTGGCATCACTTATACGCTGGGCGTTTGTACAATGTAGATACATAGACTACACAGGTCTGGTTTCAAAACCCTAATTATACACAATATCCCATACAGCATTCAGTAGCGACTCGTTAAACATAACAAAACTCAAAAATAACTCTAAATATATTGATCACCAATAAAATTTTACATTTAAATACTGAAGAACAGTAAAAAATTAAAAAACGCATTTTAACGGATTTATTTCAAACAAAATATTATTTAAAAACTGTACTAATTACGATCAAATTTTACTTTTCACAATTTTTTTCATGTGTTTGTTAGTACGATTTCGATGAAACGACTAAGTGTGTCAAAATCAAATTTTGGTACGATTTTTGTCTTGAAATTTTGAAAATAGTTTAAAAATAAAAAGATCAGCGACTGTTTTGTTCAGACGCAATTGATTCCTTAAAAAAATAATTGACGCGTTGTCTAATTTTTGTATGCGAAATAAGTAATCATGAAAACGAAAAACAAATGTTATACATTCCATATATTGCATCAAATGTCAGTAGTTTGTAAGTTGCAATGGTCTCACCGTTCAATTAACTCGATACAATAATAATATATTTTATTTTGTAATGGGTCCTTTATTTTATAAAAGAAATCTTTTGTTTTTATCATATACTTTCAAGAATAAATAATAATATTAATATTTGTAACGCGGCGTTTATGCCACTGGGTGTAAAATGATCCAAAGGTTGAGGGTGATGAAACTTTACTATCAAAGTGTCGTATACAAAATTTATTTGCAGTACATTAATGTAGTTTAAATCCCTTATCTGATTAAATGGTTCCCAGCGTGCAATGAATAATTACCTAAGAACGACGTTTCATACGTTCTGACAATATTATAGAACGTAAATATACCGGACTAATCAAAAAAGCTACGTATTATCGTATACAGATTGTAACCACAATAACAAATTCTAATATGCATAGACAAACCACTAATGATCTTAGCTGTAAAGTGTCTATAATCTACGATACTTCCAAAAAGATGTCATCACAGTGGAAATTTTCGGCCAACTCTGTAACCTGCGACTTATAAATTCATAGCACAACTGGGTTTCGTAAAAATAGAGTTCCTATTTTGTTGATCTAAAAAATATTTGAATATATTTTAGCTCTAATATACGTTGACATTTGAAATGTTTCTTATATAGCCTCGTAATGTTGACGGTAGCATTGTTGTCTGATAACACTAATGCTGAGTTGCAAAAAAAATTGTCAAAAAATTTGATTTGACAATGACTTTAGATTGTGACCAGACAATATATTTCTCCATAAGAAAAGCATTGTAAAATTTATAATTTTAAATTCATCCTGTCCGAAAAATAATTTGATCGATTGAAACGATATTTATTTAAAACTTTTTTTAAACTTTGCATATATTTAGCATCATTCTTTGTACAATTTCCACTCTGTAGCAAGTTTCACTATGCATTTTGATCAAAAGTTAGCTTGAAAAGCGATCTTTTTATGTAGATCAATAATTTGTTTCTGTATTAGTACAGTCTAATATCCTATATGGCAGAGATCTTTAACAGCAATATTAGACTGCCCCTGTAGAAAAGCTGAAATTATGTGATCACAATCTAAACTCATTGTCAAATCAAATTTTTTGACAATGGTTTCTGCAACCCAGCATAAGTTACTCACAAAAGTGAATTCGTATTATGGATATCCGAGTTTATATTAACTGAATCACTGATAATTCCATTTTTATAATAATTAGTGAAACAAAAAAAAATAGCAACATGTACTTATATTTTTTAAAATAATGTCGTTTTTTAAAACAACGTGAAACAAGAACATTCTATGATCTCATCACTAGGACCAATATCAATAGTGGTGATACACTATGTAAAGGCAAATGCCCTAACCATCCTTAAAATCCGTATCTCCTTCCACCTGCGCTAAAACAACATCTATATTCTGCATGTAAAAAAACAATCAAACTTCTAAACGAGCAAAATATAGCCTGCCATTTTAAGAGTCTTACTTTGCATACACGTACATTGTGCTCTCTCTCTCGCTCAACCGATATATTGCGTTACGAACGAGGGAGACAATAATAGAGCAGATGATAATAGTAGTATCATTTTACAAGGTACTTGAGACAACGTAGAATAAAGATTTTGGGCGCGTTGTAGTGAATTAGTAGCTGAAACGTGCATGGCCTTTCCAGTCATTAGCTGACTAGTTTAGAGTGTAACAGTGATTTCAAACATACTGTGGACGATTCCTTCAGCGAATATTTCATTTCCTACTGATAACAATTTTTTATACACATTTTTTAATTTTTAGATTAGGTTGCATAATACAAATTAGACCCAATAATTCATTTTCAGAAAAACTTAAAAAAAATTTTTTGCAATCATTTGATTTAATTATATATTTTTTTTTTTTGATCATATTGACGTTAATACGCTTCCATTTTCACACTAACAATTTTGATATTATTTTTTATTCGCCTTATTTCGTGTGAAATTCACTTTTTTTTCGTTTAAACAAAAGAACGACCTATGCCTAAAGACAATAGTGCTAATGACCTCAGCAATCGAAACACAACTTTGTTTGTTTTTCCTATTAAATTAAAAAAAGAAACAACCAGATCTATTTTGAAAAAACATTTTTAGGATCAAAATTACGTTAATACGCTTGTATTGACATTTTAGCAAACTAAGTTTTTTCAGTCTTCTTTTTTTTTTGAAAAATATTCTTTCAGATCATATTTGGGTTAATACGCGACGATTGGTACCTGACGTGGTCGATATCAATTTTTATTCTCACGCTCCAACACACGTCTTTTCGATAACTGCAGTGACCTTAAAACAAAAATATATTAAATTTTTTTATTTCCTTTTTCGGATCCATTACAATAACTGTCCAATGTACTGGGACGGTAAAAATTACATAGTAATTCTTAACTCTTCGAAAGATATAGCAGATTATAGATGCTTGACAGATGAGGTCATTACCTACATAATAAAAATACATTTAAACTGAAATCTTTGTTATGATGTGAGTTTAAAAACTCCTACACTACAGCTCATGCGTCCTGTAAATAGTGGCGGGTACGTGGGGGCGTCCGTGGGACACCAACAAACCGAACGACACGGACAGCACGTACCTTCAATCCGTCATGGCGTTCCTGTTGCCTTGTGCCACAATATACCAACTGATTAAAAAAAATACATCGCCTTAGACAACCATAGACGAAGCTCAGTTTAGCCTATAAAAATAATGTTTGGTTATACTTTACTAAAGGATAACCAAACATTAATACAATAATTTTTTATTACTCTTTAGTGACTAAAGGACCTTTAGTCACTAAAGAGTAATCACAAATTATTTTTTATCTGCTTTTCATGCAAGTATATCGGTCATAAAATGACCCAATGCAGACCGAGGTTGGGGCTAAAGTAAAATTCAAAATAATTAATTTTTTCTTCGATACATTATTTTTCATTTTTTATTATAATAAAAAAAAACAATTTTAATAATTCATATTAATTCTGCTGGGAATGAACTTAATAAACTGTTTCCATCAATCTTGTGGCAAAACGTTCTTTTCCTTGTTGCAGAGTCATAAAAGGCGCGGAACGCATAGGCCAGTGTCTACTTTACCTACTTGATAATCCGGCTGCTGATCTCTATGTGATGATATGTGAGTGACGTTCATTAGCTGTGTATACGGCGCATATTTCCAGGTATTTCTAATGCTCCATTATTATCGTAATCGTATTAAACCATAATATCATCAGTCATTATTTCCAATATCCTCCGTTTAATGATACCGTTTAATGACGATTTATTGCGAACAGCCTGTAGGGCACAATCTACCTACGCACAAGCCCTACAATTAGAGCTCACTACAGTAAGATGGCAGCACATTGGCCGCCCCCTAATCTTATTTTACCCCCGTCATCGTACAGTACACCCCAAGGTACATTCACATACAATGTTATACAAAAGATCAAAACGGTAACCAAACTTGATCTTTTGTTACATTGGAACAAGAGCATTTCGAATTAAAGCTTACTTATTTCTTCGACTTACAAATTTCAGTTGTACCGACATAGAGGAAAATGTGTTAAATGTTTAAAGTATGTTTTCCATTCATAAATGAGGTATAATTCTATTTATAAACAATTATTATTTAACAGCCAAAAACACAATTTCATTCTCATTTCCTGTAAATAATTTCAACGTTTTTAATGTTATATAAAATATGTCTGTATACCCGCAATCAACTTCGAAACCACTGAACTGATTTGAATTTGATTTTCACAGTATTATCACGGAAATGTTTTAAGTCACGATGGCATCGCGGTCACAGGCTGGTTTTTATTAAACTTGATACTTTCTATCCGGCTAATCCAAAGTTATCATGCGAGCGAAACGAAAATTCAAAAGAACATGAATGAATAAATATAAAGCACAGTATCACGACAAAATATCTACAACAAACATTTATCTTGCAAGATATATTTTATACTTTAATTTTATTGAAGAATAGTTCGGGTGCTCTTTTAATCATAACGAAACGTTAAATTGATGCCCTGTTAATTTTTAAAATATCAGTTTAATAATTATCAGTCAGTAGTTCGTTTAAAAAGCAGCTCTGCGAGAAATGTTAATAAGTATAATAAAGTAATAATTACTGAACAGTATATAACTTTGAGAACTATTAGAGAACAATTTTTCTCTAATAAATGTAAAAATATAATCCCGATACCTTAACTGTTATTTTAGAAACGATTCTTTTCCAATAACCGTTCTAAAATATGTGACTGGTTATTTCATCCCTTCACTAAGATACACCTATAAATATAAGGGGACCGAATCGTGCTACAATATACGGGTAAGAAGGAGGCTTCTAGACCGACAGACAAGAGAGGCTATTTTTCATTCAATTCGATTCCCAGACGGTCCTTCTTTAAACAGTAAGTTCGTCAGTTATAGGTATATAGATATATATGCATACAAACGGAACCAATCGTACGGATGAAATCAAATCTACATACGAATTGTTGAACCAGAAGTTTCCAATTCCACAGCTTGATAAATAGATATAGAACAGACGTTATTTTATGGCAAAAAATGGAAACCATAAATTTATACCTTACCCAGCTGCAGAACTTTTTTAATCATAATAGGCGTGTTCTCTATCAAACAGAAAACTTTTGTTTTGTTTCCAAACATCATTAAACAATTTGCGCAAACTTACCCACGTGCATATAGTATAAGTCTCTGCGCAAGCCTAATAAATAATCAAAAAAATCGCGCAAACGCTCGCTGCATGTGACAATTTTGGATATATTCAAACGGTTATGCAACAATTCAATTCGCATCATTGCCTGCCGTTAACTTGGCTACCTAAGTAGCTTTAAAACAGTAAACGCAACAACTATCCTTAAATCGACTTTTTACTCACGTTCACACAAATTTTAACACAGACGGATAATAATAATAATAATAATAATAATAATAATAATAATAATAATAATAATAATAATAATAGATCACATATAGATGGGTACCACCAGAGTGACGCTTCAACAAAATCTATCCGACGGACCGACATACAAATTGACAGACAAATATTGTGGGAACTGGTTTTCCCAAAATTCGAAAATTAAATTACAACAAAATAAATACTATTGTGAGGCAATTTAAAAATAAATGAACTATAACTTTATTTTGTAAGCGTTCTTTAAACTGTGAACTATTCTAAATACGTACCTATAATTAAATTAATAATATTCTAAGCTTAATGCTACTTCGCGATACCACGCTAAAACAATAAATCCAATAAGCATGCATGGAATAATGTATGAGGTCAAATAAATATGGTTAAATGAAAACGCCTATTATTATATAAACAATAATTACGTTCGTTTAAAAAAACCAAAAAAATCTAATTTGTGGCCGCGCGTCTATAACCTCCAATAAATAAATATTCTTTACCGAATGAATTTAAATTTGATATAGTTCTAACGAAAAATAAACGAAAAACTAGGATTGAACTTTTTCATTGATACTTTATATACAACAAAGTTTTAAGCTTTGATCTAAGCACAAAACATTTTTCATATTATTTATCAATGAAAAATATACGCCGTATAAATAAAATTTGTTAAATTAAATTTAAAAATAACAAATGAACATTTGGCCAATACCTAATAAAATTTTCGTGAATTAAACAGATTTGTTCTGTCCCTGAAGTGAATAAAATTCTTTTGTTCTTTTGTACGTGCCATGAGATAGTGAATCTGCTATAGATATCCACGAACTTTAAAATAAATTGGATTACCTATTACATCTACATATTATATATAGTGTGATCTATAAATTGTAATGCCTAGTCATAGAGCAAGGTGCAACCGAAATAATGTGTATATAAAAAATAAAGAATACATTTCTGACGAAAATAGATTTTTTCAACCGAATGCTATATGCAACTGCGAAAATTCAAATGGAAATCAGTCCAGCGGTTTATAAGTACTTCAAATATTAGAGTGATTCATTATTATTCTTATCTTAAGATGGCAACCCCTTGATGTAACAAAGGCGTTTATTTAATTATTTACTGGAAACATAATATTATAACACACTTCAAAATGTATCATAATAGACCTACTTCCCAAAGTTACGTAAGTTTGGGAAACCCTGGTATACTATATTACGATTCAAATACAGTACAATATCGACAGTTCAACTATTTGTAATTCATTTTACTACTTCAAAAAATAAGTCACAGTTAGTATGTCGAAATACTATCAGAATAAAAACCGTACTGTATATAACCAAAAGTGAATCTAATTCACGAGCACGTTTTCAAATTGTCGCAGCTTTATAGAGATTTCAGAAAAATGTTCGAAACTTAAACAATGAAAGCCTATTATCCTCTCGTCTAATCTGTAAGCCAACTTGGAATTTGCAGCCATTTATGCAACGCAAATTTAATTTAAGAAAGTCACTTTTAAAAGAATCAATTCCTGAAAAACCGTTAAATTTTACTCTCTGATAAATTATTATATAGTAATATATAATTTGGTATTGCATGTATCTGTCTTTTTACGCCTCCATTGACCTAGGATGCTGAAACTTAGCAATCTTAGGGGCAGAATCTAACGGAGTCGGATTTTTGATTTTCTCCCTTTGGGCAGATAAATGGAAAATTTACAAAAAAACGTAACTCTTAAAATGAGTTCTCGTTGTGCGTACGTTTGTCCATCCTGTCACAGGTTTTTAACTCCTTTTAGAAAAAACACATTTGATACAATATTGCTAAAATGGTCCGTTGATATTTCCCTTGCATAGAAATTTACTTTGCTCATTTTAAACGTCGCCTTTTCTTTTAGAAATAAATAGAAAGATCTATTGACTGTGTTCTAACAATATATCATATCTTATTTAATATATTAGTTTGACGACAGACGAAATAGAAACTATAATAATTTTCACAGCTGCTATATTTATTTGACATTTCCAGAAAAATTATGTGCTGAACAAATGTCGCCCAGGCAATGGAATATCAATTACATTTATTTGACGCGCCCAAAAAATGGAAAGGTCACACCATATTCTGTGTATAAAATATCCACGATAATTAATTATTTTAAAAAACATTAAATAAAATTGATATCAGCCATTGAGAACCCAACCGCAATAACGTATCTAATCGATAACGGCACCGCCTCATATTATAGTCATTATAGCAATTTACTTGCTAAGTACAGAAGTGAACAAAAATATTATACGGATCATCAATTTGACGCGTCTTTATTTGTCCAACAAATTAAAAATATACGTCGAATTAATGAAAACGGTCAAAATTTCTCAGTCAATAACTTATTTTATTCATATAATATACGTAAGGTGATGAATTATTCATTCACTAAATGAAGTTTCGTAATTACAATTTATTTATTTATCAATCAGCGTTTATTAACTCATTTTTAATAATATTTACTGTACTAAATTATCAATATTAAAATATTAAATTGTAACTGAACCTCAGTCAAAAATATCGCTTTTGTGCAAGTTTTCGGATATTTCAGGAAAATGCGTTTAAAAATGTTGTCTTTCTGTCTATCAAGCTGCTTACTGGTACAGGAATCACTCGAAAATGGCTGGACTCGGTTTATTTAAACATGGCACAAACATAATATGAAAAGCGAAATTTAATATAAACGGATATTCTAATAACAGACTATAGAGCTTTCTAAAGTCGAAACTAATTTATAATTTAAACGTGGCAAACTTTTGCGCAAGTAGAGTTTATAATTTTATCTAAGGAACAATGATCTTCACTTCAACTAAACTTGAAACCACTAAATACTTTACAGAAATTTATATTAGAACTGAACTACATAAGTATCTTGAGTAGTTCTGTAATAATTATGAACTTCATAACCATTAAATAACTTATAAACAAAATCCATTTCAAATATATAATTAATTAGTCTCATTTTTTATTTAAGAAATTAAACTTTTTTTAGGCGTGTCTTGTGAATTTCGAGAAGGAGAACAAACCGATGATTTGCCGTCGCGAAATTCTGTTACGTTTATGTGTTACGACAATTTTGTCGAAACTTCTATATAATAACTGTACATAGCTGTATTTAGAAGAAAATTTTTGTACACGTGAAAAAAATTTACGCAAAATTGCATGCGAATCGATCAACTAGACGACAAGAGCGGTCACGTGGAGACGAAAATTTGTAATATAAAATTGAAATTCAACTTTGGAACACAGTGGGGACACTTTTCAAATGCTTATCTTGCAATGGCCTTTTCCAAAATTAAAAACACCGACACAATCGTTAACCACGAGTGTACAAAATGTGGTGGAAGTTAAGGATATTTGGGAGTCAATATGATATTGCCACTGATTGCCAACCACTGAACATCCTTGTTGTAAATGTGGTTGTATCCTAACCTGCCAGCACATCTGTGCTTCGTTTGCCTAGATCCTGCGGGATGCGTCTGTGTACGTGAGTCTCGAGAGAGACGGAGACATACTCCAGCGAGGGTGTAATATGCCTATACCCACCACTTCCACCGCCACCACCCTTGCAGCCTTCTGTTACCAAGAACTCAATCTGTACTTCACACTGTTACCATATACGCAATTGTTGAAAATATTAACAAACAGTCACGGCTTAGCAATGGACAGATACAATCTAGTAACCATGAAAACATGAAATCATAAAAAAATGAAACTCGTAATACTTATACAATTAGTCATTCTCTCCAACCGATACGTCAAGTGAACGCTCTGTTACGTGCAGCTGCTGTCTGGCTACGAATGCAAAAACTATCTGATTGGTTGTTTGAAAATCAATTAAGTGAGAAGATCCTTGTTACCTGCAGTTGATTGTTCGATTGTGCACAAGGCAAACAGAAAGCTTAGAGGTTTAATTTAGTGTGTTGTATAGAAAGCAAACAGGAACGTTGAAGCACATGCAATTTATAAGTTAAGTAATAAATATACTCAAATTGAAAATCCTTTGTAGAGTTTCAAGTGACCGATCAGATGCTGGTCACCAAGTTGAATTACTAAAGTTCATGGGATAGACTATGGACTGACCCCATTCAAACGCATATTTTGACATATTTGCAAATGTATCTTAGGTGTAAAAAAAATATTATATAATTGTAAAAAAGAAACAATTCTTAATACATTTGGTCGAACTCCTGCCATGTTTCACTTCTCCGAGAAGTTCCAAAACAAATCCTATTCATGCACAATGTTAAAAAGGAATGTTCAGTTCTAAATAATAATTACAAGAAAAATACCGATAACACATTTGTAAGAATTCAATTAAAAAAATATATATGTAAATAGGTTGAGGAGGGATCGCTGGCGGATTACTGAAAAAAGATGGCTTCGGTTTCAAATATATTGATGGAGATAAATTCTTCGAACTGATTGAAGTAGCCGGCTCTGTGAATTCAATACACAATATCTTTCAGAGAAATCTAGAACCGCAAACGTACATTTGCTTCCGTGTACAACCGTGCTACTAACAGATACTATAATATCACTACAGTAGCAAAACATAGACTAAGAAATTAGAAAGAGAGGTTGAATGCTCAATGAAACAATAAGTGATTTTATATATATTAGAGACCAATATTATACTACAATGGAATTGTAGACTTTCAACATATTGTGTTTGGTTATCTCGAACTCTTTCCAATATTCTAACTTTCAGGCCCGAGCAGATTTTAAATCGGTAACGAAATAATCAAAAACAAGAAACCGCTCATACTAAAAATATTTTTGTCGGTAAGTTCCAAGCAGCTGCTTCTGAGCTACTACAACATCATCGGCAGTACACTACATGTTTGTTGGTCAAATACTTGAATTCTTCGGAATGTTCAAACTTGTTTCTAGGAGTTCAGGGCTCATAGAACTTCTATTTAGAAGCCAACAATTGCTAAAACCTGTTTCAAACTGTATGACACGTGTTTTTGTTTTATGCATTCTGTATTACTTACAGACACTTTGAAAGTTCAAAATCAGTTCAAAACTTAACAACCAACGCACCCTACGAGTTGTGTTGTCACTTTAACTCATGGATGTATTATACTTACTGGATACCTAACAGTTTAAAAGGTCACGCAGGCTTGTCATATTGAAAAAGAAGAAAATATGTGTATTCAAATCAATTAAAACACTGCCAAAATTTAATTCGCCATAATTGAGAAGGACAAGAGTGACTTAAATATCCAATGACTATAATACATCCATGCGTTTATTGTATTTTTATAGTAGGAAGATCCCTGATCATTCGCTAAACTTTTTCACTTATTTATTATTCTTTTGCCGTAGCGTACTAACAGAATATAACCTACGTCATTCGGGCAAAAATACACTTTTAAACAGCGAAAAAATGTTTCAAATCGGTTCAGTAGGTAACAAATATATAAACATTTCCTCTTTATAATATAAATACAGTATGCCTTGAAAAAAAAATTGGTACTGACGACAATAACGGCTAAAATAGTAACAAGGAGGAATAAATAAATCCACAAGACATTGTGGTATTGTATTCTTATCTATAACAAATAGAAAATCACTGTAACCGACTTGTTGTGAACTGAACCATCATTAAACGTAAGTACCTAGACCACTCATACAGATTTTCTTTTCAGTGAAATAAAAACGTTCTTTTATGTAATGGAATAATATCCGCATATAATAACATTGGATTTCGTTATTTAAAACTAAAAATTCACTAAGGACTAAATCGACAATGTGAACCTTTTCTGGTCATACCAGTCGTTGACAAACAACTTTTTTTAGTTACAAGAATACCTACCAGAAAAAATTGTCAAAAATAGTATACCTAAAAAGTAAAAATACATTAAATGTTTATACGGACGATAAGGCTTAACTTTCGAAAAAGAAATCGCATTAAACACTCCCAATCAAGTACAATCCACTCTTCATAATATAATTATTTTTCTTATCTCGAACGACATATTATTCGGAACTTCGTACCACAAATTGCGTAATACATGGCCAACATATAAGTAACAAACCCTACTTCATATATCACAGGAAACATCCCCTCGTATGACGCAACTTCAACTCGTAGCATTCGATTTGGGAGGTTCATATTAAATAATATATTAGCTAGATTGCTTCTGTCTCTACACGTATGTATATTTTATACGCAACAAAGCGGGGTTTGTCGTGTACAGATAATTAATAAAAACAATATATCGTATTTATAAATCTACCAAAATGGAATTGGTACAAAAAAAATCACGATATAAATTTTGTCTATAGAAATTTTAGAGCTCTGTATTTTTTACAAAAAACTTTCTAGAACGGAAGAATAGTATTATTTCTATTTTTGTTGCATACTAGGTTTGACCCGTGACTTTACAGAACCAAATAAAAATTGTACTATATTTTAAGTTTGGATACCAAGTGACACTGTATCGAGTTTCATCAAAATCGATTTATCTCAAATCTTCTGGGAAGACGCGTTCCGTGTTTAGAAAAATACAAATACACGAAAACATAAAGAAATCCGCTTATATCCAGGAATATATCCATTATCAGGACATCCAATAATCATCCCCTATATAGGTAAAGACAGGCCGGAATACGTGCATAATACGAAATCAACCTCATCGGAAATCGATATATAAATCCCTATTCTACCTCAACAATATATAAAATCGATAAACTCACTTGACAGAATTGCTAAGGTACTTCGCGATATTAGAAAATGTATTTCCTATAGAAAAATATACAAGCGTACCATGACCGCTAAATGGAATGTTGAAATATTAGTACTTGCTAACTTCTAGCAAGATTTTAAATAATAAATAGATTCGGTCGGTCTCTCGATTACTTCTTCATACAAACTTTTGTCTTATGAAACCATTATGTTGTGCGAAACAAATACTATAAAATAAAGTTCCTGAGTGCATTTAAATTAAAGCCCTGATAAATTTAAATATATAATTATATTTTAATTCGAACGCCAAATATGAAAAAAACATGAAAAATTATTATGGACACGACTTCTCGCGTCTGCAGTAATCATCTAAAAGATCTTACAATTTAGCGAAGAAATGAAAGAAAATGCATATTAGTAGCTCTATACGCAAAAAAGGGAACCAAATTGTCACAGCCTTTGCGTTTCAAAACTAAGTGTTACAATATTAAAATTGACACTATAATATTTTGTAAGATGATGATTCAAATCAAAACAAATAAAGAATCAAAAAAATACTGAGTTTAAAATTACGACATGTACTGCAGGTCATAATGCAATGTCTCGGACGCGTTTGGAAAACATCTGATCATGAAAAATGAAATTTGAAAAATATGTAGTTTTTACAGTCGTAAAGATAATTTTAATCAAAATCAATTCAATGATTTCGGAAATAAAGACCTGAGAAATTATTTTTATTTACTACTAAATTTATCAAAAATTGATCAGTTTCTAGTTTACATCTAGGTATAGAACCAATGAGTGGAACAGTAAGTCAATCAGTTTACATTTAGTACATATCTAGTATTGAATACATGTCGACTGTCGTCGAGAAAAGGAACTATTGCTGCATTTCAACATGAAATTCAAAAAAGAAAAAACAACAAACGTTAAAAGAACGTTGAAAACCTGAAAAATTTTATACGATGTTACATTGCAACGTACAACAAAAGTTGGTATTTGCTGACAAAGAAATGCATGCACCTTCCAAAAATAAAGTGAGAAAGAAAGATACGTGACAACTTCCAATAAAAACTTATGAGGAATCAAAATATATTTTATATTTCAAGATCATCCCCTCATTGAAATATTTTATATAAAACTGACATTTATAAATAATTCACATTGGCATGTTAAATATAATTTATAAAATTCGATTGATAATTAATAGATAGAGCTGTTTATTTAGACAGACAAGTCTGTATATGGCGACAACAGAACAAAAATTTCATATGCACTAAAAGAAATGCTAATTTCCCAGAGCCGACGTTACTAATTTTAAAATATTAGTAAAAAAACAAAAACAATTTTTTGCAGGTAGCACATCTTTCCTCAGGTCTTCGTCATCTCAAATCTACCCTGGTTTCATCAGAAAACAAAAAAACATGCTTCCAGTGCAATTGTTCCTTTAACACTAAAAATATATTAGTCAATTGTTCACTACGGCATAGTTCGTAAGACTAAATTAATAGACAGTAGAATAGTCACATGGTTTCTAACCATTGTTACAATGCTATACTAGAAAAGCCTATTTTTAATTTTTTTTAATTGGAGATTTTCATCTTATTGTTAGATTCACTCAAAAATCTCACTACTGTGAATGCTCAGATATACAGTTACTTGAGCTAAAACAAGCCTTGAGATGATATTTCATAGTAGACATAATCTTAAATAGCGATTAAAAATGATATTTTTTAATATCATGTCAAACTGTAAAAAGACATTTTCGACTTTCGTTCTTTATGTGATAATAAAAATTTACTGCTAGTATTGCTGCAGATTGCAATTTTACAGATCGTTAACAGTGTTTTAAACCAGAAAGTCATAAACCTATATTGCGAATATCTATTTTCGTCGTCAATCAAATCATAATAACAGTACGATTTTAAAAATCTTATATAGGTTAACCGAAACTACAAAGTGAAATATTTTTTAATAAAATGCATATCTTTATCATATAAAAAATAACTTCTATTAGTTTTCTGCATCTTTAAGATTTTAATGTAGCATTGCTATATATATTGCTTTAGCTTTTATGTGTGAAAAATCATTAACAATTTATATACGCATTTTTTTCTTAAAGAATGAAAAACTGTCCAACATTTACATCTATAATAATCATTTCCTAATTATGCTAACATGGTTAGGGAAATGTATGTAGAGAAAAAAGTCTTAGTAGCTTAGTGTTTTGTGATTACTTTTTAGCATTCAGTGTCTTCATTTCCCTTCAAGCGATTTACAATTTTGTTGGCAAACATTTTTTTCTACACTACATCTCAAAAAAATCTAGAAAGAGCAGCATACTGCAGTTGATGCTGCAGAGTTAGAAAGTCAATGTGGTGAAGCTGTAACCTTTATTCAAATCAAAATTTTTAACACATTTTTGAGTTTCAACTACACTATTTTTAAAAATATGTCAGTAGTAAAATATAATCAAAAGTAGGCTCAAAAGAAAAACAATATCTACTGCGTGTTAAGATGGGCGATGGGTCTGCTTGACTAAAATAACATTGTGGAGTCGAAGGCTTTCGGTTCCACCTCTGTGGTGGCTGCTGAGCGAAAGGCAGCCATGCGGGGCAAGACTGTAATTAAGAGGAGTCAAAAGTTTAACAAAAAAAAGCGAAGCTTCGTCCAAAGTTCTCCAAGTTTTAAATAAGATTTAAAAATTATATGAACAAATTGCTGTGAGAAAAAGCCATATAACATTGGGTCAACTCAATCGCATTCAAAATCGCAGATAGCGGCTAGTATTTCATAGAAAAACAAATGTCATGAATATTTGAATTTTCCGAAGACTACGGTCGTAACTACAACACATTCCTGTGTCCCAGAAATGCTCGTGCATCATTTGACGAGTCTAAACATCGGGTGCGGCCAGACACACCCAGAGATAGCTGATACAGCTGCACATTGATATAATAAACACTTCACTTAACTCTAGTTAATTTATTTAATCCATTATAATTAGAGCATGAACATTCGCTCCCGTTTCCCGTATTATTTCGTTGTTCTCATACACTACGTACAGCATATGTACAAATATACAATACTGTGCAAAGGTAATGTCAAGTAAAGGTATCCCTTAAGTCATCTACACTTCACAGTCACTCAGAATATTTGATTCTTATGGAAAGATTAAACTGTTAAACGGATAAAAAAGGATGAAACAAATACAACACTCTCCATCTTTTTTGTTGATGCAATTAACAGTTTAGTCATTTACGGTGTTATATAAGAATCACTGTTGAACATTCTTAGTGGCTAAATTGTCTACTATAGGCGATTGCGTCATTTCTAGATACCTCGAAAAAATTCTCTCAAGTATTAACGTACCTACTTCATAATTCAAACGCCGAGAGTTCCGCACATATTTCGCTAGGTTTCTCGTTATATGCATTAAAAATCAAAACGTTGTATTTGGCACAAAATTTTACAAACTAGTGTTAATCTGAAGGCTCACCTTATTTTCAATTTTTTAATGCTATGAAACGTACCAAGTCAATATTTTAGCATAATAAACTTGAGTTTATTATTTCAAAAATTAGAAAAAAATGTTCAAATTCTGTTAATCTTTCTGCAGGAAGGTACTCAATTAATTAAAAGGCAGTATAACATACTCGGTAGTGTACATGTTCTGTAGTAAAGCAGCTGACGTTGTCGTATATTATGGACTAGAATAAGATGAAGGTCTATTTACGTGGCGGCAAGATTGACAAGAGAAAATCGCTAGGTAGACAAAATTAATTTTGCTCATTGGAATCTGAATGTTGATTTCCCCGACCGTAGTGAGATTGAAAAGGTTCAGAATGATTTCGATTTCGCCAAAAATTGCATTTTTTTTTCAAAGCTGTCCAAAGATTTGTTACAACTGATAGAGATGTTAGCTTGTACTCATAATATTCTAATTATAATTATAATTTCAAAAAACCAACAAAGATGAATAAAAATAAGTTGTGTGATATTCGGTTTTAGTCAAAAAAAGTATTTTTTTTTAACTTCATCAAAATCAAACTGAAAACGAAAGTTTTTTAATAAAAATGAATGTTGTCTGTTAATAGACTTCGACCACATATATGTATTTTTTCATGCTACCCACTTTATTGTAACTCACCACTAGATAGCGTCAGGTGGAACCAAAGACTCCACTACTGTTGTCGCTGTCGTGTTTCATCTCAAACGCAGATACCTAGTATTTCTCAAATGGAGAAGCTCGTTTCAATAACAGACTAATTTTCCGTCCCAAATCCGTTCGGTTAGTGTATAAATGTAACTTAATATAACATTAAGCGCTTGTTTATCTATTTGAATGCAAACTAACATCGTGATCGTACCACTGCAGTACCGCGCGGTATACACAACCTGAGGGATGACATCCAATTTTTTAAATTAAAAAAAAAATCTTGATGGATCACTTGAGAGTTTAGAGCACGACATAAAATCAAGCAAATAGGAAGATCTCAATTTCAATCCATTTATGTTAGTTTTATACGTGTTCAAGTATAACATTTTATTAGACGCATCGATTCTGATGAAACCACATTTGCACTTTGGTAGAGAATGTTCTACCGATGATTCAGTTGTATGATCATACCTTAAGAGTCCTTAGCTCACGGCTGTATATTTTTTAAGATTTTTTTTATATGACCACGATGAACTTAATGTTTCAGTTTAAACTAAAAAAATATGAAACAAATATTATTTGAACTGATCTGTCTTCTAAAAAGGTGATTGTAAAAACAGAAAAATAATTACCGTTTCTTTGTCCTTTTTTAAAGCAAGTTAAATTATTTTAACAAGCAACCATATACTGAACAAAAAATATCAATTTCATACCTACTTATCCAAAGAAAAATTTTCATGAAATTAGTTTGGATTAAAATGAAGAATTTTGAATAAACACATTTTTTTCAACAAATAATCACTAGTTGAACATGTTTTTGAGCTTTTCAATTTTAATTAGTAATGTTAACATGGGTAGCGAAACGAGCGTCGAAAAATTTGAGAGGGTGTTTGTGGTTACTTTTTTAATATTCAGTTTATTTAAGGTTCCATCGTTCTTCAAGGGACTCAATGAGCTTTTTTCGCTATAACATTTTTAATTAGCACAGACAGTACAAACTCTTCCTTCAAATCTTTATAATATCTTGAAAGGATTTTGTGAAAATTTTGCATTGATGCAAGATTGAGTTTTGCGTACCCGTCAGTTCTGCGTCCATCTCGTTGCTTTCGTCAGACGACGGTTCAGTCGTAGAGACGAATATCTCATATCTATTGATTTTCCTGCGTATTCACCCTCTTTTATTGTCCAGGCTCCCCTTTCCTATCCTTTATCTCCTCACGAAGATACGGCCATGATATATAAATATCATTGCCAGTCAATGCTTGTCGGCATGGATAAACCAACTGACAGTGGTGTACGTGATTTTAAAACTCACGACAATGTACAGAAAAATTACTGGTTACTGATGTATTCACGCCTCACTATAATAGCTGTCTTCCAAATAAAAATATCTGACAGATAACTTTTAATTCGTTTTCTTCATTAATCCCTCCAGTTACGTCGTATTTGAAGGCCAACTATTCATAAATCATTATGAATTTCCAGTCAGTTTTGTATTTAACGTTACCGGAGCAGACAAAGAAGTAAAAATAGAAAAAAGCCCAAACTAAACCTTATTTCAAATATTAAAAAATTTCCGTTTCATTTTTATCGGAAAATAGATTGCATCCCATAAAAATTATTCCGAACTATTTATTTGTTATTCATCAATGAATTTATTTTTTCTCTTGTAGATTATAAAAACAGCTTTGGAGGAGTTTTGTTTTTTAGTCATGCGTAGAGGGCCCTTAAATACATACATAAAACTATTCTATTCTATCTATCAGATATCTGCTACCTCAACCACCGGATAACTTTATCTATGTAGAATAAGTAATATCTGGAATTCTTAGAGATATCTTTCGGGCGTTATTCAGAACTTATTTTGTAGTGAATAAAATGAGTATACATACTAATATTAAACGAAAATTATTCAGGTATCACGGCGGCACCCAAATTTCGAACGCTCTCGCATTCTTACAAGATTTTACCAGATTTTGACAACTTTTAACAGAAAAGTGTATTAAGGTGAAAAATTTAAATCGACTTATTATGATGAAACATAAATATAAAGAAATAATAAAATTGCAACTATATGGTCAAAAAAAATGTAGAAACACAATTCTGTAATCCCGACTGTATTTCTGACACTAGACATTTCTGAAAGGAGATTACTGTTAATTATACCCGCTTACTATCATGTCCGGAAGTTATTCTGTGTGAAACACTCGAAAACCGCTAAGCCAATTTTTTATACTTATACAGCAGTGGTATGTGTAACGCGAACGTTTGATAAAAAAATAAATCTTTAATTTTTGAGATTTTGACCAAAAACTTTCTCTAAATATAAGCGCAAATTGTGAAGTGTATTTACACAATGAAATATTTGGATTTTGGAAGTACATTTGAATGTACCATAAACTATTCATACCAAAATATATTCACTTACTTAGTGAGTATATAAAATACAATACATATAGTTAAAATCTCTCATTCAAATATTATTTTCATTCAATAACATAAATCTCATTCATAACAATACTTTGAATGCGTCACTGCATATTACGTCATCAAGATCGAAGTATTGTACAAATATGTATATACGGATGAAGATGTCACAGGAAGAAGGGAATAAATGAAAATTTATTTCACTACAAGGGTATAGTAATATAGTTACAGTAATATTCTCCAGTCTTGGAACTCAAATCTATGTCCGCCCCCAGTTATATCTGAACAGCTCCCTTAATTCTATACCTCCTAATGGACATATAAAACATTTTATTACCACTATTGAAATAATGTAGGAACGTCTATAAAAATAATTTAAACCATCATATTCTTATTGTACTCGCTTCTTTAAAACCGCATCCAGTTTCAAAGCGATTACGTTACAATGATGTAAGTATTAACCATGCTTAATTTTTGACTTAAAAAAAACGTTTTCATTGACATAACACAACGCGACGTCTAGTGATAAAATTCTGTTGAAAAATTTTCAAATGCCAAAATACTTACAAAAACGCGCGACGCAACAAAATTCGACGAGTACACAAAAGTGTCGCTTTGCAGCGCAGCGTAACGCCACTTGTGAATTGTCCTTAAAATTACATCTTCACAAATGTTGTGTTAAATAAACAGACATGAAGAGACCAGTCTCGTGACTGCCATTAGTACTTTAAAATCTTGATTTAACCATAGCAGATTTTTACCTTAGCAATATTTAAAACAAATCTTGCAAAATGTACCCAATAACAACGAAATATTAAAAAAAAATGCAGAGAATAATTTAAAAGCAATATTAATATTTTTATTCTTGCCTCTTGAGAGAGACCAATTTTCTGTGTTTTGTGCGCTGTTTTTTGACTTTCGATTTCCGGTATCAAATCGTCTGAGCTAAAAAACCACTCGACATCAATTCGCAATATTACTTCTACAGAAAGCGATTCTATATTATGTTCCATTCTTATTCACAATAAATACAATTGCTTATTCAATGTCCTGGTCCCTGTGATATTATTAACATGTCATTCAAAAATAACGTTATTCATTCTTCAATCTACGCCGCCATACGTACTTTTAACAAACAATTTATTTTTATAGTAGGATCTGTTCAACTGTTTCTATTTAAGTACATAATATTATACGTCACAGAGCTCCATGCATTATTTTAAGTAATCTATGTATTTTATTACAGAAAAAAAAATATCGGACTGAGAACTATTCGTGACTTTCGTATTTCAAAAACGTTGTTCAAAACAATTTTTTATTTCGAAAATATTCAGTGGAATTTTCCGGAAAATCAGTATACGATATATTTCTCCAATTACTAATCTGATTGGCAAATCAATAGAGCCGGGGTTTTATTGAAGCAGTACCTAAATGTTAATTGAAAAATAATTACGTTATACATCAAACTTTTATTCATTAATTTTTAAACGAACAAATTTAATTATGACAATGGAATTATCACACTCTCATTAATAAATATTTACTGGAATTTTGTTTTAATAAAGCAACAGTATATGTATTTCTTACAGATACCATATTTAAAACTGCTATACTTTCTCACTGTTGGTACCGTAATACTAGCAAAGGTTAGCCACACTGGCGCAAATAAAAAAATGCATTCCCACATTTTAAAATGGATGTGACAAAAGAAAAACAAACTTCTTTTTTTAATTTTGTTTGCATATTTATATCAAAATAATCTTACGACTCAACGTCGTAAGTTAGGCTTACTGGCCACATGTGTTTAACAAAACTGTTTAAATATCTTTTCAATTTTGATTATTACCATTCTAAATAATGCAAAAATATTTAAAACACAAAATATGGAACAAAGATGCTTCCGAAGTGCATTATACATTGAGAAATTTACAAAATAATTATATGCGTATGGGTTGCCAAAGTTGTAGGGGCGGCAAACTTGAAGCACGACTTTCATCAACCCGAATTTGACAAACAATATTGCCTTAGATAGAAAATAATAATTAATAAATGAGCCGCGGCAAAATTCCACGCCGCATGCGAGAACATTCTTTCCATTCAAATGGGAACGGTCAATTTCGAGTAGCCCGGAACGGCACTGAAGTTAAATACGCCACTGTTGATCAAAAAACTTCTAGAATACCAACAACAAAAAACAACTCGACCGAATATATTCCAAATGACTGTGAAGCAATATATTATATCGTTTAAGTCAAGTGGTTTTCTTTAACCGACACGATAGTGTTCTTAACCTATAATAACGTTGCCGCAAGGCATACAGCAAGCCGCGATCTTGAATAGTAAAGCAGTGCTGGTAATTATGTATACTGAAATAATTAGCAGTAATTATCTGTTACAAGTGCGGAATGTAAATATATACGTGATTAAAGCAAACCAGATCAGAAACGCAAAGCCTGCAATATTTATGCTTCCCTGTTAGTTTAGTATTCAATTTATTCAAAATTAACTATAAAGTAAATACTTCTCTGAAAATAGTTTGCGTATAAACATTTGTTCTTTGGAAAGTGTGAAATATGCCACATTTAATATTATCGTATTTACAGCACTTCGCTCGCGTTAATGTTGTTCTAAAGGTACTACCTCAAAAGGAACAATAACGAAGTCCTTTAGGATCGTTCGTTTTCTGTCACAGTCGAATTTCTATGAACTTAATAAAGGTATTAAACTGAAAATTCGCATAGCTAGAAAGATTAACCGATGGCATATATTCCAATAGTCTGAACCTAAAAAATTTTTTCCCATAGAAGCAGAAAATAGTTTTTGTTATAATACATCAATTTACAGTAAAGAACACTATGAAGTCTGTAACTGTGAAAAATAAAAAACATCAATTTAATCAATTTTTAACCACAACAGTTTTTTTTAATGGATGTACATTTCGAGAGTCATGCTTCCATCTTCAGTAAAAGTTCAATTGAATAGACGCAATTATTTTGTTGCAGATGTGTTTGCGAAATGTAGGTTCAGTAACAAAATTGTTTTGGTGGAGAAAAGTCTCAATTATTATTTTATACAAGTTATCTTTAAATAAATGGTATACAAAATGGCTGCGTTAGAAAAGCATATTTGCCGTTACCGTATGTAATATCCCTTAGGTTAAATGTATATGTTAATGGACCCTTCAAAAGTGTATTATTTATAAAATATGCAAAAAAAATGCAAATTTTTATATTCTTTTGCAGTTTAGCTTTAAAAAATAGAAATATAATCTCTTTCGTAAACAAAGTTCTCTTACTTTTTTGTAAAAATAGATGTATATTTAATTAAAGAAGATTCGACAGGGGTGAAAACACTTCAGTGAATATAAAAGTCAGAATACGGATGTATTTCTATATGAACACCGTTTCACTTTTTAAAGGAAATAAAAATTTATAACCGGAAAATTATACGATCTAGAATTTATTTTCCATGAAAATATATATTTTATACGAAAACACAGCCGCAGTAAAGTTTGACAAGGGAACTGAGTTTTTCATCGTCTCAACACAGTTGACGAAAAATTCAAAGAATAAAAGAAAACTCAATGTTCATTCTAGATTCTCGATACTTTCTCGAGGAAGCCTTTCTCGTCTTGACAGCCATGACATTTTGACAATTAAATCTCGATCTCTAAATACGAGACGGGAAAGTTAATCCAGTTTCAAGATATCGCGTCTAAAAAGCACTCGACGCACCTCAATTCCCTACATTAAATTTTGTTTATATTAAATTTAAAAAAATGTTCTAAATAGAATATAATGAACAAATATTTTTTTACGTGAACTCAAAGCTACACGGAAACGTATGCAGTATGTTCAATAAAAAGTTCCCGCGATAATTTATTCTTTCCGTCTAAGCCACATAATTAAAACATAAACAAACAGGTGTTTTAATTAAATTTTGCGGTGAAGATCGATGCTTTAACAAGACGTGGAAAAACAAAAAGCCCACAAAAAATTTAATACACTTTCTGCACCGAAGAATGTCTGCGTATTTCTAACAAATTAAACATCCAAATTATTTTTTTTTAACTTACGGCTTTTTGTGAAATCGTAACACATAGAAGAAAACGTACCTGAAATAAAAAAAAAAAAATTAGTCAATTAATTCTCAAAACTAAATATATATACTTTATTAAAAACACCAATGGCTACTTGCAAAAATAGTTGCTTTTATCAAAGAATTAATCTTTAACTGCGTTACACCAACAAATGGACAAACTTTTACAACATGTATAATTCTTATTGAAAAAATTTAAATTGTCACTTGATAGGTTCTGAAAGTTTAGATATTATCCGATAATTAACAGCCGCTGAATACGTGATTCCTCTTTTATTATCCATATCAGAGTATAGAGTAATGATTTAGAGTCAAGTTTTTATTGAGTACCAGTGGTAAATTTAGTTGTATAATCTACGAGTTCGTTACAGGTACCTAATTCCAAAACGTAACGAGTTTAGTCGTCCAAACTTTGGATGCGTAAATCCGAGTCAAGGCATAACATATATTTGTCAAATATATCATACGTCACAGCAGATCAATGATGCTTAAAGCCATCATGTCGTCAAGTCTTACACAGGCTATGTGGATTGGCTTGAACACAGAACAGATGAGCTTTGAATCCCACACTCCTCCTGTTCCATACAAATATGTATACTGACTATAATAAATATAAGATACTACAGTACGCCTAAAAATATTTGAAATGTACTGAGAGCATTCGATTTCATCTAGCTGAGAAAACATCCAATCACAAAGCTATTTTTTTCTGTAATTGTACGTTTTTTCTATTATTTCTTTATTACATTGAAAAAGTTTTTTGCAAATATGTGTTTATCGTATTAATAGTTCTTAATTTCTATTGAGCTTCCTTTATTTAATACAATCATTAAAAAATAGCTTTCAGTAGCTCTCAACAAAATGTTGAAGCAAAGGCAACCGCGTACTAATTTCATGAGGATAAATATAGTTCTAAATTCACAGCGATAAATTCAAAGTTATTCGCTTTCCATACTGTTAGTATATTATGTTAATATTCCAATGTTTGAAACCATTATTTCCCGTTTTTGATTTAGATTTATGGTGGCTTTATCCAATTTTATTTCGACTCCACAAACATTTTTCTCCGGAAACACATCCAAAAGAATATCGATCTCACTTTTTCACACCCTGTATAATAAATGTGACTATAATTCATCGAAACTGGACAAACACAAAAAGTAAAATGAGTTCCGCGTATTTATAACTGGAACCTAATTTCACAGCAGTAGAGCATTTCCTATTTGCGTGTATACCTTGTTACGTAATTTAAAAGATTTTCATCCTATGATGACTACAAGGTATATTATGTTTTCGCAAGAATGTTCTCTGAGTTCATGTTGTTTACGGTGCTTTTTAATTGGAAAACTTTATAAACTGTACCTACCTAGGCTTCGCTATCTAACAACTTACATCGTTTTCAATTTAGGAAGAAAATTGTGTTTTATTTCTTCAACGTGAAGTTACTTTCACTAGGTACTTATGCAACTCTGTACACTAAAAAAGAGTACGTACTTACAGTATGTAATAGGAAACACGACAGCGAATTTCACAATCAGATTAGACTGGCCCTGCATGTATAAAAACTGTAATTACAATAATCTATGACCATTGTCAAATCCAATATCTCAACAATGCTCTCTGCAAGCCAGCATTAGTGTATCTGGTCTCCATTGATCAGGAAATTAATAAAGAAAAAGTTTATGTCGTCGATAGCTTCTAATCTAAAAGAGAAACGAGAGAAGTTATTGATTCTTGATGTGCCCTCCGTTCACTGATCGCCGAGAAACATGTTCCTTAATTTATCTTGAAAGCAATACTGTTACACTCTGTATAAATATAGCACAATATGCTGCCAAGGCAAAATAAATTAAAATTTTATAGTTTATTGCTGTAGGTAATTCATTTTCTTCATTCAAGGCGTAGGTAGTTGCCGAAAAGTAACAAGAAAAGCATAAAAAATCACCATAATCTCAAACAATATATTCTGCCCCTGTACAACGTTCAGGCACGTCAATTTAAAAAAAAAACGCTTGATCAACATCAAAATTTGATACATATATCAATTATTTTAATGTTTTGTTGAGTTTTGCAATCTGCAACTTTCTTTGACACTAAGCCTTTTTTGGTACGTTTGATATTAACCGAACTAATAGAAAAAGACGAGTTGAATCAATTTCGACAGGTCACACCACTGCACCGTCTCGCTTTTAGTTTACGAGATATGAACGTTTTTATATTATACTATTTTATTTTTTTATTTTTGAAGAATTTTAAGACGCCATAAATTTTAAAGCAAACAGGAGACTAATTGAGCATACCTGCGATATATTTCTATCTTTCTAAATAATATTGTTAAGCAAAATTTTACTATACTTTTATTTACTATCGCCAGATGTAATCGCATCAAATATATAATCGCAATAATATTGAACGTAAATTATAAATATTATATTCAGGCAAGCTTAACAGGAAATGTAATTTTCAACAACAATCACAAAACACCGGTCTAATTATTCTGGAACAAAGTTGCTGTTAAAATAATATACATTTGTGTAAATGTCGTTGCCATTGTGGCTTTGTTTTAACGGTGTAAACACAAAATAGTACAGTAGTAGCCATGTATGTTTATTATAAAACAAAACTATATACTATAAAGGTCTCATATATGTACAGAGGTGTAATTAAAGAACTTTACAAAAACAAACTTGTGTTCCGTAAATAAATAAAACAATTGCATATATATACACACGGCGTCTCTTGTGTTTAAACCAGGCCTGTTTAACTCTTTCAATTTGTCACAAATTGAAGTCTAGACATAGGGTATTCTTGTAAGTTGAAAGTCTTCCGGAGTTGGGTCTGAGAAAAAGTATTTTTTTTAATTCAGCTCCCTGTTAGTGTATTTGCCATATGGCAACATACACTATTGGCGTCGGTCGGATGGCGGGACCTAGGGGTCGGACCAAAATTTCTCGACGTTTCATAACCCCCTAAACACTTTGGCACCATTTTTAAAAATGTTTATATATATATATATTTAATTGATTTCAACGAAAGTTGGCCCACGTGTTGAAATCCATCACCGCAAGAAGCCTATTTAAAATGGGCCTAATCGGGCTATTTTAAGGGTAGTTTTTAGGGGTTGAAAAATGTTTTTGGGCCCCAAAATACCGAAAAAATTCTCCGAATCGTTTCAAAATTGAAATTTAACCATCTGGTAGTAATTAAAAAGTGTCCCCAAAATTTTAATAAAATCGGCCCGACAGAACCGGATTACAAATTTTATGAAAACACTAGTTTGCAGATAATGACTTATTTATTGAAGGGTGTATTTAATTCGGTGTAGACGTTAGATTGATAATAATATTACAATTAAGAAAAAAAATGTTATTTTAAGGGGCGTATTAAGGGGTTAAATTTTTTATTTTGCCCAAAAACAAACTTAATTTCACATAATAAAAGTATAAAACCACACGGCCCTATACAAGCAAATACACTATATTGTCAGCACGGTTTTTCTTAATATAACAAATAATTCAGAGGATTAATTTTTGGAGCGGGTAAAATAAAAAATATTGAACTAATTAACCCGCTCCAAAAATTAATCCTCTGAATTATTTGTTATATTTTTTTTAATAATAGAATATCATTCCATGGTTCTTCAGATCCGACTGATATTTAAATGGTATTAGAATACTAAATTGTCTTCTAACAATATTTATTCTGACATTGTTTTTATGGAAAGATTCTTTTTTCAAAGAGTAGCCAAGGAAAATAACTCTGACAAGGGCACAGCTTCGATTTAGAAACTGTCGTCAGTGGTGGAAGCGCCGGGTATATATGGTAGAGGTACGGGGTTTGCGAGTAAGTACACAAAAAAAAGTTTACAATTGAGTAATAGAAGTATTAAATCGTTCAATCAATTAGAAAAACTACAAAAAAAATTCCAGTGAAGTAACCATCAAAGGAACAAAGTTCAATTCGCATTGTAGGCGGAAAAACTTATACAATTTTAGAAAAGGTTTAAATGCAATTCGAAATAGGTACACGCTTTTTCTTTTCGATCAACGTATTGTAGTTTATGGACAAAAATATGAAAAACCTGTTTACAGTATGTAAAGTTTTCAGACCTCTGCTGTCAAGCGTCTATAATATTACCTATATCTAAAGTTTTTTTCACTACTACCCTGTACGACTCGCAAATCTAATTTATTAAATACGAGGCTTGGAAGAATAATCCACTATACGCAAATATTTAGTCAAATATTATTAAAAACAAGAAGGTTTAGGTAAAATAAAAAAAGACTTTATGTTTTAGTATATTGTATCCAAAATTTGTCGGGAGAAAGACGGTGCAGAATAGGTCAAGTGGAAGTGAGACAGATACAAGCATACAGGACACAGCGGTATATGTATATTATAAACAGGAAAAGCAACTGTGCATAAATATTAAAACCTGTACTCAGATTCCTTCCACACATATTATATACAGGCTGTATTAAAAAGAAACCTACACAACAAATTGCAGTTATGATTTTAATTACCCTAATCATTAGAGTATTTTGTCTTAAATATTGTTTTGTTTTAGCTACGTTAAAGGTAAACAAATGAACTTAATTTCCAAATTTTGAACACATCGAATCATTCAGTCAATATTTATATCATTTCGTCAGCTTGCCTTTGTGAAGAAGCAATGTTGCTCACTTGAAATTTTAAAAAAATCCTCGATTATTCGAAAAGTTAATTGTAATTTCGAAAATTAATGAAGGAATCGTGTTTAATATCTGTAAATCCCTGTGATATAAGACTTTTTGAAATTGAAACGGAGAGAATATGTAAATCACAGACGCTAGACAACTGAGGTAATTGTCGTTTATATTAAAATTTTCGTAATTTTGGAACTATTCAGATACCAATTTAAGGTCAGAAAGACTGACGCGTCAAAGCAACTCACATTTAATGGATATTTCAATTATTTTTATCCATCAATGATGAAAAATTCCGTCACCAATAATTTATTAACAAAGAAAATATTTATTATTAGTGTATTTGCCATATGGCAACATACACTATTGGCGTCGGTCGGATGGCGGGACCTAGGGGTCGGACCAAAATTTCTCGACGTTTCATAACCTTCTAAACACTTTGGCACCATTTTAAAAATGTTTATATATATATGTATATATATATATATATATATATATATATATATATATACGTATATATATATGTGTGCGGGCAATAACTTTCGAAAGAGTTAATTGATTTCAACTAAATTTAGCCCACGTGTTGAAATCCATCACCGCAAGAAGCCTATTTAAAGTGGGCCTAATCGGGCCATCTTAGGGGTAGTTTTTAGGGGTTGAAAAATGTTTTTGGGCCCTAAAATACCGAAAAAATTCTCCGAATCGTTTCAAAATTGAAATTTAACCCTCTGGCAGTAATTAAAATGTGTCCCTAAAATTTTAATAAAATCGACCTTACAGGACCGGATTTAAAAATTTTAAGAAAGACTAGTTTGTAGATAGTGAATTATTTACTGAAAGGTGTATATAACTTGGTATAGAGGTTCGATTGATAATAATATTGCAATTAAGAATAAAAAATGTTATTTTAAGGGGTGTATTAAGGAGTAAAATTTTTTATTTTGGCCAAAAACCAACTTAAGCTCGCAAAATAAAGCCACACTGCCTGTATAAGCAAATACACTATATTGTCGGCAGGGTTTTGGCACTGCGCCCCGGGTTTTTTATTATATTTGTCGTCAAAGTGTAATACTAATCTACCAACTACAGCTTTGACTGTGACTTTTCGATCGTTTCTATTCTAGTGTGCCCTTTCGAGTTTGTCTACTCCACATAGCCGAAGACCTACCTAAAAGTGAGTTTACGAATTTATTTATACATCCACAGCTTGAGTTCACAAATGCGTAGAACAACAAGGACTACATGCCGGTGTATTCCGCCTTGTTCTATTCCGCTTGTATAGAATTAATACCTTTGCTTAGTATCATATTTATAGTAAACCAACGATTCATACTGAATATGTCTTCTAGTATTACTATTGCCGTCTCGTCTCCTCATCTCGTATTTCGAACAAAGAAATTTTACAACTTTCGTCTCCCTAGTTTCAGGCGACATCTTTCTCGTATCGACAGAAGTGCGGTTTTGAAAATTCAGTCTCGATCTCTTACAGCACTTAAGTAATTGATTTTATGATGTGAAAAGCTGGTCAATTAATTATATTTGTTTTATTTAGTGTTGCTGGGGTTCTTCTATAACAAACTTCCACTTCCCAGATTCCGAAAGTCAGTAAAAACGTAAGTTCGATTTACAACTTATTTTAATAGTGCAACCTGAAACGTCGAGCGTCTATAGAATAACTATCTAATAGAGATGAGATATTTCGAGTGAAAGTGTTCGAACTATTTAATTATTTGAATGTCTCGAGAGGTTATTCAAATTCATTCGAATGATTTTTATAGCTACGAGTTTCGAATTTTAATCTCCAGTAATAAATTGTTATGCGACGCTTTTTCTTTGCTCTTTGAAACACTGCATGCCAGTGTCTCTCTCAAATTCTCATCAGCTGGCATACTCACTGAATTCACAGTACTGAACATTATTTTCTTCCGTCTGTTATCTGCCTCTGTTCTACGAAGTACTGCATTCAGGTGACCGTCAATACTGATAATCGAAACCGAGGGCAAATCCATTCATTTAAGAATACTATCGACACACCTATTATTATCATACATCATGCAAAGGAATCATTTCGAATGAATCATTCGATTATAAAAAGTAACAGTCTTTCGATTATTAAAATCACTCGATTATTCCCAAGTCTACTATATAGTATACGTAAAAGCTAATATAAGTCGAGGCACCGTTTATTTCACCCTAGCATCAAATCGTTCGTAACACTTACGCAAGGTTGCCTTGAAGTTTCTATAAGCAAAGGTAGCATGTCCATAAGGACAACACGAGCCAACAGGATATTAATACAAACCCATTTGAATATATTTACTACGACCGATTGAAGTCCCATAAATATTTATCTGATATTTTATAGGGCGTTTAAAAGAGGTACAAGTCGCACATGTGAATATAACATGCACATACAATGTAACACTTAAATTTCCATAATATACAGAGTGTTCTATGACCACGCGTACAAAAATATGAAACGAAAAATAAACATATGCTTCACAACGCCATTTAATTTCAATGTATAACTTAAAAAAATACAACAAAATTATTAGAAACATTAATCTTAAAAATTTTGTTTTCAAAATTCTAGAGCTAATTTCGTAAAATTTATGCAGAATTGTTACTAATTCCCCAAACATTGTGAACTCGGTGAATTGTCATGGAAGTGGTGTACCCTCTTTGATCAGTTAACAAAAACATTTGAGATTTCATGGAACTGTTATTGTACGAAATCTGAATGCTTACACACTTCTCGAGATATTTTGGAACGCACTGTTGTTTCCAAGGCAACAAACTAGCAAAGGTATATGCGCCTAATACTAGTTCACATTTCCGTTCACAAATTCTCATATTTGACTGGTTTCAAGTAAATGCAATATAAATGACATCCCCACAATCTGAGTTATTCTCAGTCTCAAATTAAAAATATTTTTGACTATTGTTTCAAACTTATGAACACATTTTTAAAAAGATTTTATATAATTTTGTTAATAGATCGATAAGAACGACAGATTTAAGGTTATCTTATAAATGAATCATCATTTGTGTATGTATATCAACCCCCTGTTAACGGGGTGAGTTTTTTTCGAAACCGAAATCTATTCTTGTCTTGTTTATGTGTTAATAATAACATGTCAGCTGTTCGGACAATGTCCATTATTCTTTTGTTATGCTTGTGAATAACTTCACCGTTTCTTTTGTGTCTTCACTGAATATAATCCTGCATTTTATTTACTTCAATAAAAAAAGCATTAACAAAATATATACCACCATATTACGTAGAATTATTTTTCAACAAAGGCGCCAACTTTTCAATTTAATGATTGATTATTATTAAACTCGAAAAATTATTGATTATATGGTAGGAAAATTTTAGCTGCTTATATTTTGGGAAACTATTACGTTTTTTTCGGTTAATATTATCCCAAATAGATATAATTTAAAAAAAATTGTTAGCACTTTTAGAAAGCAATGAACGCAGTCCTGTAACTTTCACAAAATCCATTTGAATGATTTGACTTTTTTACATATATTCCAAAATTTTCAACGTATTTAATTTTGCCGTTTTTGTTTTTTTTTTTTGTTCTATGTCCCACTGTCTTGATGAACCGCCACTGCTATCTAAATAATCTTAATAATCTTAGAATTCTTCAAGCACCGATTAAATCCATCATCTCTAATGAATCATGATAATAATTCAATCATTCATTACGTTATATTTCCAACGCTACAGCTCACAATGAACGTTAAATAAAAACGGTCTTAAATTTAATTAACGCTCATAAATTATTTTTGGAACGCCAATAAAAAAAACAACACATTTCGGGTGCATATTAACGCCAGATGCTCGTGTCGTATTAAAGTGAGAGAACCGAAACCCTATGACGTCACCGAATGCATACATGTGGTCTACACAATATTCATATCTGGCTTAGCTTCAGGAAGTTCCAACAAATCCGTGTGATACTTTGTGACAAGTTTCATTATAGTATTTATGGAGAAAGAAATTTAATAAATTAAATAAATTTATTCATTTATTTCAAAAAGTGTTGGGCGCTTTGTCTAAATTAAATAAGTGTAGACATCATACCTAACCGAAAAGCGCTCCATTCTTTTTAAGTTAGTCATTGGACATAAAAGAAGTAACAAGATTTTCATTATTTTATAATTTTTAGTGCGTGATAATAGCATATTATTTAGTTTTTTATAACTACATAACTTTATTTTTTACATTTTAGACTTGTCTTAATTCCTTTTCTAACCATCGCGTCGTTTTCTTTGCGTTGCAATTTTCAATGTGGTTAAAGTTTCTTTGTCTTCATTTTATTCCCACGAGTGGCGGACAATCATCAGATCAGCTCGATGGAACCAAATTTATGTATTCTTATCGGTATTACATACATTTGCAAAGTTTCAAATGGATACACCAATTAAAATTTGGTTAAATTCGATTTCCAGGATTTGTTTACACACATAACATAGTTACAACTAAGGCTAATAAAAGCGTGTCTTTCTGTCTGTCCGTCTGTCACAGCCTATTTTATGTTAGATGACCCAATCACGGACGTATTTCGATTTTGGGGCTATATTTTGGGGGGCAAATTAGAAGATTTAAATCAAAAGTATTTTTCAAGAGCATCATATGACGTATCAAAAAAAAGGTTCGTTGTGAGAAATACAAATGTGTTTTTTTATGGTTTAAAAATGGGTATTTTAAAAGATTATAAAGAAAATACACGAAAAATATCCATTTTTAAACTATAAAAAAAACATATTTGTAATTCTCATAACGAACCCTTAGCCTCTTAACTGCGAAACTAATGAGCTAAGATTTTGAAAAAAATAGAAATACAGATTCTCCCACCTAATTTACAGGATAACCTAAACGTAAACCTAAATGTTAAAGTTCTCACGAAAAACGGAATGGTACGGAACCCTCTCCCCGCGGGTTTCGAACCTTGACTAGCTAAGCCTGGAATACCAAAAATACTTTGAAGAAATATAAAAGAAAATCTTGTTAAAACACAATATAACGCTAATTGAAAAATTAAATTTCATACAGATTTTCATTAAATAAAGTTAAAGTATATTCAAACAGTATCGTCAGTGTACGGGAATAAAAATGAATGCATTGTGTGAACGCACATGCGTAGGTGCAAATGAACTCTCGCCCGTCACGAAACCGGTGCAGTCATATCCGACAATTTAACGTAATATTATTAGATTAATTATTGTTACTAATAGACATCGGACATTTTATTCCAAAAACGTTAAAACCAGAGATGGACTAATTTTAAACTTTTATTATTGTTATCAGTATGATTTGAAATAACGTTTTTAATAATTTAACATCTAAAATTTTATTTTAAAAACGTTAAAACAAGAGTTTTTCTTTTGTGACTAATGCTTTTCGATGTTTTTTTAATTAAAATCTCCGATGTAAAAGTTATAAATGACCGCCTTACAGAATATGTGTAGCAAAATTCTAATCACATTATGACTAGAATTTTACTACATAACTGAAAAAAACACAAAAAATTAAGCTTTCTTGAAAGACATGTTATGCCATACAAAAAAGCTTAATATTTTATGAATTCTTTTTCAATTTTCATGCAAGAATCCCTAATACATTCCTCACATTATGCAGTTCATTCTAGTTTAACACATTAGATGTAATATCATAAAATGTAACGGCGGAAGAAGAAAAATATTTACTACGGTATTTAAACTTGTCACCCACAATTATATAACATCGTAAAGTTGCAAGCTTCTAAACTCTACAAAATATATAACTCTGTGATTATTTTAAACCGGATCGATACCAAATATGTTTTTAACATCGACTCGCTAATCGAAAGCGCCTATAAATATTACAAAACGCAACATTTCGATTTCCGAGCATTTTATTTATTCATGGGTAATCTGATTACGTTTTAGTTTATATTTTTGATGGTATGCTATATGGCCAATTTAATAATTTTCAGTGGTGTTAATTTTTTGTCACTTTCTAACAAATTTAACGTCACACAGGTTGTGAGGCGGACATTTAATAGCACTGTTAATTTGAACATTGACCATACAGAATAGCGCTACTGCTTACGACAGTTAACATTAGTATTTAGCACTGACAATTTTACTGAACCATGTCGGCAAATCAGACTGAATAGACTCAAATCGTTAGAGATATGCAATGTACGGCAGATTTCTTGAACATAATAGATTCTACAAGAAAATCCGCGACAGGTAATCTACAAGTCCGGACGAAGCCGGAATGGGCTGCGAGTATTTGTATTCAGCATGCGTAAAATTCAGCAGTGTTCTTCGGCACTATTGGATACGTACGAATATATTCAGCTTCAGTCTACCAATTGGAAATATCTTAGACAGCTATAGAGTACGGGACAGGCAGTGCAAAGCCGGTTGATTGTACAGTCCACACAATCGAAAGTCAGTCATGTGCAACCCCCTGTGAATCCGGATAACTGCCACTAGCCAGTGCCAGTTAAACTCAACTAAACCGTAATATACAGTGCCACGCAAAAGTAACACCTACATTTTATATAATTAATCTATACTAATAACAATAATATTATAAACATGTTAAGTTTGTAAGTTTGGATGTAGGCGTTAATCTCCGAAACTATTCATCCGTTTTCAAAAATGTTTTCACCAATATTTAGAATGGACCTTCAGGATGGACGTAGACTATATATTATGGCGTTAAAATAAAAGCGATTTTCGTGGAGACAAATTTTGCAACGTAAAAAACTGTTGTCAGTATCGTGCGAGGCAAGACTGTAAAACGGTGGAAGCGAAGGTTCCACTACTGTTGTTGCAGCCGAGTAGCAGCAACTTATATTATTAAGGAAGCTAGTCGGTGTGCATTTTCAAGTTTGAATTCTTACGGTGACAAATGGTTGATAAATTTTTCCCGTATCTAATGTACTACTTTCCAAACTGTTTGCCACTGTTTAATTACTATATACGAACTAGTCCTAAGCTACTGTATTATGCAAGTTGAAAAATGTTAATCTTGGTGGCAAAATTCAATCTTCTACAAAAGGTCTAAACTAACTGTATCCACCGCACAACTCGGCCCCGATTTGTCTTGAACTAATTTGCACGTTAAATTTTAAATTACACACGTAAGTTAACGATTAATAATTTTATCGAAAATGATGTAGTAGTTCTCGAATTACAAGCAAACAAAAGAGGACATCAAATATAAAAAGCACTACGTATATGTAAAGAAATTTTGTGAAAATTTCAGATAAATTTTCGATTCCAGTTTTATGCATTATTATATAGACTGATATGACAGATTGTTACCTATGTACGATCGCGATATTATTTTGATATATTTTTTTTCCAGAAATTATAATAAAAGTAATTCAATTTTATATTTTCAACTTCTACTGTCGAGCGTCTATAATCTACAATTTCTCTAGGGACTATCCATAAAATACTTGACGCATTTTTAAAGTTTTTTACCGTCGCCATTTCAAGTAACAAATTTAACAAATCATCAGACCCCTGATACGGAGTCACGCAAAATTTTTCTCAATCAGGAACCATATGAAGATATGAATTATTATTGCACAAAATAATTAGTGAATTTTACCAATATAAAATTTTTAAAAAAAGTATAAAAATATTGTTTTTGTATATGCTCTCAACTGTTTGTTGCGTAACGTAAAGCAGGCTACCACATCCTCCTATAGACCGAAACATAATAATTTGAATACCCCCCTTTCCCCAAGTACGATAATTTCTGATGATGTCCGGTACCTCGACCGCATTTCCAATTTATTAGCCCTTTTATGTAACTATATTGATTACACTGTTTTCCCATATGTCACACCCCAATATTTTCTGCACATTTTGTATGTGTTAGTGGGCATAACTTCATAGGTTTCCGTCATTAGAAGTTACTGTAATGGACGATCATTTACCTTACTACCGTCAGTCCTTTAAATATGGAACCGGCGTCTATAGTCAAAGGGTTGATTAATCCAATAAACTATTATACTGGAGAACTTCTTAGTACGTAGCATCGTATCGACATCTTAATACAAGGTTTCCGGTAAGTGATAAGTATCCTGAACCAAAACCTACTGTTTAACAAGCTGTGGAAGACAAGTTTCCGGGTCGCTAAATCCATCATATTATAATTAGAGATGTTCACTGAGAATTACTATAGGCACAGCAATCCCTAGTCTATTAATTTACTGTGAAACTTTGAGGAAAAAAATGGCAGGAAAATCTAGCTATACAACTGCAATCTGACAATTGTCAGGATTATTGTCTGTTCAACCACCATTAACGTTTACAATGTGCTGGTGTCGAAGAGGCAATAAATTTGTCAACACTACCCAATTTAATAATAAACTTGATTCCAATTTATTATAGTGGTATTTTTAAATATTTTTCTTTTACGTAAAGGAAGATTTGGTTGAGGATCAATAAATAAAAAGCTTTACCAAAGTTTCGCTATGGCCAACGTTTCGAAGATGAAAATACATTTTTCGAACCGTTGGCCATAGCGAAACTTTGGTAAAGCTTTTTATTTATTGATCCTCAACCAAATCTTCCTTTACGTGACATTCTATTGGATCAACACCACCATATACGAAGATTTTTCTTTTACGTCTAATTTTTCTTGTAGTAGTAGTATTTGGCAGATGGATAATCAACATTGGTAGAAACTGTCCTTTTTGCTTCAGGATTAGTAATTTCTTAGCTTTGAACTTCAGTTCTACCTGATAACATGATTTTTACGTCTAAATTAATAGTCTACAATCTACATCGTTGAAACAACAACATAATTTTATCATAGTTTCTATAAGTTAATCTGTAAAATAAACACGTTGAATTCAATTAGAAATCTGATTGTGATCAGACGCATTTTTATACAATCTTGACTAACTCAAATTTTCATATTTTATTTCTTATAAAAATAACTGACAAAGAAACTGCATCAAAAAAGAGCGAAAATACTCATCCTTTTTAAATCAGCATTAACCGCTTCGAAGCCTAGCCTGCATAGTTACAAAATAGACTATTTCTCCCTCGCTTTCCGTAGTTTAATGTTTCACTTCGAAGCCTAACGGATCAAACTTATTCAATATCCAAGAAAAAGTGCGTTCGCATGTGCCTAAAGAAGTTTTCACTTCAAAAATGAAACTGTCATATTGCCATTTTCTATAGCATAATGCAGAAGGTTAGAATCCTTTTACTTGTAATCATTAAAGAGAGAATCGATGATAATGTTATTCCTAAAGAACTTGATTGCAGAATATATGATCCAATGGTGGCTTTTTTAAGAGAGCCCTGTATAATCAAACACTAATATGATTACAGTTGATATATGAACATGTGCAACAGCCGTAATATACTCACTGAGCAGAAACCGTATTATAACACCGCAAATTCCAGCCTTTCAGTGCTAAGTTCCGAATGTCTGTTTGCCACCCAGATGAGTCTAAGCCACTATATTTATATTATATCTTGTCTGCCTTTCTGACACAAATCTAATAACTAAATATGGTCCAGTATCGCAAACTGAATTTTGTTTCCTTCGCAAAAGGAATAAGTAATTAACAGGCACAAAATAATTTATATTCAGAGACGAGGTTTCAAAATATGTGTGTCAAAGTTTTTAATAATCGTAAAAAAACAAAATATGCACAACACGGTGGATCACAGATTTTTACATCTTTAAAAAACTTTAACTTCTTAATCGAAAAAAAATACCGAAATTCGCGTGTAACTAGCCTCAGAAAAATAATAAGAGTGAATAGCTATAGATTTCTACGATTGTTACAATGCTAAATTAGAAAAATGCTCCCCATAATATTATTACAAACGGCAGCACAATTATAACTATATAGATTTCTACGCAAAAGTTTTACCACAAGAAATAACATAAAAGTGACTTAACAAGAAATAAAATTACATTTAATCAACAAAGACCGCAGATCAACGAAACGAACTAATAACTAATAGAACGCCCTAAATATATTGTCACGAAAGCTGGCTTTAGCCATCCATAAAAATATATATAATTACATGATGTATTTTGTGTATCGAATGAAAAGGGTTTGAAATGAACCGTGTAGTAAAACACTACAGAGGTGGTCTCAAACCAGAATTCATATTTAAATAATAGAAGAACGTAATTTTCCCATTTTTACGTCAAAATGGTGAGAACCGGCACACTTTGTACCGTCCAGTGATTCTGCTCGCACCATCCTGTAGCAGAGAAGCACAACCGTTTCCTGAGCAATGTTTTAAAAAATTATTATACTTTAATTATTAATATGACAAGGTTTAAGTTACCCTCGCCCTTCATCACGCCCGTTATAAGACAATACTCGAACTGTCGTGCCTCGCAGTGAAAATTGCTTAAAATATTCTCTGGTGATATCCTTTCTCCTTATCCCCTCTATTGCATCTGTAACGTTTTATCCATATCCAATCGAATATCACTTTCATTTACCGCGTCTAAAATATCTGTTAGTGCTTTACTGATCCCTATCTGCGAAGATTGTATAAATTGAGCTTTTCACGTGAACATAAAATGGCTGAAAACAGTTTCTATAAGCGTAGGCCATTCCAAAAGCAATTAGCAGTAATTATGGTCAGCAATCCAGTGTCAACTCGTTTTCATGAGCCTGTATAATAAGGGCCACCCTTGCACCTCACCTGCAAAGGGCAGCCTTCTAATTACACAAACGGAACAAGCCTCATTGGAAAGTGAGTGCTTTTCCTGTTCCTCATCACAATTCAAAATAATGTAACAGTCTGTTAACTCGTCAACCTGTCCGACTCTCCTCTAACCAAACAATAGAACATGTTAAATGACTCATAACTTTCCTACAGTTCATACTCCATTATCTGCAGCACACCGATATATATTATATACTTAAGATTGTTTCAGCCTACCGGATATTGAAGCAATTCATATTAAATGAGAATGATCGTAACACAATAAATTACCCCGCAGTATTATGAGAAGCTAAACGATTATTTTTATTTATTTTTTTACTTCTGAAAATAATACAATGTCTTTTTTTAAGTTACCAATTCCAAGAAGTATCTGATATATTTTCTATTTTTTATTGCCAATATAATAATTTCACCATAGAATCCCGAAACTCAAAAAAAAAAATCAGTTGTCTATGTAAAAAATATCTACCCATTTCATAAAATAATATTCCGATTTTGCGGGTCCCCCACTTAATTTCTAAGCACTTATATGGCTACCTTCACAAATTTTATTGCACAGAAGCTTCCTTAATATAATAAGTATTTGTTTGTGTTTAGACATCAACTAATATTTAACATAATTTAATTTTTTTTACGAACACAAAAAGACATAAAGAAGTGAAGCAGTCTTCCGATTATACATAAAATTGGGAGTACAAAGATAAGATTAATTATTTTCAGTAATAAAGGCATATCATTTACATCGTTTCAAAGTAATGTTACTATTTAATCATTGCTAATATACTCTAATAAATTTATATTGTTTTAGTTAATAGTCACAGATCTTTTTTATTACATTACATATATATTTATTTATTTATTTTTTGTTATTACAGTACCTATGTACATCGTACTTAGTTTAGGAGCTAGACGGTTATGGCAAACGACAAAAAGGGGATAATAATATGAAGAACCGGAAATGATCAACAATTTACAACTACTTTAAATGATATTAAATGATGCAGACATCAGAGGTGAGGATCATTTTATCAATTAACATGAATTAAATCTTTTCGAGAGCATAAAAAAACTTTTTTAAAAGCACATATGGCATGCGTAGGTTGCAACTATTTGTTTTGTCATGCAACCGTACGATCTTAATATTTGTTACAAACCAGATATACTAATAACTGAGTTAACTGATGGGTTTTAAAAGACATATACTTATAACAGTTATAACTTTTGGTATAGCAGACCACCCAAATATTACATTACAGTTTTAATACAGACACACAAATGTAATTTATCTCGCATGCGTTTAAAAGCAAACTGTAGCATCCTCTATAATTATTCAAATTAAATATTATGTGACTTTTGATGCAAGGCGAAAATATTGTCATTAATTTTTTTACTAGAATTTTCCTTCATTCTATAGGACCACTCTAAAAGTCTTGTAGTCTATTTCAAGGTGAAAACGATATAAGTACCTATAAATAAATGCATCATTTTGTCGGCAATCCATTTTTTTTTTTTGTTTCTTATTGTTGATCACTTTCTATTGTAAAGACAATAAAAAAAACATATTAGAACACTCGGTAAACCTAATAGGTAGGTATATATAAAACTGTAACGAAACTATTATCTCTCATAACACGTTTTTAAGTAATATTTTGTGCATATAATGATAAAGCTTTAATCGCTGAGCACATTATTAAAATATAAAAAAACATTGTTAGATTTTTTCATTGTGAATATCGAGTACATCTTTAATTAATTTCTTGTACTGGTCTGTCGTCAATGCTTATAATTTACTCCAAATAGCGTTACACAATTAATCATATCTTTCACGAAAATAAGTTACTCTGGCATCTGACAAGCTCCGCCCTCCATCGACCCCTAACCCAGAACTCTCTGATTAATTGATACAAATTTAATGTGCCTGAAACAATAGACTATCAATTATGTTTTGTATTGTATATTAGTTTATATTGTATTCATGTCTACTGTTACGAGCATCGTTCAAAACAATTTTCTCAGTTTTACTCGGCATTAAAATAAAGATCGAAACATCGCGTTAATATACACATTATTTTTAACTATCCATCAAATTATAATTCATTTAATAAAACAATAATGCTACTTTCTGATTTGAAATTATCGACGTATCTTGTACAAAATGAGTGCAGTTAAAAATACATAACAATCTTATCGTTTAAAGTAAGTAAATGTTATTTAATTTTAATTAAGAACAGAGCTAATTATTTCAACTCTACAATGCGTTTTAGAGTTTTAGCCTTGCGAAAATACTATCATTTCAGGCAAAACTTAAGGCTATAATTTTTTTTGCCGCATCTATTGTCATATTAAAATTATAATCATAATCAAAAAAACATAAATTTGAATAGAATTCGAGAAGAGAAAGGTAGATTTAAAGAATGCGTTAGGGCCAAAGAACACTAATCAAATGTATATACGAAAATTTCACAGGAGTTTTTGGTACGTCAAATAATCGTATGACGTGAAAATGCGTTATACATCAAGCCTTTGTTCCAGTCAATATAGCAACCAATTAACTATATTACAATTCGGCTACTACACTCAAAATACAAACGTGAATCTTACAGGAGTATAACCGAAAGTTACAGACTTGTTAGAATAGCCCTGTTATTATAAATAGACAAATATAGAGACAATTTATTTGTCATGGCATCAAAACATTAATTTGAACATCACAAGTCAAAAAACAAAATAGTACATATTATACAGAAACAATTATGTGGATTTTTAATACGTAAGAAATAATTCCCAGAAATCTAAATGCTGCCAATCATGGAACTAAACATTTTGTTAGCTGTAACATGTGTGAAAAATTGGTTGTTTTCAAATATTCTACTACATACATCGAGGTACCTGTTACAAAATCAAATTCTCTACATTGTTAGTATTTTTTGCTGCATAAAATATAACAGTGAATTAAACAAATAAATGTAATCACTAACATTACTATATATATCATTATCAAAAGTGATGCGTTGAACTTTGTAATCGATTTAATAATGAATTTTAAAACGCACTAATCCCAAGAAAATGCGTGTAACAATGTTTACACAGAAAGCTGAAAGGCGCAACTTTTCCTTTCATATTTTCAGAACATCTGTATTTATTTGCAGGCATTTTAAAAGCTTTAGAAGTGAAAGCATAAGAGTGGATGCTTACATAATAATCAAGTTGACACGATGACAAGTTTTATATTTTAAAAATAAAATCAATGGAGGTATTATAATACCTTGTATATAATCCTTTCAAATATAATGTCATGGCAACATTGACGCCATACTAAGTCTTACATAAAACAGTTACGGAATTTCTTTCTGTAAATTCGTTTTCTCCGCCAACAAATATATTTTCTAAAAATTAACATTTTTTATTAGAGAAACTTCGACGAAAAACGACAAATAAGCACTAATATCACTTAGCAGGATCTTCTTCAACTGAAAGTAGAACATTTGTTCCAGCTTAAGACTTTGACGTGATTAAATTATGTCTAAGGTGAAAAAAAAAATTCAAACGAAATTTCCTTTATACCCACCTCCCTTCAATGTAAGTCAATGCAGGAAAATGATCCTTAATCAAAATGGTATAAAGAGCTTTAGGACGATGTGATTTAGTAATTATTAAATAAAAAGAAGAAAAAAATCAAACGGGGTTTCGGTGGCTGTTCAAATGACACTCGTAAAATGTTGTCGAGTTAGAATAGCATGTCAACCAGGCTACATTTTAAGGCTAATTATATTACCATGCGAAATTATTACTTTAATAGCGTTGATAATTGATACTGTTATAATCTACAATCTGTCGATTGTGAATTTTTCAAAAATGGAAATTAAATTACACATTTTAATAATAAAATCTGAAAATTAAACCAAACGTTAAGACACTTGATTGCTTAATAATTCAATAAGCTTTTGATAAACCATTAATTCTCAGGTTAAAATGTGAAAGAATTTCCAATCTGTTATTAAAAATGTAATAAATTGAAAAATATGTATTGGTACTCGAACAAAGTAACGCTGATAGGCTTAAATAAATCACAAACAATGGTTTGTCTATTACGGGGCTCCCAGTTCCCATATTTTAATCTGAGAATTGATAAAAAGCATTCACTGGATTTGCAATTTATTACTAAAAAGCTTATAAAATGAAATTATAATTTGGTGTTAGGTCCACAAGTAATCCTGGCTGTTTGTTCCTTAAAAAAATACAGATGTATCAATAAAAGCTTTCTTACATGGAAAACTTGTCGATAATTTTGTTTATAGAAAACAATAATACAGGTGACGTATACGAGTAGATAAAAAGGTAATCGGAATATTTCACAGTGGTAGTTATTGTACACTTGTCACAAGGATTCTAAAATAAAATACATCGCTACTACATATAGAGCTTCATAATCATAGACTCTCAACATATATGTAAGATAGGGGTGCCTCTGGGAAACTGACAACCGCATGAAAACGTCATGGCAGGAAACTGCATAAAATACGTCCTCTAAGAGAATGGGAATGACGTTACCTCTTCGTAAATGAGGTTGTTCCGTGGATTCTGCAACAAGGCATTTATCATATCAACCGAATATTCAGATGAATGTGAATGAATATTTAACTTACATAAAGAAGTTTTTGCAAATCAGTGATGAAGATAATCATAAAAACACTACTCGGTCCAAATTAGGTCGCTTGCGTCAAAGACGTTTGTAGCAAGGTCGCCACAATTCAATAGCAAAACTATAAAGAGATATATAACGTAGGCTTGCATTAGATTTAATGTGTCAAAAATTCAAAAGAAATGTTTAGTCTTTTACAGGCATCAGAGAAATTTAGTAATAACGATGTACCACTCAGTGAAGCGTATATTTAACAAAACAAAATTAAATTTAAGGTGAATCAGCAACTGAACGGTTTCATTTTAAGGTTGATCTCATATTTTACTATCCGTTATCCGTAACACCGCACACGTTAGCAGAAACTTTGTTTTATTTATTATATATGTTAACACGGGCGAAGCCGGACATAAAATAGCCGATCCCTTGAATTGAAGAGACGTGTACCAATTACTTAAGAGTTAAACGGACAGAGAAAAAATTAAAAAATCATAAATTATGGCTTAGTATCCTACATTAACTGGCGTTTATTATTAATATTGATTGATTAGCAATCGAAGAAAATAGTTTAGGTTGAATCAGGCAACTTTACTAGCCTTTTAACTGTGTTTTTACTTCTAGCTTGAAAATATAATTCTAAAATAATTTCTAGAATATTAAACAAGACAAGCTTAAAGAGATGTTGTAATTGTCTTCTCATTTAAATAGCAATTATTTCCATTTAACAAACAAGGACAGAATATCAGCTACCGACAAGAAACGGTATTGGGTTTTGTCGATTTCATAATAAAATCAACGATATACGGTAGGCAATACGTAATACGGAACCGTAGCATACCTAATATTGAATCGCTGAAGTTGTCTCCACCCCTCAATAACTACCCCCGGGGCGTTACACTATATATATATATTCAATACGTGCAATCCGAACAGTCCCAATTCACAGTTAAAAATAAACTTTATATGGTACGGTGGTGAACGACAAACCTAACCTAACTTTCCTACGCTAAAATAAATACAGTAGCGTGCCATTTTCCGACATTTCGTTAATGAGTCCGTCCTACTATAAAAAAGTATACTTGTAACCTCAACGCGCGCGCGGTTGAAGTAAAACACGTAAAAATACATATATTCTTAACAGCAACAAGTATTCATAACAAATACAGAAAGTTTACATTTCTACATTTATTTATTTATTTATTTATTTATTCAAATAAGTTTCTACAGGCATAGCCCAATTACAGAAAATGTGTTGCTAAATTTCTGATACGTTTCTAAATTCACTGTAGGTATGTATAAAACAGAAATAAACAGGCAAAAAATAATGAAAACGGAAAATTCGCTCTAGGAATCTTTAAAACTGTACAATTTCAGACTATAAAGTTACGATTTTATTTACTTATATATGAATTTAACTAATTTCTGTATAATTCATTAAACAACAACTCTTACAATATGTGAACTTTGTAACCCTTTGCTATATACACTGAAAGAGTTTCGATTCTATTAAATTATATATGTATACTGCATAAACGGAGTATAGGTCTCACAATAACGTAACAAGCTTTCAATAAAATTTCGATATAATCGAACCATTCTTACTCAAATTTACAATAAGGATTAAGCAGAAGAAAATCACAATTTTATGTGAGATAGAAATTACGTGTTTATTTCAAACGAGTAACTTTTGACATTTGTTGTGACATAATCTGAATCGGGCAAATCAGCCAAGGGCGTTATTACGAAGTCATCACAATAAAACACGAACAAATGAACGGCGTGCGAACTAGACGTTTGGTGAGTTCATCAGATTATGGTCATGGGTATTTGCTCCGATATTATTTAAAGATGCTTTCAGAGAGTTTCACACTATTTTTTGTCAGAAATAAAATGAAACCAATAAATAAAAAATAATCCAGTTATTAAAGAAATACTTCAATTCATCAATATAATTGATGCAAACTTTATCCTGTCTCAACAAATAAAGCCCCTGCATCAGTTTACAATCTTCAAAATATCAAATTTGGTAGTTTATATAACATATAGCATTATGCAATTCATAAAACAATATAACACACTGAATAGGATTCGGTTAAATACTTTAGGTTAAACATTTGCGTACATTTTCTACGATAATAAAGTCTTAACAGTGTTTTTTTTTTTTAAATAAGACTTTACAAAAGTTAGTAAACATTTCCGTGAGCTTAAAATCTTTATTTCCGAGCTAGGGTAGTTCTAAGTTTTCATTCAACCGAATTACCTTCTGGTTTTCACTCTGCAAAATATATGCACGAAAATCGATAAGCTTTAAGCGTATATTAAATACATATACGTGCCTACAAAAAAAATACAGATTCTTTCAATTTTTACGGTTGCGCACCCAAAGGATCCAAACGGAATCCTATTATTTTCACTATTCTGTCGGTCCGTCCATATGTCGCAGTCTTCTAGCTCACAATAATGAAAATGATATGATAAATTGTGCAGCTAGTAGACTGAAATCCAAACGAATACTTTTTTTTTATTGAACTTGCATTTTAGAAACTACTATATTCTAAAAAAGCAACTTGTTTTCCAGAGAGACTTAAGGTACGAAAATATTTGACACAACATAATACAAGCGGCACGGTGTTTTTATGCTTTGTATTATTTCTTTGCTTCGCCGCTCCATTAAGAGAACCATACTATAACGATGACTCACTTTCAGGTATTTTTGAACCGCACTATATATGGATATAAGTATGGGTAAGGCCTCCGGTAATGTAGTTAGGTTGTCTGTGCGTGTTTGCAAGCCAGCCGACTGCGCCCCCCTAACAACCTACACCCTACGGCAACCGGGGCTGTATTGGAAAATATGTATATTATGTATATAAGTATACCTCTTTACCCAGGTACCTACTTTATATCAGGATTGTCAAACACGCTTAAGTGTTAACGCAAAAACATCATCTAGCTCAAATTCAGCCATATAATTGCAAATCAAATTACGAATTTTCGATAGCTATATTTACATTTAAAATTTAAATATAACTACAACGGGACACATATCCGAAGTTTCAGTAGGACCCATTTCCAGAATTTTGATGTTTGTACTACAGTGGCATTCCTCAAAAAGGAGCGAACCTGTCGACGCCATGTTACCATTATTACATTATATTCTTGTAGGCTATAGACGCTCGGTAGGTCGATAAAGTTTAAAATCTAACCAGCAAAACAAACATCTAAGCAAATGAGTTTACAGGGAGTTTTGTTTTGAAATAGATAAAATAAAAAATAAAAGAATAGTTACTTCTTACCACAACAGATTTATTCAGTGGATGTACATTTCGCGAGCTAAGCACCCATCTTCAGCAAAACACTAAACTGTTTAGTGTTTTGCTGAAGACGGGACCTTAGCTCTCGAAATGCACATCCACTGAATAAATCTATTGTGGTAACTATTCTTTTATTTTATTATTCCAACCACAGTGCTCTTAATGTTTATATAGGTAAAATAAAGGTTAAAATACACCGTCCAGGCCAAATATTAACAGAAATTACCCAAAATTCTGTTTAACATGCCTGATATGTTTTAAATATAAAATATTATTACAATATGCGTCTTCTACTATATGATATAAAATTTTACTTTCTATAGCAAACCCAATTCTAAAACTTTACAAGAAAGGAAACTGACAAAAAATTTATATGGATCATGGAAGAGTTTTTATATTATATTCTTTTTTATGGAAAACTGTAGGGTTGTAGTTATATTTATAAAAAAAATTAAATGAAAAAAATTTGATCAAAATAGCTCAAAAATCACCGGTCATAGAAAAGAAAAATTAACTGTTGTCTCTCTCGTCTATAAAAAGATACCGTCCGTGATTTACCGTTATTTTCGAATATATTGAATTTCATCTTCCAAAATAATCAAGATACTGGCCTGAGGAGTCGTGTCTGTGGACTTTAAGTTAGTTACATTGAATTTTCAGACTTAAAAAATATCTGAACTGGCATAGATATACATATTATGTATGTTTAATCATAACTAGAAATTCAATTTACACGTAGTTATGATGAAAACCGTTAACTAAAAACTTGCAATAATTCCAGGTACGCCATTTAAACGACGACTTAACCATTTAAGCTTTGATTTATCAAAAAAGTATTTTAATAATGTAAAGTCAAAATTGTGAGATCAAAATTTTCAGAGAAGCAAATTATCAAACGCCTTAAAATACAAGTATGCATGTCAGTAATTTAATCAAGCACCAAAAAAACAGCTTCTGAACATTATTAGTGTATTTGCCATAGTATGGCAACATACACTATTGGCGTCGGTCGGATGGCGGGACCTAGGGGTCGGACCAAAATTTCTCGACGTTTCATAACCTTTTAAGCACTTTGGCACCATTTTTGGAAAAATTATATATATATATATATATATTATATATATATATATATATATACGTGCGGGCTATAACTTTCGAAAGAATTAATTTATTTTAACGAAATTTGGCACGCATGTTGGAATCCATCACCGCACGAAGCCTATTTAAAATGGGCCCAATCGGATCATTTTAAGGGTGGTTTTTAGGGGTTGAAAAAAGTTTTTGGGCCTAAAAATACCGAAAAAATTCTCAGAATCGTTTCAAAATTGAAATTTACTCTTTTAGTAGCAATTAAAATGTGCTCCCGAAATTGGAAAAAATCGGCCCGCCAGGACCGGATTTACAAATTTTATGAAAACACCAGTTTGCAGATAGTGAGTTATTTACTGAAAGGTGTATTTAATTTGGTGTAGATGTTCGATGATAGTAATGTTGCAATTAAGAAAAAAACTATTAATTTAAGGAGTGTATTAAGGGGTTAAATTTTTTATTTTGACCAAAAACAAACTTAAGTTCATGTAATAAAACCAGACTGCCTGTATTAGCAAATACACTATATTGTCGGCAGGGTTTGGGCACTGCGACCCGGGTTTTATTAGTGCTTTACCTCGACTTTACATTATCTAACTATTTTGAATACGCAAACATCAAAGCTTTTTGATTACATACAGCGCAAACTTCAAAAGAAGAATAATTATTATAACATGGTGTTGCTCGCATATTCTTGATACACAAACTAAGTTAAATTCAATGATAGCTTTGTTAGATTTAAGCTAAGTTAAGCATTTCAGAAGGTTTGGGTTGACGGATGGCACACAATAAACAATAACAGATTCTTGCGTATATTGAATTTACGTTGATAAATTATCCAACTCAATTTTTCTTAACTTTAAGAATATATAATGTTAGTTACAAATACCTCGTGAACTTTTCATCTCAAATTCTTTCCCCTCGTCTAAAAACTGTTACAGTTCTCCCGATGGTGAACACCAAATGAAGGACAAGAATAAAAAAAATCTGTAAAAATTATGAATTACGTAATATTTCACACGTAGCCAAAGCTTTTTTACAAAATCTGTGATGATCCTTGATTCTTCAGTGGACGTTTACCCGAATCTTTTAGAAATCAAAATAGTGTCGAAGAGTTGTAATCAATTAAATCGTTTGTGAAACGTTGAGTCGTAAACGCAACTCGTATAATTGCGCAATTTAAAATTTAGACTTTGCTTTAACTAATTCTTATTAAAAGTTGTGTGAATACTCGTCAAATCGAGAACGGGAATCAAGTAGTTAAGAGCAGTTTGGCTTAAATCATATTTCTGATTTTTTAAAGTTCGAAAGACGCACTTTTTTTCTCACTATTATGTCCTATCACAGCCTTCTAGTTCCTAGGCATATTAAGTAACTTGATAATCCACACCAAGTCACACGCGATTTTTTTAAGTTTATTTTAGGAATCTTCCGTGCATTTGCCGAACATAACCCTATAGAGTTTCTATGGGAGAAATAAGAAAAACATTATTGTCATTTAGTTCAAAATGGCGACGTTAGGGGTAGTAATACTTTGTAATACTTTAGCATAAATATATAAATAAATATGGAATTTGATATGTGATATTCCGTCCGAAATTTTATATATAAATACGGAATTCTATGTGTGAAAACGGAGTCGGTAGTCGGTACTCGGCCGATTTTTTCAATGCATATAGACCAACAGAACATCCCATTGTGTTGGACGATTTATAATACAATGGCAATCAATATGTTTGCTGTTCATTATTCTTCTTGTATATTACAACGTTTGAAGAGGACTTGACCGGGCACATAACAATGTTTTAGTTTCAAACAGAATCAAGTGAGCGCAAAGCTTCGAGTGGAACAAAGCCTTTTTTACACTAGAATAAAAACTAACATGCAAAGGGTTCTGACGACAGCTTTGTTCAATTTTCAATATTCATCAGACTTAAACAAGCCTCTGGCATTGTAGGTACATCTCCAATGTTCGACAATATTCACAACGACATAATAGCGAATTCATTGTTTTTCTATTGTCCTTCTTTTTTGCCTATTTGAAAAAATATGCTTTGATACTGAATAGAAAAAATATTTTTGAAAGTTTTTTATAAAATGAAAACTCTTTCACGCGAGTTTTGTGCTTTAAAGTAAAAATAATTAAATCCAGTAAAAATCGTAAAATTAAAAGTTTTGTGGCAGGCGCCAATTCAATTATAACTTCTAATGTACCTATATACTTTTATTAAAAACGACTAAACCCATTTCAATAAACATTATATAGGACAATTCCCCAAACATTCTGAACAAAATGGCGTCGAAATTTTATAAATCGGTTAACCCCTCGAGAAGCTATGACTGAACAAAAATAGTAAATATACCTACATGTCGAATTATCTCCTTTCTTAAGTCGGTTAGAAGGTAATGTTTGAAGTTAGGAGTATTAAAGACTACAAAAACAATGTAAATAAATTTGAAAATTGAATTTTATTTGTTATACCAAAGCGTAGCGCTTCAAAATCGAATACAAATAATGTTTTGTAATGACGATATGAAGTGATCAAAACAAGTCAATATAGTATCTAAGCCCTATTTTTGTAATGATTTCTAAACTACAGTGACTAAAATGTACCATGATTTAATAGATGATATTATATGAGCTGTTTATAAAATTTCGATCCACAGATCGCAACAAAAAATAAAAGAAGGGGGTTCTTAGTCCAACAACCCTAGTTGCAAAACGTCACTAGATGTTGTCCCTTTTGACACAAAAGACAACGGCTTAACATTTGGTAGGCATAAAAAAAACATTGTTTATTTTTCGGATGAGAAAAAAAGTGTTCGAAAGTTACATATTGTAGATAATAATCGAACAAACAACTCTCAGCCCTTCGGTTAACCGTGCTTTGATTTTTAATCCATTTACGGGATGTGCATACTACACCAGAATATAAGGTCGTCGTATTAAACTGGCGTCCAAAAATACTTAAATACAAGAAATTCGTTTCACTTCCACCAAATTTCGCTTTAAAGATGACGAATATTCTATGGTATAACGTCGCTATCGTTTATATGGCGTTCCCATGCGGCTCCTCTGTTACAAGTCCCCCGTTCCAAGATTTTGATCTGAACTGATTAAAGTAGGTAAATCAATTGGATTTTCATAACTGAAAAAATTACAGTATAAAATATAATAAAACAAACCGTGAGGCGAGTCAACCAATTTTCCAGTAGGATCAATATTGGATATTAATTTTCTTTTTGTTTAAACGAAATAAAAACATCTTGGTAAATTTAAAAAGAATTTTTTTGGCATCAAAATAGATGCTAACACGCTTCCATTGACACATTAACGAAGTCGACATCATTTTATTCTTCGCGAAATTTTGTGTAAAATCAAACTTTTTGCAGTCTTTTTGTTTAAATAAACCGAAAGACTGGATCGATTTTGAAAAAAAATCTCTCAGATCATACTTCTGTTAATGCGCGTGGATTGGCACTCTGACGTAAACCATAACATTTTTTATTTTCGAGATTTCATACATACATAGACACACGCACACTCTATTTTCGAACCCATTACAATAACTTCCTAAAGTACTGGGAAGTTAAAAATACTTAAAAAAAAATATTACTCCAGTTGCTCTGTAGAAGAGTAAGTAAACCTAATAATTCGCTATATATCGTCAATTCAGAATGAAGCAGCTATAGTTCGTTCACTGTGACAAGAGAGTACGTTACGTTCACGCGCTCTGCACGCGTGTACGCTTAATGTTCACGCTTGTTTGAGAATTAACGGATTACAAGAGATGTGACATTCTTTTTTTTAAATGGGGATTATTATGTGCCATGCCATTCTGCTATGACGCTGTCATCTAGTGAGTACGGAACTATATGTAGTCAAAAGTTCCAACATAAGCTCTATCTTTTTTACCATACACATACCGGATTTAAAAAGCGGTCATCAAGAGTAAGAGATGAGACGCGTGACGACCAGTTTGTATCTAATTTCTACGTACATAAATTATAGAGACTGGCCTTTACAAGCTCTATATCTCTGTTTCATGTTTGATGGGCATTTTTAATACACTTTTGAGGTGGCGCTCTTCAATTCTCTGTTTCATACCAACACATAGTTATTCCACCAAAAACATTTCGTCTGAAGTTGGTAACCAAGACTCACAAGTCCATAATGCTTTCACTGCTAAAAAGTTGTGAGATCTGTAGCAGAGCCAAGTCCCTATCTGAGCGTCGATTTGGAGCCTGTCCACAGTCTAAAGTATATACTCTGGACAATCGACAAATCCGGGTGAAGCAAGACCGGGCTGCTAGTCAAACTACATTTTGTCTGTTTGTTTCTACTGCTTCCAAAAGGAGTACATAATTCCAAATGAAGGCCGATTATATTCAGACTCAGCATATATCTGGATCATACAAAATATATACACAAATATTGTTCATCATGCAGTAGGCCTGAGGCCTTACATTGAGGGGTGTGACTCTGCATACGTCGACACATTTTGAACAAGGGTGTTAAATACTACCCACTGATCCCCTGGTCGGTATTTTGACCTTTTGTAGGTACCAGGCCAGATTAGTGTTTCACAAATGTTCTGCAGTTTATTTTTACACAGCGTGCATCCATACTTCAAGCATCAAGTTTTACATACGAAAATAGTTGAATCAGTACATATTTCCTGTAATTCTATTTATCAACGAAAAACTGACATGGCCCTTCAAGCAATAATGATCAATTATGACACGGTGTCAATCAATGACTAAAAAAGATTAAAGTTTTCTAAAAAACCGGAACCATGAAAACCAGTATTTAAGCAAAAAAAATCGGAACAAAAAACAAATGAAGCATGAAAAGCAGTTAAAATAGCTTTTGGTGACAATTTTCATGTTTCAGTTTCGAGAAATTCACGATTCAAAAAACAAAAATGTTTATTCCAATTAAAATTACATAATAATTCAGATTTATTAAACAGAAAATTGTTTTTAACTAACCGTATATATAGATGTGTATATATAGATGTTTTTTCTCAGAATAATATTATAAAGAAATGGATAATCGAAACGCTGTACCAACAGTTGTGAAGGGGTAGTTTTTGTTCAAAGTTTTAATGCAACAACAAAAGTGCTAGTTACATTATAAATAATGATTATGTAATACTCCCTTGGGATGCGTTGTATAATAGTTTATTGTAAATTGCACAAGGGTGTGAAATAAACATAAAACTGTTAACTTCTTACTACCTGCGAGTCGTAACGACAAACTTCAAAAATGAAAAAATGCACAATAATTTTAAAACAATATGAGAAGCTCTAAACAAAGTGGATTTTAGGTTGTATTTGGTCAAAACACATTTTTCATAAAATCTTCGTTCGAATTTCCTTATTACAGCCAATGTTAATTTAACTTGATCAAAGTTTCAATCGATACCTTCTTTTAGAAGATGACAAATACTCTCGAGTTATTTATATTGTTTTACAAACTGACATTTATTCAACAGTGGCTTGTTAAATGGCAGTAAAATTTATGATATATCAAAAATATTTGTTTGCACTATGCCTTATAAACTAGTTGCTTTTCATGCCTATATAGTGGTTGTAAATTGACCGATTTCGCACTAGAGCAATGCGATTTTATCAATCCAATAGTTATATCTCTGTCAGTTGCCATTTAAATCCATAGTACATATCAATAAAAATATATACCCGATTTTCATACGGTGAATTATAAAAATATCGTACCTTGAAATTCTTGAATTACTTGTGTAGCGATGTTTTCGAGTGAAGGTCTCACAAGAAAAAGAGCATTGTTCACAAATTCTCACCGCGAGTAAAAATTAGATATCAGGATATTAGTTACTACCTGACATTATTGGTAAATTTCTAGATGAATCAACTACACATATTTTCCATTCAAAGGCACCATCTTACACTAAAACACAGCGCAAATATAAGATATCAATAAAAAATCTCATTTGTCTAATTTAACCCTGAAAAGGTGTCCTACTATCATATTTTTACCAAAAGTTAATCTGGACTTCCACTGTCTATCCGTCCTCGCTATATAAATAAATATTAACTAAACATTCGTAAACACAGATTTTGTCAGGAAAACCACAGCTTTCAAAAACTACATATAATTTTTACACTCTGCTTACAAGTCACAACACACACAACTAATTTCGTAAATAGACAAATGTTAACTAAAATTTGATAAATCTAAATGTGTAATTTACTACTATTACGTAACTAATGTCAAACTTATATTATCGAACACTAGTGGTAGCGCCGTGTTATTGAAATAGGTTTATTTACCAACGTTCATATAATGTCTAAATAAAGTCAATAATTTTTGCTATTTTGTCATTATTTATGTGCAATGGTCCTTTTGCATTAATTTTCACATACCGTTTTTCTCTTTTGATATGTTCCGTAAAATCGAGTTTTTAATGCTTGTAAGTCATTATAAAGAACTAATTTAACACAGTAATATACAAAATGTATGTAGAAATTTCTTCCTTTTCGTTTAAAAAATTCTTGAATCGATCTAACATTAACTGAGAGTGTTCTAAGCAAATAATATTCTTATTTTCACTTCTCTGGAACCGAAATTCTACTCTAGAACTATAATGTTAAATATATAGTAATACAACTTAGCTAGATCGGTTTTTTGTCCCCCAATATCCCCTTTCCGTGAATTTCATCCAAATCCTTAGAGCTGATAGATACGCTAAGTTTCTAATCAAGATAGATAAATATATAAATATATATATATATATATATATATATATATATATATATATATATATATACATATATATATATACATATATATATATACATATATATATATATACATATATATATAAGAATTGCTCGTTTAAATATATAAGATATGCGACAGAGACCGGAGTAAGCGCTGAAAATTATGCACATGAATACTAATATGGCCGAGCGTGAACTGTCAAAAACATTACAAATATACTTATGTAAAAATAAGTAATTGTATACAAGACACGTGCAAAAAATATATAATGTATTTCGAACGTAATGCTATTATAACTCGCGTGACTATTAAAAATCGCTAGTTCCGTTTCAACACAACGTCACAACTCGTACATAATAGCTGAACTCACGTTCTAGATACATAAACTTACTTGTCAATACAGTTTTTAGTAAAGCCAGGGTTGGCTCTATCATTTTACTTTATGACTTGAATGATTCTGGAATATCTTATCTCTAAAAAATACTGTAGTGGTATTTGAAGGAAAAAAATAGATAAGTTATAAACAAACTGCATTAGTTATTGGCAATTGACTACAGTATAGATCTATTACTTGAGTACTAGTTGCACTAACATAAGTTGGACAAGTTGTTTTTCTTTAAATTGTTAAAATAAAAATAATTAAACAATAAATATAAGTACAGTGTGTTGAACGTGTGGAGTAAATAATATGCAATTTCACATGTGTAATTAATATATACCTACATAATAATTATATTTCATTTCCTATTGAAAAAAATTTAATTTTTTGTTGGTTTTCAGAAAAAGAACTTAAACCATGATGAAAATAATAAGTTTTCTACGATTATAGGTTGAGATTATTTACTAAGGCTTCCTAAAATACTTCTTTTGTACAAAAATCAATAAAAAATTAAAATTAGAAATGCAATTTCCTATTTATTACAGCTGGAACTTGTAGTCATGTCTAAAATCATAACTCTAAATATTTTTTAAGTAAAACTTCTTTTACCACTAGAGGGTAAAATCGACTCATAAGATTGAAAATGTAACGAAACGTTGCAATATACGTATACCGTATACTATAAAAAACCGGCTGTAGAATATTAAGCTAAGGTGGCGGCAAAGTAAAACAGTAGATGCCATTAATATTTTTCTTTTTTGCTTTTTTTTTACAATTATATCAGTTTTACTACTGTAGTGTGTAGTGTAAAATACACAGTCTTTTTTTCTAAATAAACTTTTTCTGTTAAGCCAATACGATAGAGGGTAGAGCTATATTGATTTAACACGTAAAATCGTATACCCAATAGATTGAACACAGACTATATCAAATCAAAAATGTTTGTGCTGATAAAAAGTTTGTGCTACAATTTACTCAACAATATCAGTTCAAATCCCTCATAATTTTTAAAAGTAATAAAAGTAATAAGTTCTCACAAAAATAGTTTTAAAAAACCACTGAAAACCAATTGCAGTAAAAATTAAGTCGCAGCACAATGTACAAAAAAACTTGACAGTCACTGATACACAGGAAGAGCAAAGTTTTGTTAGCAACTTTTAGAATTTTTGCTCGTGGAAATGGGAAAACAATCACAAAGCCAGTTTTCCTTCTTCAAGTTATATTCGCTTCACCGGATGCGACAAATAAATTATCTTATACATGACTGAATTTCACATTTTTTATTTTTTTTCTCTACTCCATAGTCTTCATTTCTAAATGTAAGGAAGACAGGTTTTAAATAATACATTTAAACAATAAAAAAAGAATTCCGACCGTTTACTCGTGCGTTATTTATTTGTTTATATATCAAAAGTTACTGACTGTATGTCTATTTTTGTCGCAGCAAATAATAACCAAAACGATTAATAATTATTATGTCTTCCCACATTCAATTATTCAAATTTCATATCAATGTCTTGGTTATCATATAAAAAATACGAGTCTTATCCAATCAAGGCTATATCTACACTAATATATAAAATTCTTTGTATGCATATTTAAGGGATTTTGATAAAACTTTTTTTCAAATGTCTCTATGTTTCCAGAAATGCTCTAGGCTACGTTTTATTTATTTCAATATTTTATCGCAGTTAGAAAATTTAATTTAGTACCTAATTTTTTAGCATACACATACTACAAATCCATACTAATATTATAAATGCGAAAGTCTGTCGCTAAACAGATTTCGATAAAATTTGGCAAGAAGATAGAGTGCATTCTAAGAAAGAACATAAGCTACATTGTATCTAAAAAAAACTTTAAAGGGATGAAATAACGGATGACAGTCCAATCATCACGCAATATCTCCAGAACTATTTAATATTATTTCATTTAATAACTCTAGATTCAAAACTTTTTTAAGTAAAATAAAATAAAATTGTGAACTTAGCTTTAATATAAAGTTTACTCATGAATACCATAGAGGTGGTGGTAGACACGTAGAATGCGGGCATATTGTAACGCTTTTTGAGGTTTCCGGTTCCTGTGAAAGCGTACACGATATTAAACAAAAAAAAAATACAATACCTACTCGATTATTATGTAACACACGGTATCAAATTCAGACTTCCGTTACACAGTAATTGCAGCAGAAAATAGACCAGTGTCGTTAAATTTATAGTAGGTATTAATCACCATTAAACAATATTGTGAAATAGTATTTTAGTCATTGCTTTTAGTTATAAACCTTGCTAAAACTTATCCAGTAGTTTCATCTAACATTTTAAGTGAAAACAACCGAGTAAGTGAAGTAGTAGTAACAGTACTAAAATTCATATTTGGAAGGGAGAAGATGATTATGGCATAGATTTTTTTCAGTTGCTCGCAAACAGTTATTCCTCTACCGACCACTTTGTTGAGATTTTCCATAATTTTTTTAAATGTAACTCGAGAAAAATATCGAGATGGCTCCTTCTATAAAGCCATGGTCGACAATCATATTCTCACTTTATCCCAATTTCTAGTATTCCCACACTCGCGCATTGCTAAAGTTAAAAAAAAGACGTGCGATTTTTTTGAGTAACAAAAATTGGTGACTCGAATTACCATAACAACTCTAAATAAATCAATAAATCAATTTAGTCATGACTCATTCTGATCCATTCATTTTATATCAATTTTAATGCTTTTGTACATATTTCGTCATTAAGATGATTCATCCCTCAGATTGTGACATATACTTATATGGGAAATATATTTATTTTATTACTGTTTTTATTAATGTGATTAAACATTTAGCTACACAAAATTTGGCTTGATTTCAAAAAACATAATTTTGCCTTAAAAATTAAATAAAAAAAGGTGATACTCGCCAATATTTCTTTACACCACGTCACGAGACTTCGAATTACGGGAAGGAAAATTAATATTTTGAAATTTTTTCTTTACAAAATTACATTAAAAATACTGACAAATTTGGCTTGCTTAATATTTTTTTTCAAATTTAATTTCTTCTGTACAAATTTTTTTTTGTAAAACTTCTGCTAATTTCTTGTTTTTATCTAATTTTAAATCGTTTTCTTTAGATCAAATAAAGTGTAAAAGTTGGCTAAAAGTCACATGGGAAGAATGGTACATATCTCTCGTTTATTTTGAAGCATTGCCATCAAAGATTGAATAAGGTTTTTCATAGATATTATAGATTTCCGATACATGATTAGTGCATTTTACATTCTCATACAGATTCGGGTGAAAAAGGGAGGCCTTTTTTGTATTAGCAAAAACAATTTTTAATGTGGGGTCAAATCTCCTTAATCTTCCTCTGGCAATGACCTTGACTATGTAGTTGTTCTTTTATTATTATTATTATTTAGCCACCCCGTACAAGCATTTAAACATAAATCGTTGGCAATCGTCGTTTCGTTATAGACCATTTAACCGGCTTAACGGCACCAGAGTGGCCAATTGATTTTCTCATTGCGCTTCTCTCCGACTTTCTCATATCCTTTAGTTATATTTCTTTTTTTTACCATTAATATCAGAGCTCGAAAAGGTACCGTACATTTTAAAACAGCATTTTTACTGCATAAAAATGTAACAAAAATGTTATACTATTTTTTCTAAAAGTTGAAACCCTACAAATTAACATTATCTTTAAAGCAAACATATGTTCTGTACTTCATGTTATGAATATTTACATTTTTTATTTTTAAATTTGATACCGGGCGCACTGCAGCCTCTCAGACTTATTGCGCTAACTACCAATCTCTTGTACCATCCGATTCAAAACCCTCGTTCTTGTAGCTTGTACAAACGTGAACTGGATAAGCATTTTAAATTTTAACAGCGTTTTGATTTATTTACCCTGAAGAACTTTATCTTAGTATAAATGTGTCATACGACACAGACACAAATCTCAAATACAGTAATTGTCTGCCGAAGTTACCGTGTTGCGCAAAACACTTGTATATGTAAATTAAAGCAACGTGGCGTAGTCTGTTTCGAGCAGTTCAGCAACGCAATTACGACGCCAATCATGGTAAAATAAAAACCAATGAACGACGTGTGAACTAGGCGTCCGTATGTTCGACGCTTTTAATGTACGTTTTACCTTTGCCGTGATTAAAAACTAATTTTTAATTCAAAAGCAAATAATTTGTTAATAATAGAAGGACTGGAATGAACATAAACACAGCAAATAGGCGCTACAAGCTTGCGAAAATATCTCTACCATACTCTATCTTCCTCACTCAGTGGACAGAAAAACATTTACGACGACATAATTATGGCAAAGGCAAAGTCAAAAGTTCACTATCTCCATTCAGTTGGTATTCTTTTTCCGCGAGCAATTTTATCCTGTTAATTTTGATATTACAATGTGCTCGCTTTTCCGCCAACAACCTCATATTGTTATTTCAAGTTACAGCGTGCGCACGAATCGTAAAAAAATCACTCTCATCATTTTTTTTCTTAACGCGCTAAAAGTATAGCTTCAAAAAACATTAGAATCGTCGATATAGCATAAACGTGACAGCTACACCCAAGTTAACTGACGCAAGTTGAGAGAACTATTCACTTGAGGGGTTTCTTATTATATTTATTATCATGTTTGATCAGACAAGGCTGGGTCCGTTGAACGAAGCCATCCTATCACACGTGATGGCTGTAATAAATAAGCACCCGGTATACATAAGAGGCGGGGGGCAAGGAACGTTAGTTAGACGCGAACTGAGTACATATAGATACTGGCTTTGGGAATCTACCCTTTAAGATAACGGCGCGATGCCTATAGCCTACATGCCTCAATGGAACTGCAAACACGTTGTGTGGATGGATATTATGATCTGACAGCACAAGAGATGATCACATAAAGGATTTCCACGTAGTGTGCGAAAGAAAGTTAAAAGAAACTTATCAGACGTGTTGATGGTTTTAACATTTAAATATGTACGTTGAAACCAGATGCGAATTTGTCGAAAAAAGACCTTCAGGTTCCTTATGAAACAAAAAATTAAAATTAATAAATATCATTGGCAGATCTTTTCTATTATATTCAGCTGTACCGCACTTTTAAGATTTCTAATTCTATATTCTTTAAACAGTTCTGGAAAATTCTCAAGAAAATCGTTTTATAATTTATTTGCAATGCCATTTGCAACAAAGAAAAATGTGGGACGACCCCATTACGATTTATCAATTCAAACATTTTAATGTTTCTCCCCAAAGGGTCAAATAATAATGCATCACTTTGATATTGTGTATAAAATTAGATAGATGCACAAACAAGGCATGAATGGCGCGAACTAATTGTAATTCACCGAACGAATGACATAATCGCACCAATTTATATGATATTCCTTTCAAGGCCGCGAAATAATTGGCACATTTCAATAAAATATAATTACGTGTCTACTTTGTTACACATAGCTGAAAACATACCACATAACATACATATAAATACCCTGCACCAGAACATACAAAAACTAATTGGATATTAATGGAATAAAAAATTGAAAATGCGGCGCCCGTAATCTATTTTGTAAAAAATGTAATTTTCCGCTAATTGTAATAATTATTACCATTCGACAAATAGCATTCATAACTGTATTTATATATTTTACAATTCCTATAGCCAAAAGACTAAACACTAACGACAATACAATTAAACTGCAACTCATTTGATAGAATGTAATTGACAATATTCACTTTTTAACACACCATGAGTGCAGTATGGTCCGTATGAATATTGCCACTAGCACTCCTAGAGGTTGACTTACTATAAATAGAGCAGCATGAGATACCCAAATCTTTTTTAATCGAAAAAATGCACCTACAGCCGAAGAATTTTAATTTTCTGAAATACTTTTAAATACAATTACAATGCACATTATGGCGTCAGTAGTAGACAGTCCATTGCGAAAACCGAACTGATCCTTGTTTAAAATTTTAAATGACAAAAAAATAAAAAGATAATTTTTTCAAATATTTTGGAAAAAACTGGTCGGTAATCGCTAGGATGCATGGGATTGTCCTTTTTATGTAGTGGAATTTCTCGGGCTTAATTTAAGTTTATAAGAAAATACGCCTTGTTCAAAACAAGTATTATTTATAATGTCTGTATTGATACCAAAAATAGCACTAGAACTTTTAGGCTCATTATTAGATTTAGAGCATCGTAAACATCAAAAATGTGCCCTCAAAACTGTTCAACAATATTATTTTTATACACAAATCTTACGTACCTTATCAACAGACTTAGGCAAATATTTATTGTTCTATGATGACATGTGAATTTGTTAGCGGAATTTCACATACCTGAAAAGAAAACAAGAACGGGTTAAATACAAATCACGTGAAAAAATGATATAAAATTATAGTACGGTGCGAAAAAATTAGACATTATGTGTGGGTAGGATATGCTTTAAATTGTTTCATTGCTTTGTGGCTCCATTAAGCGAATGATTATTCACTCTCAGTTATATACTATACAAAAAAAGAGACAATGTATTTGACACTAAACACTACACAAATAAAACTGGTATAATTGTTAAAAAAACAGTAATGGCGCCAATCCCCGGGATCAAACCTACGGCCACAAGGTTATGAAGCAACTGTTTTACCTCGCCGCCACCTTAGCTTAATATTCTATAACCGATTTTCATAGTGTAAATATGTACATTGCGATACGTTCGTTACATTTTCAAACTCATGAATTAATTTTACCCTGTCGTGCCAAAAGAAGTTTTACTCAAAAAATGACCACGTTTTAAGTCAAATTCATGCTAAACTAGAATAATTAATTTAATTTAGATAGCCATGCCCGTATTCAATCTTTGTACAGCTACTCATTTAGTATATGTCTTCCTGGTTGCACTCATTTGTTTCCTATGTTCTCAATCCTGTGACACTGTATAATCAACAAAAAATCGATGGACAATTTATTCAAATCACGCCGAGAAAGTGTAAATCCATAGACGAAGAAACGGGAAATATTTCAGAGAGATGAACAAAACAAAACAAACGCAAGTAACGTCACAGCCGCCATTACCAGATTGAAATAATGCGACTGTCAGTTTTCTATGTCATGTTTTATATCCATGATGGATTAACATTCTATAATAATATTTCATACGTTTTTAAATGACATAGCTATAAACGAATTATCTTTTAAGCTTACTAAACCATATAACAAATTTATCAAGGGAATTTTACAATGTATTTTTTCAGTAAAAAATCACTGAAAAAATTTCGTACAAACAAACTCACAATATTTGACATATTATATCACGTTAAGACACAGATAGATGAACAGACAAAAAGACAAGCAATCAATAATGACAGTAAAAAATGTGGAATTTATACGGTTTCTGTTTTCTATAATAAAACGTCAGATAATTGAAATATTGTACGAATACAATCTTCTTAAAACACGGGTTTTATACGTTTTTACTCGCAATATAAATGGAACGACATGTACAATTTTTTTAAGCATTAAGAAAAATTATTATAACTAAATTTTTGTTTGGCTGGTTTTAATTCACTGAAAATAACCCACGTTCATCTTAGGCTTTAAACTGAAACTTCTTTAGGCATAAGTATGTACTATGCTATTTAATATTCAGTCGGCAAGGTTTTAAACTGCGACCTGTGATTTTTTTGTCTTTATAGGTAGTGAAAAATACTTTAGCACTACAACTTTTACCGAAACACGTTTCATTGGGTAATCCGATATTGTTTCAACTATGTGCACAGACTGATGACCAGATCATCTTAAAACGCTATGACAATGATCAACAACCAATGGCTCGCGAACACGAATAACATTCAAGATGATTTTGCTTAATTAATTATCTACCCAATAGTATTAAAAAATCGTCAGTATTTATGTATTCCTAATTTAGACCGAAATTTTATTACTTAGGGAGAATTTTTCTATACTGATTGTACACTTCGAGAGATATATTCATCAGCAAAAACTAAACCGTTTATTTTTTGCTGAAGATGGAATCATACCTGTCGAAATATATACATATATATACATCCAATAATAACATTGCTGAAGTTAAGAATTGATTCAATTGTTGTTCTTTCTAGTTTTCAGACACAGTACTTAATGATAATGGATCCAAAACAACTATTTGCTATTTTTTAAGGTTCTGAGGAAGACACAAATTGAGAAGGTTAACACATAAACAATAATATTCAAGTTTACTCACATTTCAGACATTATCAATTACGTAAACCATAAAATACCACACGAGGATTGATTACATTCCAGCACAAGAATGTAAAACAATGTAATTAATATAATACACATTCAAAATAGAGAATAACATAAGTCGATTTCGCCAGTACAAGATGACTTGAAGATCGACTTTGTTAATTAGCGGTGTAAGTCGACTAAATAGCCGAATAGTCGTGGTCGGTAAATCAAAGAAAGAATGATGTTATAAAAACTATCTTCTGGCATTTTATGTAAAAATAATAGGTATAGATATAATAAAATATAGAAAGCAAACGAGTGTTTTGTTGTATCAATCAATACCTGGACAAACCAGCTTAGCTAAAATTTCAGGGCGAATAAGCCGACTTGACCAAAGCTCAATTCGAAAGAGTTGATCAAGGGTGCAAGTCGAATTTAGTTGAAGTCGCTCGATCTCTAATTCAAAACAATTTTCAACCACTGTTCTGCGTAACACTATCGGTTATCTCTGAGGACCGGAGACTGTGTTAGACAGACTAGGGAATACCGTCGTATCGATGGCTGCAGAAGCACCGTCCTAGTGGTTTGATGACTATACAGTTAACTGAAGCATCTCAAATGTAATAATAGGTAATCTGAACCTTGTCCGTATCTACAGCCTGAACATCGGTTTTCGTATTAGTCTAGAACATTATCGTTTAACATTTAATTAGATGCATAAACTGTAACATACAGGTGACCTAAAATGTCACCAGCTACACAAAAAATGCGTAAACTACATAGAAAAAATTCATTGCCGAACATCTCTCCAAAATTCTGAATTACGGTCTCTATCGGTAATAGATATATTATAAGCTCCCAGTTTCTACATTGTAATTCAAGAATTGGTAAAAGCTATAGGTCCAAATGACCCCAGTTGTTGGTGATCTTAAAAAATGACAGACATACCGACCTTATACGATTTTAGCTGTAATTTAGATATTTTTACGGATCACACCGTGGAAATATATTAAGATAATACTATATAAACGCGAGTAATATAGCGTTCTAAATTAAACAATATGTGGCTATCGCAGACGATTAATTCTCAAAATGTAATGCTTCTCAAAAGGTAGCGAACGTTCTCAAAGTATTCTACTGCACGATTGTCTTTACAGAATGAAATTTTAACGTTGTTAATAAATAGTATAGATATAGTTGAGATTAAAAAAAAATATAGGTCATTTTTAAAATATAGGAATGAACATTTATTTCTCAACAAAATTTCCATCGCTTTCAGGGTCTTTGCTAAACATAAAAATAAAATAAGTCGTCAAAGATCTGAGAATATAATCCTTTTCACAAATTAAAGTGTATACATAATACATTTTATATACAAACAAACAAACAAAAACGATTTAGTTTTTTACTAGCAGCACAGTAACATTATTTTAGTCTGATATTTTGCAAGTGGATTAGCGTACGAATTATTGAAATTATAAAACTGATTATTATAATTTATCAGTTGACGTTTCGGTAAAAAAATATCTTTAAAGTTTTTTGTTTTTTTGTTATTACGTTCGCATTATTTGTCTTAAGGTTCACGCCCACAATCGAGGAATAATTTATACTTTAGATTGCTATCAAAAGTAAATGAACCACCAGTTGGCAATCATAATAAATCAACAAGACTGTAAGATAGCAAGATATGATTTGTATATATATAGCGAAGATCCTAGAAAGCTATAGATGTCTGTGGGACCGGAATGTCTAAACAAATAAACGACGATAGATAAGTATAACATAGTAATTCTCTATAGCTATTCGAAACTCTTCTATAAACGCCTTGAGCGATGTTTCAGCTTTGAGTTTCCTGTCTACACTTCAAACTTCAAGAGTGTCACTTTTGAATTAAAACTGAAAATAGTGAAACGATCTCAAATTTGCTTTATATCAGGAAAATTTTCGCTGAAACTGTGTCCAATACATGATTTTATGATATGTTGACAAAACCTGTTCCCTCCTCAAAAAGTTTCTGCTAACAGTTACGTAACACGATGATGTGTCGCCTGTGGACGGAAGTTTAAACAGCTATACACATATCGTATCTAAAGCGTATGCTAACATATGGTTAAGCGCAGTGTACTTATAAAAAACTTTAATTTAGAGCTCGTGTCTTTTCGCTCGGGACTATGGAGCTGGTAGTTTTAGCAAAAATGTTTTCCTCACTATAAATAATAAACGCATTTTAAGTCAATTTGATCGATTTAATATGTCAAAATCCTAAAGTAGATTTAAGTTTTGATACAGATTTTATTAAACAAATAATTTCATTTGAGGTAATGCTAACTTATTCAAGGTCGTTAAATTAGTCCTTAATTATTATACCATTAATTCCGCCATTCGGGTATGTGGAGAGCGTATTGATATATTACGGTCTCTATTCTGCCTTGAAATAACCAAATTATTTACACACACTAGTTGCATTTTACACAAACCGCATTAAAAACTTTTGAGCCTCACCAACATAAGCCCACGAGGGAAGTGAAACTTTTTTCGAAATTATTTACTGCAGCTGAAATGATGACGTATTTATTACCTTTCTCGCGATCAAGGTTACACTTATATTTATCTGCTGTTGAATCGTTTTCCGTTTAAGAAAATTTCGAACAGATACGTCGCTTAAGAAGTTTCACTTCAGAAACAGTATCTAAACGAAGAAACTGTCATTAAATCGTCAGACAATGAAAGCAGAATGCCAGTATTACATGTGCAGCAAGTTAGTCTCTCAGGCTAACTTTATTTCAGGATCTAGACATTTATCTTTTATCCTGCTGACCGCTGTTAGGCAGCGTAGATAATCTCTTCATCAGTGTAACTTTATACACAACACAAACAAACTCCAATCAGGAGAAAGCAGGTATTTAAATGGCGTATTAAATGTAGGTTTTGTTTTGTTTTCCCTGTTTTGTTTTGTTTCGCTTTTTTATGATACAAACACTGCTACTTGATCGCTTTTAACAAGATGTGTAATATAACGAGGTTCAATCTCATTTTTTCCTGGTTTAATAGTAATGATATGTTATAAAAAACAATTCATTAACACGCATTTACGAGTACAAGGATTCCAACAGATGACAGACAGTGATATTAAAAATTGGTATCGATAGAATGTTTGCGTTTTCTGTTTTAAACACACTATGAGAGCAGCTGCCAGCATGCATGGGTCTGCAGAATATTTCGATCAAGGGTGTTAACCCTTGAAAATTTTCCTCGACGAGACGAGATCAACAATTCTCTCATCTCGAAGTTAGAGAAATAGATACATGAATTATCGAGATCTCAACAAAACCAGAAGCAGAAATTTTAGTTTTCGATAAAATGCAATACTACGACTTTTGGTGACATCACAGTCCCTCTGATATATAATCAGAACGATTTAAAAAAAGAGTGAAATAATTTTTCCTTTCATTTTACTATCACCCTTCCTACCAACTAGAATCCGGTGTAAATACACCACTACGATTGAAGTAATTGCGCCGATTTTTAATTGAATGTAGCCAAGAGAAGTGAGAAGGAAGAGAAAAATGTTTTATCCTTTTTTTAAGTTTGTTTATTGTTTTCAAACTTATTGTAACCGCTAATTTAAAGTAGAACTGTGAACAAAAAATGAATCTCGTTTTCTTCGCGTTAAATAAAAGATGCTATTTTTACTAACGGAAAACAAGTCGTCTGTCTTAAATATGTAAATCGCATGTGTTTTTCAAGGTTAACGAACTTGAGTTCATTGAAAGTGCTTCGCAATAGACTGAGTGACATCTGATACAAATAGCAAGTCAGGAAATGCTTGAAATAAAAAATAAACTCTTTTATTTCTGGCGCAACTACAATATTCTAAGAATTTCTTTTTTAATTTTCAAGTACACGAGTGTTTTTATATGAGACGATTCACGACAAAATTTACGAACCAACTTTATTAAAATGAGAACAAGGCACACATTAAGGATCTTTTGCGGTAATATTTTTGTTTAACAACTATAAGCGAGCGGCGCGGGCGTAGTGATAGAACACTGAATCTAAACACGACTGATCTCGTTAAAATTCCAGAGAGTAAGAATGTTTGAAAAAATATCTTAGAAATAACAGAAATAATTGTAATTGCTTTGCATCACAGTGTAAATAATGCTTAGTCGCTACACACTGTAGTTATTTAAATTAATAGAAAGAAATTTTTCTGAGCACTACTTGCTTTGGTCGAACGATCGACAAAAAGCGTCATTTAAAAAAAAAAGAAATCGGTTGAGGAAGTACCGCTGGCGAAATGTTGAAAGAAAACTTCTATACAGATTCGAAACTCGGCGGCAGAGAATCGGCAAATTTCTCAATCATAAGGTTTTCCATGGTTTTATATTATTTACAAGGTCATGACAGATTCTTTGTTAAACTCTTAGTTACATCTAGTTGTCTATCTTATCTTAATTTTCCTGCTCGAACATCGCTATTAAGTTAATTTCTATGGATAAAATCAATCGACAGTTTGTTCGACCAATTATTATTATTTATAATAAAGCATTAGCTGTCATCTCTATCTACTGGTAGTCAAAGAGAAACCATGTTTCATAAAAATAGAATAAAAACACTCCTTTAGTCTGGACAAATCATATAATGTGTTTTATTTAGAAGTGTAGAGAATAAAACCAACTTTTTTATAAATTGTAAATGAAATCCATGCAGGGGTCACGAAACATTTGTGTGATTTTTTTAAAGCCAGACGAATTTAAATTGTTATGAAGAAATTAACTGTGGGCGATCCATTATGACGTCTATGTATTCTATATTAAACAATGTACCTACATGATTTTTTTTGTCGCCTAACACCTACAAGACGTTCCTATAGAGATACGTTATGTCTATGTTTATAGTTTGTTAGTGAAGCCGTTTTTACACCGAAGGATCTTTTTTTAATGAATGTAGCTAAATATTCGAATCCGAATTTTTACATGTCTCTTGATTTCCGCGACCTTTACATGTGTAAACTAATGGCTTATTTTACCAGGAAAAACAGAGGTTATCAATTCCGCATGTACCTATACATTTTTTATGTTTGTTCTGCCATAACTTTTTTTACGGATTAACTGTGTTATCAGAATGATAATGGATTGGTATAGTATATAATTTTTTTTAAATCGGTCAAAACGTCTTTAACACACTTCAAAGAAGGAGTTTTTTTAATATATTTTCACCTCATATCACCAGCATTAAATGAAAAATCAATATCTTTCAAAACAGGCCTCGAAAAAGCGAAAAATAATAAAGTTTCGAAGTCGATACCAATTTAATGATAGTACATAGGTAAATAAATAGTTATAATAACTAAATTGACGCCAACTTCAAAACTTTTTTATTTTTGGTCTTTTAGTGGCTTTTTTTGAAGGACGTTCAATTTTGTGTACGCACAAATATACAGGACATCAGCGTGCGTTTATTTATTTATTTATTAAGCAGGGTATAGTTGAACACTGATTGATCATTTATCAATTATCCTGTCGGGTTTGTGCCAGGTGACAGGCCACCAGTAATACAACAGATGTTATAAACGTACGCGTATTGTTGACATACAACAAACACGCTAACACAGCTACTGCTCAATGATCATTAAACATAATTAATTACAATAATGGTTTTGTTTTTCGTTAATATTTTGATTTTAAAATTGCTACTTTGATATGCTGTTGCAATAAAGACATCTTGATAGTAAAATCCGACCAAAGCTTCAGCCACCTCCAGTAAAACATTCGACTTCGTTCAAAAGGCCAAAGTTGAAAATACTGAACTATTGAGTGAGGGGACGTTAGTCAGTGAGTCGTTGAATGACAAGAAAGTCAATTTACAATAGTAATTATTTTCTTCGCTTGTTTCGCATTATACAATATCTTCGGCTGGTTTATGAATGTAATCGTTTATGTAAAGTAAAATTTATTAATACCTTAATGACGAAACACGCTAACGTTTTCGGTTGTCCAAATAGCTTTAACAAGCATATCCTTGATGAATTCAAAACCAGTGAATGTGAGCTTTCATTGCTTTTATGACGCTAACAAATGATAAGTCATACGTAAATACTATTATTAGTAAGTATATGTTTTTATCAGATGTTTATTCCAAAATCAGATAGCACTAATGCACGTTGATTGTCACCCTTGGCGGTAGAACAGCGTAATGTCACCTAGCGTAGTCACCTAATTTAAAACAAATTAGTGTAAGTGTGAAGCAGTAAGTTTGCAAGTGGGTCAGTCATCAGTCATCTATTAATGACCGGAAGAAACACTGACCTAAATATATGTTACGCACTACGCCATTACGATCGACAAGGGGAAATTTATTTTGTTGTCCAATGAAGGACTTCCTCACAGTTTCTATTCTATCTCTACTATTATATAAAATTCTACGTTTGTTTGATCGAATTCAGCAAAAATATTTGAGGAAAAATGATAGACTTTTCTTTATTTCACTGTTTAAATTAATTTTTGAAAAATTAATTACATTTATACGGGCTTCCTATAACCTAAGAGCCCGTAGTGGGATCAAGATTATTGGTCGGAGAGGTTATGATATAACTGGAAAAAGCGGACCTACATCTCTAATGCAGACGCGGCGATGCAGACATACACGCGTGAACGGTTATTCTATGTGGACTACTTCTATGATTACGAAATTTTTGAAAACTTTTTATGACACGGTAGGGTAAAATTGAGTTTTGAGATTGAAAATGTAACGAACGTGTCGCAATATACTTACAACGTATACTATAAAAAACGGCTGTAGCTGGCGGCAAAGTAGAACGCTTGCCTCGAAACCTAATGGTTATTATAATTATTATTATTATTTTAGTTTTTTACAATTATACCAGTTTTACTTCTGTAGAGTTTAGTGTACAATACATAGTCTCTTTTCTTTGGAATCCTAGCGCAAAATCAAGAGTAGCGTTAATGCTTGACTTTATAAATGTATTTTTATTTTTCATGTAAATTTAATTTTGTTCATAAGTAGAAAAAAACAACGGCAGGCAAATACGACTATTGTTCTACAAGAAACTTCACTTCGGCATAATATTATGCCTATCTTTAATAGGCAATCTACAAATCCGGGCTAAGCCAGATTGGACCGCATGTCTATTTTATACAAATTATTGGCTAGATATAGATTAACTCTGCACGAGTTTTCTTAACTCCTCAATACAAACTTCAAGCTAAACTAGACCTTATTTTAATTATAATTTAAAAAATATAATTATACGTAAAAAATAAATGTAACATGTGTTTTGTATTGAAATCTTTAAGACATTTATGCAAAATAGATTTTTCTATTATTTAGCGCATTATTGACACCGTGAAAACTATTTTTTTACTTTAACTCTTTATTATTAACGCTGATTTTTTCTGCATTTTATGTAATTGAACTGTTTTTTTTACAGTATTTTGATAACAATAAACAGTTCTTCTATAATGTATATCCATTTATGCATTGTTAGGTTCTTTCAGCAAAGTTTTGGAAGCACGTTTTATAATACTATGCCTTGGGAGCTTAAACAAGCTCGTCGTATACAGTTTTCAAGTAGGTATCGCATCAGTGCTATTTCTATACCAAGTGCAGTTTTCAATTTTATATTATAATGCAAACGTGTTTTATACTCTCTGAACTCTAATAATGTTTGTCAACAAAATACAACAGACTGAACCGATTTTTATTTTTACTATATACCTACATTTACCAATTTATAATTCTACAAGAAGCCACACTCGAAATCGAAGCTCACTTTTAACTGAAATGGACAATTATTTTCAAATCAAAACTCTCCAGTAGATGTTCGGACACATTCGGGCCCTTACGTGATCCAGGGCAATTTCATTGGATAAGATCAGGATTTAGTTATACAGATTGAAAAATTATAGTCAGTGTATTCTTATTTGCTGTAAAATTTTAACATAAGCAATAAATTCTGTGGTCACAAATCAAAGGGGCTTAAGTCGATTTTTTGCAAAAATGAGTTTTTAATACAGTCTTTATCAATTTTTTATGATGTATCTAATGCAATAAACGGCTTATGTCTACGTACAATATTTCTTTAGTTACGAGCAAGTGCAAAACGTCTTATGTCGAAAACTGATATACCTAGCATAAAGCAAACAGACTAAAATACACTGTGAGAACTGTCAAAATTTATCAAAGAGATTTAAGTTTTTTTAAGCCGTAGTGGTGTGCATATTCAAGCAACTAAAGTGTACATATGCAATTTGCTATTTGTGTTTTATAAGCGTGGTGTCCGTTTTAAATTGAATTAAGCCACTTTTCAAATCATTCGGGTTTTACTATTTATGTGTTTAAGTGAAGTAAGCTGTTTTGTAAAATCAAACAATCAAGACTTGGAATTATTAAAAGTACATAAATCATTTTGAAATATTCGTTATTGTGTGCGGTGGGTTTTTAAGTAATGTTAGTTCACTTAACATTTTTCTGAGATATGTTATTAAATTTCTAAACTAAACTTAATTCAAAAAGTAACCAATAATAAATAATTCATTTCAACAATGAATACCCGTGCAAGCAGAATATTATCAATGGTAAAGGCGCAAACAATGGATACAGGTAATTTATTTTATTTTTTTTAGTTAATTAACATTGTACTGAGTACCTATATGTTGCATATTTAATATTTTCATAATAATAATAATTTATTCCAGAACAATTGTCAAAAGAAACCAGCGTTGAAGACAAATTCGACCGTAAGGAAGATAATACGTTAGTTTTCAATGAAAATGATAATATTATTGATTACGAACAATTCGATGACAGTGATGCAGATCCGAATTATGCACCTAGTAGCAAGAGTACATCCGATGACGAGAATGAAACGGCTCAAACTGCTTCATTAATTGAAGAAAATTTAATAAACAGCCCTAATTCACCTGTACAAGATGTCAAAATTGAATCAAGAAGAATTAGAAAAGATAAACGCAATCGAGGAATCTCTTATCAAACAGCAAAAGGCAAAATCATAAAAGAAAGGACATGCAAGAGCTTAGAAAAGTGTAGAAAAGACTGTAAAAATAAAGTTAGTGAAGAGCAGCAGAAAATCATATTTAAAAAATACTGGAGTCTAGCAAGCTTCGATTTGAGAGTTGCTTATCTTGCACGTCTAATTACAATCCGGAACAAATTAACACAGAGACTCAATAAGAGTACTAGTGCGCCACGAAATAGACAATTCAGTTATTATTATACTCTTGTAGTAGAGGGTTCACATGTAGATGTTTGTCAGAAATGCTTTAAATTAACTTTTGATGAAACAGACAGATTTTTGAAAACAGTCATTCGAAAAAAAATGGAATCGCCCAGTGGAATAACAACACCTGATGGCAGAGGAAGACATCGGCCTGCAACAACACTTTCGGAAGAAAAAGTTAACGAAATTAAAAACCACATCAAAAGTTTTCCAGCATACGAGAGTCATTATTCTCGTAGACACACTTCAAAAAAATATTTATCCCCTGATCTCACATTATCAATGATGTATAAATTATATAAAGGAAGTCATGAGAATCCAGCTTCAATGTCTACATATTCAAGTATTTTTAAAACAATGAATTTAAAATTCAAGCCACCTAAAACCGACACTTGCTGTCTTTGCGATGAACTGAAATCAAAAATTCACTTAGCAGTTGATGATAAAGTCGAATTGCAAGCTAAATTAAATGAGCATCATGAAAAAGCAGACTTAGCATTTAATACTAAGAATAACGACAAGGAAAAGTCCAAGAGTGATGCATCACTTGGTGTTTATTCGTTCGATCTTCAGCAATGCCTTCCTACGCCTTTTCTTCAAACGTCCACCTCATTTTATAAACGCCAGTTATGGATCTTTAATTTAACTGTACACGATTGCGGTACAAACAAACCATTTTGCTACATGTGGCACGAAGGCATAGCCAAACGTGGCGGGAATGAGATAGCATCCTGCCTCTTCAAACACTTGACTAATCTTCCACCTGAAATAAAACACGTTATATTTTATAGCGACACTTGCACCGGACAAAACAAAAACTCCTTCGTTTCATGTATGTTTCTGGCTTTTTTGTGTTTTAATCCACATGTAACAAGTATTGATCACAAATTCCTAATATCAGGTCACACGCATCTTGAATGCGATGTAGATCATTCTGTCATCGAACGTAAAAAGAAAAAAACTACTATGAAAATTCACTTGCCTCGTGACTGGTATCAGTTTGTACGAGGTGTTGGTGTAAAAAATGATTTTTCGGTTGTTGAAATGTCACAAAATGATTTCTTTGATTTCTGTGACCTTTTAAAAAATAAATTTACATTTCGCAAATTCAATCAAGACGGAGACAAATTCGTTTGGCAAAATGTTCAGTGGTTAAGGTATGATCAGCAATTTGGAGAAATAAAATATAAAGTATCGCTACAGGAAAGCGAACCGTTTAAAACTTTAAGTCTTAAACGTCGTGGAACACATAATATAACCTTAACTGATCTCAAGCATTTTTATGTGGGTCCAAATCCTATATCGTCAGTCAAAAAACGGGATCTATTAGACATGTTGCGATTTATTGATCCTGAATGTCGTCCATTTTATCAAAATCTGAAGACAGACGAAGATTTAGAAGATATTCATCCAGATATTATTGCAAATTCTGATGAAGAATTGGAAAATAATTAGTTTGGTATTAAAAAATAAACTGATAATATTGTTAATTTCGATTCACCAAATAGGGCAGTTTTGTGTTTATTAAAAAAAAATCGTTATGAATCAGTCTTTTGATAAAATCAAAGCCGAATTCGAATAATTTGTTTACTGTTTAATAATTTTAATAAAATAGTATTGATGATGTTTTATATTCTTTTAAGTTCTTACAAGTTGGAATTTTGAAAAAGAACATTTCTGTTTTTACTTTTGTTGAAAATAATTAGAATATTATTATAATAATTTAATGTAATAGACATTAATGTAATTATTTATTCAATATAATTATAAGACTCAATAAAGTCCTAAGAAAACTTAATGTCATGTTTTGTGTAAGTAAAATTTCCTTCTAATGACTTAGAAACGGTTAAGTTTTTCAAAATCACTTTCTTATATTATACAAAAAGAATTAAGTGTACATAATGAAAAGTTCCGCTGTCTACATGTTTTTTCATAGTGGCCTAGAGAACCTTAAGCTTTTTAAAATCAACTTTGTAAGTACTGCAAACAGGCTTAAGTTGATAATCGTCATTTTTTTCTAAAATAGAACGAGTTTGGTGGTTCATTCGTAGAGTAAATTGTAAGTCAAAGGGTTATTTATCACTAGTGATAATACGAAATCAATGGCAGTAAAAATGGATTTCACAGATATATTTGAATCTTAAATCGCTTATACTGAAAAATGTAAAAAACCGACATAAGCCTCTTTCATTTGTAGCCACAGAATTAATGTCAACTTCTTCGGATATCGTGTTAAAATCTTAAAATAGATTATTACTAAAAATCAAACAAAAACAAGCTCACAAAAAAGCTAACAAAAACTAGATTATGTTTATCAAAAAATGTCAATATTAGTACAGACACCAATGCTAAAATAAATATTGTTCGCTACAAGTACACAGTCACATGTAGGTAGACAAAGCAAATATTAAGTAATGAACTAATAAAAGTATGGCCCAATCATATTTCTATGCACTTATCAAAATATCTGGACCCCTATTTTAATAAATTTTTAAATACAGTAAGGTCTCGCTTAACGCTGCCCCGCTTAACGCTGTTTCAGTATTTCTAAAAAAAGTTTAGCCACAATAGCTCGTAGTATTTAAACGAACGTTATTCAGTATTGTTCTATGATTATTGCGTAAGGATTTAAACTGCGTACATTGATATTGTAAAGATTGTAAGCATTCTGTGTTGAGACAGGATGGAGTTCACTTCGATTGTATTGCTGAATTAAATATACTTCAGACATCGATTAATACTGCTCCGTTTAACGCTATTTCAGTATTACACGATTTCTAAAAAAAAGGTTAGCCACTATAACATAAATTATGGGTCAGTTTATACAAAATGATTCAAATGTTGATAGAAGTTCAAAAGCAAGACGAAGTGTCATTGATGCAATATCTTTCAAGTTGCTATCAACAGCTAATTGCTAAATGAAACAGAAAAAGGCAAACGACATTAGACGATTTCTTCACAAAAAAACAGAATATGTCAAATGGGAGACCTTCCTCATCGTAAACATAACTTCTCACTCGAACTTTTATTTGATTTTCATAAATGTTTTATCAACAAAAATCGATATTAGCAATTATTAAATCTATAAATTATGTGATAAAAAAGCATTTAACAACAAATGTTATAAAATTAAACAAAAAAAACTAACACATTTTTTTTACTTTCGGTACTGTTTCACTCACGCTTATTATCTATGTATTAACATGACCTCGTTTAGCGTTATTTAGTATAACGCAGGAATTTATTGGAATGTATCTCCCGCGTTAAGCGGGATCTTACTGTACTGCCAAATTGATTCATTATAGGGTTCCGTACCTCAAAATGAAAGAAACAGAACCCTCACATGATCACTGTATTGTCCATAAGTTAAAACAATTTTTTTAGGAGCGGCTAGACGGACTATAATATCAAACACTAAGGTCTACAGCCTCATAGCCCTGTAAAACAAATTAGTTCGTAATTCAATGTAATAAAGATTTTTAGAAAATCATGAACTTTTCATATTGACTCACTCATCAAAATAGAGTATTTCCGGTTGACTGAGAATCCTAAAATTTGATACGAAGGAAGGTCTCATACTACAAGACAAAAAGTCTGAAAATCATCACTTTATAATGGAATTGTCACGTGACAAACTTACTTTTTATTAAAGTAATTGTCAAATTGCTATAATGAGACAAAACTCTCAGAGCGCGAGTTCTCGAAGAATCAGTTTTTTTATATACAGGAACAATGTAAAATAAAAAAAAACGATTTTAAAATAAAAATGGACCCCAAATTGGTTCGCATTTTTCAAAACTACGACGATATGAATTTCGATGATAAATTTTGTTTACTTTGTTAAAACAATAATTTTTAAACTTTATACAAAAAATGCAATTCTACCGACTAGACACAAAAATAAATTACAATTTATTACTTCACTATATACCAGTTATTTTGCGTCAAAAATTACTAACAAAAAATGTTGACCTTTTCAATTCAAGGAGATAAAATGTTACAAAATTTGCATAAATATTAAAATACCACAACTCTATAGATACCTATCTAAATTATCCATAGGCATGTTTATATTATTTTTGAATAACTTGTATTTAATAAACGCCAGTAAAGTTATCAACAAAGAAATGAAATATGAGGAAAAAAAATTTTAACGGGAAGAAGTACATTATGCCAAGAGTTTATCAATGTAAATTAAAGCCAATACTATATAAGCTTTATTAAAATATATCATACTGAACTATGTACAGGCTGGTCGCCTTCTTTTTTACACTGGCAAAAACTTATAAAGGAATTTAATATCGAAAATAGTTGGAGTGCTATTCATCGTAGAGCGTTCATTACAAACTCCTCCGCTTCCATGTTCACAAGTGAAAAAAATGTTAACTTGGTTTTCAATCTAAAATAAAAAAAAAATAGTACTATATAATATGACTATACGTGTTAGTAGCCCCCGAATAAATAATATTAATAATAGAAGAGATTAAAGCAGGAGTTCGTCTGCACAAAATAGCAGCAACTGATTAGTCAAACACACAGTAACTAAGAGAATTTTTAATTTGGCTCTATAACATTATAAACGTGCATCAATCATATTTTCATCGATATTGGTGTTCAAAACGACGAATTTCACTAACTCTAAGATAAACTAAATTGAATTTTAATAACAGCCACTTATTCCAAGTTTAGTGATTTAGAAATTTGGGGAACCAGCAAACCAATAGTTTAACTCATTTTACATTTTGACTATATATATTTATAGACCGACAGTTTAGTTGCAGACAAAGTGTTCTTTTTACACGTAAGTATTAAATCGGCCGATTAAATATGTTGTGAATTATTTCAGTATAATTTATGTGTACTGACTGTTGCTTATCCGACCGAATATCAAAAATTGGGTCAACGCCAGACCCTATAGAGCTCACAAAGTGTCAAAAATTCATTTACGAGTACAATCACCCCATATAAATGATGTAGCTGAGTGTAATTCCAGCTTCTCATTTTTTTTCCAAACCATATCTGTTTTGCGTTCACTTCTTCATGCGACTACCACTCGACATTAAATCCCTCATAAATAAATGGAATAAATTACCATTTTAAAAATATTTGTTCAGTTCCATGAATTAATCCCGGCTTGTTTACGCGATCTGTTTGGACTTTAATCAAAACCAAATTAACATATTACTACGAGTAAAATTCATATTATTTAAATACTGCAATTCAGTAGGTAACGCGATCGAGGGGAAATAATAGAAATTTATTTACCATTTTTCGTAGAAATCAAGACTGAATCTTTCATATCCGAACCATTTTGCACTTTACGTTTTAGAACCAAAATTCTAAACCTCAAATTTTATAATTCAAAAACTAAGAATACATGAAAATTCTTTTAAACATTACACGCACATTTTTATTTCTTTCTGGCGAAAAAAAATCATTTTAATTAAAATCGTTCAATATGTAACAATGTTAAAGTATAAAAGAAAAGAAGTAATAAATGATTCCTGAGGAAAGAGATGTCACGACAGGAACTGAAAATCAAAAATCTTGCTTGTAACAATTTATTTTCTAATTGTAGTTATAATAATTATAAACTTATGTGTAAACAATAAGATTTTGTTTTGTATTTCAAGGAACTTTTGGTGCACATGGTAAAGTCTAATTAATTATTTATACTGAAAATATTAATTAACAACTGCCTTCATAACTTTGATATGGGACAGGATTTAAGTAAAGCCTTGTCAAATTCCATAAACAATAGCGAGTCTAATACAAGATGTAGGTATGTATTTAATTCGGACTATATAAATACTCGCAAAACTGACTTCTGGAGCGAACGCATATACAGTAATCATTAATATAATACAGTACCAGTGGCGCCGCCAAATATCTAGTTTCTTTTTAACAGATTTAATGTGTCGCGAAAATCCTACGTCCGCCGCCGTACGTGCTGTGGCTTGTAACCTGGACACATTCATCCAAAACTTGTCTCTTTACAGTGAGCTTTTCTGAGATATTATCCTCTCCGTATCGGAGACTGTGACAACGCTACGCGTTTCAATCTATCTGTCGTCAACGACGAACGACAATCAAACATATTTTGTTTTCTAAAATTTCAGTTCTTTTAGTTTTCCATAATGAAATATGTCGCGTATTTACAATTTTACCCCAAAGTATTTGATATCTAATCTCAATTGGTCGTTTTTAGACAACATTCATGCAGGGTTGCATAAAACATTGACAGAAAATCTTGTTTAACCTTAGATTTTGATCGTTCATTTACGTTTTTTATAGAGAAGGTATGAAGTAGTCAAACTTTTTATTATATAGAACAACAGTTTGACGAAAACAAATATTAGATTTGCACAAAAAGTACTCTACAATATTACAATACGAGTATATTTTAATTTTGGAATAAACACAAGCAACAAATTATTAAAAACCTCTTAAATTCTAAACTAAATAAAACGATTTTATAGTTGCAACAGACAAGCACTTGAAATGAACAAGAGCTATAAAAATAATAAAATAATACTGGAAGCTAAAATATAATGTATTTGTGTGCAGACTGCAGTTAATTTATAACTGATGCCGTTCAAGTGTTTAAATATAATGCACTTGTCTCAAGTCTTTTAATATTTAAGCACTTTTATTTTTATTTCTTTCATTGAATTACACGCCGGATGTAAACAAAATGTGTTCATAAAATATGAGGTTAAATGAAACTTTTTTTTTAAATAACTATAACTCCCTTACTTCCGCTTACTAATAAATACTTTTAATCATTTTCTTTTCATACTTTATAAGTTTCGTTTCATTCTCTTAGGTTTTCCATTAATAATCCGAAAGAGTGAGAATCACATGTAATCGTTCGCTCTGTGTGAATAAAATATTTGAATTGAAAATTGACTACAAAATTATTCCTTCAATCTGGTAGCTTTTACTATCACCTAATTTAGGTACAAAAAATCCACAGTGTTTCCTAATTTTCTGTATAACTATTGTTTTCTATTTATCTTTTCGTGCCTTCTGTTATTAAGAAAAAAGGTAAATTAAAATAATATGGTGTGGTCTTTCGAATATTTCTCTAAAATAGATTATTATTAAAAGTTACACCTTCCATCTTACAAAATGAAACATTTATTTAATAAACATATAATAATATATTTATAAAAAATGTTACAATAGTTCTAGAATTTAACGTGGAATCTGTACATTTAGGTACTGAATTTCGCTTCGGTCGCAGTATTTAAATTAATTTGGCGTCAAATGGGTTAAGCATTAGACCCATTCTTAAGTACCTAATGTAGATAGTATTAGTAGAGTATACCACACAATATTCAACACTAACGCGAAGACCTTTTCTTGTTATTAATACGGGAGAAACTGAAATTAACAGAGGACCGTGTTTGTTACTAACAGCCCCAGAGAATTTCGTACACAGCATGGTTTATAATAAAATATCGGTTATAAGCGACGATGGTACAACAAAAAAATGAATAAATGTACCAAAAATTGTTGCTACTGGCACTAAAACAAATAGCTAATGATTTCGCTAAGCGCATACTAAAGTTGGTTGGTAATATGTTTTTTTTCCTCGAAAATTCTACGTATTATTATTAGGAATATAACTTTATTTTTTCTATACACTTTAAAAAACCATCTATCAGTCTGTATTTTCAAATTTGTTCTCATTAAAAGACCACGCACACTTGTCAAGCAATAACCTGCACGACTAGAAAAGCACGGTGCAAAAAAGTATGTTCATGAACGTAGCCATGCTGTTTACGAAATAGCGCAAATTAGGCCAGCACATGCAACCAATATAACAAGCAATAACCGTCAATCGATCGCCTGCAATTTCTGTTTAAACGTACTAGATCCATGTCCTCGTGATGTGTCGTTTTCATTAATTAATTTGCGTTGATACAACTTGAAAACTGCAAAATATCTAGCGTACATCACGAAACTTGCACTAAAATTTGCTGCATTGTGTTGTGTTGGTCATGCCGGTTTATGCCTGACAAGTATTCGTGATCTTTAATTGTGAGCGACAAGAAGATAGTCAACAGTTGGTAATGTTTATTTATCGTTACTATGGAAACATTCGAAACTGCCCACGCAAATGGATTTGTGTGCGACATATTTACACCCACCCCCACTACTCAAGTTCGATCAACAGTCCTGTAGTCTTCTTGGCTGAGACATTGGCTATTTAAGAATTTAGCAGAAAAAGTTGTTCTTCTTTTGCAGTGTACTCCTTTCTCATGAACTGGCGTTCGCGAGTATATTCGAGGAGGTTTGTGAACTTATTTATCAGGATATTGAAAAAAAAAAGTTTTAATACGATCGGGCGACGCGACGATGGGGTGTAGGTGAAAAAGTTTAGGAAACGCTGTCCTAAAGTACTTAAGTATTTAACTTCAAACAAATTTTCCTTTTATCATTCGGCCTCAGATATTTTTCTGTTTCAAACGTGGTTGGAAAATTTTGTAAATCTGAACAGGGCGAATTTTTAGTATTTTAGTTTCCTGTATGTCGTGGTTTACCGGTGGGACACCATGTATGTCACATGTGCATATTATGTCTATGTGTATGCATCCATTATATATATGTAGAATACACTAACAATGTTTCGTACGTAATAATGTACACAGAGCCCGCTGGCCTCGTTTTATTCGGTGTTATTCGCAAACTTTATATATTATATAAACATACAGTCTTGTTATAATGCCCCCACTGCAACTATCCAGTGGCGTATCTCTCAAGAAGGAGTTCCATGAAAACATCTCAAAAATTTGCATAGAGGTTTCTCCATGGTATTCTTTATTCACTCCTGATACATATCAAGGTATTTATTTCCTCACTACAAATCAGCCACGATCGCATATTTTAAACTAGCCGCTACCTGCGGCTCCGCACGCAATTGGCATGGAACAAATTGTGTGCCATTTTCTTGCCTGCTTGTAATACACGTAGCTAAAGATGCTGTCTATGACACCAAAGAAGACACCAAACAGAGAAAAACCGAATTTGAAAACATATTTTATTTATTAATATACCAACAAACTTTCCATGTCCAGCTGCAGGTAAAATAAAATCTAAGTTTTTTCAATAATAATATACAATTAAATAAATTTTACGTTTTTTACAAAATATAGGTACCATATTACAACCATTAACAAAAAGTTAATTGACATTTTTGGTGAATTAATAATTAAAACGCAGTTAAACTTATATAGTAAACACGGGAAGTGTTGCACATTTTTAACAACGATGATGACATTTATTATGTCACAGTTTTACCTTGTCATAAACAATAGTTAAAAAAAAAACAATTTCAGTGCACATTTTATGCTAAAAAAACACAATCGAGGATTAAAAACATAACGACTTGTTATGTATTTTATTTCATTTGGTAAAAGTCTGTCCGACCGCTTTAAAATCGTAAACTATTTAATCGATTTTCGAGCGGTTTTCACGTATATTTAGAAAAAGATCTGGCTAAGCCTTATTTCGTTCTAAGCACGAAGGTCTGAGTAACAAACGAAGGGATTGCTACCAACAGTTAAAACATTATCTAAAAAATGGCGAAAGTGTGCCACGTGAAAAAGAGTAGACTGTATATCGCCATTATAATTATACAGTCGGTATACAGCTTTAATATCATACAAATGTTAGGTGCTCATACGCATATGGGACTCGTTTATATTTGGCAGTTAAGCCCTGCACGGTTAGTGAATTCGCTGAAGAGACAACCGGAAGCCGGACATGTGGCTCTGTGTCGTCCATTGCCTGACATACGTACGTGACAATAATCATTGCCCCCGGTTCGTCTGTTCCCGCGTCTCCACTTTCCCCTTCGCCGTACTGTTTGCACGCGACAACGACCGAAAAAATAAACATATATCAATAAAGAGTAACGATGACGTGAGCTCAAAAATGCACAAATTACAATAATCGATTGAAAAAGGACTGCGCGTGTTTGGAGAAGAGCCATTTGTGTATTCATAACGTATTTTACATATTCGACCGATATGGAACTGTGTGTAAGCAGCTCATTTAAAATTTATGGAATTCATTGATATCGTCAACGTTATTTTCATAAATATTTTAAGTTTTTTTACTTACGGTTCTTTATTATACCAAATAAGTGTGATCAATATACCTGAAACAAATAAAAATATTGATTAATTAAAAAGAAAAATCAAAAAGAACTACTTGTAAATAATATTTATTTGTCTTCACTATCATAAGGAAGAAACGTTTGTACGTTTGTCTGCTGCGGTGGATAATTTCAGTAACTGACCCAATTTGAAAAATGTTTTCTAAGCTTCAGAACCAGTTCAGAAGTTACCAAAAAACATACATATTGTAATGTTTTGTTTGGTAAAAATAAATTCAGCGAAGGCATATCATATGAAGTCAAACGTCATTGTAACTGTTAATGCGTTGACAACAATAAATATCACAGCTTGGAATCTGTCGCACGCATCATTTGACAATTGTTGTTAAAAAAACGCTTATGGATATCAGGAAAGATACTGACCATTGTCAATTCATTAACAATAATAGTTGATTGCAATTATTGATAATACATTGCGTTTTATCTTTTGTTTGCCGAACAAAAAATACGAGCATTTATTGTTTAATTCTAATATGGAAAAATTACTATTTTGTTTTGCTCTTTATTAATTCACCAATAGGAGTAATAGAGCAATCTTTTTAAAAATTCTGCTGAAATTGTGATTTTTATTTTATGGTTAATAAAAATGATGAACACTACTTTACAAACATTTTTCACTTAGACTTATTTTGATGCTATTCGACAATTAAAAAAAAATTCCCCTTTCGTATAAACAAATATTCTTGTTCGCCCATATTTTGAGGAAATTTCACGTTGTCCTATAAGAAAACACAGCGTAGACAACATTCAGTCAAAGCCTGCTCAAAATTTTGTACCAGGATCTCAACTTCCACCCTTACAAAATGGCGGTAATTCGAAATCATACTGACAAGAATAAAACGATATTTGTCTATAATGAAATCTATAGGTTTATTTTTTGGCGTAATCGATTATTTTACTGAAGGTGATCAAAACCGAAACCGATATCTTAGAAATACTTTAAATGAGAAATGCATTTCACTCGCTCTTTTCTAGAAATACGCGGTTTACTTACTGATTTTTATCCACTTAGAATAGGTATACACTATCATAAAAAGTCATTGAAATATTTTGCATAACCAAGAAGTATATTATTAGGCTGAAAGTTGGTTTAAAACAGTTGACCAGAGAATAGTGAATATACACTTCATGCACATTATAATATTGTGGTATCGGTGTAATAAACTTAATTTCTTGTTCAAATGAGTTTATAATGTGGCCGCCAAACTGTCCAGCTGCCCGGTTTTTCGTAGCTATTTAATGTTGATTTATGAAGAAAGGAAGAAAAGGGTGAACACCGCATTGTTACCTCGCAATAATAGGCATAGAGCTTATAATACATATTATAATAGTCACTGCAGAAAGTGCTTCTACATTTTCCACCCACACAAAAACTGGAGACATGCGACACAGTAATTTAATATAAACCTCATCTCTCTTCTTTCTTTCACCGCGTAATTTAATATATATATATATTCTCCATCTCTTTCTTAAACATGAAGCATTCCGTTTCTCTCGATGGTTTTAAAACTATGTCAGTCTTTGCATTCCTCAGTGCGTGCAAACCACAGTTGAAATGTCACTTCTGAATGCATATCTCCCTTAAAAAGACATTCTCAGTGATGAGGACAAATTTTACAGAGGTGTTCAAATAATCAAACTAAAACACTATGAGCCCCTGGTTCCTGCTAAAAATTAACGTTTCTGATACATAATCCAGTTATTCATAATTAAATCTATGATATACGTTGACATAAGTCGTAAGGATTAGGCAGAAGAAAATAAAAATTGTATGTGATATTAAAATTACAAATTTGTTGATTCAAACAGTAATTCGAGCAGTCCAGCCAAAAGCGGTACAGCTACGTCATCGTGGTAAAACATAAGCCAATGAACAAAGTACAAACCAGACGCTCATTTTTTGGATATATTACGTCACGTTTAACACGCGTTAGTGCGCTATTATTATTGATGAATTTAAAATACATTTTCTCACAAAATAAGAGTTCGGCAAGGATATTATTTTTAGATGGTGAAAGCTATTTCATACTGTATACTTCAGAAAGGGTTGCAAGCATTAAAAATCAACACAGTTCTTCGTCAATTGCAGTCAAATCGAAACATATACTTTTTCATTACAATATAGTACTTCAAAAGGAACTTTATTTGCTCTCACAGTATTGTAGTCCCCTTATTAAGTCCTGACCTTCTTCACAATTTCTGTCGAACTATTTGTTTCAAGTGATTTTACATTCTCTGTGTAAAGTGTTCTTTAAACCACCGGGAACTTCTCAAATTTACCCTAAATATGAGTACATCGTTAAACATTTAACACATCAGGAACTATTTTACAACCAAAACGCGCAACATATTAAATAGCATTTAGTAATTTATAAACGAGGGAGACACAGGTCAAAAAGGTTATGTTTATTAATTTAGTGGAAAACTTCACAATGTTATTATATGTTTACGGTTATAATTAATTAATTATACAAAGTGATACTCAATATATTGTGGATTTGCTAATACATGCGTTGTGGAATACGCTCCTTAAATTTCTACGTATGCAACTTATGAGTAACTCACAATGAACGTCCTAATAAGGTCACATCCACAGTATATTAAACACTTTGACAGAGAGTAGTTGATTTAGGTCCAAAGATGATATTAAAGGTTATTTGCTTGCTTTTTTCTCACTTATAAAACTCCAAATTACCTCCCACTCACGGGAGGTATTTTTACAAAACTATCTGAAAAAAGACTAACTACCATCAACGTTCGTTAATGAGATTCACGTATCTGGCTGTGGAACATTTGGTGTGAAGACATTGAATATTAAAAAACAATCACAAAACGATAACACTTTCTTCTCGACGCGTGCTTCACTAAATATGGTAGAATCATCAGGACATGATTAAAACTTAATACAAAAACAGACATCATCTTTCGCTAAGCATGTTAGTAACAGCAAGGGATGATTAAAGCTCTCTAATTAAAATGATACCATGGTTAGCGAAATGTCCGTCGAGAAAAAACGTACCAGTGAACAGGCGTTTTCTGATTATCTTGAGACAAACTCAATTGCACAGAGTTTAGTAAAAACGGGACCTCTTCACATAGCTAGCCTTCGGTCAAGATTTATTGTCGTTCATAAATTTTGTGACAATCTGTATATAAAGCGGTTTATTATAACCATGAGGTATATCATCAAGCATGTGTATAAAATTTAAGCTACTCAAATTTTATTTATATTTACAATGCAGCTGTCATACAATATAAAACGTATCTTAACTGTAGCTAAGAGCGGAAGCTAAAAAAACAGCCCCATGTAAATTTATTTAACAATTTAGTTAAACGTTCTGGTCAATTTAATACCGTTGTCTGTCTACTGTTTATTTAATTAATCGTTTTAATAATTGAAATGTTTTTATGTGTAAAAAATACGTTGAATAATGAATTAACAGGTACCAAATCTCTTTCAAATATATAAAAAGTTTCATTCTATCGCGTTCAATTTAGTGTTTAATCTTTATCGGGTTTTATTTCCTAAAAAGGGGATTTATTATATTTAATATTGTATACTATATGAGGATAAGCAAGGAGCAAAAGTGGCGATTTTCACTCGGGTGAAGCGAAAGTGGACAGTTAAAGCCAATTCAGACTAGCCGTTCTCGGTTACGATTCACCGGTCCGGTTCGGTTTTCGATTAATCTAGGCTGCTCACACTATCCCGATTCGGTTCTACGATTATTCTCGGTGCGCATGCGCAATTTCGGAATATGATTTGACGTTTGATGTGTAGAAAAACAGCTGGCTAGTCACGTGATTCCAGCAAGCGTTCTCATTGGCTACGGTTGCGAACGGTCCGGTTGAAATTAGAGCTGAACCTAAACGCTCGAACCGAACAGCAATCGGGAACGACTACGCCCTGATTGGTCGAGCTCCCAATCGGACCGGTGAATCGTAACCGAGAACGGCTAGTCTGAATTGGCTTTTAGTGTTATTACTTATTATATAATGCGGAACCTATCTATATGAAGTCCTCTTTTTCTAATGGTATAGTAACCAGCAGTCGTATGTTATAGCCAAAAATTAGAAAGAAAAAAATACCTCGAAACGACAAAAATAAACTACGTTCGGATCATTTGAATATAGACTTCTCTGTGATTTCATTGTATATAATATAAAAACGACAGATTAACAACCAATGATCGCAATATTTACCAGCGTAAACTGTATAAATAATTTTTAAAAACTTCTAATCTTAGTTGGCTTTATCGATTGGTTATAAAGTAATAAGCCCCCGACTGATTAGAAGAAAACCCCGCCTTTTCCTTTATCACTTGAACCTTTCAGAAAGATTGATTGGAGGGCTGAAAATCATTGATGCGCGCCTCTAACGAGCTGATAAACGAAAGGAGGCGATCTATCCTCAAATTCCAGTCGACTTTCAACTGTTCCTTTACTTCAATTTCAACTTGTTTTGCCCTTTCGCTCGTAAATTTATCTTTCCGTGGAAGACAATCGTGTCTGTACGCATTACGTATTCGACGGAAGACAAAAAAAATATCAACTGAATTTCAAAGGTTTCTTTCCAAGCGAATCGATCTTTCTGTATAATCAGCAGTACCAAACATGTTATTACATTGGCTATCTAATATTAACTATGCATGGTTTTAACTTTTCAAATCTACATGGAAAATTCTACTATTGCAGCGAAAGTTCTATTATTTTGTAGCAACAATTATTTCTCGTTATCTCTAACATAGTACCTTATTTATTTAAACTTATGCATTTTTGAAAAATAATAATAAAAATTTAGACTTTTCCCGTCCAACTTAACAAGCTAGTGCTAAAGTGAAAACTATTTAAATTATTTTCGTGTGTCACGTAAAAAAATTTAAACTATACTATTAAATACATATGTAGCGTAGGTATATGTACGTTACCTCAAAGCAAGTTACTAAACTGATTTACATAATTCATTCTATTTGTCACCAAAATAATTATGTAAATCGGCTCATACTTTCGGAAGAAACACAAAGTATATATTATTATAGAAGGAGGATTGTTTGACAAATACACTTTTCAAGTGATGGTATCACAAAAAAATTTGTCAATGTTCGGTTTACGTTTGACAAGCTCTATCTCACGTAGAATGAGGAAGTGTCTCAATAGTTTGTCGACCTTTTCAAGCTGGAAAGTATGAATCTCTGTAAGTATTCCTACTCCTCTATTAAAAGCTGTGAACTTAAGAGTCTAATCCGAGAGCTGATAAAAGTATGACGTGGATTTTCAATTTATTATTGAATTTAAATTAAACTTAAGATCTGTAAATTTTGCATTTGGAAGTAAATGTAAGACGTTTTGGAGAAAGTCAATCAGTTAAACAATATTCAATTGTCTGATAATTTTATAAAACCGAAATCTTTCGACTTGAGATTTGTTCCCCCGTGACAGACGGTGTTTCCCACACCAAACAGACAACAGATATATAATGTTGACGCTAAGCTTTATTGGATTTCGCGCGCCTTCTTTCGGATAGCGATTACATTTGGCGTTGATTTGTTTTTTCCCTTGTTTTTTTTTGTTCGTTTTCTCGCACACCGCACTTTCTCATTTGTCTTCAGAATGTAGTGTGCTTTTAACGAACTTCACTTGTTTATTAGAAATTTGAGTAACTGATAAATACAGAAAAACGCTCGACAGATACCAAGGTAAGGCCTTGTACTTGCATTTTGCGTTGTTAAAATAAACTGTAGTTATTTGGTTGTGTCGGCCCAGCCGCAGTCTCTGCCCAAGGGGGTGAATGAAATCAAAAATGTTTAGAACACATATTGGGCACATTTCGAAAAAAAATAGCTAATTTTCAAAATGACGCATCTATCGACGTCCTGGTCGCGTGTAATTTCACAGACGCTTTCACTTCCCAAGGAAGGGAGCCTAATTAAATATATTTACAATACATTCTAATTCCAGGGACATAGAGAAGCAACGCCCAACATAGAATAATATCCCGTCTTTTACAATTTTACGCCCTACTTCATGATGCCCTACCTAAAATTGGGATGTAGCTACGGCTCTGCCTTTACATTTAACGAATTTATAAAATTTTGAAGGTCACAAAAGTTCAAAATTGAATGCCAGGAAAAAAATGGACACCGACAAAATAGTTTCATCCAAGTAAATTTATTTATTGAATGAAATTTATTTCCTATTCATCTGCACAAATACATATAATTAAATAAAAACCCTGTGTGAATAAATAGAAAAAGAGAATTGAATTTAGTTTTTAAATTAGCATGTGTTAATTTATAAATTAATTTGACTGTTTATATATTTGAATAAACATAATATGTAAACTAACAGTCTTTGTTTATAATTAACTTTCTAACGGTATTTTTAAAATATTTCTGTTCCGTTGCTGCCTGCTGTTTAATTCTCAAAAAACAGAAGTAAATATTTATTGTAATTTGTAATCATAATAACTTGTGCACCCTATGTTAAAATAATTTGAGAAATAATTTCACTGTTTACACGCTTTCTCGATGAACACAAGCTACATATTATTTTAAGACGAACGGGGGATAAGCAGTGAACGAAATTTGTAAAACTGGTTGCTCTTGATTATTTCAAACTTTAGCCATGCGACTTCGGTTGGAAACAAAATTCTTGAAATACAAAAAATTAATAGTCGAAACTGGGAATATGAAAGGGCCCATACGTATGCAAATGTTTAGTATTCCCGATCAAAATAAAATCAGTTTGGTCTCCCATTGTCGATAAAATAAACAAGAATCAGAGATATTGCGCTATTAATTATGTGTGCATCTGCTTTAATGCGTATTGCAAAAGAGAATATTTAGTTTATTTTTACTGACTACAATTTAAACACCAGAACATTTATTTGATTCTGCGTTTTTGCGTGCATTTTATAAAGATTAAAAAAATATTTTTTAGATCAAACGTAGAAAGTTTTATGTACTGTCAATACACTTCATTATTATTTTTAAGTTTTGCTAAACATTCAGACATTTTATTACCTATTGTTTGTTTTTCTGTAGCCTGTTTAAATGTCTGCAGGAAAATTTCTACTCCAGATGTTATTCTTATTTATAATTCTGAACAGTGATTTTCAATTAACGGTCTGCGGTCTAAGAATACAGCTTACAAAACCAGTCAACGAATTTCTGTTTATTTAATCATAAAACGTCCACTTTTTTTGTTGGAAAACGTGTATCAAATAAATAGACTCTCAATCGAACTGGGTTTGAATTGACAAGGAATTTTTCCTACTGCCTTTCTCCATGAAAAGTAATCCCTTTAGCAGTCATCTTGTTTGAACTCCCCTTGGTTTCGTTTAATAATCGCAAAACAAATACCTAAATTGTTATTGTTCAAGGTCTAGGTCAAGTACTAACAGTCGCGAAATTGCCAATATTATTTATGATTATTCTTGTTCTTTGTATTACAGCTGTACTAAAATCAATTGCATTATTAATTATGATTCTTCCCCTTTCTCTTTATTATTAAAAATTAAAGGTCCATAAAATATTATTGAAGTAGTTATGCGAGTAGCTTGTTATAATCTAGCGTCAAGAAATATCAGAGCGACGACCGCACAGAGAAAACAGTATTAAGCATCACTGATTTAACGTCTCAAAACATAATTCCTGTCAGAGTATTTTTAGATTCACGAATGAAAGAATTCAACTCTTTCAAGGTTAACAAACCATTCACATGTGTTTTAATTTACTGTCAGTATTTACAATATTAAAACTATGAAAACTATTCAAATCGTCGCAGAGTAAAAAGGACATTTACCCGCGGCGACAGACTTGAAAAGACAGCACAACACAAAAGTAATGCGTAGGACTGAATGTTGAGTGATGAATTGTCTTTGTCCAGAGCGTAAATTTTAAAAATACGTCCTTGCTTACAGTTCTTTGAGTGTTGATAGATATTGTAAATTATAAACGCTCGATAACCGAAGTCATAAGAATATTCTGAGTCTTAATATAATGCATTATGAAAAAGACGGCATAGGCGACTGATCAGCGTTTATAATCTACATGCTAATTTAAGGAAACAAACTCCATATTTAATTTTAAACAAAAAAACTCGGGTCGCAGTGCCAAAACCCTGCCGACAACATAGTGTATTTGCTAACACAGGTAGTGTGGCTTTATTATGCGAACTTAAGTTGGTTTTTGAGCAAAATAAAATATATAACCCCTTAATACAGGCCATAAAATAATGTTTTTTTTTTCTTAATTGCAATATTATTATCAATGTAACGTGTGCACCGAATTAAATACAAAGTTCAGTAAATAAGTCCTGTTAGGGTAGTTTTTAGGGGTTCCAAAATGTTTTTAGGCCCCAAAATACCGAAAAAACTCTCAAAATCGTTTCCAAATTAAAATTTGACCCTTTCGTAGCAATTAAAAAGTAACCCTAGGACCGGACCGGACTTATAAATTTTCCGAAAACACTAATTTGCTCACTGAAGAGTGTATTTAATTTGGTGCAGATGTTAGATTGATAACAATATTTCAACTAAGAAGCAAATTATGATTTAAAGGGGTTAATTTTTTTCATTTTGTCCAAAAACACACTGATGTTTACATAATAAAACTACATTGACTGTATAAGCAAATACACTGTATTAATATCGGCAGGGTTTTGGCGCTGCGAACCGGTTTTTTTTTTAATGAAACGAACAATTGTATTGAGTTCACGTCTATAATACAATAATTGTAGTACGATATTGATTAGACACAACGTTCGGTGGAACACAAAATGTTCTGATATTGACAAAGCCCGAAAATAATCCGTTGTACACCGCAACATAAAGAGAGGAAATTCCAATTTGCATGTTCCGAATTCGAAACCAGTCGAGCGCAATTAGCGAATAGAGAATTTAATTTGTTACAGACGACGTGATTGCAAAATGTGAACCTGGGAATGCTGTACAAGTAACTAAATACAACTGACGATTGAAATATGTGCCACTTCCGTTGTCATTATTTTATTACTTGCCTTTTTTAAATAAAAAAGTAGTACAAATTCCTTAGATTATTTTATTTAACCAAAAGAAGCACAGGAGTATGCGTTATCTTCAGTTTGAAAAATGAGCAAAAAATGTTCATGTGTTAGAAATAGATCAGTTATTTAAACTCGTCATATTTTTCTCAGTAATAAATTATTTTTCGTTACATAAAAGATTATTACAAACCATACTAACTGAGTTAATTTTAATGATGTAGCAATGTTTACTTTAAAATTGAAAATTAATCACATTTTACAGGTCACATGACAATTCTCTAAAATACACACGTTTTGCCTAATGTGAAGCAAACCGAACGATTTCAACAAATATTTCCTGATTTGTTTCACAGAGGCATTGAACACGTTTTAGTAAACAAAGCAACTGTATAAATAATGCATCGTCACACACGAAATTTCATTAAAATGAAATAAAAGCTTATCAGGGCTACCAACCAGTTGCTGCGTAATATAATGAATAATGTATACGTACTCCAAAAGGTATTTAAAAGAGATTACGAAAAGCGTATTACAAAAATACAACCAGGGCAAAAGTTTTTAACCATTTTGTTTTTAGCTATTTAGTTAAATCTCACTGCAACCGTTACGCCTTTTTATGGCATCATCAAGAAGTTCATACCCAGTCTATAATATTGTTAAGTTATATAGGCCAAATTGTTATTTTGTGTAACAATTAAAGTTTTATTCACGATTTAGACTTACATTGTGAACACGGCGGTATCAAATTTTTTATAAAAAAATTTCTAATTGACAGAATAATTAAATTATGAACACCGTGAATTTAATTAAGTATCGAACGGGACCTAGGGCGGCATCGAACCTAAATCTGCCACTGGTCACCAAAGCAAATAATTCTTTTCCTTTCCTGGATATTAACAACCATAATACATAATTGCAAATGTTTAAAATGATTATTATTTATTCACGTGCAGTGTAAAATATTACACGGGACACTCGTTATTTTATAAAGTTGACAAAATTATTACGTTTTTTGTGACTACAACTTGGATATCATTCATAGCACAAAAAATGCACTCAAGAACGTTTTTAAAAATAATTTAATATTAATAATCTTCCTAGATTTGATATATATTTTTTCGGTGTTATATTATGAGTAATTATGTATCATTGTATACCGCAACTTCCTGTATAATAAATCATCCGGTATACACTAGTTTTCCCATGTACTTGTGCCTTATTATTAATTATTATTGAGTGCGTCAGGTATTATTGATAAACACAACTTGACGCTACCAGCACGCTAAGCTGACTCAATCATGTGACTAATGGGTTAATTTAATATTTACTTTTTTACTGCACTTTGCATTTGAAAACAGGGACATGCACTATAACAGTATAACAGCCTACATGTAAAAGCTATTGTTTTATTTTCCAAATTAATGCACGGTGACACACGACTACCTGTGTTTTACATATGCGTCATTGAACATAAAAAATATACAACTAATTGTTTAACTCTACCAAACATATTATAATATCATATAGTCCAAGTTCTGATCGTACAAAAGTCTACCGGACAACACTACTAAAATTTAGTATTGACCGATAATTTGATAGAAAACATCAAATCGGTGGCAGACTAATTCAATTTTCTTTTTATCATTTTCTATTGTCAGCATCTCGAATACAGCTCAACCAGAAGCGTAGCGTGCCTTGGCGGGGCCCCGTATAAAAATTTGTTTGGGGGCCCTTTCCCCGTTGAAGTAAATGACTTAAACGAGAAAATCCCGCAGCCCACGATAACCGATGTAGGGTGTTGCCAACTTCTGAACGCACGCTTTACGCGGGAAAAAAATAAATTGTTTTTTTTTTACTTTTGTCATTTCTGAAATAAAAAAAAAATTGGGAAGTTTTTATTAATTTTTGTTTACGAACTTTGGGGGCTCCCGTGGCCCGGGGGCCCCGTATAATTGATACGGCAGATACGGCGGTAGCTACGTCCCTGAGCTCAACACTACTTAATGAAATTTATAAAGATTATATAAAAACATTTATTACTTATTTATTATAATCATTGCGTCTGTCTTGCTATTTTTAGCATACCTGACAGACCTCTCGCCAAATATATGTCCGGTATGAAGTCTGCCAGATGTGCAAAAAAAATACTTCTCTCGTTACTATTTGACACCGATTTGGACATAAGCTTGATTCCAAACCAACTTGGAATCAATCAGATTTACCCCCGGGCGAAGTCGGAGCGTGTAGCTAGAGTGGACCTAGATCTTCTTCAAGAAATAAGCTTTCTAATGGCACAAACTCCATTCAACTTCGTTCAGTGATTCTCCAGATTAGCTCGTAAAGCTACCGAGCCCTGCTTTTATTCTATAGGTAAATAATAGAAGATAATATGTATTACATCTGGCAGCAGAATAATATCGGATGCCAGATAGGTTCGCAACGTTGTCTAACTATAGATTCCATAAACACAGCTGCAACTCGGGATCAAGTCTACTATATATTTAGCACATTTCTTTTAAGACCCTAGTGAGATTAGATAGAGCAAGTCGTTTTAAACACTTTTAAGGTGTTAATAATTCACATCGCTATACACATATCGTGTTGTGTATCTACTTATTACAGTACATTAGTGATGTCTTCCAGAGACCCACATAATATTACAGTGAAGTTTAGAGCGTAGCTAATTGATATTTAATGTATAGCATAGGGGAACTTGTGGCTACACATCATGCATATATAAAACCGAGCACTTTAATAATACCAAAACGTATCTTCTCTCTCCAAAATATCCCAACGAACTGTTGCATTATTAGGCTGGGTTATAGTGCCCATTGTCAGAAAATCTTATTTGACAATGACCTCACACATTTCTCGAGAAGAAAATAATTATAAAATATAAAATCGATCCTGCTCAAAATATAACTGAACAATTGATACGATTTTTTTTTTAACTACTGAGAAATAACTTGTTAAGTATTTCTGGAACAGGCGTCCTTTTCATCCAAAGTCAAGGTGACAGATATCATGTATTGCCAAACTGCTCCCATCTAATTATACAACTTTTGTCTGAAACATTTTTTCATAGAGTGCTAATTACTCGAGATATTTGAAAGGTTCAGGCTAAAAAATCACCCTGTAAAATTACAATCTGAGGTCATTGTGAATTAAGATTTTCTTATGTATTTACTGTAGATTATATATTCTCGATAACTTAAGTCATTAGGATTTTAAATATATATGAAATAACATAATCAACTATAACTAATGGGCGTCACAAAAAAATCCATGAGTGAAGTGGGATTCGAACCCACGGCAGGTTGATTCTCGCAAATTTTTTGACAATGCGTTCTGCAGTCCAGCATTAGTGTATTTGCCTATACGTTGCATTATTATAGGTATTCATAGATATACGCAAATACACTAATGCTGGTCTGCAGAATGCATTGTCAAAAAATCTGCGAAGATCAGTTTGGTGTAATGCTCATTGCTCAGCCTGCCTATTTATTATTTGTTGGCAGAGTTTGGCACCACAACCGATATTTTTTTTTCAATGAAAATAAAATACTATCTACTATAAAAATCTTCCGTCACTCACTACCAATCCAGAATGGACAATTCCACTTTAAAACCACATTAACCATAAGCTGATTGCACTAAGATATTTATACATTTGTTTACTCTAAAACATTTTAAAATCCTAACACATTATGATAAGCAGTACTATCATTCGCGTGTAAACAACAAATGTAGGTATTCGATTCTAATGAAATAATAAAAAAATATATATGTACTTCATTTTTCAGATTTATCACAAAAATTTATGTAAACCGAAAATAGGTTTACATAATTTTTTGTGACAAATTTGAAAAATCAATTATATATTTTTTTATTATTTCGCTTATCATAATGTGTTATGATTTTAAAATGTTTAATTTCTTTCGAGCATCGTGGTAAAATACCTCATTTCAAACCATAAAAGACATATTGTTTAATTTACTAAATTATTTAGACTCTAGAACCAATATTCATTAGTAAGTGGCAATCTATTTATATGAACCATTATCAGAGAAAATATCTTGTTTGCATTTCTACTTACAATATTATATTATGTACTAACTATTAAAATTTTGGCAATAAAGTGTATAATTCAGTATCATCGTTATAAAACAAAGTAACAGTAAAGTTTTTAAAATAACCAAAACACTTTCGTCATTGATATGTTTGAAGAATACTAAGAACATTGTGGTTAGAAACTATTTACTGGTTTTCTGAGCACACCGTGTGTTATTTCTATAATCCACATGGGAATTCTATGAATACAAACAAATTAATTTAGACTGACCTATTATTTTTTATTTCGCGAAATTCGGGGGCGATAATGACTTTTTGTTAGTATAAATACGGCCAATACTTAAAAAACACTTTCAATATTATTATGTATCAATTTCAAATCTAATGAATGGCCCCTTATACGTTTTAAAAATCAAATTTGCGAGTCCGTCAGGTTAAAAATATAATTTTTTCTTATCTTTAAAATTAATACCTTCGAAAAATAGTCAAGAATGTAAACATTGATGCTCAGTTTACAGTGTTGGCAGCTCTGGGGATTTCCCACTAAATTTAGGGGGGGGGAGTTATATAGGGAGTTCTTTGGGGGGTAAATTTGTTTTTGAGTATCTTTAGGGATAAAATTTTATTTACGTTATTTAAGGCTGGGCAGTACTAAATCTAGTTTCTGAAATTATATTTTTCTAATTATTTCTTACATAGGTAATCATAGATAATTAATAAAATGATTAATATGTTACTTAATTTTTCTAAAATATTTTAATTTATTTAATTATATTCAAATTAATGAATAAGTTTACTTCAAACCCTACTTTTTATTTTAATCGTAGTTCGCTAGATTTTGACTTTTGAAAAATAATGTTCGTACAAAAAAGATGCATCTTAATGACCTGCATAACTGCTGAAAATTTTATAATGATTGCTTTTAAAATGAAAAAGTTATTTAGATGTCCTCATGTAGAGTGAAAAACACCATATATAAAAATTTTCAAAAATGGTGCTAAACTGTTCAGGAAATTTTGGTCCGACCCCTAGGTCCCGCCATCCAACCGACGCCAATAGCGTATGTGCCATATATGGCAAATACACTAAAAACGCGTCAGTTGTATCTTTAAAGATTGTTTCAAAATACACTCGTCTGGTTTGGTTCTACTAACAGTTTCTCAACAGCCATTTGAAAAGCAAAAAGAAAACCATTCACAAACTACTCTTCGTTGTGACTTGTGTGTAGTGTGTACATTAAACTCCTGAAACAAAAAAATGTGACAGTCACTGTACTAACATTTATCATTCTGTACACTGCAAGAAACGGCTCTGGAATATTGTACTCTTGCAAGTTCACCAGCGAACATTTAGTTTTTTACTTCTTCTTACAGGCGGACACAAGACCAAAAATTTTACAATCAAAAATTAGTCTACATACAGTTCATTGGAAAAATCACATAACAACCCAATATAGGTAGATTACAATCCGAATTAGTGCGGAAGTCTTGAAACTTTGCGAATTTGTAGATTTCAGTGCACTAAACGAAATGAGGAAAAATGCTAAATATGATCGCAGCCGTTGGGGCCGCCATATTAACAACATAGCGCAAAAACAATTCCTTTATAATATTTCGCTCGGGTGCCTCAGAAGGCAAAGAATCTTTTTATAAAAATAAAATAGATTTAATTTTTCAGCATAATATGTCTCACACATTTTTACTCCCTGAACTGAATAGTTTCGATGCGGCAACTGAAGTAGTTTTGCAAAATTATGATTTTCTGCAACTTACAAATTGCCAATAATAATACAATCTTCAATAAATTTTGCATGACTATTTGAGACGTAGGTATTGACCTAATGATTCTGAAATGATTTGCCCTCCAAGTTTATATTTTCAATTTTAGAGCAGTTTTTCCTCGGAGTTTCCTAGTGTTAGGGGTACGTTCGTTCGCAAAGATCGTTGTCTGTATCGAAAATATTTATTGAATATTAACGAAATTTTGCGTAATTGTTTGGAATATAAAAACGTTGAGCACGTTATTTACATTACGAGTATTTTCTTTTTTCTTTCGAAATTTTCTATGCGCTTGAGTCGCGTTCGGGGGAAGACTGTTCTAGAACTGAAAATATTAAACTTGGAAGGCTTAAATAATACTTGAAGCTGCTACATAAATAATTTGTAACATCGGGTACAGATAATCAATAAAAATCGAACTACAGAAACTCACACAACGCGTAAATCCGTCACTGATTATACATAATTACGTGGTGAATGTTTTTTGTGTTGTGCGTCAAGCTCCAGTAGACACTTGAGGCAGATGGTAAGTTAAGACTGTGGCTCGATGGGAACGGGGAAGAACAAGTGCGCTACGCAAGCACATAATATATACGCATGTAGTATATCTAGTCATCCGTGGAGTAAATTGTTTTTGTGGTTTGTAGACGCCACCGGAGGATACATCAATCTCTTACATCACCGCCTATCTATGTAGATTATGCCGCACACGCGCGTTTCCTGTTTTCTGATATATATACGACCGGTTGGTTCTCATCAGACCAAAAGGTGACGTTAGAGATGGAGGATCTGTTACTTTTTTATGTAAGAATATTTTCCAGTTCCGCAAAAATACTAGTTTCAAATCTCCGTTATTTTGTAACAATACAGCGACAGGTTCCACTTGAAATAGTTTTTACAACATATCGCATCCCAATGGCATGCTTTGTCTCGATTGAGCGTGAATGCCTATACTCTGTAGAAACCGCACGTCCAGCCAAGAGTTGCAGAGTGCAGTTCATATCTCAACTCATAAATAATGGTCGATGTGGCTTCTACTCAAAATTGAAAAAAAAAATAATTTCTATAATCACTGCTCATAGATCACCCCTCCAAAAATATTTTTTAAACAACAACACGACTCTGTGTTGCAATTCGAGTACACGCGGGTATACAAATAACTAATGCGACAACCGATGCATAATGCAACACCTGTTGTCTACAATAAAGCCCGTATTTACGGTGGACCAACATAAATAACCAATCGAAACGTTGCATTTTTCCCTCTTGACTCACATCGTAGTATTGCTTCCTCATCTAGTTTGGACTGACCAGCTTCGAACTAACCAAGAATTAAGTCGATAATATACATAAATTATACCGTCTCTCACATTTAGAGCAATACTTTAGTCACAGCTTATAAATAAAATAGAATACATTTGCACATAAGTATTAAATACAGCGTGACGTCAGAATGTATAATTAAAAAACAAATTTGGTTTGAGTCCGTTTGACCTGTATCGTACTCACAGACAGACAGACGCACAGAGCTTTTCCTAAAATATGTTTTTTGGATTCAGGAGACCTCAAAACGAAAAAAATATTGTAAAATTTTGAAATTAGTACCATTCCCCACTAGTGGGTTTGAATTGAATGGTAAAAAAGTAGTCGATCAGACTTTACCGATAAGTGAAGAACTAAACATAATATTCATCCCTGTTAGAATATAGAATTATAAGTTATAGACGCTCGACAATTGTGGTCATTAGCGTCGAGTAAGCTCTACTGAAGAACAAACATATACCATTTGGTAGTAATACATAGAAATCGTGTAGTGAATTAATTTCTGTCTAGGTGTGGACACGCCTTACACATACAATATGTATTATATACGTTACGGGGCACAGAGTATTTATTATGTACAGTGTACCGGCATTACCGTACGGGATAGCATACCGCGGCCTGTGGTCAATGTTTTAAATGCATCGGGCATCCAGTGGGAAAAGCGGGTGAAGTTCTTTGTTATCACGTATATACCAGTGGTACTCAATTAATAAAGCAAGGACATTTTTCGTACATTCCGCAATTAACTGATTTTATTTTCCTAAACGGAGAATACAATCGGATGATATATGAGTGTATGAAATATGCAAACTCAAAAATTGATATGAACAATACTGTAAACAATTAATTTACAATGACGTTACTCGTTAATTTTATGGACGCGCTCCAGAAAATCACAATAACAAATAACCGCAGATATAAAAATCTGTGTAAGTCGTGGCCCTCTAATTATTTTTAAATTGCTGTTTGGTCATTTCTTTAAAAAGTATAAAAAACTGGCTGCCCGCAGCTGCCCTTTCTGATTCTTTACTTGACTTCGTACGATAATGCGAAACCATAAAATTTTGTTAAAAAAACACAATTAAAAATTCGCATTCGCAACGACATCAAAAACTCCTATGTACGAATTTTGATAACAATTAATAAATGTCTTCATATTTTGATCACGTCTTAAGGATTTTAGACCAGTGCATGCTGTAGCTGTCGACACGTTCGTGCAGAACTATTAGATATTTCAAGCGGTCGAACGTGTTTCGGCCGGTTTGCCAGCCATTCGTGTCACTGTAATACGCTTCGTATGATACTACTATAAATGTACCTGTTGCGGAATTTGCAGTTGGTTCAATAATCAATTGCCTTTACAGAAAAAATACCGTTCACTATTGTACTATAATATCGCATTATGCTATGTTAACGAGCATAATTAACAAAGCGAACATGTGTAAATGGGCTGCATTGTTGCGCTTACCAAATGACACTTGCATATTCGTATATACGTTGTGACAAGCAGTAGCTCACGGAAGTGCAATGGTGAGTAGTATTTTGTTCACGAGCAATCATGCTCACGAAAATAATTTTCAACTCACGCCCGTTTGCACCTCTAGTAGTACATACCAGTGGAATCTATACTTTTTACCTGACTATACTAAAAAACGCAGGGCTAGGATTTTTGAACAGTATATGTATGTATGTTAGTTTGTTACCTCGTAGAGCCAAATCTACTGACCCGATCTGCACATTCCAGGTGTAATTTTATTTATCTAAATCACAAGAATAGGCTATAAAATATACAGCATGTTATTTAACGAATGTTAAATTTAAAATAAAAGAACTTTTTTTAAAATGGTTTCTAAAAAGTGTAAGAATGTCAGGAAAAAATAGAATGCTTTCCCGTAGTTTTACAATCACCTTCTCTAACCTGCATACAATAAGAAGTCGGTTGAATTATTTCTCTGTTATTATTGTCATCCTCATAGTGATTTTTTACGGCGTACCTATATGATTTAATTAACACTTTAATTTACTGGCTTTAGCATCCTATGCATTGAAGCATTGAAATTGTCAGAGTGGTAAAACGAACGCGGTATTTTTTATATTTTTTTCTCCGTATTTAAGTTCGTTTACGTTGGGAGTCAAAAATTTTATTTAATACGAAAGAATCTTATTTGTTCAGAAGAAATAAAAATAAAAAGTCTTTAACAAGTTTAATCAATTTTTCAAATCCTATTTTTTTACAAGGACTTTTTTATTTCACTTCAAACTAGGGCGTAGATCCCCTTATAAATTGCATTACACGAAACTATCCCACAGGGGTCAATGTGATCGTGTAACTTAGTTATTATACTACGACCATAGGAAAAATAGATTATCTAAAAAAACGTTAAAGTTTCTCTAATTTTCTAAGTAAAGTGACCGTTTTTCTTTGTATAATATGTAACACGATCAGTTTGGCTACGGTTTCGAAAACAATATTCAATTTAGAAATAACAAAATAGCATTCTACAAATTTTCTCCAGATATTTTACAACCAGAAATTACTTCTTACAAATTAAAAAAAAAAACTTGAAGAGGCGTAGCTTTTAAATTATAACATATAGGTACAGAAAGTTCTTGATTAATAGAATCATTGTGTTTTTTTACAATTCAGTTTTTTGCCATTTTACATTCAAATTTGCTCTGATAATATATTTCAAATTACTCTTGTTTGAAGAAAAACACATGCTAATTCCAATGGAGTCACGCTTTTTTTAATCTAATTTTAAAGTTGTGGGTAATTAAAGTATCAACTAAACAAATCTATATGAATGACCAACGTATGTCCTAACTCTCTAAATAGCCTAAGAGTAAAACAGTAGACAACGTACCTACTAGCAACGCTTGCCTAAATAAATATAGTTGTTACTCAGAACCATATAGCTACGTTTTATGCACATAATTACTAATTAGTATCTGGTTACTGTTGAATAATTTGTGTATCAACTGTCATCCGCGTTGACGCTAACAAAATAACCACTCGTAGAGAAACGATTCAACAGCAGGCTTGTCACTACGATATTATATAGTAGGTATTAGGTAATAATAAATTGACAACATAATTTGCTGTTTTCCCGGTAAATATTTTCTGTTTATTAGGCAGATCTCTCATTAAATGGTTTATGTTGAACTTCACGTTGATTATATTTATTTGTTTGAAAACTGGCAACCGATGTTTCACCCAGTTCTCGTTACCCGATTGAGTTGAAATTTTGCACACATGTGTAGTCCTGATGACAATACAATAACTATAGTATAGTTACTAGCTGACGGGTTAAGCTTTTGTCTGGGTGCAATCGCAAATTTAATAAAGAGCACTAAAAAAATAGAAATAAAATATGTGCAAACGCTTTTTCAGTCTCATTGTACTAAAGGCTAGAAAAAAGTTATGGGTCACCAATCTGGAGCCTTGATTAGACTAAAATAAAATCGCAGGACGCGTATTTAGTACAAAACTTTTTTTTGTTGCAGCTTGGAAATCCCACGATTTTATTTTAGTCTATTCAAGGCTTCAGATTGGTGACCCAAAATTGTTTTCTAGCTTTTAGTAAAATAAACCGTTTTAACTCAAAACGTTTTTCTACATTCATCATAATTTTACCGATTAAGCCTCGGTTCCTGACGCTAAAGCTGGTGTAGTATATTTATGAAATCGTGAGACTCAACAAACAAACAACTTTGCACTATATGGTATTTAATTGTATGACTCCAACCTGCATTTTTATGATTTAATATACAAATAATTAATAACAAATTTAAATTAGATTGAAATGAACAAATCCAAACAGGTTGAAATATTAGTTAGAATTCAGTGTGAATATCTGAATTGTGAATTAAAGTCCATGATGATATTCAATTCAAAACTGAATAAGACTGTAAATATTAATCATCATTATAACTCTATAAATCGCAGATTTGCTTAAAGATGCATGCACAAGTCGGACGGCTTTGTTCACAAATCCATACTGAATTATTCAAACTAACCACAGAATTCTGCCGGTTTGTGTACACAAGAAGAGGTTACAATCTGAAAGCTCAGTGTTGAGTTGACCGGAGGTGTCTTCAGTGGCGCAGGATGAAAATACAAGGTGCGATAGAAAAACGCATAAAAATATATTTCCTACGAAACAGATCTTTCAAAAACAAAATGTGACAACAGTTTGCACGTTAGATGGTCAGTTCCGACGAGAGAGACTTCTCTCGGGTATGGACTTTTTTGGATTTTCGGACGTTTCATTGTTTTTCAGTTACTTAATATGTTTCTCTGCGCGGCTTTAATTTTTATTTTTTATTTTTCAATTAGAATGTGAGTTCGAGTATTTTGTTTTAACAACCCGTGTGTGAAGTGAATGAATTTTAATTTTTAGCATCATTCAGTATTTACTTGTAACAACCTATATTCACTTGCTTGCCTTGGAAATAAATTTGTCAAAAAGTTCCTGAAAAAAATCGTCCATCTATATTTAAAAAATCGTCGTTCCCGTTTCTCCCGAAAATCCTTTGCGTAAAATCAGACAAAAAAATAACATTTCACTTTATTTCAAAACACTTAAATTAATTTAAGGTTCCCAAACAAACAAAAAATGCAAGAAAATCTATTGACCTATTGCGATCAGTGCTTATTTTAACGTATTTATAATAATATATAATTCAGACATACGATTATTTGAAGTACACTTTTAAACTGTTTAAAATGGAAAAGTGTGTATCAAAATAAAGCTATATGCTAACATGTTCTTTAGATAATGGAGCCTTGTTGATTTCCAGTTAGCACGTTCCACTGACCCTCGTCCTTTCCATGGGGACGGAGAGCACGACCAGAGGGGCTTTAATTAATCTTTCTGTATTTAGTTCAATACTCATCTGGGGGTAACGTCGACCGACCTGTCGGTCGAGCCCTCTTTCTCTTAGGGTCATTTCAAACCTATATCCTATTAATCTAGATCAGCAGTCAAATATTATCAATTCTAAAACCAAAACGCGACAAAAATATTCTGCTTATTGTTTCATACGCAAATTGTTTTTTTGCACGACCCTCCATAAAATAACGACTTTTCATGTCTAGCGGTAGTAAAATAACCCAGTTCGCACTAGTGCGTAAAATGGAACAAAATAAATGCTATTTTACTAATCCAATAGTAATTTTTCTGTCAATTCCCATTTAAATACACATGAGCAACAGATGCGGAAACTGTCAGATATATAAATATATACTTAGTATAAAGTGAAAATCAGCTTATATATGAGGCAAAATACTATAGTTATCTGTAGCGTGATTTTTTTATGACTTGTGTGAGTGTTAAAACTCGCGAGGCACTCGTTTTACCATAATGTCACACTGAATCATAAAATAATAATTCTCGCACTTGTTTCATGGCCTGCCATTTTTTGAGAGCGCAAAAAAAAACAATTACAAAAAATTGCGGGGACGAGTTGACCTGCCTTCTCGAAAAGATGATAAAAAAAGCAGTATTGTAAACAAATAGTAGTACAGTGCTGTCCATTGATCTGTAAATGTCCATTTTCACGAGAATTTCTTTCTACGCCGACGCAACTACCATACGAAAGTTTCTATTTCCCAACAACATATTTTGATTATCGTTGGTTTTTTGTTCAAATAAACTTTTTGTTTGCGCAAACCAAAACCACACGTGTGTGTAAGAATCGGTAAATACTCACTTCAGCTGTTCCACACAGCCTATCAGCAACATTGCGGTGCTTATTCACACAAAAATATCCGTTTTAGAAACAAAATCTTTCCATAGTCCATGTGCTTTATATTCTGACATATATGACCTATTAATTCTTTCAATCTATGACAAAATTCCGCTTTTCACACACCGCTAAAAAAATAAACGTGAATTACAGCCACACTTTAATTATATCACACCGACTAGACGCGGACGCACGACCAATTGATGCATTCCAGTCGATGCCTCAGTGCCGGCTAGACTCTAGGAGTCTAGATGATTATGTGATGTATGATGATCTATCAGTCAATCACTGAATACGCAAAATCATGATTTTTGAACACTCGTATCTTGGAAGCTATTCAACCTAAACGTATGAAATTTGGAATCCTGGTTCCTTAAACATCTTTGACAAAAAAATCAATTCTTTATCCTGAGTAGCCTCGGAGATAGACGAAGGTCAAAAAGTGGTTCATGTAGATAGGTAAGCACAGTGCTTTGTGAAAATTTGGCCTAGTCAGTCAAGGTCAAGCACGTCGCGATTCTTTTATCTAAGTCTCTATGATCGAAGATCTAGAAAGATACGCACGATATAATGATGAATCCAGACCATGTTTTGTCCTAGTTACACAATATCACGTAGCAAGTAGGGAATAGGACCAAGGGACGTTGTCATCTCGTCATCAGTTTATTACTTTATAGTCTGCACCTTTCACATAAAGACCCTTCATCTCTTACCGTTACAACCATCTCACTCACACGCATGCTAGATTTAGTTCATAGCTAGTGACAATGTTATCAGAATACATAGATCCGATAAATTAAGGTCCCGTATGTCAAATTACGTCACACGTACCAACCGCTCGACAAATTATTCCCATGTAAATTATAACCAAGACGATTTAAATTTAGGAATAATTGACAACTATGCAAGGTTTACTACCTCGTGTCTGTGATAACCATGCCATTCGTACTTAAAACTAAAATATAGCTGCTTAACATACATGGTAAGGATTAGGCAGAAGAAAATGACAATTTTTACTTAAGGATAAAATTGCGTGTTTCTTTCGAACAGCAGTTTTTGATATGATATATTGTGACGTAATCTGATTCTTCCAGTTTTCACTCCAAACGTCTAAGTTGTGTCTAAACGATGTGAGATGGAACGAAATGGCATATCACGTAGATTAAAATATTTTTAAGGTATGTTGTTTTGATTACACATATAATTATTTGATATACAACAACAAAAATAAACAAATATTTAAATAAAATAAATGGAGTAATTTGAATTATAATAAATTAAATAAAAAGTTCAGGTGAAAAGACCAATTTTTTTTAAGTACGTTTTTATTCAATGTACATTGTACATTGTACATTGAATAAAAACGTACTTAAAAAAATTGGTCTTTTCACCTGAACTTTTTATTTAATTTATTTCAAGACCTGATTTTTCCTAATTTGAATTATAATTATACTATAGGTAGTATAGTTAGGAATTGCATTATTGTTACAGGTCCTGATGCAGGAATGTCTGCAAAACTTCGACCATTAAATTTTAGTCAACAAATTTTGTTTTAATAGCGTTGTGTCTCGTACCTACTAGTTATTGTATTATTAGAAACAAGGTACCTCATTTTATTATATAAATAATTTTCTACAAAAAGTAAGCGATTATCTAAAATTTGTCAGTTCTATCAACTATAAATATGTAACATGCCGATACTCATGCTACCAGATAATGACTTTAAAGATATTAAAATAATCCGAAATTGGAAACCTGTTAAACTACACAGATTGTAAAATTCGTTAACAACAGATTAGTATCTCTTATGTTCGCTACGAACAAAATAAGGTTCTTGCTCGCTTTTAGAAGAAATTCAAATGCATGTAATTAAAAAATTCTGACTAGTGTTAAAGGATTTAAATAATTCTAACCTTACATTGTGATCTCCTTGCGTTTTCTTCGTTTAACTTCAAATACACGTAGACACCTACGTATAAAATTTTCAGTTGGATTCAATTATCTTTACGAAAACTCATTAAGAAGAATGTCGTTAAATCCTTTTATCTTATAATTAATTTTAAGGTTGGTAAACGTTAGACGCCACGCCGGCCAGTTCTGCTTCTATGCCAGAAATCTGCTTTTTGATATACATACATTTTAAACAATTACTGCACAGTAACAATTTTCGCAGGTAAAGAAAATTCTTGAGTAGAAATTATTGAATACAACTAAAAAATATGTAATGTAAAACGGTTCAAATAAAATTATTCAAATATAAATCCTATTTAAATAAACAATTTTTTAAGGATAAAAGTGGATGAATAATTCTAACTTTCCTAAAAGTAAAATTGGCCTTTTTTCCTCGTAGTGTTTAAAAGTAGTCAATTAAATTAAAATTATCTGCGTAACTAAAACTAATCATTGAGTACATGAATAATACTGACGTCGAAAGGTCGGTTTCAACGGCTACTTTTATATCATCATGGGGTGCCAAAGTTCCTCCTGTCGCAAATTGCAATTCCTTAGCTGCTCTATTTTTCAATTTCCAGCAGAATAAAAACAATAATAATTGTGGTGCCCTACTTGCTTGTACCAATTATAAAGGACGATATCGTTTGAAGAGAAGTCATGGAGATAAGGAATTTTATAAGTTGTTAAAACTGTAAATTTATTAGAAAATGATGGAGGTCAGAAACTTTGCAAACATTGAAAACTGCTTGGCGAATTTATTGAAAACTTCACTTTGTCTACAACGGCTCACTAGTTAATAAACCACTAGATACTTAATTAATGCTTTTAGGTGACCACTGTTTCAGTTCAACAGCCATAAGAGCTGGTCCCTCCACAGCCTCAATGCTGACTCGCATAGACAAAAAATTCGTGTATTCGATACACAGGAAATCTGACGGTCGGCTCTGGGACCAATTAATTATAAACAAAATAAAAAGAAAAATACGTATGCATATTTTTCAGAATAAGTTCATGTGAAAATTGCTAAATCTGATACAAATACAATACAAACATATTTGGAATTAATAGCCCGCAGTCATCCTATTTTGATTTCAATGTCATTTGAATTGTTGTGAGAATTTCTCAACCCTGAATGATCGTTACATGGAATACAATGAATAAACAATTAATTTTTTTAAATTGAAAACGTTTTTGTGAAAACATTTTATCGTCTAAATAAACACTAATTTAAATTACTTGTGAACAAATTATTAGTACACGTATCAACAAAAAATATAGCTGGGTGATTTTTTAATAGATACACAAATATTTACTTTGAAACTAGATCCGAGCTCGGGGTAAAAAATTTCAAGAATTTTGTAGAGGCTAATGTTTTGAGATTAGCTATAGTTTTTTGGATGTAAAAAAGATATATACCAAATAGTCAGAAAATTATCGGTCGGTATAAACACCCCGTTTTAAAAGAAGTGTTCTGTAAAAGCTGAAATTTGGTAGTGCAGTGTTAAAATTTATTGAATAAAATTTATAAAAAAAACAGTTAGACCTCATTTTGATAGAACCGACCTAGTCAGCAGACGTTTCAAACTTCTCCTGACTGATGCTGAATTAACCCTATGCCAAATTTGACCTTTTACAAACCATTAGTTTTTGAAGTAAAACTGTTTTGCTTCGGTATGGTAAAATCGATTCATAAAATTGAAAATTAAACGAAAAGTTGCAATATACTTATTCCATAAGCTATAAAAACCGGCTGTGGAACATTAATTAATCAGTAGAGTGGTTGCCTCGAAACCTTAGATCGTAGGTTCAATCCCAACGGTTGGTGCCATTAATTGTTTTTATTTTTACAATTTTACCAGTTTTATTTCTATAGCGTGTAGTGTAAAATACACAGTCTCTTTTTTACACCTTTTAAAGCGTCCCAACGCCAAGATCCGCGACAACTTACTTGCAGACTGTAATGAATTTCTATAATTTCAAAATATTAGTCTTTGAAAAATTCTTGCAATGTTTGACCTCGAGCTCTTAGACAATTACAGTAGATATGGCATCGGGCCAAATACAAAACTGAAAACTAACTGTAAATATGATAAATCAATAACTGCTCTCACATTTTCTGAAAACTAAAAGCTGAGAATAATATTATGCCTGACCTATTTTCAAGTTGGTGTGTTTATCTAGAATTTTTTATTAAGTATGTAAGAACTTCAAATTTATGTTTGTAAATATATTGTCGTAAATATATACACTTACACAAAAAACAACCCTCTGATATATTTTTACAAATTGGGACTACCCAGAATTTTATTAATTTAAAGAGGTTCGCTGTCAAATAGTTCTGATGAAAAAAAAAATAGAAATACTTATGAAAATAACATCTTAATTCGATGATATTAATCGAACCCTTCAAAAAATCACACCTCAGATACTGTCAATTTTTGACTAATTCGGCTTCGTTCCGAAATAATATCAACTAAAAAATATATATTAAACGCATTTTCTCCGCTAATACTAATATTAATCGATTTCTTTCAGCAAAAATCAACACTGAATAGCATTCCCTTCGATAACAGTTTAACACTATTATCGAATCTTTCAAAAATATTTTGAATTCATTACTGAAAGAATTCAAATTGTAATAAAAAAAGTTAATACAATTTAACATTTCTTCCGATAATATAAATCGAGACTTACAAAAACGAATCCGACTCTCTTGTGAGATAATGTTTTTTCACAACCCTCTATAAAATAGCTTTTTTTCATGCCTGTATACCGGTAACAAAATGATTCATATCACACTCGTTCATAAAGTAAGACAAAAGAAATGTGAAACGTATTTGTATTTTGTACTACCATTTCCACAGTAAATGTATGAAAACCCAACGTAGCCTACAATTTTAGGTCAGTGTGCTCAAAATTTGGCTCCAAATAATTTCGAAAATTATGTGAAAATTAGGGGGTATGTTCAAAAAATACTATAATATGTATCCATTGCGTGGTGATGTTTTGACTCATATGACTATTAAAACTCCTTGGCGTTCATGCTCAACATAATGTCATTATCAACATAATCAACATAACTTAATATTATTAGAATAAACGAGAAATCATTATAATGATCAAATCTTGATTTAAAAATAAAATTAAATAAATAAAACACAATAAAATTTGATTTAATCAAGACGAATCGAAATATGTCTGATCATAACTAGATTGAAAAGCGTAGCTAACTCACAACAAAATTATGTTGTGGTCGATAACGCAGGGTATTAATATGTTGTCTCAAAAAGAGCCCAATATAATCATTACATTAAAAATTTCCTTCGACAGTAACGTCCTTCAAAAGACCATTGCACCACGGGGGAATCGACACCCATGTGAACAGCATTAAGGACAAAATATACGTCCATAGGGTTAATTATTAACATTGTGTGAAAAAAATTCGCGACTCAACCATCATCATGGCACATTGACGTTTTATTGTGTTCCATAACATGCACGTGCACACCATTTGCACAAGTTTAACAACCGACCTCTGCAAATCCGTCCATCCGCCCATCACAGATATGTTGACCTTGATCTACACCAGTTCACTGGTAGGTACTATTGTGTGCGCAGCAGCTGAAGACCAAATAGCTTAGCTTCCGAAACATCAAATGACGCGCTAGTCAATTGACCATCAGAAGAGAAGCAGCCACGCAAATAGTATCAGATCCGAACTCTTCGAAACTCTCTATTCGTCTAAATTTTAATTGATTACGTTTTTGAATAAATCCAATTGCTCAAAAAAACTGATCACAGCAACAATTGCATATTTGTTTTTTTAATTTTGACTTTACTAAATAATACGGTGCTTTGCTGTTCTGATATTATTCTCATAGCTTTGTTGACTCATCAACCATTTTTACATAGAAACCCTTCAAAGAAATACTGAACTAATTTTCAGTCCACTAATTTCATTTATAAATCACCGTTTTTTCTATGCATTTGCACTTTTCTCACACGCCACACTTTTATTTTCGTTCCATTTTTACTTTCAAATGTTTTTTTTTGGAATTTGTATACACACATATCTTATATTTTTTTGAAAACAGATACTCGCAATCACAGCGCTCGTCAATTTAAAATCAGAAAGAAATAAAACTACCGCATATATCATCTAAGAAATTAACACTTTTGACGAGTCCAATGTCTGGAAAATAGCAGCTAAAATATTGATTTTAACTCAATAGTACAGGCAGCGTCACATTTAAAAACTTATTAGAATAGCACCGTAAATTTAAGTGTGGATTATTTCATCGTTAATGTTATTTTTAAATTAGGAAACGTTTATCTTTCGGTTCAATCATTCAGTTACAAATCAAATTCATACATACTAGTTGACTATAAATTTAATATTTATTAAATAAATAATTTCGGTAAAAATATTTCGGGTTGCATTAAAAAGTATCAAAACACAATTTATTCATTTGAAGTTTGAACATAAACACCAGTGTACCTTAATTTTATAACGCTGTACAAAATGCAAACGATTTTCAACTTTTAAAATTACTTGTTTCAACAACTAAATATTACAAATCTATTTCAGTTTATCAAAACCAGAACAGGAGTTCGCAATTTTTTTTATTATTAACCATTACTTGATGTAAACTAGTTACACAGCTTAAATAAAAAAAAAATTAATAAAACCTTAAAAAAAATCGTGAGCTCGTCAAAGATTTTACTTCTAAAATCGGTTACTCAAGTGTTATAAGCCAACGGCCGACTTTTTAATTCAAAATGTACAATTTACGTGAAAACGGGCAAATGTTTTGTAATTTCGTATGACATTTAATTTTAAATCAGCAACATTTTTTACAAACTTTTCATATATTCAAAAAAAATTATCAAAATTAAATACGCACAATAACTATAGGTATTATGTAAATAATCTAAGTGTATCGCATGTCATGATAGACGGTCAAAATTCATTATGATAAATTAATACTACTTACAAAGAACTTATGCAAAACTCTCAAATATTTCTTACTTCTTAAACTGCCATTGAAATTTGGCCCTAACGCGCAATTATAGATATAGATAAAAGAAACATCAACGCTAGTACAGAAAAAGAACCCGCGAGCGATCAATAAACACCCGGTCACGCATCTATAAAACTAAACATACCTACTTATTATACGTAATATGTATGAGATTTTATTGTTTCTTGGGTGTAATTGACGAAAATGTTTTATTGTAAAAACTGCAATTTCCTCTATAAATCCCGTTCTTTGAAGATCGTTATAACAAAAAATCTTTTGAAAGAACAATAACAAAAGCAAAACAGACACCTGAGTATTTTAGAAAATATATACAATATTCAAAATCTGCAGCTGCAAAAAATATTAGGTACTATTTTGTCTTATACCTGAGATAATTCGGGATCCTCAGCAAGTTTTTGTTCGACCGTCTTCTGCGAAGCGACCATAGGAACGGCTAGCATTACGAACGAAAACGCAATCATTGGGCACAGCATGTTTACACACTTATGTTTGGACATCACTAAGATACACTAAATAAAAAATGATTTGTTGTTTATTGGCGATCAAATCCTGTTTTCACCTTTAAAAAAATAATAAACACAAACACTTTTAGTTTGAAACCATAAGCGTTCTTCACACACAGCAAATAACAGGCACTTTAAATTAATGCAACTGCTATCATATTGAAATCAATATTAAAGTTCGTTTCCAAAAAAATTTACTTAAAATTCATAAAACTTTTCGATCACCAGTTTTTAATTTGTAAAAAAACAAATATTATATCGGTAAAATTAAACGTATTTATGAAAAAGTTCATTAAAAAAAGTGCCCTGTTTGCAGTGCGTAACGAGTCGTTTATGGTACAATTGTCACTACTAAATAATAAATATTTTTTTAAAAACAAAAAATGCACAATATTGTTTAAATAAAGCCACGCTAATCAACAAAATTATTAATGTTTACCTATGCAATTGAAAATCTTATACAATTGAAAGTCACTTATTGAATATTAAAAACACAGTTTGTTATCTTGTTTTTTAATTAAAAAACGCGTAATTTTTTATTAAACTGATATCAGCGATATGCCGGAGCAAGAATGTACTACCTCACCACAGTAAAACACTGACGCGAGTGAAACAACCTCGATGCGTTGTATTTCCCCACCAATGAACTGTTATCTAACGATAAGGGATGGCAAAACAGTACTACTTTCATTGAAAATGGAGGATCGTTTTTACTTGACATTATTTAATTTATTTTAATAAAAGCTTGTTTTTAAAATGCTTTTTTACTTATATTTTATTTGTAAATTATTTGCTTTCAAATTTTACGGACAGCTGCTAAAACTAAGACATTAAATTGCATTTCACAAAAAAATTGCCACTGTGTCATGACAGCCAAAGCCATGACTTACAGTCATGTGAAAACATACCTTGACAACCGTTCCATACAATCTTATTCCGAAAAGGACGGTGTGGTGTAGTGGTCAGTGTGTTGGTCTTTGGAACAGAATGTCTGGGGTTCGTCTCCTATCTCTTGCTCATGCATATTTAATGATGTCGTTTAGTCTCAGCTTTTATATATTTTGATAGTTACGACTTTATATGTTGAAGTTATTGACAATATTCTATTGGACATGTGTATGAGTTAAGTACACTTGATAATCAACACGATTTGAATCGTAATTATTATCCGATGGTAGATTTTTGTTGTCAGTTTAAGCTAGTGGATCATTCTTAGGCACGGAGGCATAATTAAAACGAAGCGTTTTAAAAAACGCTATTTAGAACATAATTGAAATAAAACATGTTGGACGATTTAAACGGATTCTAAACATAGTTTAAAACCAATAAAAAACAATATAAGTCAAAAATATTTTTAAAATTCCAACATTTGTTTTGTATCAATGTAGTTTTATTATAATTCTGTTAAATAAAATAATCGCTACTAAGAAAGGAATTGCCTGAAAATTTCATTTTGTAATACCACTATTCTGTACAGCCCTAGACAGCGCCTTCACCGCCGATCATCTCACTCTGTCTATCCTTCACAAACCGGCAACCGGCGTCCTTCCAACAACTGTGACGTAAAATAGTCTGCCACCCTACACCGACGTCATATTACAGTGTGTTCAAGTTAAAACGATGTGTTTTTAATGAGGAAAGTTATTGGCATTTTCAGTTAATTTTGTTGAGAGGTATTATAGATTTATGGTCAGCGATATTTCTCAATACACTAAGTATGCATAAGATGGCAAATTCTTGAGAGCGACAAATTTCGAAAATATTAAAAAAAAATAGATTTTTTAACCAGTTAATCCTATTTTCTTGACTACTGTTCACATCCTTTTGGTAAAAGCTAAAAGCATAGCCTAATCCTATTCCTTGATACATATCAAACACTGTAGTGAATACCCGTTTAAAACTGACTTACTTATTCGTTTTTGAATTAAGTAAGTCGAAACAAACTGATTGACACATATAATCAAAAATTCTGGAAGTGACTACAGTAAAACCCATGAATTTTCAGCCTGTCGTAACTAACCAACTCATGTATTTTCTACTTCTCCTTCATTCTCACTTCGTTGTAGTTTAAGATCACTCAGAAACGTTGTCAAACTTATTATAGGCCGTTCATAAAATCCGTAGTAACTCTCGAATGTAGACTGAAATTAATGGTGCTGTAAAAATATACTGTTGTCATTTTTTTGTCACTCAAACAAATTTAACATCACATAATATAAAGTGCAGAGACAAAAAATTAACAACGTTGTTAATTTAACACATTGACCATACAGGAAAGCATCATAAACGTTCAAAAACTGTTAAAAAAATATTTTATTGTAAACATACTTAAGTATAGCTTTAAGAGCATTAAAACTTTAATAACACAAGATAATACATATTATCGTATTCTCCGCTTTGATCCTGAAGCGTAGCGTGCCTTGGCGGGGCCCCGTATAAAAATTTGTTTGGGGGCCCTTCCCCCGTTGAAGTAAATGACTTAAACGGGGAAATCCCGCAGCCCGCGATAACCGATGTAGGGTGTTGCCAACTTTTGAACGCAAAGAAATTGCTTTTTTTGACTTTTGTCATTTCTGAAATAAAAAAAAATTGGCAAGTTTTTATTAATTTTTGCTTACGCACGTTTGGGGCCCTCGTGGCCCGGGGGCCCCGTATAATTGATACGGCAGATACGGCGGTAGCTACGCCCCTGCTTTGTTCGTTAATACGAAAATAGTGATTAAATGTCGAACAATGGTACTAGTAACGTTGGTCGCATTGTAGAAATAGTCCGCATCCTTTCTATGCAGGCTTCACATATACAGAAAGCGACCTTTTGGCGGCGGCGGCCTCGAATAACCGCCCCACAGGCCTCTCGGCCCCGACGGGACGAAGTGTATCAACTGAACAACCCCGTACCAGTAAGTTCGACGTAACATATCCAGTATGATCGTAATTCTTTAACGGCATTAGATGTCATATAAAATATTATACTACTGAGAATTTGCTTACCAGACAGTCACTTTGACAATGTAGATTATTACATTTAAAATTATATAATATATACACCTGCAATATGACCCGACCAATATTATAAAACAGGTCACCGTGAGTACGGTAAAAGTGTAAAACTATATTAAGCGCGAATTAAATGTCATAAAAATATTGACCAGCTGACATTGTGTCTACGTTACAGTTCAAAGGAATAGGATCGTTTGGTGTTCCACATTTTTTTTTATTGGAATCGAAGGTTATTACATACACAGGTTATCTCGTTAATTAATGACGTCAGCTAGAAGACCGTTCAATGTTTTTAGCAATCACGCAATATCAGTTGACAGTTTACTGGATGACGTCATCCTTCCCGCTACTATCCAATGAAACGAGATCACATCTGTATTTAATAATTTTGATTGGAATCTACATTACAAATATGAAGATTTAGATTAAGAAACTTTTTTTTGAGAATTTTTCGGAAGCTTTTTCGTTAAAAAAAACCCCATTGCAAAGTTACAATCTTATTTATAATTATTTTGTGCGTTGATTTTCAAATAAATAAATGGATGTTTAAAAATTTTTATAGAGAATTCCCGTGAGTAATTTTTCTCTGAACATGATTACTGATTCATTTGTAACCACGATGTCGTTTTTCATTAGTACTAAGAGCACGTAAAAGTAACCGCCTTTCAAAACGTGTTGTACACACGATAAGAATGGTTAATTAGATGACCAAAAAAAGGTGTGTCATTAACTGAGATACCCAGAGTAGATTTACTATTATACAAGGCTGCGCAGAGAGTTTTGCGCATGATTGCAATTTTCAGTCAACATTTTAATTTTATAACCAATATCCACTGCACAACTATAAATACATTATTTAATTCTTGCGATTTTACTGTTGACAGCTGCTTTATTGTTTGAGAAATAGAAACCGGAAACGGTCATGTTATTTTTATATTAAGCTGGTTAAATAACTGGCTTATTATGCGGCTAAAATGGTTCCAATAATTCCGATAATTTTACATCACTACAACCTTGCTTCAACTGAAATACATCAGCAACGTTCGCAAAGCGTGATTTACTCATATTTTTTCACTAAAAATCAATTATCTCAAGTGGCTGTTCAAAAACTACATAACGTTTTTCAATCGGACCCCCCCCCCCTTCGTAGACATCGGATGCCAGCCCCCTCCGCCCTCCCCCTCCTCCAACGGAGGGTTAATTAGTTTATGAACGTTAATTTACTCGCAATTGCGAGATTGTATTACAAAGCGATTTTCTTGTGTATACTTCTATTTCCGAGGTTCTTAGCGAAGATTTTCTCTTTATCAAAACAAAATGCAGTTTTGCAAGCTAAATAAATTTTTCAGGGGAAATGTGGGAAACGGTGAAAACATCGCAAAATGATTTAAAATTACTCTACAGTCTACACTATTTCAGGATACACTACAGTGTTTTTGTTGCGCTGTATCCCGAACTAGTTTAGTAAAAACTTTTATCTAGTCTTTTTTTTATTTATTTTTTAATACAAAAATTAAAACACAAATACTCGTTTTAAATTTTTTATTGTGATTCCAATTAGAATATATCTACATTTAGAAATGTTTCGAGGCAAGTACAATTATAGAATAACAATTTTAAATTGCGTATATTTTATTTATAACTAAAAAAAATAATTTTAAATAATTTCTCGTTTAAAAAATGGTTCATTTTGTTTCATGTTTAATAACACAATTTTAGAGTTCAAGAAAATTAATGTATTTATAACTGTTTTAAGCAAATTCTAAATAAAACGCAATTAACGCAATATATACAGATGTTTTTTTTTTGTTTTTAAATAGTAACTAAAATATATTTATATTATATATCTTTTTTATTTAAAGTAATTAAAATCGTCCTTATTTCGTATTTTCTAAACATCAGTTCACATCCAACAGAGAAAAAAAATCAAATTATCACAATCGTAAACCTAACTGATTGAGTGTTTTTGCGTTATAAACTGTAATAATTCACAGCTGAAAAAAAAAAACAATTTCCACTTTTAAATGTGAGGAAAGTCGTTGGACACAGAAAGTGGTGAAATTAATATTAAAAACATACAAAATGCAAGTAAAAAAATAGAAAAAGTGTTGCTTACTTTCAGTTACAAAAGCCCAGAGAAATACAGAAATATGAACATTTGAACTCGAAAGATTTTGTTTCATTTTCACTCAAAGTTTTTTAACTCCATCAACTAGTTCAAAACGGACAATATTAAAGAAGCCATTTAGTGGCGGTTTATGCGTAGAAACATTATTTGTATTTCTGCGCAAGAACCGTTATTAAATGGCGTCTACTAATATGATATAAACTTTCCTAGTCCTAAATGACCTTAGTAATCAATCACTTTTTATACCTCTCCTTTTGTTTTATCAAATAAGAAAAGTACGATTTAGTATCGGGTATGAATATTGCACTTCAAATAAAAACAAAAATATAAATTAGTAGCTTTCTGTGTGCCTATCAATAGTAACTATTGCAAGTGCGATTTCAGTTCATACAAAAAATTACTTTTTGAACACATATATCAACAATAGTTTTGGTTATTTTTCAACATTATTTATGCATCAACGATTTAGTAATTTATTATCAAATGCATACTTATTCTGTAAATTATAACAAAAAAATGACCAGTTGATATTTTCTACAATTTAAGTAACTTAAAATATTTTCTCCATGCCGTTTCTTAAATTATGTTCGAATTTATCGTAAAAAAAACAATCCTAATTTTCTTTCAACTGTTAACAGATATTTCTTTCGTGGAATTAAGACTAGAAAATTCATTTGTTTTAGACGCTATTTTGCAGATTTAAACTAACAATCGTGGAACGTCCAATTTTCACATCTAAATAATACAAAAAAAAAATAACGACATGAAGTGCATATTTTTACAAGTATATATTAATATCTACGATTTTTTTTTAATCTACAGTTATATTATTAAAAGTTATGGGTAAAATAATCAGTATTATTTTTTATCTAAACAAAAATTGCACATTTAAATTGTAATCCTACTTTGTGCAACTAACAATGCATATTACAATTTTCGTGTTAAATTCGATTTCCAGTAAGTCAATATGGATTCACTGACACTTCAAATCTTTTATAAGAAATCGTTCTATGCGAGTAGTCCGGCAAAAAAATAATAAAATTCCAACTCAAAAAATTGCTTATCATTGTTCGGTTAACATGAGTGTCTGTTGTGCCTAGGCCCCTTTGTTATCTCCTATATCTGTTGGCGAGCGTCTATAATCTAGAATAACTAATTACTATCCCCGTCTTAGCAAAATCAACAATCATTTTTCTGATTTGTTTCACATTTTTGTTTATTCCTTGAGCTTCGTGGCACAGGCGCCAAGCAGGGAGGCAGGAAAAAATAAATACACACAAGTTGATTGTAGAAGCCGTCATAACCCCCCCCCCCCCACTGTTAATCCTTGGTTTGCTTATAGCTCTGGAGCGGACAAAGACCAATAGGGAAGATTTTGTTGTTAAAAAAATAAAATACAAGAAATTGGCGTAAATTTTATCATACATATACGCTGTATCGCGCATGCTGTGCATTGCCGTGAATTAGGATTCGAGATCATTTTGCACTGTAAAAGCAATTAAAATAATACTGATTACTCAACTCATATTATCAAGAAGAAAGGTATATATTATAAAATAGTTATTACTGAACATGTTTGTAACGATTCATTTGTCTACGCAGTTTAAAAAAAAACTCAACTGACATTCCTACATGAAATACAAATCATATCTAATTCGCAGTTTCAGAGAGATAAGAAATTTTGGTCCCTTTGCCTTTAAAATAAAGTTTGGACTAATGAAAAAAATGTGTGCTTGAAATATTTACACGCAGCTGAAGTAAATCTTACATAACATGTAACCCGCAACGGTCTGACTTACTCTGCCGTGAAAATGCAAAACACGGTTAAAGAAGTTTCACTTCAAAGCATGTAATCCGTAACAGTCTTATTCTAATGTGAAAGTGAAAAAATGCGGCTGAAAATTCCTCTGATATTGCATTGTAATGTGGCGTTATCATTGGGTGTTTCATAACATTAGTTAAGAAGTTTCACTTTAACATAATAGTATAACTAAAAAAAATAGATATTCGCATATTACAAATCAATAATAATCCATATGATTTGCCATACAAAATTTAAAAATATGTTTTCATGGACATATTAGTTTCAAATTAATTGAAATCTACACAAGGTAACTTTTTAAAAAATTGTATGTCATACCATATGATGGGTTTGTCGTTTTAATTTTGAAAGGTCGTTTGAAGGTTAAGTCTAAATTTTAAAATGGCCGCTATGAACCAATACGAAGAATGACTTGTTGGTTCAGTTGAGTTGTTTGTTTTTGTGCAAGCGTGATACGTTGGAGTTTTAGAATCGCTACAATATTTAATGATAATAGTATATATATAGTTATAATAAAACAGGTCTGTCCATATAGTGCGATATCAAAGCACAAATATCACCATAACACGGCTTACATTAACAACTACAATTAATAAGCATGACGTGTGGCCGTTGACACATACTACAAAAAGCGAGACAAGAACAACCAAAATAAAGTGGTGACAACGACTTGTGTACAAAGATGGTTCCACACTGAGCTCCTGGGTCACTCAGCAGATGGTGTAGTTACGTGTTTTACGGCCCATTCGACGAAGTCGGCCTGGAAATTAGGAACAATTTATCGATTATATCGAATCTTTTAAAGTAGTTTTATTGTCTAAACTCTAGACTTACTTAACGGTACCTTATTTAAATTGAGTACTTTTCTACATGCACCGGTTATATTGAACAACAAGAACAAACTACAGTCTGATGTATAAGAACGATAGTTTTATCCTCAAAACGTTCAAAAAACGTATTTTTCACTTGCAATGTTGACAACACGAGAATTTACTAATTTTTAGTGTTCCACTTCCGTGCAAGAACGGAACACTTATTTTAAATGCTCCAGCTCTAGTAGGAAAACGGGCGTCGAGATTTTTTGCATTTTTTTCGAATAATTAACAGTTCGAACATTTTTTCTATATAAAACTATTCTACAGAAAATGCAATACCATGATAAGTTCGAATATATCACTTTTTGCAGAACCGTTCAAATTAAATTAGTTTGTCTTATTGAAAAAACAAAAATTAGATTATGACGTTCAATTATTATATTCTTGTGTCTTCAACAAAAAGTACGCCATTAAATAAGACATTTTTAAAAGTAGAATTTCTATAAGTTCTTTGAACACAGCTCGAGTCGAGTGTTTTTATCGCACTGAAGAATATAATATATGATAAAAATTACACCTGGTAATCAAAAACACAGCGTTTTAGAAAACTGTAAAAACACGACTAAACATAATGAGCTGTATCCAAGTAAAAGAAATTCTTCATTTAATAGCTAATATGCCTAACCAACCTATAAATAAAATTTCTAATTTATAAATATTATTTCAGTTAAATAATTAATATTTATCGCTGGCATCAAAAATAATTAGCAATACACATAAATATTTAATAATTAAATTACGGTACAAAAATTTAGCTAATATAATAGTTTTTTATTGATTAGTTATTTTTTATTCTGAATGTACATGCTGCCAATCTCAAATACGCCAAAAATACTTCGATAAGGTAAATTATAAATATAAATTACATATAAATAAATTACTAATATTATTATTATATAATATAATATATTTCTTTAAATTTAGAAAAAAAAGAAAATTCTTTAATTGGGTTATTTACTAGGCAGGAATCTGCATTAAAGCATACCGAAGCACCCTTAAAAATACTTTACCATTTTTGCTAAGACTTCGTTATCCGCCTTGAGTTGCTTCCAAGTCGAATTTAATATTAATATTTCCAGGAAGAGGCATTATTGGAAGTATTAAATGATTTTCATATATCATGCAAAAATTCGAAAAAAGACAAGTTTTAATTTTCTTCAGTTTTAAAATTCGACATGAGACAACGGGCCACAGAAAACTGATTGTACATTGTCACGGCACAGTTGACCCCAAAAATAGCGGACAAGAAAGAAAGTTTTATATCTATAACGAAACAAAAACTTGTCGTTTATCGATTAAATATTATTAAATAATTAGTTTTGTGCATCGTGCCCAAAAAAAAATCAAATGTGCGCAAATTGCTTTACAAATACAAACAAGATCTGTTAATGTTTCATTCAGATGTGTAAAAAAAGAACTTTAATTGCGTGATTTTTACGGAAACAGTTAGAAAATTAAGATTAACTGTTTAAATGTGAAAAACTACCTACTTAAAATAGTAAGTGCTCACTGATGTAGATTTTTAATTATTGATTATTGTAAAAGTTGTGATATTAATACAGAAAAAGATCTGTTTTTGTACAGTCTGATCAAATAGATATAGTAACCAAGTTGGCTAATAAATACCTCGGCTATACTCGAGCGCTAATAACGAATTATAATTCGTTGCTATTCACTGTTCACCCCTTAAAAGTGAACAGATACTAGGTGTGTTTGTTGGCAAGTTCTGTTGGAAAGTGCCAAAGCGTCTGTTGTCAATATAGAATTCTTTGGAACACAACTACGTGTTTGTTAATGAAATTCTCGGACACTTCGAACTGCTTACACTTTTTTCTGGTAGTTCTAGGCTTGTAGTAGTTCTAGAAACCTAGAACTGTTTAACCGAGTTCATACAATCCGAAGAACTTGAGAATTTGGCCAACCAAACACGCAGTTGTGTCCGAAGAGTTCTGTATTGTAAGCACAAGCTTTAGCAGTTCTAAACCAGTTCAAAACTTGCCAAGAAACGCCTATTATTTTACATGCAGCCTGGGTAATAGTATACTTCGATCACAAGTGTTTTAACAAGAGACAGAAACATCCAGAAAAAGATAGTAAAGAAAGAGATAAAGATACGTACGTTATGATCAAAACGATCGCACTACGAGCTAGTTGCTCCAATCCTGGATAGACGTACTGAAAAACAAATTTATAAATACACATCACAATCAAATCCATTTCAGCTTTATATGGATCAATCTATCATATGCATGGTGGAAAACAAATTTCAAAGATGTCGTATAAATTATTGATGAAAAAAAATGTTTTTCATATAATATGTAATAACACGCTCAGCTGCTAAGGCTATATGCGTGGAAGATTATAAAATTGATAATGTTGAAATGTTAGCAGTATTTTCAGAGTTCGAGTAGGGCTATTGTATGAAAAAAAATGTTTTGTAAACATTCATTTACCTTGACGGAATACAGAACACAAGAAAAAACAAGCCAACGATTTATTATCTGATTTTGTTTAAAGGTCAGTATGTCGGCTTTTTTATCTTTTTTTGAACCTGCTGTAAGGTCTTTCGAAGAAGGCAAAAAATTTATTCAAAAGGTGACTATTATACAAAAGTAGAAAACAAAATGTTGGTTCATTGTTCCCTGTACTCTATATCACATCCTAAAATGTTGTATTGTAATTTAATGATTATTGAAAGAACTGATTCTCATTCTAATTCTTTAAAAATTGTGCTTAGATCTTTCCTAATTTCTATAAATTTCCTTCGTAACAAATACTAAATATATACATTATACAACACCTTTGAATACATGCACGGTTCAAAAAATATTCTCAATTTTTTTACGAAAAATACTTTACGATGCAATGTTAAACAATATATTAGTACTCTACCAATACTTAAATGTACCATGTACAGTTAATTGTTAGCTCACAAACATAGAAACACTGTTAAACACTGCAAAAATTGGTTGTAACTGTTGGCTTGTGGAATGGTTTTGTTTTGCATTAAAAAAAAAATGTACAAGTACGCAACCTATGATAATTATGGTCGTATTCGAAGTAATTGACCTGAAATAAACTTGATCATGTCAAACTTGACTTTCAAGTGGACCACAAATCTGTTTTATTGACTTAATATACACCTTGCACTTGCCTATTTCGATATAACCACCCCGCGCGTTTGTAAAAGTTCAAAACCAGGCGCTTGAACACAAAGATACAACTAGGAGCGTTTTACCATTAACCGACACAATGGCGATATATCGTTATTGTAACAATATCGGGACACAGGAAATGTACTATCAGAAAGTTCTACATACTTCCGTACATTTGAGGTGTCTCGATACCGGTATCGGCGATGATATATTGTCATGTCGAACAATGATGAAAAGCTCTCAACAGAATATAATTTAATTAATTTTTTACGATAAATATAAATAATTTTTGACATTCATATTGATCGACTGTTGCTCCAGTAGAAACAAAAAGTTATTGGTTAGGTGAAATAGGTTTCTAAACTTTGAAAAAAACCGCAACATATGGCAACAAAAAGTACCTAGTTGTCGATTATTTCCGTTCCTTTTAACAGAAAAAAGGTCATAGTGTCTATATTAATAAATTTTAAGTACCTACTTTCTTGTCAATATTCATTTTTATAAAATTTTATAATTCTTCAATAGAGCAGTATGTTAGTAAAAATCCATGACTTCAAAAAATGTGCAAGCAAAAATTAACAATTATGTATATGAAAAAAAATGTAAATCTGAAATAATTCGATGAAAATTTATTTTCTTGTATTAACTAAATTCTGGCCGATAAGAAATCATGCACATTTAATACGTAGTAATTTTATTCTTTTATTATTTGACTCGTATAGAACTTTTTAAAAATATTCAGCCATGCCTGTTAAATTTGCTCTGATTCGAATTTAAGCATTATTTCTTCTTGCAATGATATTCAGAAATTGTTTTCTAAATACAGATTTTTATGAACTCAAATAATAATAGTTCTCATTTAAAAAAAAAAGTGAACAGTGTTATTTTACACCACACGCTAAGGAAGTGAAACTTCTAGTAATGTCGAATATTATACGACTGTCACACACACATGTCCATGCCGACAACAGCACAGTAGAGTGTTAGTTCAGTTGCATGAATACTTCACTCTACGTACGTAAATAAGTTTCACTTCAAAAACTGTTAACATCTTTTTAGAAAACAGTATCTGTGTAAATTTTGCAACACTGAAGGTTTTTTTATTATTCTGGATTGATATCCAAATTCACAACACAAAAAATTCAATCCATCTAAACAAAAAAAAAAAAAAAAAAAATACGAGTACGGTTTTACGTTACATAAAGAACGTCAAGTGTGCGAGTACCTTTACTTGATTAAAGGAGTTTTCCTGTGAAGGTTGTTAAAGAACCTGAATTGCAGTCGTAGTGTTAAGTCTTTCCGTACTGTACAAAATAAAACAAGAACAAAAAAAAAATAGTATTACATTGCGATTTGTTTGTTTTGTTTTTGTTTTGTGGTATGTATGGCACAAGACAAAGGACAGTGCTCCAAAATGCTGTATCTATATACAGAGGACATGTAACAAATGAAAATGACAAATGGCTGAAAAACAATTGAATAGTTATAGGAGTTCAAAATGCATTGCTTAATTTATAATACCACAGAAATTGTAATCATAACAATTATTGCAAGATTGACTTGACATTATATTTGTACTTTTTTTTATTGTCATTTCAAAAACAATTGAATAAAACAGCATTATAAATCTTGCAAAACATCGGCAAGTTATGGATTACGTAAATAACCTTGAATTTTTAAACAAGGCATACATTCTGAAGTTATTTGTACAACAAAATCGCTATATCAGTGTCCTGTTCATTTCCTGAAAGACAAATTAACAAAAAAAAAAGAAAAGAAGAAAAAACAGCAATACCGAAACACAATACACATTGCTAACCAAATTACATGGAAAATTGAGACACAAGAAACAAATGATTACAATAAAAAACATCCTGGCATTCTAACAAGGACATCCTCTTTTGATTTCAAAAAGAATAAGAAGTATTTGGAAAATGCAAAAATATCACAAACAACAAACTCAGTTCAATAGATCTATAATATATTAAATATTTTACTAAATGCATGTGTTTTGTGCATTTTCTATGATATCCAAATAATTTGCATTCTCTTGATAATCACCTGACGTCTTTATTAGGACGAAACAAGTTATGATTTAATTTCACGTTTCATGTCTTATTGAGTCAGTTGTAATGCATATTCTGTCATTGAAAATATCCAAACAACTGATGAAAATTCCATGAAACATCGTAACACAAATCTAAATTTTCCACGTAACTAAAACATTCGTTTCATAGACATTGGATTATGGAGGACGTAGGCATTCTCCAGCATCGGCACTACTCACATTACATTTTCTTGAAGATAGTAAGAGAATCTGAACCACTGCCAAAAGATAGGTTGAGCCTGATTTTCATACGACACTCTATATTCGGCAAATAAAATAAAATTCTTAAGCGACAACGAAACAACAAAATTAACTCAACGACAATAATTTTTACAATTCTGTATTACGCCATTAAACTTCAACCAACACAAAGTACATATTTTACTCATTCAAACCCTGCACGGTTAAATGATACTACCCAACATACATCATCTTAAAAACATATTTCTCACACAAACAAAATATGATAGCTATGCTATATGAGTTGCATCATTTCTCAATGCAGGATTTATCCAATTAAATATTATGTACTTATTGCAAGTATTCCATTTCCACTCATTTGAAGGATTAATTTATTTTTAAGTTTAACGACTTATAATACAGAACTATAATATTCGCATTCTATAATAGAATTGTCATTTCAAGAATCGTTCGACTTATTTTGAAAAAAAACTTAATCCAAGTGTACACTACAAAATTTCAATCAGGAATAAATTTGACACGTCTGAAGGAATTGATATCCCTGGGGGAATTTTAAACTAAACTCAGTTTTTACGGATATATTGCTCTGTGAACAATTTAACTCCAAATCTCCTCGGAAATATGAGCGTCAGATTATGGCAAGTTATGTGAAATCTTGCTCATAATTTACTTCTGAAAGCAGGGCCGGGGAGGGCAACCGGGGCTACAGTTCCGGGGCCTCCACAAAAGAGGGGCCTCCACAATAGACTTCGGAAAAAAAATCAAATTCAGACTAGTAAACACTAGTAAACGATTTTTCCTTTGATATTTTTTTTCGCGTTTTACCTATACCTACAGTACTTTGTACAAACATGATTATATTAAATATTAACAGAAATCATCGATCTATATTTGTTCACTCCAATCAGGCAATCAGTAAAATAATTTGGGGCCAGGGGGCCTCCACTCCTTTGTTGCCCCGAGGCCTCCAGACCTCTAAATCCGGCATTGTCCGGAAGGTCAGGAATGAAAATTTACGACGGTACCAGGGTTAGCAAAACTATGAAACCGAAAGTCGTCAAACAAGGTACTGAGAAGAATAACAAACGAAAATGGTGAACCACAAAAATATTCATCAATGTCTCCTAAATATTATGAAACCGTGATTTGGTCCCTACTTTGGTTCTAACTCATAAAAGTTTTTACTATAGACCCATCGGGTAAATATTTAGGCCATGTACAGACCCGCTACGTCTTAGAAATACCTGCGTGAACTGGATTTGTTATTATATTACCTTATAAAAAACAAATTGATAATTTTTATACATTTTTACTAAACATTATTTATATTTAGACAATAATATCTATTATAGAGTGCGTAGTCTTATTGAGGGGAAAAATACAACGAAAAAAACCGGGGTCAAAATAAAAAATAGATCTATTGTGTTAAAGTGTTATGTTATAAGGTCACAAATGAAAAATCATGCGTGTGTGTTGTTTAGTTTTACCATTTTGAAATTAATAACAATTAATTGATTTATATGCATTTGATGGCGTTTTACGATTGCATGAAGGTACAAAGCAATACCGCGGAGTGTTTTAATATTATTATTATTATTATTATTATTATAAATAGTATATTGCATCACAAGAGTAGAAAGTTGAATTTCTTGCACTGCGCCACATGATGCCCGAGGCGAAGTCTAGGGCATCATATGTCGTGCAGTGCAGAACTTTCAGTTTTCTGCTCGTGTGGTGTATACTATTTTTCTTCATACCATGCCGAAAGTACGCACTTTCACCAATATATAAAAAGACTAATTATTTTTAAGTGAGCAATACGTAACGACACATGGATCTAATGGTGTCCATGTAATAACAGCAATTGGCTACCTACTGGCGAACACGTGACCTGACAAATGACAGTCTCACGTATCAGTGCTCATGACAAAACTGTTTAGGCCGCCTATACAGACGATATGCGAGTAATTCCCGCTGTGATTACAACAGTGCATAAATGTTATACTTTCTGCTTTAAAATCGAATCAGAAAGTACGTACTTTCGGCATGGTATAAAGAAAAGGTAATGTGTCTTGCTGGATAAGACTGCCATTGCTGGGACACGCCAGAAAAATACGACTAATTTATTATGTAATGCAAAAGTGCAGTTGCGTGTATAACGTTTTCACGTGACAATGCATATAATCAATTAATTATAGCTCTGATTTGTCAATGTTTGAACTGATTTTAGTCATGTAAATTTGATTTAGTAAGTTCTGATTGTTTTTGCGATAATGTGGTTGAATCAGTATGTAAGAACTATCTGAAAAATACACTAAAATGAAAAATTAGTGTATGAACATGATTTAAAATTTAGTGCTATATTACATAGAATTGCTGGTCAATAAATTGATAATTGCTGAAAACACTGATGTCATAAGTAACGATACTTAAAAAGTTATTGATTTTATGATCCCAAATTGAAATTTTCAATCTTAGGATATTATTCACACTTGTTTTTCGAACATCTTGTAATTACTATGAAAAAAAGACAATTAGTTTATCGAATATAAAAATGAATTATGAAGCAAAGATAATGGTAAAACTACTACAAAGTTTTTTTTTTAAACACAACACAGTGTAAAACCAAAAAAAAAAAAAAACGGGTGAAATGCATTTTTTATCAACAAATATTGTTTTATTATTCATCTTCTCTTTGTGGTAAAAACAAAGTTTGCACTATTATAGGGTACCTGCTGGAACTGCTATTGGTATATAACACATTTTCCATATTACGGTAAAAAAATAGACACAAAATATATTTCTTGAAATGAAGTCACAAAAACGCGGTATATTCGAACAAAACAAAAAAAAAATAACAATAAATAGTTTTAGGAGAAGCCTTTACAGTATTTTTGAAAAGAAAAAATAATTTAAGGTACACTCTTTCAGATTTCTGTAGGTAAAATAAAGTGTTTCACTTAAAAATTTCTAGCTAGAATATTTAAACAATTTAAAATTAAAAAAAAGCACTGTCGGGAGGAAGAGCTTGTACTTCGATTTCAAATTTTAGGTGGGTCATCAGGAATTTGAAGTAGGGCGGAAATATACAAACGCGGAATATACTTGAATGATTTTAAGGTAGGATATTATCTCACTCGGTCCATTAGCTACGGCAGAACAAAAACAATAATGTTTAGAATACAACTGAATAAAGAATTATATCTGACTGTACCACTAGTATAAAATTTTTAAAAAATACGAGATAATTTCAAGAAAATAATGATTTTTTTGAAAGATAAAATGAGAATCTTTCTCTTAAAATAATAAAACAATATTTTTAAATTGCGGATCCAGTTAGTAGAGTGAGGAATGACACGAGGTTAAATATTTTTTTTATACTTTAATGAAAGATACATTATAAAAAAAGAAGTATACAGGGTGTATTGGAGAATTAACAACAGGGAAAACACAATTATGAAAATCATTAAGGACCAGTGATTGCCTTACCCGTTTTTAATATATAAACTGCAATAATTAATTTAATTTAGATAGCCATGATTGCATTCAATCTTTATCGCGCAACTCATTTTAATTTTCTATGTTCTCAATCCTATGATACACCTTGTATATAAAACTGAGTCTGTAAATAGTTTGGCGATTGTTCAAGAAGACCTGCCAGCTTACTGTTGTATAATATGAAAAGAGCACACATAATTGACAACATTTAGACACGGGACCAGTATTTGTCACAAGTAGTATAAATGATTGTTTAGATCATTATGTAATTTGTTCAGTGAAAAGTCGAACACATTTTGCCGCGTTCACCCAAACAATGGTCAGTTTTGCCATAAATGGCCGCTCTTTTTTATTCTCGGTAGAATCAGAAAACTGATCAGTTGTAGGGAACGCGGTCATTTTTTCGTAACAAAAAGGTATCTCAACGCAACTATAAGAAGTACGTTCTCTTTTATTATAGCGTAAATCATTTTCATTCTAGTGTAATTAATACGATTAAAAATTGTTCTATAAATAATACAGATATTCCGAGGTCCAGTAATTAGACACCTATAAATGTTATTTTAGATTTTCTTAGACATATTACTGTTGATTGAAATATACAATGATATTACTCAAATTTCATTTCATATAATTGTATATCTGTAACGGTATTTAAAAATATTTCGCTGTGTGTGGAACATACAGAAAATTATCGAGTTACATGCTTACATGTATAAAAATTAATAAAAAAAAGGGAAAAAAATATTGACAAACATAAACTTTACCTCTAAAAAACTAAATCTTGAAGGAAAAAAAACTAAGATTGATTGATAGATGATTGAAATGATTTAAAGTTCGTTTAAATTCTTTTTTCACCTGAATATTCATAAAAAAAATGTTAAAAAATATTGATAAAAACTTATACATTATATTATAGTGTGGGATATCACAATAATAATCAACATAATATTGTTGATTAAAAAAGATGTCTCAAAGTTGACAAGTAAAATTGTACAATATTTATTTTTTTGTTTAAATAAAAGTAGACCGATAGCTTCTGTTTCGAGAATATAAATATAAAACAAAAGAAAGACTTACTGGTATCGATATTTCTTTGCAGATGTGTGGCAACCCTGTGGCGAGCATCGTTGTATTCGAGGTGAAGACCCAATCTCAGCAATGTTGGATTCTGTTCTACCAACTGTGTTATTTCCATTTCTATCTTGTTACCCAAAACTTGCGATCTCTGTCAATTAAAATACAATATTTATTTTTTAACAATAACATAAAATCGTACAAATTGCATAACACTGGCGTAAATTAGATAATTATTGTATTTATAGCTGTCATAAATCTTGCTGATTTTGAACGGTGTTGCACTGTTCAAGGTCACATACTATAAATACAAAAATTTTCAGCACTTTGAAGTAAACTCGTTTATATGAACTTAAATTCATTCATGATTTTAATCTTTTATATAAAGTCCCCTTTTCACGGTACAACTTCAAAGAAACCGCTGGACCTATTTCAATTACCGGCAACAATCGAAAAAGCTGGAGTAATTTTGATTAAACTTGGTACACTACTAATCGGCATGCCAAAATAAAATTTATAGTACTTTTGCCAGACTACGCTCAGATGAAGGTAGGGTACCTAACATTAACTCAAGTAATTATAATTCTCAACGCAAGCAAACAATGCATCATTCAGAATATTTCTGAAAATGGATGTGCAAGAACAAAGTTAAACAACATTGCAAGTTGCACGTAGTATAAACTATAAAAATACCAAACTATAAATATTTACACACGTATATCCAAAATATTTAAACAGTTTCTTGCACCTTATATATTAGATTCAACGTGTTTATAAATAATGTGTATTGAAACATTTCCACTCATTATAGATTCAAAATTATACTGTTTTTGTTTTTTTAGCATCGTAAAAACAATCGCATTACAAAGAAACTATTTTTAACTCTCTGTAAATTAGAAAAAGTTTGCAAGCAATTAACGGCAAATACATTCAGTTCACCCACAAGTGGCGCAATTATTTCATATGAAATATCCAACATCTCAAAACAAATTTCTTATACTCGACTATCGAATAATTTGGGAATGATTGTAGTCCTTAGTTTACAAAGATATTAATTTAAGTTCGTTTTTCAAAATAGCATCTGTAATTTCTAACCTGATTGGAGCATCTAAATTCTTCAACAGACTTCATTTTGAGCAGCGCTTTAATAAGTCGTACAACGACGGACGGGCTGATGAAGTTTGTTTCTACGTTGACGACTCGTAATGTGTTGTTACGTTCTAAAGCTTCGACTAATTTCAACGCGCAACGATCGGTCAAACCAACGTTCGACAGAGCAAGCGATTCCAAATGCGTATTCTGTCCCAGGGCTTCGAACAAATCCAGAAATTTTTCGTCAGAAATGTTCTGAAATAAAAAAGAGATTATGCCAATAAGTTATTACTTTTATTATTATTCTTTACAATTACTTTTCATAGTTTAAACTCCAATAACAATTATAATAGTAAATAGAAAAAAAATCAAGACGGATAAAAATACTTGTATGGGAGAACACATTTCTAGTATTTGTTTGTGAACTGGCGTAACGCAAAAACTCTTGAACCGATTTAAATTTGGTACAGTAACAATTAATAACTAAACTTTATTGAAAGTACTTTTTACCTGGTGCAAGCTAAAGCAGGGTTATGTATTTTTTTTAACATGACATAACAAAATCTTTGTTCAAGTAAATGAACAGGATCGGGAAAAAATAATTATGAATAATGAATTACCTTAATATTGTTCCAATTCAAATCAATCAAAGTATGATCATCATCTTTTACTTGTTGAAGAGTTTTGTCTACGTCAGTCGAATTGGGAGGTTCTGGTGGGAATATTTTTGGTGTACTGGCTTTTGTTATCCCATCCCAGCCGAGACCAAGCGGTTGGCCTTTGTTCAATAACGAAGCATGGTACTGATCCTGGTTCATCATTGAATGGAAACCAAGAATAGCAGCCAAGTCAATGATCTCCTCTTGAGTCGCATCCGATAATGCCTGTTCATACTCATCTCCCATGTCGATGGCAATTTGTTCTTCAGCTTCTTGTAACTGGATGCTTTGGGGTGGTGGAATCCACTAAAAATAAAAATTCTTTTTCTGAATTTATGAAATCACCGTATTGTTCTGTAACCATTACAAATTATCTAAATACAATTTTAACGCTAATTCTCTTGTAAATAGCTATAGCAAGGTAATTAATTAACACGGCGATAAAAAAATGTCTTACTTTCTTCCCTCGAACAGTTCCGGGTACATATGGTTTTAGTTCGGGTTTATCAGGTGTTTCCAGAGCTTGTTTGTTAATATGTTCGATCAATTTTTTACGATTCAACGGTCCGGTTGGATTCTTTTCACATTCATAACTGCATCTTTGTGAAGGTGGCAAAAATGAATCCTGAACAAAGAATATTAACGTAAAAAAACTATTTTCTTAACTCATATTGAACAATAAACATCTGAAAAAAGCTTACATCGGGATCTACTTCTTTGGCCAGCATATTAATTTCTTCGGGGGACAACTGCGAAAGCAGTTCGTCCACATCGATTTCATCATATTCGCTTAAATCTCTTCCGTAAAGCTTGGCTGGAGTTGTCATCGTAGTTGTCGTGGTTGTTGAGGAAGTCTGTAAAACAGAAATAACCACTCATCATTATTTGTATAACAAAATTCTATTAAAAGAACTTCAGGATACGGGGTCGTTGAACATGATACAAATGACTGATTGAATTCTACAAAAGTTTTCCGGTTTTTCAGTGTCACTGAACTAACAGATAATTTGAAATCCAATATGTTCTATTTTTCCTTTCAAAAACATAGTGGGTGTGACAATACTATAAATACGACATCAACTAATAGTTGTCTTGTTTTTGCGATTATTAAAGTGCATTCAGAATAATCATCGTCAGAAAATATATTTCAATGACAGATCTCGAATTATACTATTTAATAGTTATTTATTCTCTTTTATTTAAATTTATAAAAGTCAGCACGTCAAGAAGATTTTCACTTTACTTTTATCGTTTTAATAACTTGGAACTATATAATAACAAAAACAATAAACTAGAGTAAATTAAAATGCCCATAAAGAACCCATCAAAGTGAAAGCAATGAATATGCAAAATAAAAAAGGCTTTTGTCTCGTGCAAGATGAAAGCATTTCACCACAGACTTTTTTCCCATATAAATAAAGATGATACCTATTATAAAACGGCGATACAGATATAAAGGAACAATAATAATAAACTTTCTAATTGCTGCGTTCTCAATAAGAGAATAACTTAACCTTGTTTTTTTGTTCACTGCCCACTAAAATACTTAAAAAGTCAATACGTACGTACGTGATTGTTTTAAAACGTAGTTATTATTGTTATGAAAGTTATTTAACACTATTCTAAATTTGTCCACGCCCTAAGAATTATTTATACAATTTTTATGTGTAAATTTTCATGATTCATTCAGCAATTTTTTTAATGATCGATTAGAATGGGTTACGGCCGATTCCAATGGGCAATGCCAAACTTACGATTCTGTATTTGAATCGGTTCTTTTAATAATTTATATTTTAACTTATGAATTTTAACCAAATTTTTAAAAATACAGGCCTAAATAAACGTAATTTTTAGGTTCCTCACATCATTCGGTATAGATTTCCTATAATTTATTTTAATATCTTAGACACAGTTATTCGTTTGTTAGTTTAACAAAATCCTTGGCGCGCAAGTGACACTATAAAACCGATAAGGATACGTATTTTATGCGCCGAGGGTTCCGTACATAATTCGCCATAGTTTTCCTTCATTCTTTATCGGTCTCTTTATATGCCTGATTTTCCCAAAAAAAAAATCCTAATATTTTTGGAGTTGAGCAGGCGAGATCTGGATTTTTGGCGCGAGATATGCTAAAACAGCATGTCACTCCCTACCTAACTCCAAAAGTATTGGGTTTAAAAATATGAAACAAATCAGGCACATAAAGAGACTGGTAAAGAATACAGGAAAACTATATTGAATGATGTCCGTTCAGGTCTGACTTTTTTTTGTATTATTGCGAATATAAATATCGTTTTCAAAGGAATCATTTTTGAACGATACAAATTGACCTTGTCTGTCTAAAACAGATGGTTCTCCGGAACAAAAACCGGGTAATTTATTACCAGTAAAGTGACAATTTAAATGTAAAAACATCCAAATAGGTCAGTAAATATGTTATTTTTAAAGTATTACATCTATGTACAATTACATACAGTGCTAAAACGTTTAACTGAGCCCTATCAATTAGTGCTACGCCCACTTTTGGTTAACACTACGCCATACACATAAACAATAGCACACTGCAAGTATAATAGAAGGCCACTAGATATGTAAGTCACTGGATATTGCTATACACACTCGCAATATGTGAATGATACTGGTTTGTATAATTCTTGTTGGTAAGGTAAAAGGTTGGCTGTAGATTATTTCCCACCATATTTGCCCACTTCTCTAAACATTTTATTAACGCGGTAAGTTGATATCACAACGATAATGCAATATAACACGACTCACTTCGTCATATTATTCCAAACTTAATTTAAACTAAATGCAGTTCACGTAATTACTCGAAATAAATCAAACTGAAATGCTTTCATTGTTTGACTCAATGTGCGCAATTTTATCGCTTTAATTTATAACTAACATAAGTTCAAATGTAATTAATTATGTTATAATTGCACTGAAAAATGAGGCTGGTACATAAAATTAGCGCCCAACCTCTGATTGTGCAAAGGTCTAGTGGACAACACCACCAAAATTTTATTATTTAATTTAAAAGATAATATGATGAAAAACATCACATCGGTGATGGACTATTTTTTTTAACATTTTTAGTATCTTGAATACGACTCAACATTACCTTATTAATTTTATACAGAAAGTATCAATTATTTATAGGTAATCATCATCACCCACCTTGCAATTTTTTTTTGCATATCTGACACGTATGCAAAAGAAAGCAAGGCAGACGATGATAACTGTAACTGTTTTGTAATCTGCATAAATTTCATTAAGTAGTGTTAAGTTAAATTCGAGATACTAACAAAAAAAAAAAAAATAAAGAAAATTAATTAATATGTCATCGTTTTGATGTTTTTGATCCTCTATAATTTACATTATCTGTTAAATTCAATAATAAAATTTTAGTAGTGCTGTCCAGATCCAGTAGAGTTTTGACGGTCAGAGTTTGAACTATTAGATAAATTTTATTTGTTGTCGGTCTCTGTGTGAGACCGCCTTTACAAATCGACACAAGGATAAAATAATAAACATAAACATTTTTTGTTATTTGCATAAATGGAAATGACAAAAGGCATGCCATCATCACGCTCATCGTATAACATTCATTAACGTATCTCGTGTACCTATAACATTTTCAAGTTTCAATGCCGAATTTACTTTTTTATTTATTATTATTGACTATCTCGCAAATGTCACGTTTTTGAAACTAGGCCAAATACAGCCCTGAAGCACCAACGTCTATGCTTTTGTTTGAAAACTTTCTGTATCTATACTTTAAGTTTTGTTCAAACCTACAAGAAATGTTTTAATAAAACAAATATTATACTTTTTGCTTATTCGGTTCTGTTACTAATTCGGTATTCTCTAAATATCAAACTGATGTACCTGCATTTAAGTACAAATTATGTTTAAAAATTATAATTATACATACATAATTAAAGACTTTGTTACTTGTTACATATTTTAAAAAGTGTCTAAAACCACCTTCAAACTAATAAAATAAAAAAATAAATAACAATATAGCAAATTTTTACGCAAAAGGATAGTACCTAGTCATTGAATAATTATTTATAGTCGATAATATGCGGTCAACTGCAGCGTAGCTTCCACTGAGCAAAACGTAAATTATTCTAATATAATCAATAAACTTTAAATTATAATCACAACAGTCTTAAAGCCTTTTTAGTTAGGTCTATTTCTGAATTTTGGAATGATTTAAAAGCAGGCTAGATACCTACTCTATGGTACCACTGGAATCTGTCAAAAACTTCAAACTAAAATATTTTTTTCTAAGCATTATTCCAGAATAAACCATATTAACAAACGCATATTAAAAATCTTAAATCATAATTGAATGCAACTTCCTTGGCTATAAAATGGCATGTCAAACATCGTCATATATTTTTATTTTTTAACCGAATTCAAAAAAGGAGAGGTTCTCAATGTTTTTTTCTATGTTTGTTACGCGATTATTCCACCAATTCTGAACCGATTTAAAAAATTTCAACGCCATTTTGTTCAGAATGCTATCGGATTGGTACCATATAGTTTTTATTAAAATTGGTTCTTCCGTTTTAAATGACGCCAAAAAAACATATTTTTATATGAATGCTACCTCATATCACCCGTATTTGTGAATCTATTTTGTTTATGATTCTTTTCTTATTTAATATAGGACATACCTGCAGGGTGATACTACATAAATTTTACTTAAATCGATTCAGAAGTTTTTTTTTTACAAGCGAGTCTGCCTGTTTCATAAAAAGTGTTTCATGAGTAAGTCGAAGTGAGTGGCGTAGCATAGACGATACGTCAACATATTTTGCTTCAACTCTGTAGTAATATTCGGAAAATTCATTCTCAAGTTATCAGTTTAAAATCTGTTTAAATTACCTCTTCTTCCTCTTCATCTTCTTCACTAGATTCTTCGGGTTCATCCCTAGAACCCGAAACGAAAGACATCTTAAGCAATGCACCACTTCCTGCCATTTTGCAAGCTTTTTTGTTACAAATTAAAACTACACAAGTCACTTGAAAAACTAAGAAAAATTCCTTCTGTTTCAAATACCGTTTCGATTTCTTATACACACTTTTTATAAGATGCAACTTAAATGCAACTGCTAGATGCACTTTTGTGTGAACACTAATCCATTAATTCAAACGACATTTGTCTCATCGGTATAGATAGCTATCAATAGAAATTGCGCTGTTTGATTGGTCAATTCCATTATAAAAGAATGCTGTTAATTTCCACTTGATGCCAAACAATTCAAAGGTTCGCACTCGAAAATGAGGAATTGTCTGTATGAATGCAAGGATGTCAATTGTTTTCAATAATTTTAACAGATAAAACTAAATATCAACGCGAAATTTTTAAAATGAAACTTCTTTAGGCGCGGTAGGTAAGAATAAAAAGGCTGACAAGTGCAAGTAGAATTCGCGCTCTGAGGGTTCTATATCGTTAATTTTTATAAAGATTAAGTTTGTCGCGTAATAATTCCTTTGCTTGTTCTATGAGATCTTCCTTTGTGTCCAAGATTCTAGATCAACGGGAAGTAGTTTTTGATGAGTAAGTCAGCACCAAAATAAGTAATTTTTTAAAGGCCGTATCTTTTAATAGCATTGAGTTAGAAACTTGAATACAATTAAATAAAAACAAAATTGGGAAACAGTGGACCACTTTGATGAAAAGTAAGCAATTATAATTAAATACGTTCCATTTGGTCTTAATTAGCAAAATAAATAACGGAAATGCATAATAAAATCTAAACTTAACCAACCATCTTCTAATACTGTCTTCCTTCCTATGTTTGTGAATTTGTATTTTTTACGTATATAATTATTAATTAATTGGTAGTTTATTTTGAATAATTTTGCATACTTTTATAGTAACTAACTACAAATTTAGGTAAATTCTATAAGACATCAATTTTATAGGCAACAATTATTTGCGTCTATATAATTTTCTGTTTTTCATTTTTTGTCGAGATAGCGAAAGAATTTTATTTAGTTTGAAATTGTTAAGTTTTGATTTCGTTTTATAATTGAATTTTGTCCGACGGGATCTGTGTAATAAATACATGCAGTAAGTGTATTTGTTTTCAACTAAATGGAATTCTTCATTGAGTAAAAACAATTTACTTTCTTTTTAGACTGAAAACCTATTCAAAAATCCAGGATTAATGTAAAGTTCAAGCATACTTGATAATCTTTTTCATAGCATATAGATGCATGAGTAGTGCTTTTTCTTAATAAAAGTTAAAACAATTTTGACAAAGAATTTATTTCAGGAAGCTTTTTTTGCACACATTAATGTTCATAATTGGCATTGACTGTGAAGGTTAATGTATTTAATCATTGTTTATACGAATTTAAAAAAGACACACACAGAAAGAGGCAGAGAGATACAGGGAGGGAGGGGGGAGAAAATGATTCGTGCGGTCACTGGTCACTGGTCAACGTCCAGTTCTCGCGATGGCGGCAGCAGCGAGGCTTCGCTCCGCCGTCAATGCTATTACAGCAGGGAGAGAGCAGCTTCGAGACTCTGGCAAACACCCAAAGCTCTATACTTGGAGATATGTGCCGCTCCCCGCTCGTTGCGCGCGGATGTTCACGATTATTTATAGTTTTGCCAATATAACACGTCGTCTACATGTGTTGTTGTTGCCGGATGACACAAGGATAAGATACCGAGTCGGCACGGAATTTGTAAGAAAATATATAAATCAATTGGAGATGATTATATAAGCATATATATAATTTTTCTGAACTCCACATGAAAGAAGCAAAAGGCTCCTACGAAAGATTTACTCTGTTTACGATTGCATCCTATATCCTTACACCACCTTTATAACGTTTTGAGTGTATTTGCTTAAAGTGTAGCCATTCCAATTTTCTCCTCAAGACAGCCAAATTCAGCTTATAGTTGAATAAGTCGTGTTGTCTCTAGTAATGTACGTACGTTCATTATAGCATCTGAATTTATACCTATTTTTAAAGGCAAAAAACGTCTCTTGAGTCTCGGCTCGGTACTTATTCTTCGTATTAGTTTCAAAAATCAATTATCTTGGATGTGTCGGAGGTTATCTGACAGACATCCATCAGTCTAGTTGGTGGAACAGACAACTAAGCATCTAAGCTTGCTGATTTTTCTGTAGAGGTTCTCTTTCTGAGTCAAAAGGATCCAGTTTTTAAATCATTGTGGGATAGGACCTATAGTAGGGCTAGAAAATCTTGTAACCACAGGACTCAAGATTTTCCTTTTTCAACCGGTTTTGGTACAGACTAGAACTAAGTGATCGATATCATATATCTGAGGCCATGTGATGAGGGGCCATCAATAAAGTTCGTCACGCGAAATTCACTCATTTTTTACCCCTCCCGCCCCCTTTGTCATGTTGTGTGACATTTTCTTCAATCCTCCTATAAAGATATGTGGAAGCGCTATTTTTTCATATTCGATCTACAGAAGCACAATTGCGATGCATCGCACCGCTAGTTTCGATGTCGAGTCAAACATGAGACTAACAGGTCATGAAAAAAATTAAAATAAAATTGATAAACTGCGAAGAGCACGTTTCCTTAGACTCCCCCCTTCTCCCTTGTCACATCTCGTCACGCTAAGCAATACTTGCCCATCTCCGCATTTTGTCGTTGATACCGCCCAAACGCGATTTCAGCACGAACTAATTTCATTTAGTTCAAATCGTTACAGACGTTTTTCTAGTTTTTTTTAGCTTCTACCCCTTCTCAGCCCTCATCCCTGCGTTTTCCAAAAGGAAGTAATCATCTCATAATTTATAATCAAAAAATATTTTTCCCAACCCTGAGGACGTCCGATGTAGACAGACGTCTAGTGGCGGCGCTGTGCTGATAACAGCACAGAGTGTAAACTATTGAAGAACGGCCAGTGGCCTTCCCCCGTTTATCTGCATACTTCACTATACTTGCGATAGGTCCAGTCTGAATTTACACTTTATTGTGTATATTTGTAAATTTATGTGCATACCAACAACGTACCACCGTGACCATGTTTTGCTTTTATTCATCAGAAAAAATTCAAATTTTACATTATTCAGAATACATACTATTGATAACATACTAGTCATATTTACCACAGTCCTCTATTACGATAACGTAATGAGATATAGCCTAATACCTACTATTCTAAATATTTTCCCAACCTACTTGTGAAAATTGGTTGAAAAGGTTTCGAGTTGATCGCGTTCAGACAGACAAATGCTGCTTTTTTTACAAAATAAGAAAAATGTCTTTTTAAATTGATTCACTAATAGCGCCAGTTGTTTATTCTAATTAATCTGCAATTTTTTTTGTTAATGAATGTTTAAAAATGTAGGATGTATTAAAATTTAGTGATTTGTTATTTTTGAGAAAGAATCTTCTCAACGTTCGTAGTCCTCAATCGAAACATGAAAGTGGTTTCTAGTCTAGAAACTTTTTCAATTAGTCTAACATTTTACCAAGGTAAGACTCGTTTATATTTTGACCGATGATATTCAATTAAGAAAGACGACATAAGGGCGAAGATAGATAGATAGACAACGAAGGTCATTATAACATCTAAAACAAAACTAAACTAAAAATACGAAGATTTTTTAGAAGTTTCTAAATACGATCCAACTCTACTTGACAATCTAACTCATGTGCAAACAATTCTGCCTAATCGACATTGGAGTTAGGGATGTCAGTTTTTAGAAAAATTGATATATTTGCACAAAAATTTGCTGTTTGCAAAAACAAATCCAGGCCATTCTACCAATATTAAATTTTACAAGCTAATGTAGGTATGTTTGAAAATTCTAGGAAATTCTTATAACAGTACAAGTTTTCACCCGCGAGGTCGCTCGCGTGAATGTGAATTTTGTCCGCAAATTCCCTACCGTTAAATAATGAAGAGTACCATATTATCTTAGCCGCAGTGTATAGTCAAAGAAAAAACACTCTATACTGTACAAAGTTTAATTCACATAGGGCATAGGCGTTCAAATAATATCGCGAAAAAAATACAGACAAAATTGATAGGTAAATTTCTCCAGCTTTGACCTCAGATATTTCAAAACCCATTTACTTTAACCAGAGTTTTTCTTAATACATATATGCTCAAATAAGATTCTATATTTGAGTTTGTCGAAAAAATACAAGGTAATGCTTAAAATAGCTAAATTATGTGTGCTGAAGATTTGACACCTATGTCACGTTGTGTTCTCCTAGTGCTTATTATTTAAAACTCCAAAGTTTCCAATTTCTAATTCAAAATGCAAATCAATGAAATGCATTGAAAGTTCTGCAACGAAGTAGAGATACTGAAAAATTACCTATTCAAAGATGTCTGAAGGGCACATTGGTAAGGATGGGGCAAGGGAAAATAATATTCTTAGAGTACAGGCATTCTTTTACAAATACGGATGTTATGTTACGAATACGAGGCACTAATTATTGATCACTGCTGGACTCATTATTATAATGATCAAGATTTGCCTAAAAACAAACGCAGTTTCGTTTTCCGAACACTGTTTCCTTTCATTTTTTTTTTTTATTAACCGGGTGTTATGACGGTCAACTTATTGTTATCAACGCTTGTACTCTATGGTGGCACTGATAATGTTTCTTTACTAATCTTTCGTTGACATAAAGAAAAGGAAACGAATTGAAAAGTTCAGACTTGACCAATCCCTAAAGGCGGCATGGTACTATGTAAAGATCACTCAATGAGGTGCATCCTAACGCGACGAACTTTGTGGTGATTCTAGTTCTTTTTATTTCAGTCTGTAGCTAGATATGCATTTATCAAAACTGTCTGACTGGATTAATATTAGACGCTCAGCTGCTGTCGTTGAATGACACTCGTGTTGTTTCTGTTCTTTGCTTACAGAAGGAAGTGTCCGCGCGTCATTTTGTCTGTGGAAACGAAGAAAGCGCAAAGAAGCTCTGTCGCTTACTCCAAACATTTGACTTCAATTTAAGTTGCAGTTCATATTTATATTTTCAGTGTATATTTAGGGATTAAAAGTTGTTTTGGGACTCCAAAATAACTTTTAACCCCTAAATATACCCCTTAAGATGGTCCGATTAGGTCCATATTAAATAAGCTTCATGCAATGATGGATTTCTTCGAAAGTTATTGCCCGCTCACACATACACAGACATATTTTCCAAATTGGTGCCAACTTGCCAAGCTGCTTAGAATGATGTGAAACGTCGAGAAATTTTGGTCCGATTCCTAGATCCTGCTATCCAACCGACCCCAATAGTGTAAGCGCCATATATGGCAAATATACTAAAAAAGAGGAGTTTTGCTGTAGAGATCCATGATTTCTTAAAAATTTTCCAATATATAATCAGAACCAGGTTAAGGAGAACTAGAATCGCATTCGACTAAAAATTGAATCTTCAGTTAAACATTCGAATTCGACCAAAATCAGGCCAACGGTTTTGCCGAAGTCTTAATAATCAAGCGAATACTATTTTATTTAAATCACACACACACACACACACACACACAACTCTGCACAGACACGAAATGATAATAATGCTTCTCAACTTTAACGCAATAATACATTCAGCTTACAATAATAAATATTTTAACTTGCATTTTTAGCATAAGTATACAGGAGGAGTATTTCGGCTGAAGATACGGAAAAACCGAGTTCAGCATTGACTCTAGCCAAAAATCCATGGCCTTCCGTATGACTCCACCCACAATTTTTGGTTAAATGTTCAACAGTTAAATATAAGATTTAAAAAATGTCAAAATAAAATATCAAGATTGATGCGTTTGAATAGTGACGTGAAAATCTGCATTGACGATTTGTTTTGTGCGTCAGATTGTTACTTATAAATTTATAAATATCGACTATTTTGCGCAAATATATCTATAGATATAGTAGTGAATAATAATACTATGTAGAATGTCTATCGACCGCATGCAGCGAAATCACCTCATTAAATTATTCATTAACCACATCTTAGTTGCGTAAAATTTAACCTCGAAATCAACGGCTAGGCGTAATAGTGCATTTATTTAAAGAGAGTGATACACCTTCTTAAAACAAAACTTATATGCCATTATTTAAAATTTTTATTTAATATAAAAATTTAAAATTTGGCTTCGATTCGTTCGAAGGTGCGTTAGTCAGGACATTCGCTTTTTTGGTATGCAGGATGAAACGTCTAGATCCGCTGAAACCTTGAAATAGATTTTTTCGCCATTACAACATTTCCTCACTTTTGTGGCCACTCCAAAATAAAAATGAAATTTTCCGTTCTTAAGAACTTAAAATAGAGCAGCACATTTTATTGTTTCTCTCAGATATGAGACGTTTTAATGTTCCTTACAATATTTTACCACAATTTAGAGATTTCTTTTTTAGAGAAATGATATAGTCCGAATTATAATTCATAATTAGATACTTACTTTTTGTAATAACTTACTCATTTAAAATACTCTCTTGCATTACATGTTTCCATTGTTTATGTCTTTCTAATTGCTGTTCTCTTAAAACAATAAGAATTTCTCCGCATATAAATTAGAATTCTTGTTTATAAAACCAAATAAATCTCATAACTTTCTATATTTATTTTTTATCTGCCCAAACGTTAAGATATCGGTATTATTTAAATAATTTTTTAAAGATATTTAATTTCAACGAGTGAAATATTTTATTATTCATCATTTCGCTATTTCTAATTAAATAATGCATTATGTGATTATTATTAGTAACCGGTTTAAAAAAATTCTGTCGGTTTCTAAATTTTAATAAAAACCGGAAACAAATCTAGCAATCTAGTTCCACTACTCTACACACATTTTATATTTTTTTTTCAAACAAAAAAAATATATCTGATTAATTAGCAAATATACTGTATTTATTCAAGAAATGTGTTTTTTCTTTTTCCTCTCATAATGTAGTCCAGTATTTTAATAACGGTGCCGATCCGTTCTCATATCGATACAGACAAAAATTCATCATCATTAAAATTCCCAAAAATCTCGAACCGCCCGAAAAGAATCAACATTACAGACAGTCTCATTAATATTTTATATAATATTATTGATAATATTGATAACAACATAAAAAATAAAGAATAAATTAAATAATTTACTATATAAAAGTAGTATACCACACAGAATTACATATGGACGACCTACACACATTTTTAAATCTAGGACTAATGAAACGCAAAGAATTTGTTTCTAATTTTGATCGAATAAAATCTATTTGTAAAACAAATAAACAAAGATTTAGCTGTGTTACTTCTGTCTATTCACAGTCACTGGCGACGTTTCAACATTTCATATGGTATTGCCAACCTTTCACTTTATAACCGGAAAACTCAAATATTATAATATGTTAGCAAAATTAATCAAATGACGTACCTAACATTATTTTACAGTAAAATTTTCAAAACCGTCTGGAACAAAATATCTGTTGAATAAAATTGACAAAAAGTTAGGTGTGCACCTTAACAAAAGTATTTCTTAATTAAAAGGTTCCTTTTTGTTACCGAGCTCAAATTACTTTTCTATATACCTTAAAAATTATAATAAAAAATATCAACCAAACGTAATAATGATGTATATATGTGTGTCAAATGAATTTTTTAATCATATTTCTTATTATCGATATTTTCTTCGATTAATCGGATAAACTGTCCAGCCCTAGTTTGGTAAATCGTTAGTTTAGTAATAAAACGTTTTATGTCGTGACACTAGAAATAATACAGTTCATGTAGAAGTGTCCATCACGTTTATAACATTAACTATACTGGATTACAACACAATCAGAAAAATGTACGGTTAACATAACAGCCATTCAAGTCACTTATACATGAGACTAGAGCCTGGCCTTTATTTGAGCCATGTTACACTGCCCCCGCAATTTAATGAAATATATCAACTGAATCACTCTGAGCCTAAAATCTAATTCACGCATACGTGCTGCGCAAGCAGCCGCTATGTTGTCAACAGGCTATGGTTTTGTTAAGCGAAGGCCTTAAACTTAATCAATGAATGAAAGAAATTTTAAATAAGAAATTTTGTGTCCGAACAATTTAATCACTTCCGGATGTGCTGAAGAGTGGACACTTTCGTAGCCTTTAAATTAACGAGAAAAATACGACATTTACAAATTCTTATCCCAAAGGATATGAAGTGGCGGTTAACGAAGAACGGTATATATTTGGGTTTTGTCAAAATTGAACCTTGACAATAAAAAAGTTATGCGAGCTTTATATTTACTGAAGACATGTTAGTGCTGTACTCGCCTTCTATTTTCACTACAAAACATATTTGGAAAGCAATCACTTTACAATATACTTACACAAAACAAATTTTGAAACCAATAATTAAATTTGTTTACATTTTTTTTTTGTGCAATGGTATAATTATTCATTTTCTGGAATATTCTTTATTGACTTATATTAACAGCTTTACACGGTGACTCAAAGTAACTGCTGGTTTAATTAAACATTTCAAATACTTTGCTGCCTCAAATTATATCCCACAATTTCGGTTTGAAGTTTTTGACAGATGCTGGTGATACCATAGCGTACCAAACATTCTTTTAAAGCATTCTCAAAATTCATCTAAAGACTTATTAACCAATTAACATTATGGCTGTCTGATTATATTTAATAACATTTATAATACTACTGTAACAAATAGACAACGTGATTTAAAACAAAGCTAGGTACCAATTCTATGGTAACACTGAAATGTAAAAAATTTCAAAGATCAAACGAAAATGATTTGTTATTCTGTATTATTTCAGGATGAGCTACAGTAGACTTTGGATCATTTTGTACATAATATTTTCTACATACAAGTAGGTATCGCATTATATTTTAACATGTGAGCGGTTAGTTACAATTATTGGAGCATAAGGTCGCGGTCTGTCACTCATCTTAACACGCTTCGTTCTGTTGTGGTTACGTTAAATATATTAACATGTTTGATATGCAACAGTTAACATGTACCTAAACATTTGTTATATAAAAAAAATATTTTATACAGTTTATACAACTGTAACAGCTATGTAACATATAATATATTATAAGATTAAATAATAATTAGTCAATATATTTTGTTTATTAATTACATAAGAAGGAAGTTTAATTTTTGCCATATAATTTGGATAATATCAACTATTTCAAGATTGTTTTTACTGTTGAAAATAAATTTAAAACTCATTTATAATATTTTAAAATTTCAAAAAAATTCAGTTTAGCATAAAGTGAAACATTTTTCCGAAGGATTCTGGTACTTCCACCATAAAATGGTGGAGGTGACGGTACGAATATTTTACAATTATTTAATGTTTTTGTTGACATATTACATATATGATTAATTTGTTTAATGTAATTAAAGAAATTTGTCCGTCTATTTATCTACCGACTTTTTTGGCTTGTAAAAATACGTTTGCATATTTATGTTATATTTGTTACTCAATTATGTTACGCTTTACCAGCGGAGTCGCGCAACGAATCTCAATGAAATTTTCATGCATGTCATTTCTGATATGGATTTAATAGTTTCGCTTTATTACTTCATCACGCCTAAAGGAGACAACCGATTTGAATGAAATTTTACATGCAAAGAGCTTATGACAAATAGGAGTAACACATAGTTACGCTCAATTTAAATTCTCCCCGTGTATCTATGTCTACACGAACGAAATCGCTGACAAAAACTAACTTTAAATAAAATTAAAATTAAAAAATCCCGTGTCATCGTTAATATCAATATATCCGTAAATAATACAGTATTAGCAACAGCTGAGTCATCATATCTTGTTTATTTTATGAGGTTTCATTTGTTATCCGCAGGTTTAATGACCCGTAAGTAGAAGTATGAAACCTTGCATGTTCACATAATATTGATTAAATACACTAAGTAGCGCTGTATATGCGTTTAATTTATATATTTTTATCAAATTCGATGTGTCAACATCATTACCGGTGTTCTCTCCAAAATCGTCTTCTGTCATTTATATTCTATACTTTGGTCAGCTGTCAACACTTTTAAAGTTATATGTAGCTGCCATCGGATTCAATTCTAAAAGTTTACACTTTTCTGGAGACAAACCGCTTTGAAGCTATATGCGTCTTAACGCAGGTTCGAAACTGACAGTGAGCTACGAAAAACAACCGAGCGAAACAAAGGAGCACTTGCGTACTTGTGTTCAAGGAAAGGACCATAGAAACAAAGCTCGATACTCAATGCATTTAGACAAGTCTATTTTACATTTGAAAGGGATTGCATTTTGTATACCTGTTTAAAGGTCGTCACTCAAAGACAATTGGTAGCTGTGGTTTTAACGTCATGTCTACTCGTATTAGATATGTCAAATCTCTCCAATTCAAATTCAAAATTAGGGTCAATTAATTTTTCTTTTTTTTACTAATGACTGTTTTTTATTTGTTATTAATAGATAAAAACTATAAAATTTCAACAATTTTGTTATAAATTATTCTAGGTTATTATAGCTCTATGAAAGATTCGACATGAAGATATATAGTAGACATATTAAAACAAACGAACACATATATAGCTGAAGAACATGGAGCAATTAGTCGACCTGTCTTTTTGATTGACTGTGCGATTTGTCTGTCTGCGCGTTGCATTAAAATAGATCCGGACAGTTGAATGACCCATACCGGTCAATTAGGCGGTGCCTCATTTCGGTACTTCACAAATTGACATACAAAACTCACACTTAGTATTATCTAAACAAATTCGCTAATAACCAAATCTTCGATATTTAAAAGAATCATTTTGACTATTAGCCTAATATTGATTTGTGCAGTTCATGTACAAATATTTTTAGTTTCCGGGCTTGTACGCCGTGATCTATTGGCATTTCTAGCTGATGTTTCGTCCACAACTGCGATAGACATTATCAAAAACCTAGTGTGGCAACGGAGGATTCGGGAGGAAGTGGTCGTTTTGGTGGAAAATGTGTGCGTGATTGGTGATCTCCCTTTTTTATACTTTGCGTTTTTGTTCTCTGCTCGGTCGCAGTTCGCTCTTCCGTGGTTGGTCTCAGTGGTTTTGTATGTTGCAGTGCTGTTGTCCAAGTTTTACTTAGGTTTAGGTCTACAAGCCCGGACACCAAGAAGATTTGGAACAATGCCGACCGTAAAAGCCTACACACTTGAATGCACAAATATTATTTAATATTTTGTTCCCTGGAGGAATGCTCGACTATTTCTGTGTTGGCGTTTCCTTGCGGCTTCAACTATTCGAATACTTATCATAATGATTATACAGAAAAGGTGTATTCTTTAACTCACTTATTTTTTATATCCATTAATTAATACGTAATATATTAATTACGAAAAAATGAGTCATCTGTTGTGAAATTTATATACACAACGAACTTTAAAATAAATGGATAATTGTAACATATGTATGTGTTATGTTTTGGCTGAAATGTCATAATTGTAGATAATTTATTATTAAGGTATGAACTGAAGATCGCACGTGTGTCAACTGTAAAGCTAGGTAACTGCCGCCGTCGTTTCAAAACAAGAATGTTATTATGAGTATATATAAAGCAGTTTGTGATGCATTATATTTGCGTTTTATGCCAGAAACACTGAGTCATAAATTTCATGAACTGTGGTGTTCTCATCGCGAAAGCAAGTACAAAACTACGAGGATAGTTTATTGAACAAGGATTAACATAGGGGCCCGACTGTTAGACGTTTTTGTAGGTAGAAATTGACCTAAGGTTATTTTTTTAGCCAAAGCCAAACTTCAGTTTTTTTGTCTTAGAACGAAACCAAAAGAAGTGTATTCAATATGCAAGTGTATCTAGATTATTTTTAAAGTCACCGACAGGTAACAACTTTTGGGCCTAGTACCATTTTAAATTTAAATTTTATTATTTTTAATAGTGAATTGGAAATCCAACTGACAGCTCTTGAGTTAGAATTTGGGAACTTGAAGCTTGTAATCGAGGCATAGCTACACACTCGGCTATTCTCACTAAACTCTATTTTAATTTTTAATCTTTATCATAAAATATATCACAAATATGAAAAACTGTTTATATGAATGTTTGTTTTTAATCAATGGATCTAAATGCAATTTGGCAAGCAGATAATATATGATTCACATTAGCATATAGGCTACTTTTTACCATGGTACCATTCAATAGTTCATGAGGGACCCCACCTATTCCATGTTCGACTACAGGATAACAAAAACTGGCATTCCTTCAAAACTTAAAAATCGCAATCACTCATATATATTTATGAAAATCCAGTTCTTCCCGAATTCGCTATGCTTTGCGGTTTATGTTTTTTAAGGCGGACAGAGCTACGGGTAAAAATTATATATTAGATGAAAAAAGCACCGGCCATTAATAATAAAGATATGAGTAATAATTATATTTTGTGAGATTGACGAAATAATACTATGACAAATGTCCGAGCCAGAAGCGACGAATGTACTAAAAAATATTTCTTTTTTAGACTGCTCTCGTATATTCTTACACTATATTAATCTTCGTTAAAAAAATGTCCAGTCATGAACTTGAGGTTTTTTAAAAATAAAATTCTAAGCTATCTGAAACATGAACGGTTTTAATTTAAATTTATTTAATGAAAGGAAGCATAAATAAAAAGTTTCTATCTTCTTTGCTTTGTTTACTTTATAACAGCTGACTAAATTATTTTTAGAAATTTTTAAATGGCAGTTAATTTTCTAACAGAATGGTCATAAAAATCTTATTTTCTGGTTCCAGTAACATTCATTATTTCTTACTTTAAGATCTTAAATTACTAATACTGACATATTTTTTAATTTCCTTTTTATTACATTTTTACGACTTATCTATTAACACCTTTAATTATTATAGTTAACAAATCAGTTTATGATTTATTTAAAAAAATGTATGAAAAATAAATTTTATATCTATGTTTAATAACTGGTAAAAGAAACATAAAATGCATAAAATATTGTTTCTATACATATCCTCAAGATTGTATGAATATGTATTCTCAAATACAGTAGAACTTATATGTTTTCAACTTCTCCTATATCCTCACTTCGTAGCAGTCATAGACCAATCAGAAAAAAAACTTTGAAAAAAAATTTGAGGTTAAATGTTATCAAACGTTTTTTTCCACTGGCTGAGCAGTATAGAGGAGACATTTTGTGTGAGAAGTAGGAACTAAAAACTTGAAAATACGTGACTAAAATCAGTTAAAAATAGATAAAGTTGAAAATATATTAGTCCGACTGCAGTGTAGACTCTATACATAACAATGTTTAGAAATCTTTGAAATATACAGTTTTGAAGAACAATATTGAATCACTTCTTTTCCTGGCAGCATTAATAGTAATATTGAACATTGTGACCTCCAGAACCTACATCAGATGCTAGAATGTGATCCTCATATTTTACATAGGAACTTCCCTTGGCTGGCTCGAACATTAACAATTTTGTCGCCAGGTCGCATTAGGGTAGTGTTTTAAAATTTGCCAGGGCAACGGAAGACAATGATATGCGACAGAGACTCAACTATGTGTAAAGGAGATCGCTGTCGTATATATTATCTCTGTCGCGTTTTGTCGTCTCCCGGCGCGGCGGTTAATAGTTACACCCTGTATTCAAAGTTAAAAGGTTTGACGCAACATCCGCACCGTTTGATTGTAACAAATTAAACGCAACCGTCAGACATTGTTGTTGTCAGTTACTCCACCTACTGAATCTTAGCATTCGTGTTCAGTCATATTCTTAAAAAAACAGTTGACATTCATTTGGCTGCCATCACAGATGTGATGATCTACACCAAATGTTGTTTACTTATTTTTTTGCATGTATACACGAGTTATATGCTGGGTTTTGCTCATTTTTGCATACACCTGTTGAACGTCAGTTAAAAGTCTCATAAATTATACGTGCCCTTCACACCTCCTGAATTCTGATGAAAACGAGTTTTTATTGTCTTAATTTTTCTTAATCTCGTAAAGTCACTTTTTAAATTTCAAAATGTCGCAGTTTTGCGTCAATGAAAAATGTGTTTATAATTTTGCTATACAGTTTTTGGAAAACGTACATTCAAACTGTACGTAATTCATGATCCAATTTATCGTGGAAAATTTGTCAAAGAAAATTATGTACCTAAATCCTCACCTGACTTTGGCATTTGTAAGCTATTTGCACAACATTGTGTTTTTGACAGTTTTGCGAACAAGATATTGTAAAGGTTACGTGACAACATTGACACTATATATTTTAATTAACTATTATTAATCAATTAATAAAACTTAGCACTAAAAAATTTAATAATACAATTCCAAAGACGTATACAATATTCTGAAATTTTGATTATTTGCTACAAATATAACACGTTTACATGGAATTAGCGTCTTAGGACAAAAAGCTTGCTCAAAATATCCGATTTTCAACCAGCGCAATACAAAACAGACCGAATTTCAAAGGAATATTATGTAGCTATGCTACGATTTTTTAGATAGCTTACTTACTTTTTATCTAAATTTTTACAATCAAATGCATTTATATTTAAAAAACATAGCATTTCATATTCACAATGCATAATTAGGTACACAATTTAAACGCAGGTGTTAATATTCAATATCAATATTGAGCAAGAAATAAACTGGTCTTTTGTGTGCAGTCAACTTTTATTGTTGCAAGAGGTTTTATTGTTTTACTAGACAATCGCTATTATACACCCAACACATAATATCGTGTTGAGTAATTGTTTATTCAATGGATCATTCAATTTTAAGTTGTAGTTCATTCAGTAAACTGTTGTAAGCTTAATACCAATAATGTACTGAATTTTATTAAAACATTTCCTGGTTGATCAAGCTGTTAAGTAGTTTCAATTATGCAAGTCGTTGAGTAATAATCATCAGGGCAATAGGTACTAATATATAAAACTAGCCTTTACCCACATGTTTATACCTTATTCCTTGACGAGAGCGAAGTCGAAAGAAATATCTTTTTCAGACATTTTACAAGTAATAATTGATCATTTTCAGTGTTTTTCTGTCTTAAGTTCCCGTTCAAATTTCAATTAAATTTGGTTCACGTGGATACGATTACGGGTTTAAGAATTATGGTGAAACAATCAGAGAAACAGAAAAAAATCCGAAAATGATCAATTATGACTTTGCATAGTGCAAAATGCCTAAAATAGAATAAATTTCTTTAAAAAAGTAACTTGGATGAAAACCTCTTCTTACAATTTTATTATTTAGAATTGATAATCTCAATCCCTTTCGAGTAGTTTGAATGATACTTGGATGGAAAACGTGTTCCCAAAATATTATTTCCAAAACGGTAAGTCTGTTATGATATTAACTATAATACACATAGTAAATTTTATCATGCTATGTTTAGTTTAGTTAATTTAGAATGGACTTATTAAAATCAGGATACATATAAAAGACATTCATAATTTATGTGTTATTAATTAATAGTCTGCAAATAAATTTTGATGCACTTGTCGAGCGTCTATAATAACGGAGTTTTATTTATCAAACTCGCGAAGTATTGACCTATCCATGCTTTTACAACAGCGTTGCCTTTGCGTTAAATATCGCTTTTTCAACAAGACGTCTTGTAATGAACGCTGGATATACGGCGCATATAATTCCAAAAATAAATTCCATGAATTTTCAATCGATTTCCAAAAATAATTCATGCTTACCTCTTGACGACTCCATTCTTGGAAAAATTCTGTAGCCATTTTGTCGTTTGTTGTTACAAAAATAGTTATAATACAGTAGCTGTTTATTGTTTATAACTTTGTTCACTTGTTATTTGTCTATGTAATGCACATAAAACACTTCGAATGTTGTTAATTTTTTATTCTTAATTCCCTAATAAAATTATGCAATGTCTTATGCCAAATTCTTTGGTATCTAAAATTTTATTATATAAGAAATAGAAAAACCAGGTCCTGTAAAAGTAAAATAATATTTGCATTTCTTTTTCAAAAATTTAAACGCAGAGGTATTAAAGAAACATTTTTTGTCAAAACTCTACATTAAAAAAAAATAATAATTTTAAATCGATTTGCAAGCGCTAATATTTTCTCAATTAGAGTAATGAGTACCTATACCCATTCCGTTAGTATAATATGATAACTAATAATACTTTCAATTCAATATTGACAAACAAACCATTAAATTATTTATGAAGTGAAACTTCTTATACGGCATCACTGCCTCGATGATTTGAAGGGAAATTGGTAGTTTTTTGATGAAACGGAAATGTGCAACCATAGTAACGGTATTAAGGTTGATCACAATTCTAAGCTAAATAAGATCGCGTAAGAACAGTCAAATCGTTTGTAATTATTATTATAAGAAGTTAAACTTCGGTCGTGTGTGCTTTTTTTTGTAAAAACATGAATTTAATTATAAAAAAGGCCTTTTTTCCCAAAAAGGCAACTTTATATCGTCAATGTACTTATCTATTTTACAGAAAATTATCCGGAAAGTAAAATAACAGTTTTTGGGTAAGCGTTAGGCAATTTTGAATAAAATACTTTGCTAGTTGCAAAAACAGTCAAAATAATCAAAATCAAAATGGCATTACTATGTCTGAATCGGTTAGTTTTACCGCTAGAAAATCGAATTTTCTTATAATTTGTTTCACAGTGTTTTATTGTATTGGTGTTAATTTGTCACAGTATTTTTAGCGATTTCACTAATTTGTTTTTTGATGTTTAGCTATAATAATCCAGCATGTAGATAATGTTTATTGTTTTAGAATAGTCTTAAACACGTGTTGTTATAAAATCTAGTAATAATAATGTGAGTAATAGAAGTACTTTTTATCCATTTGTCGATATTACTAAGCAATAAGAAATGCACCCGCGGCGTCTCAAGTGAGACCGCCGCTTAGACTAAGCGTTAAACTTAAGAGATCCACAGCACACTTGACTCTGGCACACAATATTTCACCGACACACACAAAGAATAAGACATACCTATAGCTCAGAAGCGACCGAATTTTAAGTGTATTTCAGTAGTTTTTATACACATCATAATACGCGTGAATTTATAGCTCCAGGGTCGGCTGCATAAAATACATAAGCGTTTAATATCTAACGATCCATTCTAACTTTAACGCAGATGGTTCCTTACTTACTGCAGATATCTACGACTTCTATAATGTCGGATTTCCGAGATTTAGTCATTCCGGATAAACTTTTAAATATGCTAATTTCTGAACTAAAGAAAATAATATCTGAATTCCGAAATTACCGAAAATTTTTAAAATTTTCAATGTTTTCTTATTTTGCCGATCTTTTTGCGGCCTTTAATATAGATTTTTCACCAATGATTGTTGATTTCTCTATAGAGTTTTTAAATTCAAATTTTCCCTGGGCTTGTAAGCCGTGGTCCAATGGCATTTCAGTCTGACGTTTCGTATATAACTGCGGTTTTTTTTTTACACAGCGTAATCTGTATTATTTTAATAAGGACTTTGTCTTCTTGTTTTCTTCGTGAGTACTGTATACTTTTTTATATATAGGATAAAACCCATTCCAAACGTTTTTTTGTACAAAGTTTTGTGTCGAGTCTTCGACATAGTTTATCCAGTGTATGTAAATACATATATATTGTTGACACATTGAGAGGTTCTTAAGATATACATAAAATAATAATAAAAGTCGTAACATATTCAATCAAATGTCGATCATGTCTTTTTATGTGCCGACTGCATATGATATCCGCATATTTATAAACGTAGTCACCTCGATGTTTCAAATTATATGTGATCAACGGCGATCTATGGAAGCTAATGTCTGGATGTTCGCTTTTCCGGGATCAGTTTAAAATCTCGCCTAAACTAATTCGGTATAGCAGGAGCAAACACGCCTAAGGGCAGTAGGATTTTTTTTTGCATTCGCTGGATAGCCACCTTATTTGAGACTCAGATCCACTTTTTTCTCGACTTCAGTTCATTATTATTTTTAATCAGAAATGTCACTTAAGACTCAACATGTCCAATTCTCTATTTAAAGCCAAGAACATCAAATAAGCATAGGTTGTAGACTGTAGATGCTTGACACATATAAATACAAATAAGTAATCAAACGCACATCCTAGAGAGGAAAAAATACAAACTATTATACTAGTGATTGTTTACAAGTACTGGAATAGACTGTAGAACAATAAAATCTAATTTTAAAAGTTAAAAATGAATTCAATGTCTTCCTGTTATTCAGCAGCACTACAAATGAAATGAATTTTTATTTTTAAAGCCAGCAATTAATTTATACGTCCTATAAAATGTTGTCAATGCCAATATCCAAACAATTTTGATTCGAAAACGGCATTGAGTTGATGATCATCTGTAGCCGGGTTCAATAATAAATTTATAAATATATCACAAGAGCACGGCTTATGCGAAATCTATTGCAAAAAGGTTTTTAACCCTACGCAACATTAACTGCCATAAAGTTAGTTTATTTTGAAGTCAGCATGTTACTTAAAAGAGTAACTGGTATTTCTTTGCGATCAAATCAGATAAATTTGCGAATGTTTATTGCTTTTTAAAAATTGGTAATGTAGTGAAGACTGAAATGTTACAGAACTGCTAATTTTATTAAAATCATATGCCTTTGATACAGATTATTTATTTTTTATAATGCCAAAAGTTGGAATTAGACAATAACAAAAGCATTATTGCTGTTCTTTAGATTTTACGGCTTGAAACTGGAGACGTTGTTGTTGTTTACATGACTTGTCTAGTATATTATGGCGACCAGTTTTTCAACAACTATTGCTATGGTTCGTGTATGGTATTTTTTTCGTTTCGTTCGTTTATATAGATCTATTGGTTGAAGAATCACTTTGCGTTTTGTTAATGATAAATGAAGTAGTTTAATCAACAACTGGTTAATTCTAAAAACGAAAATAGTTGACTCATTGACTAATTTAACTAGTTCATCGAATCAACACCCACTTCTAGATAAAAGCATCGTCTTCTTGTTTATTCACAATAAAAAAAATTTCAAACTTACACTGTTAACTTCATTTATTCATCAAAATTGAATTTTGCATAATTACAAGATGTCCCCTATAGTCTATATAATACACAACGTATATGGGAATTAAAGTAAAAAATGGAACAAAGTTTTAGACATTAGTCGCTTTGTCTTGATATGACACTATAATAAAAGAACGCTTTCTTTATTTCCATCCTTACTCTCCAGGAAAAAGTCTTGTATAAAACACTTGCCATGGAAAACAGCTGACGATACGATGAGTTTAATTTTAGACAGAAAGCGCGCGTTGCAGACGTTGAACAAGTAGGAAGTTGTATAACATAGAAGCTGCGTATTTTTGAAATAATATTTATAAATGTATTGTGTGTTCAGAACGCTCAGTAGCAGTTCTTAGTCGAATTAACTAAATATTTTATATATACTTTTCATAATTTGTATTACTGACTTTATTACAACGGAAACTTCTCGTACGCATTAGCGTTTCATAAAAAAACAACTGAGCAATGCAATGCAATGACATGCACGCGATCGGAGCCGTGGAAATAACCACTTAGTTAAAAATAAGTGACTTTTTACACACATATCTGAAAATATTTGTCTCGCGACTATGGTAATTTTAAATATATGTAAACATAGCTGACGTTCAATATAAATTGTATGAAAACCTCTCAGGATTTTGATTTTCTATTAATAATAATTAATTAATCAAGTTCACTCATTCAAATAAATGATGTCTATCAGAATACGCAAATAGCAGTTCAATTTGCTGAATTATGATGTAAATATTTTTTTCTAATTACGCATTTTTAAAGATTTCTTTTTTCTGATGTTATGTTTGCAAAAATCAAATTAATTACTTTGACATTTCTTATTATTATTAGATTATTTGCAATATAATATTCAATTTCCGAAAGCTCTTATAAATTACTATTATTTTCAAGTTTCAAAATTTGAAACTTGAAAAAGACCACAAATTTTGGTTGAAACGTAGTATTTTATATCAATAAAAACCAATTGAACCGTATTGCAAGTAATTTTATTTTGTTAATATATCTATTACTATTGGTAGAGTCATTATTATTAATTATTTATTATTATTGTTATTATTATATTATTAAAAAATAAGCCGTCAATAAAAACCTGGTTGAGATCAAATGTCAAATACTTATTAATTTGGCAAATTTCCCGAAACTAATTATCGTTTTTCTTTCAATTTGCTCTTCGTTATAAACATGATAATAATTACACATATCATATCAAAGTTTCCATCAAAGAAAATTTTCATTGCATAGGTATGATACAACTAGCTGCATTACTTGGAAAATCTTTCAATCGCAAGTTTATTTTAAATATTCAGGCATACGACCAACCAAAAATCTGTTGAATCTTGGAAAGAGATGTTGCTTTGCAATAAATTATTACATTAATTAATAATAACTTTTAATCATATAGCTTTAGGCAGCGTCATAGCTAGGGAATGGCGTGGATGGCTCACGCCAGGGACGCCCGAAGCAAAGTGGCACCGGGAAACAGTTAAACATATATATATTATCATTATTATTAGTTATTACGAAATGGAAATTTAATACAGCACTTAAACATTTCAAATCCGTTCGTCAACATCTTACTACTTTATCTTCTTGTTTAGGGTTCCCTGCGTGCCCTGCAAAAAATGTTTCTCCAGGTCCTCGTCGTACATACAAAACAAAAAGGAAAGTGGCAGCGGGAGACTTCGGACAAGTGAAGCGTTTGCGCATTTAATGATTTGAACCAGCGCACAAGCTTAGCAAGCGTGGATAGACCGCGCGCACGCGCCACACAGCGCACTGGCCAAGCAGGTGTTCGTTGTTCCCATTTTAATCCCCAACAGTCCATCGCGTAGCGCCAAAAAACTTAATTCTGCGTTAATTCTGACTATCAGTGTACAATGTATATTAAACAGCTAAAATTACGCAGCTTTCAAAATTAAAACAATGAATAAATGGCTACTTTTATTGATTTAAAAATGAAATAAGATAAAACAAACATAGTGAACATGCCAAAATAAAGACAAGCGAATTGCCAAAACAACGTTGGGGGCGGCGCGGACTATTTATCAGTGAAATCGAAAAACGATTTGCGATACTCATTTTATGTAACAAAATACAGATGCATATGATGACGTAGGTACACCGACCAAAGAAATGGTATCTATACTATTAAATCACCCACATACAGAAAACATTTCTGTTGACTATCTATCTGTCTGAACAGATAAACTCGGAATCTATTCAACCAATTTTCCTGCAGTTTTCACAAATATGTAGGAAGGTTTTTGGCTATAATTACGTTATTACAACAATGAGTTGAGTGGACGAGCAACACCAGATACAGCTGCTTCTATGATAAATTTGATTTTTTGAAAAAAATTCCAATTATAATATTTTGTTTCGATAAATTTATTTTAACGCTGATCAAAAATTTCACTGTATACGGACTTGTTCATTTTATAGAATTTTTACTAACTGAAAATACGAAAGAATAGTCAAATCAAAAAAATATAAATATATTAAAATATCTTTGTGGAAATTATTAACTACTGCAAAAATTAGAATAAAATTCGATTTCAACTGATTTAATATAAAGTCTGCTGATCGAAGCTGTACAGTGCTACTGCCAGGGACGCCGGCAATTTGTATGTAAACAATGTAAATATATATTTCTAATAATTAATTAGAGACTATGCTAGTGGCTACACAGTACTGCTTTCTTTATAGTGAGCAGCAGATTTAATACATTGGAATATTATAAAACATATTTTCTTATAATATTATGATGAATAGCTCGCAAATGCATTTTAGATGTAAGAAACTTTGGCATCTGTTAGCTGCATTTTAACTTAGATAAAATATTATCTATTAATTTATTGTGATGTATAACAGATATAATTTTCAACATTTTTTTTATTACAATTTGGCAAAATTACAATGTTTCTTAAACTGATACTTATTAACTTCTAAGAAACTTAAGGCGACAAACTAATAATAATAATAATTACGCTCTTGACAATATTTATTTGCGGAAGAAAACAATGTCACGATTTTTTGTCAAAAATGTATGTAAGTGATTCGATATAGACCACAATAGTCTAATGCATAATGGTGCATCCCACAATTAGGGCAAGAATAGCAACAAATTTATATTTATTTTTCTATTTTTAAAATGAAAAAAATATATAAAATTTATAGAGGGAGTCTCAAAATTAGATTAAGTTCTACTGCCTGCAAATACGCCACGGGCCATACGGAAGCATGTGCAAAAAATTGATTTGACAAAGACCTTAGACTGTGTTCATGAAATTAAAGTTCTTGCACATACAAGAACAGTCTAAACCAAGCAAAAAAGTAAATTTAGAGAAAACTGCCATACTTGGAAGATTGTCAAGTATAGATTACGGACGCTCGACAATTTAAGCCATAAGTATCCATAGTTGGAAAATTAAAAGAAATGTCCTACGCCACGAAGTCGTGTCTTCAACTGCAACCTAAAATTTTTATGTTCATTCAACATTCAACTGGAAAGTTTGCGTATAACCACGTTCTTGTGTTCAAGCATTCTGGCTTCTTTTTCACATTTTACGTTACTTAATGTTTAAATTTTGCAAATTCTGCGGTTCATTTGCAATTTGTATTTATGCATTTCTATAACAACTAATTATTTACATAACCTTGCCGTGCTTTTAAATATAGAAAATGTTTTCCTCGTCACACAGACATAATAAACTATGTTTTTTTTTGGAAAATAAATCCCGATTGTCCTGTTGGACACAATACATGCATATCCAAATATCTGTCACCAAAACTGATATGCAAATTCTTTAGTTTTGCCAATTGTTTACATGTATTGCACACACCGTCAACGGAATGTACTCTATTAACGATTTGCGCACCAAATATGACTTTTGCTCATACAAATAGTTTAATTTCACAAGAAATTGATTCAAATTGTAACTTTTAAGAAGAATCTGTTCTACAAACTGGAACCATTTTCAAATAAATTCGAGTTCATGCTAACTCACAAAATTGGAATTAAAAATCCCGAATATTGTGGTAAGTTGTCGGTCGGTCTGTACTTACGTACGAGATGTACATAGGTCCGAGCTGTACAGGTCTCGATTTTAGACGGATCGCCTTAATTTATTTGTTTTTTTAATTTTATATATTATCAAAGGAAAACCCTATTGAATTTCATTGAAACGCGTTCAATAGTTTGTTATATTTCTATTTAGCATGACACAAAATTAATTATTTTCAATTTGAATATTTTTAAATGGTGTCTCGTTTAAAATACTGCCTAATTAAAGAGATTTCAAGGGAAAGAGGCAGCAACATAATTGCCTAAAGGCGACAAGTATAGTTCCCTGAAAGGTCGGGTGGTGCAAATTTAACAAAATCGTCTTACAAATACGTCCCTGGGAGGGGGGTATTACTGCATTGCTGCAACTATCTCTCTTTCTCTAATTTAACATTGTCTAAATTGTCTCCTTATGCTGGCACAATGTATGTTTTAGTTGCTTACCGGGCGTTCATAATCTACAAAAATAAAAACCCGGGTCGCCCTGCCGACAATATAGTGTATTTGCTAATATAGGCAGTGTGGCTTTGTTATGCGAACTTAAGTTGGTTTTTTGGGCAAAATAAAAATTTGACTCCTTAATACAACCCTTAAAAGAACATTTTTTTCTCAGTTGTAATATTATTATCAATCGAGCCTCTATACCAAATTATATACAACTTTCAGAAAATAATTCACTATCTGTAAACTAGTATTTTCATAAAATTTGTAAGTCCGGTCCTGTCGGCCCGATTTTATTAAAATTTTAGGAACACTTTTTAATTACTACTAAAGCGTTAAATATCAATTTTGAAACGATTCTGAGAATTTTTTTGGTATTTTGGGGCCCAAAAACATTTTTCAACCCCTAAAAACTACTCTTAAAATGGCCCGCTTACGCCCATTTTAAATAGGCTTCTTGCGGTGATGAATTTCAACACGTGGGCCAAATTTCGTTAAAATCAATTAACTCTTTCGAAAGTTATTGCCCGCATACATACATATATATATATATACGTATATATATATATATATATATATATATATATATATATATATATATATATATATATATATATATGTATATATATATATACATATATATATATATAAACATTTTTAAAAATGGTGCCAAAATGTTTAGGAGCTTATGAAACGTCGAGAAAATTTGGTCCGACCCCTAGGTCCCGTCATCCGACCGACGCCAATAGTGTATGTTGTCATATGGCAAATACACTAATGACACTAGCTGATGAGGATCTATATAATCTACAATCTCGTTCTCTCCCTCCGTGCCTGTGTATCTTATCTTGAGAGATAATATTGGAGGTATATTTTTTCAGGAAAATTTTGCATTTTTTATTATTTATTAAATGGTAACAGTATTTTCAAATCAACTTACATTAATAAAAGATCAATTTAAAATAACAACGCGTTAAAAGTTTTCCGCTTGTAACGATTTCGGTGATCGATGTAGCTACCATACGAAATGGTCCACAACCTGCTGTGTTGTTTTAATCAAATTGAGCATGAATTAATGCTGCACACATGATGTGAAAACTAGGTCAGGCGGAAATAGTTTAAATAGCAAATAAAACAGACTATCTGCTTGTATTACATATACAAATAAAATAAACAAATCACTCACAGGCCAATGGCCAATGGTCTCCGCATGAACTAATTGACAAAAAGACTGACTATGTTTCACTATCATATGCTGTTATGCAGAAGTTAAATCGGAAATAGTAGAACATTTCAATTAATTAAAAAATTAAATTCCCCATATTATATAATTAGACCATCACAACCTCTTTACCTTCATTTTGTAGAGAGATCTAATCATCTTATAAAGATACTAGGGAGTACGGTAGTACTCGTGTGTAAAATTTAATGAAAATCGTTAAAGCTATTTTTAGTCGATTTTAGGGAGCTTCTTTGTCCAAATTTGAGTTAGAATCGAAAACTCGAGGTGTGATTGCCCTGAACATACCTGCAACATTTTGAGTATAATTGATGCATTGAAGTAGTTTGTTGATCTACATACGATCACAGACAGACATACAGATGTTTTTAAAACTTAAATTCACCCAGAACTCAAATTTGTAACCTTACTGACTTGAAAAAAATTAGAACATTGAAATAATTACATTAACTTAAAAAATTACCCTTGCCGTAATTCTCTATTATTTCACAGTAGTCGATAGTAATTTTACAGTAACGACAGTAGACCATTAAATTCGTGATAAAATTCTAGAAAATATATAACAAAAAATATTTTCAAAGGAAACCCTTGAACTAAATTCTGACCGACTTGGAAAAAGTAGACTAGCGGTGTGGAATTTTTGCATATGGTTGCTATAATATCTTTCACCTCATTGGATAATTTATGGTAATAAATTATTTTTATTTTCCCAAATAGTGACATAAGCACATGTTCAACAGGTCATGTGTGTAAGATCGCAGAGATGTTCTATGTCTTCTGTATTTTTTTAAAACAAATTTTTTAAACGTTTTAACAACAATTGAACCATTTTCGATAATATATAAAAATATCACACAAAAGTAAAAAAAATATATCCAAAATTTGTGATGACCTTTGCTCAGTTTATTCGTTTTGTTACATTAAGTTTTAAGTTGTGAAATGCTAATTTTATTTTCTTTACGTTTTGAGAGCTCAAGGCTAAAAAGGTGCCAAATATTGCTGACAAATTAATAACAAAAAATCAAAATATATTTATCGTTAGGTTTAAAAAAATGTTATTAGTTAGCTTATTCATTTGGCGAATTTTTATGGATATAGAAAATTATGAAAAAATTGCTAAAGTAAAAAAAATTCTTGAATTTACTTTCGATATATATTTTATTTTGTTTATATATTTTAGTCAAAATAATATAATATAATTTTAATTTAATAGATGCTGGATGACCTCAGATGTTGAGCGTCTATAAACTACAATTTAATTTTACTGTAGAAACATTTCATGAAATATTCATATAGAAGGTAGGTATATAAAAATAGTCGAGCAACAACTATTGTAAAATGGGAAATTACATCATGACCTTGAGAAAATTGAGGCTCTTCCTTAAAAATGGGATTAAAAAGATAAAGAAATAAACTTCACAATACAGCGTCGCGACGACTAGTAGTGACGCGTCGCTGGGCTAAGACCAACTAACGGCGCATAGCGTCGTCTTACAAGTGGCGCCACCGACAGCTGAATTGCCAATTAATATGTTTGTACATTTATTTTAAATAAATCGCATTCATAAACAAATCAGTGTCTAAAAAATGTAGTACATTTAGATTACTTACTTTAAACTTTTGAATCATATTTACCAGATAATTTTAAGTCAGTTGGCGAACTCATACTCGCATATACTTTAAAGAAGATATGAGTGAGATACACAAAGAATAAAGCTTTCAAATTACAGTCAAGTAAATAAGAATAAAAAAAGCTAGATCTAAAATAGTCGGTGTTAAATTTAATGAGATTTGACATACGGGTGGACTGTGGAGTTTAGGCCAAATGTAATGGCGATCTGTCATTTTTCATTTATATAGTAAAAAATGTATGTATAAAAATGTAACGTGCTTATGGTTTAAATTTATGTTACTAGATGTATCGTTTTATGTCAAATCACAATGCTAGCTGTGTCTGCCGTCGACGACGGGGCCAGTTTATAGATTCAAACGCAATAGAACAATTCAGAAAAAAATTGAAATAGGCCAGTGGTAGCCACTGAAAGTTCTCAGTTAAAAAATCGCCTTGTGTTTTAAATATATAAATATAATAACATTGCATTTACTATACCATAAATGACATCTTTCAAAATTAAGCGATAATTTACATTTGGTAAATAATTAATATAAACTGATGTAAATTTGTAACACTAAAAATTAATAATGTCTATGTAATTTGTCAATACTTTGTTACAAAGTTAAGGGAAATATTTTTTTGAAAAAAAAGCGTGTGCGCCGAGCGATACTTTAGTCTATTCAGATAAAATAAAATGGCCCTGAATTAAAATACTGCAGTGATGATTGATATGCACTAATAGCATATGTACATTTTTTTCTGTGCATCTAAACTGTGCAGAGTCCAAAAAGACATTGATCCATGCCAGAGTTTTTAAGTGGGCAGTAAGTACCATGTGGCGAAAATAATATTTCATTGAAAACAAAATGTAATGTCCTGACTAGACATAATATTGTGACGTAAATAATTATCTACATACATGTGAGTCAAGTCTATGAGGTTTTAATTTTGTATTCTAAATGAAATCGGTTCAGCAGTTAATTTATTTATCACTGACTGAACGCGCTCGACATCATACGAAAATAATTCGATCGATTTTCACGTGGTTTCCACAAGCAGATAGAGGAAATATTTAGGAAAGTTTTAGGCCGCATTACGCTATTATAAAGAGAACTGTTTCTTCTCGAGCTGCGCCGGGGAAATAAAACTTTTTGTCGTGTCATTGAACTCTTCAGATTTGGTTTGAGGGACTAATAAAATTCATTAGAATTTACAAACATAAGAGAGTTGCCAAATTTCACAATAATCTTTTATTGCATATGTTCGTACTGCAATTTTTAGAATTCTAAGATTTTGGCACATTTACGTCTTTTTAAATGAAATAAAACATATTTCGTTATTTATAAAGATAAGTCATGTTGCATTCAATGAAAATATTGAATTCCATTTTTTGAATCCATAAAAAAAGATATAATCCAATTTGCATTCACAAATTAAGTGTGTTTGGTATTATTTAGTGTAGTGTAGATAACTTAATGAAAATCACACTGAAAAGTGTGCGTTAGCTTTACTAAAAGTGTAAACTGTGAGTATGCTTGTAACAAATCACCTAAGTGATTCTGAACATGTTTTGAGTACACACGTGACAAGTTGAAATACCAAACAAGTCAGTGTATTTTTCACTTTTGTAAACACTTTTTACACTGGAGCATGATACTATATTATATTACCATCTTCCCGCAACTTCAATCACGTTAATTTCGATTTTTAAAAAAAGTAGCTTTATGCGTTAAGTTTACTATCAATTTATAATGTATCAAGTTTTATAAAAAAATTAAAAAAATATCTCCAGTGATGTTGGTAGAAACTGGCAGATATTTAAATATGTATTTATTATAGTTAGAAAATAGAGTGCATATGTTAAGGAACTTTAGTTTTTTAATTATTTCGAATAGCTAAGTTTTTCTTGTAAATATTCATACAAAATACTTAACAATATTTATAATTCTTTATAATTTATGTAAAATTTGTTTATTGATAAGAAGCATTAGATCATTATTTAAATATCAATTAAGGAATTTCATTTTGTTTGATCAAACAGTAACTATATAAAATTATAAACGGGCTGTGATTATCATTCACGAAAAACTAAAATAATACTTGTGCTTTATTGAAAAATTATACTTGGCAGAATTTTACTTAGGATTGCGGTAGTTTAACCTCCGATTTTTTCGTCATTGTATAAATCTTTTTAGGTCACTGTTTAGAGGTCATTCGTGAGTCAGCGTCCGCAATCCAAAGTTTGGTAAGCGCTGGCACATGTGTCGATGGTACAATGGATGCGCGTTTTTCGTATTTTAAAACAAATTTGTTGTTTGAGGTTGTCAAGTTATTTTTGCAATGCGTAGGATTGCCACGTTCGTCTCTACGTCACAGTTAATATATTTTTCTTTTAAGAGTACACTTGAAAAAATTGTTGTGCATTACAGTGCAAATGTGTTTGAAAAAAGTGCCAGGAAATTATTATGCTAGGCGCGCATGAACGATAAACCAATCGGTCGATCGAATTATTGAATATTGATGACAACTTTTCATATATCAGCGTTATTATTACGATTCGATAGTTCGATCGACTGATTGATTTATCTTTCATGCGCGGTTAATATAAGCCTTTGACGGTGGCTTTGTGAACGTCGATACTGCCCGCAGATCCGCTTGCGTCGGTTTTGACGGGAAATCTGTGTCAAGACGAGCGCAGCCAGGTAAACTATTTTATACTAGAATTTGGGAAAAAATGAAAAATTTATATCAGTGCTAATAATAAAGGGTTTTCTGTAAGCTATTTTTTAAAAGAAATGTGGCCTTTTTTAAGCATTTTGCATTATACCAAGTCGTATTTAGGGTACTTCAACTGATCAAGAAATACTGTATAGGTCGCAAGTTGTTCACGTAAGTTATGATTTGAAAAATTCGTCATTATTATACTTGAAAACTGAAAATTGTGACTATCTAAAAACTTATTAAAATATACTATCTTGGTTAAAATAAATTTCGTTGAAAGTATTTATAAAGTACTACTTTCTTGTTTTTTTCCGACTTTTAAATCACATAATTGCAAAGTTACAGGGGGGGGGCATTATTAACGATTTTAGAAGTTTATATCTCGTAAAATAAGTTGCTTATGATTTTTTTTTGCATTTTTAAAGGCCTATCCAGCGATATCCGCACAATGGGGCACATGAAAATAAATTTATTTATCCCACAGTTCTATGTACGGAAGGCTACTCGTATTTTTTTTGTTTATAATTTCTTTATACAGTTGTATGGTGGTTCACATAAGACACCTGCCTGTAAAATTTCATCAGAATCGATTGAAAGATGACGAAGTTATAAGGCTATGACATACAGACGGACGGACGAATATAACAAAACTATAAGGGTTTATGCCATTTGGCTACGGAACCCTAAAAATTACTTGTCAGACCACAAATATAAAAATGTTGTGCCTGCCTACTATATTATGCATTAAGAACTGCGTCAATAGCATTTTTAAACTGAAAAACGTTCGGTCATATGTATCTACGTATTACGAAATAAATTATACTTTTGAATTGATATTTTCTAATTTTACTCTTCAGCTATAACTGTTAAGTGTTAAAGAAGACCTTCAAGTCGGCGATAAAGTAAATTAATACGAATAATCGATGTAAGTTCGAACCGATTCATATATAAATGTACGCTAAGTGCGACCTTCGGCTGTAATCCACTTGAAAACCGAGCTTTTATAAGCGCGCAGAACTTTCCAGTCTGCAAACGCTAAAGAAAATTTATTTACCTGTTTTTCTTCAGACATATATTTCATGTTCCTTTTGTGAAACGAGAACTTTCAGTACCTTTTACGATATTAATAACAAGATAATTAAAATATTTTACTGTGCTATAAAATAAAATTTGCGTACAGAATTTTGAGTAGGCATCACAAGAAATTTTCTGTTTTTGAAATTATCGACTCAAGATAAAATAATCTTTCAATATTTCAACTTTTAGAACGGAACGACAGTAATTTTGTACGCAAAATCTCGTTCTGCTAATTATATTGTATACCTACCTATTAAAATGTTGTTGTCGAACATCTATAATTCAAGGATGTTATCCTTGCTATAACCTACAATATCTACCTATTTCGTCTACACCGTGAATTTAGTAATTATAGGGATGGAGTATACAGCTGCGGGGAGGAATCCATTGACAGACGAGTACAAAGTAAGAATGGTGTCGTTTTTTGATTGGCCGGCGCATTGTGCTGCATACAACGGAAATTTTCTTTTCACATCATACTACCAACATAAATTTCATGCCACTCATGCACAGTGCGCCGGCCAATGACAGACGGACACCACTCACCTTGACGCGTCCCTTAATCGGTTTTACCCCCCTCGTCTAAGACCCTAGTACATGTTCTGTCTCTATATTCCTATGTCTATGGTCTACACGAAAAAGTAGCAGATAATAGACGCACGTCAACTGAGGTCATTTGGTATGACCATTATTGATGTTAGGTATATTATATGTATGTGATGTAATGTCTCAGCAATAAATTTTAAATATTAATTAATATCGAATAAACTGAATAAAGAATTGGAACTAGCCGCTTGTACATTTTAAGCAATATTCGTCCTTATTATCGTAACACGTTTAACAAAAAGCGTTTTAATACACTTTGTTTTAAAAACTCGTCAAACGACGACCACCCACATGTCAAGTGTAAAGCGTCGTCACACGCATGCGCTTTGCGTAACGGTCGTGGTCAACTAGCGACATACGGAAATATCCACAGTTTACATCAAACAACGGAAATAGATTCAGCTTCCTTTGTAAAGAGCGAAACGTTTACCGGTATCACGTCTTTTAATTTTTCCTGCTACTCGAAGAACAAAATTATTTCTAAATGTGAAATTTTCGTTTTTTTTGTGAAAAAACTATTACACGTGAATGAACGACAGAGCCATAATAGGGAGAAAAAGAAAAACCTCTACTTTCTTCTATCGAGTTTATTAATTTTTATTCATAATTAATTTATTTGTAATCTAATAATTTCACTTGAACATCCAGCAAAAAGATAGTGTACGTCACACTTCAATCTAGAATTTTGACCGTGATCAAATAGAAATGCCAAAAATGCTATTTAAAACATTAGAGCTAGAAATCAACTAACACTTTTTTAAAGCCATCAATTCTCCGAGCTATCCAGGACGGTGCCATTTTTTAACAATAAATCCAATAAACCTATATTAAGCTATTAGTTCTTAAATAATTAAAATGAGTTCCGTCTAACTTAAACAAGGCCGGCGATTTTTTTGTCTAGCACTTAAAACAGATGCAAAATTATTTTTTTAAATTGGTTAAAATAGACCACATCTCTATTTTTCCATTCGAGCGACTGACGTCACATGCTCCGAATATCACACTCTACTACTACAGCCCACATCGATAGTGGATAGATAGCAACGATGCTATTAGTGGGCCAACACGACGGGGGTTTGAAGTAAGCAAGTATTAATACCTAAAAAAATTGTATCTCCGTAAATATTTAACGTTTTGAAATTAGATAACGCTATTGTGTTTGATGAATGGGAAACAGTCACATATTTATTTATTTTTATAGCAGCATTGGTACTTTCGTTCGCTAGCATTTTCATGACAACTGATGAGACCAACATGGCTATCTTACAAAATATAAATAGACGTTAGTGACCTCAGTTGTCGAGCGTCTTTGATGACATCACAGACAACTCTGTAATAAATTATTAAAAATGAATACATAAAAACATACAAATATACGACGTACTATAAAGGAAATGACGTTCGTTTCCCGCGAATCTATATTTAAATTAGTAACCGTTCATAATACTTTATCAGCATTAAGCTCTGTTTACACCGTGTGGATTGTGGATTTATATAAATCACGAGGGCTAAGGCCGCCCGTACACGAATAGCTTGAACTGTTAATCGTCGAACAGCATACGCGAATCGCTTAAGCAGTCATTAGCAATTGTTTTCAACCGCTCGGGCTGCTCGCTCAAATTATGTTGCAATATGAATTTTGATGAAGAAGTGCTGTTGATGCTACTTTTGCTCCTGCGCAACCGACGTAGAAAAATTCTGGGTTCATCCAATTTTAGAATTATTAAGAGAACAATGTGGACGGTTTCATCACTTGTTCTGTATCGCGTAGTCTAGAATCTAGATAACCATGCTCACAAGTAGTTAACAACTCGAGCAGTCACTATGATATATGTTGCAACTGTTCGACTACATGACGAAACGTCGTGCTGCCGACTACTTGATGCGATCATGACTGCTTGGGTGGTCGTGTGAACGTTAGTAGATTTTTTTAATGGCTATTTGTACTTCGTCCTGCAGTCGACACTGGAAGCAGTCAGTTTATATTACTGTGCATAGGTTGTAACGAAAAAAAAGTGAAAAATAAGCACACATTTCAGATTAAAGATCAAGGATTCCTACAGGCATGCGTACGTGCTTGCAAAAATACAGAAAAGCTTTTTCGGGAGAACTAACGTGAATGCTGGAACCATCTAAATATAAAGAATGAAAAAACATTTTGATTGCATTGGTGTGATAACATTGAATACTCAAAAAGTAACCATAAAACATTTTTTTCTCGGTGCATGTTTGTCTAACCATGTTAACATGATCAGTTTGAATTATTTTTTGTTGATGGTTACATGTTTAGCGTCGAGAAAAAGATTTTTAGTATTGTGAGTTTAGTATTCAGTGCCATGAAAAAGAGGCATGAGTGTTTTAACATGCTAGTACTCTGGACCGTCGATATTTGATTTGAATATTAAGAGATAACAAGTTAAATTTAATACACATTAAGAAATGGTTTCTCAATCCAACATCTCTGTGACACCAGCATCAACAACAGACGCTCTCTACTGATGCAAAACAGCTTTTATAGTAGAACTGATGCAAAATGCACCTCTTTAGTATATGTCTGTGATTGTGTGAATGCAACGGTTTGTGCCAGAAAAATAAGACTCGCGATACTGAAGTCAGGAAAAATTACAGATCAAATGCGAATTTGCGTAATGAACCGCGTTTACACAAAGTTCCTCGAGTAAGAATTTAGAACTATCTAGGGCTTTTCAAAGTAGTTTAGTTTAATCATTTATAATCTAAAAAATATAATTTTAATCATTTATATAAAGTCGCTTATTTACCTAATAGCGAATATTTATGGAATAATATTAAAATATTCAGTTAATTCCTACATGCATATACAACGATACTGATTCATCACCTGGTGTTTGAGGGACTAGTTCGACTGTAAACATAGTTTCGCTATGAAAAAATTAAGAGTAGGTATAGAATTTTTTATTTATATAAAATTTAAATTACCAAAAGTGCAGTTTTGCTACATTCTCACCCATATTTAATAAAATTCTATTCTTGCCTTTCAAATGTATTCGATATTTCAAAAGATCTAAAATAAATTTAAAATAATAGTTTCTGTTGTCAGTTTTATATGGACGCTACTAATCTTAGTTACCGAGCGTCTAGAATCTCTCTGATGTCAATCACTCATCTGCTTGTTTAAAAAAAGTTTAAAAATAAAAACACTTGAAAGTTGAAAGACCTGTGACAAGGTTTTGTAATAGAAGTTTTACTTGTACATTATTTTAAATCCTAGCTCATTACATTTACAAATTGAGTAAATTGGCTATTGATCAAAATAAATATATGTGACTCTTTGTTGAGGACAATGAGCAAATATATTTTAGGGGTCAATAGTCTTTCTTTGCTTTTGAAGCATCCGCGATATCCATTTTAAAAACTGTTAAATTATTTTGTATTTGAAATTTTTCATGTTGGCACTCTTATCTGATTATTTTACGAATGTTTATTCATCATAAAATCTAGTTTTAGAAAGTGTTTTAAATATTGAAATACATTTTATAGGTCGTTTCAAAACTCGTAAATTAAATAAAAAAATAATTTTAAATATCTGTAACTCACAGTTCTTCTGAAATTTATTAAAATGTATCATTAAAAAATATTACCAATTTATGATCCAAGCAGATAAAGTAATATGTTCAAGTGTCAAGTCTTTTAATAGAAAACGTTGTAACGTTCTTCCGATCGTTTCAGTCATCTTAAAATAGTACTTTATCTTTCTAGAACGTAAATGCAGTTATTATGGCACGAAATGTGACATTAGAAAAAACGAGCGCAGTGAGTTTTAATATTTTTGATAGCTGTATGTACAGTCAATTGCAATCTATTTGGATTTTCTACGAAAACTACGCCTGGTTTGCCTATTTGGCCTATAGTATTAAAATTTAAATGATAACTGGCAGACTACTTTTGAAAATTACTGTTGGATTAATAAGATATAATTCATTTGTTTTAGTGCATAGCACTAATGTTAAATGGGCCATTTTATTACCGTGATACAGGCAAGAAAGATAGTTATTTTATTATTAAGAGCTCTCTTACTACGACCAAATATATCGTTCCAATTAACACTACATACGAAATATCGCTTATAAAATGACTTCAATAAAACATACTTTATGAAGTTTAAGTGCAGCACTGCAGCCAGTAAGGACAAAACAACATTGTGACCTTATTTTTGGAGCTTTTTTTGGTAGTGTGATTTGAAATATAAATTTTAAATCCTTGGTCTGTAGCGGAGCACATAACTTCAATTTGACACAAAGAAATCTATCCTCGAAAGTTTTTTATGATTCACATCATTGGCAAAACCCATACATAATAACTTTTGAATCACTTTTTGAAAATAACGCGAACAACAGTCTATAATGGCAGTTAAAATAATAAGTTTTGCAAATTTTATTTTAATGTAAAGTGTAGGCTGAATGTAATTTAATGATATTCAAAAAAAACTTAATCAACGACAGTCCTTGATGTGGCATAACACTTTTGGCAAAGAATTGTTAAACATTTTTATGGGTACGCAAGAATTAAAACAATCTTTTATTTGTGATCAAAATAAAAGTAATCTCAAGATGTATATTTTTCTAAACTAAAAAATCAAACTCTTATCGAGTTTCAAAATATATCAAAAACTATATATAGAATATATTATACATAGAACCAAATGCACTCAAAATTTTTAAGTCCAAGAATTATTTGTTGGAATTTATAACTTAGAAACAAGATTATTGTAAATATTTGTAGAAAAGTAAGGAATTTAAAATTCACCTGTATACAGTTTAAAATAATAAGGAAGTTATTAGTTAAAATAAACAAAGTTTTTTTGAGCGTGATAATCAATTCCGTGATCTAATTTGAAAAATATAAAAATAAATTTAAATCATTAGAAAATATGAAAGACCTTTTGTATTTTAATCCTTAATATTATAAAGAACAGAGAAATTGTAGATTCTAGACGTCCAACAGCCGAGGTCATTAGCGTCTGTGCATTGACAGACCGAATTACTTGTGGAAAATATTATATTTTTTAGTGTTTTTAAAATTTTACTGATTGTTTTTCACAGTTTTGGCCGGATTAATAACAATCTATAAGAAAATATAGACCAAATTTTTAAGATAGGTATTGCTTTTGGCAAGCTTCAAATTTCAAGGGAAAATTTCATAAATATTTAAGCTATTTTTGAAACAAACATGAACTAGATTTTCATAAACAATTCGAAATGTTACTTCATTTTGTTTGATGTCCATTTTTTTTCGAATAATAAGTGAAATTTCTTTAAAAATTTGGCAAGACTTTTAGATATAAAGTCACGTAAAATTATTGGCTGAACAATAATTTGATAATTCCTATTTTAAAACGCGTAGGATTGCACGTTTTTATACAAAATTACGTGTTTTTGATTTTGTAATACGAGTTATCCTGATAAAAATACGTTATTTACTTGAGCTTTTTATTTTTTATTCAAGTTAATTGCTTGTTTTTATGCTGGAAAACACTGGTAGAAAACTGTATAGTTTCTTTTATTTACATGGCTCGTCTTTTAGAAGTTCTCAGTTCTAGCAACTGATGAAGGTAGGTGGATTTTTAATTTTTAATAATAGAATTGTATTGTCGCGTACACGTGACAATGCATGTATGTATATGATAAACTCGGAAACCGTTGAACCGATTTTAAAAATATTCACTGGCAAATATTCTTGGCAAATAAGACCGGTTATATATTATTACTCTACGACAAAAGGGGGATAGGCACTAGACAAGCAAAAATAGCAGGCAAATCCGGACTAAACAGGTAGTTTTTATTATTAAACAAAATAAATTAAATAGGAAACATGTATCGGTACAAGCCGTAAATAGCCTTGGCTACTACTGACTTTAATTGAATGGAAAAAAATGACTGGAAAAATGTACCTACTAAGCAAAAGCGTCTCGCGCAGTACCTACTATTAGTCATTTAATGTACCTACTTCTATTTTTGTGGCTATTACTAAAAGCTATAGCAAAGCGTTCTCAGTGTTGATCTTTGGAGTAAAATATTTATATTAGAATAACGCGTACAGAGAATTTTTAATTTAAATTCAATACAAAATACAATTGTTAACATTAAATGCAGGCTTTCAGACGTGTTTAAAGACTGAAAACTGTGTTTTTTTTAAACTTGATGTGCTGAAAACTGTTCAAATCTATTTTATCTTCTTTGTTTATTATTTGTTACTAAAATAGCAACCATTACAAATTACTAATTAAAATGTCATCAAAACGAACTGCTATTTCCTACTGATATGTAAGCTTGTTTACTGCCACCCCTTTCTTCAAAATTTTCGCCAAATGTCGTGGAAGTGAAGTAATTTTTGAAGCGGAACTTCGTAATCGCGATGAGGGTAATTTCGTTTAACAGCGTAACGAAAAAATAAAATATGGAACCGTCAGAAGTGGAATACTTGTAAACGGGGAACTGTTAGGAATTTGTTGACGGGTAGTGCGTTGAGAGGAAAACGCGATTAACACGTCCTTTTCTGTTCACAAAGTAGACGAGAGCAACATCAAAACAAAAAGTCGTCATCCGTTCTTGTCGCATTCACACTACTCGAAGTCCTTCAAATTACAAATTGACAGTCTATAAAAATGAACTATTTCAAACAGCTGTCTAATAATTTACAAATGACTATACTACCATCCGCAATAATCATTAGATATGGAATTGACTCAACAAAAATATTACCTAAATACCTGGAGTGCATAGCCATTTGTGACAATTAGATTAAAATTGACTATGTAGGTACATATACATTCTCTAAGATCACAATCAACACATATTAGTGTTTAATTAATATAATACATCTGTTTCAGTTTTTTTTTTTTCAATTTACTTACAACCGATTTATTTAAATCATTTTCTCACAAGAAATACTTATAAAAAAACATAATCTAAGTCCGATCTTTGTGGATTGTCGGCTAACCTCAGAATTGCTCCCTTTTCTCAAAAACCATTTTTAGCTTCAGTTCAATATTTTTTTAGATTGGAACACCGAATACAACTTGATTGCTCTCATAATTATATATATATATATATATATATATATATATATATATATATATATATATATATATATATATATATATATATATATATATATATATATATATAATATTAGATAATTGACATGAAAAGAAAGGCGTGTTTAATACGTTGAGATTATCAAATGTTTATTAACAGTTGATGATCTCAACGTTAAGCAAAATTTCATTTGATTACTCCCTGTTGTTTTCCCTTTAAATGAAAATCTTCGCCGCTAAAGGGATAACACAATATTGTCACACAATTTACGTACTTGATACTAGTTGTGTGTTTTCCTGCAATTCATTTCTGAATATTTTTCAAGTGTCACCGTCATGAATACATAGTTGGCACCAGCTACAGGAGATGCGAACTAGAGAATGTGACCTTAATAGCCTTTGTAATTCACTACTTCAGTTCAGCGTATGACGATCCCTGAACATTGTAACTAAATTATATATATTGTATATATATACTCTACATATGTTTGTACGGTTGTAAATAAAACATCATTACCAACTTACAAAAACATCCTTTGTTTTGCAAATAGATTTTAGTTACGTCTGAGTTAAACACCCACTTTGTCTCCTAAAGAATCACAGATTTATTTATCAGATAATTACCTTAAAACGGTACCCTGTTTCTGAAAAGAGACTATAAATTGAAAATTTAAAAAGTGAGTCATACAATTACGCTTCACAATGCAATATAAGCGACATAGTTTTTATGGATGGAACGGCTTTGCCGCTCCATTAAGCAAACCGTACTAGGATGCCGACAAACTCGGAACTCCTACTATTTCACGGCGACTAGAGAGTCAAACATACATCCATACGTCAACAACGCAGAGGAGCGGAGGTTCAGTGTTTTGTATACGGTTATATTTCGTTGCACACACGGTCAGTCGCATGAATTCAATTCACTCTACCGTGCGTAAAAAACGTCATTTCTAACATTTCTAACAACATCTAAATTTAAATATGATTAAGCGTGATCTTGGATGATCGATATAACAAAGAAAATAACGACTAACATTTTTGAAACAAAACTACCTGATTTTCAACTTATTCTTTTCATATTAGAAATAGTAATTAACATATTTATAAACCTATAAATTTAATTTATAATGAAAACTAAACACATCGTTTCACATTGAGAAATAATGCGAGCTTTTCGTATAAAAAGTGAATTGTAATTTTAATAACAATAGAGAAAATAGATTGTAACATTTTTGCTGTACGCAGAAAGTTATAAAAATCACTAGCAGCTGAACAATATTTAAAAAAGAATCAAGAACGCCTGTGAACGATGCGAAGGTCGGCTGAAGAACAAAGTTATTTTGTGTATTGCAAAATCGTTTGCGATCCGACATTCTTTTGTTTAGGACTGGGAAAACTTAAAATGTCTAAAAGAAAACATTATTTTAATAACTAGCTTTGAGTTACGCATCCCTGATATTATTATAGCGAATAAAAACTTGGTTGAATAAATCATTTTACACTAACCCTGCATTATGACTGATTACGTTCTTGGGATTTGACATAAAACGATCCAACATCTGGTGACAGAAATTTAAACCATAAACATACTCCATTTTACATGCTGTTAGTATAAATTACTACCTATATGAAAAATGGCGGATTCGACATTACATTCGGCCTAATTTACGCCCGTATGAAAAATTCCAATAAGAAAATTATTTATGGCTACTCTGAAAACTGATAAAATATGTTTATAATGATTTCAAGGAATATCCTGATAGAAATTTTTTACTAAACTTTTAAACACTTCATATTTTTTGAACCGAGACAAACGGAATTTTTAATTGTTCATTTTTTAGAACTAACGCCTTTTTCGTGATCTAAAAACAAATTACTTAAATCCTTAAAAAAATCATTGTATAAATTTTATCGAGATGTTTTTGAGTTTTTGAAATGATTCTCTCAACAATAAAAGATACTGCAATGCAATGATGAGCTGAATAATAGCTGAACGCGAGATATTCTTCAAATGTATTCTGCTAGACACTGGTAAACCTATTTTTTTTTAGTTTCAAATATTGAAGCTTGTCATTATCATAAGACCTTCAGCTGTTTTAGTACAAACGAATTAACTAGTTTGCATTCCGTTCTCTTTACCATCTGTCACGCTTTTTGACTACAACCCCCGTTTGGAATCACTCCAACTTACCGCGCCTAAGCAAGATTCATCTTGGAATGCCCATAATATTCAGCTATCAAACGCAGACAATTATGAGTTTGTCCACACCTGACTTGAGAAGGCGCCCGTAACACCAGCTGACTTATTGGCATCCGACACAAACATGTGTTGTGTTTTTTGTGTTAAGAATTAATGAACGTTCGGATTGACTGCAGGATTATCTATCGCAAACACAATAATATTTGATATTTCTAAACTGCTCTATGTATGTATTTACAATGAATGAACATTCTTGTTAAATTAAACGCTATTGTGGCTTACATAACTGTATTTTAAGTGTTTTGTTGTTATTTAAAAGTTCATAAGTACGAACAATAGACGCCAAAATTTTGTTGTATTTTTTCTTTTAATAATTTACGAAAGTGTTTAATATTTCCCAATTTTTAAATACAACTGAAATGTTTGAAAATATTTCTTGAATCTAAATTATTCATGTTCAGTGGCTTTCATGCAAATAACCACATTGTTATACAGTTATTTACCCGAAGCTTAATTCAATTGAACGTCAATTTTGGTCGAAAAGTTTTTAACTTTGATTTGATAACTCTTGGGTCCGACTTTAAAATTTTATATTTTTAATTTTTAGTGACTTTCACAATACGTAGTTTGTACGTTATCCGCCTTCATCCTTAAAATTTTAATACTGAAGTAAGAAAAAAATATCTAAACTGATTTAGGTAAAATTTACGTGATACCACTTTGAAGGTTGTTCTATTAAAAAGAAAAAGAATGATCACAATCGGTTCAGTAATACGGTTATACGAGGTAATTTATATAAAAAAATCCTTTTTCGAAGTTAGTTAAAAACGAATAGAACGATTAAAAATATTATATGGTACCAATCCATAAGCATTCTACACAAAATGGTGTCGAAATTTTTCAAATCGGTTAACCACTCGAAAAGTTATGCCTAAACAAACAAAAAAACATGGCGAATTGATAATCTCTTTTTTAAGTCGGTTAAAAAGTAGACAATACCAATTTATAGTGTTCAATCAAACTTCACCAAAACTGGTAGACCTGATGTGAGTGCAAACAGACAAAAATTCTGGAAATGTGTTCTCCTGCCTATAGACATCATATCATATATACAAGATACAAATTTCAATATGGCGTATTATGTTCTAAAATCTAAAGTATAACTAAAACATGATAGACATATTAAGTAGGCTAATTTCAACTTGTACCTCCACGCATTCCTGAGAAAAAGGGTCTTGACAGACAAACGAACAACGAAGTGATCCAATTAAGGTTTTTTTTTCTTTTGAGGTACGGAACCCTAAAAAACAGTAATTTAGAAGAAAAGTGTGTAATAAAATCTGAGATAATACGACAAATTACATTATTATGAATTGCAAAAACGTAAACCAAAATTGCGTAGGCGTAGAAGGCTTCAAAAAATCAAAGTCATCTGACGGATCAACGATTTTTTCTTCTCACGCAAAATTTACTCGTAGCACGCTAATAATTTTTCGTTGGAATCTAAATTTATAATTCTCTTTTAATTTCACTGAGGTCGTCATATTTTAATCTTCTAATTGAACTGGGTCTAAAAAATCAGGATCTTCAATGTTTTCGGAAATCGCGTAACTCTGGATCCGCGTAAGACAGAGTAGCGTAAGTCGGGCTACTACTGTACCAAAAAAGAACAAAAAACCAAAAACTAATTTAAAAACGTTCCATTGGAACTTTATTTTTATTCTATTAAACAGTTCGGAAACATTTTCTGAAATTTGCATGAATAAGTACGTCAACGAAATGTTATGAACCGAGACTAAAATTAAAAGAGCAATATGAGTCAATTGACCCGTTTTCAGTGATTAAAGCTATTGATTTCGACTAAAAATACATCAACTGAACACGCATATTGCGGGCGAACTTATAAATCTCAACATGAAATATCGTGTTGAACTGAAATTTACAAGTTAACTAAATCAAAACATATATTATTACGGCGGATAATGTACCATTCGTTCAAAAAGCGATCACATTATGTTAAAGATGATTTCTTAATTAACTTATTTTTTGAAGAGAGATTGAAGGCAATGAATGCTAAAAATGTTTGTCCTTCGAATTTTATAAGAACTATGAAAACTTTAGAGTATTCAGTTCGTTCCATTTCGAATACGTTTTTATTGTCATCCTCGATAATTTGAGGAAATTTCAATGAATAGTTTGCCAAGGCTGAAACAATCTACATTTTGTGTTAGTGCTAGGAAATATTAAGTAGATCCAGGGTCAAAGTTTCATGAACGGAATATTTGTATTTTACTCCCCACTTCCCTACAAAATAACTGAGTTTCATGCCTCTACAGTGGTAGTAAAATGATCCATTTCGCATTAGTGTGTAAAGTAAAACAAAAAAAAAATGTGCTTTTGCCATTCCAATAGTAATTACCAAATGGGACCAATTAGTTAACATTTAAAACTTTTGATCAACAAAGACAGCAAAGTAGGCGTAGTTTTCGTAAACAATCCAAATAGATTCCAATATGGCTTAGCACTGAACTGTAAGGTATATAAATATATACTTTTTATGATGTGAGAATCAGATATTTTTTACACCTAAACAATACAGATGTTTGCTGTTACTCATTGGAATCTGCGTGCCATTTTTTATAAGCATGGTACGTTTAAAATTGTTCTGAGGGTTTCAGTTTTTGTTAAAAATATTTGTAAAATGCCTTAAAAAAATGCAAAAAACTAAATTTTTAATACATTCTTGAAATTGAGAATGTTGATTCCAGTAAGCACAAGTAATACAGACTGGTTGTGCATTGGAAACTATTGTAGTTAAACATTCTTTTCCAATTTAATATTGCAAAAATAAAATACAGTTTGCGCATTAGATATATGATAATATTACTCAAATGAAATCAATTATACATTCAATTTTCCCCGATAATTTGATATTTATACTATTTTTATTAACAGAAAATTTATCTGAAAACTGGCAACTGTGCCAACTTTATTAAAACCAGTAAATATATGTAATTGAAAACACTACTTGACCTTGCAAGAGTTTTATTTTTATTATTTTAAAATCGATGAAGTGCGGAATATATTTTATAAAATGTTTATATGTGAAAACATTATTTTATGCGCTTTACTTCATTCACAGAAAATGTAAAATACAACTTATAAGGTGTTTGAAAACGATCTCTGAAATTTAAGCCACCCTCTGTAAAATGACAGTGGAATTGTATAATGTTCAATTCTGTTCCAAGAATTGTTTTGAGCATTATTTTAAAAATTAACAATTATGAAGAAAAACTTAAACGTTATAATATTGAAGATGTAATTATTTTCATATAGATACATATTTTGGATTATAGCCGCGCGACAAGAGTATTTTCTTTGTTAATAGTATGATTTACGGATATAGTTCCTAATTATAAGTTACAACGCATATAAATTTTCAATGTTATTTATATTAAATAAATATTGTATATCATAAAAAAAAAGATTTTCTTTATTTAGAACAGTCGCTGGTAAACGGCCAGAGTAAATTTTGGCAAACATTAGTAAAATTTCATACGGGTAACTGTTTTGACAGTGAAACTTATTAAATACAACGTAGTTATTTACCGTTTTTAATAGAAAATATCGTTTTCCCGTATTTTGTCTCATGACAATCGAACCAACAAAAATAGTTATTCCGAAATTTGTTTTTATTTACTACCTATATTATTCTTTTGTTTCCATACAACATACTTGAAAGCGACAACAGTGTATTAAACTGTAATTTAATATTGAGCATTGATGGTCACAAATAATTGGGTATCTAGCATAATTCAATATGAAAATTTTAGCGAATTATAGGTATTTAAAATACTCGTTTTCAGTATATATATAGTAGAACCTAGCTAATTATGGGATATTAAATTGGTACTTTAGTATAGTTTCTAGTGTTTCTGCAAGGATTGTTGCTTTTTAGGCGGGAGACCTAAGCATAGCTTACATTCACCTCGCCTGTTAATCGCGCTTTTTTGTTACGTCTACAATTTATAAACGTCTTCTGTTCCTTTCGGGATCTATAAAACGTGTACGACGAAGTCTGATTTTTTAAATTATTTTCTTTTTACAAAATACTGACTATTATGTAACTGATATAACAAATTGTATACCTAGTGTCGTCACGGAATATATTATGACGAGATGTGCTATTAAGTATAAAACGAAAGCCGGCGAGTTTTAACCGCCACCAGAGTAATAATACCGTTACGCACAAGGTACCTATGCTATTTTTTCTACGTATTTCCAATAAAATACCTAGTTTTCACACCATTTTCAAAATTTTTGATAGTTCACTTTTGAGTAAAGCTCACGTCTAATGGTATAAATTAAAAAAAAAAACAACAGGCAGATATTCTTTTACTATGGAATTGGTTGTTTTATTTTACAGCACTAGTGATGTAATAAAACACTATACATGCTTGCGAACATGCAGTTATTTTATAAGCCGGGTAGTACAAAAAAATCATGCAGTTTAACAGTAATAGTAATTACGTAGTTTGTTGTATTTTTTAATTATCAAACTAAAATGTATGATATTTTAATTAATTTTCTCATGAAATTTTAAATATTTAATTATTTTATTGTCAGCTTGAATTTAAATTAAACACCAATCATTTGGGCAATTTGCAAAACGAAAATTTTAATGTTCAAGCAGAAGGAAAAAGAACCAGGATGTTCTGTTTTATTTTAGATCTGAAAATAGCTGAGCTCATCGATCAAGATAATATTTAATCTCTGTATTTAATCCCGCTAACTATCGATTAGTTAACCAAACGTGTGAAACAACATATTTACTTTTTTCCATAAATCAATCTCTATTTAAAAACATTAATTGAAGCTAATTACATTATAATTAGATTGACTTCTTATAAAATATATGTCGCTTTGAGGCTAGCATATCGGGTTATTTCTAGACATAAGCGGAAGCTTTTCGAAATACAGTCAGCCGCACCTGTTAATTAACGGATTACATTTATCATCTCCAAACTGTCGAAAGCTCAATTAAAGAAATAATCTACTAGATGGAAGAACACATATATGTTTTCAAAAGTTTCACACCAAAGTTTAGGAGATATTTTCATTCTGAGCTTCCCAAATAAACCGTCTAGAAATAGTGTGAGCAAACTTAGTTTTTTTACAAATTTATGTTAATTAAACCTAAACTTTATAGATTTGTCACCCGGAAAAACGGTATGAAAATAATAAAATATTGAAAAAAATAACGTTACGCTAAGTAACAAGTTCTGGAATAATCAATTTGAAGATTTGTTCACTTCACTTCTACAAGGCCCAAATAAAATACAAAAAATCATTTAAGTACGAATCTTATCTCTTTAGTGGGAACTAATTTTCTGCAGATCATTTTTGGTAAACGCCTGAATCCTGATAGCTGGATACTTAGGTTTTTAGACGTTAAAAATGATGTGCAAAGACAATTTTTATTACTTTCGGGTAAGTAAGTACTTGTTTTTTATCTATAGCTATGTACAATGAGCAATCAATTCGTCTAAAATTTTGCAAAAAAAAAAGACCCCACAAAGTCACAAGTAGAATTTAAAAAAGCGTTCACCTTAATATCATCCAATCAGAATCAGCAAAATAAGAGATGTTTTGTAACTTTACAATGCATCACATATCAAAAAAGTAGACAATCAATTAGTAAAAAACAAAAAACATACCTCCTGGATTCTATAACTGGTCCTGACCACTTTTCTCCGGATTTCTCCATCATTGAAAGTTTCTTCAACTGTTTCATCCATTTTTTACACTCAAAAACACGACAATTAAATTATTTAATTACAATAAAACACACTTCAATTAATTTATAACTTTTACTTAATGCAATACTGATTCATGTAGGTAGGTACAGAATTTGTTTTGAAATTGATAGTTTTAAATTTTACTTCTAATGTGTTTTGTAATCTTTTATTAAATACAAATGATTAAATTACATAAATTTATTCTTCAATTATCTATAATAAATAATTGATAAGATTTATGTAACTTATTTAATAACAATGTTTTGTAACACGACGACCGGCGTTAAGACGTTGGAGTTAGTCGCGACGATTGTAATAAGCGGCCTTACTGAGCGACATGCACCGTCATATTATCATCACCAACGGAGTTCTGTGTGGAGAGTTTACATAAATGTGCTATTTCTAAAATTAATTTCTTTCCAACGAGGGTTTTTAACGTTTCGTAGGAGAATCTGATGCATGCAGTGTATTTCGATAGCTAAGCGACATACAAGCGTTTTCTTTTATTCTGACCTAGTGGTTAATTAAGCTTGTCTTCGCCAGACGCAAAATCGAAATCCAAGATTTGAAAATATGTTTTAAATCTTCGGAGAGACAGTTTTTACACGTAAATTAGTAACGCCAAATATTCGCAGAGCTTTGGGAATGTTAATAATGATACGGATGCGTTTGGGAATTTTATTTGAATATATAACAGTTCCAAAATATATCCCCATTAAATCAAACGTGTTTCTTTCAATGTTGATTTCAGTTTTATTATTAGCAAGTTTTAGTTGGATGCCAGAAAGCCCATATTTTCTTCAAACGAAAAATAAAACTAATGATGCACACATTGCATTGAGAAAACTTCGTAATTATAAAAATGAAACCGCTATGGAAAACGAAATGATCCTGGTTATTAAGCCAATTGCAAATCAACAAAATGAGAAATGCAAATTCGTTGATTTATTGAGAATTAATAGCAATCGAAAAGCGATGGTTATAATGATCGGAACAATAGCAGCTCACTTATGGGCATTTAATTTTGCAGGAATCTAAAACAGAATTATCTCCGGCAGTGAGTGGAATTATCGTCTAAATATTAAGTTTGATAGAAAACAAGATCACGGGTAATTGGAATATTGAAAATAAATCAATTTAAACACTCATTGATAGCAACGTTTCGTCGAAACGTTGCGATCAATGAGTGTTTAAATTGAATTATTTTCATTATTCCAATTACCCGTGATCTTGTTGTCTATTATAACATACCTATATCTGGGATTGGACTTTGAAGATGAATTAAGTTTGATGTTTGCAGTTTTATTTGGTATTTTAATTGATTCTAAAGGCAGAAAGGAAGTGCTTTTAATATATTGTTTATAAATTATCATTCCGTTGACAACACTTGGAACATTTTTTTATCTTCAAAATATTGAATATCCATATATTTCAAGTATTAATATATTACCAATGATCAGTTTATGCATGTATAAGATTTGTTTTTTGATAGGTTTGGGAAGTATTCCTCATATTTTAATTGGGGAAATCTTTCCAACAAATGTAAGTGTTTTAAGCATCGTGTATTGCTGGAGTGCTGTGCGCAGTTATGGGTTTCTTAACGCCGAAAATGTATCAAAAATTCGAGGAACTTTTTAGGTTATACGTAGTGTTTTGGATTTTTGCTGGTATTTGTTTCTTTGACTTCATTTTTGTCTGGTTTTGTGTTCCAGAAACGAAAAGAAATTCAACAAATGATATGTCAAGATATATTTTAGAGTTTAATAGTTAATTTAATGTATATTTTATTTAAAACGCGCTTATTTTCTAGCACTAACTTTTTTAACACCACTGATGTTTAATTTGCAGTACTGTGTCGTTCATCATGAACAACTTCCTCAAGTATCCGTGAACCACTCTTATTTTAACTGGTCATTCAAAACACCATATACGACTGTTATGGCGATCAAAAAACGATATTATATTTATAATAGTACATTATTTTAATTGTACAAGATAATATCACCCCTGTTTTTGCGTCGAGGATTAAAAAAACGAACACCAAGTAGAAATCAGAAACCAAATAAGGTCTAAATTCTAATAAAACCAAATACAAAAACGAAGATTCTCTTAAAATGAATCACTAAAAGTTCCTCACTTTCTTATTATATCTACGTGACTGTCAACAAGGTATGATCTAGGTCCTACGACCTAGCCTATAATCAAGGGCGTACCCAGCGAGGGGCAGTTGCCCCCCCTGGAAGCAAAAAATAGGTCGTTATTAAATTTTGTCGCTGGAATTTTTACAATTCTTGAAATAACTTTACTGCTACAAATCCAAGAAAAATGATACTAGTATAAGACATGTAACTAGAATAATTTTTTTTTCAAGCAAATAATTGTAATAACTTGGTTGATAAAGCACTGCTATAATTATACATAATTTTCTTAATATTTTGGTTTCATTCACCTTTTCCGTGATAAAATGTTACAGCCTGAACGACCATGGCTTGCCTCCCCCCCCCTAGTTTTGATCCTGGGTACGCCCTTGCCTATAATACCTATATAGTTCGTACTTGCTCTAAATGACTCACATTCAATACTCAACCAGAGAACAGACACTCTCCTTGCTTGAATTCTTGCATTTTGACACGTCTGGTAAATGAACGATTTGCTTTGAATGGCTCATTTTAGTGAGCTGGATGAAATGAACTGGTTCATCGAATATGAACAAGCTGCCTGACATTTACATTGTGGACGAGTAGTTTTATTTAATTGTAATGAAATGTTCGATTTCAAGAAACCAAGAAGAAACTAAATACGAATGCGTGAATATTTTGATAAAAATACAAAATTATTGTTCTTTTAAAATATTTGTATTATAACAAAAATAAATACATAAATATAATTATGTATATAATCTAACTGTCGCATCAGCTCCACATGAAAACACCCACGGCTGAACTGGATGAAACTGTACATCCAAAATTCCAAAATCATTATATGCTTCGTGATTTTGTAATCGCTTCAATGGTACAATCAGTGGGTTTTGTAATAAATCACTGCAATACACAACAAAAATAGATTAAATGAATATAATTTAAGTTTACTGAGCCTGAATTATCAAAAGAAAACTTACTTGTAAACCATTCCGTGAGAAATAATTAAACTTCTGTCATCGGACCCAGAAGCGAACAATGGGTATCTTTTATGAAAAGCAACAGCGCGCACGGCCGTTCCATGCAATCGTAACGTCTGATATGGTTTTGTGCTCAAATCTAAATCAAACCATAGCATCTTTCGATCGAATGTTCCCACCAAAAGATTGTCACCTCCTGAATGAATCGCCATCGATGATATCCACTGACAGTTCGTTAGCAATTTTTTCATTAGTTCTTGTTTAACAAGATCATAGATTCGTACATTTTTTTGAGTCTGCAAATAATGATAGTTACATTTTAATCAAATCAATAGCTAAAGGCAGAGCAATCGAAGGTTAAAAAAAAATCAGTAAATGAGATCCGATATAAATGTTACATTCATTTTTAAATGCATATTACAATATTTGAAATTATTAAGCTCAGAAATTCATGGTTTTCATTGTCCATATTTTAATTCGTGGTTCTATAATAAGACGACTGAATCTAATACTTACAGCAACAAATAAATAAGGCCTAATTGGATGGAACAGTACACACTGCACTAAACCTTTGCTTTTAGTAAACGGAATCTGTGATCGTCTTTTACTGAGTTGATGAATCAACACAGATCGATTTTGACCTTCAGGCATGACAGTTGCAAGATAATCACCTCTGCCGTGCCATGTAACTTGCGTTATTACTTTGAAATGATGCACTTTTATTCTGATTCCCGACGCCCAATCGTCTGAACTTGGATCAATATTTTCCCATTTGACTGCTGTTTGAACTCTTTCGTTCACTAAAAAAAATTAATCATAATAATAATTATAGGAATAGTTTTATTTTGTTTTAAACAATTACCATACACCTTAGAACACATGTCACGGCTTTAAAAAAATGTAACATACCTATAACATCAGTGACTGGAGGTTTTTCCAACAATGTATCTGTCTTTTTTACTGTAACATTTATGTCGCCAACATTGGGATTTATAAGGCACAATGTTTTCCCTGTAGCGACAGCTAAAAGACTCAAAGCGGTGTTTGGACACCAAGCTACACATCTAACGACATCGTCAAACTTGAATGTATGTACGCATCGGCCTTGTGCTATTTCCCAAACTGAAATAAACAAATCACAGAAATTATCACATTTCATCTTTAGCAACGATAAAAATACGAATAATTATATTTTATCTTAACTAACTTTTCACACTGCAATCGTCCGATCCTGTAGCCATGTACTGCCCTTTCACAGGCTCGATCGACATTGTTCTTATCATATCGGTGTGTCCTTTGAATATTAAATCCATCTTAGTGGGGAATGGTTGCAAATCTCTGGGACTCGGAAGTTTCGGTACCAATGATTCAGCATCTATAGTCAGTTTCATTTTGATCGCTCTTGGGCACAAATAAAGGTCCAAACACCGCAAGAAACGTTCTTTGATATATCTTGAATAAGCCGGTACTTCACGTAGTGAATTGAATTTTTGTGGTACAAAATGAAGCTTTCTTTTCCACGGTGCGTTCTGTAATTTGTTCCACTCTTTCATTTCTTTACTATCAAACAAGTATTCGGGAGGAGGATTATATGATTCAGCATGTCCAGGTAAATGGCGTTTAGGAGCTGGAATATGTTTGTGTATTCTGCGTATCTCTTCCGGTGTGTCGTCAGCACTCCATAACATGTAGTATTGCGGTTGTTTCTTTGCGCGTAATTTAGCTTGTTCCGATCGCGTTTTAATCCAACCCATTTTTAAAGCATGAACTAATTTTGACACTTTTTTCGCTTCACTTCTGCTCGGAAGAAATGATCGTTTGTGTTCAGGGAATTTCCTTATCGGAGTTTTCATTACTTCAGATGTGAACCATTCAATCCATGGCTACAATAAATACAAAATACATCAAAAATTTTATTAGAAACAGCATTAGAAGTCAACAGAAAATCAAATACAGCTGTAATAAAAAAAGAGAAAAACTTACAGCATATTCATCAAAGTTAGCATCTGGAATTTTCTGTGCTTGTACTCGTTTAATTAACTGTATATCATCTTCACTAAGTACAACGTTTTGTCCGGTCCTGGGATCTTTAACTGTTTTCCAAAAGTCTGGATCTTCCATACGTTTAAGGAAGTCGTCTAATTTGTCACCTTGTTCTGGTTTTAAAATTTTTTCGCCATCCCAATCGTATCCAAGATGACTAAAATCATCGTACCATTGAACTGGTATATTACCGATTGTATTTCTTATATCTTCTTCATCGGAGGTATCGCCACTTGCATATTCATCTTTGTCAGATTGTTCAGTTTTTTCACTCTCCTATAACATTAATTGATTATTTAAAATTATTTATTTGAACGCAAAAATACGTTCATAAAGATGGTTTGCTGAAACATTTACCTGATTCGTATTTTTTAATTTCTGTTTTATTGATTTTTTCGTGTATTTTTTAATACTTTCTTTTACGGTAATATCTTTATTACTTTCATCATCATCGGCTTTCTCTGAATCGTTTTCATCGATATCAGTTTCATCCTCTTCGAAAGACAATTCATCAGAACTATAATTTTCATTTCCTTCATCCAGATCTGCTTCATCGTCTTCTTCGCCATCTGACGAATCATTATCGACGTTATATTGTTTATTCTCCCATTCTTTTAAAAAATCTTCATCCTAAAGTTTTATATAAAATATTTGAGGTTATAATGAAACTACTCTAAATTCTTAATTTTAACCCACATACCTCATCTGAACTGTCCACTGTATCATCTTTTTTTTCTGGCTTCAATTTAGACGTTTCTGAATTTTTTCGTTTACCCATTTTTCACGATAATTACTTTTATGTATACGAAACACGTGGGCTCCTGAAATTTTGACAAACGCGTTTCACAGCACATTCGTATAGAAATAATAATGGAGGTACAAATAGATTATATCATTATAAGTCCATTTACCAATATTATTAGTGGATGCCCCTTTGTCCTATATGAATTCGAAACGTGTTATTAATTTGGTAAATAAATTCTTACTGAGATGGTCGCCGACTACTGTTGTGTAATACCATACAGAATCTTTTACAGAATAAACTTACTTATTCAATTGTAAAAATGAAATAACCCAAATAAACGATTTTAAAATGTTCTATTCATTGTAACAATCCAATGTTATAATACACAATTATAACTTTTATACATATTTTACAGTTTTCTATTCTCTAATCAAAAATACATGTATAATTATAATATATAAATCCTGCATGTATATGCATCGTTTACAAAAAAAAGTCCATTAAATAATATATGTATATTATTGTAAAAAAGTTAAAAAATAGCGTTGAAATAGTTAATCTCTATATATAATTTGTAACTAATAAAAATATTGGGAATGATATGCAAACGACATAGGACAATGACGATTTTGTTAAAATTAATCATTCTTTAGGAGATTCGAGAGAGTAGTTCAGAAGGTGGAAACACGCCTTTTTCAGTAATAATTCCAGCAATCAAATCAGCAGACGTTACATCAAATGCTGGATTCCAACAGTTAATGCCTAAAATAGAAAAAAAATAATTAAAACTTGTGACATTTCTATGAAGTGTTCAAATCTGGTCTCGAGTCAGTTTGGGGTGAATGTTGTCACAGTGAAAATACCAAAAACAAACCTGATCTCAACCCAGAAAGTGTTTATAGTTGAATCTAAATGAGATTTGGTGGAAACAAGAATCGAGTTGTTACTGTTGTGCTGCAAACAAAACTATCTGTCGCTTTTTGTCGTCGAACTTGTAAAATAAGTCGACGCATATAACCTAGTTGCTGCGCCTCTATACAAACAGGAAAGTCAATCCGACTCTGACCTGATTCAAACCCTCAACGGACATGTACTGAATGTATTTACTATAAAAAAAAATTACCTGGTGCAGCAATTCTGTGTTCACCTACATGAGTCATTTCTCTATCTGGCCGTTCCTCAATAACAATGTGATCTCCGCTAGGTATTTTCAGATCGATAGACGTCAATGGAGCGGCTACATAGAAAGGCACCTCATGATATTTTGCTAAGACAGCTATCTGATATGTTCCTATTTTGTTTGCTGTATCGCCGTTAGCTGCAACCTGTTTTGAAAGTAAATTTGTGAGTTATTAAGAAAAAAAATCGTTAAAAGTAAGAAACAGGTTCCCTTTATAATGAAATTTAAAGTAAAAAATAAAGTAAACCGATTTATTGATAAATAATCAGTGAACAGATTACGCACTCTGTCAGCACCAACGACCACAGCTGAAATGTGACGTGTTCGCATCAACGCTGCAACCATACTGTCAACAATCAACGTCGCTGGTATCTTCTCATGGACCAATTCATAAGCTGTCAAGCGGGCACCCTGATTGTAAGGCCGTGTTTCAGTGCAATAAACGTGCTCTGAAAATTTTCAAAAGCTCTTTTATTTGCTACCAAATGTAATTTTATCAAATTTTCCAAACTTTCGATTGTTTTACATGAATGAAATTTAGTTATGTAAACAAGTTAGACTTCAATAATTTAGCTATGTAATAAAAAAAAAAAGAACAAAGCATAATGTGTCTATGTTACTACCGACTGATTTATCCAAAACCAGTGCCTCAATAAAAGTAAAAAACATGCAAATGATAAAAAAAAGAAAACAAAAGTACCAATTTTTTTAAGCGAATGCAATGTTCGAATAACCCCAAGCGCTGTACCATAACCAGCTGTGGCCAGTGAGCCTGTATTACAATGAGTTAAAATTCGAAGCATGCCATCGTTCTGATTTTGATTTATGATAACTTTGGCACCGGCATTGCCAATAGCTTTATTATCAGTTATATCTTTCTCTAACATTGCCTCTATTGCTGCTATAAACCTGTGCAAAATTCTTCAGTTAATATAGCTATTTTCAGGAAAAAGACATAGATTACTTAAGAAATAATGCAAACCTTGATTTCATTTCATCGATGTTGATAGATTTATCTTTGTCCAAGTTATTCGCTAGTGCTATTAGCTCATCGGCTGCTATTTTCATATTTACAGCCGTAGGTCGTGCCGATACTAAGTAATTCAATTTTCCTTCGATTTCTTGTCGAAGGACTTTCTTTTCCGTATAAGTTTCTTTATTTACTTCAACGGCTAAGCTTAAACAACCTACTATAGCTATAGCTGGAGCTCCGCGAACCTACAAGAAATATTTATATAAATATAGGTTATGGTAAGACTTTCATAAAACATAATTATTCGATACTGCCTACCTGCATTTTATTAATAACTTTCCATCCAGATTCCACACCTGGTACAGGCACATATTTTGTCTGAATAGGTAAAAGCAATTGATCTAATATTTCTAACTGCCCGTTTTCGTATTTAATTGATTGCAAACTCATTTTTTAAACTAACTTTGGTATACTCAAACTTTCAAGCGATGATAAATGAAAAATCACAAAAAATTATCAGTTATCACATTTTGAAAATTTATGTCAATATTTGTACAAACACTTATCAACTTATGTTTCGTAACACGTGCATATTTAAGTATATCTTACCCAATAATTTTAAAAGCCAAATTACTAATCATGTCATTTTAATTCGCTAACCTTTTGATTTTATATCAGAAAAATAATTTCTCAACCCGTACTCCTGAAAAACCAGTTGACATTTTATTAGCATAAAATTACCACCTTTCGGGAGTTTGGACCTGAAAGTACTAGCAATAAATAAAAATGTATTGCAGAAATGGGCATGCAAAAAGCCGGGGCTGACCTTATGACGTAACGGCAATCGGTAATTTTGATCCTGATCTATCGACTGTCCCAAAATTTGAGTCTAGTTTTTACATCAATGGTTTAGCGTTAATCACGTGCAAATGTCAAACGAGTATCAATTATCAAAACGTCAGTTATAATCGAGTATTGTATTTTATGTTTTTTGTTTATTAAGGATTCAGTAATTTCTTCCAGTTATGGCTTCTTTAAAAAGGTGTCTCAGTGATCCAGACCCGGAATATACATCAGATACTATTAAAAAAATTAAGACAGGTTTGGTTATATATTCTTTATGTGCACTTAAATTTAACAAAATGATAAATTTAATTATTATTGTACCTTTTAGTCTGTCGAGATGAGATTTGCAATTTTTTCCCTATTTTTAGATTCTGAGACGCAGAGTTCGAAACTAATAGAAATAGTTAATCGGGAATTTAACACTGAATTGTCTTTAAAAGAAAAAGAAATAGAAGAAATAGAAAGCCAATTACTGATCGCAAGAAAAACTTTGCATTTATTTCGTTATGTATGCGTCACATCTTTTTATAATAGAAATCAATTAATAATTAATTCTCAAAATACTTCAGTGCCACAATCGAGTGGCAGCGATGATATTCTAAATAACGGAGTTCAAAAAAGATTGCATCCCGCTGTAAAAAAGCTAATTGGGAAAGCGCCAATTACATTCCAGACGAGCAGAACGAGACGTAAACAAATTGAAACTGAAACAAGTGCAAATAAGACCCGATTAGAAATTAATTTAAAAAATAAAAATTCAAACAATTTGCCGATTAAGAATGAAAAACAAGCTGAACGCTCCGATAGTGAAAAGACTGATTCTTCACCGGTTGCTTTTAGTGGTGAAAGTAGTACTGCGAGTTCTACAAATTCAAGCCCGACGAGAAATCAAAGATACATGACGAAATATCGTATAGTAGTTGGTATGTCTATTTAAAATTGAAAAAGTTATTTATAAACTATAATGTTTGTTTTGTTCATAGGAAATATTTCGAAATATATGCCTTCTGATAACAAATTAGATAAATCGACACATAAATGGATGGTTTATGTTAGAGGACCAAGAGAAAATCCTGATATTTCGAAATTCGTAAAGAAAGTGCGATTTTTTTTACATCCCTCATATAGACCTAACGATGTTGTTGAAGTAACGTAAGTTTATTATTTATTATATTATCAACTGAACTACTGACCTCCACCCCCTCATTGCGCATGTGCAGATTATTTAAATAAACCAATACTACAAAAAAATCTGGAGCATACAAGTATTCAAGAATTACAAGGCGTTAAATACCAGGTATCAACTGTATCCAAAAAATTGTTTTCCTATATTATCTTGTCTCGTAAAGTTCAGTTATAATTTGACCGCCATTTTGAAATCTATTGCAATTGTTTTTAAGGCATGCCTACTAAAAAACTTGGAAAAACTGGTTTTAAACGAAATAGGATATCTTTAAAAACAAAGTTCGATTTGGTCAAATTTTTAAGTGTAGTTGTCGAGCAGTATCTATCAGAGTATTAGTGTTGTAATATCAAATCAGTCAATATTTCTATCTACCATTTTCACAGGCATTTTTTAATTAAAAAAAGTATTAGTTTATTAAAATTTATTGATTACTAAGTTCTAAAAACGATTGATTCATGTATTGTCGATGGGAATATATATGTGTACAAATATTAATAAAACATGATGTCATCAACTATGAAAAAATATTTTCATAATATTAGATTGCAGCGCATTTTGTTTTACAAGAGACCATATGTTATCTTTCGTAACACACTGTGCGACAGACAAAGTCAATCGAAACAAGTGCGCTATTTATTAGGTCAAATTGAATTTATACAGAGTTGTTCATTATGTTTTTAAATGTATAAAAAAACTTAAGTTGCTTTCTATTATATGAAATTTATGTATAAAATTGTCCTGTTTCGTTCGAAATATACTTTTGATTTATAATTTTTTTTTATTCATAGCTATATGATTGTTTTTTTTTTTTTTAGAAATCCACCATTTCATCTAGCTCGAAGAGGTTGGGGTGAATTTCCATTACGTGTTCAAATGCATTTTCAGAATAGTTTAAATAAACCCAGAGATGTAATACATAATATCAAACTAGATCGTAGATGTACGGGGCTTCAAACTCTGGGTACCTAATCAGCAATATTATTTTACCCAATTTCCAAATGAAGGATCGGATAAAATAACTACTAGAATTTTATTTACAGGAACTGAATCTCTGATTGATGTTTGGTTATATAATGACGAATCTATACCTCGAATATCGGCCCGGAGAAACCTTAGAAATTTTAATCAATCGAAGGATGATTGTTTCATCGAAAGTTCAGTTTTCAGTCATTCAACTAAAATTAATGATGTTTATATCAAAGAAGAACCTAGAGATAATGAATTTTGTGAAGAAAATAAAGCAGTTGATAACATAAAAAATAGAAGCGTTCATGAAAGTTTAAATTTACCTCAAACTGTGATATTTAAAAGTGTTCAAGACAAAAGCAATGATGCGCCACTCCTGCAAACTGTAGAAGCAAAAAATAAATCTGATTCTTTTGTTAAATATAATATTAACCAAAAAGTATCAGCGGCAATTAACAAACAGAAAGATAGCGTCGAGAAAGTTATAAAAAATGGAAAGATATATTTAAGAAATCCATTATTAAAACCACAAGTTTCATTACTTAAAACATGCTTGACAAAACAAAGTGTAAACGTAATTAAAAGTGAGCGTGGAAACTCGATCCCGGTTATTGTTAGTTCCATTGAAGAAATACATAATTATTGTAAACAAATGGTTACAAATCCTAAGACTAAGAACTCGGTGACCTATCAGTCAGTAAACAATAAAAAATATGACATTGAGTTTGATAAAAATAAATTTGCATATACTAAATCAGCAGTAAATTATTTGTTACAAAAATTACCATTAATCAGTAAAGCAGCAATGGACCCAACATACAAGAAATTGTATCCGTATGTAGCTGTATCAGAAGAACAATTTTTGTCATGGCACATTGCAAAAAGACGTTGCTCAGAGGTAAGCAATCCAATAAAAACAAACTCAATAGGTGATATAGCAGTTTTGATTGATATATTTCTTATGTGATTGTTTATTTCAGTGGTACCGTGCGAAGACAATTAAACAGTTTTTAACAAATATTAAATTCCCATCAATTGAGAATTGGACAGTTAAATCGATAATTAGATATTCAAGAATTTGTGGTTTTCTACCGGGAAATTTACCGCATTCAACATGCTCTCAAAAATCAATTCCAGAAGAAAATAAAGATGATAATTTGAATGTTAACACTTATTCAGTTCCCAAAGATATGAATGGATGGCTTCAGAATTGTATTCCACAAAATTTGAATCACTCTTTTGATGAAGAAATAGATATTTTAAATGTTATTGAGACAAAAAAGGGTATTTATTTGATTGAAACTATGATTTATCTATTTTTTTTTTAATCTTAATAAAAAAAGTAATATTGTTAAACGTCTTTTACAGACATCAAGAGCAACAAATTACATTCTAATACATATAAACAGATTGAGTATGTGATAATGGAAGGAAAAACAGATCCGTCAAATGAATTTATTAAAGCTGAAGCTACTAAACTGGGATTTGTGACTGGACCGGAAGAAATTGAACCGGGTATTTGGTGTGATGCAGCTAGTGCAGTTTTAGCGACTAGTATGAAATGTTTAGTTAATGAGTTGGTAAGAGCGTCATTAGCAAGTTATTTGTCAAAGGAAACCAGGTATTTATACAAATTCGAAATATTTATACATTATTTTTTAAGTGAAATTTCTTTACGGAGAGTGAATTGGATTTGTGCAATTGACATTGTGAAAAAAACCTGATGTCTCGAAAACCAGAATTTGTGTTTGTAATAATTCATGTGGTTAGAAGTTTCACGTCTAGGGCTGCCACCTCAAAATATCACGAAGTCGGGAGATATACTTATCCTCGTTTGTGCATATGGATATGTGTTTGAATAAACAATTAATAATAATAATTAAATTAATACTAAAAATTTAAATACTTACTTTATTTTAGATCAAAATTTTTAATAAATTAAACATTTTTATTGTTCACAACGTGTTACTTAATACAAATAATTTTTTTTACAAAAGTCGGGAGTTTAAAATAAAATAATACAATTTCGGAAGTCTCCCGATCAAATCGGTAGAGGTGGTAACTCTATTCACGTCTGTAGTGTATAATATAAATTACACGGCACTTTTTGTTAACATATATTTTTTTTTTTAGCGCTCCTGAGGTAACGGTTAAAGATGTTCTTGCTGCGCTTAAAAGTCGCCCTGAATTCGATATATTTTTAAATAAAGGCTTAGGAAAATCTACCGATTGTAGAATATAAAATCGTTTTATAAGCTCAAAATGTAATTATATGTACTCGTAATGTAAATACATAATAAATTGAGCTGTTTTTGTGAAATATACAGGCCAAAAACAAAATTTTAGAAAATTAATTTTCATTAAATTTATTTATATTCTATGAGCCATGTTTACTTAGTTAAATACCTTAGTGTATGACATTCATAACTACACATATTATGCTTTCAATGCAACTGAACGCAACCTACATAATGTAAAAAAAACTTTCTGTCGCTGTTTTTATCTTGAGTATTTATCGCAGTTACTTTTGTGTGCTATGATATTAATTTTAACATCTTCAAAAAATGTAATTTATATACGAATAAATATTATTTTATTTGACATTTTGGTTGTAATCACAACACTGTAATGTGAACTGAATGCAGCAGCCATAGATAATGGTTGAGATGGGAAGCTGTTTGGCTATTTTTAGAAATTAACATTTTGTGAAATTTAAAATATAATAGATAGTCGATAATTAAATTAAATTTTCGTGGTAACCCATTAAATATTCGAGTTGTGATGTAACTAGGAGATTTGTGGTGCATTTGTTGGGGTTTTGTATGAAGTTCGTTACTTTAACCTAGCCTTATATGACAAAACAACAATTTTTAATTTACGTATTGAATTTTACTGTCAAATAAATGTTTAAAGCGGGTGTATCTAACACGTTTTAAAATAATTTAGCTGTTATGTGTTTAAAATTGTATTCACTGCAAGAAGAATTAATAGTGTGTTGACATGAAGATTGAAGCGTCTTGGTATTTTGAGAAAAACTATAGATTTGGTTATAAACAGTAGTTATTTTTGATATTTTTGTTTAATTTGACGCATTGGTTAATGTATTAAACTAATTACCTTTAAATAATATAATACACTGGTGTTTAAGAAGATCTTTTATCAAAATTGGAGTCTGTGTTTTTTTCATAAAAAGCTCAATAAATCGTATAAATAAAAGCAATTTTAATAGCTGTTTAACAAAATTCGTTTATTGTAAAAGCAAACGCTTGTAGATTAAGTGTGTATAAGATACAAATAGTTACTTAACCTATAAAAGTAATGAAGTTTGTGTTTAGTTTCTTAGTGAAATGTTGTAATTATTTGATCGATAATTCAAGGAAGATTTTGTAATTAAAATGGAAGACGGAATAACCAATGTATATTATATGGATGATTCCCAAGTTATTGTGGAAAACGCAGGCGACGCGGTTGAAACCGATGGTGTAGTATGGCATGATGATTACACAGAAGTTGTAGAATATCATGAAAATAACATTTCATTAGGCACAAGCATTACCGAATATGAAACTGCTACCGAAGACGATAGTACATTGTACTATTCTACGGTCGATACGACTTTAGCTAATGATGAGGTAGACAACGAACCTTTCGTTAATAAAACTGATAGTGATGAAGTTCGTAACGTAACCGTTATTACTTACGAGTCGCACGATAACGAAAGTATTTTACCTCACGTTTCGGAAGAAGCCGAACGCCCAGTAGAAGAAACTGATCCGGAGAATAACGGTGAAGTTATCACCGTTGGCGAGGATGAGGTAATGCTGTACCAGATCGAAGGGTCTGAGGACCTTTACGCCGTTCAAATTGCTGACGATGGTCAAGGAAATTTACAGAAATATCAATACAAAGTTAGGTAAGTGAGAAATAATTACATTTAATACTAACTGCTCAGTCTGACTCTGCCCAGGTGAAAAATCGATATTTATACAGCCCGAACCCTTTTTGTCTGGAAACGTTTTCCCATTTAAGTGTCAATTGTCATCTAAAATTGACAAAAATCCGCAAGAAGACGAAAGAGCAGAGACGCCATTACTGTTTAAAAAATCTAGTAATTTTGTGTATAGTTGAGCTTGCATTTACTGATATTGTTGCAGAGAAACAGAAGATGGACAATTGGAGGCCGTTCCAGGAACCATTCAGCTGCAGACTGTTAATGAAAGTCCAGAAAGTTCTCAAAACAGAAACGATAATGCAGCTGTTTATCAAGAGATTGATACAAATTCAATGATAAAAATTGAAAATGAAGAGATGAGACTAGATGTTGAATCAACGTCTCTAGACAAGAACGTTTTACGCGAAAATAATTCTAATAACAGCAATGATTCAGAAGAAGTGACAACTGATGAACAAACAAATTTAGAAACTGAAACATTGTCGACTTCGAATAAACAAACTTTTGAAGAAGTATATATGGATCGTACCCAAGAAATTGGCTTGACTTTTCAAAATAACGATTGTGTAATTGATAGAGAATATTTAGAAGAGTCAGTTCCACCACAAGAAGCCATGCACAACTGTATTGAACTTTCCAAGTACATGCACGCCGAACAGATTACTCAAGACGAATCCGACGATATGACCGAACCTACTGAGAATGTTGATTCGCAGGTTGAAACGTTCAATGAAATCGGTTGTGAAACTGAAAAGAACAACGAAATTACTTTGCAAATTGAAAATTATGTCGATACACCCAACGACGTGTGCACTTCCAGAATTGAAGACAACGTTGCACAAATTGAGAATAATGATAATGTGAATCAACAGGATTCGAGTGAAGAATATACTGAGGAAATGGAAACAATTGAAGAAGTGGAATCGAATTCAATATTGGTACAACAAAAGACTGAGAAACAATATGCCGAAGGAAGTCAGGTTCATGTGTTAGCCGATGTTGTAATACCGAGAAAAGTAATTGAAAAGCCGATGCCACCGAAAAGTACAATAAAATACAGTCTAGCCAGTCATGTTCAAAAGAGAATGAAACAAAATTTGAAACAGGAATGTGGTATGTCAGTGTCTGAAAATAAATTCAGTTTTGAACCAAAGTTTCAAAAAATGTCAAAAAATGTGCCCGTTTATAACAAAGTGTGTAAAAAAGATGAAAGTGTAACACTTTTGATTGTGAATCCAACATCGAATATCAAATCAAAAGAAACAGTTTCAACAACAACAAAGCCTAAAATCGATTTACTTTCAAAAACAGAGAACAGAAATCCTAGAAGCCTTCTGAGACTAAATAATCTTTCGAAAAAGGAACCCATTGTTCTTAACAAAATGCAAACTATTGATACAAGCGGTAAGACCAAAATTCACAGAGAGGATGTTACGTCCTATAATTTAAATATATCGTCGTCAAATGAAGTCAAATGTAGACAACCGAGAAAACAAACCATCAAACCGGTTGAAAGAGGCGATTCTGAAATAACATTCCACATTGATCAGAAACCCCCCGATAATAATAATATTGAAACATTTGACTTGAGCGATGAAGAATGTGAACCCAAACGTAAACAAAGAAAGAAAAGAAAAAATGTATTTGTAGAAAAAGTTCCCAAGAAACGAGGGAGAAAACCTGTCATTGTTATAAGTGATAGCAGTGAAGCAGAAAGTAACGACAATGAAACAGAAATAACAGACGATGTGCAAATTGACAAGATGGAAAAAAAATCTCCAAAAAAAATAAGACACGTCGCTAAGAATAAAAATTTTAAAAAAAAGGTGGAAGACGTAAAAAATGACTTGAAAAATTTTTTTGGGTTTAGTAGTGGCAGTGACTCAGAGGAGGAATCAATTACGCCACAAGCTGACAATGAAAATAATAAAGCACCTGTAGAAGAGAATCGTGAATTATCAGGCGAAGAAAAAGATGATAATCCGCAAATAAAGAAAATTGAAAATTTGTTGGAGAACGAGAAGACCGTTTTAACAGAAAAAAACGATATGCCAAATATGCAAAATGAATCAAAACTAGATCAGGCTTCATTAAAGAACGGCAGTAATAATAGCCAAGATTTGCAAACAGTAACTGATAATGAACAATCACAGAATTCGGTGGAAGTGACTGATGAAAGATCTGATATAGTTTTCACTGAAATGAAGGAAATTCATGGAGCTATTAGTGATTCGTCGATTCTAGACAATGCGATTTGTAAGAGTTCTGAAAATTTACAATGCACAGCTGAGCTTTTGTTAGACTTAGAAAACAGCCCAGAAAATAAAAAACCAAAGATAAAGTCTTCCCAGCAAGATGATTCTCAGAATACTGTGGAAAAATTAAACGATCAGAAACGTACTGATTTAGATACGTCTGTTACTTGTGAAAATACAAAAGAAAATAAAAGTCCAAAAAAGTCTGAAATAACTGACAATGAGAAAACAAAAAACAATAAACTTGAAAATATCGAAACAATACAATATAAAAAACTGCCCGAAGTGAAAAACTCTAAGCTCGAAACAAAATCGAAATTAAGTAATAAATTTGCTTGTCCGCATTGTCCGAAAACGTTCACAATTCCAGTTGCGTTCAAAATGCATGTTCGATCTCATGGAAACAAAGATAAAATTTCGTTCAAATGCGATGTTTGTCCCAAAGTGTTTTTACTAAGAAGTGCATTTGTGTTGCACAAACGATCGCACGGCCGTGCAGACATCGTTAAAAATCACAAAGTCGGAAGGGAAAAACTCATCGATAAGAAAAACGTCGATTCGAATAATTTCAAATGTGAGAAATGCCCGGAAACATTCCTGACCTGTACCTCTTTAAATGTTCACAAAAACGTACACAAAAAGATTTATAAATGCAATATCTGTTTTCAAAAATTTATAAATAAATCAAAACTAATTTTACATTCACGGGAACACATAAAGAATAATTTGTTAAAAATTGTAACTGAGGATGCTTCAAAGCGTAATCTGCGACGAAGCACTCAAAATAAAACTGAATTCAGTAAAATAATACAAAATATAGAGAATAGTGACAAAAAGAGACGATCGAGTCAAAATATGAAGAAAGAAGATACTGAAACAACTTCCTCAACATCATCTTCCCCTGATTTGCATACTTGCAATATTTGTTCAAAATCATTTCGTCAGCTAGCCTACTTAGTTATGCATCGAGACGCTCATAATAAGCCAAAATGTCCAAATTGCGGCAAAATATTCGGTTTTAAAAATTTGCTCGATGAGCATATGAGAAGACATTGTTTGAAACAAATAGCATTGCGAAAAAGTGCCATTTCTGGAACAAATAAGCACGATTCATCAACTGCAACTCAAAAGTCGATTGTATCAGACAAGGAAATGTCTTGCGATAAATGTGATGAAAAATTCAGAAATTCCGCTGATTATTCTAATCATGTGAAAGTCCATCAGAAAACTTATCTTCAAAAAGAAATGAAATGCGGCGAGTGCAGTAAGTCATTTAAAAGTCCCATTGGATATTATAGTCACATTAGAATTCATAGGGCTACAAACTTGCCTGTTGGTCGAAAAAGTTTGTATAATAAAACCGAAAAGGATTCACTAGTTAGCCAAAAATCCTTGCCAAATTTGAAGAAATCCAGTGAAAATGTAAAAACCGAATCTATTTTTGTTAATAAAACGGAAACTATCAATAACAAAAAAATTGAAAATGCTAATTCAAAAACAAGTTCCTTTATTAGACGAAAAAGTATGTTTACGAAGCCAGATGAAATAAGCTCAACTAATAATCAAGAAAATGTAATGAAAAAATCAAACACAATTCTTGCTAGAAAAAGTACATTCAATAAATTAGAATCGAGTATGAGAAAAGTTGAAGAAAATATGTCAAAGGATTTGAATAATAGAAAAACTATATCGAAATTAGAAGGAAATACAAAGTGTAATTTGAATGACGATAAAAATGAAAATAGTTTCACAAATCCGAGAACGATTTTAGTAGCTAGAAGGCAGAGTTTTCGTAGACAGATACCGAGCAATAAAGTAGTTGCATACAACTGTAGTATGTGTGATCTGAAGTTTACAACGCACACGGGTCTTTTCAAACATACAAGAACTCATGAAGGTATGTTTGGCTTTTCTATAAATTAACCTTTGCCCGCGAATTTGATTTATTGTCGCTTTTGGAGTGAATCTGAAGCGACTTTGCTTTGCATAAAGCGTCATTCGCGCCACATTGAACAAGCAGCATTATCCGCTCTGCCCAAGGCATTATGCATTCCATACTCTTATTTGTTTAAGGCAACGTCGATCAACTGACCGGCTAGCTCCGTTGCTTAGAGCTTATATTAGCAAATACACTATTGTCAGCAGGATTTGGCACTGGGACACAAGTTGTTTTTTTTTTTGCTACTCATTATCATCCTTCGGCTGAAGTGTCATAAGTATAGTAGGGGTGTCAATAACGTCCATCTTGATCTACCAGTCGATTTGGTCAATCAAATATGTATTGTGTGTACTTTGTAAGAAATTGAGAATATTGTATTTGCTATATTTTTTCAGAAAAATTCTTTTGCGTCAATGAAAAATAAATCGCAGATGGATTTTTACGCAAAAAGTAAATTCTATGTCAAAATTAGTCTACACCCCTGATGTGTGTATCTTATTTCCCGATATATAACGAGCGCTATAATTCTATTCTGGTTCAAATCGATTCAGTAGTTTTTGAATTAACTCGAAACAAACTTACAGGCAGGCTGACAAGAATTATTCAGATATTCGATCTAGATATTTTATAAACTCATATAAGTTGAAATATCATTAATTATTTACCTTTTTACAGGGAAAGTTACGGTTTTCTATTTAGTAGTATTGTTTTTGATGAAACATTTTTTTTTAGATTCAATCCGTTGCGAGTATTGTGACATAGTGTTCGATTCTAAGAACCTATTGAGCAGCCATCTTAAAACTCACATTTCAGTAATGTTTAATTGCGGGACATGCCATGAATGTTTCAAAAGTGATGAACATTTAATGAAACATATGGTTGAAACAAAACACGATGGCTTAAACAGTGAAGCAAAAAATGGCGATTTGGAAGCATCGGCTAAAAAAATAAAATTGCCAAAAAAGAAATTAGGACATGGAGGTATACCATTGTCAGATAAAATGCATAAAGTATTTGCCGCTGCAAAACTTAAAACTTAATGACGATTTCTAATGTTTTTATTTTTTATTTATAAGTAAATGTTTGTTTGTATTAATTTATTTTATAATTTTAAGCAAATAATTCTCAATAGATATTTATGTACTATGTATTTTATAGTTTGTTCACAAAATAAAATTTTATATTTAAGAAATCAAGAGTATTTGTAACTTAACGTATTTTATTTCAAAATTAAATTAACGATAAATTTAAAATGATTATAAAAATAACAACAGAAATGCGTATGAATATACAGTGTTCTGATTATTCAGTAGTTGGTTGTAGTTCGGACATAAACAATTCCGGAAGGCATTGAAACTTTATCAACTCCACCTGGGAATAGTTTGGGTAAATCTTCGTCTTTGACGGTGGGCAGAATCATTACTTTCTCGCCGGGCTATAAATAAATACATAATTATTAAGTTTTAATGACTTCCAGTTTACTAATATGTATTTCGCTAACATCTTACCGTCCAATTGGCAGGTGTGGCAATCACTTGCAGTTTATCGGTAAGTTGAAGTGAGTCAATGACACGTAAAATTTCGCTATAACAAAGATATAAAATTAGTTTTGTGGCATCTAATCAATGTTTCAGAAAATTAATGCTTCAAGTTTGGTGAAATTAAAATGTAGTATTTTCTAAATGTGAAGTGATGACCTCAGCTATTGAGTGTCTATAATCGCAATCTTTAAATGGGTTACATTATTAATGAATATTCATTTGTCGCTAGAAATCACTCCCCTTGCGAAGTCGTCAATCGTAACTGACGTGGAAATTCGACGGCGTCAATATTTAGAAAGTAAGTCATAAACGGGCGTGCTCTGCACGTGGGCAGTAGTTTATGATTTTAGTTTTAATTCAATCTCAAATATGATTACCTATATACTTATTTTTGATTTTCATTAACTTTACTTGAAACAATGCAATGCAAATAATATCTTTAGAAAAACATTAAATAGGAGCAGTCTAGTTTTTTATTCACGCTGCCTGTCAGCGCATAACTGTCAGTGGGACTCGTTTTTGTGTCCTGCTTATCGGCGTTTTAAGTACAGTGATTGCAAAACGCAGATCAAGTTAATCGATACTGCAACGATTAATTGAAGTTATGGCGCGTCGAAGCGTTACTCAGTCAGTGGGGCCAATGTGCTGCGCGGACGGTCGCATGCGACAGCGCTAAGCAATCAGTGTAATAAGAAAACGCCACATTGTGATAATACATATCAATATTCATCGTTTGGCGCTCACAATTAACGTGACAGGAAAACTTGCCATATCTGAGGCAGCAAATTCAAGATCGCACGCAAGCGCATAGATTAGCGACAAGTCTGACTGAAAAACCATTTTCAATTTCATTTTTAGAACATTGGCAAATTCAAAAACATTTTTTTTACCTTAAATTTAAATTAATCTTATTTTCATATATACGATATTTATTATCTTGTTTACTAGTTTCATAAAGCTGCAGTGAATTTTACATGTGTAAATATTATATTATCTAATTTAAATTTGGCCTTGGATTTATTTGTTTACACCAAACGGCAAACACCAAAACAGTAGATATATGTTGTCAGTGTGTCCTTGGTGTAATTGTATAATTGTTTTCTTCCTCTTTTGATCTCTGTATTCAAAATTCCAATTAATTTACTAAATCATAATATAGTGAAACCTCACCAAATTCGAAATAACAAATACCTATCATACCGGTTGTGATGAAAATATCTTTTATTAAAACAATCTCAATTTTTATTTTTGAGCAATGTCCCCAAAGACCTGGATTATGATTTGACGATTTTACCAAAGCTCAATTTTTTTCCAAATACGCAATAGCCTTACTTGTCTTTTGACATGCTCTAAATTTTGCCCGGACTAGGATAAATCCAGGTACAGTAATATTTTGCCAATTTATTGTTGAGTCTCATGTTATGATAGCGTAATTATATATTTATTTTCTCCGTATTATGTTCGCGAAAAGCGGTAAAATAGTTCCAGGATTATTGCATTTAGATAGATCTTTCCCAGTTGAATATTGTCAACAGCGCTCCTAATGCTTGGCTGGACAATTACTGGTGAGACAACTCTTATGTATAAAGATGAAAACTTACTCAACGTTCCTTCCAGTTGATGCCGGGTACAACATCGATAATCTCAGTTTATGTTGTGGATCAATAATGTAAAGAGCACGTACAGTGATAGCTACGTCTTCATTATCTTTGTTTTCCTCGTCAATCATATCTAACATAACAGCCAATTCGCGTTTTTCGTCTGAGATTATCGGGTATGGAAAATCACCAACAATATCTAAGCAGTATGATTTGATGTCCTATATAAAATAAATTGTAAATTAAAATGGAAATATTATCATTCTGGGAATAAGATATTAAATAATATTTTCTAATGATGTGTATACTCAAATACTGCAGGTAGTGCATGTCTCGCGGGCAAATGGCTGAAATTTTAGATTGCCAAAATGCAGATAATAACATTTTAACGTTGGTTATACGTTACTATTTCTTTTAGCTGAGATCAAGAATAGAAAGGCAGGTATATCTGGTTGCGATTTCAGAAAGTAAAATTTGGATAATATAAAAATGAATTAAATACAGCTAACTATTTCTCTCATATTATTCTACTGTAATCTATAAGAATTATTACATCATTTTTATCTTTTTGTTAAGTGCACAGTAATAAATATGATACTGTAATATGCAACTTGAAAATGACTATAAAACGTGTTATCTTTTTAATATGCTATTTAATAGAAAAAAGAAATATGTAAAAAACAATAATATTTATTAATACTATTATCTGCATAATATTTCGTTTTGATTTAAGATTTTCATCGAAACGGAATTCTGATAAACCAAAGGACTCCCGCAATTTAATTCTTAATTTATATATAGTAACAAGTATTTTTATATTGTGGGGTTTGCGGTAGGTACTATAATTAAAATATAATTGCATAGGTAGATTGAAATTGGATCATATTCGATAAAGATAATTATTACACAATGTGTTCAAAAAACTCGTTTGTTAGTTGAGACAAAAAAAAGATAACCGTCTTATAATTTATAGTCTTGTAAAAGGAACCTATTTTTCGCCGACTGCAAAAAAAGGAAGAGTTATTTAACTTATTTAACACATATTCATGGATTGAGAGTATCCCAGCTCATGGAAATTGCTTTGTTTGTATGGCGTTTCCATATATTATGTAGCTCGTCCAATACAGCTCCCAGATTGTAATCTGAGAACTGATGAAATCGGGTTTTAAGTTTATTATTACAAATAATAATGAACTGAAAATATGAATTGGTACCCAAATAATCCTGGCATTAAAAAGGAACACGTTCAAGACTCATAATTCAAATTGACAAAATTATTGAACACATGCTAGGTGCAGATAAAATACGTAATGTGATCTTATTCTTACATTGACCCAGTCTTTATGGCATTGCAGCTTGTCGCAGGAGTGGGCCAAAACCTTGACACCACGTTTCTTGAAGTGAGAGTCGTGCACGGCTATCCGACCTAATTCTGTGGTACATACAGGAGTAAAATCGGCAGGATGGGAAAATAGTACAACCCACCTAAGAAAATTAATTGAAATTAATAACAATATAAAGAACTTCAGAATCTTTGGTGATGAAGTAATTAACGTTACCGAAGTCTAGATTTTAATCCCGAAACAACAATCTTTTAAAAAAAAATCAACATATTTTTCGGAAAAGTTAGCGATATGATTTCTTATACTCGAGATTTCGCCTTAGAAAGAAATGACCAGGTACACACACACACACACAAATAGTTTAAAATCGTGTAGTAATCTTGAAACTTAAAATTTTTAATAAATTTTGATTTCGATTTTCGGCTCCATTACAATAACTTCTTAATGTACTAAGAAGTTAACAACGCAAATGATTCGTTTCCCTTTTAGCTATCATCCAATAAACAAAAATTAAAGTCTCATATTATTTAGGTCGCTTGTTAATAAATTTTTTGTTAAAATATCCTAATTGTGCTCAAATAGATTTTTATTTGTTTATATCAAATGACAATAAAATAATTTAAAAACTTACGAATCTCCTTGCCAATCGTAGAACTGAATTGATCCTTGAGTTGTATCAGCTTTGAAGTTTGGAATGGTAGCTCCTAGTCTCATTTTGTTTATTTATAGTTTAACAATGCTTAACAATAACAACTTAAAACACAGTTGTATGATTAATAGCAACAATGAACACTATTGCGTACTAATAGCAAGATAGTTATGTTTTATACTGACGCCTTTGCTGGTGTCGCTGGCGATATTTAAATACTATTTAATCAACGTATCAGTCTCGTGGTTTAGTGGCTAGCGCGATTATAAATTATTATAATGCTCAACGGATAATAATTAGTATTCACAAGAACTATACAGATTCGTCGAATCACGTACACAAGTTTGATTTCAAGATTCCAAAGAAGGGATAACAATTTATTTTGAATTCACATTATATATTAACGTTTTGTTTACAGTAAAACAATAGTAATTAATCGTTTATTGGAACTCAGGCAGTTAATAAATTAGATTCGAGAAACATTTTCAAAAATAGTGTAAAAATATTGTAGAGACTTTAAAACAAAAATATTTAAGAAATGTCGACGTCTATTTTCGGACTCATTACAATAACTTCCCAATATATTGCGAAGTTAACAACAAATCTTAGACCTCAATGACAACTTCCTATTGAACTCAACAATTATATAATTGTGTTGACAGACACATTTGCGAATAGATTTTTTGCACTTCAAGAGCTACAAGAAATGACGAAAAATGAATTTTTATCCACATTAGTACGATCTCCCAACTAATTGTCGAGTTTGGATGGTAAAATAGTCATAATGAAAAAGTTTACTACGTTTCTTATGAGAATATAATAATTCTAATATTTGTGTTATAACAAACGCCACTCACACTATCATTATCTTGAATTTAACACGTTTTTGTTTTTTTTTTCATATAAAATATTAACATCGTTAATCGTTTAATGGAAAATTAGGATAAGGTAGGCAATTTTATGAGCATAAGAATTTGGCAGATGATCGTGACTTTGTTATGAGGAATGATGTCGATATTTATCTGGAATTATTAGGGGAAATCATGGAAAACGTTATAAGTTGGTCGCCTTTATCTCACTTACGTGCGCCCATACTTAAGTTTTAATATTTTTGGTGATAACTGTTCAAAAATGAGTAAAATTGAAAAAAAAACTGGTTCGATATAATATTCGCAGCATCGAGGTAGATCCTTGGTAATCAACAAACTTATACCTATAAGTACTTTTTTTCTTCTGTAGACGCTGATGAATTCAGTTATTGAGCGTCTATAATTTACAAGCTTTATTTTTTTTCTTCTGTTATTCATATTTTTTTTTTTTGCGTATCCCGAACTTGTAGGCAAAGGTGAGTCAAGGGTGTTAATTAATGACTAACAAGCATTAATTGCTAAATAAAAATAATAGGTAACAATAATTTGTAACATATTTATTTCAAACGAAATTTTACTGTAGTGGGTACATTAAATTTATCTTATAAAAACGTGTAATTACAAAACACTCTGTCAAAACATTCGTATGGTTTTGTTATAAGATAAAAATTGTTTAATTTTTTTTTAGAAATAGTTTCTTCTGCTGAAGAATAACGATATTGATAATGATTATTATACTGAATTTAATTAGGCTTAAAAGTAAATAATAAATACTATATACTTATTATTCAAACTAACTTGTTATCAATATGCTACTTGACAGAGACTTTATTTTAATACCAAGGCCGAGATTAACTCGTTATAAACCCATTAGTAATCAGTTATAATTTAATTGAACTTTAATTTTAATTATTTATAATAGAATTTGGAAATAATATTTTCAGAGAAATGCGTAAGACGGGAGCTTGCTTAGCATTTTATGTTCATTTATTTCAGAATAATTAGATACATATGAGATTTTCTGTAGGGTTTGTGTAATAGAAACGCCGAAGTAGCACATTGCTTACGCCTCTAACAATTGTCGTATAAACAACTAATTTGTTTCCTACCAATTTTATGTTTTGCTAAATTCGTGAAGATAGAAAAGTTATATTTATATAACTTTTCTATCTTCACGAATTTAGTAAAATAGTTCATATTTATATGAAGTAATTAAATATTTTAGATCGTCCATATTTTCCGCGGTCTGAAGTAAATTGGGTACTTGATGGCAGGACATAATTTTAGGACAAAGTATGATATAGACGCAGCAAAAATCGAACAAACAAGTGTCATGTGGATGGCTCTTTGTTGGTAATTTTTTTTAATATGTCTGAAGAGAAAGGAATAAAGTGAACTGAAATGTTTTTATAATTTTCTGTGCATAAAATAATTATTTTCTCCATGTAAATTTTAGAATATAATGTTGATAATTTATTATAAACATATTATACAATTTTTTGAAGACGCATATCTGCTTTGTAATTAATGGGTTCACTATTTAAAAACATTTTTAGTGTCTATTATTCATTAGCGGAGCCTAAAATAATTGCAAATTTTCAACAAACCATTTTTAAAATTAATATTATCGTTAATTATAACTCATATATACCTGATCCTTTTTATTTAGTTAATTATAACCTTTAGTTAAATGAAATATCTGTGTGAAAATCGGTTCTGGTTTCATGGGACTAAATTTTGTTCTGATAATGAAATAATTAAAAGCAACAAATTTTTAATTTCCTACGTACACCAGTCGCTCGCAGGACTCTCGATTTGCTTTACATTTTCGCTCACTGCCCATCCCCCTTTTGTCTTAGTATAATAATAAATATAACTGTTAGGTACTCGAAAGAAGTAGGCTGTAATAATAACCGGTGCATTTTTCAGATCAAATTACGATGTTTATTTTCTGCGGAAAAACAATTTTTATCAGAAAAAAATTTTATGCCGCCAGTGATTTTAAAATAAATATTACATAGTAAGTATACGTTCTCAGGAATCACAAAAACTATTATATATTATACCTTATCTCTGTTATACCTACGTATATCATACCTTCTTTAGTAGTATAGGTACTTACTATTTATATGGAATTTTGATATATGAACTTATATTTAATTCAATACTTCTACTCAATAGATCCGATATATGATAGATACAAAAACTTTACATAAATGATGCAATTTTAATGATAAATTGTTTTATGTTTCTTTTAAGTTCCTGGATTTGTGTGTTTATATAACTTTGAACTGAGTGAAACTCTTGAGTTGATGATAACGTAATTTACTTAAGTTTCTGTTGTTATGGCTGATAGATATTGAGACAGCAAATTTGGGAATCGATTTTATTTTAACGAAAACTAAACAAAAAAAAAAGACACGAAACAACTTACATGAGAACAAAAAAGAGGGATAGGGTATGTTCTTATATCGGGTTTACAAATGAAGATTATTTAATTACGTTTACCAAATGTACAATATTGTGTACGTAGTATACACTAGCCCACATTATTAGTCGTACATGATTGAATGTTGATTAGCTCAAAAATATATCCAAAAACACTTTTTTGTGAAATTTCAACCAAATTGTTGGATTGTATAATTATTAACAATCTAGGAACTGACCATTGTAGAGGTAAGTAACCCGAAAAAAAAATTAATACCCTTACAGCTTATCTATTTTCTGTATTTAGCTATTATTGAACATATACTTTTTTGTTCAGAAAAATAAGCTTTATTGGAATATTTAATAATAATTACGAAACTCCTTAAAAAAACACATTTTCTTGCTGTATCTTGTAAACGCAGCTTTATATAAAAAATCCATTGCCGGCAACAATTTTTCTCAGTAAAATGCTTTAATTTTGGTAATATGTAAATTTTCCATATTTTTCTTTATACACAAGCTAAGTGATAAAATATATATTATCGTTAAAATCTATATGGACCAAAAGACTTCGACAGGCGAGTAACCCGAAAAAAAAAAATTAAATCCGTTATACCTTATCTATTTTCTATTTGACTTTTTTGGACAGAAACTTTTTTGTTTAAAAAAATAAGCTTTATTGGAATAATTAATAATAAATACGAAGCTTCTTAAAAAAACATATTTTCGTGCCGTATCTTGTTTACGAAGTCTTAAAATGAAAAATTCCCTAGTCTAAAATTTTTTTAAGAACATTCTTTAATTTTGTGAACTTGCAAATTTTTCGTATTTTTCATAATTGTTGAGTTAAATGATAATTGATAAAATACATAATATAGGTTTTATCGTTAAAATTTATACAAATATGACCGGGACAATTGAAATATAAAAATTATTTTAATTAATTTATCATTCGTTGTCCAAATTTACGGTTCTCTGGCTTAATTAGATGTTTAATTTCAATAATCACTTCCATATAGAGCTAAAAGGGCGCCATCTCAGACGGAGCCTAGGGCGGTATCAAACCTAAATCTGCCACTGAGACCAATAAAACCTATATTTAAAAAAAACGTAATTTACGCGGGCTCGATTTTAGTCCATCCGAAAATTTTTAACTGCAAGCAAAACAATTTCCCACTTACCTCAACCACACTGTAATCTTTGGATAAAACAATGAAACTTTTACATTTTTTGATCACTCATGACGAAATTTTAGGGTTTTACAGCACTAATAACGATTGATATAAATACAAAGTCCAAAATACGCGCCGGTACCCGTTGGCAATCTAACTTGACAAAAAATGTTCGTAAATGATAATTTTTGAGCGCAAAAAAAATTTGGGGTTTAGCAGCAATAACGACTGGCATAAAAATAAATTCAAAACCTGTCATTGGCATCCAAACTTGATGTACGTGGCGATTAATTAGAATAGCTGGCGCGAACTTTGTGCACATTGCCTGAATATGTTGAGATGAAAATCAAGGGCAGAGATTTGCATTGCATGGCGACTAGTGATGTAAAATTACCATTTATTTATGAAGGAAACTATTTTGGCCGGATAATCTATAAAACAAAATGGCGGCTTCCAATTTCTCTTAGAACGAAAAAAACAGAATAGAGCAGTTTTCAACAGCAGAATCGAAAGAATTAATTAAAGTATTTCTGTAGATATTGGTTATAAAATTAAAATCTCGACTGGATATTAGTCACGTGCAAAAGTTTCTGCGCAGCCTTGTATATTCCATCACTAGCGACAACACAACAGAGAACAGTGCACACGGGCCGTTTGATAACATGCAAAAAAATGTTGCATCGTAGAAACTGTCTTCTGGTCTCTTTCAACTTTAAAACAATTAATAAATTATATAAAAAATAAAACGATTACTTTTTTAAGACTTTATTCCTATTTTCCTTACACTTACAATATAACGACGAAGTATATGAAATATTAGGTCACAAAAATCCTATTTTTTAAAAGTCGAGGAATATTTTATTAAATATTTCAAAGATGAATACTTATTTCTTTTTAAACAATAAGCATGCGATTAATTAAATATTTCTAGGCTTTTAAAACAAAAACAAGAAAAAAAAATACCCACACATTAATATAGTGTAGCAGCCCAGTTGATCTTGTGGATGGGACTACGCTGAAACGTAAAAAACTATTTAGTTGTTGAGAATATAAATTGACAATATGATATTTTTGAAATTTAGTTACATATTTTTAAAACTTTTACGATGTTTCTTTAAACATTAATATAATGCAAATTATTTATAATTTACGGAATGTAAATCTTCAAATTCTACATGAATTATTTAGCTATTTCTAATGAATATATCAGAAAAAAGTTTTCGATACATCAATATACTCAACCCTTGTACCAAATGGAGTTTGGACGACCTTGCACTTCCCTCACATCTAGCACTTTCAATCATTGGACTGTAATCAAATTCACATTTTTTAAATAGAAATATCTCAAACAGGCAGACAATTATCTGATTGTACCAGGTTTCATAGATATAAAAAAACTGACTTTAATATCTGAAACTTTACAAGTGAACATTTTTAAACTTTTTTATAGCTTAGAAACCGGGTCAGATTTTTTTCTACCACACCTTTGTCTAAAAACGCGAAGCGTATCTGCAAATTTGTTAATTTCACTGCCAACAGCGGCGTCATGCGAACCGTCCACATTCGAACGCACCTGCAAATTAAATATTCAATAGTAAATAATAACCGTAAATACTACTTTAATATACCAATAATTTCTTTTGTAATAATGCAGCGCGTTCTTTTTAATTAAAAAGAAATTATTAGTTTACAGATTAATTTGTGTAAGGAAATAGCTATCACTTAATAGATATAACAAAAATACAATGTGAAAAACAATTATATAAAGTTAACAATAGTTATATACATTTATAAAACTGAGAAATTAATAATATTGGAATTTAATTCTCATAATACTCAATTTTATAATTAACAGCTTTAAAAGAGTATTCTGTAATTTTTTACTGCTATTTGTTCCACGCTAATGCAGCATTACTATTACATGAAGCACAAAATTCTAACGATACTTTTTGTTTGGAAACATGCAAACATATGCCTACATCTTCGGTCAAATCTGTATTGATACTTGATTTATCAAATAAATTACATTGAATATCGTCATCAAATGAATAAGAATGTTCCGTCAAAATTGAATATGGATTGCTGATGGATTTTGTTGCAGTATCTATATTTGAATTATTTGTTGAGTTATTATATCGTTCAATCAATTTATTATCGTCAAATGTGTAACAACTGTCTGTTGAGTTTAAAGTTGTTTTACATTCTTGTCGAGAAGGGCAAACATTTGCTGTCAAATCATTTAAAAGTTCAGCGAAGTCGTCACTTCCCGTTACAGATAACGGTAAATCGTCTCCAGAAATTGGACTTGTTCCTAGGAAAAAGTCGTCGTTTGTAAAATCATCGTCAGTCTGAAATGCTGGCAGATTATTATTTTCATTTCCCAATGAAAGCGAAAAATCAATACCAGATGTCACTGGATTTGTATCGGTAAAACTATTATATGAATATATTTGGCTAGTGTTTGGATTTAAAATCTGATTAAATGATTCTGATGAATCTGAAAAATCATTATTAATGTTGTTCCATGGATGATCAGTTTTCTTCGCTATAGGAATGCTCCATTTATTGGACTTATAATTATTTGGTAATTTAATATCGTTTTTAAATTTATTGTTACTTTCTTTTAAATTTAAAGATGTTGTTATAGGCAAAGCAGTATTATTTTTTACAGTTTTTAACAGCTTGCTGATTTCGGTACTATTTATTATAATACTTTTTAAGTATTTAGTTTCGGTTTCTAGTTTTTTTATAATATTTATCTGATTTTTGACGACAGATTTTAATTCATCTGCCTCCGATTTGTATCTATTTACATCATCCTCTAAACTTTGAATGTACATTTTCTTTTTTAAACGATTTTCCCGTGCCATCAAAGCATTTCTTGAAAAACATTTTTGACGTTTATTAGAAAAAGTTAAGTTTTCACTTGAATTCTTTCTTTTTTGGGAAGTATTTACATCATTTTTCTCATTCCTTTCCTGATATCTTGAAGATCTGGATTTTCTAGGTGAATAAGAACTGTCAGAACTATCATCACAATCTTCAAAATCATGATTTTGCAAAACGTTCGACCGACGTCTCAACATTTCGGCAGCCATTTTGTGAATATCGTCGATGATATTTGCTGTTATATTATTCAAATAAGAATGTCTTACAATACACTTACTTTTTTATAAATAATCCGTTACATATGATTCCGATGCTGATAGATTTCACAAGACAACACGACAATTTTATTAAAATTTTATTTTAATTTACACACGTGACAAATACCACTAAGAATACGTAGAGCGTCATTCAATGTACAGATACTGATATTCAGCGACGGGCGACGCGCTACGACGGAAACGGAAATGACCATGGCATATACAACCAGATCCAGAACAACGTGTCAATCCAAATATTAGTATTTTTTTGTTTACCATTATACTTCTCTAGAAAAATTGTAAAATTTCATGACAAAAAATAAAACGACGTAAGCCAACAGCATCTGTGCTTTTTGAGTTTGTTTCACAGAACGTACTTTGTGGTTTGTTTGTATTTTGTCGGTGCTGTTGACCATTGCCAACTTTGTCAATATCACGTACTGTCGCACAAAACAGAAGTACGCATGCTATTTGGCAAGGTCAAAAAGGTCATGCTCAAAGAAATCAGTACGTATAAAGTTTCGTTTACACTATATACATAAGAATATTCATGACGTATTCCTTTTTTTAGAATCTAAGGCTTTTTGGGTCGTGCCAATTTATATTTTAAATTATTTTATGTTATTCGTCCAATGTAAAAACGAAATCCTTAAAAGTTGACATTCGGTACATATAAATGAACGAATTTCGATTTGAGGGGCTAATTTTGGGAGACAAATTAGAAAATAAAAGAAATATTTTTCAAGTGCATCACGTGATATATCAAATGGAAGGGCTGGTTATGAGAGATATAAATATATATTTTTTATAATTTTAAAACTGCATAGTTTAAAAGATATTGAAGAAAATATATGAGAATCAAGCATTCCCCCTTTCTTATCTCCAAAACTATTGAACCCAAAATTTCGAAAAATATAGAGAGTTAGGGTCTTTCTCATAGTTTACAGGAAAACCTAAACGAAAATTTTGTCTGAAAGCTCTCAAGGAAAACAGAACGGTACGAAACTCTCTCCACGCGAGTTCGGATTGCATTTGACCCGTTTTTTTTTTTCAATAATGAATTAAAAGTGCAATTACTATTTTTACCTACAGTTTTTATCCTGTTCTCGGATGAGAACGATAGATCAAAAGAGATGAGAACCTGGAACTGAGGGCTTGCAATAAACGGCGTCGCTACACGCTCGGCTATTCTCAAGCCCCGGAAATTTAAAAATTGTTCATAATTTTCAGGATTTTTTTTTAATGGACTGATTATAATATAACATTACATTTATTTTTTCAACAGCATTTACTTATTTTAATTTGTTTTACTGTTCTACAAATTGTCATTTTTCCAACTTGTTTTGAATATAAATCTGCTCGAAATATTTTCGTATTACTTGCATTTTTCCTTATAAGAAGTGATGTGATATTTTTTGTGGATTACATCTAGTTCGGATTATAGTTTAGATTAACTATATTTTAAATTGGTTTGATAAGAATATCTTGTATCTAAAAACCAAAAATAATAAGTAGTTAAACATACAATAATAAAATATACAAAGTATAAATTAATTATATTTATCTATCTTAATACCTCAACATTAGGTGAAGTTGCAATAGCAAATGCAACGGCACTTGCTATGTCGGATGGTTGCATAATTGGAAGATTTTGAGCTGGTTCAATAATATTTCCATCGGCTTGTCTAATTATTTCTGTTTCCACTAAGCCGGGGCTAATACTCTGCAAATAAATATAATGCATTAATAATACAGTTTGTTTTGTTAGATTGCATTATTTTTACTTAAATTTTAAGTTGCTCGAAAAAAACTAAGTATTGATTATTCAGATATCCGGATTAGAGTCTAAATGGAAGTTAAAAACAGGTTTCATTGATTAATTAATTACATGATAATGTTGATTTAGATAATTCATTATAAAATTGTTTGGTAGTGAGAATGCCGACTTAGTTTTTTTTGAACTTTTGCCTTACGCTAACAGATGGCAAGATTTATCTGTTAATAACTATGATCAACCGGAAAAATACATTTTATTTAAAATGCTTTTAAACCTAATTTTGTTAAAATACGTTAATCGTTCAAACACAACAGAACAGAAGGCCGAATAGCAATTTTTTGCGGACTCGACTGTCGATTTCAGAAGTTATAAATACGAAGACTAAATAATACTTACTGTAACTTTTATTTTTTGGGACGACTGAACGGCCTGTAATTCCCTCCGTAAAGTTTCAGTGAGTGCGGTGACCGCATGCTTGGAAGCTGCATATACGTTCAACTTTGCAGAAATAGGTGTCAATGAATGGCCTGCCATACTATTAATGTGAACGATGTGTCCGTCGACTTTTCTTACTTTCAGTGATTTAATGACTTCACGAGTGCAAATACATAATCCGATCACATTTACGTCAAAAACACGGCGCCATGCGTCTGTTGAACCGTCTGTGTTATGAAATAATCTTTATTAGAAATAATAAAATTCATTTACTGTATTAAAAGACAAACTTGCCGCTTAAATCCTGAAATAGCTGACTTATGCCGGCATTGTTAACGAGGATATCAGCACCGCCAAGGTTGTTGTCGATCCACTGAAAGGCCGCTATAATATCGTTTTCTTTAGTGACGTCACATTTATAAGGGATCAATTTTCCTGATCTGTTAGTTAATTTTTTTGAAAGCTCTTCTAACTGAGGTAGTCGTCTAGCCAATCCCACAACCTAAAAAATTCTTCATTATATTCTTTTTGTTTAATTTTATATTTCCTTTGTACTTGTAAAAGATTCCTGCCTCCAGGACACATCGCGGTTGTTCAGTATTTGACGTCGAGAGTGATTGCACTATTTGCCGGTATCTTTTTTTAACTCTACCAACAGCCAGAATGATTTATTTTTTCGAATAATACAAATATACAATGAAAATATACAGTAACCTGATAACTGGGGGCTCGAAATAGAGAAGTCAAGCAAACACCATATAAATAATGGAATCGCTATAATTCCTCGATTAATCTCAAGTATGTCGGTATTTTGTGTCAGCACTGCAACTGATTCGATAACACTCATATATTATTATATGAAGAGGTAAAATGTGTTTGTACGCTTCTTTGTAGGAGGCATTCCATTATAGGCTGTTAAATTTTTGCCACTCTTTACCTCTACAATAAATTGTCAGTTCCTAGATTATTTTTACAATGCAACAATTTGTTTGAAATTTCACAAAAAAAGAGTTTTTGGATATATTTTTGAGCTAATCAACGCTCAATTATGTACGACTAATAAGGCGGGGTAATGTATACTATACTTAAACAATAATGTACATTCGGTAAACGTAATCTCAAAAATCATTTTGATTTCTGTAAGACGGCTTTAAAAAAATTTGGTCCGCAAATTTGCCGCCCCTAAAATCTGCCGCCCTAGGCTTAAACCTATACTCAGCCTACTAGTAAATCCACCACTGGGGTAATCTCTGGAATTACTGTACAGATTCTAAAAATTCTTTCACTGATACAAAGCTACACTATTCCTGAGTAATAAAGGTTATATTTTATTTTGATAGAAATAAGATTTAATTCGAAATCTCAATATTTGTAAAGAAAAAACGCTGCTTGGCTACTTTATATATCAAATGATTGGATATACGTGGATGGATCGAATAGTTGTCGGCGCCAAGCGGACTATAAAAAACTGTTCCATCTCATTTGCGAGCTGAGCTGCGGGTAGCGGCTACTAACATATAAAGAGATAAGAGCAAATTTATTTACGATTATATTCAAAATAAATTACATTTGTTGCCCTTTAAAATGAAAATTATTGAGATTTTATTAGTTGTTACGAACAAAAATGATCAAAATTACCATGAAATTCAATAATAAATCACAGGTAATTGGATTAATAATATAAAACAATCGTGTTTTTGTTACTCTTGCTACGTTTCGACTACTTTATTTAGTCTTCATAAAATAACTAAATTTGAAACGTTACCGATCTTTTGAACATTATTTAATTAATTTAAATATAATGTGTGTTCAATATTATAAATTTTTAAACATAAATCATTTGATTGATTATTTCATTTATTAGTTATGGTAATAATTTACAAATTTTTTTATATATTTTTTACTTATTATAGTATAATTGAATTTATATATATATGTATTTTTCAGAGCCTGACGAAGACTAAATAAAGTAGTCGAAACGTAGCAAGAGTAACAATAACACGATTGTTTTATATTATTAATCCAATTACCTGTGATTTATTATTGAATTATATTAATAATTTTGGATGCGATATAATGCATTGAGTATGATTTGATCTATGTATAATGTCTAATTACCACGAAAATTATACCTGAAGTCCATCTTCGACTAAACGCTCCGCAATAGCAGCTCCTATTCCAGAACTAGCACCAGTTACAACAGCGGTTTTACCTCTCCAACGATCCATTACAAGTTCTTTGATAGACTGTAATGAAGTGATGATTCTAGATGTTTCTTTATCAGTTTTGTAATTTGTTTGCAGTGATAAAAAATACGCGTTATCGTTGCATACACACACACTTATTATTTAAGTAGCTGTTTGCCCGCGGCTTCGTCCACGTGATATAGTAGATATTTTGTATTTTATATAAAATCCACCCTCATCCCGTTCGGGTAGTGTGTTCAAAAGACCGACGAGCATTGCTTTCTTTTTTGACTTAAGTAATTTCAGAGATGCAGCTGTTCACCCCCGTAAGGATCATTTTTGCGGTAAAATATAGCCTTGATCACTCCTGACATAATCCTTCACCTGTATGTAAAGTGCCATCATATTTGGCTCAGCTGTTTCAAAGATTTGCCCGGTGACAGAATTTTTTTAAGGCTTCACAAACTGAAAGGTTCCTTCTGGCAAAGGTTAAGAGTAGTAATAAAAATTTAGATAAAAAATTAAAATGTGTATCATTCATTTATTGGTCATTCTTGTATATCACATTTTCCTAACAAAACTATTTCATAAAATTTGATTTTTCTACTTAGAATATTTAGATAATCAAAATAATAAACATTTGAACAAATGAAATGTTGTCAGTTGGAGATTAAAAAAAAAAAAATTAAACCGACAAACGTTAACAAAATATTGTTATTGTATTTTATGGTTTTAATGTTGCTTTCAATAATGACGGTGATGTAAAATTCACGGACTGCTTTCAAGGTGATGCAGAAGCGTAGACAACACGTATTGTATTGGTGAAACCGCACCCTTGACGCCAACCATTTACCAGGACCATAGCATCTCCTTGTTTAATAAAACCCAAAGTTTTACCATATGAAATACCGTCCTGCAATCTTACATCAACATCTTCTAACCAATTTGGTAATGGTGGGTCTGTAACAAAATGAAACAATCATGTAATAACAACCGATTATCTTCTCAACAAAAATTAGTTTCATACTTATAAACTGTATTGGATAAACGCAACGCCACACTTGCAACTGTCTTGCAACTTGTCCATGGCGTGTTATGGCGACCACAGGACATCGAGGTCTGAACTGAGATAAAGCTTTTGCCGATCGGCCCGATGTAGTGAGCACGATTATCGCTGCAGCATTTGCTTTCAACGACGCTTCTACTGCAGCTATAGCGACAGCGATCGTCGTGTCACATGGTGTGCTGGCCTGCAAAATTATTTTAAACAGCATATTAAATATCACAGATTTGTCTCCTTGGATAACGAATAAGTACTGCGTGAGTAAAAATAAAAAAAAGAAGATTTAGATATATTCAGAAATGAAATAAAAGCATTGTTTAATGATATAATTATTCGAAAACTATCTCACATTCCATCGAAGATCGTTAAATAGATGTTTGTGCCAAACTGTGGCTTCAGCTTCTCTATTGATTCTAGCCATGTGTTCAATACTCTCTAAAGGAAATTTTCCTTTGGCTGATTCACCACTCAACATGGTACAATCTGCACCATCTAAGACTGCGTTACCAACGTCTGTTACTTCAGCTCGTGTTGGACGTGGATTATCCATCATTGAGTTCAACATCATTGTTGCAACAATTACTGGTTTTCCTACCTATAAGTAAATACTATTTTTATTTTTTGCATTCTAAATCGTAGAAAAAACTTAAACTTTTTTTTTTGCAAGTATTATCATAGAAAAGGTAGCTATGTTAAAATTAAAGACTTTAATAATTATTGTATTAGTAATTATATTTATATAATAATTTTATTACCCTGTTACATTTTCCTATTATCATTTTTTGTGCTACAAACACCTTTTCTTGAGGTATTTCTATACCCATATCACCTCTAGCTATCATAATACAATCAGCGGCTTCAATGATTCCATCAATATTCTGAACGCCCTGTAAGTTCTCGATCTTTGGTATTACTAGAATTGACTTCCCCTTTTCACCTATATATTTTAGTAAATATAATTAATATGGAAGCTTTTTTAAAGAGAATTGATTAGAATATAAATAATAATATGTACCCAAAACTTTTCTGATATCATGAACAGCTTGTGCACTGCGAACGAATGATGCGAATACCATGTCGACATCTTGTTCGACACCGAATTTTAAATCTGATATATCCTTTTCCGATAAAGTTGGCAAATCAACTGGTAAGCCGGGAAGATTTACACCTTTCTGACCTCCAAGCATTCCCCCATTCGCCACCTTACATCTCATAGTATCCGCACTTTCTACAGTGTGGAAAATTAAACGGCGATTGTTAAATCATGACAACTATTTGAATTATCAAGTAAATATTTGATATAAAAATTCAAATATCAGCTTTTTAAATATATATTTAAATTGCGAAAATTTTATTCAAAAATATAAATTAAATTTTTTCGAGCCAATAGAAAAAAAAATTAAAAAGAACTTTAAGAAAAAAAAATATTACCAAGATCAAGAATAATAAAAAGATGACTCATGATTAAGCAGTTCAGATTTACTCACCAACATTATCTACAGTGAGGGACAGAATTCCATCATCAATGTATATTGTATCTCCAGGTTTAACAATATTCGTAATGTTAGTGTAATCCATGTAAATAGTGTTTACATCACCCATTTTGAAGTACTGCTTGTCTGTTTTTACTATAATTGTTGCGCCGTCTTTTAGTTCGACTTCTTTTACACCCTAAATAGTTAATGTTAAACGATACCATAAAACATTGCCAATTGCAGCGCGGCTTTATAATTGGAAAGGTGATGCGTAGGCTCGCCTACACAAAAAATGGCGAATATTGTTTTAAAATTACTACCGGAAGATTTAAGATTACTTGCTTGTTATTCTGTTTATTTTAACTGTTTGAATGTTTAGTTTTTTTCTTCTTTGTGCAGATGAAGCTACGCTTTGTTTTTTTTTCTCTAATTCTAATAGTACTCTACAATTAATAGAATGACGAGCTTACGTCTTTGAAAAGTCCAGTTCGTATCTCCGGCCCTTTTGTATCGAGAGCTAAAGCTAAAGGAAACACTCGTCCCAACCTTCGACCGTAATTTGCAGCAGCAGTACGTATGTCGCCTACCATTTTCCCGTGCGATTCATACGATCCGTGAGAGAAGTTTAAACGTGCAATATTCATTCCCGTTTCTATCATTTTTTCGACTTTTTCCGGAGTCGAACTGTTCGGACCTATACAAAAAATTTAACTAATTCCCTTTAACGGCACAATTCTGGACTAGCAATAATAAAGGCGTTGTCAGTATTTTGGCCCAAAATCGTTACAAAATCCTACCGCTACATGATCAGTCCCCTTCGTTTTCGAGGATGTTGAACACAAATATGATGATAAAAAAGTTTTATCCAGCACAACCCCCTTAAGTCAAAAAGCACCCCTTTTTCTGGTTTTCGTGCAAGAACATTCGACAGAGGGGCTCTAACATAAATTGATTAATGTAATTTCAATTAGAAGGATGACATATCTAAATATATCACAAATTCATGACTTACTATATATTTTTACTTATTAATTATTATATTTTGTGATGACATTTATGCCGCATAAAAACGTAATTTGAAGAAACGATACTACGAAATTATTTACAGTAATAGTTGATAAAGGATTTATATTGATCAATGAACAAGAATTTTGTTCTGTTGGTATCATAGACACGAAAAATGTACGTTTTAATTTTTTGTTATTTATCGCAGGAGGAGAATTTGTCGCGGGGAGATGTTGCTAAAAAATACGTGATTTGAAAACGTACACTTAGCGTGTCCCCAATTTTCTCTTGTAATTTCTTCTTTATTTGGAAAACTTACCCATTGTGCAAATTATGCCAGTTAACCTGGCAGTTGAAGGAACTTCTATTTCGGTGTTCAAACCACACATCCAATCTAAGCGCGAATCTGCGTTTGTAACCTCGTATTTTTGACTTGTTGGAACATTGTCTACTTTATTTTGCTAGAAAATTATTTCCCTTTTACTGTGAATTGACTAATTTGAATGATTCCATAAACAGAAATAAACACTTAAACATATAATTATATAACTTATAAGGTAATTAAATATGAAAATGCTTACTAACAAACTAACAACTTAACAAACTAATGAGTGTATTCACAATTTTTTATAGTTTAAACTAAAAACATTAGTGCTTACCCAAGGAACACCGCTACCTCCGCCTGCATTACATTTTGTACAGGTCGCCATATTTTTGAGAAATATACTACAGGAATTTCGATATAAAAAAAAATATGAAACAGTCCGAAATATTAACATAGAATTAAATTTTACTGTCAAATTTATTGCAAATTAGATGTTCATTTTTATAAATAATAATAAAGAGCACAGTTTTCTTGATTTTTCAAAATTATTTTACTCAATAATTTTATTTTTGTATATTTTCTAGGTTTTTTCTAAGAAATAAATATTAGCTTTAACCTGCGACTTTGCAAGTGTTGTCAACTTACATCGGCGTTAAAAATAATCACTGAAAATTTAATAATAGATCTGTGAAATGAAACCAGCTGTCATAAAATTGCAAAATGTTGTTTGTCTGAACTCTAGATAGTCGACTTGGTCTTCGCCCATCGACTTTTAATTGATATTTAATTTTGGTGACTTTCATTCCAAATATGAGTGTATGCAGGATACACTCATATTTGGAATATGTAGTGGCACAAGAATATATAATAAATATTTTACTATTTTATAACGTCAGTTCTTGTAACAAATTTTATTTTTTAACTTCTTATTTCATATTTTTAATCTCCTAATTTCTGCTAGCAGCTAGAGTGATTCGTTGAAATATGGAGATAGTGATGTAAAGTTTAACTGTGAATTATTCAATTCACTCTCACGTCCGTGGCTTATGAATCAAAAAAACCTCGGGTCGCAGTGCCAATACCCTACCGACAATATAGTGTATTTGCTAATAGAAGCATGGTGGCATAATTATGTTTACTAAAATTTGTTTTTGGATAAAATAAAAGGGCAAAAGCTATATTATATCTACATATTAAATTTGCACCCGGGCGAAACCGCTATTAATACGTCTTATAAAATTGTAATTTTTAACCAACTTAAAAAAACTCGGGTCGCAGTGCCAAAACCTTGCTAATACAGGCATTGTGGCTTTATTATGTTTCCTTAAATTTGTTTTTGGACAAAATAAAAAATTTAAACCCTTAATACGCCCCTTAAAATCATATATTTTCTTAAACATTTTTTTCAATCCAATATTTGCACCAAGTTAAATACACTCTTCAGTAAGTAAATTCAAATACGCAAACTAGTATTTTCATAAAATTTATCCGGCCTTGTGAGACCGATTTTATCAAAATTTTAGCAGCACATTTTAATCTTTACTAATGGCTTAAAAAAGGAGTCTCTAAAAGAATAACATAATTCTGTTCGTTTTATACAGTGCCTTACCCTAATCTAATAAGTTCAATTAGAAATAAGGCGTGAATAAAACACTAAAGAAATAATTTCGCCAAAAATTTTAATCGAATGCAGGAATTAGTGAAGATGATTGCGAAATGAAGAGAAAATTTATTTTATCCTTTTTAGAGACACTGTGACACTTTTTTCATTTTTCCTCTTTTATTAACTTCCTAGAATACTGGGAAGTTATTGTAAACTGTAAAGGGTGCGAAAATAGAAATCAAAATTATTTTTTACATTATTATTGAAAATAAGTATATGTTATTTTTTTCTGACACGAAATCTCGCAAATCAAAAAATAATATCCATTTTGTTAATATGTAAATCGAAGTGGATGTATTATCGTCAATATGATTGTAAATTGTTTTTATCAAAATCGATGCCTGTAGAAACAAAAAGACTATAAAAACAGTGGTTTTTGGGGTTTAAAAAATATTTATCGCATCTAGTTTTGTTCTGTTGGCAATAGATACATTTAAATAAAGGTCTATTATTATTACATTTTTCGTTAGCGAAGCCGCGAGTGCAACTATTATAACAAATAATAAAAAGAAATTATATAATCAAAACAGTCATGTGGACAGTAGGTAAAGGTTAAATTATATTTAGAAAAACGAATGTCGTTTGATCGTTGGTAACAGTGATTAAAAAAAAATATCTGAGCATCGAACTGTCAGTGCAGAGTACTAAGTTTGTCGCAATATCGGCTGTGTTAATAATTATTATTATAACATTAAAAATTGTTGATTTTAACAATGTTATTGTTGAAACACGTTTTTGAACATTTCTTTTTCAAGTGTGTGTTATTAGTTTTGCTGCGTTTTCCGTAAGAGTGAACTTTTTGTGTCAACGAAGTTTCGCCCGGTAAACATCTATATGCTGTGTCCTATTGCAGAATCCTAGCAGCAAAATGTTTGTGTAATGTAAGTGATTTTTAACAAACTTTATATTATATTTTCTGTTTTTATAAAGAGGACGGTTTTTTAAGGTTTCCTCTAATGTACTCTAACTACACATTTATAAATGCATGTGTCATAGTACACGACCGAAGTGAAACTTCTTAAGTAGGACTAATATGACGTCGTTCATATGCCTTGAGAAAAAATAAATTTATATTTTTGATGATTATTCTTACCTTTCTGTTCTCAATATATTTGCCGTATGGCACATGCACTATTGATATCGGTCGGATAGCGGGACCTGCAGATCGAACTAAACTTTCGCGTGTGTGCAGTACACCTACTGTATAATATATGCACGCAATAATTTAAGAGTAATTGATTTTAACGACATTTGGTCCAAAATTATTTTAGGGGCCTCATTAAAGGATTAAATTTTTTATTTTGTCTAAAAACAAATTTAAGTTTACGTAATAAAGCCTCTATTGTCAAATACATTATATTGTTGAAAGGGTTTTGGCACTGCGACCAGAGTTTCTTCTATTTAGCAGTAACTAGTTGGAATATTTTTTTCTATCGTTTCCACATTTGAAAAAAAACTATTCAGTGATTCTATTTGAAGTAGAAAGTGAAAAATGTTCTGTAAAACGGGCTTAATTTCATTTTCTGCATTGACAAAAAAAAAACTCGGGTCGCAAATCCAATACCCTGCCGACAATATAGTGTATTTGCTAATACAGGCATGGTGGCATTATTATGTTCTCTTAAATTTGTTTTTGGATAAAATAAAAAATTTGTACCCTTAATACGCTCCTTAATTTTTTTTTCTTTAACATTTTTGTCAATCCAATATCTGCACCAAGTTAAATACACTCTTCTGTAAGTAAATTTGAATACATAAACTAGTGTTTCATAAAATTTGTAAGTCCGTTCCTGTGAGGCCCACTTTGAATTTTTTTTCGATATTTTTCGTCCCAAAAACATTTCTAATCGATAAAATCAGTTCTTTTTATATTCAACGATGACCCTCTTCAGATCAAACAACTTTTACTTCTTGAAATTTTCTGCGCAAGGTCGTTTAGGCATATGAATTTAATAGTTTTGGGAAACCGATTTTTAACATACATTTTAGGGGGAGTGAGGCATCGAATAAAAATTGTTTTCAGGTAAATGATGCATATTTTTTATCCAAAAATCATAATTTGTGATAAAAAATAGGTGTTCCTATTAAAAATGTCAAAGTCACCCTCATCCTTGTGCAGGGGTTGGGGGTGCGGGGTAGTATTATTCTCTAAACGATGTCGCCCTTCAAACTGATCAATTTTTGTCTGAAACTTTTTCCCCGAAATTGTTGCCCTGTCGCAAGAATTTCCCATATAGATATTAAAATGGATCACCTGTATACTTTTAATATTTCTTTTCGAATTCGTTAAAGTATTCAATAGTTTAACATTAAAATACATATAAAATAATACTAGGATTGTAAAATTTCTGTACTGAACATGTTTCATATTGTTTGCTAAACAGGTATAATTCGCAAAAAAGAACGACCCCACGTGACTATTTCATGCCGCCGTAATGCATATATATGCTTTTACTATAAATCTGTAATTGATACAATATTCTATTAATTATACCTAAGCCAAAGCAAGCCATGACTGGATGAGTACAGTGACTTCAATAAACAGCAGTGAACATAATGAACCGACGCCACGCTGTAATTGTGGAAATAGAAATGAAAAATTTTGTGTTTCAAATTACATTTTGAAAAAAACTTTTATCATAACTTTATTGAATTAGTGCCCAGCTATAAGGCGATATAAATTTAAATTTGAATAACGAAATATTTGTGACAAAAATTGGTTCTCAATTGTATATAATTAAAGTGACAGCGAAATAAGTAAGTAAAAATTGATGTATTTCAGTTGTTAATTAGTAAACAGAATATTATTTGGTGAGTGTAATTTTCGATATTTTTATAATTTATCCCGTGCGACTCATAAAAGGCGTTAATCAAATTCAAAAGTTAAAATTAGATGTGACGTGATATAAAATACATAGTTAAACAATTTAGTAAAAAAATACATTTAAGTTCCATGGCTAATAGTAAATCACAATTAAAAAGATTATTGTAACTATGTTCAATAATCATTAAGGAAAGCAGTGGCGTAACCAAAGGAATTCCGAGCATGAAATTGTACCTTCCAGGAATTTACTGGCGCAATGCCTTATTTACTAAAGCTTATTGATTACTATTTTGGATTAAGATTGTTTATAATTTTTGTACTTATTACGATTTTCATATAGCCGAGTTTGAGCGCAGTCAATACAGGGTCGTATAGTGTTCTATATATTTATAGTGCCTTGTTTATTTTTTTAAACTTTTTTTCCAAAATAAATTGTACCTTATAAATTTCTTGTATTTATTCTTTTTCAGTACTATAATAATTAATTAACTACATGGTCAACTGGAACAATTATGTATGAATACATTTTTATTTTATTTTTTTAGATATTATATACGCTCGACAACTGAGATCATTAGCGCATTTTGATACATATCAGTGCTACCTCATTCGAGTATTCTTGAATTAGTAGCATATTTTTAATACCAATTTTTTTTAAATTTCAGATGGGAGCAAATGGTGCAAATTCTGATGCCGGGGTGTTCGATCGCGCTGTTGACAAGTTTTAAGGTAGGAAACATTTATTTTTATTTTTTCAAAATGGTTATTCAAGTTGTTTTTATCTCAAGCGGTCTTAACTTTGAATCAGTCGCGAAATATGTACCAAATTATGAAATAATTCGAAATTGCTGTAAGATACTTTTGTGATCACATATTTTCATTGAAAGTTTACGTACAATGTTTCTCAGATTTTGGAATTCAAATTGACGTACGTTTTTGTTTTGTTTAATAAAAATGCGAAGATAAGTTTAAATTTTATAATTAATTACGAGGAAAGAAATCAATGCTTGCTAAAATATAAATAATTACTATTCTATACCACGGCGTTTCCTGAACTATGAAAAAAACATTTATTTACAAAACAATTTTTATTTATTAATAGAAATCAACTTATTTGTTTGCTTATTTCATACACAAATATTTACATTTTTTTTTGCGACCCGGCAAAACTTTTCTGCGACCCACACTTTGGGAAACGTTGGACTATAAGGTCATTCTGAATATTTATGACCGTAGTCCGGGTCCTTCTACTATACAGGAAGAGACAAAAATTGCGGTAACATGTTTTATGTCTGCAAAATACCTGATAAAATTACAGACGAAGGTCCCATTACTGTTCTACAATATTAGTATATTCACAAGCCGATCAAAAACTCTATATGCAAATTAGGCTATGATAAGTGATGTAAAATGACTGGTTAATTTTAATTGTAGCCATTTTAGCCGGATAATTAGCAAGTTAATTAACCGGCTATTAATAAAACAACATGGCGGTTTCTGTTTTTTGTTTCTCACGACAACAAAATATAAAATTATACAGAGCTGTATTTACGTTATGTAGCTGTTGGCTCTAAAATTAGTAAACTTAGTTTTTTTAACCGGTAATACCAAACGAAAGAGAATACAATTTTGACTTGATTCCGGTATATAATCGTGACTCCGTCGGTGTGATTATGTCTCACCACTTTACCTTCGAGCTATTTCAGATGACTGCGACCCCTCAAATCGTAAAATATGCTCTCGGGAAATTTCGAAGTGTGGTTCGCAAAACTAATTTTACTACGATTTTTATTAGCTGGCATTAAGCATTAAGTAATCTTCACAAAATTTGGCTGGCTGCTTAAAAATTAAAAAAAAAACTGGTAATTATTCCTTAAAAATTGAATCGAAAAACGTCATATTTACAGCACGTCACGAGATTTCGAATTACGGGAAAACAAATTATAAAGGACTTATGTCGAAAAAGCTAGTTTTTAAGCCAAACGAAAGAGAACACGATTTAGACTTAAGTAAAAAATGAAATATAACGAGTTTTGACTTAAATCCTTTATACTTGACACCAGAGAATTTATTAGCTCAAGAGAAATGCACTTATGTCATGTAGACATCTGACGTATTGAAACGACCTCTTACAATATCGTTTCGTCGATTTCAGTGATTACATAACGAAACAAAATGCAAGCGTTTTTATATTCATTCTGAAAACATCGAGTTATGAAGACGAGATTTTCAAACAGCGTGAAAATAGAATCTACAAAACGTAAGTGAATTACATTTATTTAAAAAAAAATGTTTTATTTACGACCTGTATAAGTTTTTATGTAGTAGTTTAATTCGTTGATAAACAATAATAATAAAATGTTAACAACATTTGATATGGTGAATGAACTGAGACGGGAAGGCCGTCGCCATTTTGAAAAAAAGTTCTATAGGCGATGTATTTTTCCGGAACGAATTCACATTTTTGTTGTTTTCTGGTATTTCGCTTCATCTAGTCGACTGGAACTGACCTGACTACTCTCCTTAGCATCGAAGCCCACCAAAGGAGTAAATCTTTTCTGCTTACGATTTAACTGATTACGTTAAGGCCTTACCAGCGCCAAAAATGCGCTAAAAGAATTTTTTTTCAGTAGGGACAACAATAGAAATTAATAAAAATAAATAGTACACATTGTTTACTGATATTTGAACTTTGTAAAAAAAATTATTTCATTATATTTTTACAAAAATTACTATATAAAAAATCACGTGATCCAAAGCACTAAGAAAAAAAAGTTGCTCCACGGTCGACATCATATCTCCAGTAAATGTTGATCGATTTGCAAAATTGAAAAAAATTCTTGTAAAATAAATAATAGTGTGTCGAGTCTGAATTTTTAATTTCGAAAAATTTAACAAAAATAGTATATACCACACGGCCAGATGATGCCCTTGGTTTCGCCTCGGACATTGTGTGTCGCGCAGTGCGGGAATTTCAACTTTCTGCTCTAGCGGTGTAATACACTATTTTTGGAAAAAAAATTTAAGCATTAGAGAAAAACTAATTAACACTAAAACTAGCCACCTAAAAACACTAAATTAGTTGAGCTATAAAAATAGCATCTTTATAACTAAGCACGAAATATACTCTTTGCATGCAGGGTCGGATTTATATTTGTAAGGGCGTTAAGTAATAGAACCTCAGAAATAATTCAACCTAAGTTAAGCTAATCCTAAACTCTGAGAATTAAATAATTTGTTTTAAGGGAAGGGAATATATGTTTTGGGTAAATTTGGGTTATTTGCAATTTCAGATAATTATTAAGATATTATTCAGATAAATTATTATTATTATTATTATTATTGCAGCTTTAATAGAAAAGCGACCTGCTTTGATTGCCGGCAAAGACCCAGGATGGATCTAGGAACCGAGACTGCAATCGGATTTTCACTGGCCTTCAGAGACCCCGTGTGCTGCATTTTTTCAGTCCCAGGAACAACGTGGACCCGTCGTGGAAACCGGCGAATGATTCAAGGTTTTTATATTTCGATTGCGATCGTTGAATTTTCTCCCATTTATTCAATTCCAAATTAGTTTTTTGAGAGTTCTTTACAGTAATTCTTTGGTGCACTTTCGTTGAGTAATTGAATAATATTTTATATTTTTATAGTTATAATAAATGCAAAACTAAGTAAAATTAAACGAGTAATATTTTTTGAAAATACTAAGTATTCAATTTCAACTTTATCAATAATTTCAGCTGAAATCATGTCTTCTATCTATATAAATTCAATATAAATTTTATCTGTTTTAATTCAACTCAGTTGCTAATACTGTATTTGAAGAGAACTTTAAATATGATAAATCTTGCTCTTATTATGGGACATTTGTGGGGTGATGGGGAGTCATCGTAGGACCCATCACGGTGTAAAGAGAGGGCGGCGACTTTACACACAGGGCCCAATGGTATGATTCGTTATGACAAAATGATGCGCTCGTTTCTAGTGATATTATTGGGTTCTATTTTTTTTCTTTTGTTTGAAGTCTGTATAAAACTATAAATAATTTTAACAGAAATCATTTGTCATCTAAATTCAGTATCAATTATATCCATTTTATAATAATTATCTAATTTTTAACATTTATAATAAAAAAAATACGTCTTCAACTCTCAACTGATCATCGAGTTACTGTGTAACTATTTTAATGTTAAAACAAAAAACTACAGAAAAATGAACCTCCTTAAAAATGGCCACTCTTATCTGTAAAATAACAAAGTTTTGAGTTTGACGACAATTTAAAAAAAATATTTTTGGTCTATGTGAATATTAACCTCTTTTTCTCTTTTCCAGATGCTGACAAATTAGCCAGTCTTCAAGTCGGTGAGTGTTTTAATCTTTTTTTTTCAAATTGTCTGCTGTTATGAGCTCGGGTCAACAAGTCCTCCGTGTTTATGAAACTCATTGTCTGTTGAAATAAATATTTTAACGGTTCAATGTCTCTTAGAGTTGACCCGGTTAGGGGTTTTGGGATTCGAGATTATTTTTTAAGCTCAAACGGTAGAAAAGTGGTCACTGATATACTGTCTCAAAAATTCTCAACTATTTCAATATTTTATTGAAAAATATTGATCACTGTATTAAGCTTATGATCTGTTTTATTAATTAATTACGTTGTAATTTAAAATATTTTATTTGATTTTCACAAATCAGTGAACACTTACATATTATATATTTTCAATATTTTCAAAATGAGCTAAAACAACGAACAAAAATCTATTCGAAAATTTATTTTTTTTTTACCAAAGATAAAATCAATTAATTTCTGATTTTTAAGTAAATTTAAATTTTTGAATCGTTGTTGTAGCACTTTTTTGAAAATATTTAATCGGGATCAACCCTTCGGTTCGCGTCGCGTTTATTGAAATATTTTTTTTAATTCTTTTTTTAATGTTTTGTTGCCAATAGTAAAATAAAGACCAATTAATTCCCTGCTATTCAATTTTGTCAACAAACATTTTAGTTTATAAGAACAATGTAAAACACAAGGTTCTTTCACAGCAGTTATAAAAATTGAGTTAACCTAGAATCTAGATTATTCTAGAACGTTGTGTGATGCATTGCTTAATATATAATTTTTCACGTCACCTTTTTGTATCGCATCTGAAATTTATTTATTTATTTATTTACTTTAATGACGTCGGCCATACAATGTCAAACAATATATTAAATCAAAACAATAATATTATAATACTCATAATTAAAAAATTCAATATACTTATAGAAAATTAGTGGGGGGGTTACTTTCTTTGAAATATATTTACGGTTACTAAAAAGCGTCTGTTGAAAAAAAATTGAACAATTTTTCATTCTAATTAAATTTTGAAGTGCGGTACAGAATAGGTGATTTCACTACTTCACTACATATTTTAGTTTTTTTTTCGTTACTAGCTTCAGAGTTATTGCAGCAGTTTAACTATAGATCATTCGGTGTCAGGTATAAAGATTTAAGTCAAAAAGCCGTTCATATCAAACAAAAGAGAATACAATTTAGGGTTAAGTCCTGTAATAAAAAATTATTTTATTTCATTTATTACAGGACTTAACCCTAAATTGTATTCTTTTGTTTACTTAAGTCTCTTATAACTGACGTCGGAAAATTGTAGCCTGCGATGAAATATTTAGGGAGGGCTTTTTGATTGTTTGCACTGCTGTGTTTAGGGTTTCTTTCCACAGAGGTTCCTTTGGGAACGTTACCTATTAGGATAACTTTGTCCTTACGCGTGTAGGTCGGACAGGACTTCGCGATTTGTGACCACCTGCGATGGTGTCCGCCCTTAGAGTCTTAGGTCTTGGCTCGGTCGAGACTGCCCTAGCTTCTAAGCGAAAGCCAATAGCTGTACCTTCCACCGTGAAAATCATATTAACTGTGTTTTCCGTCGTAAAAATCGCACTTGTGTTTTCTATTGTGAAAATCAAACTTGTCGTGTTTTCTATTGCGAAAACTGAAATGCTGTGTTTTTCTTAGTGAAAATCGGTTGTGTTTTCCATAAGTGAAGGTCGCTGTGCTTTCTTTGAGTTAAGGTCTAGCCTCCATCGTGCTAGGAGCGTTAAGGTGGTCGAATTTTCCCGGTGGAATTCTGCGTATCGCGATTTTTAGGGCAACACATTACACGTGTTTATTATTTGTCATCGGATTCGATTGTACGGCTTGCCGTCTGTCTTTGCAAGGCATTGTTGCAAGGCACCTGCAGGTACGTCGTGCACTTTTGTTATTCTTTAGCTAGCTGCGCATTCCGCGGTCCATGACCCCCATTACTATAGGACATCCGCGTTGGACCGCACCTAGGGCTCCTAGTCTCAGGACCGCTGGCTTCGTACCGGTACGAAAAAGGTTGTCCGGCAATCTCGTTCTTACAGCGGACTTAACGTCCTGTCCTCAGCAGCTGTGAGTCCGGTCACAAAAATTTGAGACCAGAGCGAGGACCAGCGGACGCTGTGAAGGGCGGTGATTGTTTTTTTCTCTCCGCGGTAGGTTTTGTGGATTTAGGCTGTTCACAGACAAAGAGTCTAACTAATTCACTCTCATTTCGCTCTGATGATTTCTTTCAGATGGCGTTTTTTCGGTCTTTTTCTGTCGTCACTTGTTTTTTTTTTACAAAATTTTTTCTCAAATGTCTACGCACTTTTTTTTTTACTTAAAATCGTGAAAAATCAATATTCATTATTTGTGTAGAGTTAAAATGCGCTTAACTCATTAAAAATAGAAAAAAGTGCTTATAATGTAAGCACTTAAAAAAATATCATTTTGGGCCAAATGGTATTTTCTAGACTTCGTAATGACAAAAATCTTAGTTTCGTCTCGCTTAAAAAAGTCAAAACGCGTTTAGAGAAAAAGTACTGAAAATACGCCCAACGATAGCAGATCTGATCTTCTCAACATGGTCCACTCTCAGAAAGCCCTCCGTGAAATAAAGTTAATATTTAAAATTGAAATTCGTGTTTTAAAGTATATTTTCTTTCTTTTAATTAAATCAAACCGTTTTTTTATTATTATTTCTTTAAGAACATCAGTTTATTCGTTTATTAATTTCATATGACATTTACTTAAAAAAATTATTTTTTTGCAATTTTTAAAATTTTTGTTAATAATAAATCTGAAATAAATTTTTAGTAATTTTTAAAATTTTACTTAATAATAAATCTGAAAGAAATTTTTTTGCAATTGTTTAAAATTTTAGTTAATCATAAATCTGAAATAAATTTTTTGCAATTTTTAAAACTGTAGTTAATAGTTAATCTGAAATAAATTAAACATCAAAATTCGTTTATCGTTGAAATCTTCCCTCGGTTTTTAGATTAGCCAACGGCAAAAATGTAGTCTAGATCGCTTACGACCTCCTCCCAGGCCCACCCCGTTGTCGACTGTTGATCTCGAAATCGTATTTGTGGTGTTGGTTATTTATATTTTCTCTCCCGGGGTACAACTCGCAGGTGTAGTTTAAAACACTGTGAGACTGTCTCCCGGGGGCGTAGGAGATAAAATTAATTATAATATTTATTTATTGTAATATTACGTGATTTTGATCTTGAGCAAAAAATTGATTTTTCGATTGATAAACCAATACATTTTTTGTATAAATTAACATACGTGTAAATCGCGAATTTGTGAATTTAGTGAATTCAGTGCAGTGCAAAAAAATTGTAAGGCCGTGATAAAAAATGATTCGGATATTCAAATTTTCTGTAAGTATATCTTGTTTATTAATTTTATTTGAAACAAAAGTATCGACGCCTACTAATTATTGTCAATTCAAATCCTTAATTTAAATTATTATTTGATGTAAATAGTAACCACGAACCCCAGAAGTTCCTTTTCTCGACGTACATTCCGCTAACCTTGTTAGCATAATCAGAAGATGATTAAAACCCTTAATCATCTCCTCATGATGTTAACACAGTAGGCGAAACGTGCAGAGTGTTTTGTTTAGAATTCTTTTCGATCAAAAAGCATTTAAAATTTTTCTTTAGGCAGGCATTTGGAAGATGTTTTGTTTTTTTGACTTTTTTTTGACACTTTTCTGGTGAGGTAAGGCTGCGGTACGAGGGGTAGTGCACGCCATGCGATCGTATCAGAATGGAAGCATGTTATGGAGGTCGGTACCGGGGGTTCGCTTTACTTTGAAGCGTTTCCAAAGACAATATTTTGTCGCAGTAATAAATAAATAGACGTTGTGTCGAAAAAGCTCAAAAGGGAATAATGTCCTTCCAAATTATGAGTATTTTGATTCATTTACATGTTTTGTGTATGAGAGCAAACTTTAGAGCTTTTGTCATTGGGTTCGTTGAAAAGTACGTGTCGATGCCTAAATAATTCTTAACATTAAATCATTTTTTTTAGGTTTCTCTTTCTGTGTTGTTTTAGGTGTATTTTGAATCTTTAGCTGACGGATTTCATAAACCAAAATAATAACATTCAGTGTTCTACAACCAGTGCAGCATTTTTTAAATGAAGACGATATCAAAGAAGAAATACATTTTAATTGTGAATTTTATTTTAAAATATTGGTAATTGTAATAACTTAAAAATGTACAAATATTTTGTTACAAAATGAAAACCTAATATTTTGCTGTATCCAAAAAGAAAGTGACTCTTTTTAAACAAGTTTAAGCTTTTTTGTTCATTTCGTGTTGGTTTTCCTCCCTCAGATCGCGACTCGTGTTTGTGGTTGTCAGAAACGATCCGAAACAACATTACTCGCATCTGTCAGGGGGCACGGGACTGCTTTTTTTGTGAGTGTTACAAAGTGATATTTAAAAAAAAACGATTAAAAAAATTATCTCTGCTCCGGTTTTAAAACGAACGTTCGTAAAAATATATAAAAAACAAAAATAAAATATAGGGAGCCGCCTATTCTCCTCACCTTGGAGAGATCTCAAATATTTTTCAATTTTAACAATTATATCAAAAATCTATTGCGTATATTCTTATACTGGATTTCTGGAAAGATTTTCAGCGCTAAATCACCTTACAAAGTAGATTGATATAGCAGTGTATTTGCTAATACAGGCCTTGTGACTTTATTATGTGAACTTAAGGGGATTGTTGGCCAAAATAAAAAAATTAACTCCTTAATACACCCCTTAAAATACATTTTTTTCTTAACTACATTATTATTTTTGATCGAACGTCTACACCAAAATTAAAAACACCTTTCAGTAAATAACTCACTATCTGCAAACTAGTGTTTTCAGAAAATTTGTAAAACCGGTCCTGTCGGGCCGATTTTATTAAAATTTTAGGAGCACTTTTTAATTGCTATTAAAGGGTTAAATTTCAATTCTGAAACGATTCTGAGAATTTCTTAGGTATTTTTGGGCCCAAAAACTTTTTTCAACCCCTAAAAACCACCCTTAAAATGATCCGATTGGGCCCGTTTTAAATAGGCTTTGTGCTGTGATAGATTCCAATATATATGCCAAATTTGGTTAAAATGAAGCAACTCCTTCGAAAGTTATTGCCCCGCACACATATATATCTATATATATATATATATATATATATTATATATATATATATAAACATTTTTAAATATGGTGCCAAAGCGTTTAGGAGTTTATGAAACGTCGAGAAATTTTGGTCCGACTCCTAGGTCCCGCCATCCGACCGATGCCAATAGTGTATGCTGCCATATGACAAATACACCAAAAAGAAACTGGCCAAGTGCGAGTTTGATTCGCACACGAAGGGTTCCACACCACCGTACAATATTTATTAACTTTATTTAATTTTCATTATTTGTTGTTATTGCGGCTATAGTAATACACATTCTGTGAAAATTTTAAGTGTCTACCTATTTCGGTTCAAAAGATACAGCCCTGTGACAGACGGACGTTTGGACAGACATAGCGGAGCCTTAGTAATAGGGTTTCCGTTGGCACCCTTTGGGTACAGAACCCCAATCATACAAATGTTAGCTTGGGATTGGAATCAGCGTTCTATATTAAATATTAATTCATATTTTCACAATAATACTGAACAACTGGACGCATTGACTCTCTGAAGATGGCAAAAAGATTGCCGAAACGTTAGAAATAAATGCAATTTACATAGCTCAGTATTTGCTTTCTTTTTCAATCCTGTGCCACCTAGGTTCTTCCTAGGAAATTTCTCAAATTACCTTTAAGGATCATCATCACTCTAAAAACAAAAAATTTTTACAGTTATCTTTTATCGTTCTATATTAAACATTCTTAATTTCGAAATTATATAAGACTTTGATTTTTGCGATTTTTAAGGCATGAGTGCTTTAAAAAAACGCGGATTTTTAACCAAAATTTAAATCGCTTAGATTTGTTTCAAACTTACCTTCAAGAAAATGATACGCTGATTCCAAAAAGTATAATAATAAGAATGATAATAATAATAATAATAAATGCCTTTATTAAAAGTATTCCTATACAAAAGTATATAAGCAATGATATACGTGTAAAGTTTTCAACTTTTTGTAATTTTTGGTATTCGTATCTTATGATAAAACATATTTTTTTGAATTTTGTGAAAATAAAAAAAATCTAGACTATTACATGCGACATTATTATAAAATTTTAATCAGACCAATCGTCTAGTGCGGACTTGAATTTCTCCAGTTGCAGCTCTGTTATGCAAGAGATGAATAGCTGAGCGTACAATTTTGCTTTAGTCTCACATGTAAAATCGACTATAATAGCTAACGCATGTATTGATTCAAATAGATCGTCTGTTATAAGATGCCTCATTAAAATATACCATCCGTCATTATTGAACATGAATTTTGTAAAATTCGAACTTTTGTGACGCCACAGTGAGTTCATCACTTCAAAATAGCCATCTAATAAATCATCATTAGTGCAGGTGTTGTAATACCAGCAAGCTTTGTGCAAAAGCAGGAAATATTTCTTTTCTTGGCATATTAATGCTATGTCATATTCCATGAAGAAACCTAAATATTCATCAAATTTGCAGATATACTCGGGAAACATCATTAAATTGTTTAAGAATATCCAAGAAAACTCATTATTATTTCTGAATTTCAGCTCAAAAAAATCAATTTCAGAAACGTTGTGTAGGATAAAATTAATCATACATCTTGTGAGTTTGTATCTTTTAGCTATTTCGTCTAAAACATGGGCAGTCATTTGTGGCGTCAATCCATTGCCGATTCCATATCTTTGTTGACACTCGCTACACGGTTCTGGCATCATTTTGACGAATATCTGAAAATTGAGTTTATTTAAAATATAAAATAATTTTGTAATGTCATTTATACTACATCAATTAAGCAAAAAATATTTCTCGTTTAATACTGGCACCCTATTACAAGCATGCTTACTGTGTATGAAAAATGTATTATTGGTAGGAAAGAAAAATTCACAGCCATCAAATTATGCCGTACAAAGAAAACCGCGTGAAAACTGGTTTGCTTGAAGAGTTATGATGTCACAGAAAACCAATTTAAATGTATCAGGTGCTCATGTCCTCTATTGCCGAGCGTCTATAATTTACAATATCTATCTATAAGAAATAAAAAGTAAGAAAATTTTCATTGATACATTTTACAACATGCGAGTTTTGCTTTTTTATATTGTCCAATACAAAGTAAATAAGAATCGATTTAGGTTTAAAAAAATGATTTAAAGTTTCAATGCAATTTATTTTATTTTTTTAGTTTTAATAAAGTCATAATTTAATAAAAAAATTACCTGTGATCACACTATCAAATGTTGGAAGGATATACTATATTAAAATGATATGAATAGAACTTTTAAAAAATTTACTAGTCGGTCATTTTACATGTAACCTCACCAGCTTAAAAATAAATACAAATTCAAAGTGTACATTATAGGTATATTTTGATTTCAATAAAATAATTCTGACAAAATTTAACACGTTTACAGCGACTTTTATCTTGACGTCGGTTAATATTAAAAATGCTAGCCTCCTAGGTTCTGTCACGGTCGGGCCAAAAGTTATTGTCTCAGTTCCAAAGTTTTACCGACTACTGTCAAATATTAAGACATGGCTGTTTTTCTTACGAATGTGTGCAAAATTTTACTGAGTGCAGTATATTTATTTACATCCAAAATACTAGCCTATGTCAATGTTAGCTTTCGCAAAAATCTTTTTGATTACAAGCTTTTGAGCTATAATGGATGTATATATCTATAGTATAGGATATATAAAATCATTGGTATGATTGCTGTGATATATGAACAGAAAAGCCTCACCTATTTTCAAACTCGTTAAGGTAATATGTCGCGGGTTCAAGACCATTATATGTCATTTCTATGTCAATTTCAAGGTTGTCCTGTGTCATTTGATTTTTGTTATTGTTTCCTATTTCAATAAATTAAAGAAAAAAACTGCTCATAATGGAGCACTTTCAATTTCACCAACTTACAAGTGTATACAGGATGTCTCAGATCAACTACCTCATACACAGAGAAAACAATTCCGCCCGGAAAATTTCTGAGCTATTTTTTTATTCGATGTTAACGAGATATTATCTCAGTAATCGGATCTATTTTACAAGAATTTTTCTGCTCAGAATTGTTTATTCTATTTCACTGTACTGCTTGTGGACGGTCGACTTTAGACATTCTCTATATAAACACTGGGTTAAAAGGACTGTTTTATTTTATTATTTTTTTTAGACAATCCTACTCAGTGTAATATGCCAATATTGCCAATGAAATGCACTGGCCATTGGTTAGTTTCCAGTGTACCTTGAATTACACTGTTTCCGTTATAAAAATATCCCGCAAGCTATGTCGTCATCGAATTGTTCTTCTTGCTAAATGATTTTGTTACTGGGTTAGTGATTTAACAGCGGTACTTAATATAAAACTCGTGACATTGATGTTGAAGTTTATATTATTTGATTTTTTCTTTATTTTTTAATCTTATGAAACGTCGGAATACTAACGTATAGCAAGTTCTTTTTCCTTTTGGTAACTCAATAAATTAAAAATAGCTTCATATTTTTGCCTTACAGTGATAATCTCGTGTAATTTATAGCGTAATAAGATATAATCTAAGATCTACCAAAATATTTTCTCCACCTAATCATAAAAAGTTTTAGTAAAAAAAAACTTTTTAAGACAAGCTTTTATTCAAATATTAATACTAAAAAGAAAAAAATAATTTTTAATAATTTAGGCTCATATAATTATAAAAGCGTGAGCTGCAACCTCTATGGTCATCTATTAGTCACAACTCACGCTTTTATAATTATATGAACCTAAGCTGTTAAAAATTATTTTTTTCCTTTTCGGTACATTTCAATAAAAGCTTCTTTTACAGTTTTTTTTTTACTAATATTTTATTTTGTTCTTTTTAGTCTTTCAAAATTGTTAGTATTAAAACAATAATTTATTAAAATTAGTTGATTATTTAATTCCAAAAGCGATTGAATCCTGTATTGTCATCGGAAGTTCATATATAATGTGTGCACAAAATTTCAAATCGATCGGATGCGCCACGCTCGCCATATTAGGTTTAAAATGACGTCACATAACTTATCGAATTCCACTCGTCCAACTCTTTCATTTAATACATATATCAAGTGGGCTGCGAATAAAAATGTAATCTGCTAGCTTAGGGCGTTAACCATTTTGGACTTATGCATTGTCATCGGACTTACAGACGTGTGCAAAATTTCAAAAGTCTAACTACATCTAGTCGAAATTTTGAAGGCGTTTTGATACAGACGGACAGCCTGACTAACGAACAGACACAAACATGGCAAGTTAAATAAAAGCTTGTAAAAACTACATGAAAATCGTTTGAATGATTTCATAGTTTATAGTGTTCAGACAGACACACAGACGTTTTCTTTTCTATATGTAACTTGGCATTGTTATCAGCTTTGTCAAGGTAAATATATCATGAACGAAAAAAAAAATAAAAGTACAAAAGACAAAGAGTTTGTCCAAACAACAGGAAAAAGTAAAAAATGGAAACCGGAAAGAAGACGAGTAAGTTAATTTGGTTCCAACACACCCAACTTTTTTAATCTACCTAGAATATTTTTACGACTATACAAACAATGCAATCTTTTTTCTCTTGACATCGAAAAAAGTTTTATGAAAGCATTTTATCAGCTTAAGTTTTTATGACCTTGAAAAATGGTATTAATATTGCTCCCACTATTAACAAAAAAACTGTTAGATCATTCACGCCTACAGGGTAAATAATATTATTATCGAAGTGATTTCCTTAATAATTTATTGTGATATGTATAACTGCTTTTTTGTACATTTTTTCTTTTATTATTTGGCGCCACGTGACACTGATTAGAAAGGTATCTATATAAAGAACACAATGAAGCTTTTTAAATAAAAATTAAATAAATTTGTTGTTTTATTTCGTCAATGCTGTTTACAAAATTATCTTGCTACAATATTTTACATTTTATATATGACCTTGATCAAAGTTATTTGAATAATAATACAATTACGAAAAATGTAACTGATACAATTACATTAATATTAGATGAAAAGAAACACTGTAAAGTCATTTGCATTCTTTGTATTTTTGAAAACTTCTTACTTGGAGAATTTATACTTTTAATGTTAATTTCTCTTTGAAAATTCTAGAATGTAAGTAGCAATATTGCTATTGACATTTAGCTGTATTATATTAGTCATTTAATAGGAATTTTAATTAATGACTAGGAATTTATAATAGAAAATTAATTGTAAGAAGTTTTTTTAAAAGGACAGTTGAGTTTGTTGTTTATCAAAGCCTCTTTTGAGTATTTTTTCATCAAACGTTATGACGTTTTTTTAAAATTATTTTTTTTTATGTCCATCATTATAATAAACAAAAAATAATACAGCTGCTCGATTTAACACTTTACAAACGCTAAATGTAAATAAAACATCAAAAGAAATGCATTGGCTCTTTTGACCTAATTTATTAATGCCCACAATCCTCATTCATTTGTAATATAAATAAAATACACATCTCAATACTAATTATTTCGAAATATGAAATTGAAACGACTAAATAAATGTTTTTGATGTCTAATTTTGAGAAACAATAGATATATGTTAAACAATAAATATAAATCTCACAAAACTGCATCGAGCATTCTTTTAGGCAACTGAAATTTCCAGGACTATAATATTATGATACTTGTTTATTTTTTTTTTTGTGAAACAATAGTTACAAAACATTCAAACCGTGGATGATTGAGTGTAATGAGTGGGTATATTGTGTTAAAAATATTAAAGACGTTATGTAGCTTTTGATGTTTTATTCTTAATTAATGATAAATTAGCTCTACCTCAACAAAATAAAAACAAAAAATTAGGCTTTACTAAAACTGTAAGTGAAACCGTCTGGGCTTCTGTTAAGTGACAGTTTACCAGGTGGGAAGAACCTGTGAGGAGCTGGTGTAGTTGGTGCGTATTGTGGTTGGTATTGTTGTGCTGGAGCTTGGTTGTAACTTTGTTGATTATAAGCACCAGAATCGTATTGTGGGACCGAATTGTAGCTCGGTTGTGGATTGTAACTTGGTTGAGGATTGTAACTAGGTTGTGGATTGTAACTAGATTGTGGCGGATTGTATTGTGGAAGTGGTTGATATTGTGGTTGTGGAGCTACTGGTGCTGGTGCTGGTGGAGCTTGAGGCAAGTGATCACCGGAAGCGACAAAACCGTTTTTTCCGGCTGTGTAGGATACAGTGCGTCTTTGACCGGTTGGATCGACGTAACTGTAACTTCCGACACGATTTCCTTCATGGTCACTTTCTTCTTTGAACATGACGCCATCTTCTTGGGTATATGCTGAACCGAAAGTACCATCGCCGCTTAAATAACGCTGTTCACTCAAAATTGCAGCAGTACGGGGATCGTAATGTTGACCTTGTTGAGCCAATGCACATGATAGAGCGGCGAATCCAATTATGAACTGAAATAATAGGAAAAAATAAATACATTTTTTTAACGGGTCAAATGTATATTTTGCACGATAGCAATTACAAGTTTTTGTACTGATTACTATTTATTTGCGATTTTTGTTTTTAAAAAGATAAATATCCTAAGAAAGGAGGCGTCAATGAAACTGAAAGCTAAAATCCCCGTTATATCATTGGAGAACGATACTATACTTGCTTATCTATATACATTTAGCAGCACGCTTGTCTAAACTTTAAATCGATTAAAATATATTATTGAGACTGAGTTTCTGGCAAGGTTTTCAACGTAAAATCAATTTTCAAAACAGATCTAACACCGATTTTCAACATTAAATCTGCTTGCAAAGTAGATTTGATGTACCAGAAACTGATCATTAGTCTATGCTGTAGAAATATAGGTTTCGAAAGTTATTTTAAAATAAAATTTTTGATTTCTATGGCCATTACTCTAAGTTTCTCGTCTGAATAATCCAGCATAATGTAAATCGTATTTAAAAAAATCACATATAATAATATGAAACCACTAAACATATTTTCCAATACACTGAAAACACTATATTTCACTGGGTAACACAAAAATTTTAATACTCACTATTTTATACATGATGATATTGTTATAATATTAAACGATGCTAATACCTAACCAACCACAATAAACAACAACAACAAATCAGGTCTACCAACAATAGGAAGCAAACCTGGACTGTTAAGACTGAGAGCAGGGAAGTACCGTTTATATAGTAGGTCTACGAGCGTTATATTGCACGGTAAGAAATCATAATGACTTTGTCAGATCAACCATAGTCTCAGTTCATAGAACCTATCATATAACATTGATATTGGGTTTAGACTGTGACTGATCAAGCAGAACAGACATGTTTTCAGTTATATTATGTATAAGAGTAGTATTATAGGTATCTATAACGCTGTGAGATCAGAGGGAAGACAACCTTGGGATTGAGCTGGTTTCGACCCTGACTAATGGTGAACGCTACTATTGTATATAGACCCGTTATTGTCGCTATGTACGTGGTAACTCTCCTTCGGGCGACGCCCCAGCCTGCTCTTGTAATGTCTTTACTTCACGTTATAATTATTATTCAATTTTAATATGTTTAATAGTGACTCATTCAAATGTATTTTATCGATCGTAAGTAGGTGGCTAGGAAGTTTAGAAAATCCAACGATGATATTATAGAGATTATAAATAATAATGAAAATAATATATGTTTTCCTATCGGAGCATTCAGTATAAGCATACTGCACTCTCAATAATACAATCGTTTAATTTTCAAACTGTCCATAGACTCGGGATTTTCTGATGAATCCAGAGACAGGATAGGGTTGCAATCATCGGATGGTTGTAAACGAGTATGGTGCAGAACTGGGGAAAGATTTGCTGTCAGAAATGTCTCTGCAAGTCTTTACGGGCGTGAAGCAAATTCCTTCTCAGAACATCAAGTGGTATTCCCTTGCACGTAGCAATTCCATAGTCAGGTCTTCATCATACGCATCTGGTGATTTCAAAATATACCTTCGCTGATAGCCTTAAAATACAACAATACTGTTCTATACTTATTTAAGTTGGTCACTCTATTATAAATATATACATGGTTTAATGAAGTGTAACTAATAATAATTAGCCAATCGGTGATCAACTGAGAAACACGTATTAGTCAGAAAGCGTTTGTTCTACAGTAGGTTATTAAACGATGACAAGTAAGATAAGACGTTGATAATGAAATATTCATATTACCGTGACACCAAACATCAAAAGTCTCTGCAAACTACTGACATTTCGTATTTCCACATTTTATTGTTATAAGTAAATTATTTCTCTAGAAAAATTCTAGCTTAGACTGAGCCAATCGCAAAGCTCATATCTGAAAATCATAAAGAAAATAATCGAATTGTATTTCCACTTACGAACAATTTGAGTAATAGGGAAATCAAATTTGTTGTAAATATGTATATAAAGAACATTTTATCCTGCTGAATTAATGCTACTTCTAATAAGTCCTGAGGATTTTAGGTCATTAAACTACTACTTCTTGGTAAAAAATCAGTCATTCTTAAACTAATCTGTCCTATGAAATTTGTACAGTTCGTAAGGACAGTAGGAACTGTGAGTTCGGGCTAGTCTAAATTAGAATATCCCAGACAACTCAATGAGCGCAACATAGCTGTCTCGAAACTGCCATGAAAATAAATATGTATTGTGGTACCTAAAGGGCTCTAAACACATTATTATAAACTTATATTTACATTAATAATGGTAAATTGAAATAATCGTATAGTAAGTGAAATGAAGTAACTCTGTTGTCAACTTCACACAAGGTTATTTATTTTTTTAATAAAAAATAAACCCAACCCACCACCACTCTTAATTAGCATTATATCTAAACGTTCCTTTTTGTTGGGGAGTTCAAACTAATTTTCAGCATACTAGAGGTCCCAACATAAAAAAAATTATAATGAGCCTCACCCTTATAAGTTCACATAAGAAGTTTAACTTCTTTAGTTTTTAATATTATTCTTAAGTTTAATTTTTTGTTTATGTCAAACTAATAAATAATATTTACATATAAGTACCTTAGCAACACACTATAAACTTGTGTCCTTATCAGTTTCATGGAATTTAGGAGACAAACTAACTTCCCCTTTAGGGGTCGATTGTATTTTCGCTCGATAGATACGTCGCTAAAGAAGTTAAACTTCAAAATGGCAGGAGGCCCAAATTTATATTTACGTCGCTCTGCCTCACCAAGCTTTTGAAACAAATCATAATACTTATAGGTTTTGAAGAGTCCATAGGTGTTGACTGATGGTGAAAGTCTGCTAAAGCATTAATATATCGACGATAATTAGACCATAATAACGCGTATTACGTAAGGATTATACATAAAATAGGTGCGTCCCATACGCGCATAATAAGTTTTAGATGTAAAATATACTAAAGCCTCGTGCTTATTACTGTATATGTAGGATGTTTCAAAATTGTACCGTACTATTGTCTGGTGTTTGTCATCACAAAATAAGCAAAAATGCTGCATTCAACAAAACAGAGGCCACTTAAAAATGTACTGTGAATGTTTTAAAAAAAATGTCTTTATGCGTAAATAACTCGATAATAAATTAATTTGAGACGTACATGAACATGAAATGTTTTGCTTATTTTGTGGTGTAGAACACATATATTACACCTAAGGAAGGAACATCTGAGGGGAAAGGGAGTGGGTTCACATGAAACAACAATAATTCTGCAAAATTATAGGCTATGCACATTCTTTCAACGGGAATACTTTCCCAGGTCACAGTAAATCTACAATGATATGCAATTTTGAAACAATCTGTACAACTTTGCCCACTTTCAAATATTCGTCCGGATCGCTGACTAAAATCACTTTCCTTGATTGTGCACAGGTTTACGGGGGTAATGTGTTTAAGTTCTGTTTGTCAAGTTAAATCAATGTTTGAATAGAAAAATATAAATATGATAAAAACATACTATCAACAAAATTAGATAGCTTAATAACTGTAACAATAATAATACGTAATTACTGTATTTGCTTCTACATAGTAGTGTATGTGGCAAATACACTATTGACGCAACTATGTGGGGTTGGGTCAGAAAAATCTCGACTTTCACACGAAAAAAATTCTTGTAAATGCTCCAAAATCGAAATTTAATCCTTTACTAACGATTAAAATGCAAAGATAATATCGGACAGACAGAAAAACGCTTTTCTGCAATTTGGTTAATTACTTAGCGCTGTTTAACTTATGGAGTTTGGACTCTACCAACATTTAAATACCCACTTTAATAACATTGGAATAAGTAATTCCATTATTTTGTTGACAGGGATTGGCATTGCGACCACTGTTGTATATTCATGTATGTAGGGAGCAAACAAGAAAAAATGTTATTTGATTTATTGATCTTCTATAGTTTTTATATCAGAAATTTGTTACAAATATGTCGTATTTGAAACGAAAGCAACACAACGTTACTTTATGGTAGCAAACGCTGAATTAGCAATTATTTTCCTTCTTTTAAAGTCAGTATAGGTGCAAAATTTCCGTAATTTTTTCTGCAAATATTTACAATCCTGGTCAAGAAATCATCTGTTTTTCGTAAGTTTTACTTTATTCGTACAAAGAACAAAATAGCTACACAAGTGTGAGAAGATGCCTTTTTTTATAAAGAGTTGGAGACGAGTGCACCTGAGACGCCTTTGTCGCTGAAACGAATTTCAAAATCTCGGTTGTTTCATGCGAAGATTTATTATATGTGGGTCTACAGACCTGGGGAGTATCTTGTATTTTAGATACTTGTATTTAAATACTTTTCATTTAGAGTATCTGCATACGAAAATGAAGATACTTCTTAAATATATCTGGCATTTTAGATACTTTTTGAAAATTCAAATATCTAAGATATTTTTAAGATTAATAAAAAATAAAATAATACTCGGTGCCAAGTATCTTAGATACTTATCTAAGGTATCTTCTGCAATCTCAATTATGTGGGTCTGTGTGACTTAATCTTTAATTTAGACATAGATACCAAGATAACATTTTAAAGGAAACGCTTCGACGATGCCCTGGAATTCAGTGCTTATAAATGTAATACAAAAATATAGTAACCTCGATCCGCCCTCATATTTGCATACAGATAACCGAAAAAAATCTGGTTCTATGTTTTTATCTAAATAAGTAATAATATCAATTAGTTGGTTATATATAACATCAGTCATTAATTTTTTTTATTTTCATTTAGGTTTTACGAAAATAAAATGAATTCGGAAGAAATGGGTCTTATTTATGCTATTACACCAGTCGTAAAGTACATGAAACTCATTGGAATAAATCCTTTCGACATAAAAGACAAAAAAATCTGTGAAAAATCTATGGCACAAAAAATATACGCTATATTTGTAGTGTTATTAGAATTTTTTATTTTTATTTGGTCATTGGACGGTGAAATAAAACACCTTTATCCAAAAATACCAATCACTATAATTATTGTTGATTTTTTTGTCGTTTTCACGTTTTGTTTTTCGAATATAGTTTGTGTGCTCGCGGGGAGCTTTTCTCAAGGTGTTTCGAAAAAAATAGAAACTGTAATTACTAACCTAGAAAAAATTGATAAGATGCTGAAACTTGATACTGCGGAATATTATAGAAATCATCGTATCGGTACATATGCCTTAGTGACAATTGTATTTTCTACCTCTAATATGAACATGTTAATTTGCAGTTATGGTTTGTATCTTATAATGGGGTTTAGTTTAGCAAAATATTACTTTGTGCTCTCAGCTCTATCATTCGTGATCGTCTTGTTTGGCCTCCAGTGGTGCGCTATGAACATTTTGATTTTTGTACGATTTAGATTAATAAACAAACATTTGTCAAATCTAGTACCAGAGTTACAAATCAACAAAAACATTAAAATCTACCATTTGGATCGATCACTTTCGACTAACACAGTTGACACAGGAAAAATTATTTTGCGCAAAATTACAAAAATATCTAAATGCCATGATTTGGCCTGTACTGCTTTAAAGAATACATCGGAATATGCCGCTTTACAAGTATCGTTTGCAATTATGCATGTGCTAGCATTAGCAATATATACAATATTCTTTGGCGTTCTCGTAATGACCGGAAAAACATCATTTCATGTCACGTCAAATTTGGTACCAATTACGTTCATATACTTCTTTCTATTATCAGTAGTAAGTAATTCATTTATTAACTACAGCAGACTACACTACTGTACTGAAATAGTAAAGTTGTAACTATCATTATAGCGGCGAACTGAAATAATGCAAAGTATACACGTTCCAACGGTTATCAGATTTTGGCCAAGTTGACGGAGGCATAAATCTCATGCAAATAACTTATTGTTGAAAGTATTGATTAAAATTTAAATTCATTAAAAATGAAAAACAATTATTGAATATACTGACATCACACGTATATTTTTGATTACAGATCATAGCCTGAATTAGTACGAGGAAATCGATGGCAATAAAGAATACACACTTATGAAATACCTAGATTATAATTGAATTATTTTTAGGAAGAAATATTACTGTTCGGTGTAATTAGTCATTTCACAACAACGGAAGCCAGACGTACTGAAACAGTTGCGTATGAAGCGATAATGGACTCGCTAACTTACAAATCATCTAAGTTTCAAAATATCGCTCAGTATAAAGCACTTCTGTTGCTAGCACGCCAAGTGGAACGAAGAAGGGTAAACATAAGTATTGGTGGGGCGTTTGTAATGGATTTGAAACTGTCATTCAAATTTTTTGGACTTTGGATTACGTATTGTATAATATTGATTCAGTTTTAAATAACTGAAGAAGCGATATATTGTGCATCAATTTTGTCTATACAATTGCTTGGATCAGAATGCCTAGATACACATTAATTATGTATATTTAGTATTTTAGACGTTATGAATAGGATATGGATTACGCTAGTTGAGAGAATAAACTTGTGTTGTTTTTAAGGTCCTAGATAACCGAAAGTAATAAAGTAGTAGACCTCCAATTGCTTCTTTAATAGTACGCTGTTTTGGTATAATTATAATTACTTGTTTTGACATAATTGTAACAGTATAACATGACAAATAAAGAGTTTGGAAAAAAACCAATTTTGTATATTCCTATAGCCAAGTTTTTGATGAGAAAAGATCATTTCCATTATGGTTTCCAAAATGGTTGGAGATAACCTATTGCAAATTCAGACTATTGTGTTGTAGGTATTATTGTTAAGGTGCTGTTAAATTACTATTTTTGTGTGCAATATTTCTGTTACTAGGATCATTATAAAGGATCTTTCTTCAAAATATAACAGTAACGTCCCCCTCTCCATTAGATACGTTACGTCATATTTTAACGTTCTCTAAAATTATCTGTGGGACTGTTTGTTATTTTTATTCTAAATAATAGTAATAAAATAAAAATATGTACTAGTCACAGATACAACCGACATTTGCTGTTTTGTATTAGTTAAAAAAAATGTTATTTCACATTCGTTTTATCGACATATTTTTATTCCTAAACAAGCACCTCCCCTCCAGAACAGAATGATAATTAACCGGTTAATATATGTAAATCGGTTCTTTTAATAATTGCTTATTAATTAATAATGTCGATATAGTGTCAACTGTAGACAAGTTCCTTCATCACAGACATTATATAAATTGCTTATAAAACTCGCTTTGTCACTGACGAATTAATGTAATTTAATTTACAAGTATGACCCCCACGAAATAATGACACAACAACTGAATTTTTGATAACGAATCATAATGTTGAAATTTTAATAGGTAATCTTATTACAAGATATTAACAAGCTTTTTAAACACTTCTTATTTTTGTATAAAATTCTCTGAAAAACATTTTTTGTTTGTTAACACTTATGAAAAAACTGATAGAAAGAAAATTTTGGTTTAACTTAAAATAGTTTTAATATGAAGTAAGCAAAACTAACGACTATATTAACAGACAATAAATTGTAGATTTAATTGCTAACACCGTTTCACCCTGAATTTGGGCCTTATTCAGGTTCTTAAAGTAAAAAATATATAATGAATAGGTATATTATATAATATTATATTAGGTCATATACATATGACTATTATAAATATGAAATTGAAAGTTTAAACTAGTTTTATTGTAAGTAGTATAATACGAATAAATAGTACGACTCTACGGCATTGGCATTCTCGCTCAACTTCAGGTCGACAGCGAATTTTCGTTCTCATCAGTAAACTACTCTGTGTGCATTTTTCTAAAACAAATAGTGGAATATTTTTTTAATATCAATATATGAAATATCAATTAAATATTTGGACCCGGAGTATCGGCAAAATAACAAAATTTTATCTAAAAAAGTAGGTTGCAATACTTTTAATCGTATGTCGGTCATGTCTGCACGTATGAACGGATGGACATTAAAAGTTCTCTTTTTTGATATGTATAGGAACCATATACGACATCTAAATCTTTTGAAATGTTGAATTCGATTTTTTTCAAAAGTAAAAAAGATAAAATAAGATAGTAAGTAAGAACACACTTTTTGGTTCAATGACCAGTATTGTTAACAATAAATAGTAAATAATCAAAATTAAGCAATTATTCTTTCAACAAACATTCGTGAAACAATATGCATTAGACTGCATGTGTGTAAATAGAAACATCTAATTTAATATTCCATTAATAAACTAAATTCATCAAATTCACTAAAATTCAAGAGACCATAATGTTTTCTTTCATAATATTCCTATTTATAACAGTGCAGCAGACCAATATATATATATTTTATAAATTATTCGTAAATTTCAGTATGATCTATGAAGGAAAAAGCACTACAAATATTGGATTTTTGTATTCTATTGCGCCAGTTATGAATCTTTCAAAATTTTTCGGCATAAATCCATTTGAAATTATTGAAGGAAAAATATCAAAAAAACCATTTAAACAAGAACTGTACTGCATTTTGTTGTTGATAATTGAATGCTGTGGATTTTTATGGACTTTTTACGGAGAGTTAGTTTATATTTTTCCATATACGCCGGCTCTAATAATAGTTCTGGATTTTACAACTGTTACATCACTTTGCCTAACAAGTTTAATATGCAATTGGCGCAGTTTAAATATGTATGAAAAAATGAGAAGTGCGATAATTTTATTTGAAGAGGTGGACAAATTACTTAACATTGACTCTCAGAAATATAAAACGCACCGGAAATTATCTTACGTACTGGTCATCTTTATTCTGTTAGCATCAACCGTTACTGTTATACTTTTTTCATTCATGTTTGGTCTTACAATGGCCATGACAAAAGCTAAATATTATATTTTACAATCATTTTTAATATATGTGGTACTGATATTAACAGGACAATTTTTAGTACTTTATATACCAATTGTTACACGATTCAAAATAATTAACAACAAAATTATAGAACTAATACCAGAAATATTAATCAACAGAAATGTAAAACTATATAGGCCAATGAACTATTGTTCTTTATATAGACCGGACAATAATTTAGTTAGTACTGGAAATATACTCTTAAAGAAAATAAAAACGTTGGCCAAGTGTCATGACCAATTGTGTACGGTTACTGAACAGTACACTAGTTCATTTTCTTTACAAGTGGTTGTGGTGATGCTATTTGTTAGTACTGCAATAATTTATGACATTTTATATCAAATATTACTACTTAATGGAAAGTTGCCTTATGTCTTTTCAAAAACGTCTCTTGGAATTGCCATAATATTCTTCGTAATTATTCTGGTAAGATCTGCATCAGTTTAACCACGTTTATTTGATTTTTTTGTGTCTGCTTTTACAAGTAATTACTTTATTAAAACCAAGACATCATAATTGGTTATTAAAAAAACGGGCAATTAAGAGTAGAACTTGCAGTAGCGTCACGAGGATTCTGTATCTTGATAGCAATTTCACAATATAATTACTTTGACATACAATTAGGAAATTATGATTTTCGGATTTTTTTATTTTAACAGTTGTCGGTAATATTAAGTAACGTAGTGGCGCTGAAGTCTCTGAATAGAATACAAAAAAATTATTTCCACCCTATTATATAACGGAACTGACCACTAGGTATTCGTACAGTTCCGCTAGTGAAATTTTTTTAACCGAGTATTTCTTTTTTTAGATTCTGGTACTATTGATTTGTACCCTAGCTCATTTGCTTACTTTGGAAGCAAATCGTACAGAAGAGTTAGTTTATCAAGTAGTTTTGGAAACATCATCTTTTTCAAATGGAAACGAAAAAAACAAAATACCGTGTGAAGAATTGATGATTCTAGCGCGACAAGTTACGCGCAGAAAGTTTAAAATTTATATAAAAGGAGCTTTTGTGTTAGATTTAAAATTTCTATTTATGTTATTCGGATTATGGGTTACTTACAGCATCATTCTTTTGCAATTAGTATAATCATTTGGGACAAATTTGTTAATTCAAAAAATACATTTTTTTGTAAATTGTATTTTAAAAATAAATTAACCATTTTAGAGTAGGACTGCTTAGAGAAGACACCAGCGTCATACATGAACATAAACGTCTTTCGTGTCGGGTGAGTTCATATATTTTCATCACTGATAGCTCTTCCCACTACTTTTGTCGCGTAGTGTGGCCATCTTGCTAGTGTTTTCTCTAAATAATGCTTCTGCATATCAACTGTATACAAGCTAAAAGCAAACACTCCAAGGAAAATATTAATTTCTTCAAATAAAAAAAAAAAAATATTCCGAAATAATATTAATTGTTGTGTATTTCGTGTCAATATATGTCTGAAGCAATTACTCTGTTATTTGATATAATTATTTATCATTCAAATAAAAACTAAAAAATTACATACATATCACGCAATAAAACAAATAAATGACCTCGTCTAATTTAACAAATTAATAATTTAAATTTATATAGAGCTGGAATTATTAAAGTTCATTAAGTAAATTACGATAAAGTACATGTATTGGTAAGTTAATATCAATATCATCAATAATATCATTAACCTCCTCGGTCCCCCGGTCCAGCCGGCTGGACAGTTTTTATTTGTACTCTAACACTAAAGCTGAGTAAATTATGATGCCTAAATCCATCAGTCCAGCCGGCTGACTACCTATACTTGTGATTACACGACCAGCGGCGTCATGTGCTTCAGTTGATTCCCGAATTTTGTGCATGCAAAGTGAGGTTATGGCTAGCTCCAGGAGTTCGAAATGTAAGTAATATTTTTTGCGTTTTTTTGTTAAAAATAAATGTAAATTGTTGTAAGTAGTATAATTTAGAATCATTAGAGTTAGTTTACAGCTTTGTTGTTTCAAAGTTAACGTTTTTTCGTGTCTAAAACCTTCTTTAATTTTTGTCTCGCCGGCTGGACATCCGGTTTCAGAGGAGTATTTTTTTTAATTTTTAGATAATGCTGCTTATTTTAAAAAGCCCTTAACTGATGAAGAACTAGCAAGAATATTGAATGAGAGCGATGTGGATCTTAGTTCTGATGATGAATATGAAGAGTTTTTGGTACAACATCAATATCAAGACTCTGAAATCGAAGATGAAGCCGATGCGAACACATTAGATTTAGATTACGTTCTGGTTAATTTTGATGAAAGCGTAGTGCAAGCTGCAGGTACCCAAGCTTCCCAAGATATTGATGTTCTTGAACCTGAATCGGAATCAGATTCCGATAATGATAATATCCCGTTATCAGAAGTAAAGAAAGAAATTATGAAAAACAAATCAGCTGCTGATAGGAAAAATATGAAGTGGGAGAACAAAGTTTTTCAACCGAATATTGCAGAAGCAATGGATCAAGAATGGGATGTTGGAGTAAGAAGAAATTGGTCACCTTTCCGCTATTTTTGCCAGTACCTTAACGATGAATTTTGGGATTTGACAGCGAATCAAAGCAATATTCGAGCATTACAAGATAACAAACCACCTCTTAGAGCTACAAGTTCGGATTACAAGAAGTTGGTGGGTTCTTGCATCATAATGGGTTGCTTCAAGATGCCAAGAGTTCGAATGTACTATCAAAAAACTTTAAAAATCCCGGCTGCGACAGTATTACCCCGCGATAGATTTTTTAAACTTCGCAATTATATGCATTTAGTTAATAATTTGGAAGTTACCGATGACACGAAAAAAAACAATAGATTGTGGAAGGTTGAACCAATAATCGAAGCAATAAAAAAAAAGTGTAGTATGCTTCCGCACACACAAAATCTAAGTATCGACGAACAAATGATCCCTTTTTCAGGGAAATCTGTCTTGAGGCAGTATGTAAAAAATAAACCAAACCCTGTAGGCCTGAAGAACTTTGTGTTAGCAACTCCCCAGGGATTGGTTCTGGATTTTTTTGTTTATCAAGGCGCGAGTACTTGGCCAAATGGCAGACCGGAACCAGAACTGGGCATTGGGGGAAGTGTTGTAAAGCGGCTGGCTCAAAATGTAGTTCCTGGAAGTACCATTTACATGGACAGATATTTCACTTCGTATCCTCTCCTCGATTATTTAGAAGATAAAGGTATTCACGCAGTTGGAACTATCATGAATATGAGAGTACCTGCTTCGGCAAAGAAAATAATTCGGTCTGACAAAGATCTAATGAAAGAAGGAAGAGGCGCCTTTCAAGAAATAGTAAGGAAGGATGGGCGACTTTCAATTACTAAATGGATAGACAATAGGTCAGTGTTAATATTGTCCTCGTCAGAAGGTAGTTTGCCAATTACCGATGTTCAACGTTGGGACAAGAAAACCGGACAATACATTACAATACCTCGACCAAACTGTATTTCTGCCTATAATAGAGCAATGGGAGGCGTTGATTTAAATGACAGGATGATATCGTACTACAGAATGTCACAAAGAACAAAAAAATGGACAATTCGCTTTATTTTCCATTGCATTGACTTAGCAATTGTTAATTCTTGGTTAGAATACCGACTGAATCAACAGTCCATGGGCACTTCTAAATGCAATATAATGGATCTACTGGCATTTAAAATTTACATTGGTGAATGTCTAACCCAGGATGCATATTGTATTGATTTTGATCCTGATTTTATACCTCCGAAAAATCTTCAATCAAAAAACATCGGACCTAAAGCTATTCCTCCAATTGATGTAAGAAAATCTTCAAACAAACATTTGCCGTTATGTGCAGTGCAAGACAAAAATAAATTTATGAGATGCCGTAACAAAAACTGTAAAGGAAAAACTCGGTTTCAATGCAGTACATGTGAAGTGTATCTATGTATTCAACCAGAGCGCCAATGTTTTTTTGAATTTCACTCTTGAAATGTTTCTATTTTTCGTTTTAATACACAAGAATGTTCTTTTTAGTTTAAATAATAAATAAACTTTGCAATATAAAAATAGAATTAATGCTTATTTTTTATATATAAATGTTTACTTTTACCAAATTGGAACCTAGGGTCCAGCCAGGTGGACATGCTTTTTTTTTGAAAAAAATTCAAAATTATTAATAACAAATATTATTTACAGTCAATATAAATGATTTTTAACAAGATAATACAAAAAAACCCGCAAATTAAAGAAAAAAAGTTTTCGTGGGACCGAAGAGGTTAATAATAAAATTATAAAACTAGGCTGCGTTGATCTGTTTATTCTAGCATAACTCTTAAGCCCCTAGCCCAGCCCAATTTCAATGAAATTAGGTACACGTTTATAGGGCTTCAAAATTAAGATAAGCTACTTTATATATTTGACTTCACTTGTGTACAAATAATAGTATTATTCATTTGAAATCAACAAACGATCTCAATTTCAGCCAAATTTAGTACACATACGAGTATTATGGGTTTCCATACCCAAAGGGTAGAACTTAGTACAAGCTTTGATTTAATGTGTAAACATTCCTAGTCAATAATTCGATGGAAGATTGAATAATCAATATGACGTTAACACGTGTAACGACATTGAAAAACTTCTATGATTTATATTTTACATTTGATTCACTCTTTGGCTCTCGCTTGAGTGGAAGAGTCATATCCTAAAATGTCTAATATAAAATTAGCGCCCGGATGATATGTAATACTGTTGTAAATATACTTTATCATGAGAAATGTTGATTGTTTAAATGTGTCACTGTAGAATAAATGATCCTTCAGTCGCCGCAATATTGGAAGATTCGGGTTTGAGTCCTATTATAATGTCAACAATAGATGTTTCATAATATTATAGCAAAATAATAGCTATTTATTTGTATATTAAGAATTTTATGTTTTTGTAACCATAAGAAAATCATATGTTTTTAAATTATTATGTGTTTAATTATTTATATTTTTGAAGATTAAATTTATGTGAACCAGCCTGGAAGCAAAAATAGTAAAAATTGTAAACTGTAGTGCAATATTAATTGTAATACATTACTACTAAAAGGAGTACAGCTAACAAGTAAAAAGCATGTATCTTATATTCTAATCCTAAGCAGAGTGGACAGCTTTGAAACCATGAATATATTAATAACTGTCACTGCAAGATACAATATATAGGCATATTATTGTACATTAATTTTATGTAATGTCTTTTTTCAATAATAGCGACCCTGAAATACCAACCAAGATCAGATCATGTACAGCATGATAAGCCAATGCTGGAAACACCTTGCTTTATTGGTTTTCATATAAATACGCCGGTTTTTATGAAGCGATATTTAAATGTCACAATTATTTATTGAATTATTTAGCACATCCTAAAACAGTTGGGTATTATGATCTGCAAACAAATGAGAAATTAATTCACTTGTTTATGCATAAAAGGCAAATCAGGTCCATTATTTGATTCCGTATGCACGATAAAATATCGATACGCATTCAATAATAACTGTAATAAAATAAATCCAGTCACAAAAAAATAAACATAAATATAACTGATAGATATATAAATAACATAAACTTTGATGTTCTACAACGAATTTGTTTTCGGAAAATTTGATTTGACAATGACTTTAAAATTTAGATTGTCATCATACAATCACATTTCTATTTATGTAAGAACTAGTCTGATGACGTTGTCAAACTATGCAGAACATTAAATTCACATAGAAAAAGATCAATTTTGATTATAAATTTTGGTCAAAATGCCTAGAAATTTTTTTATTTTGAAGTGGATATTGTGCAAAAAAAATATGTTAAATATATTTATACACATGTTTAAATAAAACATCTCGTTTAATCGATCTAATATTTTTCGAACGAGATCAATTCTAAATTTCACAAAACTTTTCTTATGGAGAAATATGTGTGGTCAGTTGTCCGTAATAAGTTTTATTTCAAAAAAAATTAAACGAAGAGGGAAAATATGAATGTGGTACAATTTAGAACGAAGCTTTACCGATGGTACGCTTGTGGATAACGTTTCGAAAAATTTATTTTCATTTTCAGGGCCTCAGACTAGTTGAAATCGGTAAAACTTATATGTTTAATTGTCAAACTTCAGATAATGATTTAATTTTCGCAATTTTATGTCACTGGCAGTAATGCAACACTCTTGAAATACCTACTAATAAAACTTGATACTCCTAAGCATAATATTTTGGGATATAGATACATTGAATAAAATTAAATTCTTTATAGAACTTCTTTCAAAAATATAGGCATTATATTTACACTAATAAGAAAGGACAGACCAAATGGGTGCGAATTGATATTTACGTAAAATATCCGGAAATAAAATAAACAATATAATTAAATTTGTTAATGTTGGCACTTCCTTTGTGTAAATACTTAAATGAAAATTGAGTGACGTCTTTTCTGCACCAGATAAATAATTCATAAGTCTCATAATTTTATATCCGTTAACATTCAAATATATCTGTAAATGAGACGCACAAAAAATCCTTGCTTTATTTACCGCTGCATGATTCAAAACCCGTCAGCCATGAAAAGTACATACATATTATTATGATTGTTACTTTACTGTGTTTACATATTTTGTCGTTAAGAGTTATTCATAATAACGGAAGACAATGTTTTAATTGAGATGTATTACTGCTTGACGTGCTCGTGAGCACAAAATATTCTAGCGCCTAGAGGTACGTGGTATTGGAGATGTTGTGAACAGATCTAGAGAGGATTCTTAAAACAATACTAAACACACACTCCTAACGCAAAAAGACATAAAGATATTTTGTATTGAACTATCTAAATAAAAAGCATGCCAACAAAATCATTAGTCGATCGCTGTGTTATAGCTTATTCTATCATCTGATAAAAGTTTGAGTTTAATAGGTTTTGAGTTAAGACAAAGTTCTGAAAATGGGTAAATCGGTTTAGTTCGTCACAGTTCAATTAATGTTATATTGAAATTGATGTATTAATAATATCAAGCAGTTAGAACTGAATTCATAGGTAATTCGATTCGTGTAAACATTTAGTATGAAATCGATAACTGAATGTTAGACGAACACTGGTATTATTTACTTATGTGGGAGTGGTAATTCGTTGTAGGGATTTATTAATAACTGATAATAATAAGCAACTACAATAATTATTTTTGTTTGTCACATTATTACTGGGTTACTGAAAGTATTGTCAGAAAACTAGATTTGACAATGATCTTAGATTTTTATTATATAATTACAGTTTTTATAAGTACTGGAACAGTCCAAAGTCGTAATTAGACTTTTTGTACTCATATATATCTAGAAAAATATCGCTTCGGAAGCTAAATTTTGTTCAATAAAACGTTGATATTGTTTTGAAGTAGAACACAATTTAAAAAAAAAATCATTTCAATCCAACAATATTTTTTTAGCAAAGTCAATTTGAAATGCTATAGTGTTTCTCTTATGGAAAAATATTTGTGACCATAATGTAAGGTCATTGTCAAATCAGATTTTTGCACACTGCTTTGTTTCCAAAAAAAAAGCAACAATTTAGTCACTTTTTATACACAACAATTATTATATTATAGGATGCATATTTCGCCAGCCATGTTCTCTTCTCCAGCAAATAACCAAACAGTAGTTCAGTTTAAAAAGTGAATGCGATCAAACTATTTTCTTCAAAACTTCTTTTACTTCTACAATAAATGCAACTGTTGATGAATATTAAGTCGACAGCTATAGTATAAGTGCAGCATACATAAATAAAATGTTAATTTTTCATTTGATTGCAGTGGCGTACGGGTGTTGTCAAATACCTGTGTGGGATTGCTGTATAAAATTTATTGAAATTAAATAAATATGATTATAGATTTTCATATTCATTAACAAATAAATCGAGAATGTTGAATGTTAATTATTTTTTATTTCCGGAGGCTCTTAACTCAAAGACGTAGCAAAAGCAATTAATATTAAACTATATATATATTTAAAACTATGTCGCTGATTTGTCAATATTTCGCCTGGAGGCATTTACATTCTTGTAATGTATTATGTCGATACACTTCTATTGACGACATTCTCATACTTGGAAGGAATTTTACGATTTATATATTTGTTATAAGTAGCTGATTATTATTTATAAAGATGTAATTTTATGGTTTTGTATATTTGAGATAAAAAGTTAAGAATTTTATTTTACAAAACTATATGTTTTAAAAAAAGACGAATAAGTGCGAGTCATACTCACGCCCTGAGGATTACGTACCGTTATAACAATTTGACAATTATTGTTTTGTTGAGGTTGGTAATTGACAAACTTAATGACAATTACGTAATGATTGCACATAGAATTAGTAATTAGTATTTTGCAAATATTTTCCCGTTCGCTTGTGCTATGAAGCCTACCTTCAAGATTCTAGGTCAATCAGATGTACCTTATAGACTTTGATTAGCCAGTTTCAAATAACGTACTTCTTGGTAGGTTGTATCTTTTTAATGGACTGAGTTAGAAACTTGAATTTTTACAGAACTATGGAATTGTGTAGACCTAAGTATCTGATAATAATTTTAAACTTGATATCTGAAGAAAAAGGATCTTGACAGGCAGATGTATGGAACCAAAAAATGAAGCATTCGTTCAGAAGTGATTTACATTTTTAATATAAAATGTTAAAAATCAAACATAAATAACCCTTAAAAACTTAAATATGCTTTAGTGTGAATGACCTTAGCAGACAGAATACACCTTTGTTAGTTTTTAACATTAAAATAAAAAATAAAAATTGTTTTGATATTATTTATTGATATAAATCTAACATTTACTCCACATAACTATAAAAATTGATGGTATATCGTAAATATAACACTGTTAGACATTGACACATATATATTTTCAAAATTAGTTCAAAATTTATTCAACTAATTGTAACAAATTTCATCACATCATATATTACCTATGTATAATTTGTAGTCACGCAATGATTTGTAAATACATTCTGCGGCAAAATTAGATATAAATGATATTTTGTAATTACTACATCTGAAATTTTTTAAATGGTATTTTACAATTATTCAGAGAGTACCGTATTTTATCCTTGATTTAATTGCACTTAGCTATAACGTCATAGTCACTGATATGTGTCTATAAGTAGCCGGTGATACTAGAGTGAGTGAAGAACATTAGAGCGTCCAATATCTTCTATGTAACTTTTCCTGGGCAAGGATCTGAAATAGTTGAATTCTTGAAAAATTAATCGCGCCCACAGTATTATTATAGCAATACAGTATTTACAGTTTTTCATGGCAGTTTTATTACGTAGTATCAAAATATTAAAATTTGAAGACAAATTTAAAATCTGATAAGCATTGAATAATTAATTTATGAATACGAACAAATTTCAGAAAAAAGCATGTGATTAAAAACAATAATCTCTCTAGGATTCTCATAAAGAAACAAATGCTTTGCAACATCAACAAACAATAATCCTATGCCTCACTGCAATAATGCTAATGACCTTAGCAGTCCAAGCAAATCATTGTTTGTTTTACGCAAAAAAAAAAACAAAGTAATAATAATAATTCACATAACTTAAATCCTGAACATTTTTTAATCTCATTTCATTACAAACTACTTCTGCAGTATCTGTGTTATCTGTTAATGTTTCAATTACTATTAAACTTGAATTTATGGCGTCAATAAAATATATGCAGATAACGTATTAGAAATTTCTTGAAAATATTGCAAAGCTCCGTACATTTCCGGTAGTGTAAATATAATTTGGTGTCCAAACTTTATTTTTCCAATATATGACATATGTATATACAAGTAACATTCTATATAAAGACAACGTATAACAGTTTAATTCCGCGTTATATTCGTATCAGTTGTCGAGGTGTGTCTGACAAGTTACCAGTTACCGGTTAGTAAAAGATACTGTAGGTAATCATTTGTAACAATAGATACAGTGCGATTGTGCCATTGTAAAAGATAACAATCTGAATATGGTAAGCACTTATATACTTTATTGTACACTGCTGTACAGAAGAAATACCCCTCGTCGCTTTTTTCTCTCTAAAATATATTAAAAATACTTTGCAGTTTGGATTTATTTAAATCAATGAAGCATTTTGCAAGCATAACTTGACTTTGCAGTTTGAGGTTCCCTTTAGATTTAATATTTGTTGTCAATCATAAAATGGTTTAAAAATAATATATTTTTTTGGTTCTTGCTTATGTGCGATGAACCATCATCACGATAAGATTTTTTTATTTATTTTTAACTGCGGAATTATTACCAACCATTGAAATTATAAAAGAAATTGTAAGGTATCAAAGCTACCTTTTTGTTGAGGTAGATGATCAATAAATAATTAATAAACGAATTATGCATATCGTTTATTGATTCTGATTAATTGTTTTTATATCATTTGAGTTAAAATGCGTACATTTTCATGCAATCATTTGGAGGCAAATTTTACCTTAACACGCTTAAAAATTACTCTGCTAATCCTAAAAACGTCTTAAATATTGTTATTTTTTTTGTAAACAAAACATTACAAGAAAATTGTGTTTTTTATAGAATACCTACTGCAATTTTTGTCTACATGACCATTTTTCATATTTTCTATTACGAAATTCGGAAGTAATATACGATTATGATTTTGAATGACATGTGATTTGAATGCTGCGTAAGAAAGGCTACTTCACGCGTAGTATTCAAATCACATAGCCATTCTAAATCGTGTAATTTTTATAAGAGTGATAATATAGCTGGTCTGTTTTCAATATTTGTATATTTATAAAATAAAGTTTTTGTTTAGAATAAAAAGGCGCTTTATCTACGCAATGATTAGTTTTTAATAGGAAGTTTTTTTTTTGCGAAATTACGTAATTTAGAATTTACATTTTTCCATTGTCACCACAAAATAGTGCAATATTTAACTTATCGTAACAGATTTTGTATTGTGCATATTTTTACGATGACAATTTTCTTTTAAAAAATCGTCAAGGCTAACTGTTAAATAAATGCCAGTTAAGTATTCATGTACTAAAATTAATTATATCCATGTAAAATTAATTACTATGATACTTGCATTGCACAAATATAGCTTTTTATTAGATATACATATTTTTTCTGTTCAGAGACAGAATATGATATGTTTAATTAAAAATTCTTTATGTTTAATTATCTATCGAGAAAGCAATTTTAAAATGAACAAAAAAAAAATGTGAGCTCATATTCGTTTCTTTCGGAAAGAATATAAAATATATATTCATTTTCGGATACAGATAAAAACAAAAACTATTAAAGACACACATACCTAATCTAAGATATAAAAACTATATCTTTAGAACTAATGTATTCCCCGGCATCGATTTGATTTTATCAATTCATATTTTAAATTTGATTTTTCAAAACTTTCGAAACTAATCAAAAAAATATAATTTTATGTATGTATAAAAGCGATTTAATATAATATTATCACGGAACTCGTTTTTGTTCATTAAACGAGATTATGTATGCAAAACAAGTACCCAAACGGTATGCAAGAAGAACTCAACGCGAAATAAATGATATATGATCAGAATTTATAAAGACCTTACCAGTTCAGTAGTCTCAATAATAATGCAGGTCGTAGCTTTAAAAATTTACATATCCACAAGTGAAAGTGAGTTAGTAGGGGAAGTTGTAATATAATTGAAGAGAGATCAGTGGTAACTATAACCCTTTAATTTTATGGAATATGTAACTTATCAAGTACAATGCTTTTGGCACAAGCGGTAATTGATTTAAAAAATAAATATTATTTTTCTTTGTTATAAAATATACCCATCTTATCCTTAATAAAATCGAAATTTAAAAAATAAATAAATAAAAGGTTTGAGTATAACCGAGCGTGTGGCAGTGCCGTTATTCATATGGCGTTTCCATATGGCTCTTCTGTTACAAGCTCTCAGGAACGGGCAAAAGTGGTAATTGAATTAATATTAATTAAAAATATGAATTGGTGTTAGGACCAACTAATCGTGGCCTTGTAGAAATTTGGAATAAATTAATTATTGGTGGAACTTTTTGTTTTGCAGAAACAAACCATAGCAACATTGGCTGTAGTCGTTCTTCTTATCACAACTGCGCAAGCCCAACAGATCCTGCAGGATTCTCGTCAATTGCCAGGAACCGATGGCAGCTTTGGTTTTCTTTATCGTACAGAGGATGGCATTGCTCACGGCGCTAAATCTGATCCGTCCAGTGGCGTCGTAAGTGGGAGGTTTACGTACAGCGATCCGACCGGATTTAAACTGAACTACAACTACGCCACCGCTTCCGTACCCAAAAGACAATCGCAACAACAAGCGTACCAACCGCAAGCGGTTACATCCGGGATAACTGAAGCTCAATTTATTTCAGATTCGCAAAATGAAAACGGAATCAGAAATGTACCGGATTATGATGAGATATATTGAATTTGTTTTAAATATATACTATAAATAATACGCGTAAATAATTTTTTACTTTATTTATGTCAGTCACAAAACGGGTTTTGTAAAACAAATTGAATCTAATAAACAATACTATTAACCGTGATGTTGCTCGAAGTAGTGTTTTTTTTTCACCCTTAAAATCCACTTAGTGCAATTCTGACATGTTTTGACACACCTTTACTGCAAGCTCTTTCACACAGATCGAATAATTAAGGAGTTACGCGCATAAATAAATTAAGTGTACCCTAACAGAAAAATATGTGCGGTTTTGAAAATAGAGAGTAAGTCATCATTACACTACGGTTTCTTTGATGGAGCGGCGAAGCAATTTAATATTGTATCATAACCCGTCTCACGCACTAAAACTGCGCCGCTTATATTATAATGCGAAGTATAAATGTGCGTATGAATTACTATAGAAAACATTGGGAAATAATTTTGTTACTTTTTTGTGCCACTTCGTAGTTTAAATACGAGTATATAAAATTAAGTTTGTTTTACTTTATGTATCAAACATTCAAGTGCGATAATTCATACAATACTTGTGGATTGATTAGGGCGACTAATTACGATAAATGAGGTTGTGGAATTTTTTGATGGGTGATTTAATTTATTGTCGTAAATCTTTTGTTTGCAATTTTGTTATAAAATTTTCAGATTGTTTTTAACCACGATGTAATTTAAATTATGTAGGTACATTTAAACTGTTGCTTGATGTTGTGTGTGAAAAAATTGATTAATAAAACAAAAAAGCGGCACTAACGCGAGTAAAGAGAAAAATATACGTCCAAAGAACTTACTTTTTACGGTGGAGAAAAAAGTAAGAAATGCAGTAGCGTTGAATAATATATTTATGTTCAAAGTTAACCCTCATTACAAGAAAAAATGTTTCATACAAAATAGTGTGCCGTAAAATTCAATATATAATAACAAAACAACCAACAAGTAAAACATACCGCCTTTTTGTTATCCTTACGGTCAGAAAAAATAAGTATTTGACAAAAGATACCCGCTGAATAACGATATTTAACTTCTTACTAATATGTATTAAGTAACATTTTGACCACAGCATGTAAGCTTCGACAGAGAACGTAAATAAAGATATAAAACAAATCTTATTTCAAATATAGTTCTTTCGTAAAAATACTTCTTTATTGTGAAAACAAGCTGATTCTACTTTATAATTTTCAAAGTTTCATTTTGAATTTGCTATATAAAAAATACATTATTATGTATTATCATTGGCATTATACTCAAGATTAAAATTTATTCCCATTGCGAGAAGATTTGTGTTTTTTGTCCTATCCCCCATAAAATAGTTACTCTACATACATAGAGTGAACGATGTTAGACTGCTCCTGCATGCAATAATATAATCATAATCTAATTTTTTGACAATGTTTTCTGAAGTCCAGCATTAGTGTATTTCTGCGGATTCGATTTTATTAATTTTCTCGTTCATGTGAAAAGATCTTAGAACTAAATGTATTTTAAATACAAATTACCCTGTCAGATGTTTATCTACCTGCCTCAATAATTTCTATTATTAGTTGAAAACGCCGACAAAATTTCGGCTTTGTGTGGAAAAAATCAAAAAGTTATTATATGTAACGTAATATAGTTACGGGTACAAAAGAATAATCACGGATCGGTAAATTCGTAAGAAGGAAGTTAGGAGCTTATTATTTCTTCGTAGGCACTTATAATTTGGAAGTAGTTCTGAAACAGGTTTTTGTTTTTTTTATATATGAAAAATGATTGAAATATTCTGTGACAGCATATAAAAATATTAGTAAATTCACTCCACTGTTGGCGTTTAGATGTTTTTCAGCTATGTTAAGCGAGAGTTAACTCCGTCCTCAATTTTACTATTACTGATACTCAAAGCTGTGCTTGCTAAGAACATGGTGGTCGATTGCGCAGCATGTATGTCCAAAATATATTTGCGCTTTATGAGATGAGTAGTACATTTTTTTTGTGATTTAATTTAACAAAAACCAAAATTGCATGCTTTTCCATAAAAATATTGTAACTATATCTAAAAGTCATAAAACACCTTTAAACTCAATTTAGAAAAGAAAAAATATGCACATTTAAAATTCTAAAATCAATATTGTCACGAATCTTAGTTCATTTTGTTCAAGTATTTAAAGTAGTTGATAGAAGCGGTATCCATGAATAGAAAATTATAAAACTACCAGTTGGTGAATGCAGTTATCCACGAGTCAAAAGATAAATACCAACATTTTTCTGCTACAGTGAGTTCGTCTATTCTTTCTTTTCGTAATGTTATTTCTTTTTCTGTGTGACAGTTTGACAAATTGTCAATCTCTGTTGGCAAAACGAATACAAAAATATAATGATGTCTTAAGAAATAGCTTTTAAATATCACTATTATAAATATATATAACAATACTATGTGCTGTTCGTATCGTGTATATAAATTTTTTTATATATGTATGTCGATAATTATGTATTTATATAAGATAAATAAATTTGTTTTTATAATCTCTAAAATTATTTTTGAAATTCAGGTTATCTATAAATATTAGGTATCAATCCACACTGAAAAATGAATTTCTTTCGAAAATCTAAAAAATTAGAAAATGATGAAACAAAAATATAAAAAAAGCGTTTTTTTCAGGGCAAGGAAAATGAAATTGTTCTGTTCACTATTTTCAAACACACGATTAACACATGAATCTCAAACTAGTGGCCTGTTTGGCATATAAATTTTGAATTTTATATGAAAACCTCAATCAATATTTAGAAGTCAGGTCGCTTGATTTAAGAAATTTCTCTAGACTTGACACTGGCAAGATTTGTAGAGGGTCCGTTATTGAGCCCGCGGTTCAAATGAGTTTGACGCCTCTGGATTAAGATATTCAGGATTTATTACAACAAAGGAAACGTACAATTCAACTTAATAAGTTTCCATGGTTCATTTTCCGCACACTTCAAAGTGCCGAGATTTCAGTCAGCGAATCAATTGTATTTTCAAAGATTTAATATAAAAAATCATGACAAAAAATATGAGTTGATACTAGAACCAGATTTCCCTGGAAGTTAACAGCCTTACGAAAAAAGTACCACCGGTTTCGACTAGCCGATTAACAACAAAAAAGTATTAAAACAAAGCCCTTATAGCTTTTAAACACATAATTTTATAAAATCTAAACACCCCACATGGCAATTTTCATGCTTTGTTACCTTTAAACAAAAGCCAAACATGCCCGACATATTCTTATGTTTATTAATGTTTGTTGGGGCGAGATTCCACTCATATGTTGCCAGTCATTTGAGTAGGTACTCAAAAATAATATCGTTTATTGTTTCAATAAATGTTACAAGTTAGCAAGTATGTTGTTAATGTAAGTACTTGTCAGTATTTTATTTAAATAATAATATAAAAAGAAACAGTAACGTATAAATCGATGCATTTCTCATATAAGTTGTGCGTACTTAATGCATCGATATTCTTTTGTCAACCGCATTGCAATTGTTTTGTATGTGAAATGTTACGTGATTTTTTGAAAACAATAAACCAGAACTAAAGGTGTTCGGTGTAACTGCAGTATAATTCTGTTTTAAAATTAGGGATGTAAAAATTGCGTTGCGGCAAATCAATTTAAAATTGCGAAAAAATGTTCGCGTAGTGAGCGTTTTCATCAATTGAGCCTAACACAAAATAAATTAAAAGACATTGGTCGGTTCAAAAACAATAAATTCGGTAACTGCTCAAGCGATTTTTTCATGCTAGAGGAGACATTTGGAAAGGTTTTAGGCTATATCTCAATTATGCTATCATTACTTATGGCAACGGCATGTAAAAACGGCCAGTTTCTAATAATGTGTGTTGTCTTACGCCTTATAAAATAGCTGCTTTTCATTCTGTATATCGATCGTTAAATGACCCATTACAGACCAATTGCAAGAAGCGAGTGGTCATTTAGTTCCGCTCACCGGGTGCTAATGTAAATTTCAATAACAATTTAATATTTATCAAGTTGCTATTTTAATAATAAATACAGCAAAATTCAATCAATCTTCAAGCTGGGCGCAAATCCGGGATCTTGTACACAATACAGAAACGGACCTGTCTAAATTCATGCGACCACGCTCGGTTCATGTGTTTGCTGGCTAACCCGCAATACTTATATGTAATGTGAACAATCCAGCACCTTCTACCTATAACATAATATTAGAAGTAAAATTTGCTGCACAAGTGAAATGCATAAGTGTCGTTATGCAGAAATCTACTACATAATTTTTTCAACAGCATCTTGTTTGTCTTACAATGAAGTTAATTTAATATAATAGTACCAAATTTTGCACATCCTTGCCGTTGAGGTACTTAATATTTTTGCATGTTACGTCGCAAACAAATTCAGCTGTTTTTTTTTGCTTTTGGCGGGAAATTAACCACATTAGTATAAAAATCAATGTGTTAAATCCCACGGGAACGCACGTTTTCAACGTTGTGACTCTTCTTTTTTCTTATAATTATTAAAAGACACGATGCGGGCATTTGTTTTTCACATAAAAGACACTTGAATGTCGACACGCATCAAATTCCCGCCTGTGTGACACTTTTTCAAGTGTTGTAAATTTTTTTCATTGTGGTGACGCGACGGGAAATGTGCTTGTATTGATTGGCGTCAAGCTGAGATACAAATGCAAAGTGGACTTTATTATTACATAACTGTAAAGTGTTTATTCTCTATCTTCAAAATTACTTACAATTAATTTCGATACTTGAATTGTTATTACTGTACCGTTTCTAAGTTAATTCAGAAATTCGTGCGATCATTATATATAGAATGTATGGTATAAAACAACTCAAGTTTGACAATACCATAGGATACTTTTTTTTCTCTATAAAATTACAAAATTTGTTTCGGAGATCTGGTGAATGAATTATGGTACAAAGTGTCAAAATTCTAACTATTTGCGTGTACCCATTTATCCATTTATTTATCTGTAGTCTGTACGGATATATTTATTTAGAAGAGAGGAAAAGTGCAGATTATAGACACTGAGATTATTAGCGTCTATATATATTTAAACAAAGCATAAATTATATTGGAAGTTGTAAGCTTTCAGGACTAATTTAAAGTATTTTAAAATCACCTGTATAATATCGAAGATTAAGAAAAGAAGGATGCGGGAAGTAGAAGTCATATGTTTTCATATAATTGTTTACTTTTTTATATTTTTTACATAGTTGTAAAAGAACTCAAATGCCAAACTTCCGCACTTCAATTCCGTACTATTTGCTTTGTAGATATATTATGCCGCTTTCAAACTGAAATGTGTTTATTTCAAATATTAATATCGATAAATTATAAATGCCACATTGATTTCTGAAGTACACTTTAGTTTGTGGTGAAAAGTTAGATTCACAGCGATACAATCTAAATTCTAAATCATCTGTAATTGATATAGGTATACCATAATACAGATGCAATACCTATATTATTCGAGTTTCCATTATATTTTATTAGCGAAGTCTACTATGTTTCTTTTAAATTAACTAACAATTTATGGGAAATACAGTATAGTTGTACCGTTTTGGAAAAATATGCAATTTCTACGCATGAAGATATTTAGTCTAAAAATATAAATACATATATGTAGTATAATTAGTGCTTAGGTCTCTTTTCGCCAAACGTAATATCAAAGTATAAGAATTCCAAATAACATATTTCTTTCACATTGTTACGAAAAGATTGACACAGGTTGCTATGAAAGAATTTTTCTTTAATAAAAACATCGAGTGACAATAGGTTGCCAAGGGGTTAAATTTTGACTGTCGATTTTTTAATTTTGGACTGGAAAAAAATGTTAAAAGCGGGATGTTTGGATAAAGCATCTGTATTCTTGATAAGGTGTTATAATCAAGTTCTCATTTCGTTATTTGTCTTATTATCTCGTCTCGAATATCGCCTAAAGTTTGAATTTGCAAAGACCATAATAATTGTAATTTAACATTGATAAATATATAAGTATGAATATTTTGTGATGCAGCTGAGAAAAAGGCCTCATTATTTTCAAAATACGATGCTCAGTAGCTTGTCCTTCGAAAGGATTGTATTATTGCTAGCATTTCAAAGATACGTTATGCAGAGATCATTATCCTCAGTTAAGAACTTTGTGTTGAAAATGATGTTATATGATTTTAAAGGATTTAGGATTAAAGCGGTGTGAAAGTCAAAGTAAAAAAATATACTTTCAGAATAAGAAAAAGATACCAAAACTACCAAACAATAAGCTACTTTTTATCTCAAAGACAAAAACGGTCGTATGTCGGAAATTTACAGTAAAGTTAGAGGAGTTGTCAAAAAAAAAATGCACCATATTAAAAACGGTTGATAAAGTATACAAACCGTACATTTCCAAGAGAACGCATTTATGCATCTATTTTTTTCTCAAATTTATCGAATAGTTATCAATAGTTATCCAAGCTAGTGCTGGGAAACTCATATTAGATTCCTGAGAGGGGCAGGGGGAAATGGAACACGATTTTTTTCAAAATAAAACTCAAAACTATTAAAAAACGGTTTTGTTTAATCACTACACATACTAATGCTACAATTTTATAATAGATACGTAGGTACTACCTACAAGACACTGATGACCTTAGCTGTTGCGCGTCTGTAATCTACAATCTTCTTCTTCAGGTACAATAATATTATTACCTATAGTTTTGTGGTAAACTTATTTGTTATAAAAGTTATAAGCAAAGCATGTAGCGATGTCGCTGGTAATTATGGCGTTTTCATGAATTTCTCTATATAATAAGCCCCCTCCCTCCCGTTTACAAGCTCTACACTGTAAAGTAATAAAAGTATCATTGTAATTTTCTATTCATTATAAAAGAAAACAACAAAATATGAATTAATAGTAGATCTAAATAACCCTCACTTTTGGTTTGAACTGCATCCAGTGTTTTTGATAATATATTTTCGATAAACATTGGTTTTCAATGAATTAATAGAAAAAGTTAACAGCGTAAGAAATATTTTAGCGTCATGAAAAATATTCCTTCTCCTTGTAACAAAACTTTATAACAATGTTTGTTTAAAACATTTCTTTATTCTGAAAAATCAACATTATTATTTTGATTTTAATATTTTTAGTAAACATATCAAAACGCAAGTAGAAAGTAAACATGCAGAACTGATCTACAATATACAAAGCGACATTCAACTATGTCTGCGCGGAATGAACACGTGTGATTGGTCGACATTCAGGACGTGTATTATTGTTATTACGTAACGCATGTAACTTCTAACGCGATTATCCTTTTAAACGCTAAGGATTATGTTTTTTTACTGCAGCTACTATACAAAACGCCTCTCAATTTAGATATTTTGTCCTTGCGGTATTAAAAATATGGCTGACATGTAGCCATTGTTTGGGTGGAAGCACTTCTTTACTGTTATAATATAGAATGTGATTGTGTCACCTAACATAAATGACAAATATTCGACGTTTATCTACTACTAGCTGTCGCCCACGACTTCGTCGGCAGTGGATTCAAAATATATAGCCAAAGACACAATTTTCGCCTGTATTGAAAAACTACGTTTTAAAACATGTACCTTTCCCAAATTTCTCAGAGACTTGAATCAATAGTATATAGATATAGAAGAAATGGATTATCCAAACTCCATTTTTTCAATGACCTTGCAACATGTGAGTCAATCAGGCAGATACAATTTTTATATGATATACAGATTTATTTTAGATAACAAAAAGAGGGAACGTTCCTTATAAAAGATAGGTGTATTTTTAGTTTTTGCTTTAGGTGAAGTATAAATTATAAATATTTTTTGCACTTATCCCCATAAAAAGTTGATTTATATAGGCACGTAAAGTGATCTATTACGCACTGTGCCAATTCCATAGTAAATCACCGTTTGGCTGTCAGTTTTTTTATAAGTATGATGTTTGGTCAAAAGTGAACTGTTAAAAATTGTTTAAATTGAAAACTATTTTATAGGAGTGAGTAGAGCAAAATATAAAATATATAGTTCGTGCGTAATTTAACTCGAGTGACTGCTAAAACTTGCGGAGTTCGTTTTAAATATAACGTCACCACTCGCCGTAATATAATCCATTACGATACCAGCTATATAATCTACTATTTTACGTATTTAAGTTTAAAAAGGTCACATTCTAAAATTCAAATCGACTTATTTTATAGACAGATTGACGTCGAAACCATTTTAATACACATATAGAAATGAATGTGTATATATACCTACATTTAATATGATATAGGGTGTCTATACAGAAGGATAATGTATGGTTAAATAATGAAGTCCCTAATGTATGAAGTGTTGAAAAGGCACTACAAAAGCCGGGTCGTCACCGCCGTTTCTACGTTAGGTATATGAATTGTATTATATACTTACCACCCTTACATTTAGCCCACGACAACGTTGACTATAATATTATATATGGGCCGAAGAGTAGTGCAATAAGCTAACCAAATTTTTTTCAAAAATTAGTTGACTGCATCACCGCCGAATAGGGTTGTCCCGTCTATCAAAATTTTATAATTTTGAATAGCGCATGTTTTTCCTTATACATAAGGACAAAATACAAACCAAATATTTCGTTCTTATTTTCCTCCTCTTAATTACAAATAAGAATTTGAAAAATGTGTTTATTTCAATATTTCCAGAGGTGGTAGACTGTGTTATTTTAAGCAAAAAATTTATAATAATTTTTAAAAATAATATAGTGAACTTGTCGCTACTACTTTATAAAAATGGCATCTGTGACAAATTTGAAATCTTTCACAACAATGCACCATATTCGACGTCACTTCATTTATAAATAGATCACTTATCCTTTGTAACTCTAAAATCACGGTACATATCAAAATACACTACTCGTTTCACAATTAGAATGCATGTTTGTAGCGTCAGGGACTTCATTGAATATGATTGACACTGCACTGTAAAAATATTGTGGTGTAAGCCGGTTCGAATGGTGGAAGTGCAGAGATACATACAGCTGTAGCACATAGCGGTTACAGGATTATACCAGCATTGAAATCTCCACTGCTTTGTTATCTGCGAAAGGGATGGGCAATTGTAAATATAACGTTTCGCGGCACACTTAAAATATAATTACAAATATGTTTTGTTTACCCTGTTTCAATCCATCGTCCCAACATTATTATTAAATATAATAATGTGAAAAAAAAAATCCATATTTCAATTTGTAATACAAAACGCGTGAACTATGTTTCAACAATATCATCTGAGAATGGTTTATTGAAAAAAAATCCTTTCATTTCAGATATACAATTTGAGTGCGCCTTCTGCCCTAAATTTAGATTTAACGAATTCTGCTAACCGGCGGTATTGTGAAATATTCATAGTGAAATTAACAGTTTTTCCATCCTTGACATGTTAGTTTGAGAACAAAAAGGGGCACATGAAGGCTATAATAATGTGGATGTGTGTCGCTTTAGTTACAGGATTCACTGACAAATTGGCATTTGGTCGGAAGCCACTATGATGCCAACTGACATATTGCCTATTGTGTTGCATTTTGTTGAAATAGACGTAAAAATATGTACTCTTAAAACATACGACTTGCAAAAAATACAGTATTTACACAACAGTGGTCTATATTTACTAATAGTTACATATCGTAATATTAAGTATGACCAGTAACCAATATTAAATACACCAAGAACTGAAATGGCTGTGAAATATTCGGAAAAATCCATTGTCCAATATAAAGCTTTTTTTTCATTCACTGAATAAGACTCAGCGATCGATAATTAATTTTGTTGTTTTTCAATTTATTTTTGTGTTTTAAAAAGCCAATTTTTCCGAATTTGTGCGAATTATTTTTTAATAACCAATTTAAAATCCAATTGATACTTTCACCAGTTTCTAAATCGGAACCTATAGGAACAGCTATAGAAACGCCATATAAGCAATTGCATCGCTACTAGCTCGATTATTCTCAAGCTCAAAGTCATATAAAATGTAATTATGTAAACAAAATTCTGAATGAAACTGATTTTGAATATACGTATTTTGATGAGAGAATTTCATGCTTCTTTAGCATTTAGGTTAGACATATTTGTACGATGGTTTAGTTCTGCGAAGCCTATGCACAAACAATTCATAAATAACAATAGAGAGATCAACAATGCCTTCAGGCGAATGTTAAGTTTTTGAATTGATAGAGCTTCAAGGCAATCGACGTCATATGCAGTGATTATGGGTGGAATATTATTTTGCGTCCGACAAATTCAGTTGTAACACACGTCAAATTGATAGGGTGGAGAGGATTATTAATCTCATTGCGAGGTTTAGAATTTGTATAGCTTATTAAATGCAGTTCGATGTTTGAGGTAAAAAACGACGTTAGGATGAAATGTCAGTTAATTTTTATGGAACCCTGAAAAAAATACAGAAAAATTAGCTGTCAAAAATATTGGCACCTTTTTCAAGAATAGTCGTTATCAACCAGAATTTTTAAGAAATATTAAATAAAGACTTGAGGTCAAAACAAAATGGTTTGGTGAAAAACTTCACTTGTCGAAATATGAATTTATACGGTCATAAATTAGCTTAAAAACATTTACCATATCTTATAAACTATGCCTGAAAATATCGCGAGTTAATTATCAGGGATATCAATTCATATTTTCAATTTGTTACGAATCAATTTACATCCAGAAATTATCCAATAGTTTAAAAATTATGGGAAATAAGAAAATAATAAACGTAATCTTTCATAATATTGCTTTTAATTGTGCTTAAAAACTTAACTACAACATTATTTTATAATAATTCTTTTCTAAAAATAAAATAAAAATCTTTTCCATAAAAAAAATAAAAATAAATAGTTTCTAAGTACACGATTTTTACGTGAATTTTTCTAGGTTGTTTGATATATCCATTTAAATACAGTAAAACAAAACATACGCGTGGGGACTAAGATTTCACGCACTCATGACTAAAGGGAACTATTTTAAAAATGAAACTAAATTAATATAATTTTTTCTATAGGTTTGCGTCTTATTTAGACTATTATTTGAGAAAATAAATTTCCATTTAGTGCGGTTTAATTCAACATATTATATTTATTTAGTCGACCTCTAAACTATTGGCCAATTCAACAGCTGCAAGGGATCGCATATTCATGAGAACAATTCGTAAGTTTGTAGTCAACTAAATAGTCGGCAAGCAAAAAAATCTCTGTTTTTTGGAAAACCTAAATTCAATTAATATTATAATCTACGTAAATTATATTCTATTATTGTGTTTTTTTCAAGATAATATTATATTAAATCTAATTTACTGATTTAGAAAAACATATGAAAAGTTGGCTGGAAAATGATATAAGAAAAGTTCAGCGATGTTTTGTTTTTAGTATTAGCACAATATTAATTTAATATTTTATTAATAAAAATCTTACTACAACTAATAATAAAATCCTTAAGTATTTACATATTTTATTGATAATTGATATTTAATTATAAAGACGCAAATTATTGCATTTTGTAGATTAAACTTTGAGATCACAGTATAAAGGCATCTTTAAATAAACTACAATATATTGATAATCATTCTTTCATGAAATTGAAAACTATATTTACATTATTGAGAGTAGTTATTAGATTATCTTTGAATCTTTGTTTGATTAATTATTTTTCTTCGCACATTAGATAAAAGCTTCGAAACTAAAAAACAAATATTTAAAGCATCGTTTATACTTTTACTACAGTATCATGGTAGAAATAATATTATAAACACTTGTTTATAAAGATTTTAGATTTGACTATTTACACGAGCTTAATTATATTTAGAGTTCTGTCTAAATTTGAAAATAAAGCTTCAAATTAAATTGTGTTTAATAACCATCATAAAACAAAAAATAAAATAACAAAATTGTTTTTCCGTCTAAGTGATGAAAAGTAGCATCAAAATGCATTCATTCAGGTGATAAAAAAATATTACTAAAGGAAATTTTCCTTAAATAAAAGTTTGCTTTAAATTACTGATATTTAAAGGTCAATTAATCGCACGGACTCCATATTGTGTCGTGTATTTGTAGGGTTAAAGCACCGATTGTCGACCACATAATATATTTGTAATTGACATAACAAATTATTATAATATTATAATATATAATAAAGAAAATTGTGTTTTCTTTTTAAGTCTATACTGACCTATCTGCATGGAAAGAAAAAAATTATAATTTACAAGGCAATCAGTCTACAACTCCCTTGCAAATTAATATTTTTTTATTGATCTCCACGCTTATAGATGTACTGTATGAAACTATAAATAACAATCTTAATATTTTTCTTTATTATATATTATTTTATGTAGATGACCGGGAATTGGCACATTTACCCTATTTCGAACTGAATGCTTGCAATGAGAAATATTTTTCTATATTCGTTAAAACATGTAACGTTTTAGTGTAAGTATAAACGCACTCGTATAGAAATGTTAAATTAAAAATGTTTTTGTTTTCTTTTGGTAGACCCATGTATATGCGGACTGCATAAATCTGTTGGTACATCATAGCACAATATAAAAAATGTAATAGTATAATATATTTCGGATTTTATTCACCAATTTTTTTATAATGATCGTAAACAATATTGTCTATTCTCGTATCACCAATTATTGTTTTGAAAAATAATTCAACAATTGTTCTACTAGAAATATACTTGAAAGCCGGTAGTAAAAGCATAAGTTGTCCAAACCTTTTCGATTCATGATCTGGATAAATTGTGACTATATGTGATTGTAACGCCAATTTTGATTGGTGGCACAATATTTCAACTGACTTAGCAGCCGTTAATTTCTTGACTTCTTCAGTGCTTGTGGATGACGAAGACGGCTGCTCGAAACTTGTTTTGAATAAAACAATTGCTCTCAAAAAAGCGTATTCGCTGTTGTCTATACTATAACTGCATAAGGTCGCTAAAATATCTTCGAACCTTTTTAGTTCATGCAATATTTGGGTATTGTGCAGGTTAATTAATGAACGCCAGCATGGCGCGAAAGATAAAAACTGAGAGACACCAAGAATAAATAAATCTTTCCATGTGTCTCTTAAAAGTGTCTCTTTGTCTTCTTCTGGTAAAGACGTGAATGCGGGAATTTTTTTGGCCCATCTTATATTGTCGAATAAAATACGAGCTGCTAATTCTCGTATTGTATCAGCTGTCATCATGGGAAATGTTGGTGGAGACGGTGGTAATATTGGCGGAAACTGAAAAGAAACAAAAAAAAATTTAAACTTTTGGATAAGACAGCTACGACCGCAAAATCGTCATTAATTTTAGGATGCTTAGGCTGCAAGCTTATAGAAAAGTCTGTGTAACAACTCAACAAATTTTGGATTGAAAAGTTATAGAAAAGTCTGTATATTACGGTCTTGCGGATGTAAACTAAGAGTTTTGGACTCGTGCTACTTTTGTCAGTTCGATATGTGAACAATACTATTACAAAGTTTTTGAAAATAATTAATTCACTGTTTCGAGTTTTAATGTTGAAGATTTGTTTAAAAAAAAAATTACCTTTGCAAGCGCATTCCCAGTAGGAACGAATGGCGGGTTTGGAAACAATCTCATCGGAATTGTTGGTTTGGGAACAACCAAGTTAAGTGGTGCGAGATAAGGTGGTGTCGGCATCGACGGTGGTATCATCATGTCGGCCGTCAACATGTCGATTTGACGCTTTATTGTCGAATGACGCGGACCACGTTCATGTTGCACAGCTAAAAGGTAGAAAAAAATAGGTATTATTTCCATAAAAATATACTATACTTTCAAATACTTTTTAAATGGAACTTCCGAATCAGATATACAATCGCGGTACTGGTAGAAAAAAACCCGCTAACATTTATGACACTAAAACATAAGTGCCCTAGATAGTAATTACTTAAAACTGTTATGTCACTTTTATCAAGCAGTTTTAAACAAACACACATTTATTTCATAACAATAAATTGTTAAGGTTAATGAATTGTCAAATTATATTTTCATTTACTTATTTAGCGTTTCAAAAAACCTTACCATCTTTGTTCATGCCAACCATTTGACATTTTTTGAGTCTGCAAGCACGACACTGATTGCGATGTGTTTTGTCAACGACGCACATCCCCTCGTCCTTAGCCTTGCATACGTATTGCCGGTTTCGTCTAATTGACCTCTTAAAGAAACCAGCGCAGCCATCACAGGCGTAGATACCGTAATGTTTCCCAGATGAAAAATCTTGGCACACCTCACATGGAATGTCCAAAATGCGACCTGACAAAAAATAATTCAGTTATAAATCCTAAGTTTGTTAAAGAAGAATGTATTTTAAATAAAAACCAATTTGAATTTTGCAAAAAAATGGCAGTACTGCATCTTTACTATCATTCCCAACTGAAACGAAACCTAATCTATGTTCTAGATCAGCGTTTCCCAAACTTTTTTTCTGATGGAACAAAACCTGCAGCGGAACACCGTGGTTACTTTGTAGAGTGGGTTTCAGACATTTTTTAACTTGACGCGTCATCCAAAATCATCAGAACTTTATATTATCAATTTTTATAATTTTGCGGAAATTATTTGTTGACTTTCATTGACAAATAGATTGGGAAACGTTACTCTAGAATCTAGATAGCAGTTTTATAGAAATTTTAATGTTGTTGAACTAATCCAGTATTTTTAATTATCTGATCGCTCACAGTACAACCAAGTAAATAAAATGAATAACAATATAACGTATGCTTGTCGGATTTGGTCCAGTTGAATGCTACACGGAAATATTTTTACTCCTGAACTGGTTAACTTGTACGCAAGGACTAATTGCTTTATGTAAATAAAGATCATTTAATATCGTTATTATTTATTTACGACTTGATCAGATATTTAACTAATTACAGTCACATAAGAATTTTGCTATAATTGAAATAAAACTTTTATTTTTTATAAAAACAAACCCCAGAAATAACACAATGAAATTCACCTTACTGCAGTCACAAGGAATTATTAGATCGCTTTAAAATTATTTCAATGGAACTTGTTGAAGAAAAGGGAAAAAATGAACATCAACTTCCTGTGTTTTGTTTGTTCGAATCGTTGCGATATTGTTATATGTTCATTTTTCGTCAAGTACCAACGTAAATCATAATGACATTTGATATTCAGTTATACCACCATTGCACTGTACATTTGGAGGTCATGTATGGGGGCGGATCTGCTATAAAGAATGAATGAAAAGGACTCTGTATTATAGGGGACGTTCTACACATTTCTATTATAGCGTCGTGTTTTATTTGAACTTATTAAAATATAAAATGGCTGAAGTTGTAGCGACCGTTTGACATGAAAATCAAGATTTGGTTAAATATTAACCAATTAAGGTAATGGTTTTTGAAGTTATACTTCTTTCGAAGCGTTATGAAAAAATGATAAAATGAATTTTACGATAATATCAAAATTAACAGGATGAAGTGGCTCACAGGAAAAGGCTACCAACAGAATAAAGGTAGTGACTATGTCCTCATGCACATAGCGCCTAATAGCTATATGCTCATTCCAGCCCTTTTATTAATTTTTCTTCAAGAAATTATTCGCATGCAATTTAATTTTAAAAATCTCAAAGAAGTATAATTTCTACCGCGCGTACCTAACTATACGCATCCATTTTTTTATCTAGAATATACGCACAAAGTTAAAATAACGCAATATATATGGCAACACTTATGATCTCACCTATAATATACAATTTGTGATTACATTTACTTATATCATATCTGCAATTAGAAAATAAAATCATTCCATATTAATTTTTCCTTAGATCTCATTAGTAAAATTATTATGAGTTACGTTTACAGATCAAAGATCATTTATGTATACATATAATTTGTCAATGTGTATAACATTAAGAAATAGACATACAAATAAAGGAAAAAAATGGAAGTATATTAAGTAGAACAATATTTTTAAGCCCCAAAAATGCGCAATAGTTCAATATATCATCAAAGATATCCATATTAAAAACTAGTAAAGTATTAATGTTTAGAGAATTAAAAAATACACTGGTTGATTGTAATCGCGATTAAACAAGGGTGGCAGACTGTATTAGAGACCGGAAACAACTAATAGGAAATTAACCCTATATGTGTATTATTATATTCTTCCCTTTAAATCACCTACTAACGCTTAATATTTTATGATACCTGTATTTTAATATCAGAATAATTCTTCATAATATAATCATATATTATGTATACATAAATACAAATGGCCAAAAAACAAGACCGCTATTTCAGATTTTTTTTAATATTTTCAACACTTTCAAAAAGTTTACTATAGCTTTATTTTGTGTAATACTGCGCAAAAACGTATACCATTTAACTTATTAAATAGTGAATAAACTTTTCATTAAACTTTTTTAAAAAACAAATACGCGCTTGATAAACATTACAAATTAGACATCTGCTATCTCAGAGTTTTAATGCCAAAAGGCTGTGTGAAGTTTGAGGGTCGAAATTTTTTTTTTAAATTTTTATGCTTTAAACAAATTAAAGTACTACTGATGGATGATTATATTATAAAATAGATAATGTTATATTTGAATTATTAAATATAGTTGAACTAAACCAACGTGCAATTTTTTAGATACAGTACCCTAAAAGACAGAGCTATAATAATTAGAAATTGTCAAAGTTCCGGTGAAAAATTATCTACGGAATGATTTCCTAGATTATCTAATAGAATATATGAAAAACGATTCGTAATATTATGATCATATGTCGGGGGTGGATTTTAAATTTTAAAGGGTTGCATTTAAAGAGATGAATGTGCGAAATAGCAAGTAAAACAATGTGCTTTGGGAGCTTACTGTGATGCATATACATATAATTTTAACATAACCAGATGTATATACTGAATTATCGTGGGAATCTGTGGCTAGATGAAAAAACAATTATTTATTCAAAAAATGTATAGTAGAAAACTATAATTTATGAATAACTGTGGAAATAACTTTAAACCAGCACAGCAGATAACATAACTCCAGGACCGACCTCATTTAATAAAATATAATTAAACTTTGAACGCCTGTTTCACTTTTACTTTTGAGTTGTGATAAAAAAGTTACTTGAAATATTTGTTCGTCTATTTGATTTTTACACGCTTTTAGAAAAAAGAATCCACTTAAAAATAATTCTGTATAAAAACGAACTGTACATCAATAGGTATAGCAACTGCTTCATTCACAGATGATCGTAGGTTCGATCCCGGTGGTTGGCGGCATTATAATTTTCTTTATCAACTATTTTTATATTCCACCTATATTTATTTATACATTTTTTCAATATTAATATTTCATCAAATCAAACTAACGATTTTAGAGTTGTTTCTCGCAGGGGCAGACTTTCTCGCAGGTGGAGAGTTTCTCGCGTAGCTGCAAGACAGCGTTTTTGCGATGCGTGTATGTCCGCTCTCTATAGTCGACGCGACTAGAAGTTTCATTTTGGTAGTGGTTAGTGTAAAATATAGAGTCTCTATTTTTAAGTTATAATTCTAAAGTCACTATTATACGATCTAACTTTTTTTATGAATCTGGAACTAAAAGTGAAGTTTTCTCACATTATAGAATGTGGAGATACCAAAGAACAACCACTTTGCTTTAAAAATACAAGTAGTGTTATTTTTTATACAAATATAAGTACCATCATAAAATAGTCAGTAAAAATTAAAATGTATCGTAAATTCTTTTGAAAGAAATCATGAGAATATTTGTAGACAAACTTGTTCACGCCTCTACGGCATCCTGACAACCCCTATTGTTGAAAACACCACTTAAAATACAAAAGAATTTATTAGCAAAAGACTATTTACAGGAAAGTCTAAATGCCGATGTACTAATAGTCAGATTATGAAAGTGTTAATATCAACAAAATTATTTATTTAAATAATTTGTATTAATTTTGTTTTATGTAAAACTCTATTATCTATTTCTTTGTCACGTCAGTCTAAAATGATTTTTGAGGTGTCATTTTATTCATATTAGATTTTTAACAGATTAAAAAAATGAGTTTGTCAATTAATGTACCAAAATAATTTTTGAATCGGTTCAGTAATCCGCGGACAACAAACTTTTGTATCTTTAATATTTTTATGAATTCAACGTTAGTTCTATAACAGGGCAGATTTTATATCACAAAAAATATTCTTAAGCTAGTATTTACAAATTACATCATTTGATAAATTATGCAATACCATAAATATAAAGCTGGATATACAATACAAACATTCGAAGTTTTTCTCCTTATAATTTCAGAAAAGGATTAATTTTTTATTAGCGTATACCTAATTTTCTGCAGAAAATGTATATTATGGATGTTTATTAATAATTTTGTAAATTTTTAATAACAAACTTTACTAGTATTACAGTTTTTAATTGTTTTGATAATATAAATGTTTGTTCACGGATTGTGGTTTGGTCATTTTGCTTGCATTAGTCTATAGGAAACTATTTTCAAGTTTGGATAAATTAATTTTATGGAGAGACGTCTCTGTAAACAAATATTTTGAAAACGTGGCTTCCCGTACACTCAAAGAACATGAAAAGTGGTTTCACTTCCGTTTTGTAAATTAGTTAAACAAATCTGAAAAATGGCTGATGTTTCTATCGTCTTAAATTGTGGTTAAAAACGGCTTTAGATCATATAAACTACAAAATAAACATAAAAAAAATCGTTTCAATGAAATACATATTAATAATACTGCCCGCTCATGAATCAAATCATGCATGTACATGGCGTAAAAAAGTGGGTTTTCAATCAAATAAACATTGCTTGTCAATAAAAGTCATATAGTTGAACGCCTGGATATTTAAGAGTTAAAAATCATGTATAGATGCAGTAAGATTTTTTTTTTCAATCGCTTATTTAAGGTGGTATTTTTAACGATAGAAGACGGTTTTCAAGTAAAATAAGTTCTTAAACAGTACTATTCTAAAGAAATGTTGACTAATCAAAAAAATTGCCAGCTATTAATACTGCTACCAAAAAAATATATATGATAAATCATTGTTAAAAGTCTTACTTTGTGATGGAGGCGATTTATTTTGCATTTTGTCTGAGCTTATCAGTTCATTTGATGACTGAGAGGGGCTGCACAAAGACGTTTTCATTTTTAACATAAACATAAATCCAAATTTCACAATCACTTTTCAAACACAAAAAAAACACTAGATATTTAAAACTAGTCACTTTTTAATTTAATTAGTAGACCGAACTATTTCATGCACTTTTCTTTCAAAATTTAAAAATAATGCTTTACACCAACCACTTTCTAAAATAGTGACATTTGAAATGAACTTTTAATCTTTTCAGTTTTAAGTCGTAACTTTTAGTGACGTTACTGACTCTATGACCGGACTTATATAAAAGCTTTTGCAAAATGCATGTTTATTCACTCGTTCATTGAGAAAATTAACCCTACATTTATATTATATCTCCTTTTCGCCTACTATAAGTGTATGCTACCATCCCGTTCTATTTTATAATTCATATTATTCTGTAATATATTTGTATGTGTTCACATATCATAATGATGATCCCTACTTTTGACTTGACACTTTAAAAGTTTTTTGACCCCTCATTCCTATTGGTTGAAATACATCTCCCACTTTTTTGCATGAGGGTTGGTCTGACGTTAACACCACCCTGTTAACTGAGGATGGCTATTGTGGTGCAGACTGAACGAGGATAATTAACAATTTGGTGAATTGGGTTGTTTCTGCCGTAACGCTTATTACCGACCGCAGTGTGAGTTGTTCCTCTGACTATTAAATACAGTTCAATTAATTTCGTATTTATTTTATATCAAAAGAAATAGTAAAGAAGATGTTTTTGCTAAAAAAAACGTCAACGGTCCAGTAAAATATGCCAAACCAGCTGTGTTTACCATACGGACAAATTCAATTTTGAACCATTATTTTCCCCAGCTTTGTATTTTTAGCGGAGTTTTTTTTTAAGTTACTTCAAGATTGTAGTTCTTAAGTGCCTAAAAATTAAAAATTCAGTCATATTATATTTAACAAGCTCTAAACAATGGTACCCGACATGCATAGGCAGAAAATTAATCTTTTAGCAAACTCCTTTTTACAATAAAAAATTAACTACCTGTCGAATGTAAAACAGAGAAAACATTCAGAAATAAAAAGTACAAATACTGAAAATAAAGTATATATTTAGCTTCGTTTTCAAAAATAGTTATTGACATTTTTTTCGCAGAATTTCAAAAATATAATATAAAAAGAACAACTTTTGTATAGATGTCGTTTGCTATCCATCTCTCGTCTGTCCTCGCTCCTAATATGAGAATTGACGAAATTAAATATATAATTAAAAATAACAACGCATGGAAAATACTGATAGAGAGGGTGGGTAATCTTAATAAATATACTAAACTAGCAGCCTGTTCCGACTTTGCACGGGTAGCACTATAAGTATTTACATAGCCATAAGAGATGAGAATCATTATCATAAAATTCTCAACGTGTATTGAATTTGCGCGAATTCAGTAGCTTTTAATTGTGAATGTTTAAAAATCGAAAAAAATCAACATTGCCAAAAAACAAAAAAAAAAATCTGTTGGTCCGATCGCTCCCAAACTTCACAGGATCCTGGGCTAAAATTTCATCAAAAACGGTCAAGTCGTTTTGGAGTTATACATCTTGTATATATCCTACTCTTAATTAAGTAAAAAACCGTGGAAACATAACGTCGTTTTATTTCTTACAAAGGGATGATTACTATACTTATTTATTGTTTACATGAGCGAAGTGAAAATGAAATATTTCTATTTAATATAGTTATCAGTTGGTTTTGTAAGGTAAAAAAAGTTAAAATAATTTAATAAAATTAGATTGAAATAATTTAATAGAAAATATTTTGTTTAAATATCTTCTTTTCGACATCATTTTTGAAAATTACATTAATTTCATAATAACGGTACTATCGCGATATCAATTGCCGAGAGGTTCCATTCAAAAATGAAATCAAAATATTTTGATTTCAATAAATATGTTATTTTTGGTTGATTGAGCAAAACAGTCCCCCGTGTGTATTGTTCACATTCATGATAACTTATTTGACATATAGAGGTACGGTCAGAATATACATATATATGTATAATGTACTACGTGTATAATAACGTAAGCTAAATTATACAAGGTGTGTGAAAAAGATTTCTAGAGAATCATATAATCAATTCAAATGCGATTTCAATTTAAAAAAAAACAATTTTTAACATTTAACTCAATTCGTCAGATCATTACTTATATAAATTAAATTATGTTTTCAGATTTGAAATGCACTTATACCAAACATTTTTTTATTGAAGTGAAACTTCTTTAGCACCGTACCTGTGTAATTTTTTTGTGACGTTAAAAAGGAAATAATTCAACAGCGGGAAAATATTTGCGTAAGGGTCAAAGAAGGAAAAGGGGTAAAGGTATATGTATAACCTGATTGATTTATTCAATAATTTGCGTGGGTTTTAAAATATTGTATAACTGTCAAAGTACTATATAATAGAAAAAGTGTGTCAACGAATGTTGATATGAACTGCGTCATCAATTCAGTAGGTGTAGTAAATAATTTCGAAAGAAATTTAACTTTCTTCGTGAACTTATCTGGTTGAGGCTCATAGCTTCTTTCAGTCGGTGACCAAAATTCAATAAGTGACTCATCATTATAGTATGGTTCATTGTAAGAACGGAGCGGCAAAGCACTGAAATAATGTAATTTTTATATTGCAAATTATAGCTTGTGCTGTAGCCAACTTCAGTCAAACATTAAACCTAAGACAAATCGGCTTCGGCACAAATCAGGTCAAAAGTTTTGCCAAACTGAATGTTGAATTTATAGAACAGTCCAGTGAGAAAAGAAACAACTATGTGAATGTTTTATTTTAGTTAAATCTTACACAGACAGCTGAAAAAATAATATAAAAAATATGATTCAAAAATCTACTTCTCAACTACAAAGCAACTGTTTTCAGCTTATAATATGTATTTTCCCTCGCTTTGATTTCTGCACTAAAAAGTGAAAAATAACAACATTTTGAGGTCGGTGCCAATTTAAAAGAATTACGTAAAACTTTATAGTTATTAAATTGTCGCCGGACTAAAAACTTTGTTATTTTACGCTTTTTGGTGGACTTTTTTAGGAGATTCAATTTCTTTTTAAGTTTTTTGTTGTAAATTAAATTCGTACTTCACTCTGTAGTTTGTACTGACGTTATTAATAATTGGCTGTATATAACAAAGGGATGTTTCATAACACTTTTTAGGGTTGCGCTTATTGAAAATATTATTCCAGAATCAATCCCTCGGGATATTTAATTAAGTTACTACACATGTTTATGCTCAATTCATTTGAATGTAGGCGGTAGGGAAATTTTCCCGTCAAATTTTTTACTTACAAGACTTGGAACATCAAATCATAATTATGATATATTTTTTAGATTGTTTATTTTCTGCACTGAAATATTGTTTAAAACAATCTAATATAAAACATTTTATTTTATTTTATCTGTTAAAATAGACATGAAATATAGAAATTTTATTTCTCAAATTTGTTATTGATAATTCTATTCCCACGTCTATTTAAATATCAGTTCATTTACTAGTAACTATATGGCGTTTTGTTTCTACTATTTTTCATACATATGGCAAAATAAAATGAACATTTATAATTCATAAATAACATGACACGAATAGAATCCACCCTACATATCAGTTATCTGGTGGTACTAATCATCCCTTAACAAGTGAACATCATCAAAAACAATTGAAGCAACAGATGTCAACAATACTAGATCATGCGTGGGAATTAAAAACTTGCACATTGAAAATCTATAATATATTTATAAAAAGGGAAAGTTTCAATGTTACGGAAATTGTTGAACCGATTTGAAAAATTCTTTTACTTTTTAAAAACTTTGTTCCCGGGCAATATAATACAATTATAATTATTATGTGTAGACGACTGATCCCTCAGATCGTAAAATATGCTCTCGGAAAATTTCAAACTGTGATCGCAAAATTCATTTTATTACTGTTTTTATTAGCCGTGATTAAGCATTAAGCTTCACAAAATTTGGCTTGCTGCTTAAAAATTTCAAAAAACATTTTTGTTTGCCCTAAAAATTAAATCAAAATACGTGATATTCGTTAACATTTATTTACAGCACGTATCGCGAAAAGAAAATTAACATTTTGAAGCTTTTTCTTTACAATCTTTGGCTCGCTCAATATTTTTTTTTCAAATTTAATTTTTTCTGTACGAAATATTGTGTTAAGCTTACGCCATTTTTCTCGTTTTTATCTGATTTTAAATCATTTATTTAGATTAAATAAACTGTAAAAACTTGGCCTAAAAGCATATGGGATGAGTGGGCATGTTTCTAATTTATTTTCAAACAAAGAAACAGAAATTCATTCAATATTTTTTGAAAAAACTTGATTAAAAATCCAATTTGTTAATTAATAAAGCTCTAAAATGTCGCAAAGAAGAAATTTTGTGCAAAGTAAGTCTATGCATTTTTTTATTTTGGAAATCATGATAGATTATAATTATTACACAAATATTTTTAGCTAACTTACAGGAATGTAATATAGTAAGTGGTAACCCTCCCTATCAGTTCCCTGCAACCCTAAAAATTGTGCCAGATGTCACAAATTAGATCATGCGTGGGAATTGTTAGTGCACAGGTATTTATTATACCTGCGCATTATCTCCCGCTACTGTATTAAATAAATGAGCATCGCAACAATTAACACATATGCTATCATTTGAATAGATTGCGTAATAAAGTTTTGTGGGAATCAGTGGATGATTCATTCACTCACTGAAAATATTTTCAGTGGCGTCAATTAAACTTTCATTAATGAAATTTTATTAATAAAAATACCATTTGTGTAATATAAATTTTTTCAAATGTAATTTGAAATATAACAATCCTTAACAATCCTTACATAATTAGATATTAATTTGCGAAAGAAAAAATAAACAGGCTATATTTAGCAGTAGATAATTGAAAAGATCCAGTTTAAAAATAAAAAGAAAAACTATTCTGGAGGCGCCGGGTATCGATCCCGGTACCTCTCGCATGCTAAGCGAGCGCTCTACCATCTGAGCTACGCCCCCTGTGTTTTCTACGTAGTAAAGTCAGAAGATTTTACTGTCTGCTGACCCAGTTATGACATTTTTTTTAGACCAGTTTGATATTTGATCACATTTTTACGTTTCAAATACCACACCTATTACATTATGCTATTACAATATACTTGAGCGCTATTAGTAATTAGATGGTACTTATTGTAAATGTAATATACATGTTTATATTTTTTACAGTAGCTTTTTTATCTTCCTTACTAATGTTTAAATATTTCTTTTATTGTCAAATATACAAATCATCAATACAAATATATAAATCACGACTATAAAGTTTTTTATGAAATTGCGGTTTTAATCCAGTTAACTTAAAAACTACTCAACCGATTCAGTTGTAGTCTATTGTTTGTTGTACATCAGGAAGTGAGATAACTTATCGTCCAGCTTTTACTAAAAGGGCTCCGATTAGTATAAAAAAACTGCGACGTTAACTTCTGGTTAATTAATCACTGCAATCTTGAAATAGAACCCGAAACTCTGAAATGGCTTTATATAATTCAAAAACAACGGTGACAAAATTTGGAAAGTGCTTTATGGTTCCATTTTTAATTAAAGAAAAAATTTAATTCATATAAACATCATTCTATATCTAAAGACTAAAGAGTCATCACTATCTTACAGTAAATTAAATTGTTCTTTAGTTTCCGCGATTAACATTAAGATATGTTTCTAATTATTGCATGTCATTTTACAGTTCACTAGCGCGGGCGTAAGATTTATGACCTCAGTTGTTAAGCATCTATAATCTACAACCCTTCTCTGTTTTATTTTTCTACTTTTGTGTTATCTAATATGTAAACAATGTTATCAAAAGAGCAATTTGTCAACTGAGATTAAGAAATGTCTTTGTAACTTATACAGCAATTTGTAATACCTTTTACTATACAAATTTGTCTATTGTTACTTTCATTCAACAGATATTCTTTATTTGAACTTGTCGAGTTTTATATGAATAGAGCAATTAAATACACGCTATTTAAATCTTTTGTTTACCTGAAAGTAGTAAAGGGATTTCCCTAGCTCACACATACACAATTTATTACATATATGTACACATCGCTTCTGAGTGTGTTGGTTAAACTTTTAAACTTTTCATTTGACTAATGCCGGACAGAAATATCAAATGAGATAATTAAAGCCAAACCATGATTTGTTAATTACGAATATTTATTACAGTTTTGTAACTGATTTATAAAGCATGCCAGAAAATATTTTGTTCTTTAGAATTATGGAATAATTTATAACTACTAACTATATGATTTTAACAAAATGAGATTACTTGCAAGTAATTTCATTTTGTTAATATATCTATTATTGTTGGTAGAGTTAATATTATTAATTATATGATTTTAATTTTTGAGGCTTTTGGTACAACTTTTAAACTTTTGGTTTAAATGATGCTTGATAGACCGACACATAAAGTTTGGAAACTGAAATCAATATTTTGAATTTAAAATAATACTTAACTAATTGTTTACAATTTCCTTCTGAAATATATTTTAACCTTATTTCGCATTTACAACAAAATACAAATGACAAAAAGAACTCAAATTATTTCCCTCAGTTTGCAGTTTCACCAGTAGTAAAGTTAAAATTTTAAACTTTCAAAGTGTGCTCTACACGTCCGTTATTCGACGTGTCAGCAACCTCTTGCGAACTGCACCAATAAATTTTCCTTCAAAGATTTTTTTATACAGATCAAATCTTTACTATTGTATAAACTTATTCATATGTATGCATGTTATAATGTTTGAACGGATTTAACTATTTAAAGGATTTTGATGAAACTTGTTTCTTATATATTCAGAAATGCTATAGGCAATGTTTTATTTCAATCTTTTATCTCAAAGTTAATTTAATTAAATTTATTTTTTGGGATATGTTTCTATGCAAATATCTATATAAAGTCGTAACGTATTGTCAATGCAGATCAGTATTCTCTATTCTCCCTCGACTGCGATACCTATTAATACGTTACAGGTACACATTTGAATTCATTCGACTTCTGACTTCACACGATGCACAGTGTACTAGTGCTCCTAGAAAATGACTTTTTTGACTTTTACAAATACGAAGGTACAATATTTGGGATAGTATATGGCTATATTCGACAACAAAGTCGCGACAGCATAATGTGAATTATAGAAATGAATTAAATCAATTTATAATTAACCACGTACCCACATGCATATAGCCTAAGTCGCTGCGCACGCTTTTAGAAAAAAATTAAATCGAAAAATTGTATTTTACATTAAAATCACGAGCAAAAAATTATTATAGTCTTATTATAGTCCTAGAACAACTGCAGTTGTGATTAGTGTATTAAATTTTTGTTATCGGCAAAACATATTTTGTCGCTGTAAATTTTAAAAAAATAAGTAAATCATGTCGAACATTATCGTTTATCCGCTTAAACAAATATTGTTATAACTTGAAAACTACGAAGCCAATTTTAATCAAAGATAACAAGGTGATCGGTTCAGCAGTTTCCGAGTTATAAGCAGACAGACAGAGAGACGCGGCATTTTATAAGTATAGTGTTATACAGTTAGTAGGAATAACGTTCACAAAAAACGGCTCCTTAGACTAATAAAGTTCAGGAGCCGCTGCTCGGAAGTTTTTTCATGACTATTTGGAACAGCCTGTGTAATATATATATTTTGCTGTACAACATATGGATCTATACAACGCGGAGGGTGAGCTTAACATTAGGGTTGAATGTCATCACTTTCAATGATTGAAGTGGTAGATAAAATAGGCAGATGACACCGGTATTTGTTCTTATTCCATGCAAATATAAGGCTTCTAAAAATACTAAATAAATCTCTGGTGCGATTGAAAAATTTAAAATTGCGAAATAACAAAAAATAAGATTTTTTTACGTATATAGCAAAATTATAGATCCTGCTGCAAATGCATTTTGTGAGAGTTGAGACAATTATAAAGCATTAAAAAAATAGAAAATAGACAAATGTCTGTATTTTTCTACTTTTCAAAATTGCTTAAGACGACAAGTACTTTAAGGTTACTCATCCCTCAGATTGTAAAATATGCTCTTGGGAAATTTGAACTGTGGTCACAAAATTCATTTTATTGTTATTTTTACTAGCTTCACTCTGTTTGCTACTTAAAAATTTCAACAAACATATATTTTTGCCATCTAAAATTTTTATTTTGTAATGCGAAAATCTAGAACTTAAAAACCATGATAAAAACCAAAAAAGAATATAGAAAAAAATCAAAAATCTATCTTGGATAAGAGATCACAGCAGTTGTTCTATCTGCAGTGACCCAAGCACGAGGAGCAGCGCTGATGATATAATAATATCGCATGGATTCCTATACCCAGTTTTAAAAGGCCATCCTAATTATTTGCCTTTAGTATTTAGTTATACAGGACATGTGTACGGCTTATATATAGAATATAAGACGGCCTGATGGGGAATTCGATTTTACGTTTTGTGTCATCCATGAAACCTTAACAATGAAACCGATGCACGATTGTGTTGATCTGTTGCCTGTTTTGTCTGTTGACATCAGTTTATACCGTTAAGTGACCGATTTTATTATTTCATCGCGATTATTTTTTCCTATCTATTACTTATCGTATTTTTATAATTCTTCCGACATCAAATTATTTAAATGTACATTGTACAGTGAAATAAAAATTTAATATACCAACTAATATTGTTTAAGGAAATATCCAAGCATTTTCGTTTTGTAATGTCTATTTTTTTTAGTTCTTTAAGGCCACCGACGCGGACGGCCAGAGTCATTAGAGTCTAGCATCAATTCAAAATTTCAATTTATTATTTTTTTAACAACAAATTAAAAATCTAATTGATAATCTTGCCAGTTCTGGAATTAACACCTGGGAGCTGCGAATTTATAATAATAGAGGTGTCATGGAAACTCCGTCAAACAACTGAATCGCTACACGTTCGGCAATTTTTTAGCCCGACTACGTATTTCTGTTTGAGTATTTAGTGTTCTCTTTTAGTTACAAAAGCTTATTCTGTAGAAAGCACTACCGCCTCCAGACGAGCACGGCTTTATAATGCAACATTAACCTACAAAATCGCGGTGAATTGTCGGTCGTTCTCGAATCAGGCACGGAATTGCATCGTTTTTGATGCGCTCAGTTTATTGAGATGCAGAATAACAAACACTTTATTTTTAAAGTAATAACTGCGTTCAATTTATTAGATACAACGAACTTACAATTTAGTATCAATATTTTATTACGGCGTATTTCGTGAGACTAAATTATTATTGCAAATATATAACTGTTGTTTACTAGTACTATTAGGAAAAAATGTTACAATGCAATATTAGAAAAAAATATTTTCAAACAATGTCCCCGTTGGGAATAAAGCTCAGTACTTTCACTGTTTATATAATCAACTTTCCATATTTATAGCATATTGAAACTGTTTTTTTCACACCATGCGAGAGCTGATTTTTTCTTAAGGTAGATTGAAAATACATAAATACATCTAATATTGACATGCAACCTTCGCGTAAAGGCAAACTATTGTTATTTATTTGTAATAAATTACTATTTTTAGGAGGAGGTTGATATTCTAAGAAATATTACGAGAACGTTTTATTTTCTTAGTTTCTGCTTTGTTTGGTCTATCTAATTTTTCTCACTATAGTATAGTGGAAGAAATTAATCTACCATATTACGGTAGACTTTTTTCTTTACGGCGAGCGATAACTAGTGCCTTCTTACAATTACAAAACCGTACTTGTTTGGAAGCAATAGTGTCTTGTACTGAATCTACAAATGAAAGCACGCAACCCGACTATACAGTTAAATGGGTTACTGTGATATGATATCAGAGGATAAAATAGACCCATCTGATTAGAGCAATCAACAAGGTAGAATAAAGCACGGCATCCATTACCAATTGCTGAGTCAGCGATGCGGTGAGCAAGTTTACTTGAATGCAACCCCAATAAACCAGAACATAGTTAATTTGTACAAATATCACTCATCTCTTTCTGAACATTCATAATAATTCATTGTACTTTGTGGTTTCAATCAGAGATAAGAATTTAAAATTAAGTAGACTATTTATTGTGTTTATTATACCGTATATACATTATACGTGATTTTATCATCATAAATACATTTTTTTTATTAATATAATATATAAAAAATTAAACATGCAATACAATAAACAAATATTTTTGTCGGAACACCCCATAGAATAGCATAATTTTGTTATGTAATATTCTCAAAAAACTCGTCCCATAATCTAAATTTGGTCACTTTTAACAATGCATATTCGTCGTACATAAATAAATAAGGTCAACTTATTAACTTTTTTGTTCGTATATCCTTTCTACTAATAGTAAGCAGGAATTAAAGAATTATTTATATATTTTTTAAATGCCAAGTATAAATCACCATGCGATGACGTTAAAGAAAATTGCACTACTTTGTAAAAAAAGAAGATAATTATAAATGATCTATCTCGTAGTTCGCGTTCAATTTGGCGGATCAAAAAGCTTGATACAGTAGATCTCATCACAACTTGAAGATTATCGGTATATTTATTTCTGTTTAAAATTCTTTAAAAAATAAGTCACTATTTCTATAAAGCTTCTGTACAATTGTTAAAAATTTTGTTTCATAATTTATTTATATAATAACTACAAAAAAATGTAAGGTGACCTCCTTGTTGGGCAAGACATACCTAATGTAGCAGCCTATTACACGCTCCTGGCAAAATTATTTGGAACCTTCATATTGCCTGCAATCCGAAAATGATCAGATGCAGAGACCTTCCACCAAATAATAAAACTGAAATTAAAAAAGTAACAATTTTTGGAACTGCCGCTTAACGGACAGCTCACTCATGATACGTTATGTAGGTATATTAAAAATGCAGGACGATACGTGTTGTATGGATACAGAATTTCAGAAAATATACGAAATTCGTAAAAGTTGTAAAATTGTTTATTTTTGGATTTACTTTATCTCTAGCCAGATATATTCAAAATTTATTTTTTTATAATCCGTTCGTTTACGAAATTGTTTGGTAATACTGAAAACTCAAAAGGACCGACTATTGTATTCTATTATATAAAACAAATAAACAATTTGTAACGCATTATATTTTGTAAACATTTTACAAGTGGTTTTTCCAGATTTATATTTGCTTAATGATTACACAGTTTTATATCCAATTTTGTAAATATCTCCTTCAAAAATATTGTATTTGACACCAGTTAAAAGTCTATATGGCATTTTTCTGTACCTAAAAGTTACTTGGAAGCATTGATCTTTTGACTATTTAGGTTCACTACGAAAAGTGTTTAAAAATTTTAATCTTGCACAATATCTACAGAATTCTGGGAAAATAATTACACAATATGTTCTAGAAACTGAGTTTTTTTTTGGTAAAATTCTGACTGGAAAATAAATTCAGTAAATGTCAATTCTTTAAATAAATGTAAAATATTTCGTCTTCCAGTTTTTTGACAAGAATAATAAATAAAATATATTTTATTTATTTTTTATATTGACACTCCCTCGTATATTCTGATTTTTGTGTTCAGAAGTACTAAAATGATTATTATCAGAGACAAATTGCACATTGAAGAATGTAGAAAATCAGCTTTAAGCTGTATGTGTCCAAACAAAAAATATCTTTTGTTTAATTCAGTAACTAATTATATTCTAAGGTATGAATTATGATCAAATAATTGAAAAAGTACGAGATCTATTTTTTCAAAAATTTACTTTACTCTTAGAACACTAAAACACCAAATTTAAATTATTATAAAGGATTATTTTTTTTGTTTCTAGAATTAAATTGTTGATGCAATTTACAGTCTTTCCAAATTAAAGACGTCATATAATTAGATTAACAAAAATAAAAAAAAACAAAAACAAAGACTCATGGAGACCATCGGTGCTATTCGATGTTTCAACAATGGATCTTCTAGATCGCAGTGACTTTCTTTGGGTCCTTATCACTTAACTTTTAAAAATCACGCACACTTATCTAACACGGACCAGCACATTATGAGCCAGAAAAGCCTGTTTGTGAAGGTATTATTTATTGGAGCAACCAATCAGTCGGTCACTTGCAATTATTTCTATCTAGCCGTGCTGGACTGATCTAATGTACTAGTGATGTGTCGTTTTCACTAATTAATTTTCACACAACATCGTCAAAAGATGTTGAACACTCACTACTTGAAAACCGCAAAATGTCTGCCGCACATGGAACTTGCATTAAAAGTTGCTGGTCAGTGTCGGTCTAGTGTGCGAAATCATACAGGTTGCGGATCCGTGCAGTGCCGGTTCGGTGCTGAATATATGTACCCGATCTTTTAAACGACGTTTCGAAACAAAGTGATTTTTTAAGTACTTCATAAAATATGAACTGAATTTTACTTGAGTATTGCTATTTGATAAAAAACTCAAGTGTGGAAAGTTTATTAAGTATATCTGTATAGTTATGGAATTGCAAACTGAATTACATTACCTATATTATAGCAGAGAATTCTTATTTTCTTATTTTCTTCCGCAGTAACAGCATGCAATATAGATTTTTAAGATGGTTCATTTAAAACAGGTCTTTCACCTTCAGATGGATCTAGTTCCACAACTGAGAAATTATATTTTTTTCGTAAGTGTTTTGTTTTCAAACATATGTATTTAAATACTATTGTAAATAATTGTATTATTTTGTTGTATTTTGTGGAACAATAAATTCTAATTCTAATAACCAATAATAGATTCCGCAATTACAGTTGATACAAAACAAATCCTACAAAGCTTTATCTTGTTTGTACAATTATTGATATTAAAAAAAAGCAAGAAGCGGTTAATATTACAATTTTTTTTTGAGATTAAGCCTCAAGTAAGGTTGTTAAAAATACAAAGCCGAAAACAAAAAAAGAAAGACAGACGCATTGTGTTCATATAGTTGTGAATCTTAACTGAAAAGGGATAGATGTATAGTTGTTTTGTATTTTCCTAATAAGGACAAATCCTCGGTATTTAGTCGCAAAGGCACAAAGGCAAAATAATTCACTGCTGGCTGAATACCGTCAAAGATAACTGCATATCAATATGGACTGAACACTGCCATGTGCTTGCATTACAGTTCTAACGATATTATACAGACTGTATTAATTAATCGTAGAATTACACTTTTTTTTGTCACGTGATATGGGACCTTTTTGTTATCATTTGTTCTATCACATTTTGTGTTAGACTTGAGCATTTCGGTTCAGTAAAAAGAGCGCTCAATTTAGTTCATCCATTTCCGGCGAACTAGTTTGCTCTTATAGTTCATTAGTTCGCTTTTAAGGCGCTTCTGGTTCGAAGAAAGTAGAGAAAGAGAAAAAAAACAAAAAAAATTCTTAGTTTATTTTTGGAAGGGTAACTAAAAATAAATTATCGCACAGATTTTTTTAATAATTCAATCATTGTGTGGTACATAATGATAATTGAACTAACGAACTGATTTCTTGATTAGCTGCGAACTTGTTTACTCAGCTCAGTCATAAGAACGCTCTTTTGAAATAGTTCGTTGGCGAACTACACAACTCTATTTTATGTAGGTACACATTCGATTCTGACAATGCGACCAGAACTATTAATCTAACGAAATTATTAAAATGGCATAGATTTGTTCATCTTCGTCTACATATCTAGTCATTTATTTGTTTTTTACATAATCAATTTTGGGAAAGGTATAACATATAGGCATGTCTTAAGTGATTAAATTATTATAATGGAATCGTCTCACATAGTTTTCTTTTAATAACTATTCCACATAAAAAAATCTATATACTAAAATATAAAAAGGTTCATTTTATGTGTGTGTTTATTTGTATGTAGGGAATAACCTTTGGACTACTGAACCAATTCTAAAAATTCTTTCACTAATAAAAAGCGTCACTATCCCTAAGTAACAGGTTATATTTAATTGTCATAAAAAATAAAAATCCCAAACAAACTGGCTAAATTTCAGTATATGGTGGAAGTACGGATATATAAAAAAAATTCGTTCGGCAACACTAATACGACAGAATTACGTTTGTGTGAATTTATTATTTAATGAACGCGTTTTTAACAACATCTTGTACAGAAAAGACTATTTTAAGCGCACATCAGTTGCCCTATTATATTATGTATTTACGTTTCACATACGAGGGTAAAAATATACTTACCTAAGTCAGTACGAATTGTTCTGCAAAATATACATGTAAGAAATGATAATTTGATACATCCTTATATGCACAGGACCGCAGTGCTTCGAGGCTGTTGTAATCCTGGTCCTTTTTGTGTGTATTTACTCACCCAACTAATAGGATATCTACGAGCAAGGATTTAAACACTAAAAGTTAGGGAAATTTTTATGTGTAGATTTTTTTTGCAACGTCACTTCTTTACAGATGGCTTATGAAAACGCGACATTTTGGGTTACGACATTTTAAAATGTTATGCCTTTTAATATATAACATAATATGGCTTAAAGTGGTAACTCGCGTGATATAAAGTTTATTAGTAAAACTAAATATCATTGGCTTAGGCTACAAAACTGATAACTCCAAATTTACAAGAGACAGTAAAAACGGAATATTTTCTACATAAATAGCATATTGCCTGGTTAACGTTTAAGAAAAATTTGTTATGTTTGGAGTTGTTTATTTTATTAAAGCATGGATAAGATTGTTTTTAACAATTGGCATCAAAATCTAATATTCGACCTAAAGTGAAGTTAGCTGGCTTGTAGTCTAAACCAACGATATGTTTTTATTATGTAATTTAAAAAGAAATTAAATGAAGTAAAAATGGTCCGTTATTACGCCTTTATCGATCGTGTAAATGTCAATTAATTATATTAACTATATATGGGTATAGATCACTAATAGATTAATGATCTTTGACCATAATTTAAAATCTGACCAAATTTATTTAAGACTATCAACCACTAGGGTTATTTGAGGTTTGTATTAATTCATATTTTTGATTCAACATTAATAAATTATACATTTGAAATCCAATTTATACTTTTACATGAGTTCTCGTGTTGTGAAATCTAATCTTGAATACAGGTACGGGGCATCCAAACGCGTGATATATCAATATCTCTGCAAGCTTTAGAAGCTTTCGTATTTGTAGCAATAAATATATTTCTTATGTTCATTGAAGACTACATTAAAATATAATATAAATATCTTTACGAACAATAATTTTTTCTAAAGTTTTTTTATTTTTCGTAAAAATATATATTGTTACTCTACACATTAAAAAAGAGACTGTGTATTTTACACTACAGACTACAGAAGTAAAACTGATATAGTTGGAAGAAAAAAAACAAAAAAGCAATAATAGCACCGATCGCTGGGATCAAACCTGTAACCTTAATTTACGAGGTAAATGTTTTACAAATAGCGACCACCTTACCTTAATGTTCTACAGACGTTTTTTAGAGTTACACAATATACGTACATTGCGACACATTCGTTACATTTTTAATCTTAAGAATTATTTTTTACCCTACCGTGCCAAAAAATATTTTCGCAATATTAGTCGCATCCATTTTTAAGTTTCAAGGAGCACAGTGATGCAATTATTTCAAAACACACTGTATTCACGCAATATTGACATTAGGACCATTTAAGGGCACAGAATATAAACAAAATTGAATAGAAATTGGTTCGGGGAACATCTCATTATGTTTAACAAATCATGGATAAGTCAGTCTGCTAAAAGGTCCAGGTGTGCCCTTCATTATTCTTAGTTAGGGATGATTTCTGTTAAGCTACGTGATGAAGTCATATGCCATGTTTTTGTTGTTGAATTTAACTTTCAAGGGTTACCGTTCATTCCAGTTTTAATATTGTCATTAAAAATCTAATACAACTAAGCCTGCTTACAAAAACGTTTAAAAAGTAAATAGATATATTAAGTCCAAATTTTTGTGCTTACATAATATATATTATTATTTATGATCAGTAAGTTAATGCAGTGCTTTTCAATATTTTTATGTATTGACACACCCAAAGAATGGTCTATTAACGAATATGCATATATATTTCTTGACATTTGCAGTCGCAAAATTCATGTGAATATTTTGCGAATATGAATATAAAAAAAAATCATACTTTTTTAATGTGAAAATAATATTAAATAAAACAAAAAAAAAGTAATTACCGACATTTTTATTACAATAGGCTTTTTCTTGCTTCTTTCCTGAAAAAGTTTTCTTGCTAAAGCAATGTTGCAATTATATCTTTTATCAGCCTTTACTTTAACACCAGATAATAAAGCTTTAGACTTGTAGTATGAATGAACATTCGCATTCATATTCGTGAATATCGGTGCTAGATATTTGCATTCCATTGGCGAATTCCTAAAAATTAATAATCGTTACATCACTAATCCATACGTGATATACTTCATGGGAGTGTCAAAACGTCAATGAAATAAAGGGAAAATGAAATATAACATTATTCATGATACAAGAAACGCTGTATTAAACTTTCACGCGATTTCAAACACACATACATTGGTCGAGAAAATTATTGTCTGTAAATTTAGAGGTACGGAAAATTAATTTAAAAAATTCATGAAATCATGTTTTTTGAAAGCAAATCTAAAGTGTGATTTTTCAATTCATTATTAGCAAAAATATTGAATTTTATTTATGAACTGGCAATTGATTACCTAAAAATAAAAGAAATTGTACATTCATAAAATTAAAAGGTTGTGAATTAAGTTCATAAACAACCGTGTGAAGAAATACAATGGCGTCAAAAGGCTAACAGTGTCATATAAGATGGTTTGTGTATCATTATATGCATTAATGACTCCACCCCAATGGCTTGAAGAGGGATGGCCAGTAACTTTATCTTTTAACGTACCCTTATGTGTCGCAACTTCCTGTCTTTAGAAAGTGGATCCTGGTTTTTTGCAACCCATTTTCCATCACTAATATCTTTCAATATATGATTTTTAAAAGTAAAATATTCAAATCGCGCTGGAAACTTATGTTAAAATTGTTAATTTAATATCTTCAGGCGTAGGTAGTAGGTACATCAAGTATCAACAAAAATCTGGTTAAAAGTATCTCGTCTGAATCTTTCATGTCAGTATTCGTTATATGATATGTTATAATATGGAATCACTGGATTCATAGCATACATACACTTTTTTTTATTAATGTCGCGACTACTTTTCTTCCTCAAGCTTTTAAATACAAAATTAAACATTTTATGTGAACAGAAAATAGATAATGTTCTTTTTAAAGTTTTCAGATGTTTTTAAAGGATACAATTTCCAAATCAGAAGAGCTACAGAAGTTTCCTTGAGATAACTGGAATCAGCATGGCAATTTTGAAAATGTTCGATTTCTATCAACAAAAAAACGCATTTTACGAGATATTCTTGATAGTTTTTAAACGAACACGCGGTATATTTTAATGTATACGAAAAAAGCATTTTATGCCACAAAAAAGTTCGCATTTCAAAGCTTAAAAACTTTGATGGAAAATGAAGATTCTCAGTAGTCGAAAGGTCTTGGTTGTAAAAACCGATAGTCCAAACAACCGGTGATGTTTTCGAGGTACAAAGAAATTTTTTTATATCATTGTCATTTTTCTGTATTCATAAATTTTAGTCTGTTTGGAACACTTCTGTGCGTACGAATTTTATTTACAGCTGCGGTCGTTCTAACAGATATAATTCTCCGAAGATATGAAGATATTACACTAAATGTAGTCGCTTAATGCGGTATGTCTTAATAGAATAGAATTGAATTTATTGATCCAAAGACATACAAATATGTATAGGATTCGTCAAAAAAGAAAGATATGTTTAATAAACAATGTCGTAAAAAGCAATGTTTTTTATAAGGCAGTCATATAGCATTCAGCCGGGACCTATGATTTTGGTCAATATAACCGGTATGTTGTTCTAAACGATGTCCTCGTAAACGGTTTTGACTGTATTTTAAGGATTGATTCTAATACATTGGAAAATACGTCATCAGACGGTGACACCAAAACATTTTTTTAATTGAAATGTTCACAACAAAAGGAAAAAAACTAATTATAAGGAGAAGTTAAAGATGAATAAATTGAATGAAACCACTTCTCCTGTGTGTTTCTCTGAGCTTAAGTAGCATAATATACGCTGCGGAAATATAAGAAGATAGAGGCAAGTAGTCATTTCTTCATTCAGAAACGTGGGAAGATTTCAACATCGCCGGTTTATTCAGTACATTACATTTGACAGTAATAAATTGTTCCACTTTATTTTGATGGATATAATCAAATAAAAATATCAAAACATTTAAGTATTGAATTTCAAAAAAAAAAAAAAATCAATTAGAATAAAAATTAATTTGCTATTTATAAAAATAACATTTATTTCATTTGCGAGTGTCGTTATTATATGTACTGCTACTCATTATCAGTCCATAGTTTCGGGGTTCAATTTTATGAATTGGTAAAAAGTATTAAACATCATTTGTGACAGACAATTAATTGAAAGCCAATGCCAGAAATCTACTTCAAAATACGAAAATTAAATTTTAAATCGTGCAAAAAATAAAATTATAAATATGAATACCTAATTATAGTTTACGAAAAACTCAAAACTTTTAAAATGTAGATTAGTTGAGACTTTTTTACTCAAATCTATATTATCTTTAATGGAACAGTTCTTGTAAGTTAACATGTTAAAATATTTTACATACAAGATTTCATAAGCAAGAAACACTTCTTGAGCTTTTTGCTTTTTCAATCTTTGAATTATAAAGCAACAGGTTTTATTTATTCATTTATTCTTTGATATTAAAATAAAGATCATTTTTTGTCGCTGCAATTCTTAAAAATAACGTTTAGCTTTTGTATGTTGATTGTGTTGATTTCTTAAGACTGCTTTTTTATTCAATTTTATAAAATAGAAAGGAAGTAAAGGGGCGTGATGTTCTTAGCTTGTACAAGCATTGAAGACTTCGGAATAGGTTTGTTTTTATATAGGGTAGGGTATGCGATTACTAAAATATCTGTCTGATTTTCTTGAGTTTGACACAAAGCTAAAAAAGTTTAAACAAATTAAATAAACATTTTTTTGAATCTAGACCTACTTATATTAATACAATTTCAGTTCCATATAATATTATATCGATAATTCAAATTAAGGTACAAATATTTGTTTGAATTTTAAAGTGACAAGTGATTTTAGTCCATTAAGAGCTAGTCTGAAATTTGTTCTAAAGAAGTGAAATGCATTGGTCACGACACGCACGACTATGAAGACTATTATCGATTTTAGTTTTAAATAAGCATAATATTCTATTTGTAAATTGTAGTAACGACGCCTTAAAATGTCAAATTTTCATATTTTTATCCATTCAAAATTTTAGATCGTCGATAAGTTGCTGTGTTATAGATCAAGTGATCAACTGGTCATGTTATCACGTTGTATTGGTAGTTCATCACAATAACAACACAGATGTCAAACTTGAAGCCTCTTCTTTCATATTGAACCATGTCTTTCAATTGAACTTTCATTCATTCCTTTATGATGAAATCTATTCTTCTTCTTCCTTACCTTCATACCTTCAAATGATGTTTACAGAAACGTAGAATTACAAATCCCATATAGGGTCATCCCGCGTTTAAAAAAAATGTACTGATATCAAATTAATAATTTTTGGTAATTTTCTTCAAGGAGAATTAATAAGGTCGTCCCACGTATAAAAAATCGTTAATTTTAAACATTGTATAGGTATTATTTCTTACACGTGAACATGCCATGTAAGCCAGCTTTTTTGTTCTTAGATGCTTCCTCTTAATTGCAAACAGAATTAAAGAAGTACCTATATATAATTTATTATCAACCACCATAGCCATATATGAATTATGATGATACAGAAGACAGAAGAAGATAAATTGAAAATATAACATATCAGTACTAGACCTACAAGGTTCATTTCTAGAGGTGGGACATAAAGGTGATCGCCTCACATGCACAATCTTGTAGCAATTAAACAACAAAAAAATAATTCCAAAGTTAGGAGTTAAAAATTGTAGTTTTTTTTAACTAAAATAAAACTGGAACTCAAATTTTCAAGATTCAAATCTATTAACACAAAATACTTCAATTATAAAGACTTTTAAAGCACGAATAGGCGAAGCACACAAAAATAGCTTTAACTTAAATAAAAAGTTGATTACAGGTTATTGATGTGTAAACATCGTATAGCGGTCGGGGTCATGGAAATTCAAGCATCTAACGTAAATCATAATATAGATGTAATTTCGAAACTTTGAACGGCAGACACAAGTTTTCTAGATTTTTTTAACTTCGATCAACATATTGACTTCACATGTTAATTTTCTGCATTTTAATAACATTGAATGCAAGTTATATCAAATACTAGGCTAAAATATATTTCCGTTGGATCTACAATGGATTTAAATTAAACAAAATCGTCTGAGATCTACTCAGAACCATTGCAAAGATTTCAAAATATTGAGAAAAAATTGCTACTGTACTAGAATTTGCTATAAAAAATATCGTTGTTACGGTTTTTATGGACTGAACCTACTACTTGACATAACTTGCACTCAACGTAAAACAGTGGAGATACAGTTAATATGTTGATTATTTCAAATTCTCTTGGTATATATCATTATGATTTAACAAGTCGACACATCAACACCGGTTAGTATGTTGAGATATGGTGCCCCAGTCTGACCATAATTTCTCCGTCTATGCTTGTACATACCTGTAATGTTGTACATGTATTACAATAAACACAAAAACCATTTAATGTCAGATCAACGTACAAGTTCTCGATGTGAAAATCAAAAACCTAAACACTTGTTTTCTATGGTCTTTTTATTTATCTTTAGGTACCTACCGAATTCACACGCCTTCTTCCTTTTTGATTTTTATCAAATTTCATATTATTACATTAGGATGTAATCATAATATTTAAACAGATATGGTTTAATACACCGTCTAAGTGCAAAGTTTGCCCCTATGTAACTTGAGACAATTTCTTTGAAGATTCTTGACTCAAGCAGTTGGCTTTGGTTCTGATTTACATGCTGGCGTCATTGTCTATTAAGGCTCTTCTAACTAAGACTGTAAGAATTTTGGAAATTATCTGATTTTGAATTATTCAAAACTATTTCTTTTGATTTGATCCCAAAACGCAAAAAATCGAACGCTTCTAGCGGCTAGCAGCTAAATCATAAAGGCTACAGAGAATCATTTGTGTGTGTGTGTGTGTGTGTGTAATTTCGGGTTGTGTTTGTACTTATTATGAGTATCGTTATATTTTTCATCGACGTAAAAAAAGTCTTAAAATATTTTCAAAGAGAAAGAAAAACCTGCAACTTGTAATTTGATAGCTTAGAAAATATTTTCTTTAAAATTTGATACGCTTACAAAAAGCAAAAATGAGTTGAATCATACACGACCTGTCACATCTTTGTGAGTTTGAAATAGTAAAAGTTTGAATAAATTCAAAAATTTTAAATTATATGATTTGTTAATTAAGACGTATTGGACATAAGATAATTCAGAAAATTTTAGAAAAACATACATTCATTAAAATTTCAAATAAATCAGCTTTTACATTTATATATTTTCGACTGTCTTTTATTGTTACCGTACTTGTGCTTACACCCAATCTTAAAACTTAAATCCCTCGGCGTTCAGCACAGTGAATGCAACAATGGTCGAAGTGTTGCCTGAATTTAGGATTAAAATCTTCACGAAGAACTGTTAAAATAAGTTAAAAGTCAAAAAAATATTTTTTGTTTCTTGAATTTTCCAGTGCTATTAAATAATGAGCATTATAAATTACAGAAAAACAAAAGACGCTCTCAGCCCTTTTAGTTCAAAATCAAACTGTTTCATTTAATAAAATATAGAAATAAATAACAATAAACAAAAGAGTCAGAAATATATTAAATTTAAATTTAAAAAAATCTTCTATTTAACAATCAGTATAAATGTCAAAATTTACGATATTTTTTAATAAGTATAAAAAAAGTTGCGCTAAAATTCGAAATTTATTTAAGGAATAATAAGATTCCGATTCCAATAAACTCACAATTTTTTTTGTTTCCCCCAGCTTAAAAATAATTATGGGCGTATCTTTAGCGATAGGATAGGGTGGTTATTAAAATCAGCCTGTTTCTTACCATACAAATTTGCAACAATTTGAGGTTTCGAATTTTATTATTTTTGTATGTTGTAACTATTGTCTAGAGTCTGACATTTCAAATATGAATTTGTGCAACAAAATATATTTGATATAAAGTTAGCTGTTATTGTCGCATAACTGACACACATTTTTATATATGAAATAAAATTCAACACTACTGAATTGAATTAAACTCATGTTTTATTAAATTTCTTCACCCCAGTCTCCATTAAAAATATATTTTTTAAAGCTGGTGAGCCATCTGTGATTTATTTATTTGTTGTAGTGTTATCCACACCTTAATAATTAATCTAGTACGTATGATTTACAAGTTTGTTGAATTTATTACAAATAAAATTATAGTTAAACAATCTTAAAGTTTGGTACAACATTTGTAAATAAATAATACGTTATTCAAATTGTAAACTGGTTTTTATATTTCATTTTTACGTGATCAGAAGGTTCCCGGATACATTTTCAAACTATTTTTTTGTTTTTTTTTTGTTTCAAAAGGCAAACTTTGTGATACCGCGCATTCCAAAGTTAACTGTTACGTGAAAATGAACTAAGCTCTAATGACAATGTAGGTAGCCGGGACAATGTTTTTGTATGAAAATACATAGAATTTATATGAGGCTTGAGAATTACCGGGCATTTAGCAATGTCGCTGTTCATATAACGTTTCAAGTCTTCAGTTCCCAGGTTCTAATCCGAAAACTGGTAAAAGTATCAATGTATTTTATACCATTCCAACTTCACAAGAGGAATGTTACTAATTTAGGTTAAAATTCATATTTCATGATCAGATCTGTATTTTTTTTTTCGGATTCTGAAAATCGACTCACGTGTAGAAGATATATATGCTACAACGATGCTTTTTATTTTATAATAGGTAGTATACTTTTCATAACGGTTTGTTATTCTATTTTTTTTCAAAGAAGTTTTGTTAAAAAAAATCAGAACTTTTTAGTTTCGGAAATATTTTGAAAATAATAAAAAAAAAGAAATTAGGTAGCTTATTGGTTAATTTTTACGTGTGAAACCATATTACGTAACCATTGAAAAGAATAGGAAATATCATAATTCTTGTTACTGTAGCTGTTGCCGGCATCACCGCGCGCGTTAACAGATATTTTATTTTATTTATTATAATATGTCAAATGACAATATTTTTAAAGTTGAGATGGTGTCCTGTCGTTCTGTTGGCTGTAATTTTAAATTAATTACAAAAAGTATCTTAAGTTTGAAATGGTGACCTTAAAAATAGCAAATTGCTGTATTACGCGTTGTAAGAATTTTTTTCATTGAATATTATCCCTAAAATTACTTAATTATATGCATAATTTTAACACATAAAATGGAGAATGGCCAAAGGCAATTTTTACAGTAATTGTACAATAAAAAGATTAACATTTTATGTGGATTGTTAAGCCCGGAAGAACACAGAACTCATTAATACATTTATAGATTATGATGTCAGTGTAAGATCATAACAGTCGTAAACTATCTCGCAATAGAAATTTTTATAGTTGCGGTATTTTGAAAGGTCGTCGTTTGTGTCGAACTAAACAAATAAACTTTAAAAAAATTTAATCTCCTTCAAAAAAAACCACTAAAAAGCGCAAAATAACAAAGTTTGATGTATAAAATATATAAATATATAAAAAAAGGTTGTTATCTTACGCTTTTTAGTGACCTTTTTTTAAGGAGGTTCAATTTTCAACCCTTTTAATTTCACCTTTGGGACTAAGAATTTACGTACACTTAATACATTTTTACGGGCGATGCTTTTTTTACCATTTGGATCACGTATGAAATTTCGAAACAATCAGTTGAGTCGTATAAAAAAGAGACTGTATTTTACACTGTACACTACGGAAATAAAACTCGTATAATGTTAAAAATAATAATAATATTTTGCACTGACTGCCTGGATCCAACCTATGATCTTTAACTGGTAACTGTTCTACCTCGCCACCATCTTAGCTTAGTGTTCCACAGGCGGTTTTTATAGTATATAGTACATTGTGATACGTTCGTTACGCTTTCAATCTCATAAATCAATTTTATCCTACCGTGCCAAACAAAGTTTTACTTGAAATAAGCAAAAGGTTCCTTTTGTTATATTACAGGAGCTAACGATGACCCGCGCGCGTCGTCCGAAGCCGACGTTCTAAAGTCAGTTTTATACAACTGAAGCGGCCTGTGGACGTCTTTTATGTATTTACGTCATTATTAAGATAAGCCTATCATCAGGTAAGTACTAATTAAATAATAAAAAAAATCAATGCCTTTATTCATATAAATTTTGTGGCAGATGGCCCCTGGCTTAAAGAGTTTGGAGATCGTTGTAATATAATAGAATGTAATTATTAATGAAAATAGCATTTTAGAACATGTTTAATTTATTATGTGTTTAAATAAATACATCCTTAGGCTAATTTTGCAGTACATTAATTAAATAAAATGTTAAGAATTAATACGATTGATTGATTAATCCAGGTAACGTGCTCTCTCGAAACAGTATGTTGTATAACAGTCGTGTTAAGACCATGACCTAGACATGACCTTAAACATTGGCAGCATAAGCTGTAGGGGTCCCACTCTGTTTCATGCCCCTAAGCTAAGGTGGGGCTTCAATGGATACCGGAACACTAAACGCTAGATCTGAGGTCAAATCTGTCAAATATATATTTATTAGACCGCTTTCTGGATTCTGTAAGAATACTGATATTAATGTAATTTTGATGTTGAATTAAAATACGCGTATTGCGTAGTTGTGATTAAAACTATAAGGTATTGATCAAAAAAAAATACAGGATGTAACAAAAATGTGTGAAAAGTGCACTGGCGTACTAGTTGTGCCTTTAAATTAGATATCGAACCTGCAATTTCAAGTAACGTACTTTTTTCAGTAAACATCTCTTACTCCAGGTTCGACACTCAACTCGACAAAAAAACGCTTTCATTTCTGATTAATTAGCCTTGCTATTTCTGTATTTTTTATAATTAAAATCTAGAATATCATAATGTTTGACATGAGAATAGTGTTTTTAAAGTAGTTATTTTGGGATCCTAATTCAGGTCTAAACTAGTTCGCTTTGATCATCTCCCAGTCTCCAATTCCTTTTTTTTAGAAAGAGACAAGAAATCCATATATTTTGATGTTCATAAAACTGGCTCTTCGATATCATAATGCATCGACACATAGCGACCAAGGCGTTTGCCAACTTGTCCACCGATCATGTCCGCGTCGGTTCTAAGCTGTATTATTATCAGGGTTCTGACTTCGGTTCAGGTTCGGTGTACGGTATGTGGTTTGTGTGGAGTGTTCCACACGTGCGATTTTCTTGTATGTGATATTCCATAGTCCACTATGCTAAAGAAATTTTAAATTTTCAAAATCTTACACATAGAGGAAGCCTTAACTTATTTATTAAATTTCGACGACTATATTATTCTAAATGTTTTTAATCCCGTCATATAATAAAATTCGTACATACCGTGATTAGGTTGAGAGATCAGTTCACACATATTAAACTTGCCTTCCGCCAACTCTGACCAAGGTTTATACGATCAAATTCACATTGTATAGAATACAATAATTTAACAACGCTGATTTTTTTTTGTAGAAATACTGCCGCAGAGTACTTGTTTAAAAGTAACGCGCCTTTGCATTTAATTCTTAGTGATATTCCCATAAATACAATTAAAATTGTCAGTAATGTCATGTTTACATTTACACGTTTTTACTGCGAACAGATTTATCTCACATGTAAAAATGTTGTCAACAAAAAATAAATTATCAACTTGACCACGCCTGATTTTGATTTTGCGTAATGCATTCAACCAGGTGCAGTTATTAATATTCAAATACCTAGATTTTATAATTTTCATTGAATTCTGAGTGGTTTACCGTCGACTAACGAATGTGAGGATTATGATGATAATATTATTGCTCATTCATTTACACGAAATTTTTAGTCGGCCGACTGTTTAGTTGAGTAAGTGATTATCAAACGTTCAATTGCTATGCTATAGTGCTACACTTTATTAAAATTACTGCTTTGTAACAAATGAATTCTCCCACAACAAGTTTTGCTTTAATTGAATTATTATTAGTGACAAATCCTTATATATTACGACTTCAAGAAAGTCTTTCTGAATTATGGTATAAATAACTCATAACTTATTTATGACAAATTTAATTTGCCTGTCAGTTTCCTTCATCGATGTCGCACATAATAAGTAATACTATAAATAATTTACTAGGAATAAACGGTTATTAAGCAATTTTTCACTGTCGTCAGTAAGTAATCAATCAACTGTTGTAATTAGTCCTTCATTTTGTCATAACATTACTCAAAATATATAAATTGTGTTGCTCGTCAGAAGTATCTTTGAACTGTGAAAGAATTTTGTTAATCGGTTCAATGGTACTCAAATTTCGAGGTAACATAACACAAACTTCTTTTATATATTAGATAAATGTTTTCAAAATATTTCTGAAAAACTTTTAACTTTCATGACTTCATAACTAAAAGAGATAGCAACCTGTGCGTGTGGTTGTTCGATGTATTATTAGGAAATTATTTTGTTTTTTACTTTTAGAAAATCGATTAGAGATTTTTGACGATGCATTTATAAGAAATAACAACGTAGGTACGGTATAACTTAATATTATGAGAAGCTTGTTTCAATAAATATTAAAGAGTTCTATGGAAACAACGGTATCAAGGTTACAATGAAATATCACATTATAGTATCGTAATGTTCCACGCGTACCAGCTTATTGTATCTGAGGGCACAAGGCAAAACAACATGTATTAAATTTTTGATAAAATAAGATTATGACTTTTGGATTTTTTCCTTCGTGCGAAATTTCACGATTCTAGGTCAACCGGAAGTTACAGGTTTTATTGAGTACCTACATGCGAGTACTTATTGAGGCTATTGGAATGCTCTAAATGAAAATAGAGCTTCGGCTGATAGCTGATTGTAGACTTATTCGTCAACAATTTGCAAAAATTCTTTCTCTATAAGGAAGATATGAACAAATCTAGGTTTCTAATGGATCACTTTTGTAATTTATGTATGATTTACTAGAAAAAAGTTGGCATTAATTGTGCCAAAAAACACACGTTTTCAATGTCACACTACAACCTTATTCGTACTTATTTCACAAAATTGTTCCATCACAAACCTAAAGTGACTATTTCTTTTTCTGAAAATCTTCAAAATATTTCCGAAATTTAGAATAATTAACTGACAGCGGCACCCTTGCAACAGCATTTTTAGCCTCGGAGTGCAATGTGGCTTAAATTCAGAGCGTTCCGACATTAGGACATGAGATTTTAGGCATTAATATTTGATATTAATTTCAACTTGATATCTCTAGATATTTCTAAGAATCTTGACGGACAGACAGACCGATACAACAGTGATCCCACACAGCTTTCGTTTTTTTCATTCTGAGGTATAGAACTCAAAAAAGCTACGAGGAATTAGACATACACCGTTTTGCCTCTTTGCCGCAGATATGTGTATTTATCGTAATCACGTAAAACGGGTAGCAAGTATGAACTGCGGTATTAAAGTTTACAACATGGTTTACTGAATGACGATTGCATTTCTACATACCTAATTAAAATTTTAATTTATAATAATCAATGTTACAATATCGAAAAATGCATGCAAATTTCAATCTAAAATCTACGCAAGTTAAGAAGTACTATGCAGATTTGGAAAATTCTTTGGCTGTTTCAAAGTTTATTTCTTGATAAAAACAATATAGCGAACAATATATCGATGACAAAAATGGATAACCACAAACCGAGCAATAAGCATCCGGGCGACTCCGGGTCGGTCTGTCAATAAAAAAACAAAATTGTAACTCAAATTCAAGCGGAGAATGGAAAGGTAGATAGATTTTTATTTTAGAAAATCAAAAAATAAACACATTTTAATTCAGTCTTTTATTTTCGTAAATGATTACATTTTTTTTTATAAAAGTTAGCAAACAGAGAAGTAAAAATATAGAATTGGCAAATACGAAAATGGCAGTAATTAACATAATTATAAAAAAATAATTACATTTGAAGGAATGAAAGCAAAAAATAATTTACTATAAATAATTGGAGCAATTTTTATAAAAAAAATTTCTAAACAAAATTACGCATCTACGAGTATTTGTTATTGATTGAATATTTACAAGAAAGGAAATGAAACAGTAATAATTGCATTTCTACTTATGTGTTCTTATAGCTTAGGTATTTGAGAAAAGAAATTTCAAACATTTTCTTATAGATATAGGTAATATTTATTTGCTAAAAAAGACGGGACAGCGACAGCCATCTTTAAACGTTGGACAGCGTGAGCGTGACCGATTTTCATTTAATTTACAAATGTAATTGAGAGCCTAGGTAATTCCAATGCTTGTGATTTTAGAGGGTAGAGGATCAAGATTTTAGTCAAACTGAAACACTTATATTTCACGCAACGTTTCCTCTAATGTCTAAAACACAAACATTGAATTCACACATGCGTTTGTCTTTTTTTTACACAATTTTATTAGTTTACTCGCACTTTCTCTAACAAAATATTGAATTGAATTAATAAATGATTTTTATTTTTTAAGTGTTATAAACAAATGGCTTTTTATTTTTGCTTTCAGTCTTTCTTTTTTTAGTTTTAATTTATCTAATTGGTAAAAATGTTCGTATTTCACTATTCTAAAATAATTATTAACCTTAATATAAATAGCTTCTTTGACATATTATTTGCAAAAATGCGTGTCGCAAATTTTTTGAAATTACACAAATTTTCATTTGGAGTTATAATTAATCGAAGAAGCATATCAATGTTTAGATTTTTTACAATTCAAGTCCATGAGCGTTAAATTGTAAATGAATAATAAAAAGTTTTTATAATTCAAGATTATTACAAATTCGTAATTACAAGAGCTTTACTAATTAATATTAAATTAACACATTCTATAATATTATAAAATCGAGAATCGTAGTTGTTGAAACTAACATTTTTGCATCAAATTATTGCTCAGATACTAATTTTATTTAAAATAGTTAATGCAAAAATGTTATTTCTTAAAAGCGTTTCATGAAAAAGTTCTTATCATTCATTTTTATAATAAATATAAAAATGAAGATAAACATTTTGTGAATCTCTAATCCAAGATTTTATTAGCACCTTTGGACAGATTCTACAAGTATTTAATTGTTCTTTGATCATAATTGACATAATATGATATATTTTCAAAATTAATCATGCAGTGGGTACTTTTGTAAATAAATTAATCACAAATATGATACACTGAAATTATTACTCAATAGTTTTATGTGTAATTAAATGAATCAAATTTAAATGAATTTTTGAAAATTGAGTAATTACATTATTTTTTTAATTACAAGCCTCGTTTACGATCCCAATATGTTGGTTTAATTCGACAGTCGAAATATAGACAAAAAAGTAAATTTAAAATCGACTGCCATGTCAGATTAAAACTGCAAAAAATATATCTATATATTTAACAACTTCAACATAATTATAAAATTTGCAATTAACTAGCAAATAGTTATTAAAATCATACCACTTTTAGTCTTATTTATTATAGAAAATTCGCGTTTTTTTCAATATGAAACAAAAAAGATTTATACCTAATTTTTCGTTTTTTCAAACGATTAGTGTGTTAAACGTCACAAACAGGTATACTAATAATTGTCTCTTCATTAACGTTTGAAGAAAAAAATCATCAACTAAAGAGTTCACCATTTGTATTTTCGTATACTTGCGTTTGAAGTTTAATATTTTTTTAATAAAAATGGCATAGAAAATATTCTTGAGCAATTACTGATCATTGACTGAGTAATTTTTTCCATATTTATTTTTTATTTTTATTTTTCCATATCTATTCCACCTACTAAAGAGATAAAAACTTCATAAGGGCATCATATATCAGTCTTGGATTAATAGTTCCATCAGCTGTATATCTTACACCTCTTAAACTGCCATCATCATTGCTAACAACTCCATATTCACCAACTATGAAGCCATCGGACGTCCGTTCCTCCACACGATATTTCTTATAGTTCCTTCCTTCAACAACATAACCTACTTTATGACTATCATCACTTTGTGTTGGTTGAACTCCGTGAGCTCTTCCATTTGTGACAACACTTACAGCTTCATCTACTTCATAATTTTCTTCAGGAGCATCATCTGTTACTGGAGGTAATATTTTTGATATCGTTGCAGCAGTTGTAGTCTCAGGAACACCATAATTTCTTTCTGGTTCACCCCAACTGCGTTCTGTGTAGAGTGGAGCTGGTGTAGTTGTTTGATAATTCGGTTTTTCCTGTACTACGCCAAAATTCTGATTGATCTCCCACTGGGTCATTTCAGGCTTTTGCTGAGGCATTTGTTCATTTGTTGAGATGAGAATATCTGATTGTTTGGGAGTTTCGATTTTTGCTCCAAAAATTTCTTCTTCAAAACGTTGACTGCTGTCGTCATAATTATAACTGTTTGCATTATAATTAGTTTGCTCCTTTTTTTTCGAATTTGCAACTTTAGCTAGTTGATATGAATCATCGGGTGAGTTTCTTAAATATGAAGGTTTATCAATTATTGTTTCATAATTTTTTTGTTCGTTCCACACATTGTCTGCGGCACCCATTCCATATCTTTGACTGTTCCAGTTAAGGTTTTCATTCGTTCCAGTTTTTTGGATAACAGTACTGTAAGAAACCGAACGAGCTCTGGCACCATCATGATATACAACTGTTTGGTGATAAGGATGAACGAGTTCCATTTGCTGTTTCTTTTGTCTTTGCTGCTCCAAGTAGTCCCTATTAGCACCTGACAAAGGCTGCGTGAATGGTTCAGCAATAACAGAATGACGATTCGTTGCAGATCCGCGAATAAGATCGCGAACTGTCGGTTCGCCTTCGTCAATTGTCAGTTCACTTAGCTGCGAATCAGCATTAATCGAGGGCTGCTCTATTGACAATATATTGTCATCTTGATTGTTTGTGTCAACGCGTGTTGTTTCGATAACCTCCTCAGCTGACGTTTCACTTGGTGGTGAATATAATATTGGAGATTCTGAAACAAGTTTGTTTATTTGGGTACCGACTGATGATGATACTCGAACTGAAATTACCTTCGCATCTGACAATTTATTCGATACTGATTTATTTCCTTCATTCAATTTTTCCAATTCTAATTGCTGATTAATTTGTTGCTGTGTTTCGTAAATTGTTTTTAATTGTGACTGAATATCACTTGAAATTTTTGGCGTTGAATGAACGTTTTTCTTGTCGAGTTTTTCCTCAGCTTCTAAATTTTTTGAAGACAATTTTATTCCAAATCCTGATGGATCTTCTGTTTGAGAATAGTCAACAGGAAAACTGATTGGTACACTAATAGTAAAACCCTCTTCTTCCCTATTGTCTTCACCTGCGTTTTGTTGATTTGATTTATATTTATTGCTTCGTGAATCTCTGATAAACGAAGTTTGATGTTGTTTATCTTCTATGTTATTCAAGTCGCTTTGTAAGAAACTTGTCAAAACTGTTGAAGCTGGTAGAATTTGTGCTGTTTTATTTTTTAAAGAATCGGTTGTTGAAGCCATATTATATAAGCTACTATCTTTGTTTGTTTTGATAAAGCTTGTAGTGTCTTCTGAGCTGCGATGCTTCGAAGTTGGTCGGAAATATCGACTAACATTATTGCGGACAGAATTCCTGCCATGTTCTGCTCTAGCAGTTGTCGAAGATAGTGGCGTGGGTTTCCTCATAGATCCCATGAACACAGAAAGAAAGTCTTGACCAGCTATTATGTCATGAGGTGAATCGTTGATGTTTTGAGGTATAGGTGACCCCAAACAAACCGCTGCTTTCCCGACGAAGTGTACAATTACGAAGAATATCTGAAACGAGAAAAAATATACATTAAAATTTAAATATTAACTTAGAAAAATATTTATTGAACTACTCGATGCTAAAAAAATGATTTTTATATCAATATATAATTATGTCTACGACATTCTTCGATGTATTGTGGGAATTTCGGGACTATATAATACTAGCGGCCTGGTTCGGCTTCGCCCGGATTAAGAAGTATTATGCTGCAGTGGTCTTTCTTATAGAATAATAATAATAATAATTTTTCATTGATTCTTCGCTCCTATTGGTAGTAGCGTGATATTATATACCCTATAGCCTTCCTCAATAAATGGGCTATCCAACACAAAAATTAGCGCGTTCAACCAAAGAAACAAACAAACAAACAAACTCTTCAGCTTTATAATATTAGTATAGATTTTGCGTGATCAATTGTACCACTGCCAAAATAGCAGTGTTGACAAACAATGTCCAAGTCCATTCGGAGGTAAAAAATGTTGATAGATATAGAAAGTAAAAAGTTTTAATTTACTTCATCGGAGATTTATGTTTTCACAAATGCAGCAATATTAAGTCGTAGCTAAAAGTACAGCAAACCCACAGGGTTATTTGTTTTCGTTACTGTAGCATTGTATATAGCAGGTCAGTCAGTTTGCGTAAGTATACATTGAATCAGAACTGCAATAAATTAAGTAACACGCTTGTTGGCTGGCGCCAGTGATGAATCTATCTGGCGGTCCGGAAGTCAATGTGGCTGGACACTGTCACAAACCTACACAACCAGGGACGTACATGTTAAAAGGATTGATATTGATTATGCGTTCAACCACTATTTCTCGACATTATATTATGACAGACATCAATCATATCCTTAGTGCTTGATTTCCATTTATCAAATTCCTGTTATTTTCCGCATTGTTAAACTTCCACTTATGCCTTGAAGAGGGATGGAATTTCTGAAGACATACTAAAATGTAAACACAAAAGATCAACATTTTTGTCAAGGCTAGCATCGTCAGGAAATGATGACATTATAAACGTGCGTAGGGAACAAAATGTGTAATTGTTTTGTGGTTACTTTTTGAATAGTCAGTGTCTTCACATTAAAAGTCCTATCCGTTGTCGAGAGGTTCATTGATGTAATATTTCGCTTTAATAAAAGAAAATCATATCTGAACCACATAATTGGGTCATATTAAGGTTTAACTACGCCAAATTTCATGTCTCTAGCTTTTTCCGGTTGGCTCTAGGAGATTGTCACAAACGTAGTGAGAAAATAATTGTTCTCCTTTCCAATTTTGGTACAGAACACCAAAAATAAGAGTTTATTGATTAAAAATTAAACTTAAATTAACAAATTTTCGGTTGTATAGCAGCGACGCTGGAAGTGTTACAATGTCGCAATACGCCGGAATGTGGTATAGTGTGATATTAATATTATGTACGTATATAATGTAATACCGTGTATTAATATGTAATTCAATTATTTAACGTGTTTGTTTACAAGCGATTTTATCACTTCAGTAAAAAATTATATAAATGTTTATAAATTGTATAAAAAAATTGTACATGATTAATAAGTTGCTACATTTATTTTTGGATGTTGAAAAGCAACTTTGAAAATACATTTATTAATTGTTATCCTTATGTGCCTTAAGGAAATGGAAGTAGGTGATCATAAAGTCGAAAAAAAGTTCAGATTTTATTTATTTATTTATTTTACTTCTGGATAGAATCTATAGAGGTGGGTTACTACCTTTTTTTTTTATAAAAAATACTACCTTCAGAACAATGATTGCTGTCTGTGTGTTTAAGAAATTTCTTTAGATAGAATAATTCTGCAAAAATTCGTCGATTTGAATGATTTTTTGACCGGCATGTATTATTTTTAATATTTATAGCTTTTCGCTGAGTTAAACGATATAAAAAAATTCGAAGGATTGGTGCCATATACATTTTTCAAAAATCGGCTCAATCGTTTCTGACTTCAAAAAAGAAAGTTTCTTATATAATATGGTACCTTCTTTTTCCACCTTTGTGATTCGATTTTGATAACAATTCTCACATATAAGTACATTTTTCTTAAACCGGTTCAGCAGTTTTTTTCTAGTTTAGTAATAAAATATTAAGGAAGAGAGCGGTTAAAACCACTAAACAGGGGAAAATAAAAAAACTTTAAAAATATTGAGCCTCCTTCAAAAAAAGCCACTAAAAAGCGTAAAATAATAAATTTTTGACATCGAACTTAATGACAGTATGTACTTAGGGTACCTACATAAAAAGTCTTAGACCTCAAAGCTTTATTGTTTTACGTCTTTTAGAGGCTCTTTTTTGGAAGGGCGTCATTTTTTAAAAAGTTTTTTATTTTTTATTATGTGCTTTTTATCTTTATGTTTGACTCCGTAGACCAAATCAATTGATTTTGGTGCCAATTGATACACTGCGTTTGTGGATATTTTCTACCTAATATAGTATTATCCAACTATCGTAAAAGAGTTTTTTGGTAAATTCCACTGAAATTTCTAAAAATGGTTTTGAAAAAAGAAGGACACGTATGGTTCTAATATTTAAGTGCAACCAGTTCCCAGATTTTAATTTGAGAATAATTGGTTAAAGTTTTGGAGATTCAGTTTATTAATCATAAAAAATATAAATTTGTGGCTCAGATAACCTAAAATCCTAGATCCCTGACAGTAAAATAAATAAAAAAATATATTATAACCGTAAAATAAATGCATATTTTAAATTTATAATAATAAATCAGATACAATTTATATTTTAAAAATCAGTAGTAATTTATGGAAAATATCCTTTGTTATTTTGTCGGCGGTTTTAATAAATACAAATTAACTTGAATATTTATTAATTGTAAACAGAATACATTAAAGATTCCCATAAAGATAACTGTATCAATCATAAATTTAAACATGAATTTCTACTTGAGAAATGTCATGCAAATAACAACAATGCAATATTTTATATTGCTTATTTTGTTGCATTGTAATTACGTTGAAGTAATTTATAGTGAATATTGCGGAAAATGTTAGGCGAAAAAAAAGAAAATAGCCCATAATAATGTCGATCGACCAATATCCGCGAGAAACCAATTTTCGCGGCCTTTGACCTGGAATAACTTTTGAAGCTAATATGATTCGATAAAGTCTTTTTGTGCGTTAAAATACAATCTATTGGAACATACAGCAGTGAAAAGCAGACGTTCATAAGTTACACTCTGTCGGCCTATTTTTGAATTTAGAGGATCAGATTTGCTCTTAAATTACTGGTTAACATTTGGCTTGTAAATCCCCAAGTGGGCGCAAAAAGGGAAAACTGTCTTTGAGTAAAAAAATACTAGCGGGAGCGTGTAGCAAATAAAATAATTTTATTGTTAAGCCGAGAAGCGTTACGTTTTGAAATGTATAAACGATGTCAGTTTAGATCATAAGCCACGTAACTTCACGTACTTTGTCGACGGGATGTGAAAGGTCTTATTATTTGTATTGTGTAATTTTAGCAGCAACATTGTGACGATATTTATACCAGATGTTACCAATAAGTGGTGAACAATGCAAATGTTTATTAAAAAATAATAATACAGAAATTAATTTCCTTAATACGTCGTGTCTCAAGTTTAGTTATTTTAGAAGAACTATTTGCTAAATTATTTAATGGCCAACCCTAATGACCTAAGACCTAAGCTGTTAAGCATATACATCTACAATAAATAATAAATAGGGTTCCATTCTTTCAGTATGGAATCCTAAAATGTAAAGAATGATACAAATACTTAAAATAACAATACATAGTAATAACAGATTTTTACATAATTTTTCATTTGCTGTGAATAGTTTTGACAAATATTTTGATGTACAAATTTGGTATCGCTGTAGTTGTGATCTATCAAATTCCTCAGTTGTAAGCTTCAATGATGAAACGCCCCATTGAGTCGCCGCTGCGGCAGACGCTGAGCACGTAACAATATAAAGGTTGTGGGAGTCGCGTTCGCGGGTCACGCAGATCTACCTTTAGCTGAATGCCTGCGAATGTATTGTTGACGCCTTTAAATATTATTTATAGTTCATTTTGATGAAAAAAATCTCGGTTTAATTAAATCAACCGAATCTTTATAGTTGTTTAACGGTGTCTGAGTGTCAGAAATTAGATTAATAAAATAGTTTATATATGTTACGACTGTTTATTTTTTCTTTAATTAGATTTAAGATGCGTCTTCAACCAGTGTTTTAAACAGAAATTATGATATTTAGGTAAAAGAACAAAAAAAATAAAATAATTTAGTCACTTCTTAACCAAGACTATACTATACAAAAAGTAAGCTGTTTAGTATTTGTTGAAAATCTTAGGTTCGTTACAAAAAGAAAATGTTTGTTTTATTTTTAAACCTCCTTTTGTCGCGACTTTGTTCCGTTTTTGCATGAAAATTGACTCGGGTTATAATGACACTTTTGGGTAACCATACCTAAAGGCTTAAGGCTGCACCTACATTGGATCCGTATCACAATAGTAAGCATGCATAGATCCTACATGAGATTGGCCATGAAAAAAGAAGAACGTCTCTGTGTTTACTTGGAATCTCTCCCAATAAATTCCGTGGTTTTACATCATCTGTTTTAGGACACAATGATTCATACAAAATTGAACTCACGGAACGCGGAATGTACCTTATAAGATGTAAGGTAAGATGACACACCCTGCATTTATTGTTCTGTAAATGTGCAAACTATTTGGTTCAAGGACATTAATAATATTAAGTTAAGAGGACTCGACACTAATTTTTTTTAAGGATAAGAAATCCAAAGACAGTTATTTTGTTGGTACAAAAAGTGCAGTTTATATTTTTTTCTGAAAAAAACATATTTTTCATGCCGTTTCGAGCCGAACCATTTATATGTACGAGCACGATTTCTGAAAAAAATTTGAAAGTGCATTTGTTTAGCAAATAGTCTAGTAAGAAATCTTCTTCCAAGCTTATAACTTTTATGCCTTATCTTAAAATAATTGTCATTGCTATCAATAAATGATGCACCATTTGAATACATTATAATAATATACAAATTTGATATAATATATCAGTTTTCAGAAATGTAAATGAGATTTTAACATTTATATAAATATAAATACATAAAATCATAGCTTTATCTGTAATTCTGTAAAGTGCTTAGCGAAATTTTGACTTATGTGCAGTTTATAGAATACCTATACTAAATTATCCATTTTTCTTTCTGCCATTTGATGTAGGTATTCCGAATTAACTCAAAAACTACTTGACTAATTTAAATCGTACTTTTACTATATTAGTTGTTACATATAGGCTTCTATTACATGAGGCTGAAGCAGTAGCCAAAAAAGCTGACATTACGCAAATCGAGCCGCAGGTAAGGTTAGGTTTAAATTGTTTAAGATGTATACACGTAGAAATATTTGATGAGACTGAGGCATTACTTAAATACAATAACAGAAACAATAACCAGTTAACAGTTGTAAATTATAGACGCTCGAATCACAACGACAGAGCTGAGGTGCAAACAAATCAGATATTAATAAATTGCGTAAAAAGCGTTATTCTAGAGTTTAGAATGGTCTGCATAGGTATTAAAGCATGTGTTTTATTCAGGTATCAAGGCCAACACATGATATACTTAAGTGTTTAATGCACCCACAATCTCTGCCCAATCCGTTATGTTCTTGTAGTATGACACCGAACTTTATTTTAGGCACTACCCACTATAAAATAACTGCTTCACATGCATGTATATTGTATACATGTACATAATGTGACACATTACGCACTAGTGCGGAAAATAAAACCAAACTTGTCACACTATATCAATTCTTTGTCTGACAGTTTGTTTTTTTATAAACTACTACTAGAAGTGACGTTCGTTTAGAGACATGAAAATGAAATGAAAATCAGCTATTTTATTGGAGGTACGTTCAAAAATACCACATATAACTCGTGCGTAAAAGTATTGCGACTTCTGTTACAATTACTTTGAGAAAAAAACAAGCATTTTTAATTTTTTTTTGTTACTTTTAAAAGGAAGAACAAAACATTTAATGTTTTTACTTGACCTGATAACAAACTTTTTGAAGAAACGCGAGTAATAATTATACACACGCAAGAGAACGACGAGATTGAGTGAAGTTTAATAGTGTTGCCTGACGGCTGATTCCTCGATCAAATACAATATAAACTTGGTCTGACTTTGGTGTTCGGACACACGAATAATGAAACACAAGTGAATTGAAAAGTAATCGGTTTTAGTTAACAAAAACCGGTGTTTATCGGTTTTTACAAAAACCGTTTTTTTTTTAGGTTTTTCTAAAAGTTCCAATAAATAAACGACAGAAAAGGAGATACATAGATATGCCCCGACTTTATCATCATCTATTTTCTCTGAATTTGGATACTGAATATTAGAGAAACAGAGTAGATCTTCGTAGTTCTATGTCGCGGTGTCTTCCTTTGAGTCCCCACCATTAAAAACCTATTCTGATTTAAATATCAGATTACGCACTTTTCATATGTGCTTTTTTATCAAAAGAGTTTTAACTTAAGACTTCACAAAGTTCTTCACCCAGCTAATGATCTGCATAATAATAATCAGTACCTATTTGCATTTGACTTTTACTCTCAATGTACTGACAATTTAGAATATGGACACTTTATAGCAGTACAGACTTTCGCATTTTTTATGTTTTTTTAAAACTAGACCACTTACCGAAATTTTTTTTAATTAAATCGAGTATAAAATAATATTGAAATAAAATGGAACTTGTTACAAAGTCGTATCGAATAATTTTTTTTTTTGTAAAACGCCTGGAGCAAATAGTTTTAATAATACAATTAGTTACTTATTTAAAAATTATTTATGAGTATCAATTTAATATAGAAGTGACATTGACCAAAAATATTTTTAGGTAGGCTAAGAATTTGATATTTTTGTTATAATTGTGAAATATTGATTTTAATTATCACAATATTAAAGTTTGCATTAATTTACTATCAATATTATAGTAGTTCGTTTTATAGAATGAGATTTGAAAACATGCAAACAATTGAAAAAACATTTTTTAAACCCATTTCTGTCGCCATATTAAAAATCACAAATATAATTGTCACTCGTAAAAAACAAATAAATCTGGTAAAGCTGAAATAAAAAAAGCTGGGAAAAAAATCTGGAAAAGAACATACAAATTCGTAAATAGTTTCGGCAATCTTATTCATATTCCGTATTCTTATTTCAAGGTATGGATTTTCTACAAAGTATACATAAAACACTTGTCAAAAAATGAATAAATTGTCACAAAACACTGAACTTTTAGCTTTTAATATTTGATTTCAAAATTTGTTTGGAATATGACTGAATTTGAGGAACATATTTAAAAATAAACCTATTTACGATTTAAAAAAATATTTCGTTGAGTTCATCATGTTTTACATAACATTACATAAAATACATCTAAAAAAATTAGATCTGAGGGCACAAAAATATTATTCAATATAGCCTACGACTACAGTGTCTGGTAGATGTATAAACTGGAAAATAAACAACCTTTTCTTATTTACAACATTCCATGGTGTACAATAAAAAACATCTCACAATGAACGAACTACACGTACGAAGTTTAACTGTAATAAAATTATAGTTTAGCATACATTTTATTATTCAATCAACCAGATATAACCCATGATCCTAATATTTATAATATCCATAAAGGACTTTTTAAAACCGATTTTGAATCTTATTAGTATCAGTTTTCTGTTCATTATTTTTTCGCTTTTAGAAAATATCACATATAATTCAATAAAATCGCTGACAGCTTGTAAAAGTAGTTAATAACATATTATATCTAAAAATAATTATAGTTTATATATCGAGGGAATTACTAGTGTGATACAATTCATTCCACCTGAGATATACACTATATTTACCGAGTTGGGTAAAGTAGTGGTGACAACACTAGACTCGCATTCGGGAGGTATGGGTTCGAGTCCCGGCGGGGGCAGATTTGGCTGGGACTTTTTTCTACTGCTTCTCGCCGAGAAACAGTAATTCCTGTACCGGCCATTTCCATGGTTTCCCTCAATTAATTCCAGATTAATATCGAGATGGTTCCTTATTTCAGGCCATGGCCGAACCCTATCTAACTTCTAGTTCAAAAACCTTATCCCAATTTCCTATAATTCCTCCATTCGCCCAGTGCTATTACAAAAAGTTGAAGTTGTAAAAAATGTAGAAAATAACGGGAAGCTGTAAATGGAAAATAGTAATGGTGCGAATGGCGTCTGTTATGACATAAAGTCGAGAAACGGACGTTAAACGCATTATTATTATTATTTGATTATTATATACACTATATTTTTTGTGGGTACTACCTATAAAATAGCTTGTTTTCACAAAATTTTCAACAGTTCACTTTTGAGCAAACTTCTCTAATATGATTGGTTCGATTGACAGACAAACATTGATTTACTATGGTATAGCGCGACTAGTTTTGTTTTTCATTACCGCACTGGAACGGAAAGGGCCACTTTACATGCCTTTGCATTCAGGCATGTAAAGTGCAAACATTTTTCATATTTCAAGCTTTTTTTAAAAAAAATACAATAGAGGGTGTATAAAGTGTTTAAAAACAGAAGAGAAATTTAAGAATGCTAAGTATTCACTTAAGAAAGTCTTCGTAAGCATATTTTGTTAACAAAGTCCTTCATGACATTAACAGAAATTGAAAGGTAATTATTAGTTTTTACAACCAAGTGTCACGACTCATGGGTAATGTCCCTCTGACTGTTACAAGTCGTATATATGCAACAGTCAATGATTTGAAATCAGTAGCTATGACGAATCCATATTTACCAGCATGCATCACGGTATTAAATATACAGATTTTATTTTTCTTTTTTCACATAGCTTAATATATAAAGATAAACTTGTGCATCCACTGGATCGGATCAGATCGGATCAGATCGGCTCGGTACGATCGGCAGTTTTGGGATTTATGAAGCTAAATGAGTTCCCACGCACTAGTCGGCTCGGATCGACTTAGCAACAATCAGTGTACGTATACACAAACGCGCCGACCCGATCCGATCCGATTCAGTGGGTGTGGAGTGTGGACGCTAGGACTAATTACGCGGATATTGTGATTTAGTACCCATCATTATTTAAGTATTTCAATTTATGGTGTTAAACCAACATTACTAGTGTTTCATATCGACCACATAAAAATACAACGCTTCCGTTTATTCACTGGATGATGAACCCTAACTTCATGATTCACCATGCTTCAAGCTGCATTGTATACACCAGCTCTCTCTAGATCTGGTCAAAATTTTCGGTGGAGCATTTTTTTTCTATACATTTAGAAACAGCAAATTGTTCAGGTCAGCAAAAATCTTCTACAACAGAATGATTTAACTAAAAAATCTTTTCAAATCAAGAACTTTGAAAAAATCTCAGCTGGTTATTATATTGCCAGCAATATTATCGACGAGCTGTGAGAATATCTGAAAACATACTACAATATATTTTTTTGCTCGCGCTCTTTTAACAATTGGTTTTCATTTCATTTTCAGTAAATTTTTAAAGTGTTTGATATTTCACTGTCAGCAAACTTCACTTCTAAAATTCGACGACCCCGCTAAAATATTCATCTCAAATTTACAGCACTAGTGTGAAATGGGTCATTTTACCACCGGTGTACAGGCATGAAAAGCAGCTACTTTATAGGGAAATGAACAAAAAAACAATTAAGATCAACCCTAAATAATTCGACAGTAACATATATCAATATACATATATATAATTAAAATGAATATGAGAATGTAATATTATGCGTCACAATGCAGTGTAACTTATGTTTTGTTTTGTACTGTCCAACCGTCAGGTGAGCGAACGTCCTTGAAGGTCACAACACCCGCCGTGCTCGGCACCTACGATATCGTTGCTATTCTGCTAAAAGCGATAGTAATTCTTGCTACGAAACTTGCAAGGTAAAAAATAGCAAGTTTTTAGCAAGAAAAACAAAATGTTAAATAAATTTTGCTACATTACTAGTAATTCGTTGTGATAATTGTTTTTCTTTGTTCACAGCTCTTGCAGTTAATTAACATTAACTTATAAGCCACTTCTGTTCTGCCGATAATTATAATGGTCTGCAATAATAAAATTGTAATGGAGAGCTCTTGTGTCAGTTCCGGCATAGTTCTTAAATTCCAAATTCGATTCGTAGTTTGGTACCCGTAAAAAATAGGTTCACTTGCGTTAAGGTTGTACATCTATGGCTAATAAAACTTATTTGCATACAAAATCAATAAAAGGCCGAACTGATTTTCAGGAACTTACGGTGCATCTATTATGGCGCAGCTTTATACATTTTGATGTCATCTATGAACATTCACATAGGATTTTAATATAAAATATTGGTAAAATGAATAAAAAGTATCTGTTTAACGATTCCGAAACTTGAGTGAGCGAATTTGAGTGCAAAACCGACGTTCACGGGAGTGAGCCGCAGGAAAGAGCTAAAATAAATATAACGCAAACGAATTCAGGCTAGCTAATAATAAATCGGTTATAAAATCTCGTTGAAATGTTTTCTAAGGAGTTTGGACCGATGGAACTGTGACATTTGTAAAAAATCATGTAACTTGTCAGGTTGCAAAATTTCGATCATAATTTTATAAGATGATTCAAGAGATAATTCCGAATAAAACATAATTGTAGCCACACTTGAAATACACACCATAGTTCTTCTCCTTCAGTAAAGTTAACAGTTGTTTATCAGAAAAAAACACAAAAAACATTTTTCAGATCATTGATCTTTGCTAATGTTGTTCTGAGAACTGATTTGTCAGTGAGTCATCATTAGTCTCCGACTGAGAAACAACATGGCTATAACATTTGTCATTAGTAAAACTACCCTATAAATTATATTAAATTAACAATAATTTTTAAATACGATGACTTTAAAGTTCATCAGTTGGTGGTCTTGATAATCAAAAAAAGCAAATTTTCTAAAAGTTGTTTACAATTTACATAATAGCTGCTTCATATTTCTATTTTAAAATAGGTATGACTCAGATAATGTTTTTTACTGAATCAGTTTTTGTTTCGTTTGCTTATAACCTCTTTCCACAATATTAATTCACTTTCATTAGTGAATTATAGTTTCTAGACAACTGCGTAGCCATCGACGTTACAATTTACTCTATAAAAGAGAATATTTAAAATCCACCGCTTGGATTTATAATTATAAACTGAGATTTATCCACAGTTGCTTTTCAGAAGACGAACGTAAGTGGTGGAAATTAAAAACAACATTCTTTTTTTTTAATACTTCGGGTTTGAAAATTTTTCGAGTTTTGTCGTCCACCTAAAATTTTCCATTATTCGTACTAGGTATACCATATTTTCATGCCTCGAAAAGTCTTTATTTCCTATAGTTAAAATGTCGTGGAAGTGCCAACAACTGCATCGCCTCACAACCCGACTGTTCTCAAGAAGAATTTTATTTATAAATATGATATGATGCGAATATTCACATTAAAATTAATTTAAATATTAAAGTTATTAATTAAGTAATGATTTCAGTAAACAAATAATTATTACATTATCCTGACTTTACGAAGCATCTCACAAGCTTAATGTACACTTAGTTATACGGTATATAAATTTATGTACAAAAAAGAACACACAAAGTGGATAATAAATTATAAAGGAAATTTGATATTCTTGCTGTATTTGTGAAACCAGAGGCTTGGCATACAACGAAATAATGTAGTAAAAGACAGGAATTTTATGATCAATAATTATTTATATTGTTACACTTGAAATTTAATATATGTTTTGGAAACCAGTAAATTACAAATATTAAATAAATCAAGGTTATCTTCATGATATTGTTACGTTGAAGTTCATGCTCATTTCATAAATAAGGGGGTCGTCCCACGTATCAACATTTGATATTTTGAACAGCATATATTATTCCGCATACATAAACAAATAATGTAAACCAACTTTTTCGTTCTTAAATCCGTTCTTTCAAATCTTAGTTGTAAGCCAGAATTAAAGAAATATATATGCCTATTTTAAAAGCTGAGCATAAATCGCTACATGATGACGCAGAAAACACCCATACTTCTTTATCTATAGAATAGAACAGAATAATATTTCTTTTCAAACATACAAAAACTGTCCTGGAAAACGTCAAGCATCATTAATGTAGCTAATCAGCCAATCACAGGCTGAATGATGTCTACGTCATTTTTGTAGTGGCATAGCTCTATTTAAAATACCATTGAAAAATACCCACTTTTAGGATCTTTTTTTAAAAAAACTTTCCAAAAATAATCTATCATAATCTATCAATTGTAAAACAAAAAAAAACCCGGGTCGCAGTGCTAAAACCCTGCCGACAATATAGTGTATTTGATTGTGGCTTTATTACATGAACTTAAGTTTGTTTTTGGACAAAATAAAAAAAAATTGAACCCCTTAATACACCCCTTACAATAATAATTTTTATTAGTTGAAATATTGTTATCAATCCAACATCTGCACCAAATTAAATACGAACTTCAGTATGTAAATTCGTATACGCAAACTGGTGTTTTCATAAAATTTGTAAGTCCGGTCCTGTCGGGCCGATTTGCTTATAATTTTAGGAGCACTTTTTAATTGCTACTAAAGGGTTAAATTGAAACGATTCTGAGAATTTTTTCGGTATTTTTGGGCCCAAAAACTTTTTTCAACCCCTAAAAACCACCCTTAAAATGACCCGATTTACACATTTATAAATGCATGTGTCATAGTACACGACCGAAGTGAAACTTCTTAAGTAGGACTAATATGACGTCGTTCATATGCCTTGAGAAAAAATAAATTTATATTTTTGATGATTATTCTTACCTTTCTGTTCTCAATATATTTGCCGTATGGCACATGCACTATTGATATCGGTCGGATGGCGGGACCTGCAGATCGAACCAAACTTTCGCGTGTGTGCAGTATACTGTATAATATATACACGCAATAATTTAAGAGTAATTGATTTTAACGACATTTGGTCCAAAATTATTTTAGGGGCCTCATTAAAGGATTAAATTTTTTATTTTGTCTAAAAACAAATTTAAGTTTACGTAATAAAGCCTCTATTAGCAAATACATTATATTGTTGAAAGGGTTTTGGCACTGCGACCAGAGTTTCTTCTATTTAGCAGTAACTAGTTGGAATATTTTTTTCTATCGTTTCCACATTTGAAAAAAAACTATTCAGTGATTATATTTGAAGTAGAAAGTGAAAAATGTTCTGTAAAACGGGCTTAATTTCATTTTCTGCATTGACAAAAAAAGAAAAACTCGGGTCGCAACTCCAATACCCTGCCGACAATATAGTGTATTTGCTAATACAGGCATGGTGGCATTATTATGTTTTCTTAAATTTGTTTTTGGATAAAATAAAAAATTTGTACCCTTAATACGCCCCTTAAATTTTTTTTTCTTTAACATTTTTGTCAATCCAATATCTGCACCAAGTTAAATACACTCTTCTGTAAGTAAATTCGAATACATAAACTAGTGTTTCATAAAATTTGTAAGTCCGTTCCTGTGAGGCCCACTTTGCATTTTTTTCGATATTTTTGATCCTACAAACATTTCTAACTGCTAAAATCAGTCCTCAAAATGGCTCAGTTGGGTCCATTTTAAATATTCCAGGATGTGTATCAGTTTTTGTCCATTCTCTTAGTTCGGTATTTATTACGCATCGTAGACGTAGCCAGGGTGGTGTGAGATGTAAACTTTGTTTTTTAATATCTACCTGTTCGATTTCATATTTTTCTTTTAAGAAGGTTGTTCTTATTGGTAATGGTCTTTTAAGTTTTAGATTATCTTTGAATTTGTTTATATGTTCTGGACACTTGAACAGTTCATAATTAATGTGTCTCTGGTTCGCTAATATTTGTGCGTAATAGTTCAGACATTGTTGGTCCCGTTTCATCTCTCGTGGCAGTTCGCTACTTTCACAGTATATAGACTGTCTAGTGGTGTAGTTTTTAGTGCTCCAGACACCAATCTTAAGTCGTTGTTGTATACTGAGTTTATCAGATTAAGAATATGTTTATTTGCTGTCATGTAAACTATACTCCCATACTCGAGTTTAGATTTGACTAATGCGTGGAAAACCTGAGATAACGTTTTTCTGTCACTACCCCAATGGTGATGTGAGATAATTTTGAGTAAATTTAAATTTCTTTAATTTAATTTATCCTGATGCTTCTCTTATGATTCTGCATTGCTCTCAAATTAGACTGTCATCGGTTCGTTGTGTTTTAACAATAATCTGTATAGTTTTTGTAATTGCGGGAAATAAAATAATATAAAATCTTGAAAAATCCCCAGCAGTCATGAACAAGTTTTTATAACATTGTCAGACTGGACGCAGATAAAATCTGCAATAATATAAAGTTGTTTAAGAGCACATATAAATAAAATAATGGTTTAAAATTATATATAAGTATATTTCTATAATTACAATTATTTCTTATTAACTGGTTAGCATTATGTATTGATAAATGACAACTATGAAATTGTCTTCGTGGTCTATGGACGTCTACCGTTGAACGTTCCAAAATTGAACTTCTCTCGATGTTTGGATTAATGCCATTACAATATGAATTTTTTACACAAAATTAGAATACGATAATTACTATCAATGAGCTGTCTTCCCAGTTATTCTTTTAATAGCAACTCAACCGCTGTCGTACACTGTTAACGACAATAATACTGTAGATATTAAAAAAGTAGAAATTAAAAATACAAAACCCGACTAATGTAAGAGTAAAAGAGGAAAGCAACCGAAACAATACATGAGATAGTCTTTTTTATATTATCAATAGAAGGAGGGGACCCGTTGGGGGACTGAAGAAAATAAATCGATTACTGGCATTATGATAAAACGAATGTCAGCGAGTTCTAACAGTCACACAAGTCATGATATAATTAAGCACGAGATATTTATATATATAGTTTCTTTAGAGCGTGCCCCTATAAAATAAATAGTTTTAACAATGTTTTGTTTTGAATATTTTTTACAGTTCCAACTTAAGATAAATATTTTATTTTCGCTTCATAATAATATATTTGGGTTGTTAACGAAAACTACGTCTACTTTGTGTCGATTTGCTATTTCTGTTCGTTTTATATAATTAAAAGTTGCTTATATAATTAAAAGTTGCTTAAAAGTTGCATTTTTTTGTTTTACTTTGCACGCTAATGTGAAATGGACCATTTTGCTGTCATCATACAGGCATCAAAAACAGCAATTTTATCAAGGGTAGTGGAAAAAATGGTTTCACGTTTGCCTGTTTTATATTATTTGTAGACACTTCAACGAAGGTGATAAACAATTATGTAATATTGTTTTATATCTAATTAATATATAAATCTATTATACCAGCATCGCATATAAATTATCTTAATTATGAACTTTACTGGTAGCCTTGATTATTCTGTATCCTCATACGCCAATAAAACTTGAACTTTTATTTCTAAATTATTATGACGGTAGCACTGAACTCAACCTTGCAAAATAAGTTTTCAGTTAAGTACCAACTCATTTTAGTAGACTGGATTAATTATTATATTCTTTATCAGTATGCAAAACCACAGCATATAATTTCACTTTTCACACGTTTTGACCCAAGCGTCACAACTAACGGTTGTCAAGTAGCTCGAAAAGCAGTTCATACTTGGCAATTTCTCCTTCAAGGAATGTTAAAAACTGAAAGAACGTCTACTATACTTGAAACTTGAAACAAACTTGAAAGAATGTTTCAAGTGAAGTAAATTATATATTCATATTGGTTAAGTATTTTAATTCAAGCGACTTGAAGTCAAGTAACTTGACTAATGAGAACGGATCCTTGTAACAGCCACTTAAAACCAGTTGATCTTCAGGCGATTTAATTGCAAAAACGCGCGACAAAATGTAACATGCGTGCGTTGGCCTTTACTTATATCGATGTCAAATAAATAAAATCTTAGCTTTAGCTGAAATTTCAGATTTTTAATCCAACTTCAGATTGTTACATAAGACATTCACAGTATATACAGTACCCAAAAACACGACATAAAAACGAGCGGATGTGTCGGAAGAATCAACATTCAGAGCGCCAACGAATCAGCTGGCAAAAGCTAGAATAATAATAAAATGATTTCGTTTTATAAATACTTAACTATAAGTGTACTGTAGTCAAAGATAGTGAATCAAACATGTAGAATGAGTGAATTATTTCTCTATAATAAATTATTTCTCTACGTTGCTCTGATTGGATATAAAATAACAATGCAAGCTATCGTTTGTTTATAATCAAAACAGGAATTCAAACTATAGGCGGTCACATTTAATAAATATAACACTATAGTATGTAATTAAGCTCTAATAAATATGTTAAGCAGCTACACTAATATTTGTTAATTGTTGTTTTCCGAGTTCTTTTAAGGTAACAATTGTTTTAATTTGCAAAACAAATACCCAATAATTATATGGTGCAACAAAATGTAATAAGGCACCTAAAAACGCAAAAAAATGCGGTTTTTCACATGCCAGCTGCGCGTGAGTGTGTCTGTGGAATTTTCTTTGGTTCATTTCAATAACGTCTGCAGTTTGATTTTTTTTAAATATTTATCTTCGGATCAAAAATACAGTTGGGAACGTGTTTAATTAAGTTTTAAGTGTGGGCCCGGGGTAGCTGGAGTTAAACACTTCTTAATATTTTTCATTGTAGTAAAAAAATATATACCATTTGAGGACACACGCATTCACTGGAGGATAAAAAATGTATTAATTTATCATTCATCATTATTATAGGAATGTCATTAACTCATGATGACATCTATTTAACATAAACACAATGCTAAACAATTCAGCAAGATCTTCATTTTACATAATAAATGACATAACAATGTATTTCAGAATACCTTTAAATATTTAAATTTAAATTTGACAGTGTCAATAAGCACTAGCAGCTTATAAGAAAGAAAGCATCATTAGCAAACAATACGCATTAAAAAGAACTGCCAACTTAAAAAATATAAACAGCGATGTTCATTTCTGAATGCTGCATCTTTTGAATAAGCATTTGTAAGCAAGTATTTGAATTCCATTGTTGCAATAGTCATCTTGCTTTGACCGTGACAACGAATAACGTTTTTAAAATTTATTGAACTTGATTTTAAAAACAGAAATGTATCCATTGTATTTCTTTTATTTGCATTTTGCAAAGCTTACGTGATCAAATATCATAAAAGTTTGATATTATTATTTACGATTTGAATACTTTTTTGTTTATAAAATGCTTTCGACATTTTAGTATGGACTTTATGTTCACAAAAATATATATTTTTTATTTTCACTAATAATATTTTCCAGCAAAGAAGATAAGTTTTTTCCATTCGTCAGTATCGTCGCGTATTTAAAATATTTTGATATACTAGGAAGTTGGATTAAAACAGTAAATAGAGTAGGAAAAAAGTTGCTCCATTTAAACCTACAACGAGTCCAATGCAATTCCCTGAGAATTTCTTTCAAGGAAAGCTATACTGGTTCATTCAGGTGACCTAACGGAGTCATTTGAGTGAATCTTTTAACGTAAGTTTCTGAACGATGAGCTCATTCAGAGTTCGTCAGTTTAGATAATTTTGCCCAAAGTGTTGACGCTAAAGGTTGTATGTCTAAAGCAGCAAACTGTAATATCATAATCGCAAAAGTTTTTACTAGATTTGGAGAGTTTTAAATCTGTGTAGTCCCAGGAATTATGTTCGCTGTTGGAGAAGTTTCCTACCTTTCTCTAGACCTTACAGCCTCGATTCTATTACAAAATCTGTCGCCGTTGCTTTTTGCGTCCTAACTTGTTGACGTGAAAGACAGTGCTAATGGAAAGGAAAGGGTAGAAATATTCTTCATATTACAATCGGAACTATGATAAATATAGATTAGGAAATATTTCAAAGCATTTTTCCTTCAGTGAAATAGTGAATCTAGATAGTTCCACACACATGTTTTCGTTTCATGTTCGTTCCATTTTCGAAATGTTGAATTTTTACAGTGAGTAATTTAAATAATAGGATTAAATATATCTGTCTCCAGATTTTAAATATTTACGTAATTAAGTAATGTAATCTTAAATAGCGCGATTAATTGACAATAACAATGTAATTAGTACCAAGGTTCATCGTGTAACTGCGTAGGAGATAATTGAATCACCAAGAACAAGTCAATTAACAAATGCCACACAAAACTATGGTGACATTTATTTTCAAACAATTTCTTATTATAGCAACCATACGTCTTATTAGTGTTGATAATATTTATGCTGATATTATAATTTTAAATTCATTTCTGATGAAGCAATAAATTTTCCTGTTATTTGCTACTGTTTAATAAAATTTCAGTAGTTGTATCACACGTTTCCTTATTTAGCATCGCCAATTGGAATTTCTAGTAAGGATGTAACTATTTTAGCTTCAATTCTTGAATTTTGGACACGTATTGAGGAAATAAATAAATAACTATTAAATATTTAACTAGTTATATATATTCATATCCATGCTGGACTGACATTAATTTAGAGCAACTAAATTACCAACCACATAACGTATTTTTGCTTCCAATGCCACTGATACAAAAAACAGTTTTTTTTTTAAATTGCAAGGATGACGTTTTGCAAACAGTCTTTAAGATAGTATTATAATTAAAAGATAAAAAGTATAATTTATTATGAAACAAAAAAGAGACTGTGTATTTTAAACGATACACTACAGAAATAATAGATATAATAGTAAAAAAATACGTAAAAAATAATAATGGCACCGACCACCGAGATCGAACCTATGATCTTTAGGTTATGAAGTCTTCTACTGCATCGCCAACTTAATGTCTTGCAGCCGGTTTTTATAGTATATTATGGTATACGTACATTGCGACACGTTCGTTATATTTTCAATCTCAAGAATGAATTTTACCCTACTGTGGAAAAAGAAGTTTTTCTTAAAAAATAAAAGCTTAATTTTAATTACAGACCTAAGTTCAAGATTTAAAAGTAAGTACAGTTTATGTTTCGTAATTTTTGTCTATCTGTCTATTCGTTGCATTGTTCCGGGTTAACTGAAAAACTACTAAGCCTATTTTGATCTGACCAGTAAAGAAGACTGGCATTAATGCAAGAGAAATTGCTGGTAATGGCTAGTCGTTGAAAACAGCTAGGTATATAATATAGACCGGCTACAAAAAATGCAAAAAAAACTGAAACAAATTCTCTTTCTAGAAGTTGTTTACATTATTTGTAAATATTTTCTGTTTTTAATGATAATTAACAATTCTGTTTACTATTTTTGCACATTTTTTCCTAAATTGTTCAAAAGCATGTATCGTAATTTTACCATTGTTTGACATCATCGTGAAGTTTGGTCAATTATGGTCAAAATACGGAATCTACGCTAATTAAATTTGTAGTTTATGAGAAATTGGCCAATTAGCTGCTTACAAATATGCAAATGATTCTGACGTGCTTAAATTACCGACTATATTTTTAATTAAAAGGCGACCATTAAACAGTATTATAAATAAAAGTAAGGAAGTTGTTTAACTGGTTATATTATTTGTGCAAATCAATTTCTTGACCGACATTGCACAAAAACAATGATTTGAAAATTTTTATTGTACTTCCGTTGTAAACAATTATGAACTATTTGCTAGTCTTAAGGATATTCACGATTTCTATTATATTACTGGCGCTGAAAATAATACATTTCCTAGGTTCGATTGGTATTTTGCTTTGTTAAAAATAATAATAAAAAAAAAAATTAATTTGGTACTACGTCCAGATAATTGCTGATATCTGATTTGATATGTTCAAACATGAACGTCATTAAACGAATTTGTTATATATTTTTCGGAAAATATGTAGAATGTAGCTATATCACGTACTCGATAAATAGACGCTAATTGACTCCAGTTGTTGAGGGTTTATAATAATCTACATTGCTCTTCTTCGTTTTTCCACCATGAAATAGACAACCTGTATACAATTACTTATATTTTTTGTTTGCTTTAACAAATAAATTACCCTGATGCTCTCTTAAAATCACCTGTATTATATACAATTTTTGAATTTTTTACAAAATAAGAAATTTTGTCATATTTTTATCTTGTGTTTCTATTTACGAGACAACATGACATTTATAGCCTTAAATATTTAACACTAATTTAGTTTTTTTTTTCGACCCATGCAAAGAACTTTAACTCGCAATGTAAGTTTTTTGAACTTTTAAGATCTTTGTTGTTTTGCAGGTATATTCTATACTTCGTAATTTTACCTTGTGGTTGACTCATAATTTTGCGGAATATTAATGTTTCTTTAATCTCTTAAACTCGTGGATCACAATTATGACGCACTAAATTATTGTTTGTTAAAATTACAATTAGCATAAAAAATCATGGCATAGAATCAAAATAAAGCAATACTGATTATTAAAATTGCATTTATTGATTGACGTTTTAACAATTTTTTTTGTCAATATCAGAGTCGACAATTAATGAAATTGTAGCACACAGTTTGCTTTATTTTGACTCTATGTTACGAAGAATTTTCTTCTAGTAATTGCAATACTATAAAGAATCACACGTTTAATTCCTCTGTAAAATTATTTTGTTTTGCAGACACATTTTTGTGATATAATTTATATTTAATTATCTACATACATATTGTTATGAACATTTATATCACCAAATGAAAGTATACAACGACGTTTTTTCAATGTTACAAAATAACACACTAATTAACTAAATAGAAATGTTGAAAAATTCCAAACATTAATTTTTTGTAATTCCATTACAAATAAACACAATATTAAATTACACAAAAATTGCTATCCTCCAGTTTATCTATGTATTTATTTTGTAAAATTACAATTACCCAATTTAGGTGTTGGTATTTTCTATGACAATATTATTTTCCAACATTTTATCTCAAGGAAATGTATACCCTCCATATTATATGCTTACTGCAATTTTCTATCAAGTTATTTTTATTTTCAAAAACTAAAAGGTACTGCTTCAAAAAGTAAATTTACATAACTACACTTTTTTCAAGCACAAAATAAAAAAAAAAAACTTTTCAACAAAAAAAGTTCTTCCTACACAATATTGTAAAAAAATGTTAGAATAAATCTGTAAACATCAGCCATTATACTCGTATTATAATTAGTGACAATAAAAGCTTTAATTTATTGTCCAAAATAAAACTGCTATTTTATTGTTAAAATTTGTGAGCAAAGTTAATGATTTGTCGAATCTGCAAATTTCATTACACATTTTTTTTATTATATTATATCCTAAAAGATCGACTATGGTAGCTTTTGATCGAAAGTTTTTTTTTAAAGACCGCGCGCACTTGCCAAGCATAAACCTGCACGTCCTGCACAGTACATAGCTGCAACTTTCCCTTCGCAGTTTTCAAGTAGTTTGTTTGTTTGTTCCGAGCTAATTACTAAACGGATTTTGACTGAATGTATGTGTTCTGGATCAGATGAATTGTAGAATACGGACTCGATACATTTTTACAAGAAGGGCTGTCATCAGCCATTTTGTATAATATTTTAACAAAGTCATGTTATTTATTTGCATTATTATATTAATATATGTATATGATCAAATGATTTTATGAGCTGTGACTATATAAAACGAAAATCTTCATTTATGAAAGGATAAAAGCGTAGGCAGCGGAACTGGACGAAAGTCTCTAACCAATACCGTGGGCTTTAAATGCCACACTCACAATGAAGTCGTCAATATTCTGTACCTGCTACAACTGAATTGAATTTTACGTTTCATAATATACGATTATTGTAGCGCTATTCTGTATGTTTAATACTAAAAAAACGGATGAACCGATTTTAATAAAAATTACATGGTAGGGTTTTGAACAAAATGGCGTTGAAATTTTTCAAATAGATTCATAATCGGCGGAGTAATCGCGTACCAAACATTCATAAAAAAACATACTACCGAATTGAGAAACCCTCCTTTTTTTGAAGTCGGTTAACAGCAGTGTTAAATTTCTGTCTCACATTAATGTATGTGATGTAACAGCACTGTAAACTCTTACATTTTCCATTCAGAATTATAACACTAATTTTAATTGTTAAGATAAATGTCTTTATTTCCTTCCTGAGTTGTGCAATTAATTTTTAAAAAACAAGGAAAAACGCATTAATTTAGATATTTTTAAAATAAAAGCAAGAAATCACATTTATATAATATAATAATAAAAAATCTTAATAAAATCGATAATTATTGAATTGTTTCATGACAAGAGAAAAAAATATAAGTAAGCGCACACATTTAGATTAGTCTTCAGTTAAAATCTGAGATTTTACAATTTAGATCAGCCTTGGCTCTATATTTCGATTTTTAATAAGTGCTATAGCAATTCGCATGCAAAAATTTATGGAATAAGTCGGTATCGGGGTTTAATAGACCCTCGATTGCATATGTTAAAGTTATGTGCGTCTAAAAAAAGAATTTTATCATTTTAATTATAGACACGCGACATGGGGTCGTCCTCACTATTATTATTATAATATTATAGTGGAGTCCTGTCTGCATCAAATTATAGTTAAGGTTTGAATCAATTCGTTACAGTCAAAAAAATTATACACAGTATTTAATGGATGAATTCTATTTTTAACTCCCAATCCCAATGGCTATGAAATGACTTTTTTCGGTAGATCCACGATCATTTATGAAAACTCTTGTATTCACCATGCAATTGTTACTCTCACGTCTTGGTTTGAGGTGGATTTTCTTATGAGCTCCAGAAGATTGATCACTAGGTTATCCTACGGAATGATTCCAGCTAGGGCTAGTAATATATAAGTTTATTTCTGTCAGTTATATTGAAGACAATAAACTCACGTCCTTTTTTCAATTATGCACAATTAAATAATCGAAATACGTGAGTTAAAGCTATGTGAGTTGTTAACATGTAAATTTTTTAGACTTGATATCGTATGTACTTTTATGATGTGAGAGGATATTGTGGTCGTTTTTTTTTTAAAGTATACCATAAAATATACTGGGGTAGGACAGGCCATTAATGAGGGGTGTCAAATAATTTTTTCATAAGATCTATTCTTCCAATAAAAATCTATCCGAGATTCATTTTTTCAGTAATTGACGCAAAAGAGAATCATTCTACCTGAAATTATTGTAGGGACAATATTCTATTTTTCTCTGGTTTTTTTAGATTTCGAAACTTATGATTATTTAAATTAAAGTACGTTTATTTGGCGATCGACCAAAAATCATATTGTAGTTTCACTAAAGAGGGATTCAGAAAATCTAAACTAGCGTAAAATGTAAACATTAAAAAATCACATGTAACTGTTCCTAACTATTTTAAAGTAACATGTATTTAAACATTTCCCAATCATCGTATAAAAAATGTGTTGTAAAAAATGGTTGTAAATATTTGCTACTGTATTAATTAAGTATAATGAATCATCAACACTAAACAAGTTGTCGAATTAAATTCTCATTAATAACAACATAATAAAAAAAAAGAATATGCCAATCCCAAGTTAATAAATACCTTGGTAAAAATTGGCTGACAAATATCTAATTTATTATGTAAATAATTGGTTTGTGGTCATCACAAGATACAAAATACTTTTCTATGCTTTTGAATGTGAGACAGTTAATAGTTCTTGAGTTATTTATGATATGAACCATTTAATTTAAATGCTATGTATAAAAATAATATTATCATCTATTTAATTATTCGCTTATTTTACACACATCAATGTTTTGTTTTAACAACCAATGAGCGTCATATATTTAATGCGTTTATTTAAACACTTTTATACTAAGAATCATTAAAAGAAAATAATAAAACTCCGTATAAAATCACTGGCACTTAGTAAGCTTATCAGACAACTTTTGACTTCATGAAATATGAAATCTTTGAAAATGCTGTAGCAATCGATTTCTGAAGTCGCAGTTTCTTGTCACATAAAAAATTTACTTAATTCAACGACGGCTTCAAAATATTCACGAAATCACTTAACATCGCAGGAGCAATAATTTAAATTTGTCATAAAGTCACAGTCGTTGTAGATGAGAATAATTTTACGTAAAGTAGAAGTTTTTTTCATCAAAAAAATTGTGGTGTTAATATTGAAAACACTATCTATTCTAGTTTTGCACTTTTTTGTTAGAGTATGTGCATTAGATTCATGACACGGCATCATTAATCAGATATTTAATTCTGTCTTTATAGCTCAGATATGTATAATTATTCTCTTTTCATCGTGGTGTTTTTTGTTGTTCTCTTTTTTATAGCGAACAAAATATATGACAGATATTTTAGCATATTATGCAAAGTTCAAAGTCTATAACATTTTTTTTTTTATATTTAATGATAATTTTCATCAAGTAGCTTCTGATTAAAAAAAAGAAATTGTGAAACATTAATTTGTGATGCTTGATCATTGCAGTCACTATGAAGTGTTGAATTCAGTAATATCAGATTATTTACACAACAGGCATTGCGATCCTCGCGATCACCAATGGAATGTCGCCGCGTAAAGTCTTCAGAAATTGTTTTAAGCGTCTTTCTGGTATCCTTTTGTTCAGATTCACTTCATTTATTATATTACTGTTAATTTCTTAAAAATTCATCAGACATGTCAAGGAAAAGATCAACAAGTTATTTATGTATTATACAAATTTTACTGAAAAAATGTTGTTCAACATAAAGTTATGTCTTTTAAAAAATAAAGTAACGGCATTGACTTAACCGCAGTTTTGTGGAATTTTATAGTCTTATGTCTTCGTTCTCAACTGTCGTTAAAATAAAAAGAAAGGAATGCTATTATATTTTAGTCGTGCTTAAAAAAATCTTTCAGACTATTTGCATCAGCGTATTATTTAAAATCTTGCGCTATTTTCATTAACCAAGTCGGAAGAATCCAGAAGATAAAAAACGACTATCTATTTTACACTGCACATTACAAAAGTGAAACTGCAATGACTTAAAACAAAATAATAATTATAATAATAATAACAATGGCATCGAACCTACGACCTTTAGATTACGAAGCAACTATTCTGTCTTACCGCCACCTTAGCATATGTAATGTTTTAAAGCCGATTTTATAGTATACGATATACGTACATTGAGACAAGTTCGTTACATTTTCAATGTCATGAATCAATTTTACCCTACCGTGCCAAAAGAAGTTTTACTTTTAAAAGGTGCATTAAATATCATGTTCCTATTGATGCTATCGACTTTTAAAATAAAGATTTATCAAAAATCTTTTCATTAAGTTGACCTTGATTTACGCTGAGTGATATATATTCATTATACACAATGCAGGTTTGTCTTGAGTTAAGCAGTACAAAATCAAATATCGTTCATCAATTAGCCGCAGGTTATTTGAATATAAAAATTAGCTACACTAAAGACTCTTGCATCTTCCAAGGTATAAAAATTACAACAAAACATTACCATATATAAACCTATATAATTATTATATTACACTGAAGTACATTTCTGGTATCAGACAATGCAGTTTTTTATTTATTTTTGCAGACATGTTTTCAATAAAATCTCTTTCCTGCAGATCACGATATTTTTAAATATGTGGGTTTGATAACTCTTCGAAACTTTTATTTTAAACGTACCTAACTCATAACAAAAATGTTTCCTCTCCACACTAAATATCTTATAAAATATTAACCTGAGACAGCTGCTGTATTCGAAAAAAGATATAGTTTTGAATTAATTTTAAAGCAATTCGTAATCATGACTTCAAGAGTTTTTCTCAAGAAATGTCCTTAAATTTCATAATTAATCTTAATTTTGTGTATTTGAAGTTTAGCTTCACAGCTACAATGGATAAGATATTAAAACGAAATAATATTTTTTTATTTGATTAGATTTATGTTGCATTAAATATTCTGTCAATGTTTTTCAATTTGCAATACCATGTAGTACTTTTAAGAAAACTTGCTAATGAAATACAAACATGTCAAATATCAATGTTTTAGTGGGATATCTCAAGGTTTGTGTTCTACGCTATCATTTTCATGTAAATGTTAATTTTTGTTTACATGAAGAAAGTTTACCAGAAACAATGTTTTTTACATAATTATTAGTTTTAATTTACTTTAGATGCATCTGAAAATATATATATGTAACTGCCTACATATTAAACGTATTTTGAAAAGGTTAAGGATATTTAAAACAGACAGTAATTATTTATAAATTGTATCGAAATATAGTAAAGGCTTGTCGATAAGGAAAAATAAATATATAAAAAGATAGCGGCACCGTAATAAGACGATGAATTGTATTGCCCACAGACGCTTTGGGAGTTCAGAGCTAGTTCAGAATTTATTAACAAGCACACCTAATGTTAGTTTGAAACTGAAGTGAAAATCTTCATTACAACGTATTAATAGACCAGTATAACACGTAACGGTTTATGAAAAACAAATGTACCAGAACTGTGAAGGTCGTTTGTTTTTATATGTAGTTATATATTTTTTGTCGCTATTATTGTTACAAATAATTTATAACTTTTTGACCGGTAATTTCATTAAAGTGCTCGAATGAGATCACATCAAATTAATGGAGATAAATTATTTGAAAGGTGTTTTTTACTCACAAAATGACGTTACTTTTTTTTTTGATAAAGTTCTCGTATTATATCATAAACAAAAATTTAAAAATACGTATTTTTAAATATTCTGTTATTATAGTGCATTATTAGTGAACTAAATATTGCTTACATTTATTATAGTTATAAAATGAATAAATCAATCAAATTATCCATTGTCTGCCTTGAAAAAGAGTAATTACGTGTGATCATTACCTCTATTGATGTTTGGTTAAAAATAATTTTTAAAAATATTATCTTCAATTCTTTGTTCATTCCAAAAATTACACGGAGGTGATTTCGTCAAATATTAATAAATACAAAAAATTAATGAAGTCATCGACATATAATTATCTAAGTTGTTGATTTCTTTTTAATTAGTGGAGTAAGATTCTTTGGTTTAGTTTGTTGACTAGATCTACCATATTTTTGTGTAGATGTAACAGATCATTAAATATAGTTTCTTATTGACTTTATTTCTTTTTTGTCCTTGGTAATTAATATAAAAATGATTTTTCGGGAAAAAGGACTTTATTTATAAGTAAAACACTTAATATTTTATTTTCAGCGACGTTGATTTTTCGGGAAAAAGGACTTTATTTATAAGTAAAACACTTAATATTTTATTTTCAGCGACGTTGATTTTTCGGGAAAAAGGACTTTATTTATAAGTAAAACACTTAATATTTTATTTTCAGCGACGTTGATTTTTCGCTGAAAATAAAATATTAAGTGTTTTACTTATAAATAAAGTCCTTTTTCCCGAAAAATCAACGTCGCTGAAAATAAAATATTAAGTGTTTTACTTATAAATAAAGTCCTTTTTCCCGAAAAATCACGTCGCTGAAAATAAAATATTAAGTGTTTTACTTATAAATAAAGTCCTTTTTCCCGAAAAATCATTTTTATAGTTTCTTATTGTCCATTGAAGATTATAGATTATGTTGGCCGACAATTATTAACAAAGTTAATTCAGTCGTTTTATTTTTGACCTTATCTCATTAATAGATGACAATAAAAGATTCATATAAAAATAAAATATTCCCAATTGGCCGCTCGGTTTATATGTATATTTTTTTAAGTTAAAATAAAAAAGACGAAAACATACCAATTCAAACATTATCGCACCGTTAACACGGGGTAAAATTATGTATGTAGCCATGTTTTGATAAGAAAGAAAACAACTTTATTTTGAACATCAGAAACTCAGAGACGTAGTTTGAATGTCAAAAAAGACTTGATTTATTTTACTTTACAAAAGTTGACAAAATTAATGTGGATTTGAAATAATCAACTGAAATTTTAATATAATTACAAAATTGTCTTTTTTTAAGATTACCAACAGTCGAGCTCATTTGGACCTAGCACTAATTCATATTGTATTGATTATTACTTTAATAATAAATTTAAAATTCAATTATAACCTAAAGACCTGTAACCATGGAAACGTCGTATAAATAATAGAAGAAAAATAGCTGACAAGTATTAAACATTATTGACTATAATAATATTAATTTCAATTTAGTTCAGTGTATTTTTTTATCCGTTGTTTTCAATTTGCAAAAACAACAATCTATCCAATAAACTCTTTCGTGTCCTCTCTCGAAAAAAAGTCATCCGCACGATAGTGGTGTCGGAATGCAATCCTGATGACTATAGTCGCATATCGTCCGATGATACAGGCTATAATTGCTATTTGTACCATACGTGGACCTGGCGCCGCCATGGAATTGCGTGTTTATGGACCACTGTCTATAAACAACGTTGTCACAAACATTTGCGCAAACATACATTTTCAACATAAATTAATATTGTTACGTTCATATTCCTTTGCATAGATAAGACTAATTTTGCTGAACAATTTTGCAGTGACTTTGAAATATCTATCAACGTTTGTAAACATTATTCATGAACATCAGGTCATTTTTCATGTTCTAATGTATTCTTTACGCTGCAGTAACTGACTGTAATAATGTTGTTAGGTATCCACATGTAATAGATAAGACAAAGTTTACCAAAATGTTGAAAAGTCTGTTAATATTGTACCTATTACTTTTCTTGTCTTTACTAATATAATAACATTTTATTGCTGGTGTATGTTTGAACTTTATTAACTTAAAAACTACTGAATCGATTTGGATAAAAATTGCAACAACATGTGATATAGGGCACACATCGTCAGACTGGTGTGACTCGTGATGGCTAGGCAATAAAACATAACCACGAAAATGTGTGCAAACTAAATAACTATATAAAACTAGCGGACCCTGTAAGCTGACGTTGTCCTGCCACAGGCCTCGCTAGCAAAATATATTTCTTGAAATAAAGTTTGGGGCTATATGTCTTATTATGTAAGAAATCAAAAAAAAAATTTAAAAAATGGACGGACAATTAAAAAAAGAAATTCTGTATCTCGACAACAGCGCCACATACCGTGTCTAAATTTACCTAGATAAGAACTATCCAAGTGACCCCATTATAATAAAAAAAATTCATAAAAATCGGTCAAGTCGGTTAGAAGGAGAAGAACACACGCACACCGGAATTTTATATATAAAGATAGAAAATAACTGTACATCACATAAAAAGTCTCCAATACCGAACCCTGGCGTCATGAAAGTTTCTCGTGATTCCAGAAATGCTGTAAGCTCTGTTTTATTTCAGCATTTTACCGCAAAGTTAATTGATTAATTCAATTTATTTTTAAACTAATACTTCTCGATCGATAAAATCATAACGTATTGTCAAGGTAGACGGGTATTCCCTCTTCTCTCTCGACAGTGCTATTACATATATGTTACAGACACATATAAACCATGAAATAGCCTGTGGGAAGTCATCCGACTTCTGAGTTCATACAAAGTACAGTGTACAAATGGACAATTTGTACGTTTGGCGCCAGTAATCACAGAAAATGCCGAACCGATTTGAAAATCCTTTGACTCTTTAACGTCTTCTTGATTAGCAAAGACTATAAAATGGTGTAAATACGCTGATTAAGCTATAAGAGATACTTATCAGTGATTATTATATTAGAAATATGTTGATGTTGATTATTTCACTGCCAAATTAAAATATCTAGGAGAAACTGGGTCCAACAGAAAGTTTTTCGGCTTATCGTTGTATTAAACGAGCAACTGATATATTGGGTGATGAGATTAAGATATATACCTAGCTATCATACTGTTTTATTAATTACTTACAATATATTTATTCGGTAATTGCATTGGAAACGGTGTTAACTTTGTGAAGTTATCAGATGGAACGTTATATTATAAATTATAACTGCATGTGCATCAACAGATCATGTAAAATATATTTTGTGTTTTTATTTTCGAGACGTTGGGTACATGCTGATACCGTAGCGCCACCGCGGCTACTACGAGGTTGTGTAGATGCATGTACTGCTGATTTATCGACATTAAATTATGACGGTTGAAAAAAATTTACACATGACTATAAAGTCGAGAAACTATATTTAGTACTTTTTAAATAAGAAGCGGGTATTAATTTTTGACGTATTTTCGTAAGATGAGGTTTACTCAAGTAAATCCCCGCTGAAATTCATTACCTTTAGATAAATTTTTAGTAATTTGGATCGGCCTAAAGTGGATTGAAAGAACTTGAGCAAGCATCCATATACAAATTTAAATAAAGCATTTTTAAGTTTTTTTTTTTAATTGAAGATATGTTTGGTTTATTTTTATTTAACTAGAGTTAGTAATTCTGGATACTGAACTAATAGCACCACTGTTATCTGTAATCTACACTATGTATGTAAATAAATATCTGTTACCTATATGATATGTATCAAAAATTTTCAATGAAATATAAAAAATAAAATTGCTTAACTAAAATCAGGGCCGTCTTCAACCTATTGGAGACCCCGGGGCGCTTTCGGATAGTGGGGCCCTTATGACTATTAAACAGGACGATTTTTTCTTAAAAAAGGAGAGTAATTACTAAGCAAATCAATAATTAACAAATACATTATTAAAAAATATATCGATACATTTGTTGGCAGTATCGAATAGTGATCTGACAGGAACTAGGGGGCCCCATCGATCGCGGTGCCCTGGGTACTTGCCCAAAGTGCCCAGTGGAAAAGAGGGACCTTGGTAGGGAAACTTGGTGGTTCTCATATTTCTTAAAGTAAATTAAAAAAGTATTACGGTTTTATCGTTCAATTAAAAAAAGCTTACACGTTTCTTTACGGTCAGTTTAAGTACAACTGTGAAACATTATTTAAGTTAATATAACATTTATGATATCCTTTCCAGCGCATATTTACATAAACTTGTAAAGCACTCTACAAAATAAAAACATTAATGTTATGTTATGCTACGAATCAAAATCATTTTACTAGTAATAAAAAAATAATTTGTGTTTTAATACTTGTAAAATAACTTTACTTGATACTAAAATTTATGTTTAATAGTAAAATGTAACCGTTTCGTTTTGTGTGCATTTTGTTCAAGTTGTTGTCCACTAGAGATTCGAAACGGATATTCGTTTGTTTTTTAACCGACTTCAAAAAAGGAGAGCGTTCTATGTTCGTCTGCATGTATTTTTTTTTTATTTATATTCACCGATATTTTCGTCAATTGTGGACTAATTAAAAAAATTTTTTTTTGTTTGAAAGGGTATACTCCTGAGGTGGTCCCAAGATTCTATCATCGGATCATACATGATCCGATGATAGAATCTCAGGGAAATCGAGGCAAATCCTTTAAAATTACAGGCACGCATAGTGTGTTTGTTAATTTTTTATAATTTATGAACAAAGAAACCACTAAATCTTATTAATTATTAAAAATGTGCGAAATAAACTTCATTAAAAACCCGGGTCGCAGTGCCAAAACCCTGCCGACAATATAGTGTATTTGCTAATATAGAGACAGTGTGGCTTTATTACGCGAACTTAAGTTGGTTTTTGGGCAAAATTAAAAATTTGACTCCTTAATGATGCATATTTTTTTATCGAAAAAACATAATTTGTGATAAAAAATAGGTGTTCCTATTAAAAAAGCCAAAGGCACCCTCATCCCTGCGCAGGGTTTGGGGGTGCGGGGTGGTATTATTCTCTAAACGATGTCCCCCTTCAAACTGATCAATTTTTGTCTGAAACTTTTTCCCCGAAATTGTTGCCCTGTCGCAAGAATTTCCCATATAGATATTAAAATGGATCACCTGTATACTTTTAATATTTCTTTTCGAATTCGTTAAAGTATTCAATAGTTTAACATTAAAATACATATAAAATAATACTAGGATTGTAAAATTTCTGTACTGAACATGTTTCATATTGTTTGCTAAACAAGTATAATTCACAAAAAAGAACGACCCCACGTGACCATTTCATGCCGCCGTAATGCATATATATGCTTTTACTATAAATCTGTAATTGATACAATATTCTATTAATTATACCTAAGCCAAAGCAAGCCATGACTGGATGAGTACAGTGACTTCAATAAACAGCAGTGAACATAATGAACCGACGCCACGCTGTAATTTTGGAAATAGAAATGAAAAATTTTGTGTTTCAAATTACATTTTGAAAAAAACTTTTATCATAACTTTATTGAATTAGTGCCCAGCTATAAGGTGATATAAATTTAAATTTGAATAACGAAATATTTGTAACAAAAATTGGTTCTCAATTGTATATAATTAAAGTGATACCCATGTGGTTTTTATGCTAGCGAAATAAGTAAGTAAAAATTGATGTATTTCAGTTGTTAATTAGTAATTAGAATATTATTTGGTGAGTGTAATTTTCGATATTTTTATAATTTATCCCGTGCGACTCATAAAAGGCGTTAATCAAATTCAAAAGTTAAAATTAGATGTGACGTGATATGAAATAAATAGTTAAAAATTTTAGTAAAAAATTACATTAAGTTCCATGACTATAGTAAATCACAATTAAAGAGATTATCGTAACTATGTTCAATAATCATTAAGGAAAGCAGTGGCGTAACCAAAGGAATTCCGAGCATGAAATTTACTGGCGCAATGCCTTATTTACTAAAGCTTATTGATTACTATTTTGGATTAAGATTGTTTATAATTTTTGATTTTCATATAGCCGAGTTGAGCGCAGTCAATACAGGGCCGTACAGTGTACTATATTTATAGTGCCGCGTTTATTTTTTTTTTACTTTTTTTCCAAAATAAATTGTACCTTAATAAATTTCTTGTATTTATTCTTTTTCAGTACTATAATAATTAATTAACTACTTGGTCAACTGGAACAATTATGAATGAATACATTTTTATTTTATTTTTTTAGATATTATATACGCTCGACAACTGAGATCATTAGCGCTTTTTGGTACATATCAGTGCTACCTCATTCGAGTATTCTTGAATTAGTAACATATTTTTAATACCATTTTTTTTTAAATTTCAGATGGGAGCAAATGGTGCAAATTCGATCGCGGTGTTGACGAGTTTTAAGGTAGGAAACATTTATTTTTATTTTTTCAAAATGGTTATCCAAGTTGTTTTTGTCTCAAGCGGGCTTAACTTTGAATCAGTCGTGAAATAAACATTCATATTTACAGCACGTCACAAGATTTCGAATTACGGGAAAACAAATTATAAAGGACTTATGTCGAAAAACCTAGTTTTTAAGCCAAACGAAAGAGAACACGCGTTTTAGATTTTAGTAAAAAATGAAATTTAACGAGTTTTGACTTAAATCCTTTATACTTGACACCAGAGAATTTATTAGCTCAAAAAAAATGCACTTATGTCATGCAGTCATCTGACGTATTGAAACGACCTCTTACAATATCGTTTCGTCGATTTCAGTGATTACATAACGAAACAAATGCAAGCGTTTTTATATTCATTCTGAAAACATCGCGTTATGAAGACGGGATTTTCAAACAGCGTAAAAATAGAATCTACAAAACGTAAGTGAATTACATTTATTAAAAAAAAAATGTTTTATTTACGACGTGTAGGTATAAGTTTTTATGTAGTAGTTTAATTCGTTGATAAACAATAATAATAAAATGTTAACAACATTTGATATGGTGAATGAACTGAGAAAAAAGTTCTATAGGCGGTGTATTTTTCCGGAACGAGTTCACATTTTTGTTTTTTTCTGGTATTTTGCTTCATTTAGTCGACTGGAACTGACCTGACTACTCTCCTTCGCATTGATGCCCACCAAAGGAGTAAATCTTTTCTGCTTACGACTTAACTGATTACGTTAAGGCCTTACTAGTAGCGCCAAAAATGCGCTAAAAGAATTTTTTTTTCAGTAAGGATAACAATAGAAATTAATAAAAATAAATAGTACACATTGTTTATTGATATTTGAGTTTTGTAAAAAAAATTATTTCATTATATTTTTACAAAAATTACTATATAAAAAATCACGTGATTCAAAGCACTAAGAAAAAAAAGTTGCTCCACGGTCGACATCATATCTTCAGTAAATCGAATTGCAAAATTTAAAAAAATTCTTGTAAAATAAATAATAGTGTGTCGAGTCAGAATTTTAAATTTCGAAAAATTTAACAAAAATAGTATGTACCACACGGCCAGATGATGCCCTTGGTTTCGCCTCGGACATTGTGTGTCGCGCAGTGCAGGAATTTCAACTTTCTGCTCTAGCGGTGTAATACACTATTTTTGGGAAAAAAATTTAAGCATTAGAGAAAAACTAATTAACAGTAAAATTAGCCACCTAAAAACACTAAATTAATTGAGCTATAAAAATAGCATCTTTATAACTAAGAACGGAATATACTCTGCATGCAGGGTCGAATTTATATTTTTTGTAAGGGCGTTAAGTAATAGTCATAGAACCTCAGAAATAATTCAACCTAAGTTAAGCTAACCCTAAACTCTGAGAATTAAACAATTTGTTTTAAAGGAAGGGAATATATTTTTGGGGTAAATTTGGGTTATTTGCAATTTCAGAAAATTGCAACTTTAATAGAAAAGCGACCTGCTTTGATTGCCGGCAAAGACCCAGGATGGATCTAGCAACCGAGACTGCAATCGAATTTTCACTGGCCTTTAGAGACCCCGTGTGCTGCATTTTTTCCGTCCCGGGAACAACGTGGACCCGTCGTGGAAACCAGCGAATGATTCAAGGTTTTTTATATTTCACTTGCGATCGTTGAATTTTCTCCCATTTATTCTATTCCAAATTAGTTTTTTGAGAGTTCTGTACAGTAATTCTTTGGTGCACTTTCGTTGAGTAATTGAATAATATTTTATATTTTTATAGTTATAATAAATACAAAACTAAATAAAATTAAACGAGTAATATTTTTTGAAAATACTAAATATTCAATTTCAACTTTATCAATAATTTCAACTGAAATAATGTCTTATATCTATCTAAATTCAATATAAATTTTATCTGTTTTAATTCAACTCAGTTGCTAATACTGTATTTGAAGAGAACTTTAAATATGATAAATCTTGCTCTTATTATCGGACATTTGTGGGGTGATGGGGAGTCATCGTAGGACCCGTTACGGTGTAAAGAGAGGGCGGCGACTTTACACACAGGGCCCAATGGTATGATTCGTTATGACAAAATGATGCGCTCGTTTCTAGTGATATTATTGGGTTCTATTTTTTTTCTTTTGTTTGAAGTCTGTATAAAACTATCAATAATTTTAACTGAAATCATTTGCCATCTAAATTCAGTATAAATTTTATCCATTTTATAATAATTATCTAATTTTTAACATTTTTACTAATTAAACTTAGTTATTGTTTCAGGTGCTTCGCAAGTCCATTTCATTAAGCAAGGGATGTGACATCTTAAGGAGGAAAGCGTCGTGCTGGCCCGTATGATTCTTCCCTTATTCGAGTGTTGCTTTTGTACTGTTTGGTGCATATTTTAACGTTTTTTTTCTTTCTGTTTCAGAAATGGACGGGGCTCGGTTCCATTGACCTTAAAGACTTATTCACAATAGACTGAAAGGATCCCCGCTTTAGGATATGTATAAATTCTGTTGCTGAAACCTTCAAAACTCAGTTCACTTAATTGACTAGTTTACGTAAAAGCTAGAGTAAGCTGTTCTTTATTATTTTATCTAGTTTCGCTTCAAAATTAAATTTATATTTTACAAATGAATGGCTGCGTGGCAAAGTTAAATAAGAAGTCAACAAGTATTGCCATAATAGAATTAAAGGGAGTGATCTAAGACTAGTTACGATATGTATTTTGTGGGTTCAAGTCCCACGGGAAGTGAGACTTTAATTTCCAGTTTTAATTTTCTTTGAGCCGCAACTTTGTTCGTCCGCGAAATTAGTATTAAAACTGGAACAATCGACTGGAATAGAAAATTTCACTGAATCCCGAAAGGTTTTCTAATTTTTGAATACGATTTCCAATTGGAAATTAAATGGTTAATTTTTTTACGCATGACAAAAACAGCATTTCATTTTTCGTCTTTTTATCTTTTGCTCCGTGTTTCTAGTGCTGTTGGTACCTACAAAATTTTACTTTCAGTCTAATGTGAATTATTTTTTCGGGAAAGATAGTTTTCCGCCTTGCTATCCTTCTCGTGATGATTTCATGCTCGCTTACTTTACTTTCAGTGAGCTCACACAACCGTTCAATTTGCATCAAAATCACTCAATAGAACCACCTAACGTAATTACAAATCCTCGCTATACTTTATTTGAAAATTTGGGGTAATTAAATGGGACAATTGACATTCTTATCAAATGTGTCGACTTATGTTGTCGCGCGTCTACAAATCTTCCTGGACTCAAATTGCAAATTGAACGATGGACGTCGAATCGCTCGGTAATCGCGTATAGAGTCGCAGTGCGCCGCGACCCCGGGGCAGGCTCTCGCGTTCCTTTTTTTTTATAAGACCGGTAGTGTCCGATATTGATGCATCTCGCAAGTATTTTTGAAGGATTGTCGCTTTCTACAGCGGTCGTAGATGACTTTTCATCAAAGATGGAAGTCAAAAAGTAGATAAGGCGAAAATAAAATGGGGTAGCTTTGATAAGCGAGGTGCTGCTGTGTCCTGGAAACCAGACGGTGCTATGACGCAAAGGGAAGGTTGCAATTTTTTGAAATATTTGCGTAAGTCATGCGGATGAGCACATAATGTGTCTCTCTAAGACGACGGATGTTCATATCAAAACTCGATGAAGGCGATTTTGGACTTTTATAAATAAAAAATTTAGACAAAATAACTAAACAATATAATTAAACAAATTATAATTACTTTAGAAAAATATCGAACACGTCAAAGTTCGGGCAAGTGGCAGCCAACCGCTGGCCGCAGATCGGAGTCGCGAATTTGTCAAATAAAATATTACATAATTGCAGTGCGCGATTTTTAACCCGTATAGTTTTAAGTAAATTATCTCGAAGAGACCCAAAGTAGTGCGTGCTTTTTCACCCGTATTCATATAGTTTTCAGTTAAATTATCGCGTTTAAAATAAAGTGTCAAAAATAGTGCGCGCTTCTGCGTTTCGTGTTCCTGCGTTGTTGGAGATTTTCAGCTCTGCAACTACCTGTCCTAGGTATGCTAAGTTCTTTTCATATTTTGCTATTTTTAAGTACATTCAGTGGAAAATTTATAATTAAAAAAATACGTCTTCAACTCTCAACTGATCATCGAGTTACTGTGTAACTATTTTAATGTTTAAAAAAAAACTACAGAAAAATGAACCTCCTTCAAAAATGGCCACTGAAATGTGTAAAATAACAAAGTTTTGAGGTTGACGACAATTTAAAAAAAATATTTTTTGTCTATGCAAATATTAACCTCTTTTTCTTTTTCCAGACGCTGACAGATTAGCCAGTCATCAAGCCGGTGAGTGTTTTAATCCTTTTTTTTTTTTTCAAATTCTCTGCTGTTATGAGCTCGGGTCAACAAGTCCTCCGTGTTTATGAATCTCATTGTCTGTTGAAATAAATATTTTAACCGTTCAATGTCTCTTAGAGTTGACCCGGTTAGGGGTTTTGGGATTCGAGATTATTTTTTAAGCTCAAACGGTAGAAAAGTGGTCACTGATATACTGTCTCAAAAATTCTCAACTATTTCAATATTTTATTGAAAAATATTGATCACTGTATTAAGCTTATGACCTGTTTTATTAATTAATTACGTTGTAATTTAAAATATTTTATTTGATTTTCACAAATCAGTGAACACTTACATATATATTTTCAATATTTTTGTAAATTTCATTTTCAAAATGAGCTAAAACAACGAACAAAAATTCTTTCGATTTTTTTCTTTGACCAAAAGATAAAATCAATTAATTTCTGATTTTTAAGTAAATTTAAATTTTTGGATCGTTGTTGTAGCACGTTTTTGAAAATATTTAATCGGGATCAACCCTTCGGTTCGCGCCGCGTTAATTGAAATATTTTATATTATATATATATATATATATAAACATTTTTAAAAATGGTGCCAAAGTGTTTAGGAGGTTATGAAACGTTGAGAAATTTTGGTCCGACCGATGCCAATAGTGTATGTTGCCATATGGCAAATACACTAAAAAGTAAAAAAAAATATTAACCTCCTTCAAAAAAGTCACTAAAAAGAGGAACATAATGAAATTTTGAGATCAGTGCCACTTTAATAAAAGCAGATATACATGTAATTAAAAGTTTTAGGAATGAATTTGGCTCCGACCTCAAAATTTCATTATTTTCCTCTTTTTAGTGACTTTTTTTGAAGGAGATTAGTTTTCTTTAAAGTTTTTTTTGTTCATGCAAAAAAATGCTATATGTAACAAGCTGTTTATATTATAAACCATGTTTACAAAACCAATCGAGTTTTCGCTCCTTTATCCTCTATCACGATTGTAATTTAATACAGCTGTAAAAATAATATTAAGAGCATTGCGATTCGTAACCATAAAAAACAATTTAGGCAGTTTTAACCACAATATAATCTATTAATTGAATGTACATCTATAATAATGAAAGTGTTTTATGATTAAGAACATATTAAATTGTTATTTTTTATGTCTAGTAGCGACGTTAACGCTTTCGAAGTAGAACAGACACTATGTGTCAGTGGACAACGGGCTCGGTGCAATATCCAGATAATGACCGCTTAACGCTTTGCATGGTCGTGTCATCTTGACTTCATGAACAACGACCTTGGCACTCGACCGCGACCTAGAGGACAGAGCTTGACACTGTTGTCTCTTGCTTAGCTAAGTAAAAGTGTCACTGTAAAGTGCCTGTCACATTACACAATCAACGACATACATACTGAATTTCTTCAATAAACGTAATGTGACATTGCAAATCACATTGATTATTAAAAACAGTTTTTCAAGTAAAACTTCATTATCCCTTATAAAATAACGGCTTTACAGGCATGTAAATTGACCCATTACGCACCAGCCCTGTAAAGTGAAACAAAACTGATCGCGCTATATTAATTCCGCGCTATACCACCGTTTGTCTGTCAGTTGTTTTTTTTTTTATAGCCTACTATTAATAAATGACGTATGTTTAAAAGTGAACCATCAAAAATTTTGAGAAAAGTGAAAAGCAGTCATTTTATAGGAGGTAGGTGAAAATAATACAATACATCTCGTGCGTAATGATATTGCGACTTGTGTGACTCTCTGACTCTCGAATAGCATAATGCCGCAGTTCGTACATAATACTCATATTGCATTTCATTATAGATACATAAACTACTATTAAAGTCATGCCAGAAAAATAAAACTTTTCGCAAGATTAAAACCACAGAGTATTTTTGCGCTCTTAGTTAATATTAATTTGAATTGAGTTTTTTTGTCAGAACAAGCTTAAAATTGAGGCCCAAATTCATTTTATATTATCCGCAGTACAAACAAAAACAACGATAGCTAGTTTACTTTATGTGTTGGCCAAGGTGCCTGTTCATTCAAGTAACAAATAACTTATCGGTGGAATGTGTACTTACCAAAAATCTGTGTGAAAATGACAGGATCTGGCATAAATAAACTGGTTATTGAAGTGTAACTTATTCGCACTTGGGCCGGTTAATGTTTGCGGTAAATTTTAACGTTAACGGCGTAACCATGACAACAAAAAACAAATCGTACCAATGTCAATTGATAAACATTTAGATGGAGATTTTAAGTAAGTTTCACTTCTCTAGTGTTTAATGTATAAGCAACATATCCTTGTTTGTTCATATTGTCCAATTTTATCATTATTTATGCCAGAGCCTGTTGCAAAGTTTATTAACAGAGAGTGTGTTGCAGTCGCAAGAAAACATGGTCATACGTTAGTTATAAGCGCCATATAAATATGCATCTAGACGTGTTATCCTTTTCTAACTGATTATAAGCTGCGTTGACCAAAGTGAAATAAACAACGTTCATTTATGCAAACTGCGTTCGGTGTAGTAAATAAATTATCTTGATGAATATAGACCATTATTGAGATCATTTCCAATAGAGTCTATACTTTATATTTCAGATTCAAATTTATTTATGCCCTCTTTTTTGCGTATACAAATGGTTTGCTATAATCTACGTACATTCGGAGTGTGTTTTGAGTTAAAAATTTGAAGCTTTGGGCAAGTTGGCTACAACCTGGCATAGGGCGCCGCCCTTAATTATCCTACAGTACATACACCTTTGTTATTTTAAATAGCATCTGAATTTTTTGACGGAGTCACAAAAAAACAACTCATTTTGAGAATATGTCATACAAAAAAGTTAGAAATATCTGACTTACAAAATAGAAATCACCAAATAATTAATAATGAAACAGTTTCAAGTTTTCATAGATCATACTATGTACTTATACGTAAATTAAAAATATGAATTATATTATGATTATCCTTACAAATTTGACCTCAGATATTTCAGAGACAGTGCACTTTATCTGGTACTTTTTACATTAAGAATTTTCAATTTTCTAAAAATAAAATGACAAATTTGTATGTGTCGGTATCAGCTGGGGGCGTCTCAACAACTCAACATATCCCCTATCGGATAGCCAACCGCCCAAAATTTCTAATTTCTAACTCAAAAAACAAATACGTGGAAAGTTTTTTTGTGAACACTCTGAACAATATTATTCTACCAAATGCAGTTTACAATACATTAACGAACTCGATAGAAATCATTTGAATGCGTAATTTCAACAACAGTTCAACTGTAAAATGCTGCCACAATAAAATCTCATTTGATAAAAAACCAATTAAAAAAGAAAATAAAAAATAGGATTGATATTTTAACGCGTACAGCTGATAAATAAAAAAAGTCCAAAAAACCATATAAATATATATTATTTATTTTTTTAGAGCTTCATTTTCAGGTTTGTAATTTTAAATCAGTGAGCAGTTTTCGTCAACTTTTTTAATTAAAGTTTATGTGTGTGCAAAACAAATCGGTGGCTAATTTGAAGTTATTAATACTATATAATTATAATAAATAGAAACCGTACATAACTGACGTAATTCACATTTAATTAATAACAGTTAATTAATAGAATATATAATTAAGTTATTATTTTTAAATAGGTAATTTAATAGCGAATTTTCTGCTTAACGATCTAACAAAATAATTGTAACTTTTAGAACACGATTTACAAAAACAAATCAATAATAATTTAAAATAGAACTTGTAGGTTCGTTTGTTTGCCGTGGTAAATAAAGTTTTGAAGCTATTTGAAAAATTTGAAAAATCACAGGTTAAAAGCCTGCGTTTTTCCAAGTAATATAATTACTTTAAGACAAAGGGGAAAGAATCTGTAAACTTGAAAAGGTAATCCCGAAGAAGTGTTAATCGAATTTACAATTTAATTGTTAAAAAAAAAGGCCAAATGCACATGGATGATAAATCGATAGGATATAGGGATCTATATGAAAAACTAGTCAAGTCCGAGTCGACACCGCGAGGACAGGGCTCCGTACTATTCCGTTTTCCGTGAGAACTTTAAGACAGGATTTCCTACAGATGAGGCACTATATTCCCTATTTTTTCAAAATCTTAGGTTCAGTTGTTTCGTTAAACGAAAGGACTCGATTTTCGTATATCTTTTAAACCACTCATTTTATAATAAAAAAAATTGTATTTCTCATAACGGACTCTTTCATTTAATACGTCACATGATGAACTTAAAGATATCTTTTTAATTTTTTGATTTGGCCCCCCAAATTAACCTCCAAAATCGGAATTTCTTTATTTACACCATACGTCCGTGATTGAGTCATATAAATCTATACATGTACCAATCTTCTAGTAGATTTGGAGAACATAAGCTGTGATAGACACGAGCGATAGTAATCTTATAGTAGTTCCGTTTTTTCATCAAATGTTCGAAACCCTAAAAAGCGTGCATGCAAATCTCATGCAAGTTTTTTCATTACTCGATTATCATTCGATCAGCCGATTATTTTCTCATTCTATTAGTAGGTATCAAAATAGTAGGAGTGGGTATAGTATAGTTTATCTAATGGAGCGGCAAAGCAACGAAACAATGTAAAGCATACCCGTCTCATGCATAAAAACTACGCCGCTTATATTACAATGGGAAGTATAAGTGTTGACTCACTCCTTAAATTTTGAATTTATAGTATAGGGTCGGATAGTCCTGGTGATTATAATGGCCTTAAAATAAACACTCTTTTCATGGTTTCGCAGTTTGATGATATTTTTTTTTGAGTTCTAAATTTAAACAGTGGAACATTGTTCTTTCGACGAGTGTTATGCATTTATAATAAACTTTTTTCACACTTCGGTCCGGAAATTATGAATGCAATACTTTTATAGCTTTCGAATTATATATTGCCTAAGCGTAGGAATTTAAGGAATTGTACCTATTGTAATATCGTTTTATTCAAATAATGCACTCTGTTGCATTGAAATATGTACATTTTGACGATTCAAAAATCTCGGTTTAAATTATATATAAAGAACCTTAAGAAACGTAAAAAAATATTATTTAAGTATATTAATATAACAATAAGTAGGTAATACACGAATTATTAAAACTGAGGTTGAAAGACTTCAACGCTAAGTAAAGAAAGAAACCTAGATTTAATTGGTTATTTCTATAATTTATAACATTAGAATTTTTTTAGTAACGACACTTTTATAATTATAATTATTATCTAAAATTTGTTTTTTTTCTAATATTTTTTTGAAGTAGGACTGTAACCCATCGTCCAATTCTCTGTAATTTTTTGGTTAGAAATTCTATTTATGGTTTACATAATTTAGTTTAATAAAAAAGAACCTTCTTTTTTCAAGAAGCAAATAAACAAGGACAATAATTTCTATTAGTTTATTCGTTATCTTTTTTTCAATGGTAATTATAAATGCATAATGTAAAACAATTTACGTATATTTAATAATGTAATGTTATACTGGGCTGACATAAGAATCTCGCATTCCACAACAAGGTCGTCAATGTTACACATGATCTGAATATACGTAATATAGTATCATGCCTATGATAGGTACGTCGGAACTCCCTGTTTTCCTAACAGCATTCTAGAGATTCAGTATACTTTTTAGTATTATCATTAAATCAACTTTAAAATACAATAGCGGCTGAAAGAGTAATTCCAAATAGAGAACATCATCAAGTTATGTCAGGGACATGACCCTACAATCTACATCTCAGAAGCAGGCGTTACTAACTTACGAATTATTTAAGACATGTCTGTAATCTATGCAGAATACCTTTGATCTAAGAAACTGAAAATTTGCACACTAGTTTGCTGGGTTGCAGATGATACATATTTGTTCATAAGAAAAGCTTTGTGGTGTGCTCGAAAAATAATTGATCGATCGAAATGATATTTTTTAAACTATGTGTCCATGTATATTTAACAATGACTTTTGCATAATTCCCACTTCAAAACAGCAATTAATTCCTGTACATTTTAATCAAAATTTAGAACAAATGTCTATGTAGATTAATCACGTGTTTTTGTGTGAGTACAATCTAATATTGTACATGACAAGGAGCTGCGCAAAGACATTAGACTGCTCTTGCATGCGTATAAAATCTGTAATAAATATATGATTACAACCTAAAGTCATTGTCAAATAAAATTTTCGACAATCCTTTCTGCAACCCCGTATTATAGTTGTTATAGAATACGGGGCAGAAAATATAACGGAGCTGGATTTTTTATATTAAACATTTTGGAGGAGCTAGTCAATTTGCTTAAAATCGAAAATACGACTTCTAGACTAAATTGGTTTAACAAGAGATACAATAAAGTAATTTTTGTTAGAAATTTGTTGAACTTGATTTAATTGGCAAACCCAGACGAAGCAGGGCATTAAATCTAGTTAAATAAATACAATATAATATAATTAATCTACTGCAATCATAAAACTGCTTCTATTATCTTGTCATATCTTCTGTCCTGTGATAGTATATTATAAGTACAACAGTCATATAAATCTGATTCTGTTGTGAATTGTAATGCATTAACAAAATATCAAATAGAATGAATGTATCACTTTAGTAACTGTCAACTGAAACAGTTGACTGTCATATAGCACACGTGAAGATATTCCAGAACGTGTAATTAGTTTGAAAGCTGTGGGTTGGGGAGCAGATTGGCACGGCGGGGCAGAACACCCCCTGTTGATTGTATGCATGTTTAAGTGTCACTTCGACTTTTGCCTACATGATGTTGATGTATCACGAACAGGTGCTACACTTGTGTTCATTATGATAATCATAAAGGTTGGGCCATTCGTAATAAGCTGTTTATTAAACCTATACTCAAAATGATGTCCTTAGAATAAAGCGATATCTTTTTTTTACGAGATGGTACCCCGGCGGTTTTTTATCATAAGTTATGGTAATCTTTGAAAGCTTCAGATTAAATTACACTCGACTGATTAGTTTATTTGCAGAGGCCTTTGCCCTGAATTCCTAAGATATAGGAGTAAATGGATATCGTTTATAGTGGTAACGCCGCTATTTATATCTATGCGCACGTGTTTTATTACATCATCATTCAACGTCGTAATACGAGGACCGCTGTACATTACGGTACCGCTATCTTAGAATACCAAAGCTTACGGGCTTTATTGTCTATTGGTTTTTTATTCTCGGTAGATAAAAACTTCAAGAACTTCATCATACATAGCTGTTTTGACCTGGTTGACATAATTTACACTCTATAGTTACATAAATGAATATGATAAATATAAGAATATGTTAACTCTGCAATGCTTCAGAACGAGCAATATAATTGTTGTAAACATTCATTGTTACAACGCTAAATTAGCCCCTATATCTGCCTTCGAATTACGTATTGTACTAAGGTAGATTAATGATTTAATAATAATAAAAAATGGAAATTTACTTGATTCATACATACTCTCGCTACTGTGATGATTCTTGTCTAGCGATACCTAGCGTAATAATCAGCTCTCGCATGTAGTGAATTTAATGTTACAATTGCTTTATTATGACGAACTAACTGTTAAGATATCGTACCGTAGAGTAACTGATTAACTCATTCCGCCGCGAAAGTGGAAAGATTCGGGTTTGAACTCCGCGGTGACAGTGGATAAAAAATAAATTTTCCCAATTTAGTGTTGTAACAATGAATGTTTACAACAACGAATATGATAAATATAGGTACCGAATAAAGTTAAAAATTTGATTGATTGGGGCAACATAATGGTATACTTTCCAAAGATAACCATTCTTTTAAGACATTGACCAAGATCTTTAATTTGAAATAATTTTACGGAAGTGTTTTATAAAATAGAAGACAGATAACGTAATTATGATTAATTGAGAGTATGTAGCTTTCAGTGCCTTTAGATACTATTATGATAATAATATGATATATATAATCACACGCGAAAAAGAAAAAAAACGCGGTCTGAATTCTTATAGCAGTTGAACATGGCAATGATGTAACACTGACCACTATTTTAAAATAAACCAGAACATAATATATTGGTTATCATTCGATTCGTTTTACATATTACACCTTATGAATTCATAAAAAGAACTTTTTATGCCTTCGCCATTAATTAAATATTCCGTTAAAATTTCATCTCAGTTCCAAGGATGAGAGAGACCTTATAATTTTAAATGTTCTTTATACAATTCCTAAAGCGAATTAGCCACTTTCAGAACTTTTGTTTCTCTCATTATATCAGAGAATAGAATAAGCTTTTACTGATTGGTAGCCAAAAAACGACATTATACGTCAATGGTTCCATGAAATATATCTACAGTAAAAGGGCTTTGAGAATAGGCAAACGTTGGGCAACTAGAGAGTTAGTAAAAGTGTCAATCAAATTTTCAATTTAACATCAATAAATTAAGAAGTAAAGATATAAGCTCAAATAACCCTGAACGGTAAAACTTTGATCGATTTTAAAATGATTACTCCTGAAATAATATAGTTAATGCACGAGAAAGGTCAGAATTAAGGTTGTTAAGTTATTTTAAGAATCTGTATCAAAGAAGATTGAAATCATCAATATAAAATACAACTTATCCCTATTCTAGACGACCTTGGTGGCGTGATTAGCTCAAGCCAAAACAAATTATCTTTGATCACACAATATATCTATATTGATGAAGAGATATTAATTAACTCAATGTATGCTTGGAACGTCAAATGTGGCGTCTTTAGTAATAAATTTTTAAAGAAACAACATAATTAGATTAAAACTATAATTTTATGAGATTAAAAACTAAAATAATTAATTCAACTGAAGTGTTTTAACATAGTTTTGAAATATTGATTGGTAAAAACGCGCGGATTTTATTTTACATTTATGTGCATTTTTCAAAAAGCAGAACCACGTCGATTCAAAGTACGTCCTGCTTCATTTAATACCTCTTAAGATTTATAATCGTTGAGCGCAAATATCAAATTTAGTTTTAATTTTTAAAATTATTATTTCTCAATTTATTAAAACTATAACTATTTTAAGTGAAAACAAATCTGAAAAGAAATATTTACTTCAGGAATGCACCTACAAGAAAAAATAATAGCACATCATGCATTTTTATTATGACATCTCTAAATTCAAAAGTCTTGAATTTGTAGGAAATATTTATTAACTACTTAAATGATTTCGTTATTTAAAGTCGCAATGCATGCATTAGCCACGTAATGCGTTAATTACTAAACATGACCGAGCAACAATTACCGTTATTGTAAGGTCACTAAACATTTTCGGTATTTATTGACTTGCTCTACAAGTCGTTGGGTTCCAGACGGGTTCATTGTTAACACTTGACCAATGACCATGCACCATATAATAAACGTAGTTCAATTTATTAATGCGAAATTCACTCGAGTGTTCCAAATGCTTCATGTTTATGTACAAAATCATTCTTATTTTGTAAAATTGATTAAAACTAATTGTTTCTAAAAATGACAACGGAATTGTTGGAGCAGCAATAATCTTTTAACCATCACGTCCAACATGTAGCATAATCTTTGTCACGGGGAAGTTTTTGAACTATTGAAACTTTCTGAGTAACAAAGGCTGTCTATTAGCCACGACGAAAGGTGGATAATCGGTGAGTAAACACGCGATTTTTTAACTAAGTCATAGTGTATTTAAGATTATAAGAACTATAGTGAAATGGTATATAAATAATTTGTTGTTTTTGGTTACGTTGCCAAATAAAAGTCTTCCCTGATGAAACCGGGTCAAAAACAATTAATAAATTATCCATCGGTCTGATTTTTGTTCCTACTTACATATTTTAATTGTCTGTGTTATTCTAAAAAATCTACCATAATACATAAAGCCCGCCACTCAAGATTCAACGCGGCATTACGATTTCGTTAGATACCACAAAATAAAACGCAATTTGATCGTGTATACGCGCCGTTAAATTGTCAGAAGATCTGATTTTACAATGACCTTATAGATTGTGACCACACATATTTCTTCATAAGAAAGCATAGTAGAATTTTAAATTGATCCAACTCAAAAAATTATAGATCGATTGAAACGATAACTTTTTAATTGTCTATATATTTGTATATAACATGATTTTTTGTACAGTTTCCACATTAAAACAAGTTTTTTCTGCGTATTTTGATCAAAATTTAAATTGATAAGCGATCATTTTCTGTACAGATTAATCATTTGTTTTTGTGTGCGTTCAATATAATGTTCTGCATATCAGGTAGTTTCACACGACATTAGACAGTTGCTGCATATATTCAAATTATAATTTTATGATCACAATCTACGGTCATTGTCAAATGAAAATTTTCGACAATGCTTTCTGCAATCCAGCATAAACCTCGGATGCGATATCTTATGCGACAGCCAAGCTTTTGCACGCGAAATCTAGTGTCATAATTTGAAGAATAACTCCCCATGAAGTCGGTGCGATTTAACCGCAGACAAACATATGCAGCAGTTGATTGGATTGTTTATTTGATCGTGTATTATGACTTTCGATTTGATCATGTGGTTTTGGTACGTTTCTTTAACATTTTTCTTTAATATTTGTTTATGCAAAACGCAAAAGTCACTAAGAGTATATTATCGCGCGATATGATTTCATTTGAAAGCAAAACTCGTACCACAAGGTCGTTACGTGTGTGGTCTCATCCGATTTCCAATAAAAGTGTACTTCAAGTCGTACTGCAACATGGAATCGTTAGTGGCAGGCTTAATGAATAATTTTGACAATTTTACTTTTTATTTATATCTACATTATGACAATAAAAAATATCACAATGTTAATAAAATTAAACATTTGGGATATATACTTTAGAGTTTAGAGCGTGTAAGTTTGTTTTTATTAGAAACAGGTATTTGTACGGTTCGTAAGCTCGCGCTGTTTATTGAACAATAAATTTGATAAACAGTGAATAGCGCGCGTGTTCAACGCATTAGCGCCATTTTAACGACTCCAAGTAATGTGCTATAAATAATCTGTTATCGGTTTTATATTGTTGTTTCGTTCACCCGGTAACAATCGTGTGTTTCAGATTAGTGTCTCTTGTATACAAACTGTTCAGCCTAGTCCATGATAGTCATACAAAAATAAAGTAGACTTTTTGAAGTTAGACTTATTTTGATTATTTATTAAAAAATGACGAAAGTGCATTTTTACGATGTAACATCAAAATTAACAGGATGAAGTTGTTCGCAAAAAAAGCTACCAACAAAATAGAGGCCATGTTAGCAAGCTCGCAGCGTCAAACAGGGTGTTTGGTCTTTTGTAATTTAATTTCAATAAATTATTTGCATGCAAATTTAAAAATAGTTTTTGACCACGCCAAAGTAGTGCACGTACTAATTTTTTTTATGTCAGCGTTTGTAGAGATTTTGAAGGAAATTGATATATGCTCGATTGTAGAAAGCATTGTCAGAAAATCTGATTTGACAAAGAACTTACATTGTAACAATTAATGCATATTTCTTCATATGAAAATCATTCAAGAATTTTAAATAGATCCTGCGCGATAGATACTTGTTCGAATGAAACAGTATTTTTCTTAAACTGTATTATATATATTTAACGTCTTCTTTTGTATAACTTCCATTATGAAACAACTTTTTTCTTCGTATTTTGATAAAAATTTAGTTTACAAAACAATCTTTATCTGTGTAGATCTTTCATTTCTGTTTGTGTGAGTACAATCAAATGTTCTACTAGAGTGCTCCTGAATGCATGAAAACTGTAATTATATGTCCACAATATAAGGTCATTGTCAAATAATTTTTTTTTATAATTGACTTTATTTCTTTTTTGTCCTTGGTAATTAATATAAAAATGATTTTTCGGGAAAAAGGACTTTATTTATAAGTAAAACACTTAATATTTTATTTTCAGCGACGTTTCGTTCCTTGTTTGGAAAAAAAAAAAACGAAATTATTATAAACTGTGTATTAATATTGTTAAAATCTCAAATTTATATTCACATGTATATTTTATCTTTTATATCTATTTAATCATAACATTTAATAGTTATTAAAGCTTGATAAAGTTCCAAACAAGGAACGAAACGTCGCTGAAAATAAAATATTAAGTGTTTTACTTATGAATAAAGTCCTTTTTCCCGAAAAATCATTTTTATTTTTTTTTATAATGTTTTCTGCAACCCAGCATTAGTGAAATGCCCCTTCTCTTTACTTTTTCTTAATCCAAACTAAGCATACTGTTAAATCTAACATCGCAATCTTACCATAGTGCGTGATGAAATAAAATTAAAAAGTACGTAATATGAAAGATTTGAAAAAATTACTTTTATATTATTACAAACCCCCAGTTGTCAAACTGTCTAGAGAGATCTGTATTATTATTATTATAAAAAATAATTGTAAATTAAATGGTACCAGAACCCTGCAACTATGGTGGCCTTAAAAATGATAAAGAAAATACTGTCGACCAGCAATATGTTCATGCACTATTGAAATTAAATTATGATTAAGAAATTATAGCGAGTGTCTAAAAAAAACACCCATAAATGTATCACGTTATGATGTGACTGCAACACATGTTCTGTTAGGAAATACAGGTATGTGATTTGTTACTACACTAGCTTCTGCTGTGTTGAGTTTCAAGCGATCATACAATTTTATTGAAACGTCGGCTCCTGGAATAGAGCATCGTTTCCAGGGGCGTAGCTACCGCCGTATCTGCCGTATCAATTATACGGGGCCCCCGGGCCACGGGGGCCCCCAACGTGCGTAAGCAAAAATTAATAAAAACTTCCCAATTTTTTTTTTATTTCAGAAATGACAAAAGTCAAAAAAAGCAATGTCTTTTTTTCCCGCGTAAAGCGTGCGTTCAAAAGTTGGCAGCACCCTACATCGGTTATCGCGGGCTGCGGGATTTCCCCGTTTAAGTCATTTACTTCAACGGGGGAAGGGCCCCCAAACAAAGTTATACGGGGCCCCGTCAAGGCACGCTACGCTTCTGATCGTTTCATAAATATTTTCGCCTACGGAACCCTTAGAGATTAACAAAATTAATACAAAACAAAAAATTTATTTAATTTTTGCAAATATCAATTGATAATTAATAATTAGACGTGGATTTTACGTATTTACTTTTGTAGTGTGTACTCTTAAGAGCGTAGCTTCGTTTTCCGGACGGGGTTTATAAAGTTCAGCCGTTTATACAAAAGAGTAACCATGGATTATGTACCTAACGAACACTTTTCAGTGTAAATATCACTACACTAATACACCAAACACAACTACATTAGGAGATTATGTTCGTAATAAACATTCCGTATAAGTAAAACAGATTTAGTCTTGAAGATGCAATGTTAATTTAAAAATTAATTATGAAAATGAAATGATCTGTTTGCGTGTAATATTTAATGATGTAACAACCCTTGCAACAGCCATTAACCATATGTTATGATAGTGTTGTTAATGTTATGCACTAGATAATGTTGTGATGCCCACTGAACCGAAACAATACATGTTATTTATAAACATTTGTACTATGTAGTTGTTCTAAGTTTCCAACTCAATCATTCATTCACATTTCACGCAAACCTGTAAACTTGGCGTATTTATTCGGCATTTCTTTTTTCCTTTTCGAGGCCATCAACAATTAAATGAAAATTTAGTTGGTAGTTTTAACAATTCTCGGATTAGAACCTGTGAACGAGAACAGTAGGTTGTAGTAGCGGAGTCATAGAAACGGTACACAGATTATAAAATATTAAATTATTAAATAAAATGAGTATCTGGCGCGAAAAAATACAGTCATTTCTGAAATAGGGGAGTTTTTCGAAAAAAAATATGCTACAATGCTATAAGAGTTTAAAAATAATAAGAATAAACGAAGGCCCTCACATCGCATTGATTAATCGTTTTACTTTATTCGAACCAAAAAGTTACCAGTTCTAAAATCTTTATTGTTCATTCCAACGTCAAAGAAAAGTTTAAGGTGAACAAAATAATACGTAACTTATAATAATAATTGTGATTGACGATTTAATGGCAAAACAAATCAGACAATAACGGTTAATATTTTATGAACTAAAATACTACTCAATAAAACATAAGGTTGTCCTGCTTTGCTAATAAATGGAACGAAAACCTGCAGTGTGCATAAATAGAATAAAAATATTTAAAATACTTTCACTGTCATAGTCACTATTGACAGTGTCAGGTCGACTGTACTGATATTGCATACCAACTGATCCAATTAATACATAATTTACAACTAATATAGTGATAATTATATAGTTGTACTTGTAACTGCATCTGAATAAGCAACAGAGCACATAAGATCTGAAGTTTCCACTTCGTGTTTAGTTATTGATTTATGTATATACATTTTTTCCATTTTCACAGCTCCTTTCATTTAGATTTAGCATCTTCACTCCCCTTTCATCGGTTAAATTTCACAAAATTGTTGGGTCGTGGAAGTAATGTCGTAGCTACGACGAATGTCAAAACGATAATTATTCGATTCTTAGACATCAACAGAGAATAATGATATTTAAATTGCAGTTTATTAAAATGCAATAAGTACTTTAAAGGAATATCAACTTTATAGTATGGAAAATTATGATAATAATTATAAACCAGATTAAAATATGAATTTTCATTTACATAATATGATAAAAATTAATTAACAATGGCGCCGAGTAATTATATATTAGTACCTACTATTAGGATCGCATAAAGAAACGTTTCTTATTATTTTTTGCGGTGATCAACTATCGAATTAAAATAAAAATAAAAAATTGTTGATGATTCTATTTACGCGATCTTTATCACGTAACTTCGAGTTATCAATAATTCAACATAATATGTTATAGGTACACATATATTAAAGCAATGTGAGTTGCAGCATTCCATCTAATTATTCTAAAGGGAATAAGAGGATGGTTTAATGAAAGTCCACTCGGACTGTATTTAACTTAAAACGGTATAAATAGTCCTGAAGCAGCTTTGTTGTACCTAGGAATGATTTTTCGTCCACTTTGTATAATATATGCAAACAACCACTCCTGTACAAAATACACATAAATTCTCAAAGCAACAGCTTCGGCGCAAACTGCTAAATCGAACCATATTGAACAGAACACTATCACAATAGCTAGTTTATTATTATCACTGATTTGCCGCAACATTTCATTTGTTTCCAAGTGTCAAGGACACGTAACTAGACTAGATGGCATTTTGTTTTATATTAATATTGATTATAGAAACTCACGTTAAAGCACATATGTTCTATAATAATGCATTATCTTTGTATCTGCCAGTGGTGTACGAAAACGATGTCAGATAAAATCAGATTTGTATTTCGATTTAGATCTTTAGTTGACTTATTTGATAGTCGAAAAAATAATCGATACATACTTGTCCACAGTGCTCTAAAAACCAAAAAGCAGAGCACAGTGATTCATTGTTGTTATTACTTTATTAATGTTTTATAATGGTCTACAAACAACAAATAATTTTGTTTTATTTGTGTCAACAAAAAGTTCTAAATACAAAATAAATGTCCAGACCTTAAACTTTAGATTAATGTGCTTTCATGTTAGGGGAGACCGGGGTATGTTAAAACTTTTTTTCGCGTATCGTTAACAAATATTTAAAATCTATTTTGTTTTGCTTGAAAAATGTACTATTTGGGGAATGACTTAGGTCTTAGACACGTAAGTATTAAGTTCGTTTCCATTAGACATGTGAAAGGAAAAAAAAAACTTTAAAGAGATTAACGCGTACGCGAACTGAGTGAAGAAAATATTATACAGTAAGTAAAATTTTTTTGGCATCACCCTGAAGGTATGCCCTATTAAATAAAAAAAGAATCATCATTAAAATCGCTTCACAAATACTGGCGATATGAAGTAGCATTCATATAAAAATATGTTTTTTGATGGCATTTAAAAACGCATGAACTGATTTTAATAAAAACTATGTGGCACCAATCCGGTAGCATTCTGAACAAATCGGTTCATATAATTGGCGTCACAAACATACAAAAAAACATTCAGACGAATTGAAAAAATGTTACTCTAATTTTGTATTATTTTAATTTTCAGTTTCTGTGGTGTTCTCTATTAGCTAGCTTGAAAAAATATAAAATTACATTTAGTTCCACAAATCACAGTCATTGTGTAATTTATGGAATTAAATATAATTTTACATTCTTACAACTACTTATAATAACTATAACTAAATAATACATCCGAAGTAATATACCTAATATAACACGGTTACGATGTGAAAGAATTTAATATAGCTACGTAGACTGCAAAAAATATAGCCATAACAAGTAACGTTCTTGTAAAAAAAAATATTTGTATGTCATATTATGTATAGGTATATTTTTTGCACGCCACGTACAACATCGACCTTCTAAAAATATAATAAACTGGCATCGTTTTTGAACACTGTATAACTGATATCGATCAATATACGTATTGATTTATAATCGTTAAGACATTCATATTTATTTTGAATATCGGTATTATCAATCCTTTACTTTTTATTAAATTCAATATTTTGTCGAAAATTTCCAAAAAATTGTTTTTTTAGACGTCATGTAAAAATAGTAATTTATGCATCTAGACTTTAATGCAATATTTTATGTGCAAATATGATATTACGTTAAAACAAGCAACCGGCAAGTTTTAACAGTCACATGAGTCATAATATTATTACAATGAAGATACATACTGCATTTTTTGCACGTACCTCCAATAAAATAGCTAATTTTTACTGAACAAAAAGTGTACATTTATATATCTAACAGTTAAGGTTTAACCATATTGGAATCTATTTGGATTGTTTACGAAGACTACGTCCACTTTGCTGTCTCTATTGCCCGTATGATTTTAAGTGGCAACTTACAAGGAAATAACAATTGGGTTGGTAAAATCGTATTGCTTTTGTTTTATTTTATGCATTAGTGTGAATAAGTCATTTTACAACTGCTATCCTGCAGGCACGCGAAAAGCACCTATTTTATAGGGGGTCGTGCAAAATACCGTTTTTAAATACCACTAAAAGAGGACACCTTTTTTTAAATGTAAATCGAACACCCCTAAATTCGGTAGATATTGTGAGCATAGTATTTGAACATAATAATTCATAACTTACCAAACATTTAACAGCAAATCTAGCAGCTAATTTCGCCTTCATCGCTGAGTTTTTTGTTGTACAGTGCTTTCTTCAGATCATTTCTTGTTCAGAAATATTTCCCAAATAAGTGTATTTCTTTAAAGTTAATAGCAACACTTAACATTGATTGCTTTTAGTTGTTAAAAAATTAAGCATTTAGCTAATAAAGTGGAATCGATTATTTAAAATACTTTTTTTTATAACAAACTATAACAGTTAAGTTATTGTAAAGCATAGAAAATAGATTATAAATCCGTTATATAATATCAGTAAACAATCGTTCTTAGCGTCCTTGAACTTCAACCTACTTAAGGCGCGCTTAAACAACCTTGAGATTTAAAAGTTCAGTTATTGTTCTGACAGTGATAACAAAGAAACTCATTTTTGTTAATTTTAGTTCACATATTTTATAAATAAAAATAACAGTAGACACAAAAAAATAAAATTATTTTTTAAAACTGTATAACCGGAAGTAGAAACTGAAGAAATATCTGACAGGATATAAACGCGCGCCTTAGTGGTTTCCGGTGCAAGCGTGCTCCGGTCCACGACGTGGCCCACGGTGTACTGTTAAGAGACTGGAGTCGGACGCAACCTCCTCCCTGGCGTTATGCCCCACCTAGACTTGACAACACGCTCTTGGCAGCTGATTGTTGACGTTCGCCCTTCAGTAAGTAATTATAACAACTTCTATAATATCTATATAGGACCTATATTATGCATAGTTGCTGCAAACTGCAGAATTATAATTATACGATACGGTCGAAGCTTTCATTGCACACAGTCAGGACCGGATATGTATTCTCACAGCCTTTTGAACGCAAAGACAATTTTTTTTTTTAATTTTACATAGTGCCAAAATGACAAAAAAAAACCCTTATGCCATGGCGTTTAGAAAGAAATGGGACTAATCGCCACTCATTCTTCGTTGTCTAAAAAGTGAGGAAAATAAAGGTTCCGATTTCAGTCATAAGATTGAATGGGAATAGAGTGGGTAACCGGGCGAATTGAATATTGCCTTTTTTGAAAAAAAACATAGTTAAAAAGAATCGATCAGGTTAATTGACGGTCGCATGACTAAACAACCAAGATAAAACAACCAGGACATAGCATCCACGAGAAAAACAAGCTCGGGTCATAACAATTAATAACCTCTTCAAAAACGACGTTTTCGAAGTGGTTGTTATGACCCGAGGTTGTTTTTGTCGTGGTTGTTATGTCTTGGTTGTTTTGTCTTGGTTGTTTAGTCTGGACACCTAACTGACACTGAACAGTATACGTTACTGTGAATTCGTTTATAAAAGACTCGAGTCTTTATATAGCTATAGCGCCGCGCGTAATGCTTTTACGAACCCTTACTGTCATCGATTTTCGACACAAACGTCTCACATTGCGGCATGTCGAAATCAATTTCCTTTCTCTCTATCCTTCATGCCTTATGGTAATTGGTAAGACCATAATATACTTTGGTAAGTCTTCGTTGTCTATCTGTGTGTCACAGTCAATTTTCTCACATATCGTCGGTGATGTGATAATATCTCCTATCTACATAAACCAATCCATTCAAGATATTGTTCTAACATGCGCAGTAACTTTATGCACATTATGCATCCAAAAGTAGATTTCACTATCGACTTGAAATTTGACATTTTTATAAAGCTTGTGGGAACCCCACCTTAAAAAAATTTTTTTTTCCTTTTTTTGGTGGGGGTGAAAAGGAAACAATTCAACGGGGTGATTTTTATCCGTTTAAGGGATATGAAGTGTCGAATTCGTCTAAAAGCATTTTATCTATGCCAAACGTTTGAACTTAAGCGAGAAATAAAACACGTTTTCCACCCCCTGGGAGACTAGAATCAACCCTCAAGGATTGTTCCAAAGTTACTTATGCAACATCCTTTCGTTATGATTCCACTTGGACCAAATTTCGAGCCATTTCCTCTTAACAGCCATTGCCAAGCATTCAAAAGGGGTGACATTTATCTAATTTAAAGAGATAGCAAAAGTAGAGCTCGTCTAAAAATATTTTTTTCATCGTCAGCATCCTCGAAAACCTGCGTAAATGGCTAAACTGAAACGGGAATTGACATCTTTTTCCCACACTCTTGGAGGAGCAGAATCAACCCCCAAAGATAGTCACGGTCATGTCTCCGCCGCCATCTTCCGTTTTTATCCCGGTCAAATGATGAGCAACTGTCAGTAAAAACTTCGCTGTCGCGCGTTTGTGCCTGATAACTGAAAAAGGAGGCAGTTTTTGGGCGTTTGAGGGGCTTGCTGCGGATAAAAACTTTTTTTTCATATTTGTGTATAGCAGCCACGAAAACGGATTGGAACGCGACAGAAAGTTGTAACGATTTGGGTAAAAATCAGGACCCACAGAGTATTATTTAAGCCCACAGCAACATGTCGACATGAAAATTTTCCACATATTTGATTTTTTTGCCTTTTGAGTTATTAACTGAAAACTTTGGAAGTTTGGAACCGTGTGTTCACTTAAAGAAGTCCTTTTTCCCAACAAATAAATTTTATATTAATTACCAAGGACAAAAAAGAAAAAAGTCAGTTTGTTAAAACTTTTTAATATTTATTTTTTACATTACTTACCATTAAAATCCATCGTAAAGTTCAAAACAGGTTTAGAACAATAAAAAAAATAAAAAATAAAACACATCGTTCACTATAACAAATTGTTTTAAATATTTTTGAAAAAATACACTCTATTTACAAGCATTAGCAAAATAAAACAACAAAATATATAGATAATAATACATTTTTTTATCAACAGTGTTTAAAATATAAAAATAGCGCAGTGCATATACTTCAAATTTAATGTATCTTAGGTATACATAATATATACTTCTTTTTTTTTCTAAAATACTGATGACTACCGAAAATCGACCATTTCTATAAAAACTGAATCATCTATTCTGATGTGATCAGCGGTCTGTAAACAAAGAGAAAAAAATAATAAATAAAATTCACAGTATATTTAAAAACCCATAGTAATCCAATATTTACCACAAAAAGCGGGGGCTCCCGAGGGTGTGGATGAAATCCTGTCTGCCGACACTGGGATACTAATTCCAATCCATACAACGTCAAAACATAAAAACCAGTCCTAAAAAAAAAACGCAACTTAATTTGGGAAAGCGGAACCAATTATTTCGTGTCCATTTTTTTAACCCTAGACACGTAAGAAATAAATAAAATTTACATTTCGCCACCGTCCTTGAACATATGACTTTTAGCCAAGTTTTTAGTTTATTTGATTTAAATAAACGATTTAAAATCAGTCAAAAATGCGAAAATTAGCATACGTCTTACACAATTTTTTGTAAAGAAAAAATCAAATTTGAAAAGAATTACTCAACAAGCCAAATTTGTCGGTAATTTTAACGTAAATTTGTAAAAAAAAACTTAAAAATGTTAATTTGCCTCCCCGTAATTCGAAATCTCGTGACGTGCGATAAATGAATATTGACGGATATCGCGTTTTTTGATTCGATTTTGAGGCCAAAAATATATATGTTTTAGAAATTTTCAGGCAGCAGCCCAAATTTTGTGAAACTTAATGCTTAATAACAGATAATAAAAACAAGTGAATTCGAAATTTTCGCGAGAGCATAATTTACAATTTACAACTAATAAAATATAGATGAACTCACTCTTGATATTTTGGAGCACAAACAATTGCTATCGCTTCTGGCATCATAATTTGATAAGAACATTGTGTATGAACGTCTATGCTTGATAAAAATGCAGTCTGAGTAGGATGTGTCTAAAACAAAACAAAACAAAAAAAACACTTCGAGCCTCACCCTCATAATAATCTCACATAAGAAGTTTAACTTCTTTAGTTTTTAATATTAGTCCCAAGTTAGAAATACCAATTTTAGCTCCTCTAATTTTTTAAGAGGACGGTTTAGAAGTCTCCTTCTAACTTTTGGACAAAACTGTTTATTTTAGGTGTTTTAATTTTTGGACAGAATTGTTTAGAAGTCTCTCCTCTAATTTTTGGACAAAAACGGTTTTTGAACTAAAGAAGTTTTATTTCAAAAATACTTTCTGAAATCAAAAATTTAACTTACATGGATCCATCCCAATGTAATTAAATTATGCTGGTCCTGAAACTCAAATATTTCTTCTTCATTCATCGTTACACAAGTATCGGAGGTTCCAGTTTGTTTTGACACGATCACATGAGTAATTATCAAGCGATCCCTTTCCTAAAATGTACAAACAATAATTAATTTAACAAGTTAACAATCAGAAATATTGGAAATTCTTTTTAATTTACAAACCAATTTGCCAGCTAGCACACCACACGTTTCAATAGAATTGAATGTATTTTTCTGAGCTAAATTTAGGAAATTTTTCATTAACTTTCCAGGCACAATAATGTTTCTTAAACTACCATCAGTTTTCAATTCAACCGACGGGCTTAACAGTGATGAAGGCTTTAATGATCGATCAACTGAAGGTGTCCTGAAATTTAAATATTTTAATGTTTTTCATGAAAAATAAATAGTGTTCAATCTAAATTTTCAAATAAAAAATAACATTAAATGAATAATTATTAACTGCGCGTTTTAAAAATTGCCAAATGACGTTCTTAAACATTACAATAAACAGAGGAAAGATGTAATTAATATAAAGTGCAGATTTTCCAGGAAGTTTCTGCTAAAAAAGTTCTACCCAAAGATAAAAGGAAAATTATTAAGCAGACTGTTATTTCAAACTTATACTGACACGCTTTTACTCAGTAACTAAATTTATGAAGATTTCATCATACAAACCATAAGAAGTACTTACGTTGGTATATCCAACTTATCTGGTTTGGCAACAGGAAGCGGTTTCTCATCTTTAATTGGTTCATGTAATCTGTACATAACATTTATACACCATTAGAGTTAAGAAGAATGGTTTATTGCTGAATTATTCGGGTCAGATTCAATCATAGGATTGGTTTTCCATCTGTCCTTGACAAACTTGTATTATATTTTTTTTTTCAAATACCTACCTTGTGGGTACGTCGGGTTTGGCTTTTGGTGGCTTAACAATGGCACCATCATCGTCCGGATACATCACATCATCGATCGATAAGTCTGAAATAGCCACAGGTGTTCGTTGCCACGCTCGGCCATCTCTCACCCGATCCTCCAATTCCTTTGCATCTCGCTGTTCACGAGATTTAGCTTCGGCTAGCTTTCTCTTAAGTAATTCGCGTTCTCTTAAATCCTTCTTTTTCTAAAAAAAGAAGTATCGTTAGCAGTACTAAAAATAAAGAAGACCCTTTTCCGTTATATAATTTTCTTATAAATTTTTCATCCAGGAACAACTGTACCGTTTTTTGGTTCCCAAACGAGTGAATTTTTTTGCTTAGCTTTTCACCAGGTTTGGACTGGAATCTACTTTATTTTCGAACAAATTCTGATTGACTGCAGACCTCGGTCTAATTTTTTCGAACAATAATGGATACAAAAATTTAATTTCTATAGTGATAATTCTCTTTATCGTTTGATAATCTTATAAGGTCCATCATACATTTACTCGATTCCGGAGCCGGTACTGTTCATGGTTGATTCCAATCGAAACTTGAGTGGAAAATAGTTACCTGATCTTGTAAGTACGCGTTATATTCCAAAGTATATTTTTTAAGTAATTCTGCTTTCAGATGTTCAGCTTTTGGCAAAACTTCTCGTAGTTTTGTATTGTTTTGCACCTTCATATCCGAAGGCACAGTATTAAAATCTGGATGCTTTCGTATCTTCTCCAAGAACAAAGTCATAAATTTCAAGTATAGTACATAGGCATTTTCTAAACTTCCTTCATCCATATACACATTTGCCATTCGTACCATCTCCAAACCGCTGCGATAATATCTAGGCAAAAAATGTAATGCTAACACAAGTACATCAAAAGCTATATTACAAATACAAACTGCATACGCACCTTTTTGGTGGGACATTTGGATCTACATCTACAGTAACGCTGTAATCTGACAACACTTTTATACGTTGATTTGGTTCCAATAAACCCACATCTTTGGGCGAAGAAAATTTAAGGTTAGATTTGTCAAAGTTCTGCATCTTTTTTTATATTGTAAATTTTGCAATTGATTTTTATTCACAACACTTCTTATTTTATCTTGCAAATTATATCAATTTAACAATTCAAAACATTTCTAGTTGTAGTTTTATAATTTAGTTCGATCAAATGATGACTCATAAAAATCTTGTATAAAGTTTGACAGATGACAGTTCACGAGATTCAATGTTGACATTGCTGACATCTGGGAAATGAATTCAGAACTATCAGACTAACGACTCACCGGTCCGTGCCGCGATGCTCAATGAAGTATTAAATTGTACACTATGACGTCAGAGAGTACAATTTAAAAACAAATTTTAAAAAAGTCGGCAAGTAAAAAATTCCAATCAATTGGGTGACAGGATCGTTCCAACTTCATAAATATTGACGTTGGAAATATTATAATAAATAAAATAAAATTTCTGTTAAAGCGTGCAGTGACGCAAGTAACAACTAGTAATAAATATTATGAAAACTATTCATTTTCATGGTTACATAATAGGATTTTACATGTAAAAATTAACAAAAGCATGCTTATCAGCTACCTAACTAATTAATTTTTTACAGATCTTCGGAACTAAAGAACATCTGATTTTTTTTTCAAAATATTTCCGAAACTATGAAACTTAGAAAAAAAATTTTCTACGAAACTTTGCTGAAAAAATGAATAGAATAGAAACCGTTATAAACCGCTATAAAAAGTATACCGTCATTATACAAAAAACAACATTATAGGATATATCTCTTCTGCGCATGCGTCGATTTTCCCCAAAAACAACAGAGCTCTTCTCATTTGCATACCAAACATCCTCCCAAAATTTGGTTTTACATCGTTCATCCGTTTGACTTGTATCGTGCTCACAGACTAACAGACGCATAGAGTTTTTCCAAAAATATGTTTTTTGGGTTCGGGGAACCTCAAAACGAAGAAATATTGTAAAATTTTGAAAAGTGAATTTTGACCTCAATAATTAGTACCATTCCCCACTAATGGGTTGGAATGGTAAAAATATAATAGATATCTAAAAATCGTCAAATATGAAATAAAATACTGTTAAAGTATTTAAATACAGTATTTAAAATACTTTTGCTCAAATATTTTTCAAGTCTGAAATGTTGATAACAGCTCTTTTGTTGTTCTATATTACGTAAAACAGGGGTTATCAAAATACAAATGTACAGAAAAGTAACAAGATAATATGTAAATAACCATGGGAAGCGCATAAAAGCACGGTTTTTTGTAAGCTATATAAAAACTACCTATCGGTACTCTATCGTTAGTGCCAGGCCACCTCTGCTGCTAATTACAGTATTTTAATATTATTTCATTTGACACGTAAAAACTGACTGCATAATTAATAACAACAGCCCTATGTTACTACTATATTGCTACAAATATTGACACAATTACGAGAAAATCACTTGTTGTGGTATTGTAATGAGCAATGATGACTGTAATTTATAATATTTGGAGTCACACAAGCCAAATGTTTTTTTTTCTTTTTTATAATAAATATAATACGACCAGAGGCTAACCTGGTCTCGCCATCATTTTGCTGTCGGAAAATTTCTTTGACTGACTCCTGTAGTGTTCGGCTGATTTTCTTGTAACTAATGACTATAAAAATATTTTTTTCTTTAGGCGAACTTTGACTTTGTAACATTTTGTTCAGTGACAGAAGCGTAGCGTGCCTTGGCGGGGCCCCGTATAAAAATTTGTTTGGAGGCCCTTCCCCCGTTGAAGTAAATGACTTAAACGGGGAAATCCCGCAGCCCGCGATAACCGATGTAGGGTGTTGCCAACTTTTGAACGCACGCTTTACGCGGGAAAAAAAGAAATTGCTTCTTTTGACTTTTGTCATTCCTGAAATTAAAAAAAACTGGGAAGGTTTTATAATTGATACGGCAGATGCGGCGGTAGCTACGCCGCTGTTCAGCGACAATGTTTGTAAGATTGCTCGCTGATTCAGTCCAGCTTTTTTTTTTTATTATTATTATTCTGTCAGCAGTGATTTTATCTAAACTCATTCCAAATTCATTAGAAATGCCTATACCCCTAATTGATTATGTCGCCAATCGTGTTTGAGATTCTTCATAACTCGAAGAAATCTGACAGTTGAAAATAGTAAAATGTATCCGTGACATATAACTATAGCAGAATCCAGTGGCGTAGCTCCGTAACCAAGGACCCCGCCCCGGTGCAAAAATAAAATTGGAGCCTTATTTAAATTAGTTAAGTTTTATCGGCACAGCGCCGACCACATGGAGCCCTATTTTCAACATTAAATGAAAAATATTAATACTAGAGATGAAGTTCCGGGAGTCGACGAAACGTCGCTATACATAACAAATAAGTGTTTACTTAAAAAGTCCTTTTTCTCAACAAATCATTTTTAAATACTTTTAATATTACAATTACTTGTCCTGAAATAAATATTATATTTGTTTTTGCCTTGTATTTCGTTTTTCTAAATAGGTAAGCAAACTCGATGCGTGCGTAATTTCAGTATTAAATATTCATACAAATACCGTAGTCAAATTTGTATCATGTTTGATAGGAACTTTGTTTTAGATAATAATAGATGTTATACGGTCGGTGGTAATTATTACCTGCGTTTCATTTGTGACCTATATGAAATACCTACTACCAAATCTGTTATAAAAGTAACTGTGTCAGCTTAAAAAATGACTGAAAATCCCTTAAAATCAATTAAGTTGTTATTAAACATTTGTAATTGGTTTAATGTATGTTTTATGGAAACTACGATAATCAATGGAGACTTTACAATTCGAACACTAAAGATAACGCCCATCTTATATATCAGAATACTAAGTTTTCCAGGACTGATATTAATTGCGGAAGTAGAAAAGTGTTCTATTGAAAAAACATGTGTTTTAAATTTTTATGAAATAACAGGTCAAATAACTGTTATTTTTTCGATTTTTGTGATATCTTATCATTTTTTTTATCGAGATACTGTGGTCGTTATTCTTAAAAAAATCATTAACATAAATGAACTATTGCAAAATCGGTTCGGTATAAAATGTAATTATGGAATGCATAAACAATTTTTAATATATTTTGCTGTACGACTTAGTATTAATTTAAAAAATGTTATAGTTGCACGATTACAAAATGAAACATATTTCCATATTTTTTTATTTAACTATATTTTAGTCTTTGTCCCGTGTATTATAATTTACATTTCGATGTTCTTATTTTCTGGTCTGATATCAATACCTTCAATCCAACTTGGTGCACTAAACGATTATTTTAATCGACGCAATCGAACAAACTTTGTAGAGGAATTCAAGTTTGTAAGATGTTACCAGAAAGCAAATTACATTTTTTCTGAAATCAACGACATTTCCAAACTTATCAATTCATTATTTGGAATTTGCATATTATTCACTTGCATATCTTTGACGCTGTATTCTATTTACGACGTATATCATCTATATTATGCAGAAACGTATTTCGAATATTTTGAAATTTGTGTTTGGATATTTTTCGATTTAAATATATTTGCTTTAATCATTATTCCTTGCGAGAATTTAATGGACCAGGTCAGTATACCTTTTTATTATTCTTTTAATTTTTTCGTGACTGAAATGACCTACCGATTCTTTAATTGGCTCTAAAATTGCCGAGTATGTAGCGATGCCAATCTTTCTATAGCATTTTCATTGCTCCTCTATTACAAGCCCCCAGCCCACAAGTTCCAATTCGGAATTAGTAAAAGTATCAACTGGGGTTTCAATTTATTATTAAGTAAATCATGTATTGGTGCTAGGCCCAAATAACACTAACAGTTGGTGGCCTCAAATAAAAAAAAATGATTCTCAAGGTAAAGCGTGAAGACTGAAGGGACATATAACAAAATAGTTTTTTATTTTAATATTATTATTAAATATTATTTGAGCTGACAAACCACAATAAAAAAAAAATTTTTTAGCTTTCAACAGCAGGTCGTCTGTTATACACAAATGAGATAATTCCTGTCTTCATTAAAGAGGTGAGAACTTAGAAATATTATTATGAATATGCATTACGTAAAATCTCCATTCTGTTCATAATTTATGTCTAAATGGTAGTGATGAATAATTTATCTAATTGATTTTTTTACAGAAAAATGCAATCGGATATAATTTATTTCGTCAAAAAGTTACTTTCACTGCTTGTGGATTGTTTTCAATTAATAGTTCATTATTTACAACAGTACGCTCGTTCAATAACAGCTAATAATAATTAAATCGTTGAAAATACTGGCCAAGTCAAAAGTATTTTTATTTTTGATGTTTTAGATGGTGTCTTTAGCTGTGAGTAATGCAGTAGTTCTGATTCAATTTAGAGAACTGAGGACAAATAAATATTGATATGTTGTTTTTGGATATACGGTCGACTGCCACTGATATAAATATATTATATGGATAACGGATGGCAGTCATTGTGTAAAATTGCTTATGTACATTAATAGATCTTACGTGATTAAGATTCTACAATGATGGCACATTAAAATAAATTCCTTTTTGATCGAGAACTTTTTGGTAGCCAGTAATATATTATTTTGTAATTAATGTAACAGTTCATTTTGTAAGAAGTATAGTAAATAGTTTCTTTTATTTAATCGGATAACTATTAAAATAATATATACAAAACGTTAATAGTATTGATCAAGTGTTTTATATTGTATTATGTTTAATATAATAATATATAAATTTAAATGATTAATGTACTTATGAATTTTGTATTCAATAATAGGTGTGTTCGGTATCGTGCTCCAGTGTAAAAAGTGTTAACACCTTTGACACTAATGCGTTTGTTATACAAAAGAGGAAAATGCATTAACCTGTTTGGCATTTCAGTGTTGAATAAAAAACCGCGCACACTTATCAAGCATTGACCAGCACATCAACGAGCAGAAAAGCATTTTCGTGAAGGTATCAAAGTTAGTTAAAGGAATAGCTCATACTAAACCAGCGCCTGCAACGAGAAGCCAACAATCGCTGGAATAAATAGGCTTATGCGGAAAACTTTATGTCAATGTTTTTTCGGGAAAACTCGTAGAACTATGCCGGCGTCATGTGCCGTCTAGCTAGCCCTGCAGTTTTGTGAAATCCCGCCTTAATAGATTCAACTGTGGAAAAAATTATGCATTTGTTCCTGATTTTTTTATTTGGAAATTTTTATAGCGAATATGATACCGTAACCATATATATAATGTCAATTATATTGGAACCGTACCGTGTAGTCGCATGGACGTTAGCGTCGTTTGGTATATTTTCAACCGTGCTGGTAAGGTTGTTGCCGATCAGTAACGTTAGACAATATTGCAATAATTTTACAAATTATTACAGGGTGATGTTAAATAGTACTGCAGAGTCACATTCAGCTGTTTTATAGTGTCAATAACGATATGAAAAATTTCTTTTAAAATCTAAAATACAAGTACATACACCCCTTTGTAGTATTAACTGTAAGAAATTAATGGACTATGGAATAAAATCAATTTCTTTACATATATCTACAACAAATAATAAGTTTATATAGGTATGTTTGTATAAAGGAAAAGGTAATGGTTTGGAAGATTGACGTATGAGCTCTGGCCACTCTAACATAGTGGCAGAAATTTGCTTAATTTTCCTAAACGTAATAACGAGAACCATACGATGATTAAAGAGCGTTTTATATCAAATTAATTTAAAATGAAAAGTGACCAGAGTGACGAAACCCAGTATATAATTGATATCAAATTTACATAACGCGTTATGGGACTGAAACACAGACCCGGAAGCAAGTGTAGAATTAAAATTTGATTTTTTAAAAATTTAAATAGAAAAATATGTTTGTGTTACAAGCTTAAGAAACTACGATGTAATATGCATCCTTGTTCTTGCAAATTGTTTACTATTCGCATATTTTAGCAGCTTAATGGTGCAACAACAGAAAGTGACTTCTTTAATTTAATTATTACGATTGAAAGTAAAATTTTCAATATAATATATTTTGTTTTGATTATAAAATGTTACGTTTTAAATTATTTTTCGCGGACTTAAAATCTATGCTGAACATTTTATGTAAAATCGAAAATGTTTTCGGGTTAGCACCTTTGAAATTCAATAAAAATGAAATCAGCAATTGTTTTACGCCAAGATCAATAACTTTTATTTATTACGTTTGGTACAGTGCAATAAATATTTTATGCATGTACGGATGTTATAATTTATATTTATACATAATCATTCCAAAATCGCACGATTATGATATAATCAAGAATTTGGCATTTTTGACAATATTTTTGGTACCGATGCTCTCAATATTAACAAGTAGCTATCACAAAAATGATACAGCTAATCATTTAAATGAAATGCTTAGCATTGATAAGACCATACGAAGGTTAGGATTAAAAATCAATTATATTAGTCTGCTCGTACCACTTTTCCTGTCTATGTTAATACAGTCACTTGATTTCCTAATGAGTCCCGATTATACCGATGTAATTACGATATCTATTCATGTTGCTTTCATTTATATGAAGATTGTTTTATCTCAGTTTGAATCTCAAATTATTGTCGTTTGGCAACAATTTAAAGCCATAAATTTTCTTCTGGAAAGGTGTAATTATGGTAAATAAAGACATTTTCTTCTTGTTTTTTTTTAAATCTTAGCGCAAGTGCTATTAAATCGTTAATTCAATTTCACTTTTACACTTTTGTGATAGAAATACGTATTTAGGAGCCGAGCAAACATAAAAAAAACGTTTCATTGTCAATTCACCAAAAACTGACTTTGCCAAAAAAAATTACACGCTGATGTATAAACGACATAAAATTTGCAAGAGAATAAAATATACCTTTAGCCACTTCTATTTCAGATATGGTCTACAAACTTCTTTTTTTTTTAATTAACTTTATTTTAAAGTTGTTCTTCCGTTCTCATAATATGTATGTTTTAAAAAATAATGAAATATCTTAAAAACGCGGTGGCAAAATATTTCCTGCGAAAATATATTTAATATTTTTATCATTTTCAAAAGCATCTTAATTGTTTTCATAGTGTACGTTTCAGGAAAAACCTTATCGTACTCAAAGAAAGATATTTTATTTAATAAATTACAAAATAGTAAGAAGTTACATAGTAGATTATCTATAATATCAAGAAATATCAACAGAAAGTTTAACTGGCAAATATTTTTTGTTTTTACTGTTGAAATTTTCGCAGTTGGTACTTTTAACATGTATGATTTCTATATCATGTTTTGCAAAGAAACTTTAACTGTCGATGAACTGTTCCACACTTTTGAGCTCTTCTTCTTCATGCTTAATATGACATTGCCATGCAGTTTTTGTCAAGCGGAATCTCAAAAAACTATAAACTTACTTTGTAAAATTAAAAATATTGATAATGATCGACAATTTACATGCAAGGTAAACACCATTATAAATGATATTTTCTTGCTTCCAGATGAACATTTTTGAACTTATTTATTTTGATTTTTTCAGTTGACACTATTCTACCTTCAAATTTTACATCAAAAAGTAATATTTCTCGCGAATGGATTTTTTCCTTTGGATATATCTTTTCTGGTTATGGTAACTTAATAATTTATTACTAGAGTTTCCCAGCGGCTTTTGTTAGTTAGCATATACATCCTGCAGATATAAATCACCGTTAATTTTATTGCAGGTTGTAGGCTCATGGATTTCAATAGGAATAATTATAAAACAGTTCAATATGAGGTCGAATTATTGCTAATTTAGCATTAGCATTTTGTACCGAAATTACAGGATTTCAATTATTAGTTAAGATAATTGATATGTACCTAAAGAATTTGATTTTTTTTTATTTATACGGAATAACAAAATAAAATTGCTTAAGACAATAACTGATTTTAATAATTACTCTAATCGAATATTCCAATTTTGTGGTCATATCAGATGAGTTTTACATTTTTTTTTATGTTATTCATATAAAACTTTTATAGAAATATTTAATGCTGTAAAAATGAAGATAATCAATTACTTCAATATTTTTGACGTCGGGTGACAATTTATTATCTTAATTAGCTTAGATAAATCAATAGAATAATTTTTATAACTAAATTGCTTTAGCGACGTCTTTAGAACAGATCCTTACTTATTAAAAAATATTTGAATTTATTAAAAGTAAAAATACTCTAGAAAATATGCATTTGAACCAAGGAAAAGTTATTCAAAATCGGGACATCATTCACCTTATATTCAAGAACTATAACAAAAAAAAACTTTAGATATACAGTACGTTTGATTTTAATCAACAAATTGACTTTAGATGTTAATTTTTTTCATTTAAATAACATTGAATGCAGGTTATATCAAATGATAGGCTAACATTATTGAGTAAATAATATAATGCTATAGCACTTAATTTGCATTAGGTTCAAATTAAACAAAATTGACTAGCTCTAAAATTTACTCAAAACCGTGGCAACGGCTGTAAAGTTGTTATATTGCAAAAAAAATTGTTTCTATAGTAGTAGACCAGATGGAATCGGTGCTACCATTCCAAATTTAATTCGGATTCAATTTTTTTGCTAGAATGACTATGAAAACCGATATTACTAGGCGATGACCTGATAACTGATATTATTTTTTTTTTATAACATAAAAAGAAAAATGCAATCTAGCACATTTTTTTAATAATTGTTGACCGATTTTTAAGAAGAAATGTTCAAAACTTTTCTTGCAAAGTTGATATCTTTAATGTTTCTAATTTTTAAAAATTAAAAAAATGCCAATTTCCCGTTTTTTGACGCACTAAAAATATAATTAAAAATATTTTTTACAATACGCAATTTTTTATATCCTTTAATTTTATACTGCATTTGGAAATTTGAAAGTAATACTTACACCCCTTGATAGCAATAGGAATGAAAGACTCCCATAGTAAAATCAATTTCTTTACATTTACAGTAAATACTATGTTTATACGTTTGCATATAAAGAGAAAGGTTTTAATGGTGGAAAGATTGACGTATTAACTCTGGTTGCACTAATTAGTGACAAAAATCTGTTTATTTTTTCGGAAAGTTATAACAAAAATTATACGGTGATTTAATGACAAAACACGTCATACTAAGTAAACGAGTTTTACAGCATTATATTTTAAGGATAATCTATTTATATCATAACATGTAAAAAAGTAAACAAAATAACGAAACGTTTCAAAATTGATATCACATTTACATAGCGCGTATGGAACTGAAAAACAAGGGCTGGAAGCAAGTGTCTATATACAAATATAAAATTAAAATTTGATTTTAACTCATAAAATGCTTGTTAAATATTTCTTCCATTTCATTTTTTGAACGCGCTTCCTAACTACTGATAAAATTTTTCTTAAAAGCAGTAACAAATTTATCAACAGAATTCATAATGTTTAAAAATATGTTATTTCAATTTTTAGTTTCCAGTTCTGAATGTCAAAATTACAATATTGAAAAAATATCACGACATAATATAGTTTAGTATCCTTCTTCCTGCAACTTTTCTATTTTTCGTCGTAAAGAGTTAATAATAATTAAGTTCATTTAACGACTGAAATGTTTATTGTACAGAGATTGCATGTTTAAAGAATTTCACGAAACAGTTTAATGCTTAAATAACAGAAAGTGATAAATGCATATTTTTAATTTAAATATTTAAATATTAAAATATTCCTTTTTGTCCTGATGTTACAATGTCTCGTTTCAAATTATTTTTTGTAGATTTAAAATGTGTATTTAACATTTTATGTAAAATTGAAAATTTTTTTGGGTTAGCGCCTTTGAATTTCAATAAAAACCAAATCAGCAATTGTTTTACGGCAAGAACAATAACATTTGTTGATTACTTTTGGTACAGTGCAATAAATATATTATGTATGTTCGTGTGTTATAATTTATATGTATACATAATCATTCCAAAATCACACGATTATGATATAATCAAGAATTTTGCCTTTTTGACAATATTTCTGGTACCGATGCTCTCAATATTATCAAGTATCTATCATAAAAATGATAGTGCTAATCATTTGAATGAAATGCTTAGCATTGATGAAACCATACGAAGGCTTGGATTAAAAATTAATTATATTTGTCTGCCCGTACCACTTTTCCTGTCTATGTTAATACAGTCCCTTAATTTTATAAAGCGTCCCAATTTTACCGATGTAAATACGATAGCTATTTCTGTTGCTTTTATTTATATAAAGATGGTTTTATCTCAGTTTGAATCTCAAATTATTGTCCTTTGGCAACAATTTAAAGCTGTAAATTTTCTTCTGGAAAGCTATATTGCTAAAGAAAATTATGGTAAATAAACAAAGTTTTTACCTTGTTTTTGAACAATCCAAGCTCTGACCATACTATTAACTTTAAGATATGATGAGAAAGATCAAATCGGTGGAAAACTAAATCAGTTTTCTTTTAATTATATTTTGTTGTCAGTATCTCGAATACGACTGGATAATACTACCTGAACGTTTATTTATTTGAAAGGGGTACTGCTAGGCGTGCAAAAAATGTAAAGCAGACGATGATAATAGTACCTAAAGATTAGATACTTCTCAATAAATTTCATCAATTAAGTATACCCGTATTCGATATACTAACAACAAACAATCAAAAAAAATTTAATTAGTCTGCCACCAATTTGATGTTTGCCAAATGCCAATATATTATTTGTTAAATTCAATAATATATTTTTAATAATTTTGTCCAGTACACTATTGTAAGGTCAGAGCTTGGACTATAAATCTGAGTGCACATACTATAAGAACTTATACAAAGGAATCAAATTCACTTTTTGACACTATTGGGATCTTGACAGTGAAGTAGTTAAGAGTTGTGCAAAGTTGTGTATTTTAAGGACCCGGCACAAAAACATTTTAAACAAAAAAAAAACATAGTTTTAGTCATTTTTTTTAACTACGTAATTTTTTTGTTGATTTTTGAGATCTACTCGTATTTCGCAATCATTTTTTTTTATATTTAATTTTATATCAAAGAATAGTTTTTTCTCTTTCGTATGTTTTAAAACTTGGCGTCATATACTTCCTTGCAAACAAATTTTTTTTTTATTTTTTACGTACCTACCTATGTGATCATGCGATAAAAATCAATTTTTCAGGAAAAACGCTATCATTCTCAGGAAAATATGTTTTATTTACTAAATTACAAAATATTAAAAAGTTGCATAGTGAATTATCTATAATATCAAAAAATATCAACAGAAAATTCGACTGGCAAATATTCTTTGTTTTTACTATTGAAATTTTCGTCCTTGGCACTTTTAATATGTATGAATTTTATAACATGTTTTGCAAAGAAACTGTAGCTGCCGAAATACTTATCCACACATTTGAACTCTTCTTCTTCATGTTTAATATGACGTTGCCATGCAGTTTTTGTCAAATGGAATCTCAAAAAACTATAAACTTACTTTATAAAATTAAAAGTATTAATAATAATCGACAATTTACTTGCAAGGTATACTCTGTTACTTATATTTCATGTTTCAAAATGAACAATTTTGAATTCATTTTTGTTTATTTTTTCAGTTAATAATATTTTACCTCCAAATTTTACATCAAAAAGTGAAATTTCATGCGAAAGGGTTTTTCCCTTTGGATATATCTTTTTTGGTTATGGTAACCTATTTATTTATTACTAGTTATTACCCGCGGCTTTTATTGGTGTGCATATACATCCTGCAGATATAAATCACTGTTAATCTTATTTCAGGTTGCAGGTTCATGGATTTCAACAGGAATAATTATAAAACAATTCAATATGAGATCGAATTACTGTTAAACAATTTTAAACTGATATTTTGTACTGAAATTGTAGAAATCCAATAATTAAAGTCATGGTGCTACCTAAAAATTGTTAACTGGAAGTTTCGATAATTTATTTTTTCTATTTATAAGCAAAAAAATATGTTTTTTTCTGAAAATTACAACCCACTATTTTCACTTAACTAGCGCGAAGTAGTAGTCCTTCTTCGTTTTCCTTTTAAATTAACCTTATAAGATTTGTTCCAATAATAATAATCTATTAATTAAAAATATGATATAATAAAAATAATTTAATTTTGATATTAACGATAATAACCTTAGCTACTTAACGTCTATAAGAAACTACGTCTCAAGAAACTACATGCGTTCTTTCATTATACTTGACGTATAACTACCATTTATTATTATTATTTGAAAATAAAAATAGAAATATATTTACAATAAACATCTTTTTACATAATGTTAACAAACTTTTTGTAAACTGTTTGACTTGACATGATAACTGACATAATATATAACAATTTAACTTGACATGATTATCGGATTTTATTACATGGCTTGAGCTTGATTTCAAGTAAATCAAGTCAAGTAGTTTGAAAAACAAGTAAAATAGTGAAACCCTAGGTGTATGATAAATCAAATATAAAATTAAAAATTTAAACTAGTACATGCACCCGATTGTAGTAATAAATGATGGCAATAAAAGACTCACAAAGTAAAATCAATTTCTTGACGTAAACAGTACTACATAATAAGTTCATATATTAGTAAAGAAAGGACGGTTTTAATGGAGGAAATATCAACTTATTAACTCTGGCTAACTTAATATTATAGTGACAGAAATCTGTTTATTTTTTCGAAAAGTTATAATTATAATTAAATAATTTTCCAGGATTTTATTGCAACTTTTTGAATGCGAGATTTATTTATTGCTTCAAATCAATTTTAATAACAAGGTTTTGTTTATTTGAATTAAAATGTCCAAAATATTGATGTCTGTTGTGATTATAAAATGTCTCGTTTTAAATTATTCGTTGACTTAAAATCTATGTTTTACACTTTATGTCAAATCGAAAATATTTTCGGATTAGCACCTTTGAAGTTCAATAAAAATAAAATTAGCAATTGTTTTACGGCACGTAGAATAACTTTTAGTGATTATTTTTGGTACAGTGCAATTTATATTTTATTCATATGTGCAACCTATAACTATTTAAACGAAATCAATGCAAACTCGCACCTATACGATATAATAATGCATTTAGCATATTCGACTGTATTGTTGGTTCCGATGCTATCTATATTGATAAATATCTATTATAAAAATGATACAGCAAATCACCTGAATGAAATGCTAAGCATTGACAAAGCAATACGAAGATTTGGTTTAAACATCAACTATGTTAGTCTTCCTGCACCACTTCTCGTATCTGTGATATTACAGGTCCTTGATTTCTTTTACAATAATACCGATTATTATGACACAACGAACATAACTATTTATCTGGCATGTATTTACATGAGCGTTGTTTTATCCCAGTTTGAATCTCAAATTATTGTTGTGTGGCAGCAATTTAATGCTGTCAATTTTCTTCTGGAAAGCAGTATTGTCAAAGAAAATAACGGTAAATGAACCTTTTGATGCGTCAACATCTTAGTTCGAGCTTCTCGCAGATAAATAAATAGTGAAACAAATATAGTCTATAGCATTTCTGGAATTATAAGAAGCATTTCAAAAAAAGTTTCATCAAAATGTTATGTCAAATAGTTTTTAAGTTAAATCCGTTTAAGCACGCATACATTATGACATGCATACGAAGAATTTCATATTATATAATAGATTTTTAAGTGTAATGAAACCAATATGAGCTCACATGTTGACATATCAACTCTAGTGAGTCCTGCATCAATCACATCTTATTTATAAGATATATTTTATTTCTACAAAGCTGCAGAACGCTATATAATTGTTATAAACATTCATTGTTACAATGCTAAATCAGAAAAAAATATTTTTTATCCACCAACACCGTCGGGACTTAAACCCGAATCTTTCCACTTTCGCGGCGGAATGAGTTATCATCTACGGTGCGATCTCTAAACCATCAATTCATCATAATAAAGCAAATTCACAACATGCGAGAGCTGATTTTTTATAGACAACTCATAGATAACTCATTCCGCCGCGAAAGTGGAAAGATTCGGGTTTAAATCCCGACGGTGTTGGTGAATAAATATAATTTTTTCTAATTTAGCATTGTAACAATAAATGTTTATAACAATCACACCTTATTTATTTGATGACAGGACCGCAGGGAGAAAAATTCGGACACGGGAGGATTTTTTCAGTTGAATAACAAAAAAAAAAAACTAAATTTCAAGAACATAGATTTGTCGGTATAAATCGGTGAAAAATTCCTAATTTCTCCCGTCGGGTCTGCCCAATGCGGCCTACCCGTGTTAATAATTTATGAACTGATATTTCAGGAAAACCTTTATCACACTCAAGAAAATATGATTTATTAAAAAAATTACAAAATATTAAAAAGTTGCATAGTAGATTATCAATAATATCAAGACATATTAACAGAAGATTTGATTTGCAAATATTTTTTGTTGTTACTGTTGAAATTTTTGCGATTGGTACTATTAGCATGTATGATTTGTACAACGCGTTTTGCAAAGATATCATACCTACCGATGTACTATATTATATTTCTGAGTTTTGCTTTTTCATGCTTTATACGACATTGCCATGCAGTTTTTGCCAAATTGAGTCGCTAAAAACTGCGAAGTTACTTTATAAAATCAAGGACCTGGAAAATCGATCATATTCCTGCAAGGTAAACTCTATAAATTATATTTTGATGGTTCAAAATAGACAATTTAAAATTAACTTATGTTTATTTTTTCAGTTGAAACTTTTTTACCTTCAAATTTTACACCAAAAAGTAATATTCCTTGCGCATGGATTTTTTCCGTTGGATGCAGCTTTACTGATCATGGTAACTTAATTATTTAATATTTTTATACAAGCTGCATTGAGCTTATAGTTCGTGTATATTTCCACAGTGAAACCTTAAAAAATATTTTCCCGTAAATTTGAAGGGAACAAAGAGTAACACCGCAAAAAATTGGTCAAGTGCAAGCCATACCCGCGTGTAGTGGGTTTCGTACCATTCAGTTTTCCGTGAGAACTTTAAGACTTAGGATTTTTGTTTAGGTTTTCTTATAAACTCTGATTAAGGCCATATTCTCTATTTTTTTCAAAAGGATTTCATTTTTTCTTCGGATGTACGGAACCCTAAAAGTATCCTTTATACAGTTATATGGGGTATCATTAACTATTTTTTTTAAGAATTTGTTACGTAGCTTTCGGCTATTTCCCGAAAACGCACCTCGAAAAATTATCTCCCATCTTTGTTTCCAAAGCTATTATAAAAAATTTCGAAAAAACAGTAGTGCTAGAAGTATAGTTTTAGAAATTTAAAAGCAAATATTTTGGCTGATACATCATGCTTGCCCGGTTTTTTTTTGTATTATAAATAGGCTAGTCAGAATGCAATAAAAAACGTACTTTAAATTCTCTAGTGCTATACACGCTGTAAATAAAATAAATCTACGTTGATTTTATTCCAGGTCATAACTTCGTGGATTTCAACAGGAGTAATCATAAAACAGTTCGATATGAAATCACATTCTTGCTAAAAGAAATTGAACTCGTCATTAAAGTCTGTTATATTCTAGTCTTATATGTAATATTTCATTAAATTCGATATATAGAGAGATATATTACGTGCATTAAAGTCATTGTTATTTAATAATAATAAAACGAATAAAAAAAAATCACCCATAAGAAATTTAATGTCCAAAACGGGCTTTTTCTCCTATCTCGATAAATATAGAAATTTTTAAGCATTTAAAAATTTTATTTTTTTATTTTTTCTTCAATTTTGCACTTTTCATTCAATTTTACTGGGTTGAATGCTTATCGCTCCAAATCATCATATAGAGCATTAAATTTCCTATAGACTACTAGAAGGATTTTTTTTAAATTCGGTATAGAAGGTATTCGTAGCATGTGTCAAAAAACACGTAAAACTATCATCATTTCATCTTTGACTGCTTATATTTTTAAAGATATCGATGTGAATCAAAACGTTGTTTAGGGCTGTCGAAACGGACAGTAAATTGGTTTTCAAGACGGCAAATTACTCAATTTTCTTGCACTTTTTCTGGCTATATCTTTTCGCATACCAGAAAATGTGTAAGAGCCAAATTTTGAAAATCTAATAATGGAACAATTTATGTTTGAAGCTTTTTCTGTATATGTAATAGTTCTTGAGATTCTTGCAGAAACACATCTATGGGGGTAGTTTTACCACCTAAATTGTCTCCAGAGGCCAGATATTACGTGCTTCAATATCTTATTTGCCCCACTATTATTATGACAATAGTTATAAATTATATCAATATGCTATTTAGTCATTAATGGTTTAATCTATTATTATATTGTTGGTAGAACACTGAATAAAAATAAAAACTATCGATTATGATACAGGTAATGACTGTTGTTCTGAACTTCTCATTTATTCACACAATAAATTTCCGCTTCGTTAGAAATTAGCTACCCCATGACTTGGCACGGGTATACAAATTTTATTGAATTCAAGTTGGATTTAAATCAATTTTCTGTCATTTTTAAATTGTTCACATTATTTATTTATATGATATAATAATCCATATCTACTCAAAAAATATATTATTGGATTTAATATTAGATTTTATGCCGCTTTCTTTATTGAAATAGACACAAAATCGATTCCAATTCAACTTTGATTAGTATCCGGTTGGGCCAACTATAGACGAAAACTTGAAAAAAAGGCAATTAAATTGAATCAGAGGTTCTCAAGTATACTAATCGACGGACATAGAGATGTTGCGTTTTATAATATTAACTATAGAAGAATTAACTCGAGAACTGCGTGTGTTGGATTTGTTTTACAATCATTCGTAACTAAATGCGTGTCTCCAAAGAATTCGGGTAAAATTCTTCGTTTCATTTAGTAAAGAAATACCAAAACCAGGAAATGAGGGTCAGTAATAAATTTACGAATTTTCTATAACTTACTTTTTATTTAGCTCATCGATAAATATAAAAGCTTATAATTTAATATACTTAATAGGTAACTAGTTTTTTTTTAATTAACAAGTGTTATTTATAAAATATACACAATAAATTATATTGCACAATCACTGACTTTTAAACACTATTTCACAATTCCAGAATTTCAAAATACTTGATAATGCCCACCTGAAACCAGAAAAAGGAAACATTTGTCACATATCGATTTTGATACAAATTATGGTTTGTTTATTTTTTGCTGGGCATGAGTAATCAAAGCAGATAAACAATAGTTATATTTTAAAAGTTAACGTTAGCAAACTAAAATCATTGTTTTAACTGCTTAACATAGGTTTTCGACCGAGTGTCTTATGGATTCATTTTATTAGTTGCTTTCGATCAGCCGTCGAGGAGGGCTTTGTGTAATAAAGCAAGCTGTTGTGGGTACAAAATCCCACCTCGCTATCTTGTGACGTCGGTTACTTCAACTGATAATGTCAATGACCTAAGCTGTCGAGCGTCTATAATATATAATAATTAAATAAAATCGATCGGCTGTCGATTTTGCATGTCTTTGTCGCGTATCGTTGTCATTAGTCGCGCTCACAAATTTCGAAACCCTACGTCTTAATGTCATAAAACACGTTTAAGATTAAATCATTTCAAATACTAAACGACTTTTTCATAAATATAGCAAAATATATTTACTATTTTTTTTCGTAGTTTGAATGCAGTATAATAATATGATGTTATAACGGTATTTTACTTGCCTTGGTTTGCTGGAGGTACAAAACCGTAGCCTGATGCACCCACAATTACGCCACTGGTTTCCCCATTATCTGGGGGAGCTGGTGGAAACACCACTGGACCTGTAACAAAACAAGCACGGTTTATTTATATTCGCTGTGGGAAAATTCTAGCTAAAAATGCATTGCATTTTAATTTTGTTTTTAAAAGTTGAATATAAATATTTGCATATCCCATATAAAATATTCCCTCACGTAAACAGAGAGAGAACTATGCATCTAAAATAAATTTAACTGAACAGGACCATTGCTAAATACGGGAATTTTGAAAAAAAACACGCGTTATTTATGCCATTTATACCATTTCTTGCGCACACTCTAAAAATTTTAACGTTATTTTTATATATTTATCAAACAATTTAGATTCTACAGTCTTATTAATGACGAATTGTCATCTGTAGCCATCAAGTGCGTTTTTTTAAAACTTTAAAAACATGTTTTGATGCGAAGTAATCACTGGCGGTCTTTCATCAAGGAAAATACGAATAGCATTTACAAGGTTTCAGCATTTATAAAATTGCTTACAAAATAAGTTGATTTGGCTATTGGGCTATTATAATATTTCAGTTGTGTACCTATTATTTTTAAACATGCTATTTAAAATATTTTGATATATTATGTGCATTAAAATTCATTAATCAAATAATTAGTCTTAATTCTGATAATGAATTAAGTATTCAGTTTTCACTTTTTAATATAAAAGGTATTTCAATTGAGTTTTTAAATCTATAACAAAAATTCCGTTCAAGCTTGGCTGAGTTTGGCTGCAATGTCGTATTTTTATGTAGTTTTACTACAAATAATGATTTCGTTTATTTAAACCATTACAGTTGTTACTGATAAAATAGTTCTTTTCCAATAATAAGGGTTATAACAACAATTCTTTTTTAGATTTAAATGTTGTGAAATAACAGTCTGTTGTAAAAATCAGCGAAATTTGGAATGTCATACAAACATTGTAACGATGTTTTCGAAAACCTAGTTTTACTTAATTAATTCAGAGACAATATAGTAATCGTTAGTTTCAAATAAACTGCGTAACGAAAAAAATAATAATCGCTTTCTGTCATTACATTTTTCCAAAAAAAGTAAGGCATGCATGTTAAAGTGTGAAAGTTTTAAAAAACAAGAAACCGTTTCACACCTGCCATAAATAATGTAAAACGCATATGCGTAAAAAGTGATACCAGTGTGTAAAAAAGGTTTTTTGCACGACTCCCTATAAAATTATTGCTTTTCATGCTTGTATAGCGGTAGTAAAATGACCCTTTTTCACACTAGTGTGCAAACCAAAACAAAAGTATACCGAGTTTACCAATCCAATAGTTACATCTCCATCAGTGACCATTTAAATTCATATGAGCCACAAAGAAGCAAATTAGACCGTGAACAGTCCACATAGATACCAATATGGCCGAACGTGAGCTGTCAAAAATATTACAAACATATTCGTTATGATGTGAAAATCAGCTATTTTATAGGATGCAAAAAATGTAGTATGTATTTCGACTGTAATGCTTTAATGACACGTGTGGCCGATAAAACTCGCTAATCGCTCGGTGTTAACACAATGCCACAGCTCGTCATAAAATAATGCATTACAAACAAGATAAATTATTGTTTTGAAACAGTGACGTTACCGTGCGTAAAAGTGACTTTTAGACAATGCTCAAAATGCAAGGCTTTACGCACGGTCCGCAACCACTGTACACTATCGTGTTACAACAAATTGGTTTGTTTGAATTTATATTACTTACGCAATTCGAATTCTAATAAAAGCGAATCACTAAATAATATTATGGAGCCCACATTCTACATAAATATCGTGTTAAGATCTCATTCAATTCTTCAAACAAGTTCTTCTCATTTATCTTTTTAATATTTTATTACACTGTTCCGTGTACATTTGAACTACTTTTAGATTTCACAGTGTTGATTTTTAAATTTATATAATTTGCATTTTTCAAATCACTGTCTAATTGGAAAACCTATATTGAAGTTCATTAATATATTCAAACATCGAATCCGAATTTAAAGCAATTTAATTACTACGTGCTGAAAGAACGTATCTTAATAAATAAATCAAAAAGTGAATAAAGCATGAAAAAAGGGGGAGTTATTCATTTGTTAAAGAAAAACACGGCCTTGAAGATTAAACAAAAAGTTGAATGCTATAATTATGAAGCTAGCCACTAGAAACACAATGTAATGAGAATTAAGTGTTATTTACACATTTAATAATCACGTAAGACAAAGCACTACCTGCGTATGTCATCGGCATCTGCATTATAATTGACCATGAAACAACGCAATAGCGACATTGACGCAAAAACAGCGGACAGTTGTCCATTCACCAGAGTCCATGAACTATGCATGTTTGAGGAAGTAACAAATGAATTAATGTTGGAAATAGTATAGCGAATTTGCTTTATTTCGATGAAACGTTTTTCAGTCGTTGAATTACCGATTATGATGGTTTAATTATGAAATGTAGACAATAATATTATAAAAGATTTTATTTTTTCGCAAAACCGGAAGTGGTCCACAAAATTTTAATATTTATATTTCAAGTAGACTTTGTCAGTTTTTTATTCAAAACTTGCATTCAGATGATAAAAAAGAAATTATTTGTATTATAAAAAACCGGAACTGATTAAAAGAACATAACGTTTCGATTCGCTAGGCATACAAAGCATGTGCCTTTTAGGGTAAATTAAACATGCATATAGACGCAAATAATCTCAGTTGTTGAACATCTTAAATGTACAATCTTATCTTATCTTAAACATGCGTATTCAAAGTATTCAAAGAGATACAAAAAAAATTAGTAAACTATAATTTTTAGGGAATCATATTTTAACGAAAATTTTAAATAAAATACGTAATGTAACAAATATAATAAAAATTTATTTCCGGTAAGGAACTACTTTCTGAAACGGTGAAGGAAATGTTTTTATTTTTTATTGTTTTGAACTACAATTAATTTAATGCATCATTTATGTTATCACTATACCTACACTCAATTAAATATAAATGAAACAGCTTCTACGGCACTGACTTTCTCGCTCAACTGCACGACCACAGATTTTTGTCTTTTTAGGATTTAAAATTTGATTTCGATTAGTTTAATTATGCCAGCCAACCTTCTGCACATATGGACAGACGAATGAATACCGGACCAAAAAAAAAACTTTCTCGATATACGTAAGGATAATAAACCGTCTAAGTCTGTCGAAACCGCGACATCTTTTTTTTTGTATTTCCAAGACTCCTTAGATCGATCGAAAATGAAAATGAAAATTTAGTTAGTTTTATAGAGTAAATTTTCACTTTCCTAAAATGTGACTATTTTCATTAGTAAGTTTGAATGTTGGTAGATAAGAGCTTAAAATTTATAAATGTACAAAATGTGTTTCACTGAGCACGCATGAAGAACAATGTTGTTGCAAGTTCACTTTTTGGCGTCTGAATTTTCTATTACATAAATTATAATTCGTGCATAATTTTACTCTAAATTGTATATTAGAAATTCATTTAGAGAACAACAATAAAACGAAAGTTTAATTTCATGTTATTAAAAAGTGAATTTTTTGTGTTCCTGCAAATATAATTAAATAATACTATTTTTTTGCTGTTAATATAATAATTGTAATAATAAATTACTTTTTGCGAAATTATTCTATTATTAACTTATATGGGACAAGTGACAAAGTCGATATAAATATTAACACTATTTATGTCGACACAAATTTTAATCAAATATATGCCTTGTTGTTTTTTAAGCACGTTCAGAGTTAATTACATAGCGTATTTCAAAAATAGAGGTTGAAATTTCAGTACGTGATCTATTTAATTTCTGAAACGTGGAATCGAAAAATATTTCTTACTAAAATTGAGCGAAACAACATTTAAATTTTTTTCACACCCTTTTAGTGTGTTTTATTATTCAATAATTATTCGGTAATTGTACTATATGAAACGGAGAAAATATATTACAGTTGATTCTATACATTGCAATTTTTTAAAATCTTGTTTAAATTAAAAATTAGAATTTTTGAACCTGTACAATTCTGCATTTGAAATGTTCTATTTTTAAATAATCCTGTACGACGTTTAACAACACGATTAGAACAATTGTAATAGATTTAAAAAATTCAAAGGCTCTCGGATGCACTTTTGACTATGCCTAGAAGTGTTATCTCATAATTCCCTTTCCCACATTATAAGTCTGAGAAGCATAGTCTAAATACCAATTTTTGTTATAAACTCCTGCACTGCACGCTCACAATATCACTTTTTAAATCACGTGTGTGCCAGGCTTAACAATTCTAATTATTGCGCAAATTGTTTCCAGACGGAAAAAATTGTTTTTAAAGTTATTTGTTTATACAGCTTTTATTTGTTCGTCTGGCAATTTGGTTCTTGAAGGTCTTTCATATAAAAATATAGCAGAAATTAAAAACAAAATACACAGTGCATTTACTTGTTTATTATTTGTTAATTTTTTTTTTTTTTCAAGTTCCATTAAATTCTATTTACAAATTCAAAACAGGTAAATAATTTTAATCTCAAGATTTATTATGACATATTTTTTTAATGTTAGGACAATGTATAATAAATATGACAAAGATTTAAAAAGGCTAGTTGTCGCACGTCTATAATCCATAATATCTATCTAAGAAAAAAACGCCAAGTTTAAAAAAGCAAAAAAAAATGCCAAATAAGAATTTGTACTAATAATAATAATTGTTTTTTTGAATTTTCACTTCTTGTCATTCGTGCAAATGTAGCTTTATGGGTCATATCATATTTCATATGAAATTGTTTAATATTTGACGAATTTTGCTCTTTAATTTTTATGTCAAATTCTAAATTTATTGGGGAGCTGATAATAATTACATTTATAGCTATATTTACTCGGCTAAATCAGGGAGTCTGCGTTAGTGTATATAGCCTAAAATATTCCCAAATATTTTCTCATTAAAAAACCGCATATAAATTTTCAAAATGTATTGAAGCTCAAGATTCTTGAATATTGAGGAAAATCTACTGATTTTGTATCGTTTTATCTAGAGAGCGTTTGGTACATTTTAAAGTTGATCTGCATACAATCTAATGAAGCATGCGCAATAAGATATTAAAAACCGCAGATACTTATTCAGACAAAAATGAAATATAACCTGAATATACACGTCTATGCAACTGGCCATTGTAATTCCCATAAATACAATTATTGTTTGATTGGTGTCTTTATGGATATTATATTTGTTATTTCTTAAATATTTCCTACAATATCGATTACCTCTGTCAAAGTTTTTATCACATACAGATGACATTGTGTATAAAATAATGAATGAAAAACAATATTATCTAAAATATGTGGAAGGCAAACTTCAATCAATGATAAACATATAATTTGTATAAATTATTACTAACTTGGTAATGCACATAACGTAATATTGAGAAAGATATTTCAAAGTCAATTTTACAAGTTAATTACAAAAGTTTACCTTAAAGTGAAAACTAGGCTAATACAAAAACAATCAATAAATAGGTGCGTCAGTGTCTTCGTGTGAGGATGTCCTTTGTACATAGGAGGTAAATACATTAAAATGATAATAATAATAAATGATACGAGGTACTTCAACACTGCACGCATCTTTATATTGCACACGGTGTACTTGTTTGTCGGTTATTCGATTTCCTCTATACGAGGGTCAGTTCGCTCGACAATTAGTTTTTTTACTTTCCTTTATACATTATAGACACATGGGGAATTTTCACGTCGTAAAGAAATTAATTTTTGAGTTTTTGATGTATTTACATGCCTCGAAATCCCATAAACCATAAAAATATCTGTTTGTACAGCATGTTCATACCTTGAAGCGAAATCGCAAAGTCGGTAGCTAAGAAAATATTTCACCTACAGTATTTAAACAAATCTTATTCAGTGTGTTATATTGTTCCATGAATCGTGTAATGCTTTATGTTATGTAAACTGCGTATACTGATTTTGTAAACGAGTGCAGGGGCATCCTGTATTAAGACAGGATAGAGTTCACATCGATTGTATTGCTGAATTGAAATATTTTGACAATAGCTCAAATGTAGGGAAAGACGTGTTAAAAACTACAAAATACTGTTTTTATTCAATTTTGATTAAGTTTTATATTGAAAATGCATAGTGAGGCTGTATGGGTGACGATATACAGAATGTCCCGCCATGAGATGTCAATATTGAAATTACTTCCATATGGAAAAGTCAGTTCTAATTGACTCGGATTTTTTATTTTAATACGGGTCAGTTTTTGATAACTTACGTACAAATACCTACATTCATGTACCAAAGTTATCAAAAACTGGCCCTACGATCCCTAAGTATTCGTAACTTATAATTGGACCTAGTATAAATACGAATATGTACTTTGTTTTGTACATTATCCATGTTGTATAATGTACATTAGTGTTAATATGCATTAATGGTATTAATTTCTTTATGAATATTTATGACAAACTAAGATTAAAAATAGTAGTTGATATTGCTCTAGTCGGATTATACCATCTGTGGCCTACACCTTTTAATATCTTAATTACATACAATTTTAATAAAATATGAATCGAAAAATACGAATATTAAAGAATACTTAATTTATGGAATAATAAACAAGGCTAATATCAACACATTTGAAGTAGTAAGTATAAAAAAAATCTAATTACTAAACATTCATTTACAAGTAAATCTTAAGCTTTTATTTTTGGAAGGAAACGAAAGATATGGTGATGAATTCGAAAAAGCATGTCCGAGATACGGTTAAATTATTACTTCACTATCTCCGAAACTTAAAGAATAGTGGTTTCTATATCGGTGTAATTTTATTTTGTTCACAAGAACTTAGGTGTGCAAATTCCCTCGATATGAATTTTCTTTATGTTTGTCTCAGTTAGTGCCCCAGATTTATTGATTTTTATGTCAATCGGATAAGTGGTTTTAGAATATTACACAACTTTATGTATAACAGACATATTTCGTAACTATAAAAACATCATCTAAGCGTTGGACATCATATTAAAAATAATTTTGGAAAATAGAAGCTGTTTGTTCCATATCGCTTTTCAAGTTATTTCAGACAAGATATTTAGTTACGTGTCAAATTATAAACTAATATAAATATGAAAGCCTATTTTAAAATTAATGAAATATGAGATCAATATCGCGTTGAGAATAAGACATTGACTATTTCTTCTTGCCTCACGTGAGACAAATCACGTAACAATGAAATGTTAAAAATTTTGAGTACAAACGTTTCAGTGAAAGTTTAAGTCATATCATGACCATTTTTTATTTTCTGAAATGTTTATTTTCTCTCATAAATCACATAGAAGACTTTAAACGGTATTTTACAGCAGCTAGATTAAATTAAGTAAAATTAGTAAGTAGCATTTCAGGTTTTCCTTAATGACAAGCTTGTAAATTTATACCGAGTGTTTCATCACTCGATATTCGTCAGAGGTATGTGCATTACGGCTGCCAAAGCTTAAAAAGTAGGTGTTAGAAATGTTAATTTAATAAAAAAGAAAAATGAAAAGCGGTAGGTATGAGTGATTCTGATCTAGAGTACAAAGAAAATGAGTGACGGTAAAGAGAAAGGAAAGCTACCGCGGTACTAGTATAAAGAAATTAGTAAGCTCGCTAGCAGAATGTAGCGAACAAATAGTAAAAAAAACTTTTTAAAGCCAAATTTTTATTGAAATGTCCTAAAAAGGAAAAAAATAATTTTCAATAATTTAGGTTTATACACATAAAAGTTTGGGTTGTAAACTCTCTGATTGTTCATTACTCACAACCCACGCTTTTATAATTATGAACCTAAAATATAAAAATAATTTTTTTCTTTTTTAGTACATTTAAATAAAAGCTCGTCCTTAAAATTAGATTTACAATCACGTGAGATAGCTTATCGTCTTCCACTTGCCAAACTCTTTAATTTGATACCCATGTTAAGAGGGCTGTGAAGTAAAGGGAAATCCGCCATATTGGGATGTCCGCCATATTGAATTTATACATTGACACTGGACTTATACACGCGTTCAAAATTTGTAGACTCTATCTTAATTAGATCTATTCTAAAGTTTGATGGAAGATATTACTCAAATTGATACACTGACTGGCATGTGAATCTTGTTAAATGGAAGAAATAGAAGTGTTTGAAATGCATATATATAGGAAAAGAAAGTGAAACTTCTTTACAGATCGTATCTAGGAGTAATTCTGATCTGCAGTGAAAAGAAAATGAGAGACAGTAATAGGAAAGGAATGCAATCGCGGTACTATAATAGAGAGGAACTAGTAAGTTCGCTAACAACTAGCAGTCAAAAATAAAAGGCGTTTTTTCCTTTTTAATAAATTGTTATCAATGGCGCTTAATTGAAAGCTTGCCTTGTTTTCAGTGTATGTTAACTAGAGGGTAAGAGTAAGAGAAAGAGTTTCACTTCTATCGTGTGATCTTAAGATCACGCACTCTTTTTTCTTAATTTTCTTTTTGCAATGCTGAACTAAATTATTCGACTTACCGGTATTTGATCTTGGGTCACGTGTAGCCCGTAACGCACTTCCGGGAAAATTGAAAAGTTGTGACGAGCATAGTGTGATCAAGACAGATAAGATCGTGAGGAGGATGGCCTGAAAATTTAATAAGATATTACAAAAAACATCTAAACAAACTCTCTGAACCATGACTATTACATAACATAAAAAGAACAGGTAATAGAGTATCAGAAAGTACTTGGAGAGGTAAACAGAAGAATGTGCGCAACCTTTCATTAGAACTTAACAACGATAGCTAGTGATTAAAAGAATTAGTCCAAGCTCTGACCGTACAAAAGTACCTATACTGGAAAACACTAATAAAATTATATATTTGGCATTAATAGATAACATGAAAAAAATAATAAATCCGTGTCAAACTATATCAATTTTTTATCATTTTTTGCTATCAGTATCTCGGATATACAACTTGATAAAAGGGATACTGTTCATAGAGAAGTATCAATTATTTACAAACTTTGCAAAGTTTTACATACCTGGCAGACCTTTTTCATACACATAAATGTCCAGTATGGAGTCTGCCAAGTATGCAAAAAACTTTAAAGACACACGGTAATAATTGTAAATAATTAATTGATACTGCTTTATATGTGTATATATTTCATCATGTAACGTTGAGCCGTATTCGAGATAATGTCAAAAAAAATTGAATAAATCTGCCACCCCTACGATGTCTTTTATCATATTATCTGTTAAATTCAATAAAAGAATTTTAGTAGTGCTGTCTGGTAGACTTTTGTGCGGTCAGAGCTTGGACTAAATGTATTTACATAGATAATTCAAAACCATTCGTAAAGCGAAACGCAATATTTCATTAAATTCAAAGTTATTTATCTTCAGGTAACGTATTTGATTATTACCGACAGAATAAAAATATCTGCGTAGACCAGCTATGTTCACAATATTACCGTAATCGCGACTACGCAAATAACGACGTATTTTAAGCCTTTAATTTTCAAGTTGTTTACATTTTTGTTTTTTCTATTTTTAAAATACAAAACATCTTTATCATTAAAAAACAGTACATTTATATCAGCTATTTAATTAACAAAATGTTAATAGTTTAACTATAAATTTTGATATCGTTGTAAGTTTAATCAAATGTGTTAAACAAACGGGATTACTAAAAGATTGAGCAGCCTGAAGTTAAACGTCGCTGTATAGATATTCATGTTTTGATTTTGTCCACCTTCATGCTAATTTAATATTGGTAAATAATATTTGTTACATAAAAAGATTAAACGAGGATTGGTTTCTGTTGGTAACGTTTTTTGTCTATTTATTTATTAACAGATACCAAATTTATTGAAAGGATTTACTTAATCCTATTCTGAAAATTTCAATTGAAAAAATCCACTGCTTTTGCTATTATTATTATTTAGACCTGTTTCCTTTTTTTGAAATCATTATTCTACGGTATGATATTATTTAGAAACGGGCCCTTTAACTAATTATAAATTTTTATTAAAATATTCATTTAATAATTAAAATTCAAATAGCGTTTCATAAAAAACGGCAGTAAATAATAAAAAATTATAATAAAAATATCAGGGATTCACAAAAAGTTGCAGGAAATGTTTTTACTATTAACTTTGCCATTGACATATTTCTTGAAAAAAAAGTAAAAACAACATAAATTTGCAATCATCCTGTATTTACGTGTATATAGTATGTAACTAATAATTAACAAATAGAAATTACATACTTCCGAGACTTAAAAAATTAATTATGAAATATTACTTATTTGTGTTCGTGCAAAAACACATGTCTTTACACAAATAATATTTTTTTTGCATTTATGTGGTTTTCCAAGACAGTAAATATGATAATATTTACCTATATTCCTATTTATTATATACAATATATATCGATTATTTCTTAATATCATAAACAGTCTGTTAGTTTTTATTCTTTAGATTAGTTCGATAAAAAAATACGATTTAAGTATGTACTAAAGAAGGCAGTACGTTGTGATATTTAAGCATAAATAGGGAAAAAAATAAATAAAAATAATATTCAATAGCAAAAAAAGTGACGCATAGGTAACTGAGATTGATTTTTTTTTTTGCAAAAAAAGTCATAAACAGTTTTTTTTAAATATCTATGATACCACAGACATGACTATTTTTAATCGCCGATGTTTCGTCCTTTGTTTAAATAATAAATGTCGACATTTTGATAAACCATCCAGCATCACAACAACCATCTATAATAATAAATGACAACGCTGTTATATTACTTCAATATTATGTGTAGCAAGTGACATTTTCTTGTGTAAATTCACCCACATTCTTGAATTACTAATTACAAATCAGGATCACGTAGAACTTTACTTATTTTTGTTTACAAAAGATGGTATATTATAGATGCTCGACAACTGAGCCTCCATCTCTCATATTTTAATCCGAAAACTGGTAAAAATATCAACTGGATTTTTAATTTGTCATTAAAGATAATAACGATTTAAATAGTGGACCCCAAATTTTGGTAAACTTGATGTACGGACATTCTGCATTTTATATCAGAATAAATTTCATTTAACCCTTTGTTTATAAAATGCGAAAGTATGGACTTCAATTCAATGTTAATTTAAAACATCTGCGTTCACAGTTGTTTTATGTTAATATTATGTTTATAAGAAAATAATTTTACTTTCACAGTAATGTTTGATTACGTATGTATATCGAATCCTTAGATAAAATAATGAAAGGCTCTCTAACTATACGATGGTCATTTTATTCTACACAATAATATTGATTATAATTTGCTTTCTTCTGCCAACTATGCTAATCGTTTCAGAATTAACGCAGTACAGATAAAAAGCTTGCTGAGTTCTATTGCGTTTCTCTTGTACTCGTCGTTATTGCACGATCGATAAATTAATTGACAATTTTTTCGATACTTTGCAATCATAAAAATTGAAGTATCGAATGGACCTCAATGAAGATATTTCCCGAAATTCTTTTTCAAGTATCAACAAAATCAAAATGAACATTATTGTAGTCGTGAACGTTCTTTTCGAATATATAATTGATGTTACCGGTCATATTATTTATTAACCGCCTGTTCTAAAGAAATGTTATAAAATAATATTGAAAAAACATATTCCTGAAGTGTTCGCGAAGAGCAAAAAAGGGTTAGAAAAAAATTGACAAAAAGTATATACATTCTTTTCTCATTTGGTATAGTTTATTAAGTAACAAGTAAAAGTTTTTTAAAACTTGTAATCATCAGGAATATGTTCTTTGAGCATCTGCTTTCGAGAACCAAGGCTTTCTGGTTTTTTAAGAACTAAGAACTCAACAGCATAATTGTGAGAACTATTGTTTTTCCAGCCGTTTCTTTTTTAGTAACAATTCATAAATAACTGTTACTGTTGCATCAATAACTCATTGTAGTAAATAAATAGGGTTACGTTTTATGAGTTTTCGTTTTATACAAAAGTTGTCGAAAAATATAAGTAAAATTATGATTCACTTTAAAATAATTTTATCTGCTGAAAAAATTAATTTTGACAAACAATCTGGTAAATTTAAAAGGTAAAATATAAACTTTGCATGTTTTCCTGTTAATTTTCTCATTTTTTTAATTATGTTTTTATATAATTACAACATAATTGTGTAGTTAATTAAAAACGCCACTAGAGGATTCATATCCTATGAAATTTTTATAATTATAATTAATACTAATTTAAATTAACAGCGTTTAAGTTAAAATTAATGCAGTCTTTTAAAAAGAATTTTTCAAACAGTAATTAAAAAATCAAAATAAGCTTCTCTAAACTGTTTCTTGAGCGCTTATATTAAAAATTTATAAGCATTAAAAACATTTTCTTTAATTTAAAATTTAAAAAAAAGAAAATGGGAATTCGAATTTTACCCTTAATTTTTTTTCTAATCTGCATCTTAATTCTTCTCATATTATTAAGTTTAAATTAAATCTAATTTTGTTAGGAGCTTTCAAAGAAGAGCAAGTGGGGCATCCGGGCCTTACTTAAAAATAACTACTTACCAAATTCATTGGATACAAATACAAATAAAAAAATAAACTTAATCCGTTGCCACAAAATAACAAAACAAATGAACCCGAACACAAAACATTTTTAACAAAAAAAAAAGTTATTGCATTAATAAACTTTCCTATACATAAGAACAAATACGAACAAAAAATGACTTCTAATACAGAAAATAAATTCAATAAAGCACGCACTTACACAATATAAATTAAATAAAAATAATAATTAAAACGATCACGTAGGCATACACTTTCTGATTACAAGCATACTAAATACTTACTGTGTATTTCATTGTACTAAGTTGTTGTATGACTGAGTAGTATCTATAAATTACTATTCTATATATATGTACTATATATATAAGTATAGTGCAGTAAGTACAGTATTGGAAGTACGGAAGACTAACAAGTGAGTAACGACGGTAACGACGCTGGCTTACGATTATATATGGAACAATGAAACGGCAAACACCTTGGCCACGGCCCCGACACAGTGAGAGCGTCCTCTAGAGTGTAACGTACAACAACTAAACGGCAGCAGCAAGTCTTAAAAGTCTTGCGATCATTGCTCGCTTGGAATCAAGCTGTAGTATTTCTGTAGGTACTACAGCTTGTTAGACCTGTACTTTAGGTCGTTACAACCAGTACAGCTACCCGTAACATGTGGTACAAGGATGGAACTTCTATACTATAAGGGCCCAGCGCACACATACTATGTTTTGCATCGAAAAATGAATGAGAGTGAATTTTTACGATGCGCGTGTATACTGTAACATCAAAATTAACAGGATGAAGTTGCTTGCTAGAAAAGGCCACCGACAGAATTGAGACTACCAACAGAATGGAGTCTAACAACAAAATTGAGGCAGGGTTCATATTCGCTTGCGCGTAGCGTTTAATAGCTGTATTTATGCTAATCTCACTCCAATCCTATCATTTTATTTCAATAACTCAGCTACACGAAATTTCTCGTTCGATCGCGCGATTTTGGAAATTGTTTGTTTCGCACGACGTGAAAAGTGCAGCTTCGTGGGAATCCATGGCATGGTGTAGGACTTAAAACGGAACATTTTTGATATCACTACGGTGTCCCTCCGTTCATCTGTCGCAGACGATTTTCTCTGAAACTATTTTTTGTAAATCTGTTGAGGAAAACTAAAAAATCTAATATAATATTATATAGCTTGTAAAATTTCGGTAGGTTTTTCTAAGAATTGCCAAACCAGGAAATAATATAGAGTAATTATTAATAAACTAAACGCAGACTTGAGAATACCACAGCGTATAACAATGTCGTTATTTATAGGGATTTCCCGTAACTCCCATATTACAATCCCTCATTCCTTGCTACTAATCCGAGAACTGGTAATAGTATCAACTGACTTTCAATTTATCATTACAAATAACAAATTGAAAATCTAAATTGAAACTAAACCCTAAGTAGTCTCGGCTATTGATGGCAAAAAACTTTACACAAATCGCCCTTATTTATAGCTTTGATTGATCATAAATTCTCGGATGTAGAAATAATTTTATATCGAATATAATAGATTGATAAATTTTTTGAGAAATGAAAATCGTATCAAGATGTTCTCCCAGTCCTAGCTTAATGTAACAGAAGTATCTAAAGTATCTGTGTGTCTACACAAGTAAATTAGCAACCATGAAATTTGTGTGAATGTATTTTTATACACATATACGTACCATATGTGTGAATGTGTATTAATACTGTGTGTTTCATGGTTTATTAAAAAAATGACAAAAACGAACGTTTAATAATAGACATTTTGTACTGGTATATCATCATCTAAAAATGACACTGTTGAGCTGACATCTTTCATTTTTGCCAAGTCAAAAATTGTAATTTTCAGATTCAAATAAATAAGCAACATCGGGTTTTTGTGAATATAAACCGATAATTTCTGATTTCTTATTCGATAATTTTTCGTATTCACATATTTTAACAAATTATTTTTGCTTAGTGTCAAACTCCCTATCTATGTTCGATAATATGTCAATTTGTAATTGCCAGCCGGTCCCTAGCCTGCGCGGGCCCCCCACGGAGTATTACGTTCCATAGTGCGAGTGCGTAGCTATGTCTATGACTTAACACCAACCAATTTCTATCTTAAAGTCCTAAGATGTATTTAAGAAGCGAATTGATTTGTCCAGATCCATAGGAAAAGTTAATTTTTTATACCCTAAGCACAAAGTTAAGTAATTTAGGAGTTTGCTTTCTACGTAACGTATTTTCAAAGTTCTCTGCGTTTTCGGTACGGGTTAAACTGTATAAATTGAGCTGAAATTTTAAGCTAATCATTTTTTCTATATATGGAACTATTTCAGGGGGTAGCAACTCAAAAAATTTGAAAAAAAATTGGCTTATACAAATAAGGGCCACTCTAATAGACTGGCCCTTATTTCGACAAGTTGGAAATTGTCACATGCTAACCTTTAAAATAGTTCTTTACATTGAAAAAATGATTCTCTGAAAATTTCATCTCGAATGATTAAAATTAACCCGTGCCGAAAACGCTGTAACGGTTATAGGTTTGCGGGACTTGCCGCAAGCCAGGCGGTAGGTAGGATAGGGGGCCCATGAAGGCTAGGTCCCAGCTCTTGCGACCTAAATGTAAATTAGATCAGATAGTTCGTTCATACATTAGAGAGAAATGAAATAGAAAAATATCCCATCTACCTTTGTCCAGTCTCGGGCCCCGGGCTTGTGGGGAGCCAGCCGGGTCCTTCCGGCCCAGTCCGACCCTGGTAATTGTAATTATTGAAAATTTGGTTTTCATATTATTTAAATACTGTAACAACTTCTTTTTGAACGTGGATAAAAAATAAATAGGTGCCTCTATAACTTCTTATGTGCCTCCGAGTCTCCACCATCAGATTTTTCAATAAATCGTCGATCGTCGCGTTAGAGCAGTCTGTATATAACATCCATATGAGCAATGAATTGTACACGTTGTGTGTGTGTGTGTGTTAATTTTCATATGTGTGTGTTTAATACGATAATGTGTGTTTTACGACAGCCAGCTGATCTCAAGTGAAAACACAATCTATTCTATCCTTCGATCAAGGTTATGTCTTTGTCACTGATTGCACTCGTGTCTTTTTTTATACTGATACAATGAGTGACTAAACGTTTACATACGAAAACGGTTTCCACGTATATAAAACGAACCGGAGGGGTTCGGGGATGCATATATAATTAAACTGTCTGCAGCCAATGCGTTTTTATTTTATTTTTTGATTTCCGGGTTGCTTGACATCTAAATAATATATCAGTTCTACATCAAATGCATTTTAAGGTCATATCCATCATACTGATTTTCTGACGCATAATTCAGAAATTATTAAACTGGAATAATTATTTCAAATTGATTTTTTTCAACATTAAGAATATGATATTGACATCCGCAGTCATCCAAAACAACGAGTACATATCATGACAGTGATTTTTTAACTGACTTCAAAAAAGGAGGTTGTCAATTCGACACGGATCTGTAGTTAGCTTTTTTTATATTAGTTCAACCTTAACTTCACGAGGGACTCACTGAATTGGATTATTTCGTCTCCGCTGTATTCAGACAAATGTCGCGATGGTATCATAATTTTTAAATCGTTCAGTAGTTTTTTTCCAGACTAGTGTCTAATCAGAGATAAAACAGTCAAGAAGTCGGTTAATAATGTGCAAAATACGTATTGAAAAAATATATTTAGCTCAAACACATTTTAGAAAAACGTTATTGAAAATATATTTGAATTATTAAAAATTGTCTTCAAAAATGCATATTAAGTGTTTTTTTTGCATTAATAAATAATTATTGAGTATAATTTTATTACAGTATTAATATTCTATTACAGATCGAGCTGTAATATATGCGTATAGTGAGAGCTTGCGTTCTAACTGATCATTAAAGTCTCCATTGTAATATACACCTAACAGTTTACTATCTGTTTAACAATGCCTACGTGATCGTTAAGTATTTCTGCTACGAAGAAATGTCAATGTTGTTTAAAGAGTTCACAATCACTTGAAATATCATATCTCAGATAACAAAGTAAAACTTAAAAATAATTTAACACGTTAAAATTCCTCAAAGGTTGTGTGAAATAACATTTTAAAATTAAGTCAATTTATGGCATATGTTTTTAAATAAATGATAAACAATATTTAGTTTCAATCAAAAAATGTAAGTTAGTGATCACAGTTATAACAACAGATACTAAATTTAAAATGTAAAACCCCCCGACACAAAAAAACCAAACCTTCAAAAAATAAATAATATATTTTTATTATATCTGGTCCGAACCACCGACCATTTTTCATTTGGACGAATCATGAAATATTTTGTAACTAATTAATCATCACTAAATATTTCTAGCTGTAATAGTGGCCAAGATTACTGCTCAAAGCATACTGGGAGATATTAGAAACGGCTGAACCGATTTACATCAAACATAGCTCAGAACCTTTCGCAAATACAATTCTGTTTGTATCAGAAACTGTGGCAAAGCATTTATTACAAGCTTTTATTTAACTTGCGTTACTGTCTGTCAGGGACAAATCTTGCGATCGATTTTTCGACCCGTTCCTGATATCCGATCGTGCTAAAATTTTGCACACCCCTTTGGTTCTAAAGACAATATAAGACAGTATATTGAATATTATGGTAGATCCAATATGACCGCCACTACAAAATGGCGGATTACCTTCTTCTATACAACCCCTTCCAAATGGGTATCTAATGAAAGGTAATAACAAGCACAATACAATGAGCATTGCTTCATTTCAAATCCACAATGGCGGCTGACACAAAATGGCAGATCAACTATTTCTCTACAACCTCCTCGATATTAGTATCAAATGAAAGGGTATGACAAGCAGAAAGTGACATTATTTTAGATTCAATATGGTGGTCAAAACAAAATGGTGAATTACCTTTTTCTTTATAACCACCTCGATATTGGTAATCAATAAAGGGTATGACAAGTAGAATACAGTAAGCTGTGTGGAGTCATTCTAAATCTAATATGGTAGACGCCCCAAGATGGTGAATTACCTTTTCATTATGAGAAATGCATAGGTTAACTACGTAGCTAAAAATATTAGAAAAACAGTTTTAAAGACAAGCTTTTATTGCAGTGTACTTAAAAGGACAAACATATTTTTTAATTAATTAGGTTCATAATTATAAAAGCGTGAGTCGAGACTATAATTGAACTTACAGCCCACGCTACTCGTCTTTAAAAAACTTTTTTTCTAATATTTTATTAGCAATAAATTTTTAACTTCATTGTCAATGTCAGTTTAGCGTGCATAATAATTATTCATCGTGAAAATATCAAGTTACAATTTCCGGATATAAATACGGATACAAGTCACAAGACCTGGAGGACGTCACTTAAGAACTATAAAATATAATAAAATATTATTTAGTTTTATTTTATGAGTAATGTCTTTACATTTTGTACATGCATGTTACTTTAAACTGTAAAAATCATTGACGGTGATAAATGTTTACAAAATGAAATGTTTGCACAGTCATTAATATTGCGTAACAAAGGTTGCTGTCAATTTTTGTATTTTAGTATCGACTGATTCCGTTATTCACTTAAAATTTTTCATTCAGACATATATCTCTTGTATTGAGAGCGTGTTCAGGGAAATAAGGAGGGGCAGCTACCCCTTTCAAATTGGAAAAAATTAAACAAAAGTCTCGACAAAATCGATTCGGCCGTTTCAGAGATAAGCCCAGACAAATTAACAGGCAGACAGATAAAAAAATTGCGGATTTAGGTGTATGGACTTATAGGAAAAAGGGTATATTCCAAAAATCACAAACAGCCACGTCAATTGTATTTATATGATGTGTACAGATACGCGCCTAAGGATGTTAAATTTATCGTTTATTTTTAGATGCAAATCACAATTTTTATACGGATTAGTTAACCCTTCATCACGAGTTATTCTAGCCATGCAATAATTATTACAAAGCGAATTAGATTTTTAGCATTGCGTATTTTTCACCATTTCTAAAATCTGAAATGCAAAGGATTGATCCAAGATTTACTCTTCGAAATTTCAAAACAAAAATTAATCTTATGAATAAATTCAGTTTACATAAAACACACAAAAGATTAAAAAGTAATATTGGATATTAAGTTTTTACATAACAACATTAGTTTCTGAGCGATATATCAATAATTATTTTACTTTTTCGGATGGGTGGTTTGAAACAGCGCCGTTTTAACACCTCTGTTACAAACTACCGGTTATCAATTAATTTTTTTTTTCTTATTAAAAAAATAGTAACAAATTGCTGTTTTGAAATTAAAAGATAAGTTGAAAAATCTATCGATGAAACCGTAAAATTATTGAATAAATAATATGTCTAGTTTTGAAAGGTGCCCTGGCTAAAATTGCTTTAGAAACCACATAATAACTGACCAAAATGATCTCATAAAAAAATTAGATCACAAATTACGCAATGTTTTCAATGTTTTTCGTATAACAACAGAACGTTTAGCGTTCTTTGCCCATGAACTTTTCGCTTGAATTGACACCCCTGATATGTATTATTGTTATCCCAATTAATCGGTTATAATCGAATTATCTCTTGCGCAAACCAATCATCTATTTACAGATTCAAATACGTTCTGTTTATATTTAGAATTATTGTGACCTGGAGTCACAAATTGATCTCATTACCGTAAATAATGACACTTTCTGCAAATTCATATGATATCTATATATCTCATTAACCTAAATAGCTTTTCTGTAATATGTTTTGTCACAAGGAATTAATTTCCGGCCTAGCTTGAAGATTTTAATTTGGCAACGAAATAATCAAAAACAATATATTTCTCATTCATTTTCAGCCAACGTACAGTAATTTCTTTCCGATCCCCAAATTATTTTACATTTCCGCTCACTTTTTATAAATTACTTATTTTAAATATTTTAATTTTGTGTTCTTGTTATTTTGCAGAAAATATCAACAATGTATTAAAACCGATATGTTAAAATGAGTATTTTTTCCACACAGCTTACTCTAAATCGTTTCTTTTTTGGCTTCTGCGACTTTATTCGTTGTTTATAAAAAAAATACAATAATATGCCGGATTCAGAATTTATGCTTTCTATAATTTTCCAAAACAATCAGTACGTTTTCTAAGTGATAACGCCCTCCTTAAATGGCAGTAAAAAGCACAAAGAACTGTTTAATATTAGTTTCTCAGCTCACTTAAATATTTACTGCATTATTAGTGAGTAATAGAAACTGCACTGACTTTATGCACCTACCTATTCAATTAAAAAATGGTTCGTTTATTGCATCTCAATTGATTTGTTTGATTTACCCGTTAACCAATAAATAACAGCTACTCAATAATAATTATCCAATACGCAATTGAAATATGTATTTTTATAATCTATTAATATTGATCTCTGTATTGTTTCATAAACCATAAATAAAAGACATTAAATACAAATAAACTGTCAAATACTCTCTTTTCATTTGATTGGTCTTTTAAAATTGAAAATATTGTTTTTACAAAATATTCTTTTAAAAGTCAGTAGAATAATAAATCATTATGAAAAATACACTGTTGTAATAAAAAAAATAATAACAAACAAGACGTTCTGCTTTAAGCCGCTCTTTCTTGATTTTAAAGCCATGTATATGACAAGCTTTTATATTCAAGCTAATTTAATACTTAGTGATCTTTTCTGACCACCGTATAAACAAGTACTTGACCGATTGACTCCAAAATCTAAATCAGCTCTAAGTCTCAATAAACCCTTTCGAATTTCGTAAACCCGATCTGGTTGATTCGCTCTAAAGATATCGTCGAACAAAAATTTGCTTACACATACATACAACATACGAACGTCTAACCAAAGGTAGTCAGAATTGATTCCTGAGATCCCTAACGTCTAGATCTGATGAGAAATCGATTTTCAAAATTCAGTCCGAAACCAACAACTTTTTTTGAAAATTTTCAATAGCAGGAAGTTAAAAAATTAAAATCATTGCTACAACACACATTTTCAGTTCACTCATATGAGTTGTAGGTCAGAAAATCAAATTATGGGAATATTCGTCTCGTAATTTCCCGAACGGTAATATACGATTATAAGTTCTGATTCATCGCCATTACTATCTAAGCTTTTAAAAGTGCATTTTTAAAATGCATACCACTTTATATTTATTATATTGATATAATTTTTCATTGCTTAAAGCGAATGCAAACCTATTTGTGGGTAGCACTTATATTATTTATGGGACACTTTGCGTTGTAACTTATGTCGTCTCTTAGTCATAACATGAATGTTAAGAGTATAATATTTTTGTGATCATGTCTTATTCTCTGTTTAGTAACTAACATAACTACATTATTATTTAGTTCTGGGATAAATAAGTTGAGGTGTTTTTTTTTAAATACATCGTCTGCATATCAACAATCTACAATGGTTAAGGAAAAAATCCATCATTCAGTAGCTATTTCTTCTTCGATAAAAATTAAGAAAGCTGATCCTTTTGATTCGATTAAAATTATTTTAAAAATTTGCCATTGGTGTGACATATGCGTTGTAAAACCTGTTTCAATAAATCAAAAGAAAATATTCATATCAAAACTTTTAACAACCGGTACATTTCTTCGGTTATCTTTTTTATTATCCATTATTGGATTTGTCCAAATTCACAAGTATCTCTTTGGAAATTACCGCCCCAAAATTATTTTCTTGTTAAATAGTGATATATTATTAGTTTGTTTTATTCTCAATGCTATTCATCAATTTTTTAATCAAAATATACTCACTGACATTTTTAATGGTGTTACTGAAATAAATGAATCTTTACATAATCTTGCTGATGCATGTAAAGTACTATATGAAACACATATCGGGAAAAATATATTTTTCATTGGCTGGATTTTACTAAATGTAGAAGCAATAGTAATGGCAATTTTAAGCAAAGTTTCCCTCTACACGGTGGTTTGTGATTATGTAATTGCGGCAATTATTCCTAACGCCATATTATCCCTTTCTGCATTTTTGTCCGTAGCACTGATAACAATCCTTACGAAACAAATTGAAGCACTGAATAAACATTTGAATGACCAAAAAAGACATTCGACAACTTTTGCTGAATTCAGATTTATAAGAACATATCAGAAAGCCTGCCAGATTCATGCGCATATCTGCCATATTTCTGGATTGATCAATTCTTTATTTGGTATTCCGCTACTATTTTCATTCACTAGAACAATTACATATTTAATGCTTTATATTTATGAATTATATTCGTCATCAAATTTTATTAATTCTATAGAGCAAACGGTTCGATTAGCATGGAGTATCTTGAATCTGATTATTATTATCAATTCTTGTACATGCTTAACAGAAAAGGTGTGTAAAAATACTACTTTAATAATGTCCGTTCACGTATTTTCATTTGCGTATTTAGTAGGAGGCGTTATTGCCTCAAAACAAGCACGGTTTTGTATTGCAATATTAACTTACAAAAACGTATTCATTACAAGGCATTATACGTACATCGATCGCTCGTCGTAAAGAAAGAAATCTACCGGGTAGTGACAGAATTTAGTCAGGTAAACCAGCCACGTTCTCATGACATTTCTTTAAAAAATTTTAAAACGATGAAACCCTGGATAAAAAACATTAAATAGTTACAAGTAAATAGCTATAGTTTGCTATTACTCATTAAGAAACACCCACTGTTTCACGTAACATTGCAATGCGATATTCGAAAAAAAACATTTTCAGCTCTTACGTATAAGTTAATATCGCAGTACAAAACTGTATTGGTTTGGAGACAGTAGAACCTTTTACTGTATACGCTTTTAAAAGTTAATGCTGCGCATTACAAAACCGTGCCAGTTTGGAGGCAGTAAAGCCTTCTATTGAATACATTTTTTGTGTGTTAATGTTGCATTCTAAAACCGGGGCTTGTTTAGAAACTATAATGGCTCCTACTGAATGCGCAAGGGAAAATAAACTGTCAGTACACTGAAAGAATAGATACATATCTTCGAGACGATAACAGTCTTGTTAACATATGTAGTTACCATTCAAAAAATTAAGATAATGTCAGCACCGGTACAGTCGCGAACTTATTACCTGTCCTTTTTGAATAGAATTTTTTATATTTCAGGTTTCAGAAACTGGACGGCTGTTATATGCTCTAGATTCTTATTCTTTATTTATAAAAGAGGTAAAAAAAATAAAAAAATATAAAGGTTCTTTTTAGTTTAAGCGTTTATACTTTTTTATTTACTTTTAGTAAATCTATGGTTTCTAAAACATTTCTTAAAAAATAAAAAAAAAATAATAAAAAAAAACAATTCCACATTTTTTCCTTCTGATTCTGTTATGTATGGGGTTAATAATTGTGTCGATTTTTAGAGTCTATTAGAATATTATTTTCTTATTTTTGTAGAAAAACGTTTGCGGGTTCCGGCTCTTTCGACAAAAGATCGTGTTTACTGCTTGTGGAGTATTTAAAATAAATCATGCCTTACTGACGACTGTAAGTATATAATTTATATATGTAATGTAATTACATTTTTTTAAACTAAATTGTCTTTTCTTCATAAAGGAAATAAGATTTGAAATCAAACTACATTTTTTTCTGAGAACCAAAGAAAAAACGATATGGTTCAATTGAGTAATGTCCCATTTTTCACTGATAATTGAAATAAATTAGTGGTGAAAAAATAATTTTTCCTTGTTTTTTTCGTTTTTAAAAATATCAATAAATAAGAAAGTTATAACTAAATAACAATTAACCACATATCGAACAATGCGTGACGTCATTTGTCTGCAGTCTACGAACAAGTAATAAGAAGACTAAGTAGGTCCATATGGCACATGCCCACATATCAAAGTAAACTCGTTACTAAGCTACTAAACTACTAAGCTAGTGAATTGCAGATACCGATTTGCATAGATAAAGCGAGGCATAGCGTCGTAGCTAGATGCTGCCTCAAGACGCAGACCTCAAGAGGGCATACATTAAAGTTATGGTATTGTTTTTCTTCCTACAAAATCAGTTTTGGGGGGCTCACAATTCAAATCGTGTCCTGCACGCTCATAACCGTACCTACGACACTAAAGAGGCATTATATATTATGCAGCTATGGATACACAGCATTGCAGCCTTTTGACGTTATTTACGAAATGGATGGGTTCTGAACGGTTAAAATATCAGCACAATTTTAAGATGCTTTTCCTGCTTAAGAAGCTATTTTGTATATATTTCAATATGTAATAATACAATTTTTATAATTGGAATTTCCCTGTTTTAAATCATTTTTTATAAAAAAAAAAAATTCACATATCCAATTGGTTCAGAAAGCAGCGAGCTAAGTAGGCTTAGAAAATGATACGAAAAAAAATAATTTGAAATATTAAGTGGGCTGCTTTTTTCAAAATCTTTTATAAAAAAAAGGATGGAGGATATCCTTTGCTCATATTTGGGTAAAAAGTAGCACCGACTTTAAAATCTACAGACATTAATTAACACACCGCCTCTTTACTGTAGTCTAGTATATAAAATGTTATGTGAGTAATATGATGAAAGTATTGTTAAATGTCCAACTTTGATAATTACAATATTACAATAAGAATAATACCATCGAGTATAGAATTTAAATCTTCTACTGTCACGCCAATTAACAACGATGTCACGCTTATAAGATTGGGAAGTAAAAATCGGGCTCCATATTTTTGTATTAATCCTAGAAATCTAATTAGCAATATAATGCACAATAATGCTTTGGAATACTGTTTATTAAGTACATTTTTTTTAGATTGCTGGTTTCGTATTTGCTAATTCTATTATACTCATTCAATTTAGAGATATAGAATCAACAAAATAAACATTTACTTCTATAACAACGACTTTTATTGTAAAAGTTTTACTTTATTTTAAAATCATATTCAATCGTAAGTTACATAAATATTGAAATTTAAAAGCTTTTAAAAATACTAGCTAGTATACTTTTGTTTGTGTAATAAAATGAATCATTAGAAAATAAAGTATCTGAAACTATAAATGTTCTTTGTAAAGGTACATCTAGTAAGAGGATTCCTTTAGATGTATTTTTCCAGTAATTGCAATGAAATACTTTTATGTATTTTTTTAGAAAATATTTTTTTTTCTGCTAGTTGACCTACAGATATTTTTAACTCTTTTTATAAATGTATCCACTCAAGGTTTCGTTATTAAGTAATTCTCTTAAATACATAGTAATCAAAGAAATATGTAAAATATTTTTTTCCTGGTTACCATCGCCTATAGAATTTGTGTAATTATAATGATATTGTTCAGATTATATTATACTTATGATCTATAAATTTTATGACATTCAAGGTTTCTTTATATGATGCAACATAATGAAATAAGAAACTATCTTCAAATGACAAATAAATACAAATATTTCATGAAGCAAATGTGTTCCTGTGAGCAAGAATTTCAGAGTCCTTTTTTTTTATATGTTCGCACAGAGACAGTATTTGTTAGGACTTGTGTTTTGAGACGAACAACCATTTGTTCCAATTTGTTTAGTATGAATCAGTACACTGCACTGTTGCCTGTTATAAATATGATATTGTAGCTCTACGTTTTCATAACGGCTATGGCAATCAGCAACAACGCGTATTTCACTGCACCATTTATTGCAATACTCAGATTCCGTGTAAAAGTTATTTATCATTTATAACGTGCAATATATTGCATCGCTATAGCGTCGTGTGAAAACGTTCTTAGTCGACTACCAAGAATGATATTTAATGCTGAATCGCAGAACGCATTTTCAGAAAACCTGACTTGACAATGACCTTTAATTATTGTAAGCGCGAATATTTCGTCACCAGAAAAACTGATTGCAAACTTTTAAATTGATCCTGATGATTAAAAAATAACTGTTTAGAAGCGATATTGATCAATATGTACCTGTGGTTGGCGACAGCTTCCATCAGCCGGAAAGGTTATGGCCACGATTTTTTGGGATTCCAAAGGAATTATCCTCATCGAGGAAAAACTATCACCGGGCAATACTACAGTGAGTTGTTGGACAGATTCAATGGGAAATTGAAGGAGACATGACCCCATACGGCGAAGAAAAAGTGCTCTTTCATCACGACAACGCACACGTCTTTGATTGTCGCGGCCAAATTACACGAACTGCATTACAAATTGCTTCCGCACCCACCTTACTCGCCCGACCTGGCATCCAGCGACTTTTTTCTGTTCCCTAACTTGAAGACATGGCTCGGAGGAAAAAAATTCGGCCCAAAGGAAGAGGTTTGGAAAATCATATTTTTTCAACGGGTTAAACAAATGGCACGAACGTTGGGAAAAGTGTGTACACCTGAAAGGAGACTTCGTTGAAAAATAAAAAAAAATTGTTGAAAAATATTGCGTTATTATCTCAAACGCGGGTATTTATTAATCAACCCTTAGCATACTTTTTTTGTGTAACTTCCTTTTTCCAACAACATTTTTTTGGAATTTCAATCAAAATTTAACTTGAGAACGATCTCTTCTACGTAGATCACTCAATTGTACAGTTTACAGTCTGTTACCATGGAAACAACATCATTTCACTTAAAATTTTTGTGTCATTTTTGCCAAACAGTACTCCACACAACACTGACATTTTGAGAACTTCGTTTTTCTGTAAAATACCTGATGCAATTTATTCATGAAAGACATGGTTATTAGAAGTTTTTTTTCCTGACTGTGGCCTACACAAAGAATTAATGTAGTAGATAATGACATCCATAGGATTCATTTTAAAGACACCCAAGGTTTGAAGTGATTTAGAAATAATGACTAATGATTTTTTTTTGTTGACTTCATAGACATATGTTTGAAATATTAAATTAACATTTGTCATTAAGTAAAGAGAACTTATTTTGATTGAAATAAGTTTACTTTTTAATATGCATGATTTTGTGAATAAATTAAATATTGTCCTTATTATTTTGCATATTAATTTAACTTCATTGTCGTAATCGATATTTAAAAAAAGGGTATATTGGCCTTTAAATTAACCAATTGTAATTAGAACGATTATTTGGAGCTGAAGAGCCATCCACTATGTTTTCGAAAGTATTTTATGAACGGCCCCTCATGACTTTAGCTGTTGAGCATCTATAATAATCTACAATGTATTATTTGGACTTCGCAAGGAAAATATGCAAATGCGGATATAACTATTATATATTTTTAAATGATTCAAAAATACGTTAGAAACAAAATCATTTTAAGAAATCATTTTACTATCGAAGATCCGCCCAAATTACATAATGAACTTCTTCCACTATACTAAAAGTTTTTTTTTCCATTCAATGCAATTATTCAATGGGAAAGTCTCTACTGAATATTCACTATTTTCCAAAATTTAATTTGAACCGAATTTTATCGATATTCACTCAAACGAAACCGCGAGATAAAATTAGAAACTGCAATGCATTAGGCTAAACGATCAAAACGAATTGTTTTAAATAGTCGAACTTAAAAAATGTATCATATTTCTAAATGCAATAGTGAAAATAAAAATACAAGATACATTTTCCATGTACATAGAATAGAAGGTGTAGTATATTATTTTTGTAAGACGCTCCTAACTTTCTTTTAACAAATAATATTTTATATTTGAACAGATGTTACCTCTTTACGCAATGTTACAATATAATAATACTCGACGCTTTGCATAACGCTTTAAGCATATTTTAGCATTTATAATTGAATATTTGTATTAATTTACGTATTTCTCAAAGTGATGCTTTAATATATTATGTAGTAATTATGTAGTTAACATAAAATTTCTGTAATTTTATTATTCCACTGTGAAGGACAATGGGTTCATTTCTCAAATTTTATACAAGCTTAGAATAATTTATTTTATAAACTGAGGAGCTTTTCGACCCGGCTTCGCTCGAATATATTTTGGTTTGGAAACAAGATATATGCACTATATATATATAATGTCTGACCCGTTAAAAACTAGAATACATCAAAAACATAATCGTATACAATGGTCACAATGGCTACCATCGTATAATATAATAGTATTATGTAATATTGTTGTAACCATCGGTAGAGCCATGTCAAATGACCACAAAGAATTCCATCTGCCGGCAGTTATGTTAACGACTTAAAGAGACTATAAAAAAATTTCCTCGTTCCATTTTGTACTCAAGGAGGTATGATAAGTCTACTAATTATCATTACACATTCTTAGATTACATATAGCTAAGGTCTGATCTGAACAAGTAGTCATTAATTGCGTTCTAAATTATACAGATTGCAGAATGTTACAAAAAAATATCAAGCTGTTCGGAATGATTTGAAACGTCGAGATTTTTTGATTCCACGACTAGAACCGACGTTAATAGTGTATACGTGTCATGCTATGTATAGATGAACATAAATACTAAAAAATAATTTATGCCTCCTTGAGTCCTTGTAGCAGTTTGCATTTGCAGTTGTAATCCTTCACTTACTGATTATTAACTTAAGTTAAATTAAAGTTGTAAACTGCACAGTTTCTCCATAATTTTGTAAACTCACTTGGCTGCTATATTAAATTTCACTGATTTATGATTGTTTTTAATTTACATGCATGTCAGCGCGTGGAACCAAATCGTTGTACAAATTTAATTTACATTTTTAATTTCACGATTTTAAATCAATCATTATCATTAATAATTTTGTCGAATTTATTCAAAATAATTCAAAGGATTTTTTTCAAATTTTACTTTATAATTATAAGCTAATTATATTTACCTGACTAATAGACGTTCCAAAATTTCAAACGAGCTGAATGGTTGATTATTGATGTTACAAGTATTTCGTAGGCCGACCCCAGTCTATTTGATCAGTTTGTTTTTTTTTTGAAAGTGTATTGTAAAAACAAATTACTGTTTTTAATTTTTTAATCTAAGTTTAGCTGGGCATCCGTGGTTCCTCTATAGTCTTCCAGCTAAAGATATTTGTCAGGTATTTTTTAATCTGTTTTCGTCGATTTCATTGAACTATTCGTTAAATATTCAGTTCTTAGTGTTCGTAGTAATTTTTGTGTTCACCGTTACCAACGTCCACCTTAAAATATTTAAAAATTTCTTCTTCTCGTTCTTTTTCATTTTTCTTCCGGGTTGTATACTTTTGGTTTTTTCAACTTAATCATTGATTAAAAAAATATCTACTCTTCCGGCAGCTCAGAGTCTGGCATCCTGAACGCTTCCCTAAAGTCGAAATTGTATCCGTATAAAGTTATTAAATAATAATATAATAATAACAATGCGTTTAACGTCCATTTCTCGACTTTATGTCATAACAGACGCCATTCGCACCATTACTATTTTTCATCTACCACTTCCCGTTATTTTCTACATTTTTTACAACTTCAACTTATGTAGTAGCAATGGGCGAATGAAGGAATTATAGGAAATTAGAATAAGGTAGGTAATTTTTGAACTAGGAGTTTGATAGGTAATCGGCCATGGCCTCACATAAGGAACCATCTCGATATTTATCTAGAATTAATTGAGGGAAACCATGGAAAATCTCAATCAAGATGGCCGGTACAGAAATTACCGTTTCTCGGCGAGAGGCAGTAGGAAAAAGTCCCAGCCACATCTGCTCCCGCCGGGATTCGAACCCGGTACCTCCCGAATGCTGTCACCACTACTCTATCCAGCTCGGTTAAAGTTATTAAATAGTGTAATGAAAAAGTTCTTTGCATTCGTTAAGAATCGTTTTGTGTACAGTGCATACGCTGCAATATTGTATGCGTCGACATTTTATATAGGTACTTATGTCTAAAATCAATGTAAACCAGGTACAACAATTATTTTAATATTCAATGAAAGTACATACTGACATTGACACTACGGTCGTTGACACATTGACCATGAACCAACTCACTATTCCTTTATACTTGAAACCACATATTTACATCTTTCCTTTAAATTTTTTATATACGTAATTAATTTACCGTAATTAAACTGTGTCTGACCGTCGCATATTTTCGGTTTAAACATACGTTATAAGTAACTAGGGAAGCCCATGTACGTTTGAGAAATATCAGGAAGGCATCGGGAAAAAACTGATATACGATGTTTATAAAAGTATTGAGATCTGACATATTGGAGAAATTTGCTTGGAACGTAATCGATATGGCGACATGAAAAGAATAATTGTAAACCCAAGAACTACAGTATTTTTCCTTTTTAATGACACACAACCCTCTCTAAAAAAATTCATAGAAGGAGAAACGTGTTATTTTATGCGGGAAGGATAGAAAAATTGAAAATAATTAATGCAATGAAAATAGTGATGGGTCGTTGATGAATTAGTTGAATCGTCGACTAGTTAATTCTGGAAAACGGAAACAGTTGATTCGTTGACGAACGATTAAGAGTTAATTTGACTAGCTCGCTGAATCAATGCCCACCACCAGTGGAAAATATGAAACTGCACTAGACCGAGAGATTCATCTAGGTCAGGGATCTGGCACCTTTTGCATTGTTTAACATTATGTCACTAGACGTCGTACTGTTGTATTTCAGATCTTAATAGACTACACTTATAATAATTTATTCAAATCGCCTATTACAAAATTCAAGTTTTAGTTGATTGTTCGGCTCTTTTTCTTGTGGTGCATCTCTGAATTTTATTCCGATCTTATAAGAAATTAAATTAATAGTAAAATACGTTATTACTTACCTGAGAGTACTACAGAAGCTGATAACATAATATGTTATATATTATTACGTTACAATTTCCTTTATTAAAGTCTGTAAAATTAGAGAATAATGTAATTCTAAACTGTGAATATATATATCAACAAATTACTCATTTTCTCGTAAAAAATTCACAGCTTTTTTGTGATTTTACTAAAGGTATTTTTAATTCCCTAGGATAAATAAGCATTTCTATTTCAGCTATTATTTGCACCCTGTTGAATTACTTTTCAGTCAATCTCGTCAATATATTGATACTATTTTTTTTTCTTGCAATGAAATATTTAAAGTGAAGGGATTACTTTATTGCTTACTTGAACAAAAAAAAATGTAGCTATGGCACCAATTGAAAGGTAAATGTTTTTTGATTAACGAATTTGGATACTGTCACTTTAGAGTATGAGTTGGATTATAAAAAAATCGAATTTCATGTATACATTTGTAAAATCATGTCCTTGTATTTGAATATTTGTTCTTTGTTTACTACATTCATAAATATTATGAAGTTCCCATTCTGTTGTTTTGGATTGATGTAATTTCAAGTCAGAAAATGTTTTTAATTTCTTATGTAATCATGTTTATAGTAATGTACCAAAATAGTAAGAGTGAGTAATCATTATAGTACGTTTATCTTAATGAATTAACGTAAAGTATACCCGTCACATGCATGACAACTATGCCGCTTATATTACATTCTGAAACATAAGTGCATGACTCACTCTTAAAATTTTGATTTTAATCTAGAGTAAATTTTTATAATTTTTTGTAACATTTTGAACTATGTATCTTTTGGAGGAAAAAAACAAATTCAAGGAAACACCGTTAAGCAAAAAACTCGCGTTGTCCTATAACAACTCGTGTATGGGACTTAAAATTTGTGGTTTTATACCCTCTATAATTTGTTTATGAAACTAGAAACTCGGGCATTTATAGGGAAATATAATCACAAAATTATTAGCATAAAAAACTCGATAGATCCTGAAAAAGACCCTAAAAGACTTAAACGTCAGTTAAACTAATAAAACCTACTAACAGTTATTTTTTATAATTTGTATTTCGTATTCAACGTTGTAACTAAAACAAAAAATCGAGGAGAAGAGGGTATGGCTGACCAAAATAGTAAACAGTACCTATTCGCTCGCGACAGATTTTAATAAAATTAAGTGAGATTTTCTGAAGAGTGGTCGGATCAAACTCCTTTGGTCGCTTCCGGCTACGACCTTGTTAGTTATTACATTTCTTATATAATAGAATATTCAGCAATATTTTAAATAGTTAGGAATGCATAAAATAAAACAATATTTTGCTCATTTCCACATATAAATATTGAGTATTTCATTTACAAAATATATTTACAATTATGTATACAAAAGCTGGTACATAGTATCTATGATTCATATTCATAAATTTATGTTCTTATTGACGATTTATTAACTAAATATCCCTCATCCCCTTTCATTAAATCAATTCAATAAATTAAACGCATCAAAAAACAATTATCTTGATATTTTGAAATATTTTGAAAACTAGAAAGACCGTGGCGTCGCAGTACCTTCATAGTCGGATATTAGTGAAAAGTAGCCTTACGTTTCAAGTGTTGCGCTTTTTATCATTTTTAAATTTAAAGGCGCGTGTTCATTGGTCATTGTACTGAGTTTATTGGCTATTATTTTAATTCTTTAAAAAACTGTATTTCAATTATGTATTTTCCATTCACTTTTAATATTATAAATAAATATTTCATAAAATTGAAAGTCAATGAAACGTCTAGCCGAATAAAATCAAGAATATTTAAAATATAGATTCCAATTAAACATATTTCAATTGTAAATATGAGTGATTATAATATATTTTGTGTGATATAGTTTTAAATTATTAGTTATAATAAAAATATTAAATGTAGTTTATGATTATTTATTTTAAAATTTTATTTGAATTTAGGTGCTTAGTCGAACAGGGATGTGATACGTAGAATTGTTAGCAATGATCCAATGAACTGTTTCATGTTATTAATTAAATACTACAGCTTCCGCTAGATTAACACCTCGACCTAGATAGAATATTAATTATTAAATCGTCATTAGAACTAATATGGAATATAATAATTTATTTTCTTAGAAAAGTAATATACAATGATAAGTAATATATTTAGAAAAAGATGTTTCATACAATTTTCTTAGTAGTTCGTATAATATAAAACTTAAATATAAATAAATATAGTTCGTCCAAAAATTTAAGTATTGCTTCGCAAATTTATCAGCACACACGTTTCCTAAATTTTTTTAAAGAAAACTTTTTTAGTCGCAGTGATTTCAAAAAACCAAACGGAAGTAGCCGCCAGAATATAAAGTGAGCTCTTTTTTCAAAAGGTTTTGCTATTAATAAAGGCAGAGTCAAACAACTGATGTATTCGGCACTTATACTTTTACAGCTGACACTAAACGGAAGTTTACTTGGCTTTGATTCACAAATGTAGTCATGGATAGTGCTTATACTGAAAAAAGCATATTGCTTTAACTAAACAACCTTGACAAATTAAAACAGTAAATGAATAGTGCAACTGCAATAAAAACATATTAGCCTATCGAATCAGTTGAGCGCAACCACAAATAATACATAACTTATACACATTTTTCGTGATTTCGTTGACTTATATTTACCGACTGACGATGGGAAATAGACAAGTGATAAATTGTACAAGTTTCATTCGTACGACAAGTGACGGAATATTTGCCGAAACGCCAGTCGTTTGATTTCAGAGTGATTAAATCGATTGAAAAATCTGTTGGGCTCCTTAATTTTTTGAACAAACTATACATGATTTGGCAAACACTTATAAAAAATAATACGTATGTGTATTATCAACTAAATTTTTTTCGTTTTATACATTTTTTTTCTCTTCCCCATATTAGAGTATTTTTTCAATTGGTTCATTGAAATGTTATGATTGGTTTAATTCTGTATTAAAGTAAAATAAACTGTTTTTTGATTGTGTTAATTAAAAGACTGTATATTTTTAATCACTATCTTAATAATTTTAAACTGCAGTCAGACAGTTTCTTAACATATCTCAATATCAATTTTTGGAATCTGGGACTGCTTTTTGTGGAATTATTATAGTTTCCACTCATATTGAAAATGCGTGCAGTCAATAAATGTGTACAGACCGGTCCAATAAAGACCAACGAATAATAATCGGCGTTGGTTACCGCACGTTTGTTGGGCTTTGGAAATACGTCCATATTGCATTTGTAGGTGCTTGATCATTGAACGAGAATCCGCTTTCTATGTATAGTTCGATGCGAAAATAGACGACGAGGAAGAAATTATTATTCCGAGTGCCACATTCTTATACCTCAGTCCTCAACGATTTTTCCTTCTTTAGCCTTCGGAGGCCGATTTCTCACAAAGGCCAACAAAAGTTCGTTGGCTTTCGCCAAACCGCCCACATTGGGCCAACAAAAGCCTTTCGTTGGATCCGTCTGGACGCATCTTAAAACGAATGTTAACTCTATTAAGCTTTCTTGAATTATTAAGCACTAAATTACTACAATCAATTCTGTTCTTATTTTTACTCATTTTGATATTAGATTTTACTAACATTATTAGTGTATTTGCCATATGGCAACATACACTATTGGCGTCGGTCGGATGGCGGGACCTAGGGGTCGGACCAAAATTTCTCGACGTTTCATAACCTCCTAAACACTTTGGCACCATTTTTGAAAATGTTTATATATATATGTATATATATATATATATATATATATATTTATATACGTATATATATATATATATATATATATATATATGTGTACGCGCGATAACTTTCGAAAGAGTTAATTGATTTCAACGAAATTTGGGCCACGTATTGAAATCCATCACCGCAAGAAGCCTATTTAAAATGGGCCTAATCGGGCTATTTTAAGGGTAGTTTTTAGGGGTTGAAAACTGTTTTTGGGCCCAAAAATACCGAAAAAATTCTCCGAATCGTTTCAAAATTGAAATTTAACCCTTTGGTAGTGATTAAAAAGTGTCCCCACAATTTTAATAAAATCGGCCCGACAGGACCGGATTTACAAATTTTATGAAAACACTAGTTTGCAGGTAGTGACTTATTTATTGAAGGGTGTATTTAATTCGGTGTAGACGTTAGATTGATAATAATATTACAATTAAGAAAAAAATGTTATTTTAAGGGGTGTATTAAGGGGTTAAATTTTTTATTTTGCCCAAAAACAAACTTAATTTCACATAATAAAAGTATAAAACCACACGGCCCTATACAAGCAAATACACTATATTGTCGGCAGGGTTTTGGCACTGCGACCCGGGTTTTAGTGTATTTGCCATAGGCAACATACACTATTGGCGTTGGTCGGATGGCGGGACCTAGGGGTCGGACCAAAATTTCTCGACGTTTCATAACCTTCTAAACACTTTGGCACCATTTTTAAAAATGTTTATATATATATGTATATATATATATATATATATATTTATATATATATATATATATATATATATATATATATATATATATATATATATATGTGTGCGCGCTATAACTTTCGAAAGAGTTAATTGATTTTTACGAAATTTTGCCCGCATGTGGGAATCCACCACCGCACGAACCCTATTTAAAATGGGCCCAATCGGGCCATTTTAAGGGTAGTTTTTAGGGGTTGAAAAAAGTTTTTGAGCCCAAAAATACCTAAAAAATTCTCAGAATCGTCTCTAAATTGAAATTTAACCCTTTAATAGCAATTAAAAAGTGCTCCTAAAATTTTAAAAACCCGGGTCGCAGTGCCAAAACCCTGCCGACAATATAGTGTATTTGCTTGAATAGGGCCGTGTGGTTTTATACTTTTATTATGTGAAATTAAGTTTGTTTTTGGGCAAAATAAAAAATTTAACCCCTTAATACACCCCTTAAAATAACATTTTTTTCTTAATTGTAATATTATTATCAATCTAACGTCTACATCGAATTAAATACACCCTTCAATAAATAAGTCACTATCTGCAAACTAGTGTTTTCATAAAATTTGTAAATCCGGTCCTGTCGGGCCGATTTTATTAAAATTGTGGGGACACTTTTTAATCACTACCAGAGGGTTAAATTTCAATTTTGAAACGATTCGAAGAATTTTTTCGGTATTTTGGGGCCAAAAAACTGTTTTCAACCCCTAAAAACTACCCTTAAAATAGCCCGATTAGGCCCATTTTAAATAGGCTTCTTGCGGTGATGGGTTTCAACACGTGGCCCAAATTTCGTTGAAATCAATTAACTCTTTCGAAAGTTATCGCGCGTACACATATATATATATATATATATATATATATATATACGTATATAAATATATATATATATATATATATATATACATATATATATAAACATTTTTAAAAATGGTGCCAAAGTGTTTAGGAGGTTATGAAACGTCGAGAAATTTTGGTCCGACCCCTAGGTCCCGCCATCCGACCAACGCCAATAGTGTATGTTGCCTTATGGCAAATACACTAATAAAATCGGCCCGACAGGACCGGATTTACAAATTTTATGAAAACACTAGTTTGCAGATAGTGAATTATTTGCTGAAAGGTGTATATAATTTAGTTTAGAGGTTCGATTGATAATAATTGCAACTGAGAAAAAAATGTTGTTTTAAGGGGTGTATTAAGGAGTCAAATTTTTTATTTTGTCCAAAAAACCAACTTAAGTTCGCATAATAAAGCCACACTGCCTATATTAGCAAATACACTATATTGTCGGCAGGGTTTTGGCACTGCGACCCGGGTTTTTTAACTTATTAACGTTGCGCTTCAAATATGAATAACTTTTTGGTCCAATATACTGTAACATTTTTTTTTGAGTTACACAAAATATTTTTATGTACTCCAGACAAACGCGTTACAACGAGATATCTATGCATTTCGCACTAAATCGCGTTGATCTGAGGGACCAAAGTTCAGTTTAAGGCTAGAAATTGACAGTGTTCGCAACACGCAGTTCACAGCGTTGCGATTTTTTCCACGATTAATTCAACTTTATATCTGCACCGATCTTTGTCAATGCGACAACGCCGTGATGAAAAAAATCGGTGCTGTGTGAACTTGTCTTTAGAATTATTGCTATTAATATCTGCTAGAGTGAAAATGAAAAAAATACGTTCTTGATGTATCTCGAAATATGGAAAATGAAAAACGAACTAAAAAAATATCAATACCTAGTTAAATCAGTATATAAAAATAAATACCCTTTACTTCTTTACACGTATTGATAACACTACGATTTTTTTGCTTTTTTATTATTTTTTATACAAAAATTTAAGTTTCATAAAATAAATGGCAACGTAATTTTATTTAAAATATGTGTGCAATTTTTATTTCATTTGAAAATCAGTTTAAAAATGTCAAGATTTTATAAAATATCGTGAGATAAATGTCGATGAATCTCTTAAAGAGTCTACATCTTTTTCAGTAATCGTCTATTAATAAAATAATGTGATTTCTTCTTGCTTAACTTTATTTTACATACGAATAATTGACTCCAAAACAAAATATTATATCCACACTACTCAAATTTTATTCAAGTCAGTTGAGATGTTTTAGGGAATATACTGGCTAAAATAATTTACTAGATTTTCATCTTTTTGTTGTTCTCGTTTTAAATCATTGTATATTATGTATGAGCATACAATGGTCCGAAATATCGACGAATAAAAAGATGAAAGTCCAGTGTCCTTTAGGATTTGCACCCCTGATCCGAGCACCTGTCCTAAGCTCCATCTATTGAACCGTTTTAACCAGATTATTTGTCAGAAGCTCGCTTTATTCAAATTAAATAAACATTGCAAATTCATATTATGAAATATTAATTGCACAAATTTTAAAAATGTGCAACTTTTTTTTAAATCGAATTCCTTAACTATACAAATATTTTATAATGATCTCGTAACAATATTAAAAATGTAATAATAATTTTTACAACTGCCAAAAATAATTTTCAATTATAAACATGTTTTAGGTTTTACTTAATATTATTATTTTTTGCCCTGCAAATATGGATCGTAAGCGAAATTACTTATATAAGACTGATGACTTGGTGAACTGCCTTGACTATAATCTGCCCATTTACTTAAATCTAAGCTCGGTAACACACCACTCCTGCACGGCACACGAGGATTCCTGCAAATAAATAAAATCGTGGCTTTTTTAATTAAAATTCACGTTTTTTTTCGGTCATTTTCACTTAGGTAAGACACGGTTTATTATATACCGTTTTATGCGTTTTGAGTGCGCTGTTATTAACGATTATAAATTACGTTCTTTTTTTCAAAATAAAAGTTAAACCACCTTATAACTTTCAGAATACCTTAAATTACGTAAGAACTCTCTGAGATAATACAAAAAAGCGATAGGACCTCATTGATGCAAAATTTTAGTAAATGAAATGTTATTAAATCGCAAAGTTTTTGATCTAATTCTTTTAAAACTGTAAAATGTACTAATTTCGGTAAAAAATCGTTTTTACCTAAGAATTTCCTGTTAAAATAATTCCTCATAAAACCACAGCGATATATATTATTATTATTTAATGATGCGTGCAATTTTAGTTTTGACGTACATGTGACGTCTATTCTAGTTTGGACAGATGCGTAGAATATTAGCATGTAAAATACGTCAATGTGCCTTTCGCTTATTTAACTATAATTTACGCGATATTCATTGTCATATAAAAATCTACTGAAAAACTGTAAAATCAATTTATTTCTTTTATAGCCCAGACAAAATAGACATTGAACCTCGGAAAAATTCCGATACAAATAAAAATTTACACAGTTGTTCAAATCATTATTTTGAATGAAATTACATCGATTCGACTTGTGCAAAAAAAATATTTATGATAGTTTTCTGCAAATTAAGGTTTATCGAAATAGCTATTATAAACATAAAATTCCGATTAACATTACCCATGAAATACTGATTACGAAAGACTCGGAAATAAGCTACTTATGAATAAAAATATTACGTACAATTCATGATCAGGCAACACCATTGGATAAACTTGAATGGTATCGATAAGATCCGTGTTGTCGCAAATCAGACGAGCCATTCGCGATTTACGAATCTCCGTAAGTTGTTCTGGTGTAAATGAGGATGGTTGATTTGGTAATTCGTACCTGAAAATAAAACAGTCAATAAGGGACAATGCCAACCCTAGTAAAGTGTTTGAATAAAAGAATAATTGCGTTCAAGACGTTCGAAAATTACATATGTGTTTAAGTATTTATGTTCTTGACGATTTCTGCTGTATCGCGTTGGTCAATGCGAATCTTCAAATGCAAACTTGCTGGTTGAGATAGGCAATTTATTAAACAGCAAAGTATAAGAAAATAATACTTACCAGAACCGATCACCTCTTCGTGTATAACTGAATTGAGTGGCGATAATGCAAGCAAAAGTTGGTCCAAGCATACTGCCTGGAAGCGGTCGCTCCGAGACACCACCCGACCATAAATCTACGTCACTAGGATGCCTGAAAAATGTAATATTGTTAGCAAGTCCTAATATATATACGGCAAAACGTCATGGAAAAAAAAATGCTCTGAGCGATATTAATTTTTAATTCTAAGCTGTCAATTTTTATAATGCCCTTAGGGTTTTTAAATAGGCGTAATACCTCACGATATAATGTTGATATTTTACAACCAGGATTTCCCGTCCAAATAACGCAACTATCGCTGATAATACAAACTATAAACCTTTACTTCCATATGTGTGCGCAATAAGAAAAAGTAAGTAATTGATAATAATTTTTCATTTAAATTTTGAGCAAAATTTATATTTTGAACAAGTTTTGCCATTGTAAATATGTGTCTACACTTTAGATTTAATAAAAAAGTGTAATTTCAAAGCAGTTAAAATGAGTAGGTATAAACAGATACTAGTTTGTTTGTTTTTTTTTTTGTTAAGAAATTGTGGTAGCACGCTTTTAGAAAAATGTCATAGTAAACCTATTCCCAGGATCACAAAACAGTTATTATCGTTTCCTGGCTTTATCGGCCGTTGGTGTTAGATTAATCAATAGTTCTAACAAATAACTCACTCAAATATTGAAGAATATCTTCTAATAGTTTCATTTGGCATCGAACCGAACAATTCCTCGAATGTGTTGGCTCCAGGCAAACCGCAGAACTTGCGGAACTCCATATAGCCCGGCAAACCAAACTCACGTCCTCTCTGCATGTTGAAAGATACCAAATCCATTCCGTGTCTTGCACCAATCTTCTTGAACAGATGGTTCGTTACTTCTTGTGTGATTGAGTCGTCCATAGCCTGCGCTACTTGGTTCATCAGACCCATGAAGTATTCATCAAAGACACCGGCACGATATAAATCGTACGGTCGTCGAATTAAATCCGACAAACGTTTGGATGCTGAAAAATAAATTACTCAATTTATAAATAGATTCGGTCAACTGATGTAAAATAATGTAACACATTTAAAAATTTAATTGTTTACACTAAGTACAGGGGTTTCGTCAAATGAAGCCTACCCTGTTGATTTTTTTTCCTTAATAATAAAATAGAGATATAGGAATGCGACTACTGTATGAAACTCATTTTAAATAAAAAAATCACCTGGCAATTTATTCGTATTAACAATAATAATAATAATAATAATATTTATTAGATAAAGTACAAACCTATGAATTTGTGAGCTTTACTCCATCTTTCAATGGCTGTTGGTAACAAAGAATGTCCGAAACGGTAAGCGGCGGCAGCAAAAGCATCGATTACGTTAGGATTTACAGTTGGATCGTATCCATCCCAATAGCCCTTAAATAATTAAAATGGATTATTTAAGGAAATGACATTAGATATAATATTATTGATTTACCTGTGGTGAAACTAGGATCAATAAAGGATATATGCAAAGGAGAAGTATTGTTTTATTTGGATACTTACATTTTTCTGAAGTAAAAGTCCAAATTTCTCCATAACGTCCTTACCCAACAAAATCGGCAGAAATTCGTTGTAAGTAATATGTTGTACTTGAGCAATGTTGATTCTCCTTGCCTCTTGGAAGAGAGTTTCATCATCCCAATGCGGATTCACTTGGGCCAATCCCTTAGCGAGACGATTGTGTTCTCTGGCCAGAAGGGTGTGCATACATGTTAGAACCAGCTGTTCGTTGACCCGAATTTCACCTGCCTCAAAACAGTACATAGAAGCGTTCGGACGGGTACATCCTTCATCCGGAATGTCGAGTTTCAATGGCAAAAGGTCTTTCAAACCGTATTCCGCAAAAACTGGATTCATTCTTAGTAGACCGCCGTAACCACTTCTCAATTTTCTGAAATGAATTATTTCATTCATTAGTAATAATCTATCGAAAAATTCAAAATGCATAGTCTCAATGTTTCTATATCTCGAATAATATAACGAAAAGGTACCGTTTTTCATCCTTACAAGTCATCATTATTTGTCAGGGACGTAGCTACCGCCGTATATGCCGTATCAATTATACGGGGCCCCCGGGCCACAGGGGCCCCCAACGGGCGTAAGCAAAAATTAATAAAAACTTCCCAATTTTTTTTTAGTTCAGAAATGACAAAAGTCAAAAAAGCAATTTTTTTCCCGCGTAAAGATTGCGTTCAAAAGTTGGCAACACCCTACATCGATTATCGCGGGCTGCGGGATTTCCCCGTTTAAGTCATTTACTTCAACGGGGGAAGGGCCCCCAAACAAATTTTTATACGGGGCCCCGCCAAGGCACGCTACGCTTCTGTTATTTGTAATCATCATAAATATTTCTAAGGTTAATATTTTTTATTATGTACCTTGCGAATTTTTCAGTTACACCATAAACTGTATTTGCATCGAGAATTCCGGTCAAAGTATTGAAAGGTATTCTGGAACCTGAAATTAGTTAAAAAATCGTTAAGATTGTTGTTTTAATGTTTTTCAATAAATTTTTGATTATAATGGTTAAACAGTATTTTATTATTTATTAAAGAATATTGTATTTGGCAATTAAAGATCATATTCGAAAAAAATTAATGTATCATTGAACTTAAACCTAGGTTAAGATCTCGCGAATGACTGTTTAGTAAACCATAATCTCAGTTGTCGAGCGTCTATAATCTGCAATATCTAATTTTAATAGTAATAAAGAATTTATTCCGTATTAAGACAAACAAACAAAATATTATGGAATAAATGTACCGAACTTGGCAAGGAAGTGAGACAATTACCTAATCTACAGCCGGGACGTGGTGACGGGAAAGCTCTAACAAAGTCCATGCAATTGACGTGGAATAATCTGAAGAAGTAGTCATCTTCTGGAATGATGATTTCGTTACAATAGGGATTCTTTAGATGTGGTGGTCGGTGACAACATTCCTCTGGATCATTTCTATTGAATGGATCTGTAAACAAAAAAAATCCTTGGATTAAAAAAAACAATCCTATGTACTTAAAATACAGATTTCTTCTTAAATTATTAGATATGATACAGACTTAACAATCACATGGAAGGATTTCACAGAGCTTTAGCTTAAAGACCCAGGATTGTGAGGGGCCCACCGTGGCGGGTCGTACAACTAAGAGAGTAAAAAAATCAACGGGACAAGGAACCTGGTCTGGGGGTCTACTATAGGATGTGGGGGTTATAATAATGATTGTTATTTCTTCTAAACAATTCTAAATGTTCCTCTCGAAATTATAAATTTCGTAAAGATTTAATGGTAATTACTATATTAAATAAAATAAAATTTCAGACTATTGTGAAGGCGTAATATCTTGCGCGTATTAAATCAATATTTATTGTTTTATTTATGCATAATCATGTGATTTTTCTTTATCTTTTTTATTATATCTATTACGGGAGTTGCGAAACTGATTGTATTTCTAAGCATCTCTAATTTTCCAAGGTTGTGTAAAATATAGTTATAGGTGGGAGTTATTACCACGAAACAATGAGTGCTGTCCATAATCGATCAAAAAGAAAATAATCAATCATCCAACATTAGATCACACAGCAGTGGTGCATGACTATTGTTCTACCAACGAAAGAATACGTTTGCGCAAAAATAAACTATAATAATACATCAGATTATTTTATGCAAATAAGTCATCTATAATTCGTTAGCTATAAATAAAGAACTACTTAATCAATACAAAACCATCAGAAATTCGGATGTCTAAAATTAATTTCAAAAAACATCCCTTTGTTGTTCGAAAATTATTGCAAGACCGCCTATAAATAGCTGCTTTTCATATCTGGATAGCAGTAGTAAAATGATCCATTTCTCACTAATATGTTATAGCAAAGAAATGTGCTTTTGCCAATCTGTTTTACGACTTTCGAAGAAGAAATTACAAATTCCTCAAGCAAATAGGGCACTATTTTTTTAATTTATCTCAGCTCTGAATTATGTACATGTGGTTAACGTATGACGGTTTAGATTCGAGATACCGCAGTACTTGTTTTGATATCGATTTTACTACGCTATAATTTAATTGCTTTTATTCTTGTCAACCTGTTAAAAATATTTATTTGTATATGGCGTTTCCATGTTTTCTCTATTGCAATCCTCCAGTTCCGACGTTCTAATCGGAGAACTGGATTTATAATTGATTATTAAAAAATAATACAGTTAAAATATGAATGGATGCTGGATCCTATCTGTTGGTGACCTTAAAAAAAAACGTAAATTCGGAACCTATAAACTAATTGTAATGGATGGAAAGAATATTGTGTACACACCGAGAGGCGTTGCAGTTAGAGTAAAGTCGTGGTCTATGAGTTGACCCCAGGCGATGACCATGACGGTGCCGGCGTGATCGTGGAAGCCTTCATCGGGGTGGATTGTCCGCGATACGACACGCGCCAACGGCAGTTGGTTACCGGTCACGCTAATACGAGGTGCTGTCATGCCGTCCGCAAACAATGGCCCAATCAATCTGTAATAATTATTGCATATTGAAATACTTAGTCTATATTTCATATAAATCACTCGGTAATTTGAAACTTATCGCTACCATTCCAATTTTCTTTAGAATTTGAAACTTAATCTGCCACTACATTTTGCCTCGTTTACAATTTTTGACAAAATTATGTATAAAGAATTGTGTAGGAAATAAAAGTGTTATAAAAAACTGTGACTTATCTGAGAAACTGTACTGAATATATTTTTTTAGTTTAAAATTTGTTTCCAGGTTCATCTTTAGTTACCTCGTAAATGGTGTCATGCTGGCGCCCCATGTTGGATGTTCCAAATTGGTACAAAGTCCATCGTAGCGACGGTATTTCCCCGGTCGACATTCCACGTTCGATAAGAAGGGTGGACAGACTTCTTTAATAAACGTTTTGCTTGTATCTATCAATGGTAAGCCTTTTTCGATATCTTCATAGCTTAGTCCGTACCTTGAAATTAATTATAAAAAAATTACTTTAAAATTAAATACCAATAAAAAAAATGTCTAAATAATAACTTGTTGTTTACATTGAGGTGTCACTAATAATGAATTGAATTAAATATATAAAAATTTTATTGTAAATAAAATACTTCAACAATCGATATCACGAATACTAATGTTACAAAAAGCACTTCCCATCAAATACTTTTTAATGATTCTTTAAGTTTTCTTGCAAGTGCAGCTGAATGTATATTTTCAGGTATTTTCTAAATAAAATAAAGGAATTATTTTTAACATTGTGATTTAAGAAGAAACAAAATTTTGTTAATATATTGAAAATAGTTTTTATACGTTACAAGGAACCGCGTCAATATTTATCGCTGATAGTTAAATTATAAAGGCCCAAACAACTAGAGTGATCGGTGACCTTATATAAATCATAATATAAAAAAAGTCTAAGCATCATTAAGTTTGCTAATATTAGAGAACTGTTATCTTTAGATATTTATCTTTAATCTTGTCGCCAACGCTAACTACATTCTATTGCGCTAATCCGGTATGCAAGTAAAAAGTCCGTTTATATAGATCCTTGTGCTTGACCTATAAGTCAATACAAATAATGTTCACAGAATTAGTTTTCCTTTTGAATATCTATTATAACATAAAATATATTCCCTTATTCGCGATAAATTTAAAATTCTATAGTATAGAACATTACCCTGATGGGAGTTCTTTAGTCATATATTTTGCAATAGTTTTAAAGCACTTGTTAGCAATAAAGAACTCCTCGGACATGGAATAGGGAGAAATACGGATTCAATTTAGGGTCAGTCTAAGGCTGCACCTCCATTGGATCCGTATTTCTCCCGACCCGATGTCTTTCGACGGCGACCGACATTTGAAGAAAACCAAACATCAATATTATAATGTAGATTGGAAAGGAACTCGGGCTTCGCTTTCCAGTGTGGGCGCCTACTAATAGTGTTTGCTTTTCTTCTGATGTCGGCCGACATTGGATTGGGACAAATACGGATTCAATAAAGGTGCAGCCAAACTTAAGAGTAGGGATTCAAGGTTAACCGGAAAAGAGTTAAAACGTTACGTTTCAGTAGAAAGCGCACATTCAGAACTGACTTTAGTAATTACAATCAGTCCAGTCAAAAGAGTTCTAGAACCATTCTAGGACTTGATCAACAAATACATTTTATTGTCTGTGCAGCACAGAACAACTCGCGCTTCATATATGCGCAGAGAGGATATAATTCGACCTTAATGTGTAATCAAACTTGATAGTAATGTGTGTATACTTTTGACATTTATACTTACGTCCTTGCTAAGTTAATTGATATATCCAAGAGCAGTTCACCTACACTGGCAATGTCCTCTGGACGCCAGTCGCCTTTAGGGTGAGATACATCTGAAACATATAAACAAACAACATTAACTACAGGAAACAATAACGCATACAATGGAACAGAATTAATCCAAGAAAAAAGAAAAATGTTAATTACACTACGTTATGCGTGATTGGTCTTGGCGGAGGTCTTTGTAATTTTTTACTCTCAGGATAAAAATTCTTCTGGCGAGTGTCAAGTTAAGTAGGTATTGTATTTTTTACACACAATAATAATAGTATTAATATTATCAAAATTATCAGGAAATTGGACAAAATAAAATATGCAATCAATTCTGCGACGTTTCGGTTTTTTAATTAGAAGGTTTAATTAAAAAACCGAAACGTCGCAGAATTGATTGCATATTTTATTTTGTCCAATTTCCTGATAATTTTTAAACTATTAATAGTGTTCTCGAATTTCACGAAATAAATTGTTACATAAAAAGGCGTAAGCTGTTTTAGTATCATTTCACTACCAGCACAGAAAACTAATAATTAAAAACAAGCGATTTTTGATAAAATTCTAAATCTTTCAGAAAGTTTTTAAACTCAGTATACGTCTACAAAAAGACACAAACATCTGTAACTCTTTTAGTTTAGAGTTGCATCCATTTTAAGTTAAAATCGCAATAAAATCTTTGAATGTCCTTAATTCACTTCTAAACCAAAAGAAAAACAAAGTTTGCTTCAAGGGATGAACAACTAAACTATTGTTTTAAACTGTTGGTTATTGGGAACAGACTTTTTTTTAAATGAGTCGCATTTTTTAAATAAGGAAATTGACGTTGATTTCGGGGGTGTTTCAGGCTCACGAACCCTTCCCTGGCTGTAACTGCGTGAGAATATTGCGCAAGCACTGTTTGATCTTGTAATTCAACTATACAGGTACTATTTATAATATGAATAATTTAAAAATCGTACTCATATTAAGAATGTTTATCAGTGATCATAATAAACAATAGAAGAATGTAAGTTTCTCACAAATACGAGTTTAAATATGCATTCGTCCCACGATAATGTATAATGACTGACCGTTATTTATTGGTCATCGCGAAAATTTCACTGTCAAAAGATTGTGATGGCATTATAGTACGGCACCTAGCTGCAGAGAGAGTGAAAACAACTTTCAAAACATGTTTTAGGTAAATCACTTGAAAGAAGAGGAATCTTCATGGTGCTTAGATATAAGAGTAATAATATATGGGCACGTTATTATATTAAAGTACCGATAAATAAAGATAATAAAATAAATTGACACAAAACTATCACACGCGTATATTTAACTTGAAAGAAATATTGATGTAAACGGAACCTTGCCTCTTAAACGAGTGAATCGATTTGTATGCGGTTTTTTTTATATGAAAGCAGGTTTTCTAGCGGCGGTTCTTAGAAATGTTTTATCAAAATTGGTTCAGCCGTTTCAAGGTCATCAGCTCTTTTTGTGTCGGGAGTTTTTTTATCAAAGGATAATAATGTTTTCCTCTGAAATGTTTTTATGTAAGATACCAAAACTGTGACACAATCATATAGGGGATTCCAAGATCTATCAAAAACAATTAAAAAATTGAGGGGTGCCATTTAAGAAAAATATTGATGACGTCATAACTTCTCCAAGGTCATAAAAAACAATTGAGTAACATCAGAAGGTAGCTTTTTATACGTGTTTAAGTTTTTTTTTTACACATCTGGCAGTTTGGTTTTTATTCGAGTGATTCCAGATTTTTTGAACACACAGTGTATTATATGTATTATTTTACAAATATTCTGTTATCAACACTATCTTTAACACGTATTTGATTAGACTAGAAAGAACATTTTTTCGGGTTTTATAAAACTTTTGTTCAAAATCTTCTGAAGTAAGATTCTTAATATATTTATTTTAAGTTAAAAGCTTCTAAAAAATAATCAAAACCTATGCGGAGCAGCGATGCCGTGGAAACAATAAAGGTTTATGATGATTCGTTTTTTTATGTCCAAGCTTATTTGATGGCTAAGGTTATTCGGTCCTAGCACTAATACATATTTTTAATTTATCATTTCTTAATAATAAATATAAAATTCAACTGACACTTTTACCAAATCTCTGGATAGAAGCTGAGGACTGGGGCTTAGTAAATAATTTATGATGATTAAATTGGACTTAGCATATTGCTATATCAGACCTCTAAATATTATGAGAAAGATTCCGTACTGTGTCTACATTAAACAAATATACTTTGTAATACACTTCCGGTATTTTTCACTGTTAAGTAACATAGAGACGTTATTCAAGTCCAAAGTCGTTAATCCGAACATTACAATAATATAATGACAGTTAAAATTAATCTGAAATTCCAGTCTTGAACATATTATAGTAACAATTTTGTCTAACCTTTTCTCGCAGGTTCTATCTGTTTTTAGGGATACTGCTTGTCTCCTTTTCGTAAAAGCTCGCTGAAATATAGTTTATTCTATTCCTTAATGCATAATTAATACTGTTCTGAAATTCGACAAAAATCGATTTAATGGTTTTTGAGTTAACCCAGAACAAATAAGCTAACAAAACAGACCAAAAATCCGGAAAATGTCTGATTTGATCTAATTGAAATTTTGTTTAAAACAATTGTTATCAAAAACTTCTGTTGACATAGTTGTCATTTTATTTATTTGTGTTCTCAAGTCAAAGAGTTTTGAATTTCATGATCGAACGAATTTCATAAGATATTAATAAAAAATAATAGTAACCATTCCCTCCCCTTGAAACTCAATAGGTAATTTGTGACGTAAACATTTTTTACATAAAAAAACGTAAAATAACTTCCGCAGTTTTAGGTACAATATTTAAAATCAAATTCAATCTTTTATTATGTCAACACTCTATTATTATATGTGATAACTCCATTATACTTAAGTTCTTGCATAATTTGTGTAATTTATAGGTTGCACTTTTCTTCTTTTCACAAAGATTTTGCAATATTTGTGTATTATTTCATTTAAAAGAAGGCGTTTCCATTTAGTAAACAAAATCATCCATAAAATTAATATGTAAAAAAAATTTTTTTTATTAAAATTAATAATATAGATGTACCATTTGTTCCAGTTTCTTTTTTGTGACGTAATTTTTTATTTACGTAAAATAGCATTAATAATAATTATTATTAAATAGAGTAATATTTGTGTTCTATACCAATTTCTACTTGTTGTACTTTTATGCACTGAAGATATTTGTTTTAAGTAAATTACGGTACTCCGACGTCGATAGTTCACACAATCCGGCGTATTAACGATATTTTCTTATTATTGTCCCAGAATAACGGTGCCTCGCGAATTGCTAAGATTCTACTATGTTTCATTTGAGTTCCATTTTTCAATTATCGATTTAAAAAATCAATTTTTGTAAAGGATGCATGAATTGGATGCTGTAATTTTAACAAAAAAAAATTGTCCGAAAGTATAGTATGCAATTATATTATTTCGACAACTAATTAGCATATGAATACAAATTTGCGAACAAAAGATTTAAATATGCAGTGTTAACGTTAGATTAGACAAAGATAGAACGCAGATTAAGCATAATGCATGCAATAAAAAAGCAGTGTCAAACATAGTGTTACATAATTATTTTCTGTTATATTGTTGTACAGTAGAACCTGTAATATTTTTATTGGCAAATTTTGTACCACACCCTAGATCTGTAAATGTCGTCTAGTCGCTGACTGAACATTTGTGATTTATTACAGAGTTAGTTTAAAACTGGGTGATGCAAAACAGGGTTTCATTGTCATCAGATAAGTATTTAGTAAGTTTGATGAATTTTCATACTCTATTCCAGATCCCAAAAAGGGGCAGGTTTTTGCATTATGGAATTTACGTTTTTCTATCTCAGTGTATTTATTTTTTTACATGTACGGAACATGATGTTGGGTCTTTTTGAAACAACATTGTATTTAATTTTAATTAGCTACGTTTAAGAAAGAAAGAATTTTCAACCTTGTTGTAATCACACGTATTTAGACCACGCCTTGATTAAATCAACTTTTATTGTTTTATTTATTTTATTTTTGTTTTATATAATGATCAAATAGATCATATGATGCACCGTACAGAACTTTATTGATATACAATCCACTGTACAATTTCTTCAAATGTTTTATCTTCATACGTACGTCATACATCCAATGTATAACGGCAATGTTGTGCAAAAGACAAATGATTCAATGAGATTGCATAGCATAGATGTAGAGTATGTAATATACATAATAATATTCATCTACTACAGTCTACACACATACATTGTATACATTTATTCAAACAAGCTAGCGGCTCATTAAATCGCATTCAATAAGGTAATGAACTAGTTCTTTGCTTCTTTTAGTTCACGGTTTGTTATGAATAAAGGCGGTGCACAACCGACGTAGAATATTAATTCATTTTTCTTTCATACCTTGTCGAAAGTACGTGCTTTCGGCTTCGGTTTTAAGTGATTAAAAGGTGTGTAGAAAATTTCATAAAAATATCTAAAACTGATAAGACAATTATGGTAAAAAAGTTATATTTTTCATAAAACTTTAATACCCTGTAGCTCAAAAATCGATAGGTTTAGGACATATTTTGATATTAACTTTTCTTCTTAAAATTACTCAAGGATTCACACCCTTTGCTGAAGATGGGAGCTTAGCTCTCGAAATGTACATCCATTGAATAAATATGTTGTGGTAAAAAGTAACTATTCTTTTATTTTATTTTATTATTCCCTCATAATTATTATTAAAATTGTAATTATAATACGACGACATTCTAAGGTCATTATCAACTTATATTTTTCTGATATAAGTACTTCTAAATGCATTTTGCAATCCAGCCTTAGAATTGGATGTTTAAATTGTGTTTCTATAATAGTTTGATCAAAATATTTAACGAATAGGTGTGGCGATCTTTTATGCAATCGTGTCTACAATTTGCAATGAACTAGTTCAAAGAAGAGCTTCATCTAGATTCTAGTTCACTCAAACATTGCGCGTCCGACTCGTATTGAAATACAAATACAACTTATTAACAAAGTAACCTACAATTTTCATATCGTCATAATATTATTATTATAATGTAACATTAGTTTAATTTGCATCTGAAAATTTTATTACTTAATGAATTGTTCTAGATTTTAAACGTATTATATTAACTTTTACAGTTTATGTCTGTTGCACAGTTACAAATCATTGGTAATTTAACTTGAAATTATTATGCATTAACATTAAAACAAATGATATGTATAATTTGCATGTACATTTTGTTCTTGACTCCGAGTTTTATTAGTTAAAAAGATAAATATTTACAACAGGAGTTGTAAACATTTTTGATTACTATTTCAATTGGATAATTTAATATACAGAGTTCGACCGAAGCTTCAACTTGAGCTAGTTTCACCCAAAAAATAAACATTCGGGCAAATATTCGACTTGTTCCAAAACCAGTCTTATAAACCTAAATCTTCCTCAAGAATCTATCGAAAGGTAAAAATCCTTTCAGTATTTCTCGAGATTATCTGGTAGACACACAACAAGACATATACCGAGACTTCTATTTATATTGTAGTATAATATGACCCTTGGTCTTTTATCGACGAGACGATATATAAGACGGTATTACTAATTGCGAATCATTAAGTATCTTTGATTATTAAAAGTAGTTCAGGATAACGGGAAACATCGAAGTTAATAATTATTAACACTAATGGAAAGTGGTGTAATTACCAATTATACCTTTCTTTTATATCGGTGAATTATTTATCGATTACGTATAATGTACAATGCAGTCAAAAAATATACGTCAGGCATAATGTTTTATACATATGCGGTGGCATTAGCGATTGTGATGACAATGCTGAACTATTCTGCGTGTGTCACCATTTATAGACGTTCGCGCATACTCCAATATAAATATAATACAGTATAATTACTTTCACCGGAAAGAAGAATTCGTATAAGATGCGCGGTTACTGGACTATTGTCTGTCGTAACTGAATACAGTCGGACTCATGTATTTTCAACACTATCTGTTTGCAACTGATTTTACTCACGCATTTTCAAGTTTTCAGTCCACACTTCGCACGCAAAGTGTTTCCTCTTACGTTGCTCAGACAACGTTTAAATTAAATTAATAAAGGTTTTTTTCTGATTCATCTATGACTGTCACGAGGAGAGGATGAAGAAGAAGTTGAAAATACATGAGTCGATTAGTCCCGACAGGTTGAAAATATACTGCTCGTATATAAAATAGATGTAGTTTTTCTATTTTCAGCTTAATGTAACGGTTAGCGTGCTTGCCTTTGAGTCAAATTACCGTGATGTCGTTTAATTTAATTTGCTGTTATTAGACGTCAAATACTTAGTTGTCTACAATCTACATAATATGTATGGAAATCATTACAAAAAGTCTAAGATTCGCACGTAGATATTCTGTACTACAAATTCAAAATTTAAAGAGTGAGCCATGTATTTTACTTCACAATGCAATAATTTTAACATTCTGATCATTTTTGTGTTTCTTGTACTTTTATTAAAAATATATTATTATTAAGATATAATCATGAATCACCATCTAACAGTGTTATTTATATTTCTATCATATATATTTTATAACCATAATATTTCACCGAATAAATCATTATTATTAATTATATCAATAAAAATTGCTGAACAAAACTAGAAGGTCTATGTCTTGCCAACCGAATCAATTAACTACACAATACACGCGCATTTTTTATATAAGTTAGACCATTTTAAAACTAAGATTGGATCTTTTAACTACATAAAAATTAAATGTTACAAAAAGATTTGTCATAAATATGCAAATTACACTGTTATAAAACTCTTGTACATTTATAATAATTCGTAACAGCACACTTAACTAGCAACAATGCAGAAATTTTGTATATAAAGTTCGTGTATATTATTCTTTATTGTTATTTTACATCACATAAATTATTGATGACTTGCATAATTTCATCTTTCAAGTCTACTTCCTATCTCTTACCAAATAGTTGTATCGAGGAAACAAAAAAAATATATAATTTCTTTGGAATAAGAATTTTCTTTCAATGAAATCATATAGTAAAAACTCAATCAGTAAGGTTGATGAACGTATCACGAAAGATCTACTCTGCTAATATGCGAACCTAGGATTTTTTTATATTCTCACGACTAAGAAAAGATACTGAATACTAAAAAAGTAACCACAAACACCAAACACACTGTTGTGTCCGATGGTAATTTATGGCAATTTAATAATTAGATACTTTTAAGTGAAGCGTTTTATTTTAAGTGATCATTTTTAAAATAAAATAAAACACAATTCTGCTTTTAAGTTAAATTAAATAACATTCTAAATTAAATTAAATAATAAATAATTAAATAATAAATAAACTATAGTCAAGTGCGAGTCGAACTCTGAGAAAAGAGTTCCGTACTATTCCGTTTTCCGTGTCTACTACAAGACTTAAGATTTTCGTTTAGGTTTTCCTGTGCACTATGGGTGAGACCCGAAATTCTCTATTTTTTTTTCAAAATTTTAGGTTCAGTAGTTTTGGAGATAAATGGGGGAATGGTCAAATTTAGTCTATTTTCTTAAATAACTTTAAAACTGTTTGTTTTAAAATTATAAAAGAAATATATTTGAGACCCTTACTACAAGCCCTTTCATTTGATATGTCACAGGATACAGTTCGCAAAACTTTTTTTTTATTTCCTAATTTGCCCCCTAAAAGTGACTCCCATGTTTAAAATTCATTTATTTACGTTACACGTTCGGGTTTGGGTAACCGACATACATATGTGTACCAAATTTCAACTTAATCGGTCCCGTCGTTTCGGAGCAAATTGACTGTGACAGACGGACGGACAAACACGTGAGTGATTCTATAGGGGTTCCGTTTTTTCCTTTTGAGGTACGGAACTCAAAAAAGAACGACCCCACCTGACCTTTCCTTACCGCCGTAATGCTATCTGCTCTTACTATAAATATGCATTGATAGATATTGTGTCTGTATTATGCAACATAGTAAGCCAGGACCAGCGCAGTTAAATAATTGATTCCTTCAGTGAAACAAGTGACCTACAAGTAGATTGACGCTTCAATTTTGGAAATATAAATGCAGAATTTAGTGTTTTAAAATAGATTTTGAAAAAAACTTTTATCATAACTTTATAATTAGTATCCGGTTATAAAGTGATATAAATTTAAATTTGAATAACGAAATATTTGTGACAAAAATTGGTTTTCTATTTTGCATAATTAACGTATCAGCCATGTGATTATAGTGTAACCAAATAGGTGGTGAGTTTAGTTGATGTTACCTTATTTCAGTTGTTAGTTTATAAATACAATATTATTTGGTGTGTGGTTTTCAATAATTTTATAATTTTTACCGACTCCCAAAGGACATTAGTTAAATTCAAAATTCGTTTTATTACGTATTGAAGGTTAAAACTAGATATTAAAAATTTTAGTAATAAAATACATTTAAGTTCCATGGTACAACACGTTTGTTACAAAATTTATATAGGCGAGTTTGAGCGCAATCAATACAGGGTCGTCCAGTGTTGTATATTTATAATGCCTCGTTTATTTTTTTAAACTTTTTTCCAAAAAAAATTGTATTTTATTCTTTTACAGTACATGTATATTAATTAACCATTGGGTCAACTGCAAGAAATTTTTTATTTATTTTTTTATAGATGCTGTACGCTATAGACGCTCGACAACTAAAATCATTAGCGCTTTTATATAGTGCTACACCACTCGAGTACTGAGTTAAAAACATATTTTTAATATCATTTTTTTTTAATTTCAGATGCAAATGAAAAAGAGTCAAATTCTGATGCGGCGAGGTGTTCGATCGAGCTGTTGACGATTTTTAAGGTAGTAACAATTAATTATTTTTATTATTTTTGGGGACAATCGACGCATGCGTAGAATAAATATATGCTATAACGTTATCTTTTAAATAACTACTATGTATACTTTTCATAACGGTTTATTATTGTATTTATTTTTGCAAGAATGTTTTATAAAAAATAATTTCTAAGTTTCGGGAATATGTAATTTGAAAATAGAAAAAAAATCAGCTGTTCTTTTGTTCTGAATTTCTCTCAAAAATAAGATAGATAGATAGTAAATTTATTTACATGATATTTACAATTTTTATATTACAAGTTTGCTCAGTGTATAATTTTTATAATTTTCCCACTGATTATGTTTTTTAAGTAATTTTTAATTACAGGAATATTGGTTTACATTTATTTTAACATGACTGGAACAAATGGAAAAAAAACAACCCTAATTGTTCTCAAAAATAAACTAGGTAGCCGACAAGCATGATTTGGTTAATTTTTACATGCAAAACCATATTGTGATACCTTGCGAACCAATAGCAAATATATTTATTACTAGTCGTTACCCGTGTCATCGCACGCGTTATTAGAAATTTAATTTAATTTTTATTTATCCTTTTCTTTTAATATGCATTTTATTGAGATATAATAATTGTCAGAATTTTTCCACCCAACTTGGCAAGCCAGTGGTAGGGTGGGAACATAATTTTTTTTCGTTTTATAATAACTATAATAAAATATATAATAAAATAAATAGTTTAAAAGTTATGTAAGAAAATAGATGAACAGTTGACCATCCCCCCCCCTCTACCCCCGAAACTACTGCGCCGAAAACTTTGAAAAAAATAGTGAATGTCGGATCTCACCCATCTAAACGAGAACCCTAAGTCTTAAAGTACTCATGGAAAACGGAATAGTACGGAACCCTCTTCTCGCGAGTTCGACTCGCACTTGACCGGTTTTTTTTTATAAATGAACCAAAAACTTCTTTTTCAGGTTTAAATTTAACATTTCAACAAAATATTTGTGGGCGTTAAAGAGAATCAAAACCTAAAAAAATAACAGAACGTGAATTTTTCACATCAAAACAAATATCAAAAATTCTGAAAAGAAATGTTTTCTTAGATAAAACTATTATAATAATCGGAAACTTTAACACATATAAATTTCAATAATTCTATTCGCCCAGATTTCTTTTTCTTTTTTCTTTTGTATTCTTCTAGTTGGGAGAAAACTTTCTAGGCAAAATATACACGGAACGTTCAAAAATTTGCAGTAGGAGTTTATTTTTAGGTGTGTAAAGAAAAATATTCCATTTTTCACATTTATTGCGAAAACAGTCTCTCAAAACTATTATGTATAATTTTCATAAGTCGCAACGGTGACATTTTACATTGATAGCATCCATTTTTGAACATTGAAATCAAATTATCCCCAATTATTAATAACATACTTATGAAAACGGTAACCAAATTATAGATATGTCGTTTTTAAGGGTTGTATTAAGGGGGTTATTTTTTTTTTATTTTGTACGAAAAAAAACTTGAGTACATGTAATAAGGCCACAATACCTGTATAAGCAAATACATTGTATTGTCGGCAGAGTTTTGGCACTGCGACCCGAATTTTGATTATTATGACAGGTAATCGGATATGGTCTTTAATAAGCAGTCATCTTTATATTCTGGAATCTGGAATAATTAGGGGAAACCGTAACAGTCTCAACAATATCATCGTTTCTTGGCGAGAGGCTGTAGAAAAAGGTTCAAGCCACACCTGCCCCGCCGGGATTCGAACCGAGTACCTTTCGAATGTTCGGTCACCATTATAAGTCCCAAAAAGAATAAAAGATCTTAATCTTGAAGACAAGTTCCTCTTTATTTTCTGCACGATATCAACTAGATGTTTTTTGGCTACTTGAATCGTCTGCCTGGCGTGCACCATTGATAAATACACGTAATTTGTTAGTAAAATGAAATGGATAGTGATTTCGCAACGTAATCGATCATGCTGGAATTCCAAGTAAGACTACACTCACCGATTCGTTTTCGGGCCTCGAGGTAGGCTGCGTTGACAGCGTCATACGTGATACAGGTGTTGGGGCCGCTGTACGAACTGCGAACAAACAAACCATATAATAATATTATATGTAAGTCTTACCCAATTAAAAGTATACATCATCGTGTAGGTATAACATTTGATCTAGATTTTTAGTTTCTTTCATAATGACCTTCACCATTTATTGACGCACATAAGTGAAATCATATCTGTAGCCAAAACGCAAAACTGCGTATGTCAAATTTTAGATTATTTTTAGGGTTCCGTACATTATCATGAATAAAACGAAACCCTTTCAGGATCACTTGCCCGTCATACGTCAAAATCCCTTTTCTCAGAAACGGTAAAAAAGGTGCAAAGTTCTAAGTACTAGGGCCTACAACTCCATTGTTCTGTAAACAATTCAAGTTTCCGACCCATGCAATGAAAAGATACGACCTTTCAAAAATAACGTATTTTGAGACTTGCCGACTAATCTAGAATCTCGAAAGTCCACAAAAGAGGAAGATCTCACAGCGCAAGTGAAAAAAAGTCGAAAAATATATAATTCACAATTATTCCTTGTTTTTTATTACATTACAAACTTAATTTTTATTAAGTTTGTCAATTATCAACCTTGACAAAGTGATTGCCTATTTGTTATAAAGGTATACGGAACCCTCATGATGCGAATTTTACTTGCACTTTGACTTTTTTTCTCTAAATTTTCAGTTTTTTAACTCTTACGTGAAAAAATTTCATCCTTTCATGCACACTGCATTTTAAAACATCTTGTAGAACCACCGTTCGGCAAACAGTGATTCTGCAAATCAGAAACATGTTATTCTGCATCTGTAATCGAAGTTCCCAAATTGCATATGCAGATTTATATACAGCCAATCAAAGTCACTATCTGTTTCATAAGGTGTTTTAAAATATAGTTTTTTGAAATGCTTTAATATAGTGTAGAACGCATGCATTTTCACTCTGTCGGGACTAATTGACCCATGTATTTTCAACTTCTCCTTCTTCCTCACTCCGACTGTAATATAACATTGATTTTTTAGGATATTTCACAAAGTAAAATCATATCTAAAAGTATAGGAAAAATAATTAAAAATTTACATACGAGACTTTGTCTTTTAACCATAGATATAATGTAGATATGTTAGATGGACACATTAAACATTAGATTACGCAAACTGTACTATCCAATCAAATTATAGGTGTGTTTAGATGTACATTTAGATCTAATTGTTTGGTAACTATCAATGAATTGATTTGATTTGACGTGACATTAAAAAACTACGTATCTTTAGATCTGATTATTCAACTAGCTAACAAAGGACAGGAATAAAAAGGACCCGGATATTATCTACGATTAAGGACGTGCATTCTCTAAAAATAAAATTTAAAAACGTGCAATAATTATATTAAATTAAATGATCATATGTTAGTATTAACAGTGGCGTAGCAGTATGAAGTTAACTGACTCTAGTTTTCTCAACAACCAATTAATATTCCTTTGTGATATTATTTTATTAAATTTTAGGTCGCGCAGTTTTTAACATATTATCGAAAATGATCTTCCCCCCTTTATATCCGAACTTTGTACGTGAAAAAATTTGAAAATATTGACATGATTTCGATAATATAATTCATTGCGTTCTTAGACGCCTATAATAATTATTGATTAGTTTAAAATAATAATATAGTATAAGCTGCATAATGAAATAATAAAATGTGGGTGGGCTGACATTTTATAAAATGCATTTTTGTTCATAAATATCGAGATATCTTTTCATCTGAACTTTGCCCTGATATAAATTCTGCACACACCATAAATTTTCAGGTTTTTTACCAAAGTTTTAAGTAAAAAAAATATTTCAAATTAAATTAAAATTTGTAGGATATTAAACTTCGAAAACATTTCAAAAAAACCGTCATTAAAAGAGCAACGGAATTTCCATAATAACACATTTTTTAATGAAACTTTTAATGTGAAAGTAATATTTTCCATTTTTGATTTACGAGACAGAATAAACTGTTCACATAAGGTTTTCCTAATAGCACAAATCAAACATGCAGCATAATAAATTATCGAGACTATTGATAATATAATCAATTAAAAATACCGTTTTAGGAGTAAATAAATTCTTTCAGTACTTACGGTGTCCCTCGAAGCAGATTGATGTTATAATCAAAGGCACTGCTACGTCCAGGGCCGGACAATACTAGGGCGCATTCACCGGCTCCTTCGCCGACTGGTATTAACGGCGTGTATTGAAGACTGTTACATGTGTTCAGCACCAGGAACGTACTACATATCCACAGCAGAGCCGAAGGCCCTGCCCTGTAACAAAACACAATCAATATGTATCAGAATTTCAATTTCATTACCATACGTCCACTTATGATTAATTCCTAATCGAGAAAATAATTGGTCTCTAACTAACCTAAAACAAAACTGATTCCTAACTGACCAAGAAAACTATTAGATTCTAGCAGACCTAGAATTAATATTACCTGACCAAAAAAAATGGTCTTTTTTTTGAGAAAAAAATTGTTTCTAACAGAAAACATGTTTTATCTCTTTTCGATACTTTGATTGCAGACATGTTTTATTATAAATTAAGTAACGAATTGAATCCCTTTAATTAAATTACGTATTATATATACATCACATTATTAATTATTATTAGTGGGTTTTGTTCAAAATCCGTCTCCAGCGAAATGACATTTTCAAAGTAAGATTTTCATATTTTTAGACAGCAGTTAGATTAACTTAAAAATACAAAAAAAAATGGGAAAAAGAAGTAAGTACATGGAAGACTCGTAATGTTTTACGTATATCAATTTTAAAAATTTTAGCCTACTTCACACGTCTTACTGGTTGCCATCTTTCTAGCAACAAATTACGAAATGCGCGTTATTCCATCGTAACTTCTAATAAAAACGATCATTTTCCAACATTTAATTCATAACAAGACATTAATCGCGATTGAATGTAACTTGTTTGGAGTCAAATGATGGTTTTTGCGATGAAGAAACACTTCTTTGATAGCGAAAGTAAAGAATTTCCGAAGCCTTGTATGACAAGTGTACATAATCTTTAAGAGACACCTGCGGGTAACATTTATTATTTATTATTTACGACATTGCAAGAACTTTTAGTATATTAGTAAGTTGTAAAAAGTGGAATATGCAACTCTGATACTCCGCTGATCTCTAACTGACGGATAGCGAATTGCGATCATTGTGTCAAACAAACCTGTGCATAATTGGATGGTTGACTTTTTCAGCAGACTGCTTAATTGTATATTTTTCAAACAGTATACCCACCAGTAAGAACACGTTTTAAATATACCGAGGGTAAGGCGCAAACGAGAGTGTTTGCAAAATTGTTTTCTGCCTGAATTATTTTCATCAGTTCTGATACAATCTGGTAAAACGACATATGTGTTGGATGACGTAGTAAATGGCTATAGCTTTTGATAAAACTGCCTAAGCGATAAATTCCTGAATGACAGTTTTGCACCAAAAGGATCTAACCATGAAGCTTCCATAATATTATTATGGGTAATAAACATAATAATATTAAACAAGCAATTATCGAATATAGGAGGACCGTAAGACATTTTTTCTCCTGTAAAAATTACAAAATGTCTTTCTAGACATTAATCATCGATATGCTTAGTGCTCTCAGCTTATTAATCGAATTAGATTTTAAATTCAAAGTAACTCAAACCCGTGCCCACATGTACCTACGGTATCTAAGAGATTTCAGGCGGTTTGTATAAGAACTGGTCGTCTATCCACTATCATTTATTTAGAGATCGGTGTGTTAGTATAAGTATGCAAAGAATCATGCTCTACAATTCGGTTATGTAACACAGTGCACACGAGTTTCTTACTGCAATCGATTTTTCAACCATTACATATCTGTTTTAAATCTGATGCATTGATAAGACATGTAAATATCAAGGATGTGTTAATATTTCACAATTCGTAAAAAGTATTAAAAGTTCAATATGCACACCGGAACGCGTTTAGTGAATAAAGCATGTCACTCTAGTTTTTGCCTTCACATAACTGGGTACTGTTGTCGAGCGTCTATAATCTGCAGTATATATCTTTAAACTGATCAAAATACCCTATATTATAAATTTGGATATACAAAATGATAATGGGCTAAGTTTTCTCGAGTGATATTGGTGCAGACAAAAATTATTATCAGGCAAAATGAAAATTGCAGAAGCTCACAATAGATGTGGAATTACAGAAAAAGATTTCGTTACAATTTTATATATTATTAGCTTTTTACTGCGGCGCTCCATAAGAAAATTAATTATATTATACACATAAGCAGACGCTAGAGACTCTTTGCATGTAGCATTTCATTCGAATCGATTGCACATTCGTAAGCATTTGAACCATAGTGACGTCATCACGTTATTTTAACCAGTCCCGTTATAGTAAGTTGTAAGCATATTTTAACCGTACTGACGTCATCATGGTATGTGTATTTTAACCGTAGTGACATCACTTTAGCAGACGTTATTGAATCAGTCAGGACATTTCTTTATACATAATATAGATCAAAAGGGATTTAGGAGTTATAATATTTTTGCAAAAATAATGTGGAGTAATTAAACATGTGTTCTGAAATCAGCATAATATAATATTTTTATCAATACTGTATGAAATGAAGAAACTGCATCCAATAAACCAGTTTGTGGTAAAATGTATTCTATAAATAATGCAGTATTATTATACGTAATTTTTGTGTCACCCATATTAAGTTGTCAATACATTTTTTCTCTTCACAATGAAATTATAAAACATTCAACGACAGCTTGTAATTATGAAAAACATTTACAAACTTTTCATGGTATTTACAATCTAAAAAATTATAAACATTTCACAATTTAAGACACTTCCAGGCTTTTCTTACAAAATAAATACCATTTTATTTTACAATTTTACATACATAATAAAAAAAACATATATTACTGGCAAAGTAAATTTAATTGTCCAAAAACAAACAAGTATTTCACCCTGAGCTGAGGAGCCCTATATATACGTGTACCAAATTTCATGACATTCGGATGAGGCGTTTAAGAGTTCTCCTCCCTTAACAATTTTATTAACTACTAGCTGTGCCCGCGACATCGCTCGCTCTCGATTCGTATGTAACGGTATTCTGCTGCTTCCTGATGACTTAATATAATGATTTGTACATTTCTGTTTAATTTAAACTTTAAGCTAATGATTAATAATTATTCTATGGAAATTGGTGCAGTAGTTCTCGGTTTATCAGCAAAAATGCAGGCTAACTTGCAGGCTATTTTTTCGAAATTATATTTCTATTTTACGTTAATGTTTGTAACCGGTGTAAATATTCGAAAAAATATAAATGAAAGAACCTCGTGAATATTATAAAATCGGAGAGTTTTCCTTTAAAGACTTACTGTTATAATAATTATATAGTATAGATTAGTATTGATTTTGACTGTATGAAAATGACTAACGGTCTGTCGAACGGATGACAACAAAAAACATGTTAACGAGACGACACTGATCTCTTTGTAGTTACAGAAAGGTGTATATGGGTGCAAAGTAAACGGCAAATCTCAACAAGACAACAATATTCTTTTAAAAAGGATATCCCATTTCCTAAATTATGTAAATTTGTTTCATCATAATATTTAATACAGATTAAATTATTAAGTATGCATTGTTTAAATTTCCTTAAATAGACCATGCATTTAACACTAGTAACTAGATTCGGACAGATCATTGTGAAAGCGTTTGTTAAGACATTTTTTGCAACTGAATTAAGCAGGAACGATGTTTTTAACATCAAAACATATCCAGTGAAAGTCAAAATAATGACGAAAATTTTAAACCGTATTATACAATTAAAGTTGTTACATTGCATACAGTGGGGAACGAAAATGCGATCTTACAGCTTTTAAAAATAAATACGTAAAGTTCAATGTACATAACAGTATTGCAGTAAAGCTTCACAAAGCTGGACACATAATATGTGAAAAAGAGAATAAAAAAAATTTAAAATGCATTTTTTTACAAACTCGTATATTCCTCGAACAACGACAATGCCCGGTATGAAATTAGTCAAAAAAGTAAAAAATAATAAACCCTGCAGGGAGCTGGAAATCATCAAAATTTAAAATTCATAGTCCACATTAAGTACCTGACCCTGTATATGTAAATTAACAGTCACTGATGTATATTTTGACATTGTGTGAACTTTGACCTCATCGATTATGGACGCCCAATAAAAATTATAATAACTTTCACTGGATTTGTCTTGAGGTTAAAATATACTTTTCCTGCTAAATGGCGCAACATTTTATTTAAATAAAATACCGAAATATGCAACTGTTCTGATTACGATGACCACTGCGTACTTGCTTATTCAAAGTTCATAAGTGGATCACATCTGTGGTCTCAATGAAAAGTGGGATATGTCACTTTTTCCTTAAAATATACTAATTATTAATCTAGTTGCAAAATTCTTTGTAGAAATAAAAATGTTTAGGCAAATTTTAATTAGCTGCATGGATATTGGATACGCTTCAACGCTCGCAAAATATGCCAGCATCTCTCTAACAATATTTTCACTCTCGAACATATTAGTTGCAGAATGAGGGTTTGGTGAGTCATCATGGGTTTACAGACGACGAACACTTTTAGGGGGGAGGGGATAAAGGACTAAAAAGTCGTTCCGTCGCCAATTCTTGCACATTTCCGACGAATAATATCTACGTCTGTCAAGTTATACAAATGGGCGGAAGGCTTTTTAAGGTTGGAGGGTTCTAAGCTGCTTTTGTACTGTTAAAGCGTGTGTTGACAATACAAAACTCTTCGGTCAATCTTCACGTTTGTTGGTCAAATTATTGAACTGTTAAAAGTTGGTTCTAGAAGTTTAAAACTGCTAAAACTTAATTCAAACAGTTCAAAGAGTCCCAAAAATTTTAACAACAAACACGCAGTTTTACTTAGTATTTGAATAAATTAATATTGAACAATATTTCAGAAGTTAATTTGAACTGTGACTTCATTCACGTGTGGTTCGCGCGGTAATACCTATGACGTATAGTATGTATATAGCAAGTGAAAGCTTTTCTCATAATGTCTACACAATATCGTCTACGGAACATCATTGCGTGCGCCGTAGACACGGGCTCACTGACAGCGACCGTTAAACTCCCATCGGATTAATGTCACCTTGGGCGGTCCGACATACAGTTAACACAGAAAAGTTGTGAAATATAGAGTAGATAACACGTTTTCTGTCTACTTTTTTTTTTTTGGTCTTTTATGTAACTGTATGACGGATTTATGTCTAGCTTTTAAAATTTAACTTCGGGATGATGCCGGTGCTGTTGCCATAGTTTTATGAATCGGTATCGTAGAAGACACTCATTAAAATATAAAATATTAATGTTGCTTAATATATATTTCATTACAATACTGATAGTATTATGTAATTAATAATTTTTAATTTTGTAAATAAATGTATCAGAACAGTTTGAATTTTCTCAGGCGGGTACTTGTCGATCAAATTACACATTTCATGGTCTACTAAACATTGACAATTCGCATTTGATAAAATACTATACCACATTATTACATAATAATAAGATTGACATCAAATTACTTAAATTCGTTCACAATACGTTTATTTCGATTGAGGTTTAGTAATACAGCAATACAGTGAAATTTTTGTGTCCAGATTAAAATGCGTATGTATAACTTTTACTTGTATATTCACGAATAAATGTGCAGTGCAGTGCGTTGTAGTTGAGTGTAGTTTCTGTACAACTAACAATTACCATATCACATTAATCTTGATTATACCTGTATCTCAAAGTTTAAAAAATATGCAAGAAACCAATTAATGATAAGTTGATTATAATAGGAACATTTATTGATTCCTATATAAGGTGTAAAAAAAGGTTTTTCTTGCTTCGAGGTCTTTGAACTTCACAATAAATTGAAGGAAAACTGTCGTGTGTTAATTTATTAGCTTGTATTGTTCAACAACCAAAACTTATCGGGACCTAATATCAATTGATGTATAATTATTATTATTATTTATTAATAATAAAACCTTATCGAACCGGAGAATTTTTTAATTGACGATTCATAATTTAAAATACTGTGTTTATAAATTTGAGAGTCAATGACTGAGATTGTAGGTTATAGACGACCGACATCGACTATAATCTATAATCTCCATCTACAAATTTGAATGATCTGAATACGTGTTGGAAAAACTGCATAATGAAATTGTAAAGATGAAATTTCCCAATAAACGGTCATTAACGTGGCTGTACTTAATAAAAACATTTAAATATTATAAACCACAATAATTTACATGGTCAACGATGCATGGAAAAGTACAAAAAATAATATAGTTTATGTAAACAAAAACTTCTTCACTTACTGCTTCGTTAAATTTCCAAAACAATAAAACTATAATGCTTACATATTTCTTAATTTTCTTCATATAAAGGAAGATTTTACTGTTTGTTTTATTATTAAAATTATTTTTACGACTTTTTCGTTGAATTGTCGTAGTTACTAGTTTACACACTTAAACTATCTGAAACATTAATGGACTGGGTAAGAGTTTTTAGAAACAAGACAAGATTTTCGATTTTTAATTTATTTTTTACGCTTTTCATGCACGTAAGCCGCTTAAGAGTCTGATGGCCAATCAGAAGCAGGCAAATCAAATATCACGATTGCATAACAAGGTTATACTGTAGCTGAGGCAACACATTTCGGATAACTGACAGATATTATGTAAATAATTTAAATACAGGTGAAATAGTTCATTCTCGGATGTTGATGAGGGCGGCGCCCCCGCTGTCAAACAACACACAGCACATCGGGTGTTCTTTATTGTATTTAGATTATTTCACTGCAACTTGCATGGTAATTTAATTTCATACAGATACACCCATTCGCATCAGTAATCTTTAAATTCAGTAATGGTTATTAAAATATACTACATGTTTGTTTATCCACGGTAATATTAGAAACTGCTCAACCGATTTGAAAAATAATTTCACTGCTTACAATCCTGCTTTCTCTCATGTGATATATGATGTCTATATTGTTAAAAAAAACGGATGAGCAATGAGCAAAATTTTAGAGCACGTCAGGAATCTGAAGTAAATTGATACAGTAAAGCGATACGCATAGATATTATTCATAATTATTTTGCTGCCAACCGAAGGAACCGAAAGAGAATTTGATATCATATCGATCAAACAATATGTTAGACACTAAGACCTCGATTGTTGTGCATCTGTAATTTACAATTCGTTGTTAATTCAACAGTTTTAAGTAGAATAATTATTTATTCGGTGGTCACGCCTTAGAAACAATCTCTGCTGATTTGCACGCTAGTTCCGTTGCCTCATAATATGGCAACTGCAGGCTTCTGACAGATAGACAAAAAACGCGGGAAACTAATATCGCATACTATTGCTAATGCAGATATATTAACGTCATCGATAGATGATTGATTAGGCAAAATCCGCAACCCAAAATGTCGAATTTATAATTCCACTTACACTAATCTTGAGCTCTGTTCACCTTTGGTCTAATCTTGAATTAATTTAACGAATTTTGTTATTCAATATATTTTTGTATTAAAAAGTTAATTTTGACCAAATATGTAACGAAGAATTCTTTTCATCAAAAATTTTAAGTCTATTGTTTTGTGCTGATCACGTTTCCAGTTCCACCACAGTGTACAATAGTAAAGCTATTTAAATTTTCCATGTATATTAACGAATACCACTATTAAATCGAGATACCCATTTTTCGTCTGTCAGTCTGCGTCATTGAAAAAGTAATGAACCGATTTTGATGGAATTTTCAGTCGGACGAAAATAAATCGAGAATAGAACGACGCACGTAGCGAGTTAAAAATAGAAACATACGCAATAAACTATGCACGTTTCTTAACGCCAAGGATAACCGTTGTAGATATTTTTTGTGTGACGGGCAACTACGAGTATTTTTTATTTGGTAGTGAAAATTATATTAGACTAAAATATAAAGGAGCAGCGCTAAAGGCGTTGATTCTATCTTTCCTAATTCCCCCTTTCTGTCAAATAGAAAGTAGAAATGTTATTTTAGAATAAACAGTAAATTTTTTTTCCGCAATAATGAAGCTATAAATTTTCCTGTCTCGACATCATCAATAGAATGTATATTAATTAGATGTCAAATGACATATTATCACGATTTATTGCGCATAAACAAATGATAATCACGCTTATAGACAAAGGCAAGCTCATGTTATCGTTCTATAGACTTTTAATAAAGCTTGCTTACAAATTTTACGTGTTTCATATAACCAACTAAGACTGAGTATTACCAATATGTATGTGAAAGCAAGGATATCACCGATAAGCAATTTAAACTAGACCAGTTTAAAAGCGATTCGTTACAGCAATTTATTTGAGCCCTACCTCAAAGTATTACAGATGCTCCTTACATTCTTTTTAATTTAAAAAAATAAGAGTTATTAATCTTTAACACATGCAATAATTATTAGGTACAACAGACAGAAATAGGAAAAGTGTACACTGTACTTGCTACGTAATTTATAATTTGTAACTAGCCAGTTTGTTATCACAGCAATAAATCAAAGAAATAAGTAACTGAAGCTAATATTTTAAAAATCAAACCGTATTCTAGTAGGTGCCACTACTATGCGGGGAATTTTCTTTTTTTGAAAATTTCAGTATCCAAAAGTGATAAAGGGGCAGTTGGGATTTGCGATATAAGAAAGATTATAATACGACGACAGTCGAAGTTCTTCGTGTGAATAGAATTGATTTAACTTATATCCAATTTAAGAGTTATAAAAATTGCCAAACACTGTGGAAAACTAAATAAATATAGAACGTTTTCTATATAGTATTTAAATTACGCAAATAGAAGAAGCTCAGATTGATTCATGTAATGCTATATTCTATAATAATAGAGACTATTTTATTGGGTCACCCAGTGTAGAAATACATGACCTAAAATATTAATATTAATTTGATGATCTATATAATATGTGACAAGTGTACTCTAAAATTGCGTCAATAACTTTAATTGCAATGTTTAAGAAGCATAACATTTATTTACCAAATTTTTGCAATTATAATAATTAAGCCAAACCTTGAATTCTCTAGTTTATTACAAGAACTTCCGCTGTTAATTTCGCAAGATTATGCGTTCTTTAATGTCATTCTTGTAATCGCTGGTTGTAAAACTTGTTAATCATGTGACAAATATTTTTGTATTCTCTTACACCATTTTTTTAATTGAACATAGTTTTAATATTAACTTAATAATATTATTATCAACCAAACATAGCTACATTTTTTATTCTTGAATAGTTTTTACAACTTTGCCTGTCCCGGATTCACCCGGATGCAAATCGGATTAAATCCTTGAATATATAAATAAACAATTATTTATTTATACAATAATATACCAGTTTTTTAATTGGAATCGACTACACCCAGGCGAGGCCGGCTGACGTAGCATAATGAAATAGCCTATAACGTTATTCAGGATGTTGAAGACAAATAATCACACAACGTTTCACTTATTTTATAACTCAGTAAGTCGATTTAAATAGCCCGCCAAAAATGTCACCCATCAAAATATATCAATATGGCGCCGCAACAATAACCGACCGTAATTCTTGTTCAGGTAACGGTTTCCTTTTAAAAGTTCTGTAATTTATCTTACAATGTTTTTTTTATTTTGGTATAGTACTTATTGTGTTATTTGTTAACGTGTGGCTTAATTTGTACAAGAATAATTTAGATTGTCTCATGCAATACGTAACATACATATTTAAAAACCAGCTAGGTACGTTATATGTTTTGAACAAATGGGTGTAATCGTCCACTTCACTTTAATACATAATATATTTTTATTGCATCTGCAAAGTGCTGCCGACAAAACGATTACCGATTGCGTTATCACTCTCATTTTGCGCACAAAACCAGCTCTACTTCATAACAGCGATGTATAGTCGCTCTTCAGTTGGAAATAGGGTCGGCACGTGCAATGTACTAAAATACGCGAATAACATGTTACAGGATATTGGTTCTTAATCATTTTTAAAATGAAATTTCTTCAGACACAGTAGCACCAATGACCCCGCTTGTCGAGCGTTTTTCGTGCTCTCATACTCTCTTTGTTTTGATCGAATAATGTAATGAAAAAATGTGACAAAAGTAGTGTTGTATATTGGTGAGCGATTGAGTAAGAGAGTTTTAATTCTATCCATATTATATTAAGTACAGACTACATATCCTGTTTTTTAAAATACATTTAAAGAATCAATATATCATGTAACATTTATCAATTATGGCTCGTTAATTAATATGATAATACATATTAAAAGTATTTTGTAAAAATGAATTCTCTGACACCATTTGAAAATAACTATTTTTTATTAGTTTTCACTTTTCAGAATGAAATAGTGCAACATCAACCAAAAGTCAAAAATTTACTATTTAAGAAAAGCAACTTGAGAAATTTTTTATAAATTTTTTTCACACGCAAATCATTTTTCACAAATATGTTCCGAAAAATTGCTACCATTCGAAAGAAATACGATCGGAAGGTTCGAAAACTGAACGAATTAACTTTAAAATAATGGTTAAGGGGTGTTCGCACTATACTACGGTTAGTTTCTGATAATTTTATTAAAAAAATAAAAATGTCTTCATAGATAAACAATAAGCCGTACAGAAGAAAAGTTTCGGGGGGCTCGTCTCTACGAAACTATTAAGATCAATCCAAAAACATGTCTTACTTAGTTTATATACACAGAATTTAAAGCGCAAAAAACTATACATGTGTGAGACACTCAAACCTAATACACCGCTTTCAAAATATTTTGCGACTACTCTTAGTCTCTTGGACTGAAATTCTAGCCACGGTTTTGAAAGCGAACCAAATTAAATCGCACATAACATTTCTAGAAAAAAACGATAGGCCATTAATATTTACATTTCGTATAGCGACAACAAGTTGTCAGCCTGAACTAAGGTTACCTACTCTTAAATTAACTGACAACTTTATAGAATATAGATCGCTGCTTGCGTGGGTACTTAACATAAAGCACCAGTATCACAAACACGAAACACGTAGCTTAAGACATGCTACATGTTATTCTAGTTGTTTTTGTAATAAATAAACAATAAATTAAATTAAATGTAGATCGAAATTGCATTTTGTTTATTCGTGTTCGGTACCGAACTATTTACGACATCAACAGATATTTCTATACTTGCAATCTACATGTTTTGTTGCTTTTTTTTCAAAGCAAAAAATAATTATCTTTTCTTCATACCCGGTCGAAAGTATGTACTTTCGGCTTCGACTTTAAAGCAGAAAGCCTAACATTTATGCCCTGCTGGAATTACTCACACACCATGTATAACAGGGGGCCGAAACAATTTTCTGGTGCACACTCATAAGAAAGTACGTACTTTCGGCGGGGTTTAAAGAAAAATAGTATACACCGCACGGGCAGAAAGTTGAAATTCATGCACTGCGTGACACATGATGCCTTCGGCTTCGCTTCGGACATGCAATATACTATTTGTTTGTTATCCACTTTCTCATTTGTTTTTTTAGCAAAATTCTACATATAAATTGCACCAATTTATTATGTTTGCAATTTTCTTAAGAACTATTGTGTTATTTGAACCTAACACTAATTCATATTATTTAATAATAAATTGAAGATCCCATTGATACTTTTGCCGATTAACCTGGATCTAGAGGCTTGTAGTAGATGAGCCATTGAAACGTCGTTAAACAACGGACTTGCTACACGTTCGTCTATTTTCACGTTCTGTCTGCAGAAAATATTTGATCATGTGTTTTATGTTCATAAAATTCATTTTAATTTGTTTCACAGCACAAATAGAAACGTATTTTATTAGTTTTATTAATACATTTCAAATGAAATTAAAACAAATTATATATCTATCCAAAAATTCTAATTTATAGATGATATCTCGTCATATAAATAGATAATCGCTCTCAAAACAAACGGATAACAATTCGTAACGTAAAAGGTGTTAAAATGGGTTAAAATAATTGGTTTCTTTATGCACGAAAATATTATTAAATTTATTTCTTTTCGGCGTACCTACATAGACATTATTTTATATTATATAGAAAATATTTCGATTTATATAATATGCAAAAATAAATCCATTAAAATAATTATAACAGGTGTAAAAAAATAGCTGATTAATGTTGGTTTATCTAACAGTACTATTAAACAGATATGAACAAACGTTTGAAAAATGTTGTTGATAAAATAATTGATAAGTAAACAACATTAATAATAATTTTTCGAAACACTAGTTCGGAATCAGGTAAGATAGTCAAGATAGTTGTTGCCAATCGATAATCTATCGGCTTGTTTGATTTTTTAAAAACTAGAATAATTTTAAGGCATATCAAATACATGTTTACTTAAATTAGTAGGTTGATATTGCACTTGTTTAGTGTTGTATAGCATATATGATAATAACTATTATTATGTGGTTAGTTGCAAAAGTGATACATGTATATTGTATGTATCTGCAATTAATATAATTTTGAAAAAAATGACAGACACAAAAATCTCTAACACTCATTCATAATGGAGAATGGAAGTGTATTGAAAGTCGTCGTACCCTGTGCAAAAAAATATTTTATGTAAAATTTAATAAATTTCCTCAATTTTTAATAAATATGCGCAACTACTAATTTGCAAACCTACGCAGGAAGTTTGAACGGCATGCAGATATTTATAAGGTTGTTTATAAAAGAAAAAATCTGACTTGAAGATATTGAAATGTTTTTGTTTTTTTGATTACCCTTTTATAGATTATATTTTTAAAATGTGCCAAAACAATAACTGTGTTCTCCCCTTCTCACCGAAAGTATTTTTGGAAAAATTGGATATATAAATAAGCACATTGTAGCGACAATTTGCTGATTTTTCTTTTTTTGTGATGTAACAATGTCAAAATTATTTTTCTTAGCTGAGGAAAAAACTTTATATTATTGTAAAAACAGTCTGATAACAACAATATGAAGTATCTTTTTTGCAAACACCCTATAAAATCGCTGTTTTTCATGTATAACAGGCTAACAATAGCAACATGACCCATTTTTCACTAGTACGTAAATAGTAAATCATAATCTAACCCTATGAAAATTCAACAGAGCCTACAATTGTAAGTTAACTTTCTTAAAACTTAACATTCAACAATTTCGAAAATTATTATTATTATGGAGTCGTGCAAAAAGGTGGTTATATATCTCGTACGTGATGATATTATTGCTCATAATGTCATACTTCGCACATAAAAACTGCATTTTTGTTCCAAAAGATGTGTAATTCAACGCGCAAGCATTCACAATATTCAAATATTAAAATTTTCTATTGCAGTATAATTGCAATATTAGCATGCCTTCGATAATTAAATAACTTTTCTTTAATATTTAAACTGTAAATGTCAACGGTAAATTAATGCTCATAAGTAAAATCGTTTCCGTGCCAAATTTCACAATATTGTAAAAACCTGCTATTAATTCAGGACAATCAAGTATTTTCGTATGCAGTGCGGTACGCACTGACTGATTACTCTCGAACATGTAACATATTAATAATAGCGATTTTATTGCTGGTTTTATTCAATAAGAAAAAACTATTATATTTCACAACGAATTGTATATCCAAGCGGCCACAACAAACAGGATTGACAGGTGCATTTATATTGCCAATATCTAATCATATCTAATAAACACATCTGTAAAACTAATTGCCAACTTAATAACATTTATATTATCACTGAAGATCAAATAATTGTGTCTATAACCCCTTATAAATGTTTTTGACACGAACTGCTGTTGCATACTAAAAATTACTGATTAGCAGATTTCGATATTTGGATTGATATTTGGATTTCCATGATCAGGAGATGACGAAAACTAATCATCTTGTGATGATATTAACGTTGCTAGCGATACGTATGTCGACAAAAAAATGTCGAGTGTTTAATATTTCTTGGTTATTTTTTAATACACGATGTTTTCACGCCAAAGATTTTATTATTATTTAAGCAGTTCATTGTTAAATCACGACTTGTCGGGTCGGTTTTATGTCAACTGAAATTTAATTTTTCAAAGGACGGTACTGAAACGAAGAGGTTATTGAATACTAAGAGAAACATAACTTGCCGATAATGTTTTGCAACGATACGAGTAATAATGTCTACCAAAGTCATGAAGATTTTGCCCATATAGGTTCATTTTTGTTAAAGTCGGTTTTGACCGAAATGTTATCTTAACCCAAGTATATCCGGCGAAAAAGTACCTTATATTTTTGTTTAGATAAGTGATAGTTTACATAAGTTTTATCAAAATCGGACCAATCGTTTTCGAATGGTGTTGGTACAAACAGACAGATAGCCAAGTATAGCACTAATGTTTCAGTATGTAGGAAAGCATGTCTAATGTCTATTGCACAAAATAATTTAGCAAGCATGATCCAGATGGCTCATGTATTAATTTAATCTTTTAGTTCCAAAACAATATGCAAATAAACTAATTATACTAATCATAATAATGTTTTATTATTAATAAATTTGCCTACAATATTATACCATATACACTATTGGCGTTGGTCGAATGGTGGGACCTATAAGGGTAAGATTATAAGGCCATTAACTCTTTTGAAAATATTTATATATTATTATATATTGTATTTGAAACAGGTGCAACCATGTAATTTTAAGCGTTGTTGTATTTAAGGCTTGAATTTCTGAATTGTTTCAAAATTTAAATGTTACCATTTAAAATTTATTAAATTTTTAAAAAATCGACCAGACAAGCTTCTTAAAAGAAAAATAGATTGTAGATTATAGACGCTCATCAGCAGAGGTCAAGAGTATCACTTACTATATAATTAAGAACGGTTATTAGGTTGGTCAAATACCCCTCGAGTATTTGAATTAAAAAAAAGTAATCATTTTGTGCAGAAACTAAGTTCAGAATGCATATATTAGTAAATACACTATTTTGTCGACAAGGTTCTGCACTTCGACCGAGTTTTTTTTTAATTCATTAGATTTGTTCTAATCTCTAATTGCAAAATCGAAAACAAAATTGAGCAAAATCTTTCAAAATAGTGGCAATTTAGCAAGGCTGTTTTTATATAATCAACTGAATTTTAAATATTAAAAATATTACAGTTTAATCTGTCAAAATTGAGATCATTTATCAAGGCTGTGTTTTATGCATATAATTAACCTCCCATAAATGCACAAAACTTCTGTTTCAAATAATATTTATGTACAGGTGAATTAATATTAACGCATACAAATGATCTAGGTGGCAACGCCACGCTTGATGTCAACTGTTTTAATTGGAAAGATTTATCAGTTGCATGGGGAAAGCCGTATTTTTTCATATGATGTCTAGAAATCAAGTGATTTAAGTAACAAAACAAACTACGAAAGCTATCAACAAGAAGAATGAGTTACGGTTCTTCGACTGTAAATTCTAGTTCTTATAATTGCTTTTCTGCTTCCACTACTTCATATGTGACATTATTCAAAGTTTTCATTTTTATTCATTTCTATCAAATATATATTTTAGTTATTGGCAGCTGAGACCAGGGACAATGCGTGGAAAGACGCGGTCAAAGATGTCAAACTGGAGGCGTCTTCATGTTTGAAATTTTCTGAGCGATAAGTTCAGGTTCATTTGAGCACAAAACTCAAGTCCCAGGACAACCCACGTCTGACAAAAGATTGAATATGCCGAAATCCATAATTTTTGTTTTAAGCAATTCACTTTTTTGATATAACAACCATAAGAACGTTACCATGGTTTTGGTAGACAATTTTGACATTTATCATTACACATTTTTCGTTTCATAACACTTTCGTCGGCCTGCCAGACATTCTTTTCCCCAAGCACGGGCCGCCAGACTTGAGTTTTTGTCATCAACGGAACCTGAATTTATCGCTCTGAAAATTTCAAACATGAGGAAATCTGTTGGTGACACCTTCAATTTGATATATCTTTGACTACATCCACTCACGCATTGACTCCGGTCTTAGCTGCCAGATTGCGGTTTTTATGTTCAGGATAGTGCCCTTAATGAACTCAAAAAAACTCACTAGCTCTCTCTAACTATTTGCTCTTTCAGACAGATATAAATCTAAAAGCCTCAAGATTAATGCGAAAAAAAACAATTATCAATAGGATTGCTATTGCCTAATTAACAAAAGCAATAAAGATAAAATATTATATAGTTATCGTATTTGCAAGTAACAGTAGCTGTTATAATTAAATATTAGAAATATTACATATTACATATTAGGTAAAATCCAGCTTTATTCATATGTTTCACCTAACAATATGACTATTGCAATACTATAAATCTGAGAATACCATAAAAATACCTTATTTTTATTTAAAATTACTTATTAAGAAATAATAGTGCACATACAATGTATAGTTATTTTTAACAGAATAAATTTTTTTCGAACTTAACATACATTTTTTTTCCATATTTCAGTACCAAACGGACTTAAAGTAAGTTTTTTAGAAAGTGATTTTTTTCAATAATAAGTGCCATAAAATACAAATATTTATTTTGATGAAATAGGAAAGAACCTGCAAAAACGAGGGTACAATAATTAATTTATCGATATGACATGTTGATTAAAAGGGTAATATAGCATAATTTTATTAACTATTTTATAAAATACTTTAACAAATGACTATAACCAGTAAATTTATTTACCAATCAGATTTTAACTGACATTTATAGCCTTATAATATCAGCCCCAAGAGATATATCTCTGATCTCAGCTCCAAACCGTATAATTTATTTGTTTCATTAAAAGCACATGTTTTCTTAATTACATATTAAGGAGAATATTTTCTGGTGTTGAAACATGAAATAAATGTATACTAAAGTTCCATTCACACCAGCAAAGTTCAGTTGAGCAGTCTTGAAGAATCAACTGTACGAAACGGACGGATTATTATCTCTAGCATAAAGAAAATTAAATCCCGGCGGTGCCTACTGCAGATCATTTTCGCTCATGCAAAGAACATAATAGTTTTTAAGCGCAGGTCCCTACAATTAAAAAAAAAAACACGTAGGGTTTTCACAGGATCGTTGGAAATACTTAAAGGTTTTAATAGTTAGAGAAATATCAAAGGATTCAAACTACATTAGCAACAAATAATATAGATCTTTTAAGAGTCCCATAACAGATATTACAAAATGCGACCCCAATTATCAATAATATACTCCGTATATTGTTTGACGCGCGCATCTAAACTTGATTTTCCAAAATTATGTTTGTGTAAAAGGATTTTTAGTTATTTATTGTTGGCGACATAGCAAACCATCTCGCAAAACCCGATCAATTTAAAAGAAATAACTATATTAGTACATAAAAAGACAATTAAAAAATCTATAAAAGTAAGCCGTTCAATTTCTCGTGAAATAACTTAAAATGCTAACGTATTATAAGAATTAATAGTCGCTCGACATTTTAAGCGAACATGTCTTTAATGAATATAGTAAAAGAGTCACATTAAAATAAGCGCTAACCACATAAAAAATGTCTTGTTAATTGACAGTTTGAAACGTTAGATTTGTATGCAAGGCATGCCCAACATTTTTCCTAAACGATACTTTGTTATGTCTTTTACAAAATAAAGTTTTATATCTTTAAAAACATTGCCTGATCGTTAAACTATAAAAATTATACATATAATATTATAATACTATTATTCCCTAATGTTTTGTCGGGATAGGAAGTTCAAAGAATACGCAATAACACTATAAAAGAAGTACATAAAATCAGTAAGATAAGATTATAAAAATTAAATGGATACTAAAAAACTTATTAATACACTATAAAACTCTATTACGCAAAATATGTCATGTGCGGTAATTTTACTATTTAAAATTTTCTTGATGGATTTTCTTAAACCGTTTTGTGATATTAAAAATATAAATGACCGGACACTGTCTTATATCTTCGTTAGTTAAATTTACTGATACTTTTTCTCAAAGACTCATCAAAAATGAGTTCTATTTTTAAATTTTCCATTACATAGTATTTTTTTTTTCAAGGGCACCAACCATAAAGTTTGAACACACCTAATAAAATCGGTCACATATTGTTTAGTTGCCATTTGAAAAGATATTTTAATTAGTCAAGCCAGTATAGCAACCATACGAGTAGATTGGCAGTTAACTAGATCAGGTTGATCTCATCAATTCAAAACAAATATGTGAATTACTGTGATCGGTTTGTTAAGTGCTATTACATAATATTCGTGTCATTTTATACACATGTACATATAGAAAAGAATCAAGTTTGACAGATATTGTTTCAAAGCTGCCACACTCACATTTTCTTATAAGAGCAATCTTCAAAGTTCAATTTCACCAGAATTGCGAAGTACCTATAACATTTCTTAAAGTTTACATGAACCTTTACAAATTGTGTTCATGCATTTTTGTCTAAGGTTTTAATTAATAGAATATTAAGAGTTTTTAGCTAAAATAGAATAAAATATTTTGAACAAATATTGTTTTTAATCAATGTAAATCTTGAAGTGGAATTAATGAAGACACCGAATACTACACAATCACAATTTTTTCTCGACGCACGTTTTTCTAATCATGTTAGAATGGTCAAGAAATGATTCATCAAGAGAGTTTTACTCATCGAGAAAAACTGTTATGTTGTGGTTACATATTTAGTACTCAATGGTTGCTAGTAGTATCTTGCCAAATTACTTTATGTTATCAAGTTCATTCTCCTGCCAATGGAATAATAATAAAATGCACTTTGAGTAAAACTAAATTAATTCTAATCCTGCAAGTACCTATATATATTATTCATATATAATTTATCACATTTCTTAAAAAAATCTTAAGTTTCATAACACGTATTTAACGTTTAAATCAGCACTCAGCAGGTTTGAATTAGAAAAAAAACGTAATTTTGTACTTTTCCTTGTTCCTGACATTTTCACGATATCCCTGATTTATAAAAAAAACCTTGACTTCAAAATTTTTCAAGTCTGCGATTTCTGCAATGTTCCCAGCATAAATAATTACAGTTTAACGTGAACTGACTACAAACTTTTAACAATAATTATTATGCAAGCCAAAAATCTTTGGAAAAACATATGCTAATTTGTCATTTGCTATCAAGTTACAACAGAAAACTTTTGTGCGGGTAGGTTATTACAAAAACGTATTCAGGAAAGCTTTTGCTGATTCGTAGATTTTCCCTCGAAGGCATATTATAGCTACAACTATCGTAGCATGGATATAAAATCTGATTTAAATGTCAACAATATGTAATAAACTTTAGTATAAGTTTAAGATTTTTTTTATACCCGCCAAGGCATCAAGGCTACATATGGTGCCAGTGAAAGTCAAATAAACAAGTTTTGCACCAGACCTTTAATCTGTGATACAAATTTTAACAATGAACCGTCAAAAGAACACAATAAATCGTTAAATTCTTTCAAGAGATCGTCATTCACTGTACAAGTCAAAGATTCTTAAAAAAAAAACTAAATTGATTTCAGACTGTTTTAAATATTCGTGCAAGATAAATCGAAATCGTGATAATTTTAATAGTGTCGTTTCTTTTGTACATTTAGTATGAGATCAACGTGACAGACACAAACATTTTCAAATGAAAAAAATAAGGAACTATTTTTCGTGTCAGTTTTATTGTTTCGTTTTATTTATTTTTTAATCTAATTATTTTTTGACATTTTGGGAGTTTGTAATATAATATCCCGGAATATGTCAGGCCTTAATTGCTCCTTGTACTCCGTCGGTGCGACTTAAATTCATTATAACGATTCTTTTTGAAATGCGATTACGATTTCAACTTAGTTCACAAGTATTATTTCTAGAAGGAAGACAAGCCCGAATATAAATTTCTTATAGACTTCCACATAATATAAAATATGTGATGAGAGTTTTAATAATTTCTAAATAAAATGAATAATGATTTTGATAATGTATACAGCATTTCTGATTTCTAAAAATACATTAGATATTTATTGAAATGTATTGATAAATTAACGTAATCTGTTTGCCCAGAGTATGTTATAAATATTATATGTGATCACACCCTCAGGCTTCCAAAAACGTCATTAATTAAAAGATTATTCTGCAGATATTTACAACTGCACACTTAAATCCAAATAAATCGTCCACATTTAACATTCTGTAGATTCTTTAAAATATATACCTACATTAATTTACGGTATGATCAAAACTACTCGAAGCATTTTGGAGAAAATAATTACCATACACAAAAAATGTTTTTCAGGACCCTTAAAAATGTTTCTCGAGGGTTTGGGATCCGCAAGGAATAAGTTAAAAATAACTGTCGTAAGATATCAAACCTGTAAAACTTTTTTAAATAATTCTTGTCTCTATATTTCTAAATCTATTATATTTCCATAAAAAACTGAAAAATTAATGTGTATATTTAATACTAAATGTAAAAGTCTTTTTGTAGGATTTGTCTCCAAATGCTTGGAGTAGTTAATATTTTATAACTTCTTGCTTAATGAATGACCTTTTATAAAATTACATTTAGGAAATTGTATGTTATATTTAAAAATGTAAGCTGAATGATAAAATTATATATTAATGATTAATTTACAGTACACCAATATCAACATATATATATAATACTTGTTCCATAACTTTAAGCCAAATAATTCAAATCAGTGACAAAAAATATTATTAAAATGCAAATTAATAAATTTTGTTGACCACACAAAAATATTTCCGTAAATCTTGTTTCAGCTACAGTATTTAAACCACATAACTTACGTTATACAGTACACAAAGCAAATAAACTTCTCCTTTTTGCAATATTAAAAATATTCATAAGAAATGGAATACGCCTTAAGCGAAAAAATTGTTAAAAAAGTATAACGTCCTTGAAATTTAAAGTATCAATATATTTACTTTGCTAATTATTCATAATATGTGATTATTTAATAGTGGTTTGTGAACCTAATTGAAAGAATTAACAATATTTTTAACACATATTTCTTTTAATTTTCAAGAAGCAATTTTAAAATCTTATCGATAGTAAATATTTATTTTAATCTGAATTATATTAGTTAGTTAAATTAAACATAATTATTTCATTTTGTTTCAACGTAACCCAAGGCCACATAAATCTTGATAAAAACCACATTCAATTATATCTATACACACTTCACGTTTTATTATGGCCGTAATATTACAGTACCGCTGTTTTAGGACCTTACAAATGAAAAGTATGAAAATGCATTAGGCCGAATTAACTTTGAAAGCTGGAGTTTTATTATAAAATTCCAACGTTGCGACCTTAATATAAAATAAATCTGCCACGTTATCTTTTTCGCAAAATTAAAATTTTGTCAGAAGCCAATAATAGGTAATGCACCTGGGCTATCAGAAAATGGTCATAAATGGGTCATTTTTATTCTAAATTTAATATCATAATCATAAAATATATCTTTCGCGTGTTGAGTTCACAGTTCGTAACCACTGGTTATTTTCAAAACAAGTAAACTTTTAAAACCCACGATCTATCCAAGTCGAAACAGCAAATTACTTAGCAACATATTTTATCCTTATTTATTGTGAATTGTTTAACGTAAAGTTCAACAAAGACTTGTATTTATAACGGTATTGATCTCCAAAGAACAGAAAGAAATAAAAAACGGCTTGAATTACATATTATTGTTTAACGAATGCGGTTCACCTTGTCAAAAGGAAATTAATCGAATAAGAAACTACAATAATGAAATACAACAGAACAAAAATAAATATCGAGCAATTAGACTACCTGTAAATAGGATCTGAACTAAATGTTCAAGCCTGGCAAACAATAAGCTGTTCATATTGATTATATCAATAATTATTAGTTATTACTAACATGATTTTAAATAGAATAATATAGTTTAACCAATCTGTCAGGGACAGAAACACAAAGTAAATAAGAAATCGACTTTGAAGTTATCTATTTGCCAGAATAGTTAAATTAACACCCACCCGCTGAATTGCCGATTCGATCAAAACCGACAAGTGTTTGGGAACTCATTTATTCATGTATCCCAAAAATGTCGTCGTGTCGAGTCGATCCAGTCCGATATAGTGAGCTTATTTAGGTAATATAATTTTCATTTTATTATTCTTAGGGTCCCGTAGAAACTAGGACTCCATCATGTCAAATTATGTTTTTCTGTAATTTTAAAAAATTGGCGGGCAGCTCATAATCCACGCAAAACTTCAATCGCTAGAAACGCAAGTGTGATGGCAATTCGACTAAGCTCTTAATAATATTTATTTGTTTTATTACACCTAATTAATTTATATCATTTCGATTTTCTACTTTACTAGTTTGACAACTACTAATATCAAACATAAAATAATTATTCAATATAATGATTATAACTGTACGGAACTAATCTTATCATTTAATTAATTCAATAATACAATCGGAACTACGACAAATTGTTCATGTCATTCTTTACAATGTATATGTATCGAAAAATAATATGTATCTTGTTAACGTGTATTTTATAGATAGAATTTATTACATTATTAATTCGTCAATAAATTTCATAGTGTTAAAAAAACACGAGCCCATTTTTCTCGACCGTTTTATTTCGGGGGATGAATTTAGTAGTTTATGTATATAGGTTGTGATAAAATTTATTTTAAGTAAGGTAACCGCTAATCTATAATATACTACGTTTATACAGAAAGAAACGAATTCCAACTTGGCCGATTTATAATATGTAATAAAATACGATAAGTACCGGATGCTGCCGTCTTCTCAATGCCGTCAATAAATAGATGTATTTTTTAGAAAGTGACGAAGATCTGACTGACCAATGCCCAATACAAAAACATAGTTGTATATATTTGTTTGGATGAGTTGTTATTTATAATGTATAATTAAAAAATGAAATATATGTTTTTTGTTTTGCGATTAAGGTCGCAAAGTATATAATTATTTTTGGAGTTCCTTAAAACTATTTTCGCAGGCGAAATTTTCAAGTAAATGGAAATGTTTACAAGTTACATTATAATTTTTATTTACCATTAGTCTGAATCCGTGACCTCGCTTCTATGAATGTCAATTTTCCCGCAGAATCACTCGCATAAATATTGGTTTTGACGGGAAGCTTATAACTCAATCAAAGAATGATTATACAATTCCACCATTCTAATCGTCAAATGGGAAACGCTACTAATTTAGATTAAAATTAATTTTTTGAAAATTTTACAATATTTTTTCGTTTTGGAGTTGACGAGCCGTACATACGTGTACCAAATTACATTGATATCGGAGTTGGGATTTAAGAGTTACGTGGAAACTCTTAAATTCCCTTTCATTATTAGCATTGATGATACAGTATGGTTCTACTCTTTGCGTTTGGAAACACATCGAAACGACGATATATTAATTCGATTAGTACGTTAAGATTTCTAAAAAAACATCAGTTTCATTAATTTCTTCTATGTATTCTTCAACGGCTATTTTTATGTGATCAAAACAAAAGAAGAAGGCGGGTGACTATTGACCAGTTTGCGCATATATGGTTCCAGAGCTGGCTGACATCACCGAAACGAATTGCACTCATGCATGAAACTTTCTATGCTAAACAGTTTTGATGTTACGGAGATTAACAGAATCATTTCTGGGCTGTTTTATTTGCCTATGACCTTTAAAAATGCAACAGCATGCCACGATTAAACCAATATGACATTATTTCACAGAAGACATTAAAAATTAATATGCTGCAGCCTGCAGATAAATAAAATATTATGACAATACCTTTCTAAATTCCGTTCATAAATTTTGATCTTATAAATTATTGTATTTTCTTAAACGCATCTTTTTGTGTCTTTTATTAGTAAATATTTTCATAATACGGTCGGGGAATTGAACATTAAAAAAAACAATCAAGTCATAACCCGATTCGAATCATCTACCGGTTGTTCTTTTGTTTACTACTCTGTATTTTTAGGCTTATTAAATTATCAAGAAGAAAATATATCCCATTAATATGAATATCAATAATGTTTTGTAGTAAAGTGTAGGAAAATCATATTAGTTAGTCTTAATGACGTCACCACGGTTAGACAGTCAATGATGACTGATATATTTCTTTTGTTTAAATTATTCTAGTCACATTAGCACCTAGTTTTAAGTTCAAATCGATGACATGCATAAACTGTAAAATTTATTTATTTATGTACAAGCATCAAAGAAAAATCGAATTTCGCAACGATAATGGGACAATTTAAAAAATCAGAATTGTCTGAAGAAAATGTTATTCTAATGTTATTAAAGGGAACAATTTTATGAATAAAAGTGTTTAAGAGACGTATTAAGGAGCTAAAAATATTCAGATTGTTATTTTATGGACCAATTTAAGTTCAGTAATTTAAATGTAATGATTATATCAAGATAGTTTGACACGGCGACGGTTTATTTTTATATTTTATATACTGAAAGTAGAATATATAATGGTCTTTAAAAAGACGTTAGTAAAGTTAATAGATTATTAAAATCCAAATTATGTGGAAGCTATTGTATCTTCCCACAACAGTAAAAAATATTTATGTAACTTCGATATTTAAATATTTCCATTAAAACATGTTTTGTTTCCTTCCTGTCATAATAACCTGCTGCTGCGTTTCAAACGAACCACAGACTAAAGCCGTATGTAATTAATGGGCGACAGTGTTCCGCTCTGATTTCTCCCTTAAGGGCACCTTTACAATGATGCACTGTGACAAAAAATAAGGGTTTTTTTTCATTTATTCTAGAGAACACCAAAACTTGTGATGAGAAGGTCCTCAGATACAAAAATAAATATGGAAAATCATACATGTTCCTAAATTATTTTTCAAAGTAATATCAACGAAATTTGCCAAAAATCCGTATTTTTTTTTAATTCTGAAAAAATTAAACAAAGTAGGGAGCCAACTTAATATGTCTATTAAAAAGTTTTTGTAATTAAATTGGGGCCGCCCTCATGCTGACAATTTTTGTCTTTATTTTTCTCTTTAGTAACTTTTTTTGACGGAGGTTGAATTTTTTATAATTTTTTTATTAAGTTACATATTACTAATTTCTAATATTTTAATGGTTCATTGTGATTTTATCAAAGTTCAATACGATATATTATGATCAATTTAATTTAACAGAGCAACCATAGCACATCTGTTGAAATATAATGAAGTAATTAAATATGTAACTAGAAAAAACAACTTTCTTCAATTCAATGTTATTGCACTACAGTGATTAAAATTAAAACAACAGTTATATCAATGTAAATAAACTATGTTATATTATTAAATATGCATTGCTGTATTATACAAATAACTATAGTAGACAAGGTCTTAACGGTGCGTAAAGAATCGGCCTTGAAAGAACCTTTGTGGTTTCAGTTTAAATTGGAGTCTAGACAACAAATCTACAATCGTTGATCTTTTTTCTCCTACGCCTTCATTACAAAATCTAAATACGGATAATCCACTGACAAATGACAATTAGGCTAACAGTGAACTGAATATATAGTATGATCTATGATAAGATTAGATTTCGAAATATCTATCACAATAAACCTACTCAACCGATTTACATAATTATTTATTTTTATCGAAGCTTTGTGTCGACATGAATATGTCATCGCTATTGTGTCTTTTTGTTATTGTTGTTTCTATTATTATAAAGAAGCAAATCTAAACGCTTCTTTTTGACATAGTCTAATGCATGAACCATCAATATTACTTGCTGACTCTACTCAAAAAAGCTATATATGAATTCATCTAACCACTCGTTGAAGTGAAGAGAAGCGTTTAGAATTGTTTTTAATAATAGATATAAACAATTGATATTTTCATTTCTAAAATACTTTTCCAAATATCCTTACTATGCCGCATTTCATAAGGATCCTGGACAAGTGTAATTAAAAATAATATGGACCTTGAAAATATGTATGAGTTGCTGTTTATTGTATGTTACAACCCTTTGAAAGATCATAGTTAAGATTATGTAACTAAATAACTAACTTAGAGACAATTAGATATTAATACCAAGCTAATCATTTGATCTAGAAATGATTGATCATGCGTTTGTTATTCAATAATCACAAATTACTCAATTTTATCTTGTTGATCACATATACAGTACTGACATGATGCAACACCTCTTTGATGGCTTAATTTTATTATTAAAAAAACAAAGTAAAAGTAATTGTACCAACTAGACATAAATCAACAGTAATAATATTATTTATGACACTAATATTAACTAAGTCTCGATCAAATGCGAATTATTTAGGTATTGATTAGGCATTGAGATCAATTTTATGGGTAGATCACTGATCAGCAATAGGTATATATATTGGGTATAATTGGGTAATAAAATTTTAGCTGACCCAAATCTTATATTTTGGTGAAGGTATAATAATTCAAATAATTACTACACTTATACAAATCTATTATTAATTGTTCTAAAGTAATTTTAAAATCAATAAGCCTAGGTTTTTCTCGTCGTTAAACTAAATACCATTTTGACTGAGACATTTAATAATTTTCCTCAATAATTGAATATAAACGTCGATATAAAAGTATAACAGCCATTATTGAATTTCTCACCAGCTCATATATTCAATATTCATGATCTTGTCTTATTATATGTCATTATCATGTGATTAACATCACTAAAAAGACATCAAAGTACGAACAATTATTACTCGATACAAATACCGTTCGCTGGTGAACATCGCACTTATACATTAAATACAATTCTATATTTACGTTCTCGAAAACGGAAATAAACTAACTACTAATCGAATGCATTTTGATAACAGCAACCGAAGGTCGGGTAGAAATGAACTCTTGTAAGAGTTATTAAATTGCTGATATATTTTGGAATTTAATATAAGAATGATATTTTACAAAATTCAACCTTTTTCATCAGTCGACTGTGACCATGACCTATCAGATTCAATCTGCGCTATTTGTAGAAATTAATACGGAAATCTTAGACAGCTTGAAAAATATTTGACGCATCTATTACGGTAGTACTTCACTGACAATGCAGTAATTTAAATGTTTACGATCTGTGTTAACGAACGTCTATAACTTTACATTTATCTATTTATGTAGAAATGAACATATTAACTTGGTTTCCAATTTTTTTTTTGTCACATGAATACAAGCCTAAGCAGTATAAAATCTGTTTAAGGTCATTAAAGGTCAAGCACTACATCATATTTTCAATTATTTTTTTAATAATAACTTCAAAAAATAAAAACGGATACATGATTTTACCAGTACGCGGATTAGAATAGGCAACTGGGGGTTTGTAATAGAAGAGTCATTGAAACGCCATACAAAATAAAGGCTTTTCTACACGCTCGAATATACTCAAGTACAAAGCATCGTTTCTGGTTGCTAACACTCATGCGACAATTTTGTTGTTTTTTTTTGAGACCGCTATCAACATGCACTTACACAACGTTTTTGAGATTGAGCAATATACCTTTTATGTAAGCTCATTATATATTATTGAGATTAGAACAGCGCGAGTGTGTTGTAGGCGAGGCGGGTGCAAGACTGGACCGCCAGAGACCGCACCCGCAAAAGACGTGTCATGTTGTTCTCTATCAGCACCCACCGCACAACACCTCACTGGTGTATGTATTAACCCGGAGGCGTGGGAGCGCCCCGTTATTCGTTACATACATATACAGGCTGTTCATTTTATATCTCCTCAAAAAACTATCGTTACTTATCATTCAACATAACGTATTTTAAATTGTGCACTTTTTATCTCAATTTGTTCTTCGATGTTCCTAAGAAAAATGGAATTGTTTCTTTACAGAGCATGGAAGAATGATTTGAGAAATCGTATCTGATATAAGTTCAGATTGTGTATTGCGAATGTATCAGATCAGATATAAATCAAAAGAGGATTGGATAGAGGAGAAACATCTGTGAGATCATTCCCTTGTACTAAGTTGTCTACGTCAAGTCTACTTCTTTACAACAATTATAATAGGTATTATTTTTGTAATATTATTAAATCTTTAATTAATTCTGCTCAAATTTAGTCACCTTTTTTAAATTTCTTCCAAGGATGAACTCATAGATGACGCTCTCATGAGAGCCTTCTCCTCTATTTAAACGTAAAAAAGTTAATTTCTGTTCGTGACTTTTTTTTCGTTCAGAGTAACTTCTGAAAAAAATAATCGATTTGAATGAAATTTCAACAAATATTGGGTGCCAGCCGGAATAGGGGTTTTGAAAATATAGGCAACTATGGAAAGTCGAAAATAGATAATAGTAAAAAAATGACATAGTGATTAATATTTTCTGAATTTTTTTGTTCAATTCATTAAAACTTCTCTATAATAGCGAATATCTATCAAAATATTGACACTTTGTCAAGAGTTTCTCATTAATTTTTACAAACTTTAAACGCCGAAATTTAAAATTTCATATTTTTTTAACGACCACATTGATCGTCGAAATGTAATACGATAAAACGACGTTTCAAGACACTATAATATACTAAAAACGACATTGGACTGAAAACATTTGTGACTATAAAACACGTGCTATACACAGAATAAAATGAACACCTGTAGATAATACGGTATTGAAAGACTTCGCTTACAACTTACAAACATATGTTGTTACCTCCGACATATGGTGCACAGTGAACACTTATTATGCCATTGATTAAAAAATCATGTTTTATCGCATACTTTTGATTTTCTATAAAAAATACAACGTTATTTACCTTCAGTGTCTCAGGCACGTGAAGTAATCTAAAATTACATAATGAAACAGTACTTTGTACCTAAGATTCGCCTTCAGTTATCGTGCGTCTATAACGTACAATATCTCACTCCCCCATCATATTGATGCGCATTCTTCTAAGTCAGTGCTTTTGTACTTACAATGGAGTTATTTTTTATGACAATAAAGGAATTTTTCTCTCAATAAATTTTCTATATACTTGATGTATTTGTATAAGTCGCTCAATATGTTTACTTTTGATTGAAATGATAGAAAAGGGGGAAGTCAGCACAATGATGGATTTGACTAATTTTGATGAAATATATTTTTAATGAAGTTGTAATCGTAGGGAATTGGACGGTTTATGACAAGAATTAACTTTGATTAAGTTGAACGTTTCGTTGCTAATTGCAACTTCCTCAGCAACTTATTCTTATAATTTTATTGTTAATTTTTTTGATATTATTATCATCTTGTGGTAAATTTTTTTCTTTTTCAATTTTATAAATAATTTTTAAAAAAATATAAACAGTTTTTTTAATACAAAAGTTTTTTGTTCATCCTTGGAAGAAATTTAAAAAAGGTGGCTAAATTTGAGCAGAATTAATTAAAATTATGGACACGAATTTACCAACATATTTTTTTAATGTTTCCTATGATTCCAAAAATGTTATATGTTTTATTATTATTATTATGGACTTCTATTACTTGAGACACCATTTATGAATACTATATAGTCCGATCGCCCGTATAGTGTTTCCTTAGAGGTAGCAGAAATTTAACGGCTCACTTCTAACAAATAGGTAAACACGACAATGAGTCAGAGGTTCCTTCCTCAATGTAATCACTGAGTTAACGAAAGCTTTCTGTACATATTCTGTCACCTAAATTGACGTAAAGTATGTCACGCTACTGTTTAAGTGTAAATGCACCTTAAGCAAACTTATTTTGGCAGTTAAAAGAGAATAAAGTCACTTTTTTTATATACATATACGGATCAGTCATTTGGCATTCGCGCTTAGAAAAGTGATAAATTAAAAATAATAATTATTGCAAAATCAATGCATGAATATTGATTTTATTTAAGACATTGAAATTGTAAGTGCATTAGTATATTTAATATGCACAAAAAACAGACATGTGATTGGTACGCAAATTAGGTATTCTAATGTAATTGGATTTTTATTAATAGCGCTCTCAAAAAGCATGTTATAGGACCAACTATAATAATTATATTTAGATTAGAAAATATTAACATATGTTATACAGGTGTGCAATTAGAAAAACATTGCGTTAATTTTCGTATTTTATAGAGAGTTTTGGATTCTTGCCTATCTGCATTTCTGGAAGTAAGTTGTCATTTTTTTGATAAATTTATGAAACTTAATGTCTATAAATAAATATTTAGAAATCAAGTCGAAAATATCACCTCGATCTTTTAAATGGTATATTTGTACCAAATTACCGTCTGTCTATAAATAGAGTAGACTTTTTTTCGAAAACAATATATAAAATGTACAATGTTTAAAACATATAGCTGATTTTTGAAATCTGAAGAGTACATACTACATAAATCCCTTCAAAATTTCTGAAAGAAGAACATATTGACAAACTGTAGTGCTAGTGGCAAAATGCCGTGTTTTCTGGTTCGTTTAATAAAAAAGTGTATTTTTTTAAAACCGTTACAAATCTACGTATTTACTTACATAAATATAATAAAAACGTAGCTCCTGTATTTCAGTTCCGAATTGACGAAAAAACGATTGACTTGGTTGTAATGAAACTTGCATGATTTTATAAACAAAAAAGTCAACTATATGATCTACACATTAACTTTTTCGCTACGTAATAATGAAAATAAAGAAAGAATACTTAAAAAATACAGCTAGTTCTTTGAATTAATATTGCTGAAAGTCATTGATAATTACAATTATATTTCGACCAACCTGTACTGAATAGGTACCTACCTGTTGGGTGTACGTATTATGTGTGAACTTGTTCATACAAACATATTATTATATTTACAGGTTTTTAAAGATACTAATTAACAGCCTGCTAGCGTTTATATTTTGCAACATTTCACGACATTTCATTAACGATTTTGAAACAGGTGCAGCGACAGATTTGATGGTTGGATCAACCTATACAGTAGCTTGAGGCTTGAATCGTTAAGCGAAATAATGGTATCGTACCTACAAAACTATACAGTGTGTAATATAAAAATTTGACAGATTAATTTACTGTAGATTATAGACAATCGACAATTTATGTACATCGTGCGAGGTTCTTATCATAGACAGGGGCGTAGCTACCGCCGTATATGCCGTATCAATTATACGGGGCCCCCGGGCCACAGGGACCCCCAACGTGCGTAAGCAAAAATTAATAAAAACTTCCCAATTTTTTTTTATTTCAGAAATGACAAAAGTCAAAAAAGCAATTTTTTTCCCGCGTAAAGATTGCGTTCAATAGTTGGCAACACCCTACATCGATTATCGCGGGCTTCGGGATTTCCCCGTTTAAGTCATTTACTTCAACGGGGGAAGGGCCCCCAAACAAATTTTTTATACGGGGCCCCGCCAAGGCACGCTACGCTTCTGATCATAGAAGACGGTACCGTGTTTGTTAAAGCTTACTGGAAATTAGAAATAGTTTTCGAAAATTAGGGAATATCAGTAATTGTCCATCTTAAAAGATTTGGCACTATTACGGGCTTGAGAATTGCTGAAATTGTAGCAATTCCATTGCTCCTGTATTAGAAGCATTACTTTAAGATTCAATGCGGGGTCTAATAAAAGTATCAATTGGATTGTCTCATGTCCACCATGGTTTAATATAGTAGCTTCTTGCGTTCCTCTCCTACAATAAAGCACAATCGGCATAGACCTGCTACAGACTGGCTCAGCCTCGTCGAATATTTTCTACAATAAGCAGGACGGCTCCATTGACTTGAGCACGGGCCTGAAACGTGCTGATCGTGCTCTTTGACCAGCCTTCCAATATCTTCCAGTCTCCAAAATTTGACGATCTTTGCTTATGTTGGAACGGCCACATTATTCGCCCATGATTAACATTGTAATGTATTGGGCTGCATACGAGTGTTAACCTCGGTTTTGAAAAAATCAATGAGCTGTCGAAAAAAAGTCAGTTTTGCAATGAAAACTGGCACACTGTATATTTATAATATGTATGCGGCTATTAATATAATGTAAGCAGACATCCAAATAAAGATATGACTTAGATTAATATGTTTACAGATTAAAATTGAAATAATTGTGCCATATGTAGTTTTCATTTCATCTTAAATGACTAAATTTGTGGTTATTTATCGTCAGATCGTTGACGCATGCATTTGCAGAAGAAAGTAGACTGGTACTATATTAACAATGCAATACTTTTCACATTTTTGCTAATTTTGAAAAGTCCAACGTTATGAATTTCGTTTAATTTTTTTTTATAATTGAATTTAGCGTACACAAAATAATATATCTGTAACAAAATAAAAAGCATATATTGATGTTATTTTTTCACGTTACTCTAATTACAAAATTCAGATGTTTAGTTGAAATAAACAATATATTTTCTGTCGACAGTTGCACATTTAAAGACAATATTTAGAATTCAATAAAAAGCATTAAATCGTTTATGAAAAACATTTAAATTCCTATTAGCGCTCATTATGTACTAAGTCCTTGAATACTAAAAAGTCGAGATAGACAGATTTTGACGATTGACAGCTAACACGTTTCGTTAATATAGGATCATCAAATGATTCAAGTTATAGTCTTCATAAAATTCGTTGCTTTGTATTTAAAAAAAATGGATAATTATTGTTTTACTGTCTCAATAATACATAGTATACATAAACACATTGGTATAAGAACACATAGATTTATTTATATATGTATATGTCGTCTGATAATGCACATTGCAGGTTGGTTGTCTATATAGATACAGAGTTACATAACATTTTATTATAATACCTACTCATTTTGCACGGATTATTTATATGATCCGTATCTTTGAAAATAACTAAGAACGATGTTAACAAAAGTTGTAAAATTATACGACCACACTTTAGTCAACCAGTTAGCCGCACGCAATTATGTTTCGGGATTAATTTATGTCTAAAATTAAACGCAAAGTATTTCGAAAAATCTTAGTGTTTTTTTTTTTTAATTACTTTTTACAAGGTATACGCTCGATACTGTACAGCAGATATCATTTTTATATTGCTACAAACTCCCATTAAATAAACAGAGACGACCTTTTACACGATAGTCCTTTAGCTCCAAAAATAAATATTTCTGCTATTTTTCAAAGATTTTTTGCATTGCATGAAATTTTAAAAATCTAAATATTGCGTCTCTAAAGTTATGTTTCTATATTTATTTTTGCAGACATGTTATTCGTCTCGGTGAATCGAGTTTAGTACACAAAATATTGCATGGTTCCATACCAACACATATTTGGGCACGGAGATGGAATCAAAAAAAGGTGAGTTTGCATAATGAGTACCTATTATTAAATAATCATGTTTTGGATTTATCTGTGCGATTTATCTTTGCTATTAATTCAAATTTCTTTAATATAAGACATATAAGGATTCTCTAAAGTTCATCAGTAAATGCACATTATTTAGTATTTATCAATAAATCAGAATGAAAATGAAAATTTAAATGTTAAATGGAGTCGCACGGCTAAATAAAAAAATAGGTTCAGATATATCTCAGCCATTATTAGTTGAAAAAAATACTAGCAGAATTTACCTAAAAGTAAATCCGCCACTAGTTGGAGATTGTTCTGCGCCTCCTCTGAAAATCTTTGCGTACTTCTATGGAGACTTACATATTGTTTTATCAATCGCAAGAGGTATAAAACTCATGAGTAATCTAGGTGAACCAATATTCTTTATAGTTTATAAACGGAGCAAGCCTATCCTAAGCACACGACTTACAACATAAGTGTATCAAATACAGGTCTATAAATTATTATTATTTTAATGTGTCTCAATTTTTTAACAAATAATTTATTCTACATTCTTGTACGCCCATGTCAGAATCAGTACCGGGATTGTAGACACTATTTATTTATTGTATAGCACATGTATAAGTCTATACGTACATGTCTCGAAGTCGTTAATAAACATTTCACTCCATGTTCTTAATGATGTCGTATTTAGTTACAAACATTTCGCAATTTTCTGTTATTTTCATTTGATTTATATTCTAAATTACTGTTTTAATTAGATTTGCCCAATAGATTCTTTTATAGTCAATCAATTCGCTCTACAACCCTCGAAGAATCCACGCTAAAATATATTTTTACGACAATTATAAAGAGGAAAAGTTCCGGTGGGTAATCTTAAGAATTACTTGAATATTTTCTTTTATGAAGTTGGAATTTTTCTGATGTATTAAGGAATTATTGGAGCAACTTTTCAAAACCGCGGTAGCTCGAAATGCACCGGCGCAATCGAAAAATCGTAAAAAGACTTTTAGCTTAGTTTATGTCGCATATATTAATTGCATAATCTTGCGTGAGCGAATTTTAAAATACCCTATGTATCGAAAAGAAAGATTGTAGATCCCTGTATATCGAAATATAAAATAGGATTAGCTTTAAAAAAGACAAACGTTTTTCTCTGCGTCCAAATAACAGAGAGAGCGCGCTTGGAAGTCTGAACAAACAAGTTTGAGGATCATTAATCTATATACTATTATAAACAATTAAAATGAAACAATATAAAATATATTGTTAAGTGTCAACAATTACTGTCATTTATCGCATTTGATATCTTGCGAACGCATAGTGTGTCAATTTTTTCACTTTCTAAACAGAATATATCTGATTAATGTTTTGTGTTCTATTCGTGATCACGGGCGGTAGTTCAGTAGCGTTTCGGAATTAATTAAACTCTGGAAATGTATCAATATTTATACAAGAATATTTACATAATAAAAGACTTTTGCATGTTTAAATGTTACAAAATATTTTTAATGAAATGCGCGCATGGAATTGATCGACCACACACTAGGTAAACATTTTATTTTTCAAATTTGCGACAGATAATTCATTACACAATGCGTTAAATAAAAATGCATCACAATAGGATCGTCCCACGTATTAAAATTTGATAACTTCGAACAGTGCATATTATTCCTCACAAACGAATAATGCAAAACAACTTTTTCTTAATTGCAAACAAGAATTGAAGAAACATCGACATATATATTTTTTAAACGGTGATGTAAAAGACCAGTCACATTTCTTTATATATTCGTAGAATAAGATATATACGAATTATTTGCTACGTGGTTTGCTCTCAATTTGACAGATCAACGGACATGACACAGTAGATCTAGTTAGCCAATCACAGGTTGATTTTTTTTTCTTGTAGAGTATAGACGCTCGACAACTTAGGTCACTAGCATCTTAATTACGTCAAATAACAACCACTTAAAACTAAACGACATCACACAATATCCATGAGCAGAGACAGGATTTGAACCCACGACAGTCCGGTCAAAACACAGGTTGAATGTGGTCTACTGTAAAAATTCAATTGAAAAATACACATTTTTGAATTTTTTTTATTATAGAAAAAGCTTCAGAAAAATTTGCAAAATATCTGTTTCACAATTTATTTTTACTGTAGATTCCAAACAAAAGGTCGTAAAAGCGCATAGTAATTGTTCACATTTTGTATCTCAATTTTTTTGAGATAAATTTGGAGCAGTAAAATAATTATAGAACCCACAATATTGTAAATTGAAGACAGTTTGACATTGGCAAATACTAAATATTTTATACCATAACAAATAATCCATTCTATAGACGGTGCCTCCAATGCTGAGCGGATACTGAACAGTAAAATAATTAACACAAAACATAAGTTCAATTTTTTGCGTTTGAGTTTTAATAATCTTTTGGTGAGGCTAACATATATTTGATGCTTTGACTTTTGAGGAGACCTATTATAAGTATTATTAAGTTTCATCAAGATTGACAATAAAAATTCAATCTGATATTAAGTTTCTGGGATCTGAATGCTCAGTACGACAGCAAAGCAATATAATTTCTTGGATGTAGCGACTTCTAATTTATTTATTGGTATGCTAAGGATTGTATTATGCGTTCAGAGACCTAGTATGAAACAGGTGTGTATATTAATTTCATCTGATTTTACCCATTTCAGTCAACTCGAATCATTAAGATATTTAATTAGACGGTCTGATATCAATACTCATGTGATATTAGTAAATTAATAACATTTCTTGTGATGAAATAAACATAAACGCGTATACAAATATTACTAATATCACTAATTCGTTTACATAATTACGGTAGACATCTCTTAATTTCTGTAATTATCTAATAAAATTAATTTTAACTTTTTAAATTGCACCAGATGTTTAAAGTAAAGTTCTCAAATTTACTGTAAATTTTATTTTATAACATTATTAGAATTAATGTTAATAGCCGACCCATTTAAATAATCAAATAAAATATTCTCAACACAGTAATTCGAATTTATTTGTTCTGCATTATCTTTTATATTTTCGTTCACTTCTCTTTTTTCTTTTCTAAACAGTGAGAATAAAAAATAGATTCGCTTCGGTATTTTCCAAAATTAACTTGAATTAAAATCAAACGCCCTTATAGCAAAAATATCAGAAATACATTCGTATTATAATTAAAAATTATTATTATTATAATTAAAATGGAATCTACATCTCTATAAAATTAATCGAAATTTTAATTATTTTGGCAGAACGCGGTGTCCAAATTTAACTGGTGAATCAACAATAAAATTGCAGAAATTAAAAGTCATTGATATAGATTATTTAAATGCCAAATAATGCAATATTAGGAAATAAACTAATGATACTTCAATTATTGTTTCAAAATGTCTAAATTAAAAATTAATTACGGTTGAATCATTTCAATATTAGTAAATTTTTATAATTTGTGTAGCCAATGTACTTTAAAGATTTAAGAGATCATAAAATTTTAAAATTAAATTCATTTAATTAAATTATTATTTAATTGCAAAATTGTAAAATTTAATACTCGCAAGAAATATGGTCATCTAACAGCCGACTAAGAAAAATGGAGCTTTGGGCACTTCCGCTACACACCACTTCCGTGATATTTCAAAGAGTCACTCTAGCACAAATCAAGGTGAGCACCCAGCACAATTAATATTTATTTCAATTTTTAAATGCACTAGAAATGTTCATATCCCATAAAAAATTGATATTTGTCAATGACAAAATTATTGGATTCGAAAAATCGTTATTTTTGGTAACATTGAACTAATTAACCTTGTTATTGCTTTTGGATGATTTTTACAACAAAGTTGACCCTTAATTAATAAGGTTTGCGGTTTATTCGTTCGTGACGGTTTTTGTTCGATTTTTTAAACATTTATATATCTGGTCGACTGATTTTGTGTCAACCGTGAATAAACGGAAAAAAAATTATTCAAGATCAACACACACATAATAAGAAAATATGTCGCGATAAGTATTATTTTGTTTTTAGTTTTTCAAAAATTTTGGGGTTTCTAAATAGTTAAAAATTTGGTCTATCTAAAGTTTTTTTTCCTTACATAAATCAAACACACATTTTTAAGTGATTTGCTTATCAACGAACAACAATTATTTCTAATATATATAGATAATAAAAATCCTATACTTTCACCAGTCCTCAAATAAAAATCTGGAAAACTCAACAAAAACAACGACAATTCAGCGAACATTTCTAAATTCACTTATTAATCCCTAAACATCAATTTCAACGAGAAAAACTCCGCTGAGAATATTTTTTTATTAGCCATTCAAACTTTCATAGTTTTGGCATCTGCAATTATAAAATTGATATCTGACAAAAAAATTTAATTGAGGGAAGAAATTTATTCTGGTAGTGAAAGGACTATCATGCTTAGTTAATTATGCAATTCAAATTGAAAAGATTTTAACTAATTGTTTATATAAATTGAAAGTAAATTGTCTATTCAAACCGTAAGTCGTGCTGTCTTTAAAACTGCATTGTTTAAAATGTGGCTGCATAGGTATACTATCTAGTTCTGACTCAATCAATTAGGTACTCATCTATCCCAAATAAATGCGAATTAAAGTTACTGTAGACAATCGACATACTTACATTTATTTATAATTACTTTGTCAAAAATATACTAAATATAAAAATGTTTATAACATTTTTTAAATTGCTAACTATATTTAAAATATGTTTAGATGCAAGGTGCAAGCCTTAAATAGAAAAGGCTTCGGTACGATTACAGAGTTTATAAATAAACCCAGTAACAAGTAAATATATATAAATAAACAAATTTACATAATATACAGTTTACTCGCTTATCTTTAGAAATTTTAATATACAATGCATTTTATCTATACCTCATTTAGATGGTGTCAGCTTTATCTCGTGTTAATGATTTTTTTGTACGAATTTTAAAATTAGTTTGATCACTGTCTTAGTATTTACAAGCTTTAAATAAAAAAAATTACGATCAGACCTTGTAACAAACAATGTAAATTAAAAAGGTGCCAAAATGTTTCAAGATATTTGCAAAAGCAAAATCATTTACAGGAAATTAATTTGATATCATGCAAATCCTCGTGAAGCATAGATAAAAATGTACTTTGTAATTTATATGACTCACAGTACTAATCGGTCTAAAGACTAAAGACCGTAAAAAAGGAGATAGTTTTTTTCACAAATTATTATAGTATTGTTGCTTCTCACTTAATTAATTTTAGACTGTGAAGACCGGAAGTTGAGGTAACTATTGTTTAAATTTTATCTTAAAAAAATATCAAATTTAGAAGTCCAATACTAAACCTTTACTTGATTTATTTCTTTTTTTTTATCCATAAAATAGATTTTCACGAAGGAAATTTATCTACATGCAAATTATCGAATTATTAAGACAATATACAATTTAACTAATTTACCATGTTAAAAAGCATGTTGTTACTTCTTGTAATTTTATATTAGGCATATATCTTTAATTAAATATTTCATTTTGAAAAAAAAAATTATTATTATTATTAAGCTTTATAGCTTTTGCAGCCCGTGTTGTAAAATAAAACAAAAATTGGCTATGAGTTGATATGTGGCCTCAATTCCTCCAGTTTTAAGCTTAATGCGTTTACAGTTAAATCACAGCGCCAACCATTTTACCCAAAAAATATAATTTTAAGATAAGTTTTCATTACGCAAACAAATATTTAAGCCAAGTTAAGTATATCTTTTTTCTTCTCTACTTTTAAATGTTCTAACTGTACATATATTTCCGGGAATAGTGAACGTCGTTTTATTTAAATTAATTCTTTAGAATATCGATATCAATAATCAATATTCAATCTGTAGGTCACGACTGTACTTATTGATTACCCATCGAACACTATTCAGCAATAATTATTGTTATTGTGTCATTAATATAAAAGTCATCTTACAAGAGCGCCGCTATTATACGCGAGTATAGTCTAATCAGATGCATGGAGAACACGAAAATAATAAGCTTCGTCTTCAGATCCGCTCGCATGTTGGTTTTGAGGGGAAGTCTAGCTTATGGCGCGATTCTGTAACCTCTGTTAGATGTGTAGAGCGCTGTTAAATTTCCTGTCTCACTTTAACTTATGTAATATTAAATTTGTTAGAATGTGACAAAAAATTAACAACACTGTACATTGGCCGACTATAAGAAACACTAAACGCAGATAATAAGACTATTTTTTATTCATTTTACAATAATTTACAATGTTTCGACGAAAAAACACAGCTAGTTGTTCTTCCAAAATTCAAGGAACCAATTTATTTTCTTATATTATATACAATTTTGTTCCAAATTCAAATGACAGAGAGATTTTAGATTACAGATGCTCAAGAGCTGCGTCTATTTTGTCCTAAAGTGAACTGCATAATTAGGATATGAATACTATAATTTGTATTCAATTACTAATTTTACAAAAAAGGCAACGTCAAACTGGATTTACAAGAGTACTTTTTCTTCTTTGTTTTGAAGGTTGAATGAGATGCACTACACGTTTCCGTGTAAATAAAATTACTTTTTAAAATTTACTATAATAACGAATGACACAGTTTAATTGTGAGAGCACTTTTAAGAATTGCATCGTCAATAGAAAAAAACCTCACTTCTTTTTAGAACTTCGTATGAAAGTTTCGATGCAAATCAAATAATCTTTTTTTATTCATCATAGCGTACGGAGGCGGACAAGTTCTCCCAAAGTACTCTGCACTATATTTACAGGAACCATTTCGAGCTCTTTTCGATTCCCTTCGATATTCGAAGATCTGATTTTTTTCAGGGGGGTTAAAATTACCATAAAGAAGCAGGATTCCAAGTTTCGTACGGCTAGGTGGAAATAGTTTCCAAGTTAAGCGTGTTCAAAATTCACGATTTAGGACATTGCTCGATTGATTGATTGACTCACTGACTGATCTAGCCGGTGCTGGAAGCATAGGTCCATGGACCACTCGCGTGTAGTGTTTGCGATAAATTGTTAGAGGAATAATTTAAAAACTGAAAAAAATGACTTGCAGTTTTTTTGACCTAAAACACTGTGAAAAGTTTGCACTCCAAAAAAGGCATGCACTGGTTTCTTTCAAAATTATTTAACCGTATAAAAATTAAATTGTGCTTACTTACTGAATGCACATATAAATAAATAACATAACAATTAGCTTTGTCATTGGTGTTAATTATAAACAAAATATTTAGATTACTTGTACAATAACAATACCTAAATATGATACAATAATGATTAAACTTCAATTATTATTATTATTCGTGTAAAGAAGGCGGTATATGTTACAAAGGTAACGCAGTATCTTAGTTTGATTTAAATTAACTAACCTATCTCTAAGTTCTTTGTCATATAGGTACAGAAAATTGAAAAATTATATCGACAATTTCTAGGGACGCAAAAGTAAACTAACTATAGAAAAATCATCAAAATTCCTAGGTTTGTGTTGTCCATTTTAGATATCCTAGATATTTACCATGCAGCATTTTTTATGTGTTTACCTACATCATGTACACAACGTACCACAAATAAATATAAAATAGTATTTAACGATAAATTATTGCAAATAAAGGACAACCGCATTTTTAAAGTTTTTAATTGTATTCATTCGTCAACGTGTTTGCTATATTTATACGCCCCAAACCTCTTAACGTGCAATTTGTGACAAAGTACGTAGAAAAAATGTGGTTGAAAAAAACTGAACATCACATTCACGTAAAACATTTAAGATAAAAATAAATCCTTTCTTGAGAAGAATTATTGTTTCACATTGAGGATTGTCGCACCGTTGCCATTATTTTTGTGAGAATTACATGTAAACTAGAAGAAACATTTTGTCGCCATACTTCAGACCGTAATGTCATAATAATAATATATACTCGTATTATATTTTGATACATAAAAAATTAATTTATAGCGGCTTAAAAAAAATTTCGGAAACAGAGATAGACTTACGAAAATAAAAGTTTGCCATATATGTAAAGGCAAAATAATTTAAACCTACTGCTCAAAGTAGTTCGAGTCCATTCAAACCTGACATGCGTATAAGCAAAATATGAATGAAACTCAGTTATTACAAAATCATTGTTTTAAAAACAATACATGACGTTATTATGTAAAAAACAATTACATGATTCATTTGTCTCAATTGTAAGTGAATTGTTATCGTTAAAGGCATCAAACAATAATATAATAGCAATATTTTAGATTGAACAATAATAAAAGCATAAAGTAACATCCGATTTTATCGGAACTGACCCACATTTTCAAAAAATCTACTAAAACAGATTTACGATACAGCTAAGTGCCAACATGAAAGTTTTTTCAAGTTCAAACGAAAGTCTCTCCATTTGATTAACATTGAATTCAAGTTATATCAAATAGTAGGTGTAGTCCAAAAAAAATCGTGGCTATATTCTTTTTGACAGTACAAAGTGTTAACACTTTTGACACTATTGCGTTCATTACACAACAGTGTAAGATACACTGACCTGTTTAGTATTTCAGAATCGAACTAAAAGTATAAACACTAACAGCTCTAACACTTAAGCATGGGGACATAGTGTAAACAAATTGATACTTTTGGTAAACCTAACGTGCAGTTTTCACTATAAAAATCACTGAATTATCTACACTACACAAATATACCAAAAACACATAATAGTAAAGGAGCAATTTATTTTTTAAAAAATAAAAGTTTAAAACCGGTATCAGACTAATCTGGATACATTTCAGAGTTTTCAATAATTCATTGTAAATCAAATAGAGACATGGATTAGTCTACTACTAGCTTGTTGGATCATAGTCCTGTTCATTGGTCAATAATTAACTAATGTAAATCAAATTGAGTTATGTAAAGCCAGTATGTTGTTTGGAATCAAAAGCACTAATCTTAAGATTGAAGCACCATTATATTTTTTTTTTTGCCTCAATAAAAAAGCACTGTACAAGTGTTACATGTTCAAATACTTTTTTTCACGGTATTTTCTGTCACAAGTCGCGTCTGTTATGGAACTGCAACTGGAACAGCACAGGTCACGAAGGGGCGAACTGTAGATTGGTTGCTTAGTAACAATGATTCTTTTCAGTGTTGTTCGTAACTAATTTTATTCTCATCGTTTGTTAACGTTTCATAAGAATGTGTATAGAAGAGTCACGATTATTAAATCATTGCAAAAAAATTAACAATCGATTCAGATTGATTTAAATGTGTATGATTTTTGTCTGATCGGGGTTACAGGTATTTCAAGCATACGACGGTCACTCAAATATTTCGCAGTTGAAACTTCTTTACCGAATTATTTATAATAATTGTCAAAAGTTCAATTTTTAGCATTACGTATATCAAATCTAAGCGTGACTTTCTCAAAATAATTATGGAACCAACTATCACGAAATCAAAAATCACCAATTTTCAAGCCCATTGTAACTTTGCAAAATAATTGTAATTTTTTTTCGATTATAGCATATACCGTAGTTACCATGGCGATTTTCGTCACATACCTGAAACAATAGAGAACATAATATAGATAATCATAATTTTAAAAAGCTATTGCAAATAATTTTACAAATTGTAAATTTAAACCACTGTAATTAAAATACTAAACTCTTAATACATTAAGTATAGGTTTAATATAATTTTTACGTCCCATCTTTATGGTAGGAAAACATCGGGCTCAGTCCATTTTTTTGTTCTTAACTAAAAAAAGAATATAGAGAAAACGTAAAGGGAGTAGCCGTTTCTATAGTGATTGAGATTTTTTATTTAAGTATAATTCAAGTGAGCGAGATTGAGAGAGTTTTACTTCTATCGTAGTCTTAAGCATACATACTTTATTTCATTTTAATAGATTTTTACATTTTAATATCCTAGAAGTTGTTTGAACTCTTTTAACTGCGACAGATTAAAATTAATGAAAATTTATAAAAATATTTGTTAGCTTCCAATTAAAATCAGAAATATAATTTGAATTTGATGTACCTATATCACTCTGAAATGTGACGTCTGTTCAAAGGCGAACTGTCAAGCATTTTAAAAATGAAGTGAAAACCAGCTATTTCATTGAAAGTACGTGCTCTACTATGATGAAAATAAATATGCCGGTTTACTTTTGGCGTGTAAACTTATGCTATAGTGTTTATCCTCTAGCTAAATTAAAAACAATCCAGAAGCAACTATATCAGTTAACATAAATTATTATGAAATTACACGGTTTAAATTGAACCATCAATTTCTCCTAATGTAGAATTACGTTTATAATCAAAATGCCTAAAGCCACGTTACAAATTACGTAGTTACGTATACTGTAGAATTATTAAATTGTGAATAAGATCTTGATGACTTCTGCCTATTTTTACTTACACATACCTATTATGACTTTTCGACACTTATGACCTCACTTGTCGAGCATCTACAATCTGCAATATCTCTCTTTGTGTTGTATGGTTTATTATGATTCTTTTTAAAATCCGCAAGAAAATTAAAACAATGTTACATATTTATATATTTTTACATTGAAAATTGCATACATTTAACATTTAATATCGCAGAAAAAATATCTTTCTCTGCTCCTAATTTTTTTTCTTAAAATTAAAATATTTTATTCATTTCAGTGTCTTTCAGGAGAAACATTGGAATGTAGTATGCCTTCCAATGTTTTTTTTAGAATTAGCGCTCCCAGTAACCCGAGCTCGTACCAGTCGGTTTGTGTACGCCGGCTGGCAGATTTTTAATACACATTACACTTATTTATTATATCGACCCTGATTAATTTAACTGTTGATCGTCTATATTCTACAATCAATCTATCTATCTATCTTTTTATTAATTTAATGAAGTATTAGTTTATTGATTTTTTTACAGACTACCAACATCCAGAGCTATTTAGAATAAACATGCTAATACTTCTCATAAAAACTAATACTTTTTAACTTCGAAAAAATATTATAAATATATAATTATTTATAAAAATATAGCTTTCTTATTGAAAGCTTGATTCACACCTGAGAATATTCGATCAATTAATATAGTAATATACCTAGTACGTTAGTGATAAGTTTTACAACTAGATATATAGTAACATACTATCGATATACAAATCGATAAATATAGAAAGTTGAACGTCTCGTCTGAACGATATACGAGATCGTACTAAATCATAAATTTAACAAGACAAGTGACATTTATGCATATATGTGATTCATACTTCATAGCGTGGCAATATTTAAATTAGAAGAGACCAGGGCGTGGCTTCTTTTCCTCGAGTAATGATTGGGACACTAGATGGAGATTTTTGCTTTTGATCGTTTTCAGGTCTGATTTGCATGGAAATTGTGTAGAGTAATTAATCATTTTGAAATTTTTGATAAATATTATTGATATAGATTAGTGTATTTTTAAATCATTCCCAAATTCAGGGGCAGACTTAATAACCAGACTTTTTTATTATATTTAATATATAGTGGATTTCGTTAATTCAAAGTCCAAAAATTCGAATAGTCGGTCCATATAACACAATATAATATTTTCTTTGATAATTCGAACTCCAACTCAGAAAAATCGAACTTTTTTATCTAAGTCCAATAATTCGTATCTAAAACAAAGGACATTTTTTCTATAAAAGTCGGGAATTGTTTGTTCTTTCTGTAACAAATGCCACAACAAACACGATTAGTAGTCGTTATTTTTTCCGACTACCGTACCGTAAGAATATAAAATCAAAAATATTCGAGTGTGCATATGTAAGAAGATGTCTTTTGAAACATTAACGATTTGTTTATTACGCGTAGACAGTTATAATTCAAAAAGTAGAAGGGAATGTTTTTTTCCATTTATCTAACAGCAATTCGATAATTCGAAGTTTCGGATTGATTCCATCGCTTTCGATTTTGTTACAAGCAATGTTGCAATAAATATAGACAATATCCAAAAGATTTACCGAAATAGTCAAAGCCTCTAATTGTTTGAAATATAACTTTATTTTTACAATAATGTTTTTCTGTCAAGGATTACGTAACATTTTATGAGAGATTCTTCACGAAAATCTAACAATATAATATTATCATTACAAATTATTTTCAAGTCACGAAGTGTAAATTAGTGAGCATATTTTCGCAATGGAGATTTAAAAGTAATTAATTTATAATTTATATATTGTAGGAGGTTAATTTAACTGACCGCCAAGCCCTCATATAAATTGCATTTTTTTATTTATGAACTACTTTCTGATACTATATAATATGTCTGAAGTTATACTTCTTTTGGCGAATTATGATGAAAGTGAATTTTTTCTATGCGCTCGCGCACGGTAATAACAAAATTAATAGGATTAAGTTTCTCGCATAAAAAAGCTACCAACAGAATAGAGCTGAAACCCATATTTGGATGTTCGTAGGGTCTAATAGTTGTGTTTATGCTAATCTCGGCAAAGAAGAATAACTTCTAACGCACCTATTTTTTTATCATCGGTTTTCGCAGTATTAAATAACAAAGCAACTGGCTTTTTTATTCATCAACTGCAAGAGTTATCTCGGTCTAACGCCTAACAACAATTCATATTTTCATTTTTTTTTATTACTTTTAATAATTTGCTGTCTATCTACAAAAATACACAAATGTAAACTAAATGTATTTTACTAATTGTGAAATTGCATTCATAAATAATTATGACTAGCAATTACAGTAATAATGATAGACTATAAAATATACACACCTAGAGATTCCTTAGCTTAACTCATCGCAATTGACTCACAATATGTCACAAGATCATGTTCACAGTTTTTAAATACTGAACCATAATTTACTTTTTACTCATTCAAAACATATAACATACCTCATATAAATAGAACTTTAGGACTCAGCAAGAACACTAAAAAGGACAGCTGAAATAATTGTTAAATCCGTCGATAAAGTACAGATCATCAATTTGGGAATTTTTTTTTTGTTCAAAAACATTTTTTTTTCGAATTGCGAAACAGTATTTCATTTAAAAAACGTAGTTGCCTGTTAAGTCTTGTAAACACTGCTTTATATAAAAAATTGTTAATTAAGAAAAATTACTTTATACAAATAATTTTAATTTTCGTAAGTAGTAAAATTTCCATTTTTTTATAACAACCGAGACAGAATACAAATAACCGTTGCTATATATTATAAGAGAGACTTAAACGTTAGGTAAGGCGGGTAACCCAAAATAATTATATTGATTATAGCTCGTCTGTTTTCAGTATTTTGGCAATTATCAAAAGGAATATTTTTGTTCAAAAAAATAGTCTCTAATGGAATATTAAATAAAAATACGGAATTCCATTAAAAACATATCTTGTAAGCAAAGCTTTATATGAAAAATTCGATAGTGTAAAACATTTCTTATATAAAATTCAGGGGCGTAGCTACCGCCGTATCTGCCGTATCAATTTTTCGGGGCCCCCGGGCCACGGGGGCCCCCAACGTGCGTAAGCAAAAATTAATAAAAACTTCCCAATTTTTTTTTTATTTCAGAAATGACAAAAGTCAAAAAAAGCAATTTCTTTTTTTCCCGCGTGAAGCGTGCGTTCAAAAGTTGGCAACACCCTACATCGGTTATCGCGGGCTGCGGGATTTCCCCGTTTAAATCATTTACTTCAACGGGGGAAGGGTCCCCAAACAAAATTTTATACGGGGCCCCGCCAAGGCACGCTACGCTTCTGATAAAATTCTTTAATGTTTGGTTCCTCCACATCCGTGCTCACACCGATACGTCTCGTGGTTCCTTACTGGGAAAGGGTTAAAAATGCCTACGATTTACAGTCTATTTATAAATACCTACTTGAATGGTATGAAGTGAATCGGTGCCGCCTCAATGTAGCGGGGAAATCCCGCAGCTCGCGATAACGGATGTAGGTTGCTGCCAACTTTTGAACGCACGCTATACGCGGGAAAAAAAGAAATTGCTTTTTTTGACTTTTGTCATTTCTGAAATAAAAAAAAAATTGGGAAGTTTTTAATAATTTTTGCTTACGCACGTTGGGGGCCCCCGTGGCCCGGGGCCCCGTATAATTGAAACGGCAGATACGGCGGTAGCTACGCCCCTGATGATGCTACACCAGGGCCGTTCCTTGCGATGACAAGGCAAAACATAAATCAAAGTGTCAGAAACTATATTAAATCAACTTTTGTTGTTTTGTCATTAGAGCTAAATAATATTTAAATTTTTAACTATATACCTTTATTGCTTTTAGTAAATTGTTGACAATTTTATTATCATCGATAAAGAATTTACTGACTTTTTCTCCTTTTTACAAACCCCCAGATTCGAATCTTGGAACTGATAAATGCATTAATGCAATTTTGAATTAATTATCAAAACTATAAAAATCAGTACTAAGTCGAAATAAAATTGTTAGTTGGTTGATTTCTGCCGATTTTAAAGATAAAAAAAAAATTTTAAGATCAACGACCCCCAAATTAGAAATGTCAAATAAAACGTGGTAACGCTAATAAAATAATAAAATGTATAATGAAATAGAATAAATTATCAAATCGTAAAAAAATGCAAGTGCTAATACGTCTCTGCGTGTCATGACACTAGAATGTGCGTTGTTTACCTTATGCAATAATTAACTATTTAGGTGTCATCTTTTTCTATCATTACAGTGGAATGTGGACAAGTGCATGTACTGAAGACACTGAAGGTTAACGCGCTAAAAGAATTGGTGTCATAAAATAAAAAACACTGGTCGTAGTGTCAAACCTCGCCGATAAAATAATGTCAGTATTGTAGGTAATATTTAAATGTATCATTACTTTGATATTTTATTTCTAGCAACGTTTAAATTTTTTTCTCTGTTCGAGGGTTGTAAATAAAACTGACTAGTCTGCTATTACTCGAGACATTCATGTGTAAACATAACGGATCTCTGAAACGGAAGTTTAGGTACTAGAGATTTATATCACCCATTTCTGCAAATATGAAATATTTATTTATATTAATTAATAATTTATTTTTATTTCTTTATTAAGTAATTTAATTTTTTTTATTAATATCAATATGTATAGTTTATCCAGTTATTTAAACATTATAAGTTACTTAGTTAATTATTTATTTTTTTATTCATTTTCCCCAAATTTATTATTTACTGAATTAATACATATCTAATACATATCTCGATTAAATTTGCCAGCGTAATTGGAGGTCTTATTAAATATTATAAATACATCATTACTTGAATCGATATTCCCTAATATGTGGAAAATGGCATTGGTTAGGCCGCTTCCTAAAATTAATAATCCTAGAGAATATTCAGATCAAAGATTCTTTGCGCAGCTTCGAAAATAATTGAAAAGATAGTGTACAAACAGGTCACATCATTTTTGATAAATAATTGTTTCTCTCCCATCAATCGGGTTTCAGACGTTACCTTTGCTATTGACGACATTAGGTCTTACACAGATAATTCTCAATGTTCTGCTCTCTTACTGCTGGACTTCAGTATTATATTATATACTATTGTATATACTATTATATACTATTGGCCACAAATTACTATTGGCAAAGTTACATTACCTGGGTTTTTCAAACCAACCGGTCTCCTGATTTAACTCGTACTCCATACCACCGTATAAGATGTTTACACATGAAAAACGAGGTATGTCGGAAAAAATTGCGCACCACTAACATAACCTGATTAATATTCTGAATGTGAAGTTTAATATTCCGGTTTTATGTAAGTGTGTAAGTAATTGTGCGGTAATTATGTTTTAATTGTGTGGTGATTTTAATTCACAAGGGCTATGAATTACATAGTTTGTATGGAAATGAAGTATCTCACGCTTTTGTCGGAACAATTTGTTTGTGTTGACTGTTGCTTGAGAGAAAGTAAAAGGCCTCAGTACAAGTATTGAGCATTCATCTCTCTGAATGCATACAGAAACATAGCTTCACACTAAAAACATTGATTCTCTACATTCATTGCACAATTTTTTGATATCAGAACTCATCATCAACATTAACTAGAGTACGGATAGTATAATCTATCCTAACCCCTCATTTCTAGTATGCGCTACATGTAATTACAATAGCAACTCGTATCAAATGCACTGAATTAAATACGTCGCACACTATGAATAAGGAATTACAAAACACTGCTCTTTTATAATTTATACGACAACGCTCTTCAATTAGAAACGGCGCATAAAAAATTTAATAGCTGACAATTGTTTAGTAATCGCATATCTTTCACCATTTCAACTCAACTTTTCAAAAGTTTATAATATTTAACCGTCTTGAAATCTTTAGAGGTCAAAAAAACATGTTTTTGGAAAAAAATCAGTTTGTGAACACAACACAGGTCAAACGGGCAAACGGAACGAAACCAAACTTTGGTAGAATGTTTAACATGTAAATAGAAAGATTATTTTGGGTAAAATCGACACATCATATGCTTTCACGTTATTAACGTCATGTCAGTATTTTTTTATTAATGGCTCCGTCGTCCAATTTTTTATTTAACAAAAAAAAAATACGCATAGACTGGTTAAACAAATTCTAAAAATTTGGGATACAGTACTAAAATTTGTCAAAGTTTTTCAACCTACAGAATGTATTTTTGGCTTAAAAGTATGAAATTTGGTAAATGTTGTAAAAAATTTCGAAATTCCAAGTACAGACGAGCTTATATTGGCAGATACATTTCTTTTCCACAATAAAATTTACAAAATTATGTATATTTTCCATGAATAATGTGAAAAGTGCATCTGAGATATTATCTTCCCAAACGTGTATCTTTACCGATCATTAAAATCTCCGTGCAATATTTCTTAAGCGCAGTATCGCACCTTTTTGCGTTACTGTTTGTAACTTAAATTATACACAAACCTACATTATATAATTATCTCAAGTTTTGTCAGACGTTTCATGTAAAGCTGCGTTCACACAAATTAGTATTTAAAATTAAACGATCCACACTTTATAGTAAGTGATAAAATCAATATGAAATAATCCATTTTTATAACCGAAATTTTAACTTCGATAAAACCAACTACTGTTGCATAGATTTTTGTTTGTGTTTAAAAGACTAAAAACTTCTGGAACAAAATGTCACTTAAATCAATTAATTTTGAGTCTAATGAGTTCAAAAATAAATTTTGGAATATTTGTTTACTCGTTGTACTTTGCTTTTAAGTTTGTTCTAATATATTTTTTACACACACGCTAATGACCTCAGTTATCGAGCGTATATAATGGTGCATTTCTTGGGAGTTGACAAGACGCCCAAAATGCAATCGATGCACAAAAATTATTACGCAGTCATCGACTGCACCAGTCTGTTTACATTTTTTTTATCTCGATCGACTCATTACATATTTATAGATGTAAATAACCGATTTAATGAATAATGTAGGCACATATAGTTTACATAACAAGTGAAGAGATACAAACAGGTGTATAGGTAATGAGATTATCTCCTCTGATTTCTCTTTTAATATGTGCTCTCGTAATTTGCTTATATTGACATATAAATATGATTCTACATAATAAATCACACAAAGTATTATCATTTAAGAGTGTACGCTACCTACAAAAATTCCCTGCCTCTTTATCTCAAATCCTTTACTTGAAAACGGTTACAATTCTCTCAAAATTACGTATTTTTAATGCTAAACATGAAGGACCAAGATCTAACAAACGAAAAGTTGAAAACATTTTTCCTAAAAAAACTTACAACTTAAAAAAGAACAAATGTAAACTTTTCACAGGTAGTCAAAACGTTTTTAAAAAATCGCCTGTAGGATCTGTAGAATGTGATGCTTGGTCCTCTATTTAACGTTTATCCTAATCCTTTATCTTCAAAAATAGAGCTGTAATCGTTTTAGGCGAGGGGAAAGGATTTGAGGTGAGGGCTGCAAGTGGTATTTCTAAGTACCATGTAAATAATGAAATCACCAGGCACTATTTGAGAAATATTATTTTACTCTTTTTGATTTCTTTTTTTAAATCGATTACATTTTTACATTTATTTTTAATCCATATATTATTCTTAAAACTTAAACAAGAAAGTATTTAAATTGATGACAGCTCAATTATGCAAATATTACGTCGTAAAACATAGTCAATAATTATTAAATTACTGAAACTCCTTTATTAGTCATTGTTTAATTAATGGCTCTCAAATAGTAATTAAACATTTCTCTTATATTATGACATTCGTAGATAATAAAGTAATGGTTTCAATTTGCGAAATAAACTGCAAAACTAACCATAACAAATGTTAAATCACAATAAGTCCATTATAGGAGGTCAATGGTTCATAATAAGTGTTTAATTTTAATGAATCTCAGACCACCCAGAAATGTTTGTGTTTCCCAAATTAAGTTTTATTAACTAATATTTTTATTTATTACTTTTAGCTTCTTTGTTAAAAACGCTTGGAATCGGTTCAGTAGTTTTTGAGCAAACAAACTGAATGACAGATAGAAAAAGGGTTCAGGTATCCTATACATGTACAAAGAGATTATATAGAATAAAAAATTAATATATGAACATTCCCTGTCAGAAATCGTTCCACAAAAGAATAAATTGTTTTCCAAATCGGTCCAGCCGTTTTTTGTTTACGCAAAAAGACTGCAAACAAAGGTTAGCCTTAGCATATTTTTAAAAAGATTTGTCAAGTCTAGTTTGTTAAGATCATATTAGGAGGTTGGTCGTGTGGACCTCAAGGGTTGCACTTGCGTAATCCCACCTCATGCCTTGGTTATTTAGTGGCCATCAGACTGATCACGTAGCGGAGTTTAATTTACAGCGTTTGGGCTCTACCTATACAATAACAGATAACGGAGAATTATTATTAAGGCTTATTATTAAAAATTTCTTTATAGCACGCTTATATTGTAACAATTATGTCAACAATATAACATTTTATTTATTTCTTCTTCTAAGTAAATCAATGTTAGACGTCAAGTATGTGTCCTGTTTGAGTACTTATATCACCATAAAACCGACACATTGTTCCTTATAAAGCCTGATGCAACTCCCGTTGCCGTAAACATGATCGGAATCGGCTTCTTGCGGAACGTGTTTTTACTAATGCATAGTTTTGTTAAGCCGCGAGTTAGTGTTTTATACTATCATTAACATTACAAAGAGAATAAAGATTGTTTTTTTGCGAAATACAGTAATTTCAAACGTCGTGGAGTTTCGGTCGATTAAATATGGTTTAATAATCAAAAATAATCCATCTGTTCCAGTAATTAAGCAAAAATATAATCAGTTTTGAATTTGTAGTAATTGTGACGGCATTAAATTTTGTGCAATTGTACGTATATCAAAAGATCGTTAAGAATTATAAGTTAAAAAAGTTTCAACACAATTTTCGCAAAAAATCAGTTTAAAACAAATAATGTACAATGTACATATTATATAAATAAATCAATTTTAGACGCAATTTTTAAAAATCAGATTTAAAAAAAAAACGTATGCCATACTAAATAAACTAACAAACAAATTTTACGTAATAATTCAACGGAACTTCATTTTTATCTTGATTTTTTACAAAGTTATAGCAATTCTGCCTGTTTTAAAAGCGCCGCTACATGAGTAAATCGAACTTAGTGGCTTACTGCAGCCGCACCACATAATACTAATACATCCGCTATCAATGTCTCATCTTATATAATGGATATCGTAGCAATTTGGTATACAAAACTTGTTAAAATTCGTTATGCCAAATGTGAAACTTTCCAGAATTTCACTAGACACACATTTAAATTGGACATGAAAAGAATTATAAATATATGTAAAAAATAACTGTATTCTTTACATCGCTTGCGGCTTCAACACTGAAGGTCGAAAAAAGAATCACGATCAATATTGTCTGCGTTTTTTCTGCTAGATTTTAAAATATCGTAATTAGCGTCTTTACATATAAAAAAAGGTGTAGCGTGTTCCAATTCGACATGAAAACTGTTAGCTTAATTACTTAAACTATTAAAGAACAATTTACAATAAAATTTTTAAATAACTTTCATTCATATTTATATTCTTTGTATAGTAAACACATAAATTCACTTATTCTTTTTTTATGAATTGCGATGCATTCAAATTGTTTTGTGTTAGAATTCCCAAATATTTTTAATGAGTAAACAGAGGACAGTTTGATGTAATTTTTTGTTGTCAATATCTCGAATACAACTCAATACTATTTGATGAAATTTATACGGATTATAGAGAAGCATCAATTATTAAGAATAATTATCAAAATATTGACATATCTAGCAAATTTCTTTCCAAATAAACAGCATAAGATCTCTCAGGTATGCAAAAAAAATTGCACAGCAGTTGAATTGATACTTTCATATATATTCTACATAAATTTTCACTAAGTCGTGCTGACAACGACATAGGTATTATAAAACAATTAAAAAAAAAATATTTGCCGGCCATCGATTTCGTGTAATTTTATCATGTTATCTGTTAAATTCCAGTTTTTTTGTAAGGTCAGAGCTTGAACTATTTTCGAATTAATTCATATAAAATTCGGGAGCTGTTTTATAATATAAATTACTAGTTTCAAGTTTGACAAAATTAATGTGCGTGCATCTTCATAGACGAGAAGGTAAAAGTATTTAAAAACAAAACATTTGGTTGTTATGTCAATTTCCTGTTAGTATCATCAGACTCTTAAATATTCAAACAATTATTATTACAATGTTCGTTTCAACCTAAATCAGAGACTTTAGATTTAAACACGCGATGTAAAAGGTCATAGTCCCAGCTCCCAAATGACAAGAAATTATGTTTCTTATATCACAATTTTTAGTCGGCCAACTGTTTAAATGCAAGCGCTCTTAACTGCAGTTGTTGAACGTCTATATAATCTGCAAGTCGGCCGACTAGTGAATTTACTATTTGGGTCTGTGAACACCATCGATTTTTCAACCGAATAATTATGCAATACTCTGAAGTATCAAATTACTCAGCCGAATACCCGGTTTTCGGCTTTTAAATTCTCGATTTTTTGCAATCCTGTATTAAAATCGATCATCAACAATGGAAGAGAGACAGAGCGTGTTTCGGTCAACTTCTAAATCTTTCTAGGCTTGTGATTATATAGCGGTACTATGTTGAATAGAGACACAAACTAGCCGTCACACGCTCCATCTCTCTCACTCTTATCGATCGCTTTTGAAAAAAATATTTTTTAATAACTTATGTCCATAATTATAAAAGCGTGGATCGTTACTGTCATAGAGCTTACAACCCACGCTTTTATAGTTATGAACCTAAATTTCCAAAAATGATTTTTTATTTTTTAGTACAACTCAATGAAAGCTTGTCTTTGAAAAGTTTTTTTTACTATCTAATATTTTATAAAAAATGATGTCATTGCGCCTGGAATCACCGGACTTGAAAATCAGTCACCGAACGTAACCGATCACACCGTCTGTACTACACACCTGATAACTGACCACTCGCTTTTAGTATCATCAGATTGTTAAATCGGTAGCGTCATTTCGTGTAAGATGAACATTATGTCTATATATTGTATTGAAGATATGAGATACAACATTCACTCGCGACTTCATGGGTCCGTCTCTTCGACAGTTAAGCGTTACATACGTGTTATAGAAATAGAAAGTATCATCACCCGGGACCCGTACTTGATGGAATATTACATCGCATTGCCGCCAGCAACTCTGCCTCTTAGTTTTAACACGTATATCCTCTATATTCTACAAGACATTATTATACAATATAAAGCACATATTCAATATTCATTTTAAACCAATACTGACCAGCATCCATTAAATGACTAATTATTCACAGTGGCGAAGGACACATTTCTTTTCCAATAGCAGATGTAAACTGTTCTTGTCTTTTTTAAAGAAACTGTTCTAAATAACTGAGTGTGAAATTTTAACCAACTTCAAAGAATCTTATACCTATATATATTTTGCTATATTTGTTTCGCCATAAATTTTCGGGGGGATAACCGACTTGAAACAATTCGCTACCATTTTGTTTAGAATATCCATGGATTGGTGCCATATAAGTCTTTTTAAAATCGGCCTAGCCAATAACTAAATTCAAAAAATTGTTTTTTATGTTACCTCAAATCTCCAGCATTTGTGAACCGATTTTGATGATAGCTTTTTCTTTTAGTAAGACATACCTTTCTGAGTTAAATCGGTTGAAAAGTTTTTTTCTACTTTAGTATTAAAATAATTATTATTTAATTAATAAGTGCAAACTACGTATTGCAAAGATAAAATATTAAAAAAATTTTTTTGGACAAAAATGAATTTCCAATTAAAAAACAGTAAATGGCGTAAAATAATAAAATTTTGAGGTCGGCGCCAAAACGAACGTTAAGGAAATTAAATTGGCACCGAATGAGATTCAATTTTATTTAAGGAACCTGTTCTAAATAACGGAACGTAAATTTTTTGCTGCGAACTTATCGAATTATGTAAGTAAATAATAGCAGCTTCCATTAAATCATAAATACATTCATACAGAAATAAATCACTGAAACCGTGAAAATTATGCAAACAAAACACAAATGTTTAATTTATTGTTTCAAATTATTATGTTCTTTCATAACCTTCAAAATTATTAAAATTTAAAACTTTTAAATATACGGAAATTATTGTACTTATATATATTCGTGAACCAATTAACTTCTTTGACACAGTGTGCATTTAGCATCAAACTTCCATAATTTATTCAAAAATTTAAAATATTTTATTATTTAAAGAATTACCGGAAGAGAATTACCTTGCCCTTGAATAATCGTCTGGAGAGAATACAATGCAATCAAGACCATATTAAAATGCGTCTGAATACCGCCAGATTAAAAATGAATTTAAATTTGGTTATTTCCTTGAACTTAGTTTCCTTGAACGTGCAGTTTTTTGTTCGTTTAACATCAGTCGGTGAGAATTTTTACATTTTAATGCTAGACGAGTATTTATTTAACATACTTATTCAAAATGAGACTTTTAATCCTGGTTAAAACTAACATCACTATAAGCTTTTAGCTGCTATATTTTTTAGTGTTAAGGAATAATTGAACTGAAAGCGCATTTACCAAAGTAGGTAAATATGTAATCATCACATGGTCATTACTGAGTATGACGACGGCTTGGTGAAAAATTTGCAGCTTGCAATATCTCTATAAATCTGTGCTAACATTGAAACAAGAGAACGATGTATCTCTGAAAATGAGCCATTAACCATTTGGTGTTTTGGAAAGGCATTTGATTCATTGCCCACACAGGGTTGTCGAGATATTGCAGACAGTAAATCTTTCTCCATGCCTTTAGATTCTCATTCACGACCATCTGGTGATTTCAAACTTACCCTGGTTTCATCCGAAAACACAACAAACATTTCATTAAAATCGGTCAGAATCAACCAGACCTCGGAAGGAATAGAATAAAAAAAAGTTTTTCAAAATTGGTTTAACCATTTAGGCTGCACGACTGACACAAAAAAACTAAACAGATTTACAAACAAAGCAAGTGTAGGTAGACACAATTCGCGCCTAAAAAATTATATAGTATAATATGGTGTCGTATCTAGAGGCTGGTCGCAGATGCGTCAGGAACGCAACACTATAGAGGACTCACTTGTTCTATTTCTTCCTACAAAATAAGTTTTAGGGGGCGCAAAATTCAAATCTTGCTCTGGGTGATCATGACATTAGCTACGCCACTGGTTTACAATTCTAAAATTGTCCGCTCTTTGTGGATTTTATTTGAGAAAACTAATATAAATATTTTTTTTTAAATCTCCGAGTAGCAATTCATTTTGGTTCCGCTTCGGTCACCAAGGACTCCCAAATTCAATTCAGGAAGAGACTACCTTCGTGTTCATAAACTTCTATATAATTATCAATATTTCCATATAAACATATTTAATTTTTATGGCACATTCCAACAAAAGGAGCTATGGCAGCCACGGTGTTTCCAAGTCTACTTCAAGAATATTATTGGCACGTGTCTTCTACGTTACTGTATTTGTTGTGCGGTCAAACAACTTTTAACATCATTTTTATTCATCAATTTCACTGACTAGAATATGTGCATTTATTAGTATACTTGGCGGCACAAAATCGTCAGTACTAATGTACAAAATTTTAACTGAATATCGGTCCGTAATTTCTGTTCCTTGCGGGAGCTTTTTAAGTATTTTTTCTCTAATACCAACATAACTCGAGGGCGGCTGAATCGATCTTCTTACTAACGACACTGTCTCTTGGAATTCAAACTTTAAAACATTTTTATCCGGTTATGATCGGATTTTCGCCAACTATACTTTAAAGCGATCAAAACCTCGAAAGAACGATTCAGTTAGTGTTTGCTAGATATGAGGGATAATTTAAGACGGAGCTATTGATATTTCAGTTTAGAGATCGTCTACTGGATGCCATCGCTACAATAAAGTGACATAAGTGTTCTGTCAAAAGCGAGTTTAAGGTATATAATTAATAAATACAACATATTAAATTTTTGACCGTACTGATCCTATTTGCGTTGACGAGAAAATTCAGAACGGTGCTCTATTAAAATATTAAAAGCTTTGCGCCATCTTGTAGAAAAATAAATTGCTTATATTATTTATATGCATACTTATTAAACTTGTCGTCTTTCTTATTTTTTTCTTCTGATGATTATTTAGAAAAACACAATTTCTAATAAATGAAAATGTTACAGCTATACCTTTTAAGTTCTCGGCCTATTTTCTTTTTATATCCATGTAAAATCAAAATTAGCATATTGTAATTTTGCATTAACAGATCTAAAAAAGCATATGAAATGCTTTGAGTTTCTTTTTTTCTCAAAATAGTTATTGATGAGAAAAAGTTATATTCAAATGCAGTACTGATACCTTATCTTTCAGTAAACGATCTGATCCCGTGAGGAAAGTTGCAGGGAATTGAATTATGTACAAAAAAGATTTTTCCCAATTTGCGAGATATTTGGTATTGAACTTTTTGCATAAATATCAGTTTTCGCGTATTATTTTAGGCCAAGCAAAGCAATTAGAAAAAAAAATATTAGCGAGATTTATAAATTACCAATCTATAATATAGATTCGTAATTTGTGGACAGTTTTATTGGACTGCTGAATTTATTTATATCCAATTTACCACAAAAAACTAAAATTGAATACCTATTTATTCTTAAAATAGGTATTTAAAAAAAAAAGTAAAGTTAATCTTAACAATAAATATCTTGGAACAGAAAATTGTATGTGATTCATTGACTACAATGTACTGTTGTATGTATTATGAAAACAATACGTAAAATGGAATAAATAATATCTAACTGTCTTGAAACTGAAACCGTAGATTTAACACTTAAAATAATTAAGTCATAACACCAGTGAATGTTGGTTGTCTAATATCTAAAATAATAAATCAAGATTATGTTCAGCTAACATTAACATTCTTGTACTGCACAGGTCAATGTTATAATTTAACAATTTTTTTAACCTTATTTATTATGAATATTAATAATTAATAAATAATCACTTGAATAAAATTTCGAAATCAATAGAATGTAGTTCAAAATCAACAAATGTCGTGAAAAACAGAATGGAATATTTAATTGGTTAACCTTCCCACAAGCTATATATACATTTTTCTGAAAGTGAAAAAAAAAACTCTCTCTCCATGATGATTAAAACATTAATTGTCCAGTCAGAAATCAGAGTCAATTGTAGTTTTAAACGATAAATCAGTTCTAATAAACTTTAAAGGTAGGTTTTGATGTTATTTAATTTTTAAAGTGCGTTATGTCGTTATATAATTTATACTTTTCAGATTGTTTTTCTTTCTGTTTGTTCCGCCATAACTCTTAAACTCCTAATTCGATTGCAATGAAATTTGGTGGACCTATATAGGAGTGCAAAGACTAAATTATTTTATATCCGGCTTCGGTACACATATTCCATACTCAAAGGATAGAACTTTATAATATTAATTAATAAATGAATAAAATATTAATGTCGAATAAAGGTGTGACTAATTGCGCAAATAAACTCAAAAGCCAAAAATCACGGATATTAAAAAAATAAAACTACATTGAACTTATTTTAAAGTGAATTATTTTTTGTGGAATGGGTTTTATATAAATACTAACGGCCCAACCAAACAAACAAACTCTGCAGCTTTATAATATAAGTATAGATAAAACAATATCCGCAAAATTTCGTACTGGACTTCGGTAATGTTTTTCAGAAAGTGGTCCATGTGTTTCATTAACACCCACTTTCATTTTCACTTTGTCCAATAAACGCTCATGTGAAAACGCGAATTTTCTCGTTAAGAAATGTATGTACACTTTCTCATAATTTTAAAACAATTTTTATAACTGTGGAGATAACTTTTAAGTAAGAGAATATAGTGTTCTAAATATTTGTGCATATTTGACAACTGAAATCAAACAGATGTATCCAGTGAGAGAACAAAATATATGTCCAATCCATGTACAGGAATACAGCAACAATATTGTTTTTCGAATCTGCAAATTCACAGCACCAACTTCTCAATAATATTATTAAGAAGGTATTTCCAAAAATAATCCCTAAAATGTCTGAAAATTCCATTCACTCCAGACAGGGCTGTAGTTAGAAAAGTTTAAGTAATTTTAAGTAGGGTACAACAAAAAAAATAATATTTTGTGATAACAGAGCTAATTCACACTAGTCGGGTGCCAGAATGATTTGTTATTGGGGTTTATTAGTTTATATAGCATATTTCACATCTCTCAGACACGACTAAATTTCGTGTTCCATAGAAACTAATAAGCCCTAAGGGCACCCGATAAAAAATCGTTCCGGCATCTGGCTAGTGCGAATCAGCTCTTAGTTCCACTCATAAAATTTATTGAAAATAGTAGGTACAAATTGACTCATAATATTCTAAAATTTAAACAAGTATAATCTAAAATTTGGGAAACGACCAGAATTAAAAAAGTCTAGTGTTAATTAGTACGCATAAAACAGGTATATTTAAGTGAACATCTATTTTTCTTCTTCTTTTAGGGAGGTATTAATAAAATTTAAAAATTAAAGCACTGTAAATGCTTTACAAATAATTTTTAAGTTTATTTCGTATTTTATTTACTAGGCCAAGATATAATTAGCATCACATCATCTTGAAGTAAAGCTTTTTCAATTAAATTATCTTATTCCAAGTTTTGTTGCAGGTACCAAACAGTTATTTTCAACAAGTTTTTTATTTAATCACGGGAAATTGGACAATTGAATTTTAATATAGATAAACTAAATTAAAAAATTTTTTAATTTAGTTTATCTATATTAAAATTCAATTGTCCAATTTCCCGTGATTAAATAAAAAACTTATTAATTATAATGGACGTGAACAATATTGAGAGTTATTTTCAACCTTCTGTTGACAATAAAAAAGTAGACCTCAGTAGACCATTTAGCCGAAATTATTATGAATAATTAATTATTTATCGTTAATTCTATTGCAGCTATTTCATAATAATTATTAACAACTATCTGAACTAACTAGATTGTATTTACTGATTAGATAAGTTTAAATAATAAATTCGTTATGGTATAAACTAGACTTTTTATTATACGTAAATTCAAAATTTAAAAAGTATTGATATGTATCTGTTTTTTTTATATTTGAATAATATTTCGATCATTTGACTATTAAATTCGCGTCTAAATGTAGGACGTCGTATTTTTGCCTCATAAAATCAGTTACATAAAAACATAATCTGCTTTATGTTTTAATCATACTAACACTGCCGGGTATTCTGTGTATATGTCCACAATTTTTGCAGTGACCACTCTAATAGGCTGACTTTAATAAAAATTGGGATCCAAATTTAAAGTATTAGGTGCATTTTTTTTTAGCTTTTCATATAACTAATAAATATGTATATATCTATTCAACTCGAATTAAGATATTCTTCCCGTCAAAAATGTCAATAACGTGAAAGAGCTTCAGTAAGTTGAAAAGCGACATTAAATAAAAAAATTGCAGTAAAAATAAAATTTTATTTATATTAATTTTCTCTGACAAATATATTCTTATATGTAAAAAAAATATGCAAATATAAAAGTTCGTAATGAATTTTTAACTCTTAAAATATAACAACTTGCACTTTCTTGAAGGTTATCATCCGAAAAATAAAAGTCAATAGCCATTTAATTTTTGGTATTATGAATATGATACATCACATTATAATCGATCTATTAAAGGTTTTGAGATAATTTATACATACTTTATACAAACTACAAAATTTGAGAGATGTCTACATTTAAAAAACAAAATTTAATATTATTGTTCTTAATTAATTGATCACCTCTTTTTACGATAATATCGTGTTATAGCTTTTAAAATATTTTAAACAGATGACAATTGCCCTTATACTTTGTTTTTTGAGAAATTTTTTTAGTTCTAACTTTATATTAACTCGGGCATTTTTTCCCAAAAAATCTTAGTGTGTACAAAGTAGACTTTTTACCTTTCTTTCAGTCACAATTGCAACACTAAAAAGATCAATAAAAAACTCACCTTCTTTCCATATTTAGGTAACAAAAAACGACACAAAAACTTAAAAATAAATTTTTTTCGAACAGTTTGTATTTGTACAACGCGTTCACAATCTATCGTAAAAATAATGTCTTTTAACAGTAAAAAAATCGAACTAAAAATACCGGGTCAAAGAGCTCAAGAATTGGGTCAGTATGTATTAAACATACATGACATGCGTGAATATGTACGCGTCACCTGTATGCAGTGCAGTTACACTGTTACAACGAACAACAAACACTCAACAAAACAACACAACAATCGGTTCAAATCAGTTGATACTGTGCTACCGTTGGTCTGGTTGATGCAGCAACCAGTGCTGTGTGCATATGTGTAAAAGAACGGCTTATGGCACCAACGACCACCACAAAACAACCAGTAAATAACAACGCCAGAGAACCTTTACCTCTCTTCTCTTCTGTTCTCTTGCGGAGGGTATGGTGATTTCGAAAAGAGAGTGGCAACACAACTTTAACGCTCGCTCGATAATATTGTTTTATTAGACTATACCATAATGTGGCTGCTGCAGCTTGTAGACAGATAAAGATTTATTTTAAAATGCTCCACAGACAAACAAGTAGGGCTTCCATATCAGTATTCCGATATTTCACAATATTGAAAAAATTTTTTAGATGTGTCAATTTTGAAACTAAAGATATTAATATAGAAATTCAGACATTAACGAAACAAATTACAAGACTTATAAAAATTATTTTCCAAAATTTATTATACTGCGTAGAAGCTTAACTTCCCCAGCGAGTCACGTGGACAAGACTCACACATTTTTGAAGTTTAACTTCTTTAGCGACGTATCTATTTGAAAAAACTAAAAATCGAAGGAAAGTAGAATTGTCCCCGAAAGGGGAAGTTAGTTTGTCTCCTAAATTACATGAAACTGACAAGGACAGAAGTTTATAGTGTGTTGCTAAGGTACTTATCTGTAAATATTATTAATTAGTTTGACATAACAAAAAAATAAACTTGGGAATAATATTAAAAACTAAAGAAGTTAAACTTCTTATGTGAGCTTATGAGGGTGAGGCTCATTATAATTTTTTGCTTGCAAATTTCTGACTCAAAGTTCTTTACAACCTTTTTTTATCAATATGTAAACATATTTAGTTTTTAAAATGTACTGTTTCTTCTATATTATGATACTTTTGAAAATTTCTCTCGATATCAGATCTGTTTAGGAATTCCAGAATTAAAGAATAAATATCGAAACCAATTCCGTATTTTTTTTACGCCATTATTTTGATCAGTGATGAATACACAGAAAATTATTTATAGATATAAGATACCAAGCGATCAGTACCCCAAATAGGATAAAAAACTTTGTGTGAAAATATTTAAATAAAAGATACTTAATAAGATACGTTATACTAACATATATTTTAAAGTAAAATATCAAAAATAATACATTTGTTTAAATTACTGTTCAATTATTTAATCACTCTCGTCTAATATCTTCATCTATTTGTTTCAAGAATAAGAATAAATAATTAATTTAGATAGATCCAATCGCAACCGCAAAAATTATCACGAAACTCCAATCGTGGATGTCCATAAACACAGTCGACATTATTTTTTTGGAATTTATATAGCAGTAGGCACAGCTATGCCTAGTTGACAATTTTGGTCTGATACTCCTCGCCTGATGTATCGTTGAAGTCTCCACATTGTAATTATACATTTTTCGTTCAAAGTAGCATTTATCATGTAAACGCCGCTTTAAACGAAATATACATCATAAATAAAAAATGTTTCATGTTCAACGACAATAATTTTGATGACAATTTTGTCAACTTTCCTACTTCTGATAATTGTCACTAATAATGTATTATGTACAATGCTGAGACTTCGACGTTACATCAAACGCCGAACCTCGGAATATCGTATTGTCATATTTTTTTTAAATCAAATATTTATGGTATTTTTCGTTGATACCAAAGTATATTTTGCTACTTTTAGTTATACACCATATTTAGAGACCAAAAAACCCACAAGATAACGAATATGTAAGGTCACGAACAGCCAAGACTACTTGGGTTTAATATCAATTTATATTTTCAATTTTTTTTTTGCATTACATAATAAATCTAACTGATATTTTAGTATTGTTAATAATTAGTTTTAATTCTGAAATTGACCAAGCAGACAAAAATTCTTAAAACACGTTTTCTCATTATACAAAAAAAAATACATATAAGTATTGATGATGAATTTATTGAAATAAAAATTTCATCTAAAGAAAAAATTAGTTACGCTCTTGGTACATAAGTTCTTCGATATCATCTCTTGATATGTACAATGATAATTCCTACATTTGCATACGCCATGTTCCAATAAAAATATATGTGTATAATATCCAATACATTCTCGATTAAGTCTCTTGATCGAAAACGAGAGTTTACATAATCCAAAGTAGTAGGGGAGAATGGGGGACTATAATAATTTCTTTCATGGGCTGGAAAATTGAAATAAAGTAGAAATTGATGTTGCTTCATACAAATTCCTTTTGTTTCAAGTTATTAAACGTAGGTGCCTGAAAATTCCTCGAATTGCACTTACAGCTTTTGGACTAGGTATAGTTTATGACCGAATGTCCATGTTTATTTTTGCTCCTCTCCTGAACAAAATCTGTCCACGCCCTTGATTAATATAATTTAACTAATGAATATTTAAAAATAGGTCGGTTAATGCGATATTTTAATCCCAAGAACTCATATAATTTAGGTACATAAACGGTAACTAATAACAAAAACGTCTTTTCACTGCAATATCGATGCAGTCACTAGCAAGGTAATCATAATAAAAAACGGAAACAAATTTTATTGTAAAAACTAAAGCTGGCATTTTTACACACAATATATTAATGCACACTATTTTTTTTTCTGTTACAGAAGTCGCAAATAATCTGCTGGAAAACATGTGCCGCTGCAATCAGAGTGAATCCAAAATGACACGAAATACATGTGAATTAACTGATTACAATTGTCCAGTTAAGTATAAACCAAAGCAATTATTATTGTAAATATTTAAATTAATTCAAATATTGAAAAATAACCTACGTTGTTTAAAAAGCTCAGCTTAGTGTAATTTTAAAGCAGTAGAAAAGGACTTACAATTATTAGTATTTAGCTTGTCAGAAATCCAAACAAAACCGTGTACCTGTATTATTCTTAAAAAATAACTTAAAACAGTGAAAGCTAAATGGCGTAAATGGTGCAGAATAGTTTCAGTTCTTGGTGACTGTCCTCACCCATCGACCTCTATTACCCCGCTTTCCTCTAATCACAGCTTAACTGCAATTGTACATGAATCTCTTCACCTTCATTGCTCCAATTTAAAACATGATCTGGTTGAAAAAGTTTTTCAATGACTATTGAATTATAATTAGTATATTAATTGCTGATTAATTGAATATTATGTGTAAAAGTGGTCCAGTTCTATCAATGAATTAAATATCGTTTTCAAATTTATTATTAATTGACGACAGTAAAACCATTTTGAAAAATTACAATTAAGATCCATAGTTACTCAAGAAATAAAATAGATTAAATTAGCCAAAATAACAACAAGAAATATTTCAAGATAGCTATTTGAAAATGTAAAATATGTGTTTGTCGAAATTTGCTGATTTTTCCAAAAAGAATAATGGTTTTACAGCTTACCAGTAAATGAAGAACGATTTTTGTGGCATTTTATTTAACAATATTTTTTCAATCCAGGAGATGATTTTTCTTATTTTGTATTTAGAGTAAAATCGAAATTTTAATATCGAGTTTTCGTCACTACTGAAACGAGAATGACCGAAATACCGAAACGATAGTTTAAAATTTCTCATCTATACGTAAGAAGATAGCGCCTCAGCAAAAACCGTTTTGATGGGGCATCAGAAATTTTAAGTAGATTGCAAAATTACGAAAGGCGAAATACAACTGTTGGCAGTGCCTATCATCGGTTCTACCGGACCTTATGATTATATATCTTCTAGGGCCCTCTCGTAGGATTAAGAAAGCAAAAAAAACAATAACAATAAGTAGTACTCTCAAAAACTAACATTTATATCATTTTGTCAACATAAAATAGCTATAACACCCGCGTCACCGCTTCACTTTGACAGAAATTTTATTTATTTTAATATTTCAAATGTCAATATTTATGGAGTTGAATGGTCCTGCCGCCCAATTATCTGGAATTTTTTCCTTTCTTCAAATAAGAAAAATGTCAAAATAAATCATAAAGTTAATAAAAATAGAACTTGCACAGAAATATTTTATAGTATTTACTATTCACACAGTTCAATTGAATTTTAACGTCCTTCTATCATTTAGCACAAAAAAAAATCAATTTGAGAATGAAGTGATTGTAAATTCGTACCTACAATAAATAAATATTTAAAAAAAATCTACTGAATTTAATCGGGTCCATAATAATTAGATTATATGGTTATATTTATTAAAACTGAAAATAAAATATGAATTTATTTATGACCTCGGAGAATTACACAATTTGGCCAATCTCCATTATTAAATAATTAATTTACATCACATATCAGTATGTAATTCAAATGCATATATTATTATGGGAGTCAATTTTGCCAAACTAAGATTCAAGATCAATACATATTTTATCTTTATTTAGTTCATACAATTAAAAAAGGAAACATATAATTGCTAAAAAACCATTCGCTACATTCCATATATGCCCTTACGTGACTGACAACGTGCTACCAATTTTATTTAAATGATATACTTAAATCGGTAGCGATGCCCTAAAGCTATAATCAAGTGGTGTTTTTGAAAACAGTAGCGGATTGTAAGTAAATGCAAAGGTGCCGTCTAGTGTTTCGGAACTGAATTATCCGACAATATAAATAGCATAAGGAATTTGGCGTATTTGGTATCGACCTCCAGTGTAAGGAGTCAACACTTTTTGACACTCTCGCATTTGTTTGGTATTTCGGTGCCTGACAAAAAATGTAAACAGTAGCAGCCCCAACTATAGTATAAAGGGTATCACATGAGCACGAGAACCTAGTGTAGTGTAGATCACGTGATAGATGTCTGAATTTAATAATTGTTAGAATAAACTGTTCCTTTTGGTAATCCAAACGACAAACGTAGACTTTTCATTGTCAATTTCAACGCGTTATATACCAAACACACCTATTATTCAAGAAGAAACTCAAACCGTATTAATTAATTAGAGCTTGTCTGTGTAATCATGTAAAAAATATATTTATTTGAAAATGAATTGGCGCTTTGTATCTTTGTTTACAAATAAATTTTTATTCAATTCTGCCAACAGTTAAGATTATTTAAGCCTAGTATCAATTCACATTTTTATTTCGTTTATATTTTTGATTAGACTGACCCTGTCAAAATTCGACAGAGTAAGGATATTTAAAAGAGTATTTTAGCGATAAAATGTTTGGTTTTGGTTTCACCGAGCAGCTAATCCGATTCACATATGTTCCGTTGCTCACATTCATTGGACAAAAATCTTCAACTAAAAAAAAATCATTTAAGTAAAAATTGATTTTATATATACGAACAATTCAAATAGTTCCGATTGATCAATGACATATGCTTTGTAATTAGCTTTGCAACACCCAATCAAATTACACGCTTATTGCTTGTAATTGGCGGCGAATATTAAAAGAAACAATTACAAGTCCTATTGAAACAAACAAGCAAGTGCAGAATTATTTGTAACAACAATAATAGCATTTTTCTAGTACATTGAAATAATATAGCAAATTCCAAATACCACACGAAAGTGTAACACCGACAGCTCATTGAGCCGTAGATAAATACGCGCACCTCCTTTTCTGGCCGAATCAAGGGTAAACATTCTTTTGCCTGCGGAAACAAATGGAATATATTTGTATGAACGGCCGTTTAGTAGCGGAAACTGCGATACTACATCTTGCGTAGCTGGTAATAGCAAATATTCGGATACCCTAATGAGTAAATCTCTATCTCTCTTTCTCTCTTCAGTGGTGATATAAGTTGTTTTCACTCATTTCATTTCGTCATTTCTTGGACTCGAAGTCCATTGTCATATGCAAAGGCACCTGCCTAAAAATATTTTGAGAACGATCAATGAATCTCTAAACACGCTGACTGCCAACTACGAGATAACTCGTAGGTTGTTTACTTGCCCAGGACGCCTACTACGAGTTATTTCGTTCCTTCATTACTTGCCATATTTTTACAGCTACGAGAGAACTCGTAGCATAACAGTCTAAATAATAAATATGAAAAGGTGGCCTCAGGAAAGAGAATAAAAAATCAGAGTTGGCTTAAATGATCAGAAAATACAACTAAACATTAAAAAAAGCATTTCTTAAGCTTTTTGATTATTGCTATGTACTAATATTAAAGTTTTTACTAATATAACACCACATCAAATTGGCTCTTTAGAGTCGTATCAGAAACCAAGTGTGCGTGGTTTGTGGTTCCTTTTGTAGTAAGAATGGCGTTTGTAAATGAGTTTAATATCAGTTTGGTAATAATAATTGAGGTTGAGAATAGCCGAGCTCGTGAGCACTGGATTTTTTCTAATATAAGTCCTAAACGTGGAAAATGTATATAGTAAAAATTAAATTCATATTTAGTTGTAGAACTTTTCCAAGTGTCGTATTTATTTATATACCGCTAGTCGCTACCCGCGGCTCCGCACTCGATTGAGATGAAACACGACAGCCACCGTATTACTATTTTACCTCGCGGGGCTGCGCCCTACTCGGCAGTAGTAGTCGTAGTGGGGCCTTCGACTCCTCCATAAAAAATACAACAGCTAAATAGGTCCATAGGAACTATAGTTTAAAAAGTAAAATGTGTTATTTATTGAGTCCTTGCATCTCCTATCTTTTCACTTTTTAGAAGATAGATAGACGACAGACAGGCAGACAGACTTTCGCATTTATAATGTTAGTAAGGATTTTAATCATGTTTTGCTAAATGCAAAGCAGAGAATCAATTTATACTTTTAAATTAGTTTGAGACATTATAGAATTCTGAATCGTTATAAAAGTTTTAATTATAAATATTGTTGTATCCAACAGGCAATATCGTTTACCATTACTCGTCTTACACTTAAAATAAGATTCGCTTTATTAACAAAGTTCTCCAATTGATAATGTTTGTCATTTTAGTATATTAATTAGTTGGCTACTATAACATTACGAAATCATTACATATGTTAATCTGTAATAATGTATTTGTTCTAATTACATACATTTTCAAGGCTGCTAATTATCGAATAAACGGACATTCTTCAAATTTAATTTGTATCAAAATTTTTATCTTACATTTGAGTCAGAAACATGAAAGGTGTAGTTCTTTCAGTCTTATGAAATCATTTTAACTCTATTCTATTCATATGCGATACACGTATAGAAAACGTCACGCTGAATTCAGTCCAGTGGTCGGTAGCCGTTAACGTTTTGAAGTTAGTCCGTTCCATTCACCGTTTTAGAGATAGAGACGTTCAAATAAATATACTTCAAATGCTTACAGAACGTAAACTAGAGCTTATTTTTAAAATTTTCTATGTAATTGGGTGTTCGCATAATACGTGTGGACACAAAACATGAGTTTTTGGAAAATGCCAAATATGGACAAAATCGACTGTTCAAATTCGGCAGGCTTATAGAAACGATATACTAATTCAGGAAACTCACCCGGCGGTCTTCTATCTTTACCAATATTTTTTTTTTTTGAAATATTAAATAGCATAAATAGGTCATAGATTGCTTATTTTTGGATTTAAAATGTCATTTTTTTAAATCAAACTCATTCTAAGTACAATATTAGAAAATGTCTTGGCTTATTTTCAAATTCAGTACATTTAAACTCACCGGCTACCATTTCGAAGATAAAGACATTCAAATTAGAGGTGCAAATCGTGCATGAAATTCCCCGTGACACTGAGTGTCGTGACGTGACACGCCGTGAGTGTGTGACTGTTTAAAAAAATCGTGAGTGAGTGTGATTAAATAAAATATATGGATACGTGAGCGTGAATGAGTGGAAAAAAACTTTTCGTGAGCGTGAGTTAGCGTGAGTGTAAAAAATTTTCTCCTGTATGCGGACTGTACCATTTTGACTTTTTTTTTACAATTTTTAAATTGCTATTGTATTTATTTATAAGGTAGCAAAAGAAAGTACCTTTTGTCTTTTCATTAAAACAAAAAAAATAATAAAATAGTTAAATAATTTTAGTCCGACCTCAGTTATATAACTGATGTAAATTTTTATGGATTCCATTCTGTGACTTGAAAATAATTTTTTGAGTTAGTTATAAATCGATACTAGCATAAAACACATTCCAAAATTCTTTTTCCTGATCTGTTTATCCCTTTTTTTTTAATTTCTTAATTCCGCAATATTCGTGAATCTTTACTTTTAATTTTGTTTGAATTATCATCGAGCGTCTTTAGTTAGTGATTTTTGATATTTTTGGTTTTAATTATTATATATACTTGTTTTATGTGATTTGTTTGTTTTTTTTCGCGGCGTTCCTTTACCTATTCTCGTTTCTATAACGTCACAGGACTGTTAAATCTGGCCAGGAACTAACGTTAGTAACTGTCATGTGTATACTCATGATTTTTCTTGTTTAAAGTATGTATTTTTTTTGTTTATTGTATATTTGCATGTGTAAACTGTAATGTACATTACATAAAATTACAAAAATTTATTGTTTAGTACTTTCCAGTTGCAAACACATAACCTTGTAGCGTATTTTAAAATATTAATATTTATTTGTTATTACCAAAATGTCCTTTTTTTTAATTCATAAAAATATCAATAGCTGTATTAAAACAAAACATTGTTTTTAAACTGATTATACAACGCCTAAAAGATAAAATGTTCTTGTTACATAATGTTTCATTTTTAGTTTTTGCAAAATTCTTGTACAAAAATTGAAACGAAATAATTTTATACAGTATTCGGACGGCTTGGTGTTCCCTTTCCTGTATTTTCCCTCGATTAATTTATTTGTTCATTTTTTTTCTGAAATAAAGTAAAAACTTATATTGCTTTTCTAGTGGGTAATTTTTATTGTGAACATTTTTGTGATCTATGTAATCTTTATCAAATTATATTGTCATATCTATATATCGTTAAATATATTCACTTTTATTTTTAATTGTGTTTGTTTGGTTTTTCACATATGTAATTAATCGTATTCTTTCTTGTAGTTGCGTTAAGTAAAACAATAATCATTAATGGGCCCAGCGAACTAATTTACCTTTCTTTATCTTATTTAACGTAACAACCTGATCCCATTTCCATAGGCCTGTGACAATGCCGGCACTGTTCATAATTATTTTATAATATTCTTTACTTATTTCATAATTTATCGATAATTATGTAATGGCCGACTGGCACTGTCACAAAATCTTATTAAAAATGTACAAAAAGAAATTCATTCAGTGTTTAACTATGAAATAGTTAACTTTATAAATTAAATAAAATATTTAAAACGAGCAAGATAATGTAACATCAGAATACAAAGTTTATTTGCGTAGATTAGTCTTGAAATTCGTAAAATAAAATAAAATAGAAAATTATAATATTATTTTAAAAATCACAATAAAATTTATTATCTTATTAAAATTCTATAAAATAAAACGCTGAATCAATATCTTTTAAAACACTTGTAAATTACAATTACATAAACTAAAAATTATAATAATTAGATAACTATAATTCATCATAATTAAAAGAATAAAATTAATTTGTAAATTTTAAAACCAAAGCATTTTCATTTAAAAAAATAAATCCATAATTATTTGCAACAACTGAAGTTCCCCTCGTACGCTTCCACAAAACAAAGAGCTTAAAAAAAATCAAACCGTTGCAGGTTATATTATTGAATCATGTTTTCGTAGCTTAAGAAATGTTAAAATAATATCAATTATAGAGTGCGTAAATGGGCGTGAGTCTCAAAATATCTTAGACGCATAACGGGTATTTATTTTTTGTGTCAGGGGTTTTTAAATTTTTTATTTTAATCTGTTAAAAGTCCCAGATTACTTTTGTATTACACTAGCGCAAACCAGTGGTACATAGATTCACACCTATGATTAAGTAGTGCACGACGCTTTGTTCTAACGTGGCATTTGAGTACTAATTAACGGTAGTTCAATTGATTCACGTCTGATGTCGCTACACCAATTTTCTATTAACGTTTCTATTTTTATTTTATTTTACGTTCGTACTTGCGACGGTATGTGTTTTAATGACCTCCGAAAGCAATCAGTGAAATCTGTATTTCAAAGCTTATGGTTTGCATAACAGTAGAGTGGCCGTGGTCGGACTCGAATAGCGATCACCCGTTTGTTACATCTGCGCGAGTGCTAGCGTCGCATAGCGTGTGCTCGTATGCTGTTTTCACATCAGTTACGGGATCAGCGCAAAAAGCGGCGTCTGGGGGGTAGGTGGCTAATTTTTGGCACGGTTTGGTCAAGCAGTCGAAACTGGAGTTAAAAACATCGACTTCAAGCCGTCCTCTCTCGATTCACATTTTTTTTAATATAAAAAGAGAATTATGCCCAGCATTTACCCGATCTTTGAAAAAATACAAAAATTTTATTTACTGCGCATGCGCAGTAAGCAAAATTGATCGATTTACACGAATGCGCATGCGCAGATGACCAAAAATGTGAAAAAATACGCTTTTTGACACAAAACACCAGAATCCGACAAATTTTTTTATTTTATTTAAAAAATTTTTTTATTTAAAAATTTTTTTTTGAAAAATAATATTTTGAATTTTCTAGTAAAAATTAAAAGTTTCTAATTGGAGCGTGTGTTGTACTGTACAATCACACCGAGTTATGTAAGTAGGTAGGTAGGTACTTGCTCGATGAACAAGCACATGCCAACAATTTGGCCACCTATCCAGGTGACGCTCTTCAGACCGACCTCGCAGTCTTTGTGTAGAGCACACCATTCGCAGCGACGCAGCTCTGACTTCGCACAGTAGCAAACAGATGATCACTATGTGACCAGGCTCTGTGTACTGTCGCGGAGAACAGAGTCTTTAAAAGACAAAGTAATAGTAGACGCGGCCGACGTGCCATTAAAACACGTACCGTCAAAAGTGCGAACATAAAGTAAAATAAAAATGATAAAGAAAAATCATTGGAGCGACATCGGACGTCAATAAAATTGAACTAGCATTAATTAGTACTCAAATGAGACATTAGAGAAAACCGTCGCGCACTAATTAATCATAGGTGTGAATCAATATAAACTGGATTTTGTTAGTTAGTCACAACGCCGCGTCAACCAAGTTATTAGTACACATATGTAAATGCTTAATGTTTCTCTTAATATACAAGATTCTGATTTGACAACAATGGTCATAAGGATTCAAACTTTATTAATGTGGCCATGTAAAGAACCAATTCTGTGTGTCATATTTGTTTTCTTCAAAATGTTAGTCGAAGGTTTTGACCGTCAAGAACAACACAAAAATATAATTAAAAATTATTTTATTCTCCTTAAGTCAGTCCAAATTAACAAGTCATTTGAGAAGAATACATTAGAAATTTATAAGGAAAATCATAAAACTTACAATTATATATTTTTTTAAAATAATTTACTTAATTTATATTTATTTGACTATGAGATTAAATATCAGTTTATAATAAGTAATAACCCTGTTGAACTAAGAGTTTTATATTATGTTTGTATAATACTGAATGTAAATTACTGCGTAAAAAATATTTACTACAGAGGATCTATAATAATTTAAACGAATTTGACAGTCTAAGAAACGAGATCGTTAGTCAGTTTTATACAACAATGCTTTGTTACAATTAACATATTTTTTTAAACAACTTGGACTTGCAGAAGCTAATTTAAATTCAGTGACGCTCTTGGCAATTAGATATTTTGAAGACCTGTGAATTTCAAAAATAGACGAATGAACACCATTATTATTAAAAATTAATCAAATTAATATTGAAGCACTTTTTATAATGTTGCATGCCACGATTTTTAGTACTCTAAATACGAACTGAAATTTTAAAGTACGCAAGTGTCATACAAAGAAAAAACGAATTAAAAAGTGCAGATTATTAAAATTATTTTAATTATTTTATAGGTGCGCGGAGAAAGTCTATCTCCAAGATTTCCAAGATATTTCATCAGAAAAATAAATATGCTTTGAGTCCAATAATAATGTTTCAATATTAAAAATAACAGAAATTCGTTTAAAATATAGATTAAATGTAGAAAATATAGATTATTAAAAATAGAGGCAGTGACGCAGCTAAGTTCAGTATTCATTAAATACTCTGATTTCCTATGAACGAAACTTTTAGAGTCGGCCAAGGACCCCCCTTGAATTGTGCGGTCCAGATGCACTGCATCATTTTGCCCTATGATAGCTACGTCACTGAATATACGTATCAAACTCAAACATAGATTAATTTTAAGTAATATTTGTTGAAATTCAACTTTTTTAATTCCAAAATTCCCGTACTATATAAAACCAGATGAAGAAATGCGTAAGTGCTTCTTCATTGATAATATTAATCAAGTTTAGTTTTCATGATACACAAACGAAGACACTTTAAGCGCCAAAAGCAAATAAAAAATTTATTGCGGTCATTTTAACATCCATATTAGAATTCTGTAAAGGCTGGAAATTTCAATTCATGTCATTATTTACGAATTATACATTTATACCAAATTAACAGTTAATTAGAACTTCGAAAAATTGTTGTGAAGATTTTAGGGTTGCATATCAAAATGATAAAAAAAAGAACCTTGGCCTGATGCGGCAATCAGGGTTGACGTACTGTGTTTGGGTTCATTTTAGTTGGCAGACGGTCGTGATGGTAATATTGTTAACTTGACGTAAAAGCTTGTCACAAAACATATTCATAAAAAAACTTCTCGCAAAAAGCTTTTAGGTCAGGTTAAGAATGGTAAAATTATTTTGTGTTTATTTTCTTCGTTTTAGTACATTTTAATAAAAGCTTATTTTTGAAAGGTTTTTTACTTAACATTCTTTTCTGAGTACGAAAACCGTTTAGTATAAATTGTATAAATCGTATTGAACTAGATAACATTTTATCAGTCATCTACTAAAAACATGATACTTAAAAAGGTTATGAGTGAATAAATGTATGTCTTTCATGATCAACTTAAAAAGAAACTCGATTGAACCAAATTGCTTGACTGCATAGCGAAAAATGTTAAATGAATCCAAAGGTTTTATTAGAATTTTTTATCAACCGGTTATATGATTATTATTATTATTGGTTATTATTGCACATAGTTAAGCTGAGAAGTTTTCTATGTATAGTGAATCTACATTTGATGCTGTATAGTTTTCTAAAATATTTTAGGACTCACGAGTTTATTTGCTTTAAATTCAGTTTAGACCCTAATGCATCTCTTAATCCGTTAAATCGAAGCTTCATACAATACCACAAATTATGAACACTCCTAAGTATAACCAAAAATCAAGAGATATATTGGAGCCCTAAGGCCATTCTCTAGCAGTTTACGTATATTTGTTACGTATTTTATTTATTGTAGATTATAGACGCTCGACAACTAAGTCACTAGCGTCTAATTACATCAAATCTGTGTTCGTTTAGCAACAACTTTATGCAGCAAAAAGATAGATTCGGCAATTTGAGATAACCCGCTTTTTTGTGAACAATTATCGACAGTAAATATATTAAAACGGTGAATCAAATTTACTAAACACAATCGAGACGGTACTTACCAAAAAAGCGTCATCACAATGAAAAAATTGCAAAAATGTGCCTCCGCAGCTTGTAATCGAAAAGGTGTAAAATTATTTTACAATCATTTTTTTCCTAAAAAAAAATTCGTGATTTGTCTAAAATAAAGCTGCAGAAGATATTTACCTAAACATATAATATTCTAAAAGATACTTCAGTATGTAATATGCATTTTGCTGTCTACATACGCTAAGTTGAGAGTAAATTTATATATTTAAGTATGCAAGTTACTTTTAAAAGTATCTTAGATACTTCAAAAGTTACTTTGTAAGTATATTAGATGCTATTGTAAATTGTAGTATTTAAAATTTAAAATAGTATCTTAGATACAAAGAATTCTCAAGCTTAAGCATTGAGTTATCTCAGTTTTTTGTTTATTTTTACTGCAGGCATATTATATTACATATAAGGCGCTGCTAAACGTAATGTGCAAGTATCGTCACTACTAGAAAATGGCGGATTAGTATTTTGATAATAATTGCTGTTATTGCAATGTCAAATGCCTACATTTAGAACATTCATGTGATACATATTGTTTAATAAAAAATAGAATTATTCACTATGTCTAAAAACACATAAATATTACATTTTTGCTTATGATGTGCAATTTTGTTTTCTGTTACATTTACCTGAAATAATATAGTTTGTGTTGCAAACAAGTTGTCCTCAAACTAATTTTTTATCAAAATCTTGGAAAGTGATTTTTGTGCAACGCATGGAAAAATTAAGTGCAAGGCCAGAAACCTTTTTCATAAATATTTTTATATAGTTATTTAGATTTCTCTGAACATTTCAGTCATCTCTTTTACAAATAGTTGTGACAAAAATATAATAAGAAATAGTATTTAAATTATAATACAATTATTTTCTGTTTAATGACAACATTTTTCTACAATTCTAAGCATTTTCTAGCGGGAACTGTTTGCCACCTTGAATTTATGATAAAGAAGATCAACCGAATAGCTTTTCTTTAGCGATCAATTATCTAAATGTGACTTAAAAACTAACTACTCGTAATTTGAAGTAGTTGACGAAACTATCCGCTAGAAAACTCTTACAAAATATTTGAACGATTAAATCCAAAAACGAGTATATAACATACATTTCACATTCTCGAAATGTGAGTTCATTTGTGCCCATATGTTATTAAAATTTATTACGTAATTTAGTCAATTGCTTCGGTTAAAAGATTGTCAAGTTTATACAAAATCTCGTACACAAAATTAATCAACAAGATATCGTGACAATCAAATATTACCGATTTAGCAAAGTTTGATATTTATAAAGTACCGATTTATTTATAAAAAAGTATACTTACATAAATTTTAAGGAACTTTATAAACATCCATGTTGGAAATTGAAAATCCACCTCTATTAATTTATTAAAATACCTAATAATGTTTTCTGTTTGTTTCTTGAGTTTAACTCAGATACCAAAACAAAACATAGTGTTGTTTTTGCGACAACAATGTTATATTTAAAGTAGACGCATATCCTAAATTAATCAAAACTAACTTATTTGTAACATAACTTGCTTGTAATCTATCGACTGGACATATTTCGATTAATTTATTTAGCCTATCAACTAATAACTAACTCGAAAATTTAACTACAATTAACTACGAGAATAAATAAACTAAGTAAAGTTTACAATTATTACAAATGTTATGTTTCACAAACTATCCCTGTAATCGTCAATGATAATTTTTATGTAGGTATTTTAATTTTTTTTTATATTACTTATAATAAAATAATTTAATTCAAGTACATTATTTAGTCTTCGATCGTATATATAAAAATTCAAACTCAATTTATTGTTTGGATTTTTTAAAAATAAATCGACTAAGAAATTAAATAGTAAATAGTCAATTACGCAAAATCGATTTTTTGTAATACGTGCATTGAAAGTGCAAGATTTAATACTGGTTTTCGTCCCTTGGGAAATTCTATTCGGACCAAAAGTAGGCGAAAGTGGTGCAGTCGTGATGATTGTAAACTATATCTGACAATAATCGTCTAGCCTACAATATCCATTTACCCTGTTTTTTATTAGTATTTAATGTTGTTCTTTCAATAATGCACTTATTACAAAAAGTACAAGGGTAGAATCCGGTGCGCTCTGTCTAAAAAGACCTCCCTCTTTCGCAATCGCCACTTTTCTGCCCTTGTAACACAATGTACTATTACAAGTTAGCCTCATCTTTTTAATAAATAAAAAAAATCATTTCAAACTTTTTTCACTCTATTGAAAAATATGTAAGGTAAGATGGGGCAAGTGCAGTCATTGCCATTATATTTGACATACTTGAATAATATGTTGCATTGCTGAATGAAACAGCTCAGATTAATCCGTATTTTACTCACTGGTGATTTAGCAGTTGCGTTATTATGGTGAAAAGATACATGAAATTTTATTGATATTTGCGGTTCGTAAATGAGTTCATGATAATTTCGGATAAATATTTAATAAACAGCTAAAAGGTACTGGTTTTCTGTTTACTGTACTTGCCCCGTTTGTTAATCACAGTAGTGTGCTCAGAGTAATAGATTTTGCCGCTTTGTTCGCTCTACAGGGAGCAAGTGCGTTAATGATAAATCAAAACCAGGAAAAAATAAAATCTTTAATCCAACAGAACTAAATCGAAACAAATATATTGTACTCTATACAAAGTATGTCCCAAGAGAAGCTTCTTCTTGACGTTTTAGTCACTGGAAATCACACTTTTGTGTTAAATTTATGCGAGATGGGGCAACCATCTCACATAAATTCAACACAGAAGTTAAGAATTTGTTTTTAAATTAAAATGTATCAGTATGCAAAAATTATTCGCATGTTTATTTACGTTCCCATACATAGATCAAAATAGAGTGAAAAAATAATCGTTTTATTGTAAATCAAACAGTAGCAAAACAGACGAGAAATATTAAATTCTCCAGAACAAAAGTCTGCCCGTGTGCACTAAACTGTCGTATTTTAAAATAACCTTAAATTGAACTATTTGTTTAAAATCTTAGCTACTGCTCAACGTACAATTTTCATTCAAACTGTATAAAATATTTTACATACAAAAATACACATACTATATTTTTCCATAAATCATCACTATAAAAAAGTTGAACATTCACAGTCATAGGTTATATGGTTATACAAAATTATTCAATGGAGTTTACCGATAAAGGCAGCCACCACACTAAAAGGTTCAAAACTAAATTCAGTCAACAAAAAATAGGAACTAATTAATCAAATCTAGCCTTGTGCTAAACAGGCAATTTTTTAGTCGACCGACTGTTTAGTTGCAAATGTCAATATTTTCTTAAACTTGTGTTTACCTACAACCATTAAATCGGTCGATTAAAAAATTTATGAACCAATCGCCAGGCTCTGCGAATACACAATACAATGTTAAAAGATTTACAGAAATTTATGAAATGTAAAATACGTAACGCCGGATCCCTCGACTGTTGAACTTGACAAAAATATTTGTGGATACTTGTCACTTAGTGAGAACGGATATGCTTGGCCACTGACCCTTTTTCCACAAACAATTTAGAGAAAATAATAATATTGTATACTTGACAAATCGTCTAACTTTTTCTTTTGATCACATTCCTGTATGAATGTGAAGTACTGGATCGCCGAATTTATGGCCAATCAAAAATGGATACAGAAGACTATATTATCAAACAACCAGTTCACAGTTTGTCAAATCTTGTACAAGGAACGAAAATACTGGTTTGGACGGTGTAAGAGATTGGGAAGTAGCATAATAAGCCCAAGAGGTTGCGCAGTGCTTCCTAAGAAAGAACACCTCCAAAAAGAAAAAAAAAAGAAAATGATTAATAAAAAAAATTGACAATATCTACATCAACCGTGGGAACAATTCCATAATGATTTATTTGTATCCTTGCAAAATTGTGCATTTGTCAAGTCGCGGGTTCCGGCTGAAGATATTTTATGCCTTGTAAAAGTAGAACAATTTCAATTGTAATTCTGAAGCAGTGCGATAATGAAGTGTGTTTAAATGCCTTTTATGTGCATTCCACTTGAATGCGACAACGTATTTTAATAACAATTTTTTTTTTAATTTTTAGATGTAATTAAAATCCACCGATAACTTTGCAATAACCGTATACATAGTTCTACATTTTAAATAACTAATAACAATTATTTGACGGTGATATGTCATGGTCATTCCTCTGGAGAATATAATGTGTTAATCTTGTGGGCAAGCCACCGGTATTCAATTCGTGGAATTCGACTAATTGCAGTAAGTCATAGAATTTGGTCTTTCCGCCGTCTAAAGAGAAAACGTTCGTCGACTGTACTGGATCTCTGATTGTTTGGATTTGAGTGTGCATCACTTTTCCAGAACAGATGTAAGTTAACACAAAAGCTCCAGGATGTGATCGACTGTCTCTCACTAGAAAGACGCTGTAAGACGAAAAAAAAATAATTTTCAAACCGGAAGAAATCCAAAATTGTGGACAGATACTATTTGTATTTATTAACACTAATCGGCCATCACCTAGCAATTATTTTTATATTTTTTTAACTTGATCTCACTTCGCGTAATCTTGAACTACTAGAATTTTTGTTAGCGCATTTTACCTAGAAGTGCTTGCTCTTTTCACTAATAAAATTATTATTTGCGCTTTCTGTTATTGTAAATTTATTTGTAGAAAATCGAACGCTGAATTCAAACAGAGAAACCTCACGTATGACGTTTGGTTAAAAATTATTGATGTTTATTTGAGGACTGTACCTTTCAAATTAAAAAAATTGACACGTTTTCTGAATTCAGCGTACCGTTTCCGAAACGCATTCAGAATTCGAAAAAAACTGAAAGCTTTCCAAAAAACTAAAATAATTGATTTATCAACCACAAATTTGGTAATAGGTCAAACGCAAAGGACATTTCGTATAATCAATTAAGAATAATAAATTATTGATCATATTTCATGACCGTCATCATTCGACAGACTAATCACAGTGAGCTTTTTCAAACATGTGTTGACATAGGTCGGACTTTAAATCAACGTGTTAAATGAAAGGTTTTTACCCGTCAACATTTCCGTATTTCGAGACTAATTTTGCGGCTTTATCCCTCGTCAATCCTCTGTGGAACCACGGTTTATCTAAATGCGCCGTACTGATCGGCTGGACTATGTCGGAATCACAAGGTGAACCATCCCCGGCTGTGCAAGGTGGCGTCTGTCGTAGGGGAGGTCTCCACCGTCTTTTCCATGAACTACCCTCACCGACTTCGATGGCCCGCGCTTCATCTTTGTCATTTACAATGAAACCTTCACCGCCTGAAAAATCCATCGGAACTCGACACTGGAATGATTCCTGTAACAAACAAAACCAATGTTACCCACACAAGAAAACCATTTTCTTCTTTTGTCTTCGCGGAATCGGGTAAATAATATCGAAAGCGATAATGCATTGTTTTAATTACCCGAAAAAACTATCAAAAACTTAAATCAACACTATATAGTGTATAGTGTGTATTAAATATAACGACAAAATATTATCAAAGCTATCGAATTTAAATATAAAAATGGCGTGACTAAACTTTTCAGTAAACAATGTAAGTAATTATTTTGTAAATGCCGTGCTTCTCAAAAATGAAACAAAAATAATCTGCCACAGCAATATAATTAGTTTTACGAAGGTTAAAGTATTTAAAATCAATAATATGTGTTTTAAACTCTAATTGGGACTGGATACTTTTTTTAATCGGTGCAGTAGTTGCAGAGTTATAACCATTTTTTGCTTGCAATACACCACGCGTGCAAAGTGTCATGTATTATATAATTGTCTATTTTATAACTTCATAAAAAAAGAATTTAATATACATTGAAGCTGAGCTTCAATGTATAATAATCGACAAGTAGTAGTAGGTATTTAAAGTTTAGGCATTAGAAGACTGTGACAAATGAACAATCTGGCCAAATTCGACATTATATCGCATCCAAAATTCTTACAATAATTCAATAATAAATCACAGGTAATTGGACTTAATAAGACAAAACAATCATGTAATTGTTAATATTGCGACGTTTCAATTAACAATGACATGATTGTTTTGTCTTATTAAGTCCAATTACCTGTGATTTATTATTGAATTAATCTGGCCAAATATTTTGAATAATGATTCCGCTTGAGCCCTTTGGATAAGGATCTTAAAAAAAATACTAAACCGGGAATTATATATTTTGCTGGAAATTATAACGATTTGTTCAATAAGCAAATATTATAAAGTAAGAATTACTGTTAGTATGCTATAGGCATGCACCTATACATACATAGGGAAGAATCATCTATCAAAATAGATCGGTTCTACGTCAACATTTTTCATTAACAGAATTTGAAAGATGTAAGTGCACTTTGGACTCAAATTATACACAGTGTTTCACGAGAATAAGAAATATGTCGGGAAATGATAGTTTGTCATGATAAAACAAAAAGATCATATACACATGATATACTCAATAATGAATTATTATTTATCGTAGTTTATTGGAGTGGAAGAGAAATGGGGTTATTTAGATTAAGGTAAACTCGATTATATTTTTGATGTGGCTGCTAGAATAATGAACCTGGGAGCATAGACGTAACTTGTCGAGCTCACCCTACAAATAAGATTCCGTCCAGCTTTAAATCCTAAGTACACCAATGACGGAGAGATGTTCCTTGATTAATAACACTCCATTTTTTTACGCTAATCGTGAAGTGCATTGACGCTGATGGTAAAATTTTCGAAAATATATTGTAAAAATACAATTTGACTCGTTTTTCCCCATTTTCAAAAAAAAAAAAAAAAAACATATCTCTTAAATCCTTCAGTATTGGGAGCATATTTATATCAACACAATCTAACACTTCCCAAAATATTTCTCTATCCTCGTGAAACATCCTGTATTCACCGTAGCTAAATTATGGAACTCTATCATTATACAATTCACAATACGTTGACATTTTCCCTTGACAATGAACATGATGTAATACAATGATATGTTTTATTTCCGAATTACCATAATTTAATACGGAGTATTCAAGAATTGTGGGCGAATGTTATATGGTTTCGACACGTGAAAAAATGTATGGACTCAAATATTATAAAAACGTCTAACTAAACTTGTAATTTTGTGATATTCTATTTCTATTGAAAATTTTTTTGTTAATAATAAATATTTACTAAATAAAATTCGCTTGAATAAAAAAAGGTTAATTTATTTTCAAAAGCAATTTCAGTGTCAAGTAATATTAAAATTTGAAGAGGTTAAGGGCGTGGCTTAGTTTGCAGTTAACCGTTTTAAAAAAGCGGAACAACAAACTCTATAATTGAATAGAGGACGAGTAACCGTTAACCCAGCGTTGATGATTTTTATTATCGTACAACGGTCGCTTTTTTATGCAGCCATCTTCCGCTTTTATACATTCTTAATTACATAATCTGAACTATTCATGGACACAGTGTACTTTGTAATCCACATTGTGTAGCCTACATTAATGTAATAATTAATAATACATCCCACTCGGAAAGTTTGAATTAAAAAAACAATGTGTAAGACAAGAAGGTTTTCTATTTAAGAAAGATAGATTGTAGATTATAGACGCTCAACAACTGAGGTCAATAGCCAGGGGCGGATCTACATAGGGACTAATAGGGTTTTAAGCCCTAGGTCTCCAAGTGTCAAGGGTCCACAACAATGAATTATTATCATATGTTTTAATACTTTTTCATTTACAATGAGCACTTATCGTATAGTAAAAATTAGTTAATATTGTTATGAAGGATTATTATCATTATAATGGGCGAATTTTGACAAAATTTTGGGTGAATTTTTACATTTTTTGGGTGAATTTATAGTATATTTTGTTTGGTCAGGTCATCAAATTGAACTCTGATTCTGATGTTAACAAAAATAAGTTATAAATAAAAAATACCAAAAAAAATGAGGCCACGAAAAATGTAGATCTGGTCCTGGATATAGTTTTGCTATTTAAGAAATACAATAATTAATTTAAACTGATTGTTTTTTTTTTAAACAACTGCGGGTACTTATCTAGGTAACGAAAAGCAAAATGCGATAGAATGTATATCATCGCTTGCGACCAATTGCCACAGTTCAGCCTCAAAAAATATTATGCTCAGGTTCTGTTAAAAATATTTGTTAAAATGATTAATGAATTACAATGCGAGGCCACTTAAGGAGCGTGGGGGCTGGTTAGCTGGTTTGTGTACGGTGCGTCCCATATTTAGTATACAATGTCAAGCACACACCAAGCCAAAACACTCGTCTTCACCGTTTCATCAACTGTTCAAGAACATTCAAACAATAAAATATATATACACCTTACGCTAATTTTTAATAGTTATAATACTACTACAATAGAGTCCATCTTATTATATATCTAATATAATATTTACAGCTCGGATTCGTCCGGGTAGATTTAATTATGACCAATAAATGTATCACTTTTCTGTTTTTTTAGCGTAATCAGCGTTCACCAATTTAACGGAATCTCCGACTTGCTTTATATTTTCCGCTTACTGCTTATTCCCTTTTTATCTTACAGAAAACGCTCCGTCTGTTGTTACTCTAAAGATCAATTCCCACATAGCAATGCGACAAATTGCTGCTTCTCAAATTCACGTGTTTCCAAATGCAACAATTCTCACAGGAGTGACGCGACAGAATTTAACACTAAGGAGATCTTTGTATGCCGCTTTGAAAATACATGACTCAAACAGTCATGTATTTTCAAATTTCAACACAATCTATTTTCAATTGAATTTACTCACATATTTTCAACTTTTTAATACCTACTTCTTACACTAATCTGCAAATTGATAGAGGTGTTTTTTCTGATTGATCTATGACTGCCACAAAGCTAAAGTGAGGAGTTGAGACTATATGAGTCGACTAGTCCTGACACGTTCACTATATACAATTATCCTGTCGTCAAGTAAGAGTTGATCTTCATGTAATAGTTTTACTGTTTGAGGAATCCTTTAACATATGTACAGCTGCATAGCCCACATTTTTTTTCGAGTGACTAAGAACAATGGGCCACAAATCCCGCCTAATATACATTACACCAAACGTAGTTTACTTTAAAAACTTTGTCACGTAACGTATTTCTAGTGTAGGCGGATTTTGGATACATCTTCTGGCATACCAATTTAATCCATGCAAAAAAACATCTCCACAAATACGTAACGTGTTGAAAACACATTGACAAAAATACTGATTTCTATTATATTTTCTCAAACTCGCCATTCTAAACTTGAGTTATAGAAGTTACCAACGTTAAAGAAATTCAACACTTACAACTTGTTAAGTCTCGGAGTTTTGAAAAGTTTATACAAATACTAGGAGCAATGTTATCTTGTTTTCTGTTAAATAAACACATATTTTTTTGATTTTATATGATTACCAGAATCGTATAAAGTTTAAATACAACTTTGCTGTGCTTTTTTTAACGAACATAAATAATTTACTATAATATGGGAGTTGGTTAATTTATGTACACCTTTTCGTTGAGATTTAAATCTAAAATAGAAGATATTACAAAGGTAATATGTATCTTTGTTTATAATGACTTACTAGTTAGCCAGTTTCAATTCTATGGGCGACCAATTATTAAGGAAAAGTTTTTCAAAGAAAAAGTATACTGAACTATTAAGTTTGAACTTGAATTACCTTTTTGGACGGTATTTTTAAAGTTAAAAATCTCGTTATCGCATGTAGAGTCAACATTTTCTTAAAAATAGATTATTCTGCTGAGACACATCCTAGGTTCAAATAGACACATAACTTTTCTTAAATTATTTCAACAACATCGTTTAATAGTAACACAACTCAAAAATTAATAGATTTACATTGCGGCATTGTCTTATATTATTGTACAATACAACAGAATATTAAACGCGAGATAGGGTCATAAGGTTGCTCAACTAAAAATTACATAAGCAAAGGTGATAGATACTACATTAATTGGGTAATTACTCTCCGCTAAGGATGTCCAAAACCTTCAAAAAAAAAAGAGTCGATTTATTTTTTACATACTTCCAAAAAGGGGTTTAAAATTCGACACCACTTTGTTCCAAATGTTTACTGATTGGCACCATATAATTGTTTTTTAATCGGTTGAGTCGTGAGAGATTTTTTTGTATATATGTTATCTCATATCTCAAGCATTTGTGAACAGATTTTGGCGATTCTTTTTCTATTTAATAAGGCGTACCTTCAGGCTGATCTCACATATATTTTATTTAAATCAATAACGTGGAAACAATGTATTGCAAACGCACTAAAAAATAAAAAAAAAAAAAAACTAAAAACTTCTTTCAAACTTGGTCTGAGGTAGGCGCCAATATAATGAAGTAGATAGGTACCTATATAAATAGTTATAGTCAAGAAATTGAAACCGCGACCTCAAAACTTCATTATTTTAGGATTTATATAGTAGCCATTCTTCTAGAAAATTATTTTATTTTACTAAAGTATCAAAAACCCATTACTAAAATAAAGCGAATGAGAGTATAGGCATTTATTTTAAGCCAGTTTAGCCAGTTTAAGATACCAAACCAAATGCGCAAAGCATGCTGAAAAAGTAGGCGACAAAACTGGTAAGAGCACCGTATCTTCAAACATCTAATTTATCATCTTTGACTTATAAATAACCAAGCCCCTAAAATCTCTACGTAATCACTTCAAGGACAAAACCATTAAAGCATGCTTAACGAATGTACATAATTAATGGGAGATTTTCTTCTTTAATTTATACTTTTAAATTAGTTACTGTTGCTAGGAACTTACTGTGCAGTTTTTTTGCAGCATGGAACTTTTACTTTCCTAACTAGTACAAGATATGTATTAAATATTCCTTTTTTTAAACAGAGACTATCTTTTTGTTTCCTTCCGCACTCTATATGAGGTACTAAATTTCTGACCCGGATTCGCAATGGGTAGATCTTGGTTTAATCTGAGCCGTGGAGAGAAAATCCGGGCTTGGGGCGTGTTCTTCAATCAAGTTGAATTAAGTTTTACAAAAATAAACAAAGAAATATAAATGAAATACATATTAATACCAGGGGCGTAGCTACCGCCGTATCTGCCGTATCAATTATACGGGGCCCCCCAACGTGTGTAAGCAAAAATTAATAAAAACTTCCCAATTTTTTTTTTTATTTCAGAAATGACAAAAGTCAAAAAAAGCAATTTCTTTTTTTCCCGCGTAAATCGTGCGTTCAAAAGTTGGCAAGACCCTACTTCGGTTATCGCGGGCTGCGGGATTTCCCCGTTAAAGTCATTTACTTCAACGGGGGAAGGGCCCCCAAACAAATTTTTATACGGGGCCCCGCCAAGGCACGCTACGCTTCTGATTAATACGCTAGTCTTATACTGTCTACATCAAAATTGAAGATTAGAATAGACAATTAAAAATTAAAATGATATATTTTCTCTACTGCTCTGCAACTACTCTAATAGAATTTATGCTAAAAGAACGTTGTAAGCTTAATGTTGAGTGTAAAATTTTAATTTTCTTCAATGTTTGTTCTGTATTATAAAAAATTTAACTGTCAAGTGGATCTGTTAAACATGTTCCGTGTTCAATGTTAGACGTACCAGAAAATGAGCTTTTTATGTTAAGAGATTTGTTGAACCGTCATATTTTGTAAATGAACATAAGGATGGGAAAATATTGTATTCATGGAGAAATCGTACCAGAGCTGGGACGAATCCTCTAAAAACGAATTCGTATCACCGATATCAGGTTTGGATAATTAATTGATTCGAATAATAACAAGTAATTAAAAAACACTTTCAGTGCAAATTAATTGATTCGAATTTCGAATCACAGGATTCGAATACTTTTTTCAGATCGCGAATCAATAAATAAAAATGTCAAATTTTCAAACAAAATATATTGTATTGGATTTCTTTTTTTTTAGTTTGAATTATGTTTCTAACTCAACCAAATATAAATGCATTTGCAATGGCGAGAGATTCATTCATTGACAGCATTATTTTTCCCATAAAATACAGCATAAACTCGAACTGCGTGTAGAAAATATAATAAAAAATATTGTAAGTGGTACATCATGGATAGTACAACATCTCTGCCTACGTAAATTTTTTCCTTTGTTTTGGACTTGAGGCGAAATTTCACGCTCGCATAATATATTCTTATTATTATTATTATTATTTGTAATAACATCTGAATTAACAGAAAACATTGTTTTCACCTCGATTAGCATATAATGCAATAAGTTTTATTATAATTTCTATCATTAAAAAGTACTGAAACCATAATGAAGTGATCATAAACGCTGTAAGTCCTACGCAAATATATATATTTTTTTTAATCACAAGTCTAACTAGGAAACAAAAGTAATGTTTTTTGCGGTGCCCCCACTGTAGTGATGCATTAGGCCGGTGCCTAGTGTGCTTTACTATAAATCCATTAATATACACATATATTCAAATTTCGAAACCACAAAAAAGAATCGAACCACCGAAAATTATTCGAATACATTTTCAAACTAGATTTTGCGTACCAGAAATCGAACAGAAGATTTATACGACTTTCAATAATGTTTTCTTTAAAATTTAAGTTCAATTATTAGATTACGGGATTTTTTAACATCAGTTATAGTCCCAATTAGTTGCAGACTTGTTTTGAATATAAAATACAATGGTCGTGCTTTAATTTGAAACGTGAACTGCATTTCATTTTGTCATTTGAATTTAACACAATAAACTATTTACATATAAAAATACACGTGCTATCAAATGACTCACACAGCAACGCAATAATGTGCAATAATAGCTATGCGACTATAAAAAAACGCCGAACAGTTCGATTGTTAAAAATCGGTCAAATAATGCATATTATTCGTATTAAACAACTGACTTACGATTTCCTGTAAAAATGTTAACTGCATGTCAAACTAACCAAGCATCACGATGTTTTTGTGATCATAAAGGCATGGCCCGTTTTTGTAATTTTTGTGTTGGACTGCACAAAGCATTGTCAGAAAACATTGTGCCGCACATATTTTCCTTGAAGAAAAGCATTGTCAAATTTTAAATCGATGCCGTTCGAATAATAATTGATCGATTGATACGCAATTTTTTTTTGAACTGTGTATACATTTATTTAATATTGTTCTTGTGCAACATTGCTTTAACAATGTTATATTTCAAAACTGAACAGTTTAAAATTCTATGAAAAATGAATTAGTTGTACTTAACCATTTTTTTAAAATATATTCGCACTTTCATCATTAATTTATTCGGCATATTATGGTCACCTGTAGAAAAAACAAAACGAGTTTGAAATTTGAACTGAATCATATGCATATCAACTACAATAATATTCTTGATAATCTGACTCATTTACCATCGCAAGTCTGATGCAACTTTTAAAGTGTTCAGTGTAATTATTTTTAAAGTCATATTTTTGTTGTCAAGAAAAACACGTGTAATTGTTTTTATCGCGTAAAGTGCATAGGTGTTCATAAAAAAAGAGCGAGTTCCTGGTACCCTTAAAATTGTGTTCAACTTCGAATACGATGACCTCAAACTTTTTAACAGTTGGCCAAAGGTCGAAATCTGAATGACAGTTCAAGTCACTCAGTTATTTAGGGAAAGCACTAGCAAAGGCAAACAAAAAAATTGCGGCCTATCACTAAAAGATGTGTAAGCTATGTTGCGACACTACTGGGGCCAGCAATCAAATTGCAACATATTGTACAATTAGCGGTTTACCCGCGACTTCATCCACGTGGTATAGATTGTGCCCGCAGTTCTTTTATATAAAATTCATCCCCACCTTGTTCAGGTAGATGGGTTCAAAAGACAAAAAGTATTTTTTCCCCCGAGTCTCATTTCTTTTACTTAAGCAATTTCAGAAATATAGCTTATTCTTTACTGAATGTTCCACCCCCCTGACTTCTTTAGACTTATTTTTGGGATAAAATATAGCTTAGATCACTCCTGGCGTGGTTCGTTTACCTCTCTGTGTCATCACAACTTGCTTCAGCCGTTTCGAATATTAGTCCGCACAAAAAGACAATTTTTACATTTTTTACACAGTAACCCCAAATATTTCCTCTATCTGTGACAGTCTCGTCCAAATCGGTTCGGCCGTTTCGGAGATTACCCCGGACAAACAGGACACTTCAATTTTATTTATATGTATAGATTAATTCCGTTACTATTTATTTAAAATTAAAAATCTTATCTATTTCAAACAGTATTTTACTGATGATTAAGATTGGGTAAAATTCTTGAACGCGGTATCTTTCAATAAATACATCGCAAAAAAAATTCTTGAGATGTGATTCGCCACATTCCAGGAATTTTCAAACGTGTTCGAAATTTTTTTACCGAAAGGTTGTTTAACCAATTTTTTGTTTAAAAAACAAATCTTATTTCTATGCTGGATAAAGAAAGCATCGTCAAAAACTCTAGATATTTCTTCGTAAGAAAAGCATTGCACAATTTCTAATAGATCCTGTTCAAAAAATAATTGATCGGTTGAAACATTCCTTTTAAACTTTTAAATACGTATTTAACGTATTTTTGTGCAATTTTTACTTCGAAACAACACAATTTTTTACGCATTTAGCTTGCAAAGCGATCTTTTTCTATTTAGATCAGTCATTTGTTTTTCTGTGACCACAATCTAATGGTCAACCATAACAAAGAGTTTGACAAGGACATTAGACGGTTTCTGCATCAATAAAAATATAATTGTATGATCACAATCTGAGATCATTGCTAAATCAGAATTTCTGAAAATGCATTTGCTATCAAGCATAAGTATAGAGTATTTTTAATCAAACTGTAGATGCGCAAATTGCACAAAAAAAGACGACGTGAACGCGTAGTTTCTTTCAATTCGTGAATGTGATATCTGATGCAGCGAGCGGCGTTGATTATAATGACGTGAAACATTAAAATTGTCTGGCCTGGTGCAATTGTTTGCAGTCAGCAGACGAGGACGAGACAGTTACAGGGCATAGCCTCCCACCTCGAGGCTATAACCCGCGACACCTACGCTGTTATGAACGAAAAATATCAGGAGGGAAAAGAGAGATTATTTCAAAACTGAGCAAAAACTGTAATTTATTTTTTAAAACTTCTTATGTGAGTTTGGACCTATTAACGTTTGCGTTAAATATTTAACAACAACATACGCATGGAAACAACAAACAAATAATTTTTTTGCACTGCTTCCTATTAAATTGTTGCTTTTCATAAAAGTATACAAGTATATAAAGTGACATATTACGCACTAGTACGGTAAAGTAAAACAAAAATCCAGCCAATTTTTTACTAGCTATCAAGCTAGCTCTGTAAAACAGGCGCGAATGGTAATTTCCATAAACAACCTAACAGAAGTGACGTTATTTCACAATTGAATTGCCAAAAATGTTAGAAATATACTGGATATGAAATGAAAACCAGCTATTTTATATGGAATACGTGCAAAACATATATATCTCGTGCGTAGTGATTTTACAGCTCGTGTGGCTGTTTTCGACTGAATGGTGATTTTTATTTAGTTGAAAACATATCACATCTCAAATCTAGAATTAGAACTGGAAGCCGTACCAGAAACGTAGCATTCGATGGGAGCTCACATTCGAGGCTGATCACCAAAAGTTGGTATTTTGTGCCAAAAGTAACTGTAATCGCATTTTTTCACAGTCAACGAACAACGTTTATACAATTCGGCCGTCGCTAATTACGTACCAAAAAGCGCAGTTTTATCTCCTGATATTCTTAATGGCAATATACTGTTTTTACAACGGTTTCTAGATGCACTGTTAAATAATTTATGCATGACTATAAAGATTAATGTAAACCTGATTAGCCCACGGTTTAGCGGCACAGCAGGTTCAGGTGTACAAATGGAATATATTCTGAGCACTCTGGATTTACTTGGAAGACATTTCTCCTGGCTCATTTAAAATTAGTCCGACCAAAATGTCAGGTAGATGTATTGAAAAAACTATCCAGAAAATGGAATATATGCAATATTTATGTCATTTATGAAGGTATCTTTATGTTAGTTTAATTAGAATGCGAGAGTTTTTTTTTATTGCATCATATTTAATATGCATAATATAGCAAAGGCGTTCAAAGATGTCACTTAATAAATATACGCCTAATCTTATATGCAAAAGTTAGTCTGGGCCGTTTAGTTTATTTACTTACAATGCATATAATATTTGTAATTTATTATTTTCTGTAGAAACTGTTTAATTCAACAAACAATATTGCATAAATTAACGTTTAACAGTATCGTCAGATTACTGCAAGAACCCGGTAAATTACTGAGAACGACTAAGTTATAAAACATTTAACATATTATGTCGGATCGATAGAGTTTTCAGAAATTAAAAACCGGTCAAATGAGAGTCGAACCCGAGAGGAGAGGGTTCCATTGTTCCGTATCATTCAGTTTTCCGTGAAAACTTTAGAACTTAGGATTTTCATTTAGGTTTTCTTGTAAACTATGGGTGACGTCCTATATCCCGTATTTTTTTAAAAATTTTACGCTTAGTAATTTCGGAGATAAAGGGAATGGTCAATTTTCATCTATTGCCTTAAATGACTTTTAAACTATTTACATATTTTAAAATTATAAAAAAAATACATTTGATACCCTTACTACAAGCCCTTTCATTTGATATGTCACACGGTACAGTCTGCAAAACTTTTTTTTTTAATTTCCTAATTTGCCCCCAAAAAATTACCCCATGTTCAAAATTCATTTCTTTACGTTACACGTCCGTCTTTGAGTCACCGACTTACACATGTGTACCAAATTTCAACTCAATCGGTTCAGTAGTTTAGGAGCAAATTGGTTGTGACAGACGGACGGACCGACACGCGAGTGATCCTGTAAGGGTTTCGCTTTTTCCTTTTGAGGTACGGAACGTAAAAATTCAAGAAAAGTTAACATTATAGTGTATAACATGGACAGAAAATTGAAAATTGCGAACTCGCCGATTTCACCTCTGAATAACACACTCTAAGTGAATTGGAACAACATTAAATACTTACAAAAACGCCGTAAACAAATACTGTAGATTAGGCGTTCTGTCAGATATAGTTTACAGTCATTGCGTAGGATGCCATCACTTTCATTTACTTACTGATCTCCCAAGGGACAAAAAACATTTATTTTAAGTATGTAATGATGCACTTTTAATGCATGTAGTACAAAAATTACTTTGCTCACCAAAAGCAAATATTTAACTACGTCTCTAATAAAATATACAAACTAACAGATACAACTTCCAAACAAAAATGTACCAAAAATCATAACATCCAACCTTTAGACTATGTAACTAAACTTGTAAAGTTTAAAATCATCATTGGTTATACATATGTTATCTAAAGAACACATGTATAAATATTTACATACATGCGATTATTTATTGTTTAACAAACAGTCGTAAACGTATATTTAAAATATACAATTTGCGCAATGAAATAAGGTAAACGACAACTGAAACGTATTTTTGAGAAACTAATTTCGTCGTTGCTTGTTGTAACAAATGATCGATTTAGAACCAACGGACACATTGTATAAAAAAGCACATTTTAGGATACTATATACTACTCAAAAATTTTTAGTGATATCAAAGTAATGCAACAAAATGTGTGCAGTCTTAGGCTATTTGTAATCTTCAAGCGACATAATCGCCAAATCTGGGTACAAAAAGTATCATGTATCAATTTTCACATGGTGATACAAGTTTTATATAAGCGATTCTCACAGAACGACGTGACGTGGTGCAAAGTAAAATACAACGCTCTCCTAAGCGTCGCTCTTATGAATTGCTGCATTTGAAAACACGTAAATTTTTAGAAGCAACATTTTGTCATGTGAGAATTAGCCTGTAAGTTAAATAAGCTCTGATTTTGGGGAGAAAAAAATAAAATCAAAATAAACGTTAAAAAATAACTTACATTTTGAAGAGAATAAGTGCTACTGTACTCCTGTTGTTCCTGGGCTGATTTTTTGTTTTTAAAATGGAGATAGCTGTCTCGCAAAGTTTTTCCATACTGTAACAAAAATCATTAATATTAATAAAAAAAATATATATTTAAAAATAGAAAATAGCGTTACTGTAAATTTTACCTGATCAAAAGAAAATTATATATTATTTTTGCTTAATAAATAAAAAGTATGTAAGTAGACTTTAAATGATAACTTTGTTGCTTGACAGCTATGCGAAAATGTTTCTTTGAAAAAGGTTCGAAATAAGAGCCAAAACTTGGACATTTTACTTTATAAAAAGCTTGAATGATACTCGCGTCAAGTTGAGTTTTTATTTTTACTCGACTAAGTCAAAAAAGTGTTATATTCTCTTTCAACCTATTCCGAATTAATTCCGATCGTGTGATTGGGATTGGTATCTCTAATCCCGCAGATATTGAAACTAAAATATCGATATCCGAATTGAAGCGCAAAAATTCGGAAAGTAGCACCTAATCTTATTTAATATTGACCCCTTGCTCCCATAACGCATTCTTCTAAAATAACTCACATGACGTCCTTCATTAGTTTATCAGCTGGCAACACCTTTGGCGACTATTTTAGTCAGTGTTACATAACATGTTTACATACTTAGCAGACAGTTTGTCGCGATTGTAATGAAAGCGGACTCTTTGAAATGATGAAACTCAACTTACGAGAAGATTAATTTTAAAACAACAACTGTGAAACTGCAATTGAGTCAATTGTTACAAACTCGTCAAAATAAAATGCAATTCTTTGAAATCTAATTGACAGAAGTCAAGTTCTCTGGATTGCCATTGTTTATGTGGCGTTTTCGTCGCTAGTTACCATGCATTTTTCTCTTTTGGCTTCGAGCTTTGCACCCACAAAAATATGACAAAGTATAACTGTGTCCATGGCAGATTACCTTTCTAAATTAAAAAGAAAGGTTCTTGACAAAATTCTTTTTGGCAGGAAAAAATTATAAACACCTCAACCCATTTTCAAAATTTGTTTGAAATTAGGCTTACTTATTATTTTCAGTAGGGTTTAAATAATAATTTTACAGTACTTACTTATTTTTTTAGAAAATTATTTCTAGACATTCATTTTTCACGTATATAATAAAAACATTACAATAATCATTATGGTATTTATATTATCGCGCAAACGTGACAATTTTTTTTTATGAAAACATCTTTGCAAATAAGAAATTCTAATCCAGTAAAAATTTATATATTTTTATATTTAATACATTTTTCCTTTCACCTTTCGGAACAACTCAAAGAAACATAGTTCATCAGTCACACGATTTACCTTTCTTTTTCCTAAACCCTTCAAATGTTTTTTAGAAAAACCTTCTTCCCGTTTCAATATTTTTTTACAGATAAAATTATTATTACTTTTTGCTAGTTGATGCATGAAGCGCTGTCGCTATTTTTAAAGTTTTAAATACCTGGCAGGAAATTACAAAATCAATTCAGTTTCCGCTCAGCATTTTCCAACTTTTATTATAACTGTTTTCTTGGAACACTTTTTTTTTCGATTAACTAGCTTTTTCATCACGGCTTCGCCCGGGTAGATTTTAGATTATTAAAGTTACATATCTGGCTCATCCCTTCTGTCGGTACATAATAATTATATTTTTAAACTGTGAAATATTTCTACAAAATTATTTGAGCCTATAGCACCAATTCATATTTTCATTTATTGATATTAATTTGAAAAATCAGTTAATACTTTTACCAGATCGGATTAGAACCTGAAAACTGGGGGTTTACAATAAAGAAGTCATAGAACCTACTTACAAATAGCGACAACGCTACACGTTTCGCTGTTTTAAAGCCCCAAAGTCTTATAAATTTTAATCCTATTTAACACGGTGATGTGGCTTTATGTCAAAAAAGATCAAACAGGAGAATTTAGCCCGTACGCAGGTAACTTAGATCCTTGAAGTCAGCAAAACATATGTGACGCAAAGCCTTTAAGCATATCATAAGTACTTTGAGCTAATTATACAGGCCCGTCCTTACCTAAAAAGTGGTATCACAAATTGCTAATTTCGATTAAACGCGCATTGAAGTTCTTATAGCTTATAAACTGATTCTCAGTTGCACTATGTTGAGCATATTGCAAACTGCTTGCGCTATTTTTGTAAATCCTGCTTTCTAGCGTTGCAAGATAACAGATATTTATACAATAACCCCAAAAAGTGATTGAACTCCAAAGGGGAAAAAATGAATATACCGCTTTTTAGATTACGACGACTGCAGTTAATGCAGGTCTTGGATAGACGCTGATGACCTAAGCTGTCGAGCATCTATAATTTTAATGCAGGTTCGTCCTTACCTTTGCGAGACGCATTGCCGTTAGCCAACAGGTACGTAGGTGTTCAGAATTGAACGCGAGACAACGCAGTCCCGGCGCCAGGTCTGCCTCGGCGTCGTGCTGACCTGGTGACGGTCTCAAACACAAACCCCACTCCGTCGGTGCCCTGAAGTGGTTGCGCGCGTTTATAGTCGTGTACAGATGATAGTCCGACAAACGGGCAAATACCTGAAGACAGTTCTCGAGGTCTGATAACTGTAACAGAAGAAAGGTCAACATATTATTTATGCCTAATAATAGTTACTACAATATAATTATGTCCAGTGAAGTAAAAACACTGTAAAAAATCAGAGCCCTGGCAAAGTTAAAAATTAATTGAAAATAAAAAACAATTTAAAAAAATTAAAACTAGTCCGACACTAAAATACTAAGCAGATCAATGCATCTTACACGTTTCTATAACAAACACTATAGTGTGAAAAGTGTTAACTAAACACACCTACTATATTGTTTATTATTTTCGAACCGTACTATATTGTTGTATTAAAAATCGAAAAAAAAATTGGATATAATTTGAAATTTGAATATACTAGTCATTCGCTATTTTTATTCTATTGTCAAGCCCTATAATTCGTAAGCGTATCTAATAACATTATTACATAATCATTACTTTATTGAAACGACTTTTTTTTATTCTTAAAGTATAAAAAAAACCTGATACATCAGTCTGAAAGACGAGACCTTCATCAGCGGAAACTTGTAACCAAACACTCTACTGTTTTATAGCCACAATCCAGTTCTGCGGTACAGACACTATAAAACGTATACACGGTGATCCATAAAATCCGTGCAAATATCCGCAGCAATCAAACTAATCAAATAAAATTGGTAGTTTAATGATATTTCCATGCAATATATATTTAAATGCACAATAAACTGCCCTTCTCTGGAATAGTTTCAAATAGGCATTAAAAATTGAATTACGGACTGTCACACATTTTACGATTGCAATGAATATATTAACACCTGATTTACTTTCATAGAAATAGTTATATCGGTGTTAATTTCGCAAAAAATTGATTCAAATTGTAACTTTTCGTAACAGATTCTGTTCTATAAAATAGAACCATTTTTATATTGATTCGAATTCATAACTCCTAAAATTGTAACTAAAAATCACAAATAGCAACCATTGGTTGGTCTGTACCTACATATTTTACAATATCACTAATTTAACTTCATTTTTACAAGCGTTTATAAATATTTAATTACAAATTCTCGACAACTGAAGTCATTAGAATCTAGGTAGCAAATTACATAAAAATAAAACACATCACTCGTCAGATGGAGGTGGGATTAGAACCCACGACAGTCTGATCCAATGCTGTGTTGTTACAGATTCACTGTTGACGATATAATATGTTAAAATATTATTGCACTGCATTTTTCGTATAATGAGATTACAACAAATTTTTAAATATGACTCGTATCAGCAAAATGCCCGTCCAACATTTAATCATGTTACATTCGATATAATTCCATCGTGTAATTGGACACCTCAACGATTGATTATTCAAATCAAAATCATCCGTGAGATATAGCATTTCGCGAATATGTTTTATTGAAATTGATGATTTCACAGAAAATTGCAGTTTTAAAATTCACTACTATGCACAAAAACACGTCATGGTTTAAATAAGATATGAACACTCGACATAAGAATTTTTAATTTCTTTTAAATAATCAACGTTTGATTTATTAACTCAAGCATAATAATAATAATATATTTTCTATATCATAAAAAATATGTGTCGACATACGTCTAATATATCACTATTAACAACTACCTTTCCAGCACCTTAAACACAATTGTGAATTTTATTAGAAACAATCGAATATAGAAACTGACACATTAATCATATAAAGCCTTTTGGAAAAGTGGATTATTATACTTCAATACCTCTCGTTTTTTGGAACAAGCAATAAACAGCAACATCCGAGTACTACACAGTAGGGATATTTAGGTTTCCAACTACAGTGTTTATATTATTTATAACTAGCTGCTACCTGCGGTTCCGCACGCGGTTGAGATAAAACAACACCACAGCGACAACAGCAGTGGCTTTGTCGTAAAAGACAAGTAAGATCTAAGAACGTGTCAAGTTTTCACTTGCCAAGTTATTATAAATGATTCGTGTATGTAAACTTGCCAAGTAAAAGCTTGGCATCTTCCAGATCTCACTTCCGTTTTTCGGAAAAGTCACTTATTCTTTATATCCCGTTTTTTCACATGCATGTTTTTGGTGGGATTTATACAATTATATAAGTATTATTTGTTAGATACTTTTCCAAATACCCTCATTTCGTCGAATCTAGACGGGGTAGCCAAGTAAATATATCATCATTATCTTTTTTTTTTAAAGCAATTTGATGAATCCTTATGGCTCGTTATAAACCGATTTGAGGAATCTATATTACCTATAAAGAGTAGAAATTATTCGTACGCGGGGCAAGGGAATTGCAGTACTTAACACACGCAAAAATGAGTATGTTTTATATTAAGGTGATAAGAAACCACACCACATTTGGTTTAAAAATATAGGAAACGTGATAAACATTTTGCCGATATGATAACAATAATTATTATACGACTACAAATAATTTATATTCAGAGGGATACAAAAATCGTTTTCGACAAAATTTTTAATATTGAAACGATATATAAATTTATTTGAAATAGAGACTATGATCACATCGTTTGATCACCGATTCACAGACGGCAGAGAGTAACTGACAATTCATATATCCGAAAATTCATTTATTCAACTGAAAACGTTTTTTGGGTCTTTATCTTACATGTAGGTATCTATGAATTTTACTATGCTGGATAAAAATTATTGAGAAATTTACGAACAAATTTTTGTATTGTCATTATTTTTACTCCCGAAAGCCTATGTGGTGGGGTGGAACAATATGAAAAGCTTTACCTAAAATTTTTCCAAATGATCTAATCCCACCCAAAACAACACAATTAGGCAGTTTCGTTTTGTTCTTTAGAGGGTTTCAATTAAAATTAGTTTATTTATACTTTTTGAAATATGTAATTGTAAAATTGTACCGTTTTAATTACAAAAAAAAAACTTTTTATCATTATTTTTATACATAGGTATAGTCATTTAAACGTAATGAGGTATCTTTTACTTTATATAAAATGAATACTTTTTCCAGAGCAATTAAAAATTGAAGGCCAATATTTTCTAATCCTGTTTCAACTAATTATATTAGAACAAAAGTTTATAAACTAAAAATGAAAAATATTCTTCATAATTAAGTAGGCAACGATTAAAAAACACATAGTTTTTTTAATAAAAGTTATCATAAAATTCTTATCGCATAGACAAAAGCCGCTCTAATTTTTTCAATGACAGCTGTTAAAATTTACTGTAATTATTATAGTTAGATATCAATCAGTGAACTGCAAATCAATTAACAGCGGTATAATTACAGAACAGTGTCGATAATAAAAAGTCACGTACTGCAATAGCTTTACTAGACCATTCATTTTATTTTAACAGAAAATTTCATCCCGGTTTTGCATACTTATAGCGATGAGCAAAATTCGTCTTGGTCTTGTTCTTGGTCTGTCTATTCTGATAAAAAAATAGATAGTTACAACTTTTGGCATTATTGTATTCTGGTCAGAAATAAAGAGTTTTTAAATCTTTCAGCCGCATTCTATCCTCATCAGAAATAGAGCTAAATCTTTCGGCATCCTTTTATTCTGATCTGCAGGAATAAAAAGATGATCTTCTTGCATCATTTTACCATAATCACAATTAAAGCGTTTCCAGATCTGCTGGAATCATTCTATTCTGATCAGGAATAAACAGTTCACTTTTGGCATCGTTTTGAAACGCTATGAGTACTGCCAAATTTCCTTTACGATTTTACGTTATGAATTTTTTACGTTATACCCTGTAAAACGTAGGAGAAAGTGAAATTGAAAATGAACGCACAATCATCATTTCACAATATGAAATATTGCAATTTTTAATGAATATACTGCACAGAAGGTCATTTTCGCTCCGTAATCATACACGAGTCATTGTACCTTGGTAGCTGATTTTGTAAAGTGTTTGTAAACATCCAGTGCGTTTAACGTTCGATAGGATCGAAGACTAGCCGACTGTTGCAAATACCCCACAATCTACAACACATATAGTTTGACTTTCTATCAGCGCAATCGCGGAACACGACTTTTGGGGCGTAACGTCAGCACAAAAAGGGGGCTGGCGTCGCATGCTCTCTCATTTCCGTAATTTCTTTTTTACAAGTTGTCAGCACAGCAAACAGACGACGATCAATTTTCATATTCAGTAGTGTTGTATAAAGAATGCACGTAAATCCGCTATATTTCTGATTTTTATCAATACCTACATATAAATAAAATTGTCACCAAATTTCTGCGTCTGCAATTTCAGTTTCTTGTGGGTTTTTCGAATATTTTGTTGACATATAAATTATTCACAATTGATAACTTTCGTCATTAAAATCAAGGAGTTTTATGCGTTCACCTAAATGATAGAACACGTTTTCAGAATTCTTGTTGCATTTTTTCACTAGTATATCATGCGGAAACGGTTAAAGATCGATTCTACTCAGTACACTATCAATTGTGCAGGCATTTAATGATCCATTTAACACTAGTGTGCAAAGAAAAATTTGCGATTATTAACTATAGTACATAAGCTATTGTGTCAGAAATTTGCTTCACAAATAAAGTGTCAAAATATTTTGAAAATATACTATCTTAGAGAAAGCAGTACTAAATATATAGGAGGCACATCTCGAACGTAATGATATTATGGCTCGTGTGACTGTTAATTACCGACGTCCGTTATAACATGTCACTTACTCGTCGATAATATTATTTATTGTGTTTTAGATACACAGACCACTATTTTCAACTTAATGTACTCAATGAGACCTAGTCAGGGAAACCACACATCTTCAAAAATTATTTTTTACACGACCCCAATAAAATAACTGTTTTAGTGCCTGTATAGCGGTAGTAAAGTGACCTATTTCCCACTAGTGCGTGAAATAAAACTAAAATGCGATTTTACCAATCCGATAGTAATTTGGCTGTCAGGTGTCATTTAAATCCATATGAGCAACAGGACGGCAAAGTAGGTGTTGTTTTCTAAATTTCAGCTGTCAGATATATAAATATAACCTATTATGAAATGAAAATCAGTTACTTTATAAGAGATACGTGCAAAAATACAGTTCGTGCGTGATTATTATATTACTTTTGTGACTGTTAAAACTGGCTAGGCGCTCGTTTTATCCTATTGTCACACTGCGTCATAAAATAATAATTCACGCACTTGACACATAATCTATACTATTTTATAATGCAAGGTGGCTTCCTATCTTAAATATAGAGCCAATAAAAAATAGACTTTGTTTCAGTTCGAGTGATTAATTTTCGTAATTTCATTATTCTAATAGACACGTATTTATAGTTTCGAATGGGGTTCCGCTCTTTGGATACGGAACTTAAGATAATTTAATATAAACTGCATTTTCACATGTGACAAAACCAACGATGAAAATAAAAAAATAATCAAATCATATTCCTTGAAACACGGGTGTCGTCAGCGCGATATCAAACGCGACTGACTGATAAGAGAAGGGTCTTAACCCTGCTCTATATTTTTAATTTTTTTACTATCAGTGATATTTCATTTTATTTAAATAAACTAAAAATAAAAAAGATAAGAAGATAAACATTAAAACTGATTAAAGTACAGTAATGCAATGTCCCGATTAAACAGAATGAAATCGCTATTTCTGTAATAATTATTTAAAAAAAGATTTATCAATACAAAATATAAAAATAACGTGATGTTTTTATACTATTAGCCTGTCACTCTTAAACTACTGAACCAATTTGAAAAATGGACTCACTGTTTAAAACACTGAACTTATCAAGTGACAAGAGACTTTCGTAGTACTAGCGAGATCTGACTTATTTGAAAACTTTTAAGCTGTATTTCATTACGGCGGCAACATGAACACCGGGCAAAATATCAAATTTAATTCACAATCCGTGGATTTTTATTTTAAAATGTTACAAGACTGATAAGATGCCTTTTTCGTCATTCATACATACAGAAAGGACAAAACAGCAAAGATAAAAAAGATGACAAAGCAAAGTCGAGAGATTTTTTTTAAAGCACGCCATGTAGACTTCTTTTTTGCAAACTATATTTTTAAAACAGACTTACTGACGAATGTGTTTTGAGGCTAAAATATGTTTTAGACTGACAAAAAAAAAACTAGACAAAAATTCGTTGTGTGCATAAATTTGCTTCAATCTAAAACAAGCTTTAGAAGCCGCATTAAATTTAGTGTCTCTAATTTTAATTGCTAAATGTTTCAACTAAATGACATGTCGCTTTCAATATTGAAGTCAAGACACCACAGTCATTCGAGATTTCACTTTCTGAACGTTCATATATCAACCCTTACGAAGTCATTCAACTGAGTCGATATGCCATTTTGTAGTAAAAAAATTGTGGATTATAGACGCTTGACATCTGAGGTCATCAACCTCTACTGTCATTTTGTAATCATTGTAACCTGTAAAGAACAAAAATTCGTTTTTGACTGAATATTAAGTGAAAACCAACTGTTTCTCAGGGTGCCAAAAAACGTCACATTTATTTCGTGCGTAATTTAAGTCTTTACGACACTAGATATACAATCTACCATTATTTGTTTGTTAAATCAGAAATTACTTTCAGTGTTTAAAAGTCAACTTTTTTCCGAGTTCGCAAGTCTAAATATTATTAGGCTATGCGACCTCTAAATAAATACTTTTATATATTTGTTTGTTTGTCCACGATTGTTTCGTTTTTAAGGTTACCAACAGCCTTATTTGTATCAGCACCAACACTTACTTTCAATTTACTGTTTTTTTTTATAATAAATTGAAATTCGAGGATTCAGTAGAGGGGTATACTTTTACCAGTTCTCGGAGAACTATCCAGCATTAATTAGGAACAATTTACACAGCATTAAACTAGTATAAAGAAATATTGTATTGCAAACATCTCTTTAAAGAGAATTTTACTGTATGGTAGGCCATTAAAAATACATATAATAATAATTCTTACCGTAAGTTTATTTAATTGTTTAATAAGATGAGAAAATTCTGCGACTTCTTTAATTTTTATACCCAGTAATAGGAATCTCTTATCGTTATCAAATTCATATTTAAAAAAGTAAATAAAGAGACGTTTAAATATAAAAACTTTCTCTCGCTATATTATTCTCTGTATTTTAATGCTTTATTCTGAAACGCAAAGCAGTTATAAAATCTGTTTTCCATGAGAGTTGAAAATTTCTTCACATTTTAAATAATTATCTAGAGTAATTACTTTCTACATGTACAATTAAAGCCAAGTGCAACTTTCAAAATGAAAATGAACTTATTTTCTAAAAATGCTTAAATGTAACGTTCTTAACTTCAGACAAAAAAAATTAAATAATTAACTTATACCGAAACGTGGCGTTAGCAAGTAGGTGAAGCATATTACATATGAGCTTTTACTCATTATATTTGTAAGACGCTTTTGGCGTCTACAATTAACAATGTATGTATCTATGCAAAAAAAGTTTTTAATTCTACGATTTATTGCTAGAAGTAATAAGAGTACTACTGCCACATAATACGAATATAAATACAAATATGGAAAGAGAATTGAACTCTTCTTTGAACATATTTAATAATTATTTTTTTTTAAATATATAGTTGAGCCCAAATATATAATACAGTAGGTACTATAAATTACAAGAAATATTTTAAATGGAATCAACTACCATTTGATGACAAAATATTAAGTGCGAGAGTTTAGTTTTTAGAAGAATTCCAGCTAAATTTCCCGGATCTCCAGACCGATGCAAAAATTTGATGGGTCAACACAGCACTAGTTGAGCCGGGTTATGTTGTTAGGGGAGGTCAAGTCAGATCAGTTCAGCTGTTCAGATTGTGGAAACAATATAATAAATTTAATAATAATGATTTACGACCTAGTAAACTAAATAAATCACTAAAAAATTCAGTAAATATTCACTAAATTATTAAGTTCACTAATTCATATAAACATAATATCAGTTTATCATTTTACCTTATCGGTTGTATAATTCTGCGAATTCGATTTCTAATTAAATTCTATCATTTCTACCGAATTTCGTATAGTACTGCAGTATTGTTACAATCACCTAGCCGAATCAATAAACCCAAATATTTAATTGTTATCTTTACAATTAACATGCAAATATTTTCGATATCAATAAAAAAAGACTTACCGGTTTAAAATATTAAATCAAACGAAGAACTTTTATTTCACTGTATAATAAATCCAATTAATATGCATTAAAATCATGATATACGTAACGAAAGTAAAATTGATTGTTAACAAAATTAATTCTGTTTAATTAACAAAATAAATTAATTTTTAACACCGACACAAGCAACAAACCAATATACACAAAAGCCGGTATACAACTAATTTCCCTGTATCGAGATTCGAGTCGCCGATATGTCTGACAGCCGGCAACCGGCTAACAAAAGCGCGACTAGTACCGTAGCTTGCCGATGTTAGCCGAACGACAGCCAATCAGCTGACGCGTTGCATGTGCCAGGAGACCGATGTGTGTTTACGTGAATACGGAAATTTATCCAAAAGGTACAGTTGCCATATCCGTATCCGTTTTACAAGAAATTACAATTCCGTATGCAAATTACAACTAAAACTATCTCAACTTGACAGAAGTGCAGTGCCCTTGTGAAGTCATTTGATTAGACAATCATTTTAATTACATAATCATGTTAACAGTACCGAGGCAAAATTTTTAGGATTTATTTCATTATGCTCTTATAACAGAACGCTCTTATTTCCGGGAGACGCCGGGTAAAGACAATTAAATTTCATTAAAAAATTAATATGTCTATTTTTGATAGACACCCTACAAAGCCTACGAAGCCGGACTGGGCTGCCATTTGATAATAAAGCTTCTGTGGTTGCGCTAAAATGAAATCATGCAAATAGGCTACCATGCAAACACAAGCTTAAAGCCAATTCAGACTAGCCGTTCTCGGTTACGATTCACCGGTCCGGTTCGGTTTTCGATTAATCTAGGCTGGTCACACTATCCCGATTCGTTCTATGATTATTCTCGGTGCGCATGCGCAATTTCGAAATATGATTTGACGTTTGATGTGTAGTTAAACGTCAACAAAAACAGCTGGCTAGTCACGTGACTCCAGCAAGCGTTCTCATTGGCTACGGTGCGAACGGTCCGGTTGAAATTAGAGCTGAACCTAAACGCTCGAACCGAACCGCAATCAGGAACGACTACGCCCTGATTGGTCGAGCTCCCAACCGGACCGGTGAATCTTAACCGAGAACGGCTAGTCTGAATTGGCTTTTAGTTCAGCGTTTTATTCAAATGCGTTTCAATTCTCAAGTATGAACAATCATCAGATCAGCTCAATGGAACCAAATTATTGTATTCTCATCGGTATTACATACATTAGCAAAGTTTCAAATCAATTCGACAATTAGAAGTTGGTTAAATTCGACTTCCAAGATTTGTTTGCATAAATAGATAGTTACAAGAGAAGCTAATAATAAAAGCGTGTTAAAAACAAACTGCAAGAACACAAAATTAAACATCAAAGTCCGTTACGATAAATACGTAATGTGTACTAGATGACCGGTCCGACTTCGCCCAAGTGCACTCTATATTTACTCATTTCAAATTTATGTTGATTAATACGTTTCGCAGTCGCCTCGCTCGTTCTTTTGGATTTGTAATTATAAAATGATTTATTCGCTTCGTTCAAATTTATAACTACTAAATTATTCCCTCGTTCGCTCGGATTTATAATCAGAACCATTGAAGTAGATATACTTTCATTGATTAGTACCTACTCACAAAAACATGCCGACAAAGATGAATAATATATTCCCCTTCGCAGTTGGGTAAAAATGCACGCGTTTTAGACAACTTTCCCCCTTAAGTCCACATAATACAATGCAACATAATGTATGTTACTGAGCACCTTATATACTATCATTTTATATATATAATATACATATACTTAATATGCAAATGTACAAAACGCACATGCGAATTTTAATACAATAACACCAAGTTTTATTATTTTGATGAAGGTCAGGAATCGGTATAAAAACAATAATTCTATCACTGATCAGCATACAATATTAATTCATTAATGCATTATATTAAGTTATAACTAAGAAATATAAGTCTGTTTCCAAAGGGCCATTACAAAAAGCGATAATACATGTCAGAATGCAGGATTGCCTTCTACAGCCGCACACGGAAATCTTGGGCAAGCAGTCGGATTTCTTTACTCTGTACTATTAAAATAAGCTGGCTTTGATGACCAGCTCGTATATATCGGTAGCTCAAAGAAAACTGTTTAGATCTGAAAATATCCACACATAAATAGGGTTGCCGTCAATATTGTCACTAAGGCAAGCCAATCTAAAGGCAAAATCGACTTTCACATGAACAAAGCCGCAGGCAAAAGATAATTATACAATATCGTTAAATATTTTTGTTTGTTTTTCTTATATTAGAAACGAGTGTCTTGTCAGCGTTCTATTTACATATTTAAAAATAAATATACCGCAAAAACGTCTCATTCACTACAAAAATGTACCTAGTATTATATAATGGAACTTTTATGATGGAATCAGAATTCCCTATATTATTGTAATGTAGCTGACACGTGGGAGAAAAGTTTAGACATAATTATTAATGTAGAGTCTGCATTAATAATTATGTCTAAACTATACCGTCAACATTGTCTACATGCTTCAACTGATTCGGTTAGATTCGAGATATTTCGATTATATTTGTGAATCAGCTGAAACCGTTTCAATGTAGTTGTACGCATATATAGCTCAAAATTACGGAAACGTATACAAAAACAATTTTTTAATTGGGTCCTGTTCTAAAAAAATTGGGTAAGAGTGTTACAGGTTACATAACTATCCAATAAAAATATGATGTAGCTTTTTTTATAGTTTCTACTATTAAAAATGTAGAAGGTTTCTAGCTCAAAAAAAATCTTATTCATATGGAATATCGCAACCCCACGAGGCACGATTGTTATACTGTGGAGTCAAAGGTTTCACTGCGGTGGATCCGAAGCCTTCACTACTGTTGTCGTTGCCATGTTTCCTCTTAATCGCGCGCGGAGTCATGCCCGTATACTCCACATTATAAGCGGCATAGTTTTTATGCGAGGAGCGGGTACATTTTACAATGTTTCATTGCTTTGTCACTCCATACCTACTATAATGTACTATAGCTACATATTTATATGACATTAATCAACTGTACATTCAAATAATATTTTCTTACGAAATCTCAATATATATTACATCATTTTTTTACTTTTTATTTTCAAATCAAATCAACTTTCTCGATATAAATAAGGCAATTACATAACATGTTTTTCGTTTTTTCATATGAAAACTTTCTTTTTAAAAGCGTTAAAAGCTGGCATATCGTTCTTTGAATTACTTCGCTGTATAAGTTTACAGTAAAAATTTTCTTGCTCTTGGCAGAAAGTTCTACAGTTTAAAATTATAAACGTTTTGCTTGCTAAATTCTATAAAACAATGTCTGAGACATTTTTAACTTTAAATTAGTTTTAAATAAAAAAGCGTATTGTTCTTTAAAATGTACCTATACGAAAAGCAATGTTTCATACACATTTTGTATAGTTTACTGTTTCGAAAACTTCCAAAAGACGCAGATTAAATAAAAATGTAGTCACTTTAAAAACACCATTAATTATGGTAAAAATTAGTCCATTATTTTAAAAAATTAACCATATATATTTTAGGTAAAACCTCATTCAAGGATGAATTTCAGGACGTATTTAGACAAAACAAAAATGTCCTAAACTTAACGATCGCTTGTCCCACGAGCGGTTTTGGATTGTCGAAGAGCTTAAAGATTTTTATTTTGCTCTGGTTCTAGTATATTTTGATCTTAGTTTATAGATCAATTTTGAAACACTGATCTCAGCATAATAGTGTAATCTACTTTAATCTTTTCTTGCTAATATTAAAATTAATTATTCTTTCCTGCATGATACTTACTACATAAACAAAATCTAATAATTGGAAAATTCCACTAAAAAAAACAATCAATCAATCAGAAGTTTGCTTCTCTGTTGTCGCTTCATCATAGTACGGACAGATGCACACGTGAGTCTTTGCATGTAGACATTGATTGAAGAATATTTTTTGTAGTAATCAGCTGATCGTAGGTGACTTAGAAACAAGACAAATAACAGTAATCGACCTGCAGCGTTCGAAATACGTGACTTCAATGAGCTAAGGCTTTAGTTGCAACAACAAGCTACGTCTGACGACATCAAGACTCAATAGTTGGTAAGTTCCAATTGTTGTCACATATTCATTAGACTTCACGGTCACATAGTTGCATTGCATTAATAATCATAGAATTATTATTTACTGTACTGTAAACTAGAACGAACACAAAAAAGGATCGTCTAAATATCGCCACAAGTGACTTTTCTAAATATGACAGCTTCATAAATGTCATTCAACAAGTTCTATTCGCAGCCATCTATCATTTCAATATATAATCAATTTACAAAATACGTCTCTTCTACAACAAAATATTTATGAGATGTTAATATTTATAAAGAATTTTGTTAACGTGTCAAATAGATTTAGTCTATCTCAACTGACTGAACAAATATCTAATCTAATCTATGACCCAACAATAGATTACGCAATTTTGCAAAATCTTACGTAACCAAATTTTTACAAGGGACGTTCAGGAGAGGACAAAAATAAAATTTACTTTGATAAAACCTTATACCGAAAGTAAGTTCCTGAGGAGAATGAAACGAAAAAGCGACATGTTAGAGATTAGATAGATTGAGAATGGAAGTGATAGATCAAAATATAATATATGATTGAGAAGCTAAATAGTCCAGAAGTTCTCGATTCCGAGATCAAGTGAGTTTAGAAAATATCAGGACTAAAATACTGACACCCGAATTAAAGTTGTAGTCTAAGCAAAGAAACCAATCAAAATTTTTCTTCGTCAATTTATCGTTGCCCATATCTATCTTGGTTTTGTTATCATAGTTCGGTTGGTACGTAATTGCTTTAGCTGTTGAGCATCTATAATCAACAACCTATCTATCGGTTGGTACTTGATAGATTCTAAAACCAGTTATCACACCAATGACCGCTCGGTCGGTAAAGCGGTCACACGAGTTGCCTACCACACGCACATGACCGATGTATTCAAACTTTATTTGCACAAAGTCTATTCTGAATCCGAAACAAAACAATACGTTCGTTTCATTCGCACTCGTGGAATAGTGGCTTTCACCGTCTTAAGTCAAGAATATGGCAGCTTCATCTGCACACAATACATTTATGACCACAAGAAAAAATCGTTTAAGTCGAATTTTTCGGTACTTTTCTCTCAATCAATCGTTTCCAATCTACAAGTATGTGAAGACACATGAATGTGAAAAAGGTGCCAATATGCTGTTTTGTTTATAGAAAGTCCATTAATTGTTTAATAAAGTAAACATCTAATAATATCAAACGCAATTAACGATATAAATCATAGTTAAACTATTAATGCAGTTTGCCAGAATCTTTTATTTGTTTTCCTGTGTTACAATATTGAAAGAAATATTTTTTTGCCTGGATTGCAAATGGCGAACTACTCCCACTACTTGCTTCACTTATAAATTAGATGTGTATCTCATCGCTGGATAAACCAATCGATCCTGGGACCGCCATTCATCTCTTGAGATTTTGGTAAAAAAAATTGGCGGGGAAAGCCGTTGGCCAGTGCTATACAGTAAAATCTGCCTACCAGTTTTGTGTAAGAACAAAAATAATGGTCACTGGCTGCAGTCTATTAACTGGCAAAGAAGAAACATGGTGGTGGCGGAAATATCTGGCCAATGCTATTCACACGAAGTCAGCAATAAGGAAACATCCAATAAAAGGACGATCCGTACGATTAACACACTGTTTATGTGTCATTTCGTTTTAGTACACCGAAAATATATTACTTACGCCACTTTGTATTTACGACAGCAAGAATAATATATCTGCGGGCAGAATCTAGTTTTTTCAAACCACTAAACATGGCCGCAATTAGGAGATGCTGTTAAAGTTATTATCCAAGGACACAGTACCACACATATGAATGTTATACTTGTAACGATTCGGTTTGGAACTATCTATTGTATTTCTTTCAGAAGAAAACATTTTCAAGCACAGTATGGTAAAATCGTTTTATGAGATTAAAAATGTAACAAAACGTTGCAATGTAGGTACGTATACACCGTATACTAAAACCGACTGTACAACACTATGTTAAGGTGGCAGCGAGGTAGAGTGGCTGCTTTGTAACATACAGGTCGTAGGTTAGATCCCGTCGGTCGATGTCAGTATTATTATTTTATTTCTTTTACAATTATACCAGTTTTACTTCTGTAGTGTGTAGTCTAAAATACACGGTCTCTTTTTTTATTTCTAAACTAGAGGAGTAAAAATGAAAATAATATAAGGTCCGAACTCTTGTTTCCGACAAAGAAAAAAAATACAAAACTGAATATATTTTTATATCTGTTTACAGTTCGCCGTGTAGATTTAAAAAAAAAAAAAAAAAAAAAAAACAGTAAATCTATGCTTTGATGAGCAGTTTTCTGTTAGAAATGTCGACATTTATAAAAGAAAATTGATCAAAGTGTAACGATGTCCCAATACTTTTTGAAATTCTGTAAATACCTTTCGCTTTATTTAACAGCATTCCTCTACTGATTATATTACGTTTTCTAAACTAAAAAAAATTATTTATTTATATTTATTTTGAACGCTTTTTTACATACGAGGTGTGCTTGCAAACAGTAACGCGACAATTTGTTTATCTGAATAGAGCTGTCTTTACCAAGCTGACGACCGTGTTGATGAATTTTTTATACAAAAATATTAAAAACATACAAACTATTTATATTAAAACTACATCTTGTCCCCGGTTTAGTTTACGATAAGATTCAATTTTGCCAACAATTGGTGGAAATGATGTTACTATTTTATATAGTACTAATACTTAAACTATGCATTTGTTTTTAAGTTTTTGTAATATCACATTAATTTTTTTATTTGTTCTATTGTCAAAAATATTCTGATTTTGTTCAATCCAACCCTGATATGTGCACCGTGTTCATGTCGCTTGGATCACATAATCTGAACTCTTTACTATTTAGCTTATCGGATGACATATTATTCGCTGTCTCATTTCCCTAAGGGCTAAAGGAACTCAAATAGCAACAAAGCTTGTAAAATTTCTTCATCGAGAAATTGTGAAGCCGGTTAAACATATGATGCCGTATTTTTCATAATAATAATAATAATATATAATAATCTACTATTAGAAGTGACGTTTTCTGACAAGTGGACTGTAAATTTTTTTTAAATGAAGTGAAAATCAGCTTTTTACAGGAAGGACGTGCAACAAATGCATAATACACCTACTTCATGCGTAATGGTATTACGACTCGTGCGCCTGTTAAAACTCGTTGGTCCTCATTTTAAACATAACTTCATACTTCGTTATATAATCTATTACGATACTATAGATATACAATCTATTATTGCAATAATAGCACAAAATAACATTGAGATCGGCCAAAGACCCATGCGTCACCGAGTGAGCCATCTGTCACTTTTGAAAATACTATCGAGCCAAGTTCAGGGAACATCATTACGCAACATTGATGTACGAAAATAAATCATATAGTATATCATCTCATATCTTCCAACGTACCTACTTATTGACATGAATTTTTTATTTATAGAGATACCTATTACAGTTAAACTTGCGTAAAACATATTTTTTTGTTCAATAGTAAGAGGAACTCGTAAACTCTTTAAGCTGAATTGTAAAATTAATTTTCACTTCTTTTTATATATTAATATAAAGTGCATTAATTTTAATCCTGTAAAGATCAATTCATAACACACGTAGTAATGTCAATGTTAGCGGAAATTTCGTCAAAATGATTATTACAACGAGTCAAATATTCTTCTGAAAAAGACATCTCACTAAAAACATAAAAGTGAAAAAAGCGCCAAATTTGATACAAGGAACAACAGAAAAGAGGAAAAACAAAAGTGAATCTAAGGTGCCAAGTTTTCACTTGGCAAGTTTACATACATACACTAGTCATTTTTTTATAACATAAAACAAATATTTGCCAAGTGAAGATTTCTTTTTTTCGGTAAACCCACTTGTTCTTTATATCGGACTTGGCCCTTTTTTCAAATTGATGTTTTTGGTGAGATTTCAATACTTTTTAAAGAGTTATATTCTTTTTGTAAAGTTATAGTCTTACTTATTCTACTTGAATATTATCGAAACACATAATATTTTAGTTATATATACCACACTTCATTATATTATCATTATATATAGTAGTGTTGATTCAATAGAATGTCACAGTGAAGGAAAGTTTGGTTGAGAATCGAGAAATAAGCTTTACCAATATACATTGAGAAATGAACTCATTTTTTTTAATCTAGTTAAAAACGACTAAACCGATTTAAAAAAATATATATCCCTAAATAATCTGAACAAAATGATCTCAATTTTTTATCTGAACAAATATTAAAAAATACATGCCGAAATGTGAAAGTGAATATAAACTTTAAAAAAATATAATTTGGTTTTCAGTGGCGAACTGTCAAAAGAAAAGGACATCTTTTTTGAATATATAAAGATTATTATATATTCTTTTTTTCTGAAATAGCATAATGAAGGAAAAGTTAAAGAAGTAAACGACCTAGATGAAGAGTCAAACGCAAGAGAATTAATTTCCGACATAGAATATATTACATAGACGTGCAATGAACAGGCTGAATGGCTTCTAATTAGAAAAGGGAGAGTCAATTATTACACAAGTGTGTTCACAGCACGTATCTGAAAATTACAGCACATAGAGAGCTTCACAGACTGATGAAAAAATTGATCGTTCGAAAACAAAAAGAATGTGATTTAAATTATAAAAGAGTAACTCTTCGCATCTCAGAGTTATCGTCTTTAGATTATTAGTCCCTTCAAATTTGAACGGATTTTTTTCAATCCGTTTGTATCTATTCAGCGCCCATATCAAATCATCAAAGAGCCCTCCAAATTTAGAACGGACAGTATCTATGAAGATAATTGTTACTGTAAGAATTTAAAAAGAAGGTATTATACTGGTTTAAACCATCTCGATTTTAAGACTGAATTTTGTTGGAATTTCTCAAAGCTTATTTCAAACTGAATAAAGAGCACACTGTCCGGTAGTCCCTAAAAATATGCCGCCCCAAGCACACGCATATTTCGTATGGTATTCAGAAACAACCCTGCTAGAAAGTACAAACAATTTTCCTGACGCAACGTGCCTCTTTGATACAACACATAATCACGTTAAAAATTCACAAAGTCAATCTGACAGACTTCAGTGTCTTAAAAGTCATAAAACATTAATAATTTCGTATCGCTTGATTTTCAAAAATACGCCACTCATTCGCAACGCGTAAATCAATATTTAACAAGAAGCACAAATTCAAAAAATGAAATATGTATTATGTACCTATACAATTCACTATTGTGTTTATATACGGAAGAACTCCGGTAATGTGTACATAGGTAGTATATAAACGTAATTATATAATAGGTGAATTTGTATAATACAAAGAATTCGTTGGCCGTTGAACTCTCCCATTCAATTGATGCGACCCTGACCTAAGTCAGGGTCGAGCTACAAAAGCGTGCTCTAGCTGGAGCTACTAAAAGTTTGATCGTTAACTATGACTGATCATAATTTACTTTCACTTGATAAATTCATCCCTAAACACATTATCATCGTAAAATACGTTCTCGGGAAATTTCGAACTGTGGTCGCAAAATTCATTTTATTACTGGTGATTAAGCTTTAAGCTTCACAAAATTTGACTTGCTGCTTAAAAATATTTCCAAAAACATATATTTTTGCCCTAAAAATTGAATTGAAAAATGTCAATATTTCTTTACAGCACGTTTTTTTCTTTACAAACTTATAGTAAAAATACTGACAAATATGGCTTTCCCAATAATTTTTTTCTAATTTAATTTTTCCTGCACAAAAATTTCTGTAAAACGTATGGTAACTGTAAATCGTTTATTTTGGTCAAATAAACTATAAAAACTTTGCTAAAAATTATATGGGAAACGGTACATATTTCTAGTGTATTTTGAAGAATAATATTTTTCATAGAAACTAGAAAATTCCGAAATGGAATAAGTACATTTTACATGCACACACACATCCAAATTTCTGTTCGTAAGATCAAGTTTTGCAAGTGAAAAAGAAAGCAATTGGTAAGCAATCACTTTAAGCTAACCATTTGAAAATATTTATTGATTCAACGTGAAGTTGTTCGAGTTGGATTCTAATTTTATTTATATTAAACTAGTTTATACGACTTGGAACATTTATTTATAAAATAAACATTTACTTCGCTGCATTTTAAAAGATTCTGACTATACAAATATTCAAACTAACAACAATTAACAAGTCTAATATATAGTATAGTTTATCAAATTTTGTCCATAAATTTTCTCGTCTATAACACATCAATAAAAAAGTTAATCCCACTACATCTTACTTTCTATTATAATGCCTATCTAATCACTTCGATAAAAATTATCGTTTTAAGTTCACGCCAAAAAATGTTTTCCAATATTCTATCAATAATTTTGATACAGGAGAAACAGAATGCCAATAATAGTGGATTGTATATCTCTGTCGTAGTGGGTTATATTACAGCGAGACGTGACATTATGTCTAAAAGACCGTGCAGATTGCCAAGCATAAGCTTGCACGACCTGCATATAGTTCGTGAAGGTCCCTACTAGAGATGGGAAAAACGACTCTATTTAGTGATCTGCATCTTTGCACCTGGATCCCGTATGTGAGCCGGCTCACTGAACCGGTTCAAAAAGTGCCGAGTTCTGAATATGTTACTGCAGCCTGCCACTGAGTTACCTAGTTCAGTCAATCATATCACGACCTGTATAGAATCAAGAATGCGTAGCCAAACATGTGATGCATGAGTCATTTGAGCTGACAGATGCATCAAAGCAAGAACTGATACGTAAGTGTAAAATGTGCTTCCATGTGTTAAGTGTTTCGCTGAGTTATGCGGATCCGTTGATCCGTCGGTTCAAAAAAAAGTGAGTCGGCTCTCACGGATCTTCTGTCGGAGTCGGCTCTTTGAACCGGTTCAGATTTGAGTTACCCAACTCTAGTCCCTACTCATGTTATTTAACGGAGTAGCGCACGTTACGTCAGCACCTGCAACCAGCAGCCAGCAATGACCGTCAGTCAGTCGACTGCAACTTCTGTCTATAACTATTATTAAAATTTTCAATAACTCCCTCTATGGGCTATTGTCCGGTCGTCTAAACTCGACATTCCGTAGTTCAGTACCAGATATGAGCGGTGCACCCCCAATTCACTGTTGCCTCGGGCGTTGGACATCGATTGTCTTTGTATAAAGCTCTCTATCTACCTTTATATACCTGTCTCTCTCACTGAGCACCAATGACAAAAGCACATATCCCCATGGCCCGGGCAAAGCTTCGCATGTAATGGTACACACGTCGTTAGAAAAACGCTGTCACCCTATATGGTTGGTACTATCACTTTTGTTTAGTAAACAAAGGCATAGGCGGGTTATAAGTTCCTATCATATCGATTGGGCAATCGATCAGAAAAAATATCCGCTTCAAAAAAGAGACAGCGCGAACGTGCGGTCTATAATTGTCTCTCTCGGCGCAGCAATGCACCAGGTAGTTAAGCCAACTTGGCAGGCATGTATAGAGATTGGCCGAACGCACGTTCTATCTCTCTCACTATTTGTGTCCACTTTCAAAGCATTGTGAAAATACGGATGTTTCAGTCCAGTGATGTCTATGGTTCCAATAGTAAGTGATTAAGTGCTACATCAGTGATTCTTAACCCTGTACGGTTTGCCTCCCCGCAGTTGCTAGGGGAGATGGAAATATGAGGTGTGGATGCTTCCCAAAAACTTATCACAACTCACTTATTTTTGACTAAATCAAAATCTAACCTTTTTAGTCTACTTTCTTGTATATAGCAAATATTTTAATTTTTTAATTATCTAAATAACTAACGTTTCTAACAAATCAATTGGCAAGTTCCAATTTTGACAAGTGTGGTAATAGTAGGGTAAGTCAAGGTCAAATGTAACTGTTTTGTATTTACACGGTAATTTTTATTTTGGCGAAGTCCAGCCTATGATTAAATGTCTTCTTCTTCGTTCTTTGTACTGGGTGTTTGTACTATTATTAAAAACTAGCTGCTCCCCGCGGTTCCGCCCGCGATTGTAATGATACACGACAACAACAACAGTAGTGGAATTTTCATCTAGACCAAACAGCTACATTTTCAGTCCATAGAAACTGTATTTTAAAATTAGAGTGTGTTAATCATTGACACCCCTGTACTCAACAAAAGAAACATGTCTGGCAAATTTAAAGTCTGGAGGTCTAATAGTTCCGGAAGGTATCGTGATGACCTGTCAGTGATATTCATCCTCTATTTCACCCCCTTTAAGTTTTTATTTTGAAACAAAAGGTAGTCTATGTCCTTCTTTAAGATGCAATCTATCTCTTTGTCAAATTTTATCGAAATCTGTTCTATACAATAAATTATAAAAAATAAAAAAATTTCAAGCACATCTTTTTAAAACCACCAACCGCAACCAAAAAAGCTAGTTGTGCTGTAATGAGGATTAAACTGGTGTGAGCTGTCCGTGGGGTTTGGTTCTGAAATATGTCGCTGGGTCTGTTCATACGATATTATTCAAGTCAGTAAAATGATGAATTACGTGTAACAATTTATCGCACGCACGTTGTATGTACCTGTACAACAATGTCGAACAGGTAGATATAGAAAAGTGGTTGGACAACTAATAGGTATGTATGTGAGGAGGTACGTCCATCGTCCACCCACCTACAATCGCCCACGCAGACAATTTACTCATACATTATGGATATGACTATTAACAATCAATCTATGTACAAACTCTAAGGTCACTGACAATGTTTGCAATAGCATTGTGTACCGTCTACACCAGAAGTGACAAACATTCGATACTTACGGACCTTTGTATTCCAAACTAGAGATGAGAAAAAAGGGTCTTTTTAGTGATCTGCATCTTTGCATCTGGATCGCGTATGTGAGCCGGCTCACTGAACCGGTTCAAAAAGAGCCGAGTTCTGATTATGTTACTGCAGTCTGCCACTGAGTTACCTAGTTCAGTCAATCATATCACGACCTGTATAGAATCAAGAATGCATAGCCAAACATGTGATGCATGAGGCATTTGAGCTGACAGATGCATCAAAGCAAGACCTAATACGTAAGTGCAAAATGTGCTTCTGTGTGTTAAGTGTTTCACTGAGTCATGCGGATCCGTTGATCCGTCGGCTCAAAAAAAGTGAGTCGGCTCTCACGGATCTTCTGTCGGAGTCGGCTCTTTGAACCGGTTCAGATCTGAGTTACACAACTCTATTCCAAACCATCGTTAACGGGACATAACAACTAACACCTTTGATGGCAAAGGTTTCTTAACTCTGCAGTTTTCCGATCAAATTTAAATCCACCCGGGCGAAACCTGATTGTAAAGCTGTTTTAGTAATAAATTTATGCGATTGAATGTACACATCAATTGTCTTCACAATAAAAAAACTATTATAAAAAACATAGTAAAAATACAATCAATAATATTATGAAAAGCTAATATCAATGTGGCTGTGGCTTTGATCAGAAAGAGTATTTCTGTAGTCAAAGCGGTTACTAAATTATTATTATTTATTAATATGTATAATGTATATATTTCAGCTTATTTCACAAATATTATGCAATGTACAAGCGAAATCTTAATTCAGGTTTCAAAATCAGAAAATTAGTTGCGTATGAAAGAAACGCATAAATGATTTGCACAAGAAAATAATGTAAAAGACGATATGAAAATAATATATCGTTATCAAAAAAGACAAACCAATTTTATTCTAATTTTTTATCAGTTATTTAAAAAAAAATGTCTAAAACTAATAAAAAAATGTAAAATACTAGATAAGACATTAGACATTAGTCTGCGTGACGTCACGGCGGTAAAAACTGTACGTTCTTAGTGCGGCATCAATTTGTGAATCAATATGCGTTTCACAAAACTGATAAAATATTTAAAGATTTCCGTACTTTGCTACCAAATGATTACATTATCTCATTTTTTGACCTTAGAAAGCGACATGGCTTAATGCAATAAACGTGCAAATTGAAATGTTTCAATTTCTTATATATTATTTTACTATATGGCGAGTGACTCAATACAAAAAAAAAAGAAGTGAAACTTCTAGCCATGGTCACTGTAGACACACACACGACCATACTCTAAAAACTTTTTGTTAGGACTTGAAAACGTGTAAATTCACGAAAAAATCTAAATTAAAGTAGCTTGACGCGGATTTCGATTTTTTTTTTGCATAGTATCTACACTAAGTGTATAAACTTTCATTTTCTGTTATGATTTTAAATATAAATTATACATTAGAACAATTAAAATAAATAACAGCAGAACAATGATAACCTACCCTAATATCGCGTGTCGACCAACGCCTTGCAGCAGAGAATTATAGCGGTCATGGATTTGCTACAAACTTGATTGAAATTAACTACAAAATGTTCCAATAATAACGCTGACGTCAACGCTATCCGTAAAAAATGTATTATTTATGTATTTACTTTGCACTTGCTGAAGAAACGTTGGTATATGTCTCATGAAATAATTACAGATTTTTGGGACGATAGAACAACTATGTGTTCATTGTTTAACGCTTAGAATATAAATCTAATCTAAGATTTGATGCCTAAATTTCAATTAATCTTTGGCAGGAAAAACACAGAGCATTCATAATGGCATAAATAGCTACTGAACGACTATTGTTGCTTCGGTAAATTATACTGATTTATGAAAATTGTTGAAATCAATTTTTACCATTTCAACTCCACAAGTGAGAAATGGTCAAAATTAGCTTTTCAAAATTTTACAAGATTTTTTCGTTTTGTAATCCCCAGAATCCAAAAAACATATTTTTGGAAAAAGAGATGATCGAAAACAAATTTTGGTAAGATGTTCGAGATGTAAATATAAAGAGCCCTATTATTTTGGGGAAAAATCGGTGCATGCGCAAAAGAGATATAGAACTATGACGTTGTTTTTTCTGTAATAATGCCATACTTTTCATTACGGTTTATTATTCTATATATTTTTCCAAGAAAGTTTTGTAAAAAAAATGTTTTTTCTAAACTACAGTTTCAGAGATATTTATAATACCGTATCATATTTACCGCACGCGTTTATATAAATTTAATTTTATTTATTACAATTTATTATGTCAAATGTCAGTATTTTTGAAGTTGCTTCCCTAATCATTAATCAAAGAAAAGGAAACGATTCAATTTAAACGTTTCCCTTAACTCGATTCTACCGACTTCCAGGAGCCGAATAGGGTTGCTGGAAACGATTTCTATGTTGACATTGAGTTTCCATCTAACTCATAATAAAATCTACAATGACGTCTACACATATGCTGACAAATGTATATTTCAAAAAAAAAAAAAAAATAAGATATCGGAAGGAAAGCTCAACAGAATGCATTGACGTATCAAATATTTTCGACAATATTGAAAATATTGAAAAACAAAGATATACCGCAAAAAAATCGAACTTCAAAGGTCTATTTGTATAGACTGTCAAAATGTAACAGTAATTCTACAAAAATCTGAAAGATTTATGATAACTTAGAAAAGTAGAACATGTTTCTCTGAGCATATACGGTTGCAATAAATAATCTATATTAATATATGAAGTTATTTATGTTATGTGTGTTTGAGCGGATTTAACTTGAAAACTATTTAACGAATTTTGATGAAACTTTTTTGAAATGTTTCTTATGATTCCAGAAATGCTATCGGCTCACTTTTTAATCGCAAAGCTAATTAAATTTTTTTTTGGCATATTATACTTTTATATAAACATCTATATAAAATCAACGTGTTATCAAGGCAGACATGTATTTCCTCTTCTTCTGCTATATATATGATTGGTACATATACGCCGAGAAAGTCATTCGATTTCTGACTTCACACAACGTACAAGTTCTCCTAGCCGGTGACTTCTTGACAACAACAATACCGATCTAAAATATGTGAGATCTGTTATTCCCAGGCAAAGTCTAGCCGACTTTGCCTGAATTAATGAAACATAGCCGTATTTAGCCAATACGGCTATGTTTCATTAATTAATGTCCACGGCAGGCTAATCTACAAATCTGGGCGAAGCAGGGTCATGCTGCTAGTATTAAAATTTTAATTTACGTATATATCAGAAGTGCAACTCAGTACACTACGCATGTTTAAGCAGTAACCTGCTAGTAAAATGATGATTTCGATAATCCGACACGTCCCTGATCCAGTGAGAGTCTATTGTTATATATATAGTTGTCGCGAAAAACTTAAATATATTTTTCACATGCCGTATTCAATCTGAAAATACCTATTATTTATAAAATTGGGAAGCGCGTCTTAGGCTCAAATTACCCTAGGTGTTGGTGGCAAAATAGAGCTCTAAAAGTAAATTCTAAAGATATTACGGTGAAAAGTGATTTATTGAAAATTCAGGTCATCCTGCTCCATAGCAACGTGTAACGTAATATGACGTATGAAAACGGGTAGGATGGCTTCATTTTACGAAATGTAGATGACGCACAAATAATGAAACAAATTATGTATTTTGAGGTGAATTGGTAAATTATTGAATAGTGCATTCTGCACCAGTCGAAAATTCTAACGAGTCGCGCCAATCGCATCATGCATTCTTGCGTGATTAACGTTATTAGTTTTGTTCACGCTGTATTTTACATGCAAGCATATACAATGACGTCACAATATTATTTTTCAAATTTTGACGGCAGCAAACATATATTTTTTAAGAGTTCAGATTTTAAAAGTTAAAATACAGTGACAACTGCAAATATATTATTACGAATGTGTCAAAAATTCTCACATATTCTATAAGTTAAAATGGTTGCCATATTTTGGATATTGCTTAATAGCATGCATTTTATCCTCTTAACTTATTATCAATATAATTATACTGGATCTGAAACACGGATTTTGTAGCACAAATAAAAATATTCTTCATCTGACATTTGAAATACGGTGTTTTTTTCGACTACTAGAATATAAATGCCTTTCCAGCTCTACGTCAATGATACAATACTTTGTCAAAAAGCTGCCAACGTGTTATTCTGCTATAAGAGATTGTATCATCTATATCTATATTCTATATCTACAGGTTACTGGCATGGGTACAGTATATAATGGCAGATGTATCCCAAGCTAAATATAGACTCCCATTATTGGAGTGAACGCAATTTATTTTAGTTAATAAATTATAATGATATAAGAACCGGTGATTTTCGAAATATGGAAGTAGAATGGCAGTTATATAACGTCATAAAATTGAGTAATTAATTTATAAATTGAAAATGTAATTTAACTAGACAAATTATGTTTAAAAAATAAAATCTACGGAAAGACTCTCATTTTACATTTTGAAAATACGAAATTTCCTATAGATACAAAAAAAAAAAAAAATAAGCGGGTCTCCAATACGCTCGAAATGTGTAAATATTCAGATATATAGAGTTCTACCTCCAAAATTTTTAAGAACTGACCAATGAGTGTGAGATATTGCTTTGCGTGTTGCTTTTGCGACATTGAACCTCAATGATTTTGTCTTTTAAGAACTGCCAAGTCAGATTTATTTGAGCCAAGAAAGTACTAAATCATATTGTAAATAATTTATTATTTTTTAATATTAAATTACAGAACCCAATTGATACTTTTATTAATTTTTGGATTAGAACCGGAGTGCTGGGGGCTTGTAAACAGAGGTAGCAGGTACTAATTTTTCATTAATTTATTTTTTTTCAATATTAAATTAAAAACGCAATTGATACTTTTATCAGTTTTTGGATTAGAACCTATGAGAGCTGGGGGCTTGTAAATAGAGGAGTCATTTACACAACGGCGTCGCTATATGCTTTGCTATTCTCGAAAGTAGTTTTATGTTTATTAGTGTTTCATATTCAAGAAAATAATAATTAAACATTGGACATAATTTGACTACTACAGTGTATTTTGAATAATGTATCTGAGAAAGATAGATATAGTTCAAACATGACTAACAGCTAATTTGACAGTTCTTTCAGCATTTTTAAGTAATATTTCCCCAAAACAACATGTTTAAGTTATTTTGATTTTTACGTTTTAAGTCAAATTTTCGATTAATTATTTTTTCAAAATTTCGTTTAATTTTAATAATTTACATTTCCGGTGAGACTTTCATTTAACTTGTAATAAACATCACATTTTTAATAAGCCATTACTCAGTTGTTGAGCGTCTATAATCTATAATCTCTCTCTACAATGATTCATTAATTATTCGGAAAAAAATAGCTGAATGTATATGAGATATCGATAGACAACATATTAACATTTCAGAATTTTATCTGGACATTGTTGTAATGATCGAATAACCTTAAGATATTTGAATAAAGCCAATATTTCCTAAGATAGTTGTACCGTAATAAGACGGCTGAAATATGACGGTGAATAACGTCACAAAAAACGTGTACATTACAAGTAAATTGGTGTGGTTTTCTTGTTAGCGGCGGCACCACCGTAACGTAAAAAAGCGGCAACCATTTATTTCTATGCACACGATTTTTGTGACGTTATTCACCATCATATTGCTGCCTCTATAGTGCGGTACGGCTATCTCAGAACACCTGGGCTTACAATCGTTAAAAAAGCGTGCCTAATAATCGTCGAATAATTGATTATTCTGCATGTGACTCTGGCGAATTTTCGGTATTCGGGGAAATATATCTTAAACTATTCGATGCAACTAATAATAATTACATATCTACATAACTCGACTACTAATCGATTATATTTGCGGTATGTAGGTGTTTTAACAGCGTCTCTAAGGACGGTTCATTGCTGCATAACAACATCCTGCACTCTATTATTAGTTTCTAGTAATACACCGTTCATGTATTTTATGTGAGTTAGAATTCACAATCAATATTTACAGAACTAGCATACCATATTTTGTAATACAATATGCAGACATTATAAGGCCGTTTTTCACAAGACATCGGCGTCTCATTCGACTAGAATGAGACACAGCACGTGTTCGGTACTAGCGGACGTTGATTCAACGAACTATAGTTAAATTAACTATTAATCGTTCGTCAATGAATCAACGGTTTCTGTTTTTAGAATTAACTAGTTGACGATTCAACTGCTTCATTTATCATTAACAAAACGCAAAGAATGCATTCAATCAATAGATTATATTCTACATATCGATAGTATATAATAGTGGTTAATCCAAATTTATCTAAGCCAATCCGGACAGATGTCGAACACAAAGGAAAAAACACAAACAACGAACTCAACTCGTTTTTCAAATAGTTGAGGTGGTACATTTAACGGTTTCGTTTCGTTGATGTTAAAACCGTTAACGGCTCACCACATGTGGTATAGCCTTTCCTTGCGGCTTCGTCGTTTTCACCGAAACCTTTCTTACCTAATCTTTAAAATAGTGGCACATCACCACAAACGCTAATAAAATGGCAACATGGCTCTACAGATTGTGTTTGGTTAAAGCTTTGCTGTTCGTCAAAAACATCAAGTTTCTTATTTCGTATAACGTGATTCGAGTAATGCGCATGACGTCATAAACACAGTCAGTATATATGGGCATCGTTGACATAGAAAATGGACTGCGCATTCACTATCAGCAATGCCCTGAAAATCTCTACCATTAAAGCCGGGTTTACACAGGGACAATATTTAAGACAAGTCTATTCACTTCGTGAACAGTTTGAAATTTAGATGCTACGACAAGGCAATAATGGTGGGGGATAGTGTCTTGCTAGATAAAACCCTAAGTTATCTTAACAGACAATCAAACAGTTTTTGAAACCTAATCGACTTGTATAAACGAAATAATTAGAAAAAGATGTAAGAAGGTAGCCATAACTGCGTATTTCTACAATTCTATGTCAATGGTAAATATGCACATGCATTCGAGTGCAATGGCCTAATAAAATAATAAGTTAATATGTTTGATATTTCCCAAGAGAGGTCGCCGGTCGTAAAAATCATTGCATTTTTATTGCACATGCGAAATAAAAAAACAGTTCCACTCTCGTGTGCAAACTGAACACTGAAGCAAGCCATTTTATACTTTATTTACTGGATTATACATCTTGCAACAACTTTATATATATGCAATTATCAAAGTTGTCAGGTCAGATTCCAAATTAAAAAATCACTAGATTTCCCTAGCTATTTTAAAACAGTATTATTTTAAATCTTCTTGATTTCCGGGCTTGTACGCCGTGGTCCATTGGTATTTCTACCTGACGTTTCGTCTACAACTGCGGTATACATTTTTAAATATTTTTTTATAAATAATTACATTGAGAACGATTTAATTGGACTTAATATTTACCTGTGATCTATGATTTTGCTGAAGATGGGAGCTTAGCTCTCGAAATGTTCATCCACTGAATAAATCTGTTGTGGTAAGAAGTAACTATTCTTTTATTTTTATTACAAAGAAAGCATGAAACTTTCAGCATTGATGTTTCAAAAATCAAAATTTCTGATCACTGAAACACCGGTATAACATCGTGCTGTTATGTACCTATCCGTTCAGAAGACGGGATTGGTTATAGGTTTGTAAATCAATGATACAGTGCTTCAGAATATTTGCCAATAATTAAATAAATAAATTACTTACATAATATATTTTGGCAGAAAATAACACATTTTATTTCATGACAGGAAATACATATTTTGTATATATGCATATGACACGAGTGCATTTAAATGTTCAAAAGTATATTACGCGTTTTGTAAAATGATAAGTCCCTAGTATTACTCATAACAATGCATTTTTTCATTACGTTTTCAATAAAAATGCTGACAGAACGTCAAATTATTTTTCATTATTAGAATCATTCAATATAAAAACGAATATCAGATACTTCATATACTCATAAACTCAGCTAAAAACTATTGAGACAATAAATCATAGCTTTTGTAAGCTTTCTACACCAACACACACTACATGTCTCCACAATCAGCTACCAGCTTAGCTTTACAGTCATACTCAAGCTCCTGCATAATATATCTGCTGTACAATGTTAGGCACAAATAGTTAATACTTGTTAAGATTTAACTCAGAAATCAATCTAACAAGTTCTTTTGATTTCAACGGGTAAGTTAAATTAATGTTATTAATTGAAAAGTGAAGTTATAAATTACTTAATCGCATAGACGTTGCCCATTAAGTGATATTTCGCGCTATTTAAATGTCATCAGTTTTTTATAACAATCTCTGTACGTTCTGCAGGACGGAGAACCTCTCTCCTATATTTTGTATAATATACCTATGATGAATGATGATGTTCTTATTTCAAATTTCAAAACTATTATCTATATATTCTATGAGTGTTCTTGTTTATTTATACAGGATGTAACTTCAAAAACAAACTCACAAAAGCCTCTTAACTGGGGGAAGTCAAATATTACCAGTTTTTTATAAGTTGAACAAAAAATGTGTTTTGTACCGTTGTGTCATATATATTTTTTTCTAAAATGTAGTGAATTCGTACAACATACAAATTTAGCATTTTCAAAATTTTTTAAGGATTCTGTCAAAATCAACACTAAGCAATAGCGGTGTTTTTTCCTCAAAATTCATATTGCAACAAGATTTGAGCGAGCAGCTCCAGATGTTGTCAGTGGCTGTTCTAGCAGACCGCTCGAGCGGTTGGCAGTGATTGCTGGAGCGGTTCGTGTATCATGCATATTGTTCAACGATTAACGGTTCAAGCTGTCCCGTGTACATGATTGAAGCCATACGAATATTATCCATTACATCTAGCTACTGACTAATAGTAATGTTCTTCCGTTAATGTCAGGGATAAATTAAAGCTTAGATATATATATAATATTACCCGTCATCGTTGCTTCATTAGGCGAGATAGAATGTTTGTCAAATCCGACTAGATATAATTCTAAATTTAAGATGTTATGATGTGTTTTGAACAAAACGGAATGATGTTATATTCTTTTTCTTAAAACTTAAGGCTGTCGGAATGCTCTGAATTTAAGTCAAAAATAGGGCTCGGCTGATAGCTGACTGTAGACTAATACGTCACCATTTTGCAAAAATTCTTTCTCTGTAAGAAAGATAAAGGACAAATCTAGGTCTCTAATGAACTACTTTTGTAATTTAGGTACAATTTACTAGACAAAAGTTGGCATTAATTGTGCCAAAAAACACACGTTTTCAATGTCACACTACGGCCTTATTCGTACTTATTTCACAAAATGATTCCACCACAAACCTAAAATGACTTCCTTCTTTGGAAAAGTTTTTTAAATCTTCAAAATATTTCCAAAATTTAGAGTAATCAACTGACAGCGGCACCCTTGCAACATCATTTTTTAACCTCGTAGTGTGGCTGAAATTCAGAGCGTTCCGATAGCCTTAATTTAAGACTGCAGGTCGTACCAGAAACTCAACATTAGTATTTCTATAAGTTAGTTTCTGCTGTATGTTTAAAAAAAATACTTTATTACAGCAACGAAATCAGTCACTGACATTAAAATATGCCTGAAGAAAATCAATATCACAGTCGTTTCTTGTTGTACCAGTTACTCACTATTGATTTTAAATGGTTTAACCAAAAAGTATACATTTTATAGAGACACCGTGCAACGTTAAGGTAGCCTTAGTAGTATTTGGGTCTACAAGTTTCAAATCTTTAGTGTACACTATATAGTCTATTACAAATAGCAGACCACAAAATCGTGTCAACCTGTCAATTTCTGCGTTATTGATATTTATAAATCTATAATGTACTTAGTATATGGTATAACAATTTCAGCAGGTACACGACTGTACTAAAGTACGAAAAATGTTAAAATCTACTCCAACAGAATTATTCATCTCTTTGGACGGCTGTAAAGGGAATTACTAAGTGGTCTTTCAACTTAGATACGGTTTGTTGTTTTATTTTATAAAAAATTATAGCTTCTTTTTCAAACTGTTCAATTTTAAAATATGTTGAACCCCAAAAATTTTTAATTTCGAACTTTTATAACACAAACAACGTGACGCCTTTTCCTCTCAATGTCTATTGTCAGACTACAGAGCGAACGACTCCACGAAAGTAAACTCGTTCGTTGGATTACAGAGCGCAATATCGTAAAAATGTCGGATTATAGAGCGATTTTTCTAGACCTCTCCATACTTAAAAACAGCGGATGACTGGACGTGTCGGATTAACGAGCAGCGAATTATCGATCGTGTCCGGTATATGCAATTTTAGTGGAATATCGCGAGCCTTGGTTACATTTTTACATGGAACGTTTTTTATGGGATCCACATGACATGTAGGAGTGCGGTTGCGTTCCATTCGTACTACTCAACGCATACAAACAACGTAGTCTGTTTGAGACAGATGAGATTTTAACAAACGTATACGCTTCAACTGTTTCTGTAATCTATATGTGCGTAATTGGCAACAGTTTGCACACAATTTCTTCTTTTCTCAACGTTCGAGTTGAGTATAATGTTACATACTGATTCCGACTTGTCAATTTGTGAATGTACTGCGCCAAGAACAGTTTTCCTTCTCCACAAATATAGGAAATCCAACACAACCAGAACTTACTTTACCATTTTAGGAGGTTATGAAACGTCGAGAAATTTCGGTCCGACCCCTAGGTCCCGCCATCCGACCGACGCCAACAGTGTATGTTGCCATATATGGCAAATACACTAATAACAACAACAGCGATAACATTACACTAAGAAATGAGCGGAAATTCCATAACTTTAACGTACATACCTGGACTACCATAAGATATAAGCAAATTATTAATAGACCCTGGTGCTATATTAATTTATACTACGTTAAAAGATAAATTAGCTACTAAAAACTATATAATGTTATTTATAAAATTCCGTGTGAATGCGGAAAAGCATATATTGGACAAACTGAACAAAAAATCAAGACTAGGTTGAGTCAACATATGACTGCAAAGTAAGTAGTATATCATATAAGAAGAAAAAATCGCTTTAGCCGCCCACTATTTTAACACAGGGAATAATTTTATGTTTGATGATGAAAATGTTTTAGACAAAGAAAGACATTGCATGAAACGCAAAATAAGTGAAATCAAACCACTGTCTCGACCAAATAAACTAGGTTTTAGAAAAACGTACATCAAATAATTTAAAATCGAAATAAATTATGTAACAGCTCAGCAGGATGGGTTATTTCATAATTAATTAATCGAGTTATCCTTCTACGTTAGTAAAGCGTTGTTTTTGTATACCTAAATCATCTATTATTTCTAGTGAACACATGTTCTGCACTCGACATTTTGTGTTTTCGATGTCAATCAATTTGACAACCAAAGATGAAATATTCTATGATATGTATACCGTTAGCAATGAATTTATATACTATATATTAGCAATTCGTTTCGAAATTAAAGCAACAAGTTCAAAGTATGTTTGCATAGTTATTTTTTGGCTATTCGCCCATGATATCCAGTGTTGTTTAACACTTTTCAACAACCGAAGGTTCGGTTCGGTCACCTTCGACCAAATATTGACTTTCGGCAAAACATTCAGTCTAGGCCAACAAAATCAGGTTGAAAGTTTCTCCGAATGATGAATTTAATAGTGGGATAGTGCTTTACCTCTATGTATTTTCTTATTAGCGCCGACCTTTCAACTTTATTATTTTACAGCATTTTGATTACCAATAGGCTCTTCCGTATTTAAAAAAACAAATATCAGTTTTTTAATTGATCTGATATCTTAAAAAAATACTTAAAATGACAGCATCTATCAAAATATTATGTTCAAATAATTAAGTTATTAAAATCTTTAACTCAGAAGGCGCGTGCATTTTCCATTATATTTATGATAAAAAATTGAATAACATACAAGAAATGTCATCCGTTTTTATTTAAAGACAAGACATACGCGATCTTCTAACGACAATAGTATACTGTGCAACAGACATAGACAACCGAAACAAGTTCGCGCTTTATTAGATAAAATCAAATTTATAGATTTTATTCTATTTTTATATGTATTTAAAAAACTGTTTCAACGTGTTCTATTATACGAAACCTATGTAAAAGTTCCTCCTCTTTCGTTTAAGAACCGACCTGATTTAAACTGAACGAATACTAGCAAACAACATTTTTTTTAATTTGCTTTTTGAGACCAAAACTCAAAAATTGGGCTGCGTTACGATCAAGAAGACCCCGACAAAAACAAGGTATTTTAAAAACGGTCAAGGCTTGACACAAACTGCATGACAAATTCACAGCCAAAGCAAGTGTTCATGACGCTCCCAGCTACCGCTTGGGTCGCGCCTAAAACTAAGACTTTTCTAAACAAATTGTTTCCCGTATATACAGACTTTTTTGTAACATATCGTATAAACGTATTTTTTTTTGTTCTATAGTATAAACTATAAAAAATGAAAAGCACTTACCCTACATTCGGCGGTTTCAGAATCGGACACATTGCCGACATGAAACTTGGATGCTAAACTGCGATTTAACGTGACGTAGACTTTCTTATCTTTGAGAACAAAGTAGGCTTGTTTCCACACATTGTGACTTGTGTCGTAAAGCCAGCCCCACGACACTATCGTTGGACATCTAGCTTCCAAGATGATACTCTGAAAGCAATCATAAGAGATAAAATACACGGCGTTCACTTACAAAGAGCGATGTACAATATTTTTTCGAAACGTGTTGAGAAGAGATGGACCTTTGGATACATCCCTGATTATAAAAGAGCTATAAAATATAATTTTCAAAGTTCTTTCTACAAATTATTAGATCAGTGTTGGATTTGCAAGGAGGATACGGGCCAATATCCCCCCAAATTAAAAAAAAATATATTACATTTATGTTTTCATTATTCGTTCAAATGTATTTAAGTTTCCGTTTTTAGTATGTCCGCGATAAACCAAAAATCTGCTCGGCCGATTTAGATTTTCATTATCTCAACAAAAAGCTGAAAATTAGTAAAAATACAATTTGTCTAACAAGCAATCGAGACAGCTGATAAACAGGTGATCATTTTTTAGTTTCACAAATGTCACTGATTGATTTAAAAAAGCTTCTTAGTAAAAAATGAATAAATGAAAGGATTGACTTTTTTAAAATTTTGCTGGAATATTCATCTTGCTCAGTAAAACCAGTTTATTGCATTGTTGTAAACATCGACTTTGCGTGTGGATGAAATGAGTAGGTACAAACGTACTTCTCTCTTTTTTTTTCTTTTTCAGAATTCTACAGTCATTTAAAATGCATTTTTATAACTAGATTTCATGCCTGAAGGAAGGCCAAAACAATAATTTATCACAGATAATTGAGTATAGAACGTGCATGTTGATAATTTATAACGATGTCGATTATAATGACAAATATTCTACTTTTATTCTGAAATTATACACATGAAATATCCTACTAAAATTCTCATAACCTCTTAAGAAAAATAATTCAATAATTTTTCACAAAATATTTCTCTAATATTTTATTTATAAATTCCTCAAAACGTTTTGAGGATCAATTATCACGAAGTCAAATTCAAGTTTATGAAACAAATTGGTAAATTTTCAAATCCAAGTTTTAACAGGAACATTCAATTTCCCTGACGACGTTTCTGTAAGCGTTGCACCCCAAGTGAACTGGACAAAGATTACCTAAAATTGTCAACTTTGAATACACCCACGGACTTTTTATTTCGCAGCTTTAATCATGACAACGTGAAAGATTAATGTTTTAACTTTCAATCTAGCTACGATTTTTTGAACTCGAAGATACGGCGATTAAAAAAATAATAAAAGCAATGTCTCGCCTAAAATTAAACGAACTATTTACAGCATACGATATAAAACAATGTAAACGTGATTCATCTTCATTTGTTTTAAAAATAAATGGAGTCAAATAAGATGGAATAAATGAATATAATGAGCGTTTGTTTACATTAAAATTTTGCATTAATGCATTTCAGACAGCAGACGACGTGGCGTCTTTGTTTACTTTAAAACAAAAAAAATGTATTTATATCGTTCACTCGACGCGCTTTTTTAAACAGCAACAAAATCCGACGTGACTGAAATTCAAGAAAATTTTCTCACAAATATTTACTCCCTTTTCTTCCATTCACAATCACATGGCAAACTGCAGGACTACCCTGAACTACTAATTAAAATAATTAATACCACTAACAGAAACATATCAAAAATAAAATCACGATATAGACATTTAAAAAAATATATCATGTAAAAGAAAGTTCAAATTTTTTTTTTATTTTCATCATTTTTATCGTCAAACCAGCCGTTTCTTAGATATTCGCAGTCAAAAAACGTGATCAATAGATTTTTCACGAAAAAACGATTATTTTAAGAGGTGTATTAACGGGTTTATTTTTTTTATATATTGTCCATAAACAAACATAAGATCCCGTAATGAAGCCGCACTGCCTCTATTAGCAAATACACTATATTGCCGGCGGAGTTTTGGCACTGCGACCCGAGCTTTTAATTTTGTTTTAGAATATGTATGCCAAGTCTCAGCATTTTTTTCATACATTTCGCGAAAGATACAAGCACGGCTTTATAATAACTGAGACCATCAGGATGCGATGATTCTAAGAAGAGTCGCTTAATTATAGCTTTTTTATTTCCGATAGTGAAAAAATCGTAAGTCCACACGCAGTTCGACAGCCGTTGGAAGCAACAAATATAATGAGTGGGCTCCTCTATATTTATAATATTTACATATTATGCAGATTTATTTCATACACAAAAGGGTAGTCGAGGTCGCAGAAACCTTGGCATTGACATTGTGGTGTCTTTCAAACTGCATATGTTCCACGCGCATCGCCAAACAGTAGGTACTATTGACTGTTGCACATATGTCGAGACGCACAACCTAAAAAATTACGCCATATACTTGAAAAATTTAACCCTTTCGCGGTTGACCTTGAAATCCTACTCTAGAGTAAGGTGGAGATCCTTCTAGAGTCTAGACGTAGAACTACGAAACGAGAGAGAGATGGGAAATACACGAATCAGTGGCGTATTGCAAACACAATCAAAATAAACTATGTCATTTCAAAAAATTGTACTTTAAACATTTTTATTTTTCAGAATGAATATTTTTTAAGTAAGCTATAAAAAATAAGAGCTAATTTATAAATGAATTGATAAACTACATTATTAGCGATTTAGGTTCCTTATCGTAGTAACTACAGAGTTTATTTATTTATGGTACGATACAGCGTAACATGAACGACATGGACGGAGTGGAAAATTCACGTACATACTACTGCTCTCAAATCTTTCAGACACATAGATAAAACGCGATTCAATTCGTTAATTCGTCTTCACGCTCACTCTGATACATCTCCCGGATTTTAACCGGGAATGAGTTAATGTGCGACAGATGGACGTAAATGAAGTGAAACTTTAATGTACTGTTGACTCAAGCGATAACCACTGGATACTTAGGGTCGTCCATAAAGTACGCAACGCTTTTAAGGCAGAGACTATGACCTCCAAAATCTACATGGCGTCATACTATTTTCTCTCGTAAAAAGTCGATAGGTGTTGATTTTTATCGTTTGTCTTTGAGGATAACTGATCGTCAAATTTGAATACTAAGGATGTGAAAAATGTTGTGACGAAATTTAAACTTCCTGTGATTGTTTTCAAATAACTGAAAGCAGACGAATTTTAATCGTGTCGGACAAATGTGAACTATACGTCATATAAACTAAAACGTCACAAGGGCACCCGATTACAAACGAGTACTTATTAGTGTATTTGCCATATGGCAACATACACTATTGGCGTCGGTCGGATGGCGGGACCTAGGGGTCGGACCAAAATTTCTCGACGTTTCATAACCCCCTAAACACTTTGGCACCATTTTTAAAAATGTTTATATATATATGTATATATATATGTATATATATATATATATATTTATATACGTATATATATATATATATATGTGTACGGGCAATAACTTTCGAAAGAGTTAATTGATTTCAACGAAATTTGGCCCACGTGTTGAAATCCATCACCGCAAGAAGCCTATTTAAAATGGGCCTAATCGGGCTATTTTAAGGGTAGTTTTTAGGGGTTGAAAAATGTTTTTGGGCCCCAAAATACCGAAAAAATTCTCCGAATCGTTTCAAAATTGAAATTTTACCCGCTGGTAGTAATTAAAAAGTGTCCCCAAAATTTTAATAAAATCGGCCCGACAGGACCGGATTTACAAATTTTATGAAAACACTAGTTTGCAGATAGTAACTTATTTATTGAAGGGTGTATTTAATTCGGTGTAGACGTTAGATTGATAATAATATTACAATTAAGAAAAAAAATGTTATTTTAAGGGGTGTATTACGGGGTTAAATTTTTTATTTTGCCCAAAAACAAACTTAATTTCACATAATAAAAGTATAAAACCACACTACCCTATACAAACAAATACACTATATTGTCGACAGGGTTTTGGCACTGCGACCCGGGTTTTTTGAATTGTAACTAAAGTTTAACTCACTGCCATTGAATTTAAATAAATGTTTAAAGTTCTGAGTTCAAAGATTTTATATATTTATGCAAAAAATTAATCGTGAATACTTTCAAAATGTAGTATATAGTATTGTCGCTTGAACTAGATTAGTTACCTGATTGTTATTATCTAATTATTATGTTATAATACATTCTTTAATCATTCATAATAAAATGCTTGATTAGACACTTAAGGTGATCCTTGAGATTGTAAAATAAGCTCTCGAGAAATTAACTATTTTTAACGCATGAAGGCTTTAGTGTAAACGAGATTTTTTTCTTTTTTTAAACGGTTTTTATATATTTAGTTCAAACTAAATTACCTAATTTGCATTAGTATATTGAACAACGTAAGCCACTATGCATTTAACCTGTTGATTCTTTCAGCTAGGATACAAAATATACACTTGTGAGTATAAAAACAGAGCCGCACAAAATGTCACTATTAAAAAAGTATTATATTTATATTTTTAGTACCACGACTGTATTATAGTGTGTGGAAAAAATCTGTGAAAATCACTCTTGTATTCTTTTTGAAGTGTAACTTCTTATGCAAGATCAGGCCGTTTAACGTTTGCGTTAAATATTTAACACTAAATTGGAGAAGGAATACAATTAAACAAAGCGGCCAAAGCAATTCGGCTGCGACTTCTGAATGTCGAGCGTCTATAATTTCAACAGCTATTTTGATTTGTTCGAACACAAAACATTCTATATCAACAAAATATTTGATAATACTTATATTGAAAATTTCATTTGTAATTCCCGCTTGATTAAATTTCTTCTTGGTTTTTCAGTGCAGTGTATCTTGAATAAAAAAAACTCATTTTTTAAAATCTTTTAAAAACGACTGGCTCGGTTTAAAAAAAAACTGAATCAATTAATTAATATCCTGAACAAAATGGCGTCGATTTTTTTTAAATCGGTTAACCCCTTGAAAAGTTATGACTAACCAAACATTTAAAAAAAATACATGCCCAATTGATTACCTCTTTTTTATGAATTGACTGCGGCAAAGTATTGAAATTTTATTGTCGGTATTTCCAGGGTACCAACTGCATTTACAAAATTTTAATAATATAAGTTCCTGTAATGGAAACGATCAATAAACAGCTTGGTAACAGGCTCAGCCGTTTCTACGAACTGCAGCACGCAAGGATGGTAAGGGATGAACATCTGCTTGTGATATAAAAGAAAAAAAAACCCTCATATAATTAACTACTGGATGGCGTCATATTTAAATTAAAGCATCATTTTAACGGAATAAAATCTTGGCTCATTACAAGTCGCGTCATTTACCTATATTAATAAAAGATATTTAAAACATATAAAATAAAACCTTTCATTAAAGAAATAAAACCTTTTATAAAAAAAACAGTAAAAAAGTAAACATAATAAAATCTTGAGGTTGGCGCCATTGTAATAAATGAAACTTTATATGTAATATCTATTTTACACATTCATTACACTAACACCAAAATTTTATTAATTTTATTTTGTTAGTGGCTTTTTTCAAGGAGAATCATTTTTTTTTATATTTTAAAATTCTTACTTTTTCGGAAATTAGAAAAAAATACAGTGTAAACTCTATATAGCGACGCTGAAGAGACTGCGCATTTTCTGGCGTTATATGGAGAGAAAGAAAAGTCAATATTTTTTTACTATTACAGTATTATTTAAATAATAACGCATAAAATTTACAAACAATCATTACTATTTACACAAATAAATACGGGCTAGACAATGAAGCGGCAGTTCTCATAAATTTCTGCAACTTAGAAAGGAAGTACCTAGGTGCTTTATAATGACATATGGTCGTTATTTAGAGTAGGTGTGATGCTACATAGAGTGTATCATTGTATGGACAACAAGGCAACTAACCAAGGTCGAGTAATTTCGACGTTTTAGGGAGTTTGACGACAAATCGAGTGACGTTACATGGAGTTTACACTGTATACACATTTTTAAGTCGGTTAAAAAGCAAAACTAAAAACTCTAACAATTCGATAAACTGGGATAGTGTCAAGCCCTAAGGTAGGCCCATAGAGGATACGAGGTAATTCCAGATTTAATTATTCATAAATTTTAAATAAGGGATTTGAAATACGTGCACAGTCAAAGTACTATAGTAGATTACGTAGCGTTACAGTACAGGTATACTAGGTAAAAGTTGGCGTTACAGGCATATAAAAATTTTGCATCATACATTTTTTCAATTTTCCGATCGAGGTACATTTATTAAGATTAATCAGATCACGATTTAATCTTCCAAAGATGAGATATTGAACTCTTGTCAGATTCACAAAAATAAATACAACACACCAAAATATATTTTCTCAGCACAAATTAATCCTGGTATAAGTCTAAAAAAAATGTATATGCCACCCCCAAGACGTGTTCTATTAGATCCTATCTAATATTATAAATATGCCAATGTGAGTTTTTTTGTTACGCTTTCACGTCTAAACCGCTGAACAGATTTCGATAAAATTTGACAAGGACATAGATTGCATTCTAAAGGCTACGTTTTGTCTCAAAATAAAAACTTAAAGGGGGTGAAATAGGAGATGAATGTAATTGACAGGTCATCACGATACCTTCCGGAACCATTAGACCTTCAGACTTGAAATTTGCCAAACATGTTTCTTTTGTTGAGTAGATATACTAAAATAGTCTTCTAATGTGTGAAAAAGGGGGAAGTACAGGGGTGTCAAGGATTAACACACTCAAATTTTTAAAATATAGTTTCTATGAACTGAAAATGTAGCTGTTAGGTCTTGATGAAGATTCCACTACTGTTGTTGTTGCCGTGTATCATTACAATCGCGGGCAGAGCCGCGGGGAGCGGTTAGTAGAAAAATACTTATCAATTTCATTCAAAAATGCAGGAAGTAAATATAGAGTCGACTTGAAAACTGATTAAAAATACAATTTACAAACTCACCATTAAGCCTCTTGCTTTTATTTCTGTTCTGCATTCTTGGTCCATAATGTCTGGCGGGAAGAAGTTCTGAAACCAAACAAGCATATTGAAATAAAATATTTGGAAGGCACTATAGTTAAATTCGTAAATACTAGGCAGAGATTGCAAAACAAGCGGCACAGTTTTATGGATTGAATGTTTGATTCAGTAAGAACTCCAAGATTTTGGTGACAGTCGGATCAGTGATTTTGGAAATATAGGTAGGTACCCAATTTTGTGCATATTTGGTACTTATAAAATATCATTTAATTATTATCGCATAAGGGCTTTCTCGCAAATTCCACTGTTTTCCATATTAAAAATTAATGTCTGTTTGTGCTTTCATATAGACTTAGAGATCTAATGCAGTCTTGATGGTTGATTTTGTATGTTTTTGCACGTGTTATAAATATAATAACGAATTGGAATACAATTTTTACATAAGTATATAAAATATAGTTTTTTATTTTCTATTAGAACCTGAAAAAATCTAATAACTGCTTATTTCCTTTTTATAACACCATAAAATGATTAAATATGACTTTAAACGCTGATAGCAAAACGGATGTAGATTTTCACATGCAATTTTCCTATTCCACTGTTTACTTGCGAAATTCCATTTTTACTGTATTATTTACACAAACATGTAAATGCGATGATTCAACTTTCAGAATAATGTTTAGAGATTGTTTTCTCTTTAATCGCGCTTATTTAGAAACGGTCTACATTCAGCAGATTTAATATTTTATGTTTAAATAGCGTGCATTTTGTTATAATTTATAAATCTGTATGATTAATACCTAATTACAATAAGCACGAAAATATTTCACGAAATTGCTCACGCATAATCATTATTTTTAACACAAATTGTGGATTAACTGTTTCATGATAAACCCACGCATTAATCTTAAGGTGACTCCTGTTCTATATAGCTCTTATTCACCGGTGTAGCTCCTATCTTATGAGTTACTAAATGTGTGTGAGAATTATACAACTCACGTTTCCTATGAAGAATCTTATTTAATCTCCGAAATAAACTAGAAGTATATGACTTTGAATCATATTATTTGATCTAAATAAATGATTTAAAAACAGGTAAAAATGAAAAAAATATAACACGGTTAACACATGTACAGAAAAACAATCGAAAAAATTATTGAACAAGCTGAATTAAATTTGTAATTTGAAATCTCATGTGGTGCTGTAAAGAGCTAATGACAAATATACATTTATATACAACTTTTAGAACAAAAATATACATTTATTAAAATTTATAAGCAACAAGTCAAATTTTGTGAAGTTTAAGGCTTAATCACATATTATAAAAACAATAGCAAAATGTCTTTGGCGATCACAGTTCGATATTTGCCGAGAGTATTTTTACAAGCTGAGAGGACATAATCACCTTAACGAGTTCTTTTGAGCTTTAGAGTCTACCGCGTCTTTTATATACCTGGATTTAAGTTGCCATATCTAAAAAGCGTTTCGCCGTTATACTCGTATTTACAAGTCTGTTTCAAACACATTTTTAGTGTATTTGCCATATGGCAACATACACTATTGGCGTCGGTCGGATGGCGGGACTTAGGGGTCGGACCAAAATTTCTCGACGTTTCATAACCTCCTAAACACTTTGGCACCATTTTTAAAAATGTTTATATATATATGTATATATATATATATATATATATATATATTTATATACGTATATATATATATATATATATATATATATGTGCGGGCAATAACTTTCGAAGGAGTTAATTCATTTTAACGAAATTTGGCATACATGTTGGAATCCATCACCGCACGAAGCCTATTTAAAATGGGCCCAATCGGGTCATTTTAAGGGTAGTTTTTAGGGGTTGAAAAAAGTTTTTGGGCCCAAAAATACCGAAAAAATTCTCAGAATCGTTTCAAAATTGAAATTTAACCCTTTAGTAGCAATTAAAAAGTGCTCCTAAAATTATAAGCAAATCGGCCCGACAGGACCGGACTTACAAATTTTATGAAAACACTATAGTTTGCGTATACGAATTTACTTACTGAAGGTCGTATTTGATTTGGTGCAGATGTTGGATTCAGGATTGATAACAATATTTCAACTAATAAAATTATTATTGTAAGGGGTGTATTAAGGGGTTCAATTTTTTTTTATTTTGTCCAAAAACAAACTTAATTTCATTTAATAAAGCCACAATACCTGTATTAGCAAATACACTATATTGTCGGCAGGGTTTTGGCACTGCGACCCGGGTTTTTTTTAAATAATGACCACAAAAAAGAGGGAAATTATGTGTTTGTACGCCGGCTGTTCCGGTTCCCTACTGGTAACTCATTTCCCGCAGACTTCACCTTGTCATTTTTTTCGCTACGTCCTTTGAACAAAATTACTCTCATCGCGGTTAAAGAAGTTTCACTTCAAAAATATTCTCTTATGCACGTGGGTTCGTGGGTAGAACGGCTCATGAGGCGCTCAACTCGCAAGTCTATATGCAGCTTATAATGTATTGTTAAAACTAACATTGTAATCCAAAACACAATATTATTGTATATGAACGTTTACTACACGGAAAATGTCACGTGTTCCAAGCATTCATGAACACGTGATGATTAGAAAACGATATTGAAGAAATGTCATGAAAACGATAATTACAATTGAAATTATTCTAATTAACAAAAATAATTAACTTATTCATTTAATAACATCTGCATCAGACTGATGTAAATTACGTAAAACGCTTTTGTTCGCGTATTCACTTTCATTTTATATATGACACGTTACATGAAGTGTTTAAAATATTAATTTATTTTAATTTAAGGCGGAGGACAGCTTGAAGCAGAGGTTAGCTTGATAGTAGATAATTTTATAATGCTCAAACCACCAAAAGGGATATCTTCTTGTAATCTAGCGTTTACAATTTGAACTATGCTATCGGTTATTTCGAGTATAGCAACATTCACGTCATTCGTGTTAGGACAAAAAATTAGATTAATGTTTGAAATTTACGAAATGGGTCGCTTTACGCTTGAACGAAATCGGGAAATATTGAAAACTGACTTCCGAAGTGGTAAGTCTTCTGCCCAAACTTTTACGTGGAAAATTTAGTAGAAATGAAATGTCTTCAGAGCAATTTCTGGATCAATCTGTTAAGGGAGTAAAACTGGATCGTTATTGGATAAACCAACACAGGCGCGTGCATTTACAGCGCATATAGCCGAGACCATTGCAACTGTTGTTCAGAATGTGTGTGAGCATCCATTTTTTTTTCGAAAATAAGCGAGAAGCCGCCCTTACAGTCAATGGGGAGTGTTATCGATCCATGATAAACGAGTTTTTGTTGCCCAGAACACACACGACATGTGGTTTCAACTTGCCACACATCTAACGAAACAATCGATCTTTTGCGCACTATGATCGGAAATCGAATAATGAGCCATAAGGGAGATGTCAATTGGTCAACACGCAGCTGCGATTGGACTCAAACTATTTTTTGTGGGGAGCCGTTAAGGATAAATGTTACGCTAACCATCCAGAAACTACTCAAGACTAAAAGATCAAATTGAGGTTGCCATTGATGAGATAGGAGCCAACACTATCGAAAATGTTCTGAAAATTGGGTTGGCAGAATGGGGTACTGTAAGTCGTTTGAATCAAATTGTGTTCCGTACTTAATTAATGATACTCTTTCTAATAAAACAAACCGCTTTGAAAAATATCCATTCGTCTTTGAATTAGAGCCAAATTAAATTGCAGACTTTTCGTGCTTTATTATACAAAATTACAAAAAATTATGTGCACAATGAATACACAACAACTTTTTGCTAATTTTTAAGACTTTAAAAGTCACGATTTGTTTTCGAAGCGCTTAGCGCTTAGCAAATAGAACTGTTATTCTTGTACTTCGTTTCTTCTAAAGCAATGAATGCTTCGGATGATCACCGATTCGGATAATTGACGCTCCACTTGTGGATTAAAGGCTGGCCGTACACGGCAACTTCAGCTGTTAATCGCCGACCAACATACGCGAACCGCTCATTGTCAAGCAGTCACTGTCAAGCGTTCGAGGTGCTCGCTCAAATCCTGTTGCAAGACAAGATTTTCCCTGTTCAGCGTCGTGGTGCCCAGATATAACCATGCTTACAAATAGTCACAGCATTAGCAATCAACATATGTGTTGCAACTGCTAGACTGAATGACGAAATTTCACCGTTCTGCTAAGTGTTCGGTGCGATCGTGACAGGAATATTTTCTATGCATATTTGCAGTCGTTGCTTGAAACTGTCAGTTTCGACAGCTCAACCCATGTACGACCGGCCTTACATAGTTTGTTGTTTAATGTAGAGGAAGTAGCGAAAACCTAAGGAAACTAAACGTAGCTTAACCAGAGATTTGTAAACTGTGAACTCGCATCAACAAGGATTATTATACCCCTTTGTGTGTTGTTTACTCTGAACTTGTTAATATGATGATATGACAGAAAATGACACGGCAAACTATCCCAAATATGGATGCGCACGATGTAATAGAACTCATCTATTTTCAATATATATATCGTGAATAATCGAGTCATGTATTTTCAACTTCTCCTTCATCCTTAGGTACTTTGTGGACGGCATATATCAATCAGAAAAAGTGTTTATTCATTTGATATTAAAATTCAAACGTACTTTCCCGTTGACTGAGTAGCATGGTATGAGACACTTTGTTAAGAAGTGGGAACAAAAAAATTGAAAATGCGTGAGTAAAATTGGTGGCATTGAAAATACATGAGTTCGATTGTACATTACATATTACAGTCGCGCTTCCACGAACGAAGGTTAAGAAGTAACTAAAAAACCGACCTTAATGCGAGCAAAACTGGACGCAAAGAAATAAAAATACGTTTATAAAAATGATTTATGTGAAGAATACATCTTTTTGTTTATAATCAAATTCATAAATTATTAAAACCATGTCTCGTCATTAAAATTAAATAAAAAAATGAATTATTACTTCAAAAAGCAATCCGCACTGAATTTGCATTAAAAAACTATAAATGTTTTTTACTTTATCAATGTAATTTATTGCATATTGCTCGAATTAATTAGTAAAAATGGAAAATCAACTATTCCTACGTGAATTTCTAGAAACAAGAATGTTATGTACGATTTTATTCATGTAAAAAGTATAATCTTCTTTGCGTTGGTCCTATGAAAGGAAATGTTTTTACGTATTTTTTGTGTCGTTAAAGTTAAACCTGAAAGCTATTTTTTAAGCCGTGAAAAGCTTTAACTTATATTAGACACGTATTAGCTCATTCGACATTAGTACTAAATAGCGCGACTTCGCTTTAATCTAAACTAATATTATTTAAAAGAAGCGACTGTATTTTACATTACAACTACAGAAGGAAAACTGGTATAATTCTACAAAAAAAAATAATAATGTCACCTTGACCACCGGGATCGAATCTATGATGATCTTTAGGTTTCGAGGCAAATGTTCTATCTCAACGCCAACTTCGTTTAAAGAGTATACTGTATACGTACATTGCGACACGTTCGTTACATGTTCAATCTCAATAATTAATTTTACTCTACCGTGCCAAAAGAAGGTTTATTTCATATCATATGTATTTGAAAGTCACTTCACTGTTTTAAATCCTACTGCGTGGCGAATAACATAAGTAATATATACCATTAAGCCACGACAAATGGGAAATGAGCAGTAAGTAAAAGTTGAGATTTTATTTGTGATTTATTAATTCGGGTGAACGATTAAAGCGAGTATGCAACATATTAATAAATAATAAATCCGAACGAATCGAATATATACCCGGGCGAAGCCGGACAAGGGAAAATTCCTATATGTACATGAAATGTTAAAATCATAAGCCAACCCTGCCTGTCGCCTCTTCTCAGAAAAAAAAGAATCTCTGCTTTTAATTACAAACTATATGCATACGTAGTACCGCAGGCGCTTTGCCCCGATACCTAGTAAAGCAACTAACGCTTGCGCATTGCAATAAATAATCAATGAAAGCCCACACAGCATGTAAATAATTAATAAGAGAGCTCATTTGACGGATTGTGCAGCGCTTGCCATCTATCGTACAGCTGTTGAAAAAATATTACACAGTTGGGTGTTATTCATGCTAAGTTGAGAAATCAACCTTTTGTATTTACAGTTGTAATGTGTTTCAACAATAGACATTGTTATAGCACTGCGCGCCACCAACAATTGGATAACGGATTTTTATTTTGTTTGTCAATTCTATTTTACTAAATTAACGGTCTATAAAAATGCCCTAGCTTTTTCCAGTTGTTGGCTGTACGTTTGAATTAGAAAAATACTAATTTTGATATGTTTTCCTAATAATGATTACTCCCTGACATTTCCAACATTTATCCCACATACAGGATGTCCGAGAATGATCTTTACAACTTTGAAATTTAATAGCTTTTGAAATAAAAAGGATATTCACATTTTGTTTTCTGCAGTTATTAGTACAACTCATAAAGTTTTTAGGTTAGCACCTCCACATGTGCACCACGTATGGCCCGAAGCACATCCAGTCGGTAATCGATTTCTTGCCAGGTACGCTGTAACATAACGTCTGTGACAGTGGCAAAAGCCTCTGTAATGCGGGTTTTTAAGTCAGCAATCTCAGTAACCTTTCTCCGATAAACAATATCCTTGAAATAACCTCAGAGAAAAAACTTTATGAGTTGCATTAATAACTGTAGAACACAGAATGTGAATATCTTTTTTATTTCAAAAGTTATTAAATTTCAAAGTTGTAAAGATAATTCTCGGACACCTGTATAATAAAATTCCTCTTTCCAAATGTGCCCATCCTTACTTAATTTTCAAAAAACAATTCAACTTACGTCTGGATTGTTGAACACTTCATATTTTCGTTCATCGTTTCGGAAATAGAAAATCCTTTTTGTTTCTACAGGAAAATTTTCATTGTCTTCTAATATTGAATATATATATTCGTGATCTTCAACTATTCGCTCTGAAACAAAGAAACAAAACTGGTGTTAGAATTACACGTATAAAAGTCATTTCAATTAAAAATTCGCTAATTAGGGCATTGAATATCGGGGATGAACCTTAATTCTGGAACTGATTTCAATATTTGGTGCTCCACTTTGGAATTATATACTTTCCATTTTTAAATTTAAAAATATTAAAAAAAACACATAATTATGCTACTTAAAAGTCGCTTTAAGAATTCATCTTTCGTTGCGAGTGACGTCAAGTAGCACACTGCAAGTCGCGATGAAAAACAATTGACTTCTGTTGACGCCGATGAGTGACAGAAAATAATCTAAACAGTTATGGGCAACAACAAATATCTCATTGTGTCCTGTGGCGTCATAGACTGCTCAATCCCGTTTGCAGCCGACTCATAAAAAATTGAATAACTTCGTCGAATCTAAAGGCATCCAAATAGTAATTTTCATTAACTGACTTTATCTTTGTTAGTATTTTAGTCAGATGAAAACTAAGGCCAAATACAATGAACAGTATTCTCCGTTATGTAAAAAACATGGCATAATGTCGTCACCATCACTGTATATTTATCAAATATTGATGTATGCAAAAATTAACTTAAACCGCTTCGAAAGCCATTCTGACTACCACTGCTATAATACCAGGTCAAAAAATGATATATTATGCCTGCCTCATAGAAGGCTAAAACTGTCCCAGACTGCCACAGATTATATGGCCAGAAAGATATATAACAGGCTGCCAGAGTCAATACAGGAACTACCTATTAAAATATATAAACAAAAACTTAAAATATTCTGTAAGCAAAACTGATTTTATAATGTAGAGGATTTTTATAACTATAGCTTTTAAACTATTTATTCTTTGACGTTTTGTAATCACAATGTGATTCACAAATAAAGCATCTATTCTATTCTATCTTATACCGGAACTAGTTACATTATCTGGGAAGGTCTACGAAAATATTGAACATAGAAGAAACAATTTTCCTATGCCCATGACACAGATTACTTTGTATTGTAAAAATCGTAAACCTGGCGCATTGTTTGATGAGTTCAACGAATTCATGGATTTATTGGATAACTGTCGAGACAAGAAACATAAAAAACGATATTTATTGCTAGCTCCAACGATTTACGATCAGTTTGTGTCATGCGTATGCACTTGAAACGTTTAGGTATAAAGCTAACACGGTTATTACGTACCTAGCGCAAAATGCAATGAATACAATGTAAAAGGTCATTTAACCATCCTTAACAATCCTCACAGTTAATTACTAGCTATTGATAAATTCTCGTAAAAAAGTTTGCGTTTTTATATTTTAGACTGTAGATTACAAATATTAAACTGGTTAACCGATGTCGAGTCGGTCTCGTATAATTTTTACTTTAATCTGTTCAGTAGTTCTCGTTTGGTAATCGAATCGGTTAATAACGTGCAAACTACATTTTACAAAGTAAAAAATAAAACTTCTATACAAAAAAAAATTGAATATTCTCCAAAAGAAGCCACAGGAAAAGAAAAATAATAAAATTTTGAGGTCGACATCAATTTTATAAAATATAAAAAGTTTTAGTAATTACATTAGCGCCGACTTCAAAATTTTATTATTTTTGTGTGTTTAGTGACATTTTTTAAAGGAGGTTCAATTTTCTTTTATATAAACTTTATGTAATATTAAGTTCAAAAAGGCCAGCGAGGCACTGCCACCAGGTTGAAAAGTCGAAAAACCTTTGACAACAATGTTCGAACAAAATTCTAAAGGAAGAATGCCCAATATTCCAAAACAAACTGCAATTACAAAAGGAATCTATTACTATATATTATATCAATTTAAATGTCCCGTTACTCCCACCATAATTTTATTATTACCACCTAAACACCAATTATTTGTTCTCGCTCAGTTAAAACTAAAAAGAAAAAGAGCTTTAAATGCATCCCTAAAACTTAAAATTAAATACATATATCTAAGATATGTTTATGTATTTCTTTTAAATTGATAAGTTATGTACTTCATAACACCTTTGCTCCCACCACATTTTACAGTATAATACTTATTATGCAAAGCTAGGCTTAAACACAGATAAAATTTGTTTCCCATTAGTATGCTCACATAATAAAAATCTATGATTAAAATTAAATATTAAAAAACAATGTAAATAAATTTTCAATTTCTCAAACATATTAAATTTATTTTATCGCTAACGGTTCGGCATTTATAACCTCAACCTCAAGATGGAAATTATAGGGATTACAAATTTTCGTATGTATAAATTATATCTTTGTAACGTTGGTAAATCATAAAAAGAAAGTTAAAGTTTAAGAGTTTAAATGACAGTCTTTCAGATTTTTTCTTTAATTGTGCTATGATCCCTTCCTTCGAGCCAACTTTCAAGATTCTAGTTCAACTGAAAGTACCCTACTGGTTTTGATGAATTAATCAGTAACAAAATATCTGATTTTTTTAAAAAATGTATCTCTTTATTGCATTAGTAAGAAGCTTGAATTTTTGACAATAAAATGGGGTTATTGACCTTAGCTTTAGTATTAATTAGTTGCCTCTCTCAATAAAGTTATGCATAAGGGTTCCTTTTTTCATTACGGAAGCCTAAAAAATAGTGAGAGTCCGGTTTTCTCAAGAGATGTGTACAAATTGAGTTTCGAACAGGGTTCAGTCTAATTAACAACGGAGTTTTGCGTCACTTCCGCAACACGCTTCTTCACCGAACAGCTCAAGCAGACTTTCGGAATAAGGTAGATCGAAAACATTAAATTCATAACGTATGACTCACCTATGCCCATTTTGTCTAAATGTTCGATGACTGCATAGTTCATGTGTTTGGGTACTCGATTTTTGGTAGACAATGTGGCCAGCAAATGCCTGGTCAAAAGATGGGGTTCGATAAAGACGGTTTGTTCACTACCGTCGTCGTTGTGAAACAACAGTCTTGTCTGAAACATAAATAAAAAGATATTCAAATAAATAATTCTAGCGATAAGTGACTTTTAAAAACATGCTTTTTTAACCATCCCAAATTTCCTATAGCCTCATATCCAACCTAGAATATTGTAAAATTTCGAGCTCATATTATTTCGATTTATGCTATCAAAAAAACGCGATTTTTGATAAAATTCAAAATTTCTCAAAACTTTCACAGACTGACCTGTTGATTTCAATATGGACACGCTTTTCTGAAGTTGTATCAATCAACTTCAAGACGCAGGGGGTGAGAACTACTTTTTATTTCGAATTCAACAAAAAAAAATTTAAATCAATGTCAGGTACGTCTTTGAAATTATATTTAGAGTTGAAAGACGTGTCGGAAACAACATAAGATTGTCAATTAATTGGCTATGCCAGTCGTGACAGATTATGGACTTGTTTATGGATTTGTTCCGGTCAAAAGCAGTTAAATTGCAATGCGAGGTGTGATTACTTTAACAGAGAGCAAGTTAACAGAGCTATGTTATTTCAAGAAAAGCACGCGTATATTTTTCTTTTGTTTATATATGAAACATACATATACCTTTCCCCCGAGTTCTCTTGTGGTTTCATTTGTGACGTTGGGACCACCCTCTGGAATACGTTCATACTCTATACACGACGAACACTTCATTCTGGCCAGCCAATCTGAAAACAACAAAAGAATAATAATATTATAAACGCACAGAAAATGATAATAGTGATGACGATATGTAAGTTCGTTATAATGTATTTTTAATACCATAACAATAAACTAGGGCAAATTCTTGAAGTAATTATGGAAAAAGTTAACTGCTGCTATCAGATAATATTGTTAATTTTTGTACAAAAACGTACTTAGTCCCATTCGATATTTTAGTCATACGTAATTGTGGTCAATGTTCATTTTATAGAAAATGCGCCAACGTTTTTATAACCAAGATAAATAAATGCAAAAATTCAGGTCAACTTAATTATTACATTACTCAATTTAAAAACTTTTTTATACACTCCCTATAAAACAGTTGTTTTTCATGTCTGGATGACGGTAGTAAAATGACCTATGACGCGCTGCTGGTTTGATTTAACAGTAATTTTCAAAACCAAACAAAGAGGAAATAAAATAGCAAAACAAACGGTGTGCAAATCTATTGAACAGATGACTAGCAATCGGGGATTTGGTGAGACGAGAGTTGGAACAGTAAAATTACACTGTACACACTGAGACGAATGGTTTTGGTTTTTTTTTAGCCAAGTCATAATGTCATGTAAATGTTTCAGAGTAGCAGTATTAAAAAAAGTAGATACGTCATTTAGAAATGCATCGAAGCGTATTTACATCAATTATTATTAATGAAAACTAGTTTTATTGACGTCATTCCATAACAAAAGTTCAACAATTTAATTAAATATCCGTTCAAAAATAGGCAATGTTGTTGTATTGTACCATAATATACAGGTTCCCTGCTCTGTAGCATAAAAGGTAATCGAAACATTTTTTTAATGTTTAATACAATGAAACGTGTGCAAAAATTTCTTGCATCTCTAGCGAGATAGATATTCTAAATCATCATAAAGCATCTATGGACGCGGATTCGAAAACATCTTATTACGGAGTTGTAGGTTACTCCGTAATAAGATGTTTTCGAATCCGCGTCCATAGATGCTTTTTTTCTTAAAATAAACTAAGAAATCACCGTAATTTGTAGGTGTCATTTTTAAACACATTGTATAGAATAAAATGAAAATATACCAGTGCAATGTGCAATATATCATGAACCTTACATTATATGATGCCAATCTAGGACATGATTTCTAATGGGTCCATGGTCAGCCGTAACAATATGACGTAGCATATGATGGACGCAAACAGTAGCAGCAAAAAACAGATTGCTGATCTCTCTAAACTCTGAAGTATTCTACAGCAATTTAAAAAATAGTGTTTGAGGAAATATTACTGAGACAGAAATCAGTTGGTTTCAGCTCTGGTTTTACCACAGTGCTTTCCGTAGGATTACATCTTTTGAATTTTTTTTTATAAATATTATTTTATATTATATAATTGAGATCTGTTCAACGCGATTTTGGTATATCTTGACGTTATATTGAAATACATGCATTTCAATAATGCCAAGATATACGAAGTTAAATGGTAATAAGTGATTTTTTGACGATCTTCTTTTTTAAATTGTATACGAAAAAAACTAGGAAACGGCCATTCCATTTTTAATAACAATTAAACGGAACTCCATTGGCTTTCAAACGACATCTCTAACATCGCTACATACTTTTCCACGTGAGTGAAGGTATATAAAAATCGTTTACGGTTCTGTCGATTTATATAACTTGTTTGCACTTCTTCCTGTAAAACAGCTGCTTTACATGCATGTAAAGTGACCCATTCCGCACTAGTGTTGTAACGAAAAACAAAACTAGACCCACTCAACAATAGCTCTCATAAGCCACCTATAAAGGCCCCAGTACACAGTGGTCTGTAGTGGGCCATTGTAGACCATCGCCATTGTGTACAGGGGGTAATGGTCTGTAGTGGCGGACAATTGTGAATCGTGGTGCACAATTCATTTGTTGTCGGTTTTTTTGACACACTTCAAAGGAATCGTGGTGTAGCGTGGCCTGTGGTGTTCACACAGTGGCCCATTGTTTGGACATGTACCTACTTTTTTTGTTGCGTGCTATACTATTTAAATTTTTAATCGCCCAAAATGTCAGTATCCTGGAGCAATGAAGAGACTTTTAGGTTTATAATACTATAATACTTGTAAACAGCATATAAATAAGTAGCCGCGGCGGTAATTACTTCCACGTCCATCGCAAGTGCTTCGCCAGGCAGAAATGAGCCATGGGCCATTGTGTGAACACCAAGTGATTTTTTAAAATCTAATTAAGACAATTAGATATACAATTTGCAATAGCAATGGCGAATAGATTTACCGGTTGCGGATTCATAAACGTATGTTTGTGTTCGGTCATGGATACAAGAAAACAAATCATTTAAAATACGTTCACGTAAATGCAATCAATGCGGAAAGACGTAAACAGCGCGCGGTTTGCAACGGACAGCAGATGGCATTCTGCAAACTCGTAAACAAAGCGACCTTGAAATATTAACGGTGACATTGACTTATAGAACAAGATAATAGGTGTGTTTGCTACATTACCGTAGTGTAGATAATTCAATGTTTGCGCTGAAAAGTGTACGTTAGGTTTACCAAAAAACGTAATTTCTTCTTGCAATTATCAAATTCAAATATCTATCACGTGTTCTACACTACTCAAGAGTCGGGACTGCTTAAGAGTCTAATGTTTAGACCAACACTGAAATACGAATAAAACACTTTTGAATAACAAACGCACTAGTATCAAAAGTACTAACACTTTTTATACTTGAACACGATACCAACACACCTAATATGTGTATACTTTATAAAAGTGTACATCAGAATGGTACAAAGCCAGATGAAATATGATTCAGTACTTTAAATGAACTGACTGAATAATTCAATCTACTTTCGATTATGTTTTTTTAATTTGATATTTAAAAAAAAAATATGTGCCTCCCTCCATGTATGCAAACGTATTTGTTATCGTCTAACAATAATTCGAATAAACACGTTTTTTCCTAGACTTCTGTGTAAGAAAATGTAAAAATTATGTAAAACTCGTTATAAAATTGTCAATGCACATTTAAAAATACATACTGCACATTTATTCCAAAAACCTTGAATTATAAATGACAACTTTGAATTTCGAATTAAATTGACAAGGTGCATAAACCATCATCTCATAAAAAATTGCGTCGTTTTACAGACACGTGAAGCACATTACCCTCGTTTGGCTTATGCTGTAACACACGTAATTGCAAATCTCAAATATCGATTTCAAAAACACAGAAACCACATCTCCACCCCAAATGTGTCTTATACTTGATACTGTACAAAGTTTAATCAAAATCGGTGCAATTTTCTAATAAGATAAACAAAAACCATGGAAATGCGTTCTTCCTTCTAGTCATGAAAATACTGCCAGAAACGTAGACAGACATAAAATTTATTAATGCGTTCTTTATAATATGTCTACCATCTAAAATATACGCTAATGATCTCAGTTTTTGACCGTCTTTGAGATAATTCTATTATTTCTTACGTACAGGCCTGCAAACTGCAGGTAATTATTTGTAATTTTATAAAAAAACAATTCCACGGAAAAAACGTTACGTCATTGTGTGAAGACCCTGAATACAAGATAACATAACATTATTTGTTTATTGCGAAAACTACAACTAATTTGTTTTTGTTCCATTACGAAGGAAAAAATTCACATCTCTCGTTTTTAACATTAAATAAAGCACAAGGCGCAGATAAATACGTGCTTAATAAAGCATAGAAGCATTTCGACCTCTAATTAATGGAACAAAAATATTTTTAAAAAATTAATAAACTTCAAAAAAGTCAGATATGTCAGAATGTTTTTGACAATGATAAAACACTGTTTCTTTTCGCTCTAACGTACATTCGACCAAAGCAGCCGAAATTATAACTACTAATTGAATGTAGGTTAGGAAAGGTGATTGTAAAACGAAGGGAAAAAGTACTTGCTCGTTACCAAAGACATTTTTTAATTCCTCTTTTGAAGTCGAATCAATTTTTTCCTATTATTTCTATTAAAATTTAGTTGTTTAAAACATTAATTTTAAATAAAGGGGAGCCAAGTAGTGACTATTTTAGTGAACCAAATAAACGTTCTTGGATTATGCTGCATAATTCACTTAAACAAAGTATGCAAGAATTATGGAACACAAAAAATGCGCAAGATCATATATAGATAACCCGCAGTAACCGTTTTTAGGTTAGAGTTTGCACTAAAATCTGGGGTGGCTCGCCAATTAGTCAAATAAAGTAAAATCGCATGAGAATCTGTTTCATGTTTTAGCATTTATTAGCATGGTGGGTACAGATAAAGAAACGACTCTTCATGCATTCACCGTTGTCTATAATGCGAGAACAATATGGTTCCTATTCCAGCTGTAGAGGCGCTGAAGCTATAAGACCTCCAGTAGCATATGCAAACAGAACTGAAAAATAATCGACCAGGTAAATCATACCACGTTTGCTCGTGGATTCGTTCATAGAATCATGGAGACTGACTCCAACCAAAAGGACGCACGTGACGCGAGATCTCATAGCTATAACGCCGCGCGTAAAGATTTTTACAAACCCTTACGGTTTACAGTCATTGATTTTGGGAGAACGCGCTACGCATTCATCTGCCGAGAGATCAGTCTCCTTTCTCTCTATCCTCCATGGTTTAAATAGACTGAAATGTTCGATGTGTCTACTCATCAGATATGCATTTTGATATTTATGTGCAACATAGTTGTTTACGATGTAATAGATATCCTAGATTTAGAAGTTATTTTTAGCAACTTATATTTTATATATTATTCGAACATTCACAAAATGAATCATAAACAACCATTTTTAAGCAACAGTTATTAATATTTTGATCACGAAGAAAAAAATACTCAGACGCGAAAATAAAAAAAAACATTTATGAACAAATGAACCTCCTTCTAAAAAGCTAAGAGAAAAATAAAAAATTTTTTAAAAATTTTTTTTACTTATCTGCTGTCATTAAACTGGCGCTGGCCTCAAAATTTTTAATTTTCCTAGTTTTAATTTTTTTCCCAGTTAAAATATTGTTATCAATCCAGCATCTGCACCAAATTACACTCTTCAGTAAAAAAATTTGTATGCGTAAACTAGTGTTTTAGTAAAATCTGTAAGTTCGGTCCTATCAATCCGATTTTACTAAACAGATTGAATGATTTTTTAAACTTGTCTTTAAAAAGTTTTTTTTACTGGTATTTTTTTCTGTTCAAGTATTATGTCAACCATTATATATCCAATTTTCAGCTAAATTTAACGTTCGTTTTTGGCGTATTCATATAAGTAGAGTTGTCATCTCTAAAATTTGGCAACCAGGTCAAGACGCGTGAAAACCCCGGATTTTAGAGCCCAGAACCCGGACATATGAATAGGTTTTTTTAAACATAATCAGTGTAATAAAAAACAATTGAAAATGTCATAAATCACCTTTTTATTTATTTTCAGACCTTAAAATTAAATTAAGTCATCTTTTATCATCATTTTAAATGTACCTAACAAAACAGAATCTTATTACAATTTGTTACAAATTGTTTTAATAAGCAGTTAGAATTTTTTTATTCTTAAATTTTTAAACCCGAACTACAAATGAAGCCCCGCCCGGACGCTCCCCGGACGCCCTGTAAACTAGGACAAATCCGGGGAAACCCGGACGGATGACAACCCTACATATAAGCAACATTTCAGTCAGCTGCACCACATTCATACTTAATACATAAATTTTGAACTTTGGTGAAATGTCTGAACAAAAAAGGTCGCGGACTCCCGGACTACCACGACGCGTTTGTTTACAACAATATTAATATCATTATCTTCAATTATCATTTAAATTGCGACACAACATGGCAGACGAATAACCACTTAGCGTGCGGCTAACAAATTCAAACGCGCAATAGAAGCGTACGCTTCTTCTATGTCAAATCTGTTTTATTTGCGCAGTTTAATATAATAAATACACACAATAAACTAGAAAGTAAATTGCGAAGTCTGGTGAATCTATATAGCGGTACATATATTGTAACATTTCACTGTAATCTTGTACACTGCAAGTAAAAGTAATTTTAAGACAACCTTTAATTTTCGAGACAACGCCACCCCACAGAGACGCCACAGATCTCAAAGAGGCATAATAGTCATTTTTGCATGTCTATATAGCGATAGTAAAACGAACCATTTCGCTCTAGTACAACAAAAAAATACGATCTTATCAATTCAACAGTAAAAAGCGATCTGTGATTTGCAATTTAAAATAAAGCAAACCATGGTTTTCGTAAACACCTCTCAAATAATATTTTATATATTTATTTTGCGTGAAAACCAGAAATTTTACAGGACAAAATGGTGTCAAATTTTTTCAAATCGCACAGAAAAAAATAGTTGACCTTTTATTAATGATCGCTAGTGATCAAACGTAAATCATTATTATAATCATTTTTTTCCTTAATACATTGTGCAAAACTGATAATAAGTATGAATTTTAGTGATTGTCTAATACCATATTCGTCATAATAATGATCGAGTCTCCATTATAATAATATAATATGATCATACATTCAATGTAAAAAATTATGTAAACAATGAAATTTACATTGGTGCAACGACAAAAATGCATCTAGCTAATGACCACGAAGTGTTTAATACTACGTATCGGTAATTTATCACATCGCATTGTAATAATGCATAAGTTAATGGCCTTATGATTATATCAACGTAAAATTGTTCAGCAAAATGTTTAGTCAATGTATCCAGACCTTAATATAATGAATACTGAGTTTAGTGGGACAAAATGGTACTAACTCAATATTTTATTTCGTTCCGTTTATGCTTCAGTACGTTGTGGTTATGTTTTAACCCTTGATATATCAATGCCATCGCCCCTCACTCCTACATAACCAATAAGACAGGTCGCAACAGACAAAAATATTGTTGGCGGCTTTGTAGTTTGTGCAAATGTAGTAATCGGTTGCTTGTGTCCGTGTTTAAAGGCATTTTTTTATACTTGTGCTTTAAGTAAAGAATTAAAAAGTGTGTTACAGATACAGTGAAATTACTAGTGTGCTAAGTTTATATATTTTGTATACACCATTGGCATGCATTATCTACACCTAAACCTAAAAGGCTAAAAGTTTTTATATCGGCCGAGAACACACTATTTGGACAGCCTGTATAATTTACAGTCTACAATGTTAAGTTTATAATAAATTATTATGTTAACAAGTAATTAAAAAAACTTGAAAATTCTACAAATAATTCTTTATCTCTCGACGATCGTTTCGGACAATAAGTCCATCTTCAGGAGTACAAAACTTATACTAAATTACATATTTTCATTATACCTACTACCACGTGCCGAGTGAAAAATCAGTGCAAATTAATTATTATGTGTTTATAATATTATTTAACTGTACAGTGGAGCGTTTCTCAACCTTTTTAAAACGCGACCCAACAAATTATGTTTTGAAGTCGTACTTCGATTCAATTATTTTATAATATAAAATCAGAAAAAGTTACTATATCAACATGATATGTATCATGGACTAATAATTTATAATTTAAAAGTAATTTTTTAAAATTGAAATCTTCAGTTAATTTCCCAAGTGTTATCTTTTCAAGTATAAGATATCTAATTATATTTTTATTTCGCTATTTTACCAGTTCCTTCGCAACCCAAAGGTTGCGAAATGCTGGAATGGAGTATGTATTATTTTTTTTGTATTTTTTTGTATTGAATAAATATTACAATTAAATCTGATTCATGTCTTTTCAAAAATGTACCTGTACGAAATATTTACAATAAAATAGAAATGACTAAATTAACATACAATTAGTATATCATATTAAAAATTATCACCGTTATGACTGAACGTCGATCATTTTTTAATATTATACACTAATTGTCTGTTAATTTGGTCATTTTTATTTTCTTATAAATATTTTCAATAAACCACCTTCCTTGAATCGTTAAGGCAATGCTACGCAGCCCTGGATTAATGCCTGCCGTTCTTATATTAATGCCACTAAGCATTAGACCAATACACTGGTTTAATTAAACAAACCATACAAAATCATTAATACAATGGCCAACTATTGATGTTCAAGTGATAAAGTTGATGTTTTTTATCATCAATACGATGAATGCGATTGAATAATCGATGTACAGAAAACATTAAAACCATGATACAAAGTTAAAGCTTTATGGGATCATATTAATAATTGTGATTATTGACTTAAGGTAAGATGGGGTAAGTGTGTTATTGGGGTAAGTGTGTTAGCAGTGAATATTTATTCGAATTTAAATTTGCAAATAGTGGCATCTATGATAAAGTTAGGTAATAACACAAATTCGGCTATGTAGCTGGTAGATGACACAAATTTGTCGTGGCATAGTACAAAATAGGCATAGTGAAGCTACAGTTGCCATGTGAGTCTGACAAGCGAGTGCACCGACTGTTTTTCAATTGTTAAACATCCACCGTCTTTGTTATAATTTTAGAAAAAAACATTTGATAATAAGGTAAGAAAACAAGTACTTTTACATTGTGCATTTTATTTTTAATCATTTCTCTATATTATCTCTAATAATCAATACAATACTCTTGCCCCTCCTAAAATTTTACTCGGGAAAGAGTGCACTATATTTTCGGGGGAACTGTGTTGTATCACACTTACCCCATACACACTTGCCCCGTACTGAAATAAATTTAATATGCGTGTTACGACTAAGAGAACCCTTCATTTAAATGTGATAAAAATAATTGTAAAGTGTCTTGACTTGTGCCATCGCATCTATACATTTTGGTAAGACGATAAATATCTGAAATAATTATTTATTTTTAGAAATTCGCCTTGTTTCTGTGTTATCCCTAAGAATGGTGAGAAATTATATTAGAAAGTCTGACCGAGGTAAATCATATACCAAAGAAAATTTAGAAAGAGCACTTTCTGAGATTAACAGTGGTATTATATCCAGCTATGCAGCTAGTAAAAAGTACAACATACCCCTCTCGACAATTCTTGCTCATCGAAAAGGTATACGTGGACAAAAGAGCGCGAGCATGGGCAGAAGTCCAGCTATTCCTTACGAACTTGAAGCTAAATTAGCTGAAGGCATAAAAACTTTAGAAAAGTGGGGTTGGGGTTTAAGTAGATCTGAAGTTCTGAGGATTGTAGGAGACTTTGTAACCTTAAATAAGCTTAAAACCCCGTTTAAAAATGGTATGCCCCAAGAGGATTGGTTTTTGGGATTTTGTAAAAGGCACATGTTATCAATAAAAAAACCACAGTCTGTTGAATATGCTCGAAGAAAATGCATGGATCCTTTTATTATTAATCAATATTTTCAGTTACTAAAAAAAACTTTAGATGATTTAAATCTGAATGACAAACCGCATCAAATATGGAATTTGGACGAATCTGGTTTCTGTCTAGATCCATCTAAAACAAAAGTGGTAGGAAAGAAAGGAGCAGCATCATCTAGAACAACAGGGGGAGTTGGAAGGGAAAACATAACAGTTTTAATGACAGTCAATGCAGCAGGTGGTAAAGCACCTCCTTTAATAATATTCAAGGGAAAAAATATTTGGGACGAATGGGTTGCACCTGAAGACGAAAGTTATCCTGATACAACATATGCCGCCACTTCTAACGGGTGGATGGAATCAGATATTTTTTTGCGTTATTTCCAGAAAAGTTTTCTTCCACAAATTGGTGAGTCAAGACCCGTTCTGTTGATATATGACGGACACGTTTCGCACGTGGACGAACGTCTTATAAGGTGTGCAATTGAAAATGAGGTTACAATTTTAAAGCTCCCACCACACTCAAGCCACTTGTTGCAACCGCTTGATTTAAGTGTCTTCCGTTCTTTGAAATCAAGATGGGATGCGTTAATTGTGCAATGGCAAAAACATAACCAGGGCCAAAAAATTCCCAAAAAACATTTCAGCAAATTAATAGGAAAAATATGGACAGAGACAAGTCCTGAAATCATTTCCAGCGGGTTTCGGAAAGGTGGAATATACCCCTTCAATCAAGAAGTAATTTCTTCTGAACACTATGATCCTATGGCTTTAAGACGATGGGAACAATATAAAAAAGAGCAAATTACCGAAACAAATAAAGTACCCCAAGATGTTGATCCGACACCAGGAACGTCTAAACAGCATGAAAAGCAAACACCAAACATCGAAACATCAAATGTCGATGTATCTTTTGAAGAGCTCTTGCTAAATACAATGAAGCAAAACAATACAACGCTGGAAAAAAAAACGCGAAAGAGAGTTGCTGGAGGAGCTGAATTAATAACAACTGCCGAAGTCCTTTGTCGGTTACAAGAAAATAAAAATAAGGGGTCAAAGAAAACCAAAAAAACAAGTCAAAATGTAGAATCAGCATTAGCATCTGATGAGAATCAAATAATCAATGAAAAGCATCAAGAAATTCAATCGGATGCATCAATAACATATGCTGACACAGACGACGATTATGAAGAAGAATTCAGAGAGGCTGAAAATTTAGAGCAATACGTAAAAGAAATTAATAAGCTGTCGTCAGATGTGAGTGTGGATGATTGGGTTCTTATTGTTTTTACAACAAAGAAAACGCGTCGGTACTTTGTTGGGCAAGTAATTTCTATTAGTGACGATAACGATCTTGATGTTAAATTTACACGAAAAGTACCTTCCTTAGATCCATTAGTTTCAAATTGGTTTACTTGGGCAGAGCCAGAAGATTGCTCAAATGTTTCAAGAGAAGACATTATAATGACACTCCCGAAGCCAACTATTGGTAGACGTGGGTTACTTCGTTTTGATGTTGATTTTGGAGGCTACAATGTGCAATAAAATATGATATACTTAAATTTAATGTATTGCCTAAGGAATTATATATTTATGTTTACGTTGTTGTTAAAGTTTATATTTTTGTAAGAAGATCGTTTAATTTTTCATTCTGATTTACTATAATAAAAAGTTTGTAAAAGGTTTATTTTTGCTAATAAATATTTACAAAAATAGCAACTTACGCAGAAAACACTGTATTTTTACACACATGCCCCAGATAGATGTTAATTTAATTTGTATACAAAATATCAAACAGTAACACACTTACCCCATTTCTAGGGGCAAGTGTGTAACAGGTGTGTTTCTGAAAAAACAAATTAAATTAAATGCTTAAAAGAAAGTTTGAGTTTTAATATTTTAGACACCTATAGCCAATACTCGTAAGTTACTGCTACCATGAAATAAATTATAGGATTTAAATAGTTTTTATACAAATTTGGTTTTCATCTAAACTATTAAAATTTTGCTTCACACTTACCCCACCTTACCTTACAAACATTGTTCATTAATATAATGCAGTTCATTTTTAAAACTATTTGAAGAAATCAATGTCCCTCGGGCGTTAATATAATCACCTTAACCTTTATCAATCAACAATAGTACGTTACAATGATTAAGTCGAGCATCGGTTGAAAAATAATGTCCAAATACATTGTTTCAACGTCGTTTTTAATTATATTTACGTCAGTTTTTCGTTCTGTGCGGTAAATCTCCCGAGAAGTTATCGCTGAACATAAAAAAGTATATATATATGTATATTATATACATGTTGAATTGATAACCTCTTTTTCCGAAGTCGGTTAGTTAAAAAGAGAGTCGATTTTATGAATGTAGTTTAAAATGAGTCAGTCAGTGACAAGGTTGTTTGCACACATAATATTGTAAATATACGACGTTGAAACGAAAGACGTTGACCTGTAAGCTGTATAACACAAAATTCGATGAGGGGCCCTCCGTAGTGTTTGTGTTTTATATTGCAGTCTATACTGACAGCAATAAATAGAAAACTACTCCACTGGCCACGGTTTCCACGTTTATCTAAAAAAGAAAGAAAAAAACACTATGGCGGGACATTCACACAATCGCGATGGTCAAGTACAATTAATGTTCTTTCGCGCGGTCATTCAGAAACCTTATCGTCTTTGACGAGGTCAGTAATAAATCCATTATGCTAATGGATTTCATTATTTCCATATACGTGTATTCTCTTTTTAATCATTGTTTACACACGTTTTCTCGACAGATATATGTTTTTTTATTAATGAACAATGTCAGTTATACAGTGGAACGCATAATTTATAACAATAAAATATAATAACCTACCAGGCTACCAGACTGAAAAATGTGTCATATTATACTGTAAGCTGGACGTACTATAGAGATAATAAAACGAATATTAGTTTATACGTCATTTTTAATAATAAACTGAAAATTCAACCAGTTGAAACTTTCACCAGTTCTCATAACATCAAGCTTTAATAAAAATTAAACAAAATGAAATTACTTGCAATTACTGTTCAAATTAATTAAAAAAAAAAAAAATAATTTGAACAGTAATTGCAAGTAATTTCATTTTGTTTAATATTCTATTACTGTTGGTAGAGTCAATATTATTATTTAATAAAAATTGTTATCTTCTTATAGTAGAATCTAGGAACTAGATTTGCAAAAAAGCGAATTTATAACGTCTTTGATACAGCGACGTTCAAACGATCTCGGTTATAGTTTTATATATTACTAGCCGCTACCCGCGACTCCGCAGGCGATTTAGATCAAACACGGCAGCGACAACAATAGTGGAGCCTTTAGCCCCGCCGTATTACAATCTTGTCTCGCGGGTACCTAAAAAGCATAAAAACTATAACAGCTAAATTCGAAGTAAACAATGGAAGTGTAATTTAAAAACTGGAATGTGTTAATTATTGACACTCATTAGAAAAATCTACCAAATTTCAGATCTGTAGAAATTATAGTTCCAAAACGGGAATTTTATAACTGCTTCCCCGAAACCCCCCTTGGGAGTCGTTTTTTGCCAAACTCATTCTTAGTGAATCTCTACTCATGAAAAGAAACACGTCTGCCAAAATTTAAAATTGCAGGTTTGATAGTTCAAAAAGGGGAATTTTTTATCTGTAACATCCCCGCAACATCTTTTGAAAGTAGATTTCCGAAAAACTCGTTCTTATAAAAGCTGTACTCAATAAAAGAAACATTTCAAATCTGTAGGTCTAATATAGTTCCGAAGATATCGTAATAGATTGATAATTAGACTTCCGTCCCTTATTTTACCCCCTTCAAGTTTTTTTTTAGTCAAAAGGCAGCCTATGTTTTTCCTCAGGGTACAACTTATCTCCTTGCTTAATTTTATCGAAATCTGTTCAGCGGTTTATGCGTGAAAGGGTATAACAGACAGACAGATAATATTAGTATGGATTATTACTAGCTCATAATACGTAATTATTTTTTAAAGAAAATTCTTTATTTTATACTCAATATAATAAAAACAGCAATGACAGAACTCTATGTCCGTTATAGGTATATTTTCATGCTAATAAACTGCCTACTTAAAATATTTTTCTTTTAAAGAATTTCTTAGATAAATTTCTCTACAATATGCTAATAATATTTGCATAGAAGTGCAAAACAAAATAACGGTGTTTTTCTTTGATGAATATTTTTAAGATAAGTACTCTAAATATTTCCACTAACCGTAAAAAAATAATTTACATATATTTTTTATAAATTTGAAATCAAATCGTCTTATCCTCAAAAATTATGACAAAGAAACAGTACGAAATTCGTAACGTTTCAAAATAAAAATGTACATAAAATATTTTTTGTTTTTTCCTTGTTTATTATATTAAGTAAATAAAGAACATGTATGCGGTTCTGACGATAACTTTTTTTATAACAAGAGGAAAATAATGTTTACACAGCAGCGATGACAAAAAAACATTACCTTTTTTTCAATGCAGGAAATTCGACACTTAACATAGGCGACAGAGTAATTTAATACTGTTTAGTCTATTAAAAATTTCTATGCATGCAAGAAAGCCGCACATCAGGTTAATAGTAGTTTACGTGCGGATGAGACCAATGGGATACCGGGAAAATTTCCGGTAGGCAGTCCATCAATTTTTAGGGGCCGCTATTATCGGGCATTTTTAGTGAACCGCCGAGTTAATTTTAATTTTTTACAATTAATATTTCATTGATACGCTAGTGCAAAAAGGGTCATTTTATAACCATTATATCGCCATGAAAATTAGCTATTTTATGAAACATATTTTTTTAATCTTTAAGTTGACAGTCCAATTAATAATTTTATCAGTTCTAAGATCAGTATCTAGGACCTAGAAACCACGAAAACATCGTATAAATCCTCTATTAGTGTTGAATATTGCACTCGAATTATAATTATTTAAAACGTTACTCCCTCGCTGCACTCGTTCGCTCGAATTTATAATTAATTAATAAGTTGCTCGCGTGATTCGCTTGAATTTGTAATTAACGGCCTACGACTTATTATTAAATATATATAATATTTCACATCGCTTTTGACAAATTTGTAATAAACCCACTTTGCACCCGTTTGACGCCGAGCCAAGCAGCTAATACAGACCTAAAAACCTTTCTCAAGAAATATGCTACCGATTGGTAAAAATCGCATTAAAATCAGTTCAGAGGTTCTCATAATTATCGGGCATAAGACACCTATCGCAACTACCTTTAATGGATATAGAGGAAAAAAATCTTTACAAATTCTATTTGTATACAAATATACAAAACAACAAAACAACAAATAACTCAACATCGAAGAACAGACCTTTACATCTCAAACTCGCCTACATTATACAAATAATTTTTAGAATTTATTTATACATGAAACGCTGCAGTTGTTAACACATTATCTGTCACAAGTTCTTCTATTCATAAAGAAATAAAATCTTAACTAATTACATTTCACTGTTTTGTTGTCCGGAAAATGTCTAAAAATATAACGCTATTCAGAAAATAAATTAAGGGAATCGTGTCAATGAAAGAAATCAATCTTGTTTGATAGTGACTTATGTATTTACTGTTTAGCGCTTTTATTTATTCTTATGTCAGTGTGTAGGTCTTTGATCTGTGCAATCTGTGTGGGAAGTTTCTACAAGAGAAAATATTTATAAGTGAAATTAGATAAACACCGCGTTATTATTATGGAGCAGTAAAACCATATACTACGTAGTACAATCTAACCCTGACAACGTGAGTGACGAACGAATGGAGTAGAAGTTGACTGGTTAGATACTAGTGAGAGGATTCTTTAAAAAATCTCAATTGTTATAGCTGGTAACCGAAATAAAGTCTCTTAGAGCCTATTGCACCGAATGCTATCTTTTACTTTGAACTTCGTAACTAATGCTCTATTAGTTCGCAGATAGTAGCAGTACGTTTGCTAATACACTTTCTAGACAAAAATTTTAACGTTTAATGGCGACAGCCAGTATTATATATTCTTTCTTATTGTTAATTCATATTTTCAGTTCATTTTTTTTTTGTAATAATAAACTGGAAATTAAAATTGACACGTTTACCAGTTCTCAGATTAGAATCTGGGAGCTGGGGGCTTGTAATAGAGAAGCCATCGAAACGACGTATAACAACGATAACGCTATAATAGACGTTGATGGCATCAGATGTTGAAGTTCTATAATCTACAATCAATCAATCGATAACGCTTTAGAGGCTCGTCGCTCAGATCAAGCCCATTATGCTATGTACTAGAATAATTTACCAGTTAAATCTATTAGATCTTGTTGATCCTTCCAACGAAGTTAAAACAATGTTATTCTAAAAACGTTCACACTTTTTATTAGTCAGTATTACTTTTTTCATATACTTACAACAAAGTTGAAATTAATAAGGGTTTATATTCTTCTCAATGCAGTTATCACAGCGTATTTATTAGAATTAACGTTTAGTGGCTGAATATTTTGTAAGACTAATCGAATTACCTGACACAACAACCGATTATATTTGTGTACACGAGAAAAATTTTATTGATAAATGACGCAATTGTTGATACAATAACGTCAACATTTTGGCAATAAACATTTCTAGAATTATTTTATTAAATATTTGTTAAAACGAATCTAATATATCTAAAAAAATCTTTTACAACAATTTTCAAAACGTCACTTGTTACACCTGATGTTCAACTTGTAAAATGCAAATAAACAAAGTCAGCAAAAACTTGTCTACTGCTACAATTGCTATTTTTATTCTGACATAGTTATTTTAATGACTATTAAATGCTTACATACGTCCTTCAAACCATTAGTAAAACAAACAAACATCTGACAAAATTTTACTTGTAGAAAACTTGAAACATAATACTGGTGGAAAATTTTCCTTTTAAAATGTTTATAAAGACGGCTTTCCTATTTTTTTATCACGACTATCTTACATCAAAATATCATAAAAAATAAAAATGAAAATATGGCCATATTGAGACTCCAAATAAAAATTTATTATAGAAAATGTTAAAAATATATATTTTTTGCATATCGCCCAACAATATATCTGCTTCCTATCATGCCCGTATATAGCGGTGGTAAAATGACCCCAATTTCTAAAGGGACCTATCAGTTTCCATTTAACAGCACCTATATGAAGAACATAGACAGCAATGTAGGCGTAGTGTTCGTAAACAACCCAAATAGATTGCAAATGAACAAATAGATTTGCTAGAAATATTAAAAATAAAGTTAATATAATGTGGAAATTGACTATTACGTACGCTCAAAAAATGTAGTATGTATCTCGAATTTAAATTATCATAATAAATTTCATTACTATTATGTTCTATGTTAAAATAATAATATAATCCTCCAAAAATAAGTTCTTTATATTTTTAAATACACCCTATAATACCATGAACTTAGTACTTATTTGAGAACTTACATAATTTTGTAGCTATCGCGTATATTTTCAAACACGAGTAGGAAATATATTCCATTAATATATTAACAAATAATGTATTGTTTACAAATTTCAGAAGATAATATTCTTGCAGGCATATTAATAAGCAGGAAGTTGTACACCTTTTGCGTATATAATAATATATTCAGAGTCAACAAACTGTAATTCACCCAAAATGAGGCCTTCTTATTTATCTGCATATAAGTTCGACAAATGAAAATAAATTGTCTATTAAATATGATAAGTATCTTTTACCGTGCAAACAAGTGCAAGTCACTCGTCAGACCGTAATGAACCAATTATTAATTGTTCTAAAACTAAAAAAAATAACAAATAGATGCATACGAGTAATTCTTGAAACTATTTTCAATTTGGATATCTAACAAAATAATAATATTTTCTAATATATACAGTGCGTTTGATTAAAATTAACATATTTACATTACAAAATTATACAATAAGAGGAAGGGTTAGGATCAAATAATGAAAATGCTATAGCGTCATTAGATCGCGACGTTTCGCTGTATTTCCCAGCTTCTTCAGACTCTCTAATCACACATAGCATCCGTGTTACAACATTACGATGCCTCCGTGCTCAATATACATGCGTCATATATATTTCATATACTCGCTGCGATAATAAGAAAACGCAGAAAATTAAATACAAATATAAAAATACTCCATCATATAATAAGGTCAAAATTAACTTAAAAACTGCAGTGTAAAATGTCAAATTGTCAACCACACCGAGTCGTTTCACAGAGCGTCAGATGTACATGTATTCAAGAAAATAAGAATGCCTCTAAAAAAGATATAACGTTGACCTTTTTTCAATCACATTCCCTACGTACAGTGAATTAGAAGACGGTTTTATAATTTCTCCTCAATTGTATTCCTAATGGTTTAGTTACGTCGACTTGACAATAAGTAATGCAGTCGATTTTTTAGTTTTTAGTGTTCATTTCTTGTTGTAATCGCTTTGCAATCATTTGCATTAACTAGAATACACAAAATAATCACATTTTTCAGAAATGTCAATTTTATTGCTAATAAATCAATCATAATAAAATGAAAATTATAATCGATTTGAAGATAAAAGAACTTCATGTTTACAGAATCCCTAGCAAAACAGCAAGCAAAAATCTATTTAGCAGATAAAGGTTTTTCCACGAAGCATTACAATAAAATCACATTTTTGATAGGAAATCAATCAACCGTAGGTAAATTGTAATTGATTTAGTTTATTGACATGTTACCGTTAGAATTCACAAACACTATTTTCGAGAGATAAACTTATAAAATTGAAACATTATTCATATCCACCAACTGGCAACGTCAAGGCTAAAAATAAAATAGCGTGCTTATTTTTGTTTTATGAACAATCTATCGGTAGGCAGAACATGCAAAAACTATGTTCGAAGGTTGGATTTCATTATTTTTGTATATACCTACGTAGTAAACTTTACATAGGTGTAGCTAAATCAGATTTACATAAAAAAGACAAACAAGTGCAAACAGAACAACGAGTTTTGCAATGATTGTTAGAAACATTCACTGTTACAATGCTATATTAGAAAAATTTTATTTTTGAACAACTGTCACCGTCGGGATTCAAACCCGAATCTTTCCACTTTCGCGGCAGAATAAGTTTTCAGTTACTCTACGGTGCGATATCTCATCAGTCAATCCTTCATAATAAGTACAACAATTGTAACACTGAATTCACATCAGGCGAGAGCAGATTTTACTCCGTAACGCTAGACATTTTCATCTGATTTATTCGTAACTCTCGCTACTTAGAGGGTTCATGTCTAGCGTTACGGAGAAAAATCTGCTCTCGCATGATGTGACTAAATTGCGGACTGAGTATTAGTTTGAAAAAATCTTGTGATTTCAAACTGTCATAGTTTTTAATCGACTAGACGTTTATTACACCACATTATTATCTTCAATATTATATTTAAATTAATTTACGCTGTGTAATTTGCGCAATATTAACATTATTACTACTTCTTATCAAACAAATTATAAACAAAATTATTTATATTTATGGAACTTGGCCGTATCAACGCTAGTCATATATTTTATTCATACAGATGATTCTTTTAATAAATAATATTTATTTTAATATTGAAAAACTTTAGACTCGTACAGTCCAGTTAAAGTTAATCCTTGTTTACATATAGGTGTACAATGTTATCATACTGCAATTTCTCTGAAAAATATAACATCTACTGACTGTTGAAAAAATGTGTGCAAAAAATAACAATTTATTTTGATACAGTTTCCAATAATCGACCAACGATTAGCAATTTAAAACTGGGTCATCTTTGGCATATTACGGGATGATATCAGTAATTTCTTTATTGCACGTATGTATTATTCCATATACTAGTGCAGTGCTGGCGAAGAGAAAATCTGTAAAATTGGGTCAATATTGTTGACAAGCATCAGTCATTATTGACTCGTTAAAATTATATTATTGCCACTGGGCCAATAACTTTTGCCATCAATGGAACATAATGTCATCATTATAGTAATGGATCAATGTTATCATCCGGCTATTTACGATTATTGGATCAGATATGGGCGCCATTATCTTGCCATTCTTGCAAGTCTGGCAACCCTGACTGAGATACTGTATACGAGAGATTTGTGGTCCTTGATTATTTTGTTACCAAACCAAAATAGAAGCAACGTTGAAACGAAAAGTTAGTTTACTCATAAAAAATATGAACATTGATTACCTTCAGCACTATTACATCAACTTAATGATTATCTAATTTTAGCAATAAACAAATTGCAACAATTTACATCACATACCCTGTAAACAGTCCCACATAAATATTAAATAGGATGAGTCATTCAGCAATGTTCGAGGTTGGAACAGCTGCTCTATGCCTTCCATCATGCAATGTGATAATGTGTTTCATGGATAACTTATAACACAGGTAAACAACCAATTTATTGCAAATTATGCGCACTTGTTTATATAGTGAACACTTGAACATGCGCCTAGATGCGTGCGAAGCAGCGCGTGGTATTATTTATGCTTGCACTTGGCGATCAGGAATAGTGCATATAATTAGGGCGAAAAGTTGACTGTTGCGAACGAATGTAACGAATTATTGCACGCCCGAATCGCAATCGATACAGCACAGCCCTTTTGCAATAAATACATTAAAATAATAACATTAAATAAACACAGAAAATATTGTAGGTTAGGCGAACTGTTATATATTGTTTATAAGCACCGCATAAAATGGCGCCATTTTCGCTTACTTTCGACTCGAAAAGAATTTCCTACGCCTCCAATTCACGTAGGTTATAACCCGAGAGCTGGTAAAAGTATCAGCTGAATTTTCAATTAATTATTAAACAATAATAAAATGAAGATATTTTATTACTGGGCACATATAGCCCTGACAGTTGAATCATAATAATCATCAAAAACCCGGGTCGCGGTGCCAAAACCCTGCCGACAATATAGTGTATTTGCTAATACAGGTATTGTGGCTTTATTAAGGGGTTAGGGGTAGTCAGAATTTTCAAAAAATTGATTTTTTTTTGCATTTTCTTAAAGTATAGTATCTTAAAAATATTCTCTGAAAGTTTGAAGTGAATCCGACAAATATCTTTCGAGTTATTCAGCGAAGAATAAAAGGCTCTCGAGCGTTTGTTTTTGGACAAAATAAAAAAAATTGAACCCCTTAATACACCCATTACAATAATAATTTTATTAGCTGAAATATTGTTATCAGTCCAACATCTGCACCAAATTAAATACGACCTTCAGTAAGTAAATTCGTATACGCAAATTAGTGTTTTCATAAAATTTGTAAGTCCGGTCCTGTCGGACCGATTTGCTTATAATTTTAGGAGCACTTTTTAATTGCTACTAAAGGGTTAAATTTCAATTTTGAAACGATTCTGAGAATTTTTTCGGTATTTTTGGGCCCAAAAACTTTTTTCAACCCCTAAAAACTACCCTTAAAATGACCCGATTGGGCCCATTTTAAATAGGCTTCGTGCGGTGATGGATTCCAACATGTATGCCAAATTTCGTTAAAATTAATTAACTCCTTCGAAAGTTATTGCCCGCACATATATATATAAATATATATATATATATAAACATTTATAAAAATGGTGCCAAAGTGTTTAGGAGGTTATGAAACGTCGAGAAATTTTGGTCCGACCCCTAGGTCCCGCCATCCGACCAACGCCAATAGTGTATGTTGCCATATGGCAAATACACTAATAATCAAAGACTTCTAAAGCAGTAAACTGTCAAAATTGAATATAAACTCAAATAGTGAAAGGTGAAGGAGAAAACAACGCAGTAAATCAGGATGTGTAGATTATATAATAAAAATGAACTAATTAGTATCATCATCAATCAATGAGTCAGTAACGAAAACAGTCAGTCAGTCAGTGTAAATATATTAGCAATAAGTACGTTCGCCAAATAATTATCTATGTGGGAGTGTACATTAGGAGAAAGTAGACAAGTGGGTCAGATTTGTTATGTTACTTATTTGTTTATTGTTTTTATCATTGTAACTTTATCGGTGGTTATCGGTACAATTATCTATAACGTAATGTTCATAAATAAAATTCCAAGGTGCATTAAAATTTACTCACGAACGTGAAGGTTGAGTCTTGAAACAAAATTAAATCTTCTAGATATTGAACAAAATAATGTCTTGTTTTAATAGGACGCCTACAGCTTCCCCTGTATTCTTTTTTTTTATTGCACGAAATTGAAATTATAGACATTCACAATTATTTTTTTTTATTTTATTAGAGAAAAAAATCATAAGCGTGCTTCAATCTTAAGATTAGTAGCACTAATACGGAGGTCTTCCTTCACATTTTACAGCACAATACCAAAGGATCGCAGATTTGTTTTATAATAATTTTTAGAGTTAATATAACCATAATACCATGTATTGTCGATAAGTCGATTTTTTTTTGTAATTTTCTATTGCCACTGAATACTATTACTCAACTGCACACAATAACAAGTCAATTAACATATTTCTATACAAACGTCAAAATATACTTACAATTATTTTTGTAAATAATAATTAAATATTTCAAGTTAATCTAATTTACAAACTGGTTTATTTTTGATCAGACATATACTCGTCTTAAATTGACAACAATTATTATAAATAAATCTGGTCGCAATGCCATACCCGGTCGACTTGCTAATAATGTACGTAAATTGTAAATTTTGCTGTTTTACACAACAGGTAGCCGTTTATGACTAGTAGTTAGCCAGTTTACATAAGTTGAATCAGCAGCTGCAGGGTTGATAGACATTTCGCGTTTTACAATACTACTAATTCAAAGAATAGCCGTTTTGCAAAACGGTGCTCTTTGGCTTCGCGCAGCTACATGATAATATAAAACTGGATGTAATGTGCATTCAATATTTACGAAAATCAATAAAAAATATTCCAAAAAAATTTTGATAAATCTATCATTTTTAACCTTCCGATAACCAGATAACCAGGAATAAAACTTACGATAATAAAATTAAATTTAGTAAATCAAGTTACTATCTGACAGACCTATAATATGTAAATAAAAATGTGTTTAAAAATATGGAGACGCCATATAATTGATACGAGAAAATGAAAATATTTACTTATTACTGACAATGATAAGCATCATTATACGTCAGAGGTAAATGAAGTTATCAAAAAATGGAAAGAATGAAAAATAAAATAACAACGTTATCTCGTACCGAGTGTGAAACAAATAAATTACGATTTATATATATATATTTAAATCGACAAAAAGACATCTTTTCAAACGTATATTTTCATATTTTTCAATATCAAAACCATATCACAATTAACAAAAAAAATTTTTTTGTTGAAAAACATATATCTCAATCATAAGATGCAGGTTCGTCGAGAACAGGTCAGGTAAAAGATGATTTAACTCGGGAGTGGATTTTTGATGGCTCGAATTTTCGACGGTTCATCGTTTTCACGATTTACATTCTTATTAATTTTTGCAAAACTCAATTCAACTCAACTGAAAAAAGTCTCCTGAGTCCTGATTGGCGCAGTGAAATTTGATATAAAAATGTGCTTAACATAGAACAAAACTAGTTCTTTTCATCTGTTCAAAAAAAAATTCGCTCAACTTATATCGTCAACATTATAGATACTATTAATATTTATCGAAAATAATTCAGTAATTTATTTTGTTTTAATTTAAAAAAAAACTTTTTAATATTACCTTTAGAATTCATAATAGTCACAAAATATTAACTAGTTAATTAATAGAAAAATAAACCACTTGAGTACAAAAAAAAGAAACGCAATTACTGTGATTTTGCAAAAGACTAAAACCAACTGAACATCAAATCGAAGTGAATCAATCAATAATATTAATAATTTTAATTTAACTATATAAAACAGAATCTCATTACATCACAGAATATTATTTATCTCTATAAATTACTGAACCAAAAAATGAACCTATTATCTTGAAAATAAAAAGTGAAAATTCTATAAACTTTCTCCTTAATGCGTTATGATGACGCAAAAAATTTCTGTATCGTTTCCTTTCCGGTAAGAATGTATTAACTTATAGATTGTTGTTAAAAAAAACATTTTTGCGTCGTAATGTAATTAGCGGCTCTGTAATTCAGTCTATATAAATTAGTAGGAAAAGTAAGAAATATTTTTAATTTTTGGTGCCAATTTACCTACGGGAATACCGAAGCTCCCCCAGAAACTAAAAGTGCGAATAACAAGTTTAAAAAAAATACATATTACTGTGTCATTTATTTTTTAGATCTCGTACGCAGTGGAAAACGTCATTTTTACGACGAATTTTTAAGATAAATTAGTTGAAAGTAAAATCAGATCCGGAATACGCCTGTTTAACTTTTTACTGGGTGGCAACAATTGATATACATAAAATTTATGAAACTAGCCAATAAAGTATTGCATAACATGTATCAATATATTTCGTCTTCCAGGCGAAGACGAAGCTATTTGTTTTTTTTCGTAAATTGCAAGTCTTTTGTGCTTACATTTTATAGATTCTAGTTTTTACCCGCGGCTTCGCTCGCGTTAATGTTCATTATGGCGGGAACACACACGTCGTTGATAAAAAGTATCATATTTCCTACTTTAAAGACACTATTCTGCATGGTAAAATTAACAGCGCTGTTAAATGTCTGTCTAACGTACGTGATTTATTAGAATGTAAGAAAAAATTAAAAGCTCTATATTTTTTTACATTGACCATACAGAATAGTTTGGATACCAATTAATAGTGCACCAAATTTCATCAGAGTCGGTCCAACCGTTTTTTACTGTAACAACAACATAAACAGAAAAAAATAGAGAAAGGTAAAAAATTAGATATAAATGAAATATCTTTTTAAAATTATGAAAACAAAAAATGATACCTACTATGTAATTAAACAAAGAAATTCTATGAACATTTCGATTTTTTGTTCATTCGTTTTATTTGCAAAACACAAAAATAAGTACTCTACATCTTGTTTCTTGGAAAATAAAAAAGGCTATTCTATTCTGTAAAATAAAATATATTCAACAAGCCAGAATTCCCTAAAAATGTTATTGAAGTGTAGAATAAACTATTAGTTTTAAACAAAATGGCTTATCCATGTGTGTGGAAAAACCTTAGATGTAAATAGGTAATTTACTGTAAACAAATTGTACAATGGCGTCTTAGAAAAAAAAACAGAAAAAACCTGTTGAATCAGCACAGAAAAATCACTGTAATGAAAAAATTCCTTTTGGTTTTTACCTTTATTATAATCTCCAATTGCTGGAATAAGTTGCGAACAAACTGGTAAATACATTTAGTATTTTTGTTGTTAAAACTTTTTTCATAAATAAAACTATTTAAAATTCATCGAACAAAACACTGGAAATTTTACATAATTCAGAAAAACACTGAGTCAACATCAACAGAAGTTTTGTTTAATCAACAACAAAAAACACAATTTGTCAAATAAAGAAACCACCAAATCACAGGTGAAAATAACAACTGTTAAAATATATACTTTGCCAAAACTAATTTTACACGAACTCTATAATTAAAACAACAATTAGTGCTTAGTTTCACCATAATATTATTTACTATTTCATCACTTATTTAGAAACAAAATTCAATTCGCTTTTAAAAAACAAACGCGAAACGAACACAAACACACGTGTTTTGTTTTATAAATAGACGTTACTATACTTCGTATAGGTGTACAAAGTGGGCACCTATATGTTTTAGTTACAAAGGTCTGGAGAGCGCATGGACAAACTATATTTCTGTTAAGAGTATGGAGTGAGTACTACACAATTGTACAGCGACATTGATTGCACTGAGTTCATTCATTAGCGGAGTTCACTAGCACCACCACCACCACAGACCACTACGCAGTATACAACGAAAATGTGGAAGGGGAACACATTCTGTCTTGTCGTGATTTATACCTTGTGATCAAAAAATACGTAAAAATCTTCAAAATTTCGTAACAGTTGGAAGACCACTAACTTATCACGACATCAAGGATTTAATTCGAATGACTTAATAACTATCAATGTTAGAGGAAATGGAGCAATACTTAGAATCAATTTATTTTTAGGGAGCAAGTATGCAAAAAGAAATGAGTTATACAAACCTAGAAAGCAAGAAAGATATTTACTGTAATGTAAGGCAATCAAAAAACGTGGTTTTTGGTTTGACGTACTATTTTATTGTGCTTAATTAAATTCAACAACTATGAACTACAAGTGATTACATAATCTCTTGTCCCTTGTATACAGAAGCGTAGCGTGCCTTGGCGGGGCCCCGTATAAAGATTTGTTTGGGGGCCCTTTCCCAGTTGAAGTAAATGACTTAAACGAGAAAATCCCGCAGCCCACGATAATCGATGTAGGGTGTTGCCAACTTTTGAACGCACGCTTTACGCGGGAAAAAAATAAATTGTTTTTTTTTTACTTTTGTCATTTCTGAAATAAAAAAAAAATTGGGAAGTTTTTATTAATTTTCGTTTACGCACTTTGGGGGCCCCCGTGGCCCGGGGGCCCCGTATAATTGATACGGCAGATACGGCGGTAGCTACGCCCTTGCTTGTATAACAAATATACAGGGCCGTCCAATATATTATATTTATGACATACTTGATAAGAAAACATCTAAATACTGATGAAAATTTTCGTAGTTTCTCCAGTGTAAATAATAATAATAAAATATGTTTATTGTAAATAATAAGCTTACAAAAGGCACGGTTCAATTTACGCTGAAAAATTAACACAAAATTAATATAGGTATAAAAAGAATCTAAAAGAAAAAGTGTAATATCTATCGCAGTTACTATGTCAGTAGTTTATTATTTGGAAATATATAGTTTTATTGTAGCTTTTAACATGATCAATTTAATTTTGTGTTTGCAATTACTAGTAAACTGGGTCTGCGGGTTGACTCATTTCAAAAATATAAAGACGCCGTCGACGTCAGGCCGCCTTGCGTCGCGATAAAGAAATTATTGTAGCTGTACTTACGCTGATCATCGCATTTTCACTGAGTCAAACATTTCAAATAATCGTTCAAATCGCTAATTTTTTGCAGAATGTGCCCAAAAAAAATTCCATCAGTCGTCATGCAAAAAATCATTTTTTTTTTTGAGAATGTACAATTTTTGAGAATGGTACAATCATAAGAACATGATCTCTAATTTTCCTTCCGAAACATGGAAATAAAAAAAAAATTATTTAAGCATGATATATTTTTGAACGATCGATACATAATGTACAGTGTCATGTGAATGCGATTCGGTTATGGAGATTCTTTAGATTCCTTTGATTTAAAGTTCATTAAAATTGTTCGTAATAAGAAACAAACCTTCACTTAAAGAGATCCGTCTAAGGAATGCTATGTCTATAGTATTACTATATACGTAAATGCGATTTTATACGCCACAGTAGGGTATTATTTGTGATGACCCGCAATAGCACAGTTTCCGACACAGTCAAGACTACTCCTGAGAAATGATACAATAAGCTCAGCTTAATTATAATAATTACATGATACTTTTTTGCTTATAATCAACTTTTAGACCAAAGTTTACTCAGAAATTTTACTAAATTAACTGTAAATATGAAAGAAATGATCCAAGGAGCAGACGTAAAAATTGTTCCGATTCTATAGAAAATAAAACTTTCTGAAAAGATGATCAAATATAATAACAAGTCGATTTTTTTCATGTAATAACACGAAAAAACTGAACTGCCATTACATTTGATCATCTTTTCAGAAAGTTTCGTTTTTATAGTATCAGAACAATTGTTACGTAATAGCAACTCAGTTATTTTCGTGTTATTACATGAAAAAAAAATGAGTTACCATTATGTTTGATCATTGAGGCGGCAACCATGTACAGTCGACTCTTGATAATTTGACACTCAAGGGACCAGACAAAAATTTCAAATTATCAAACGTTCTAAATAACAGGAGTTTAAATAACCAAGAAGGAGGGAGAAAAAAATCACGTAAACAAGAGTTTGATCAAAATTCGTGATTTATTATTTTCAACATTTATACAATTATTCACTTATTCATGTTGAAAAAAAGTCCGTAATTTTCTGTTGAGTGAGCGACCTCAGTCTATCATTGTCCAATGAATTTTCGATAGCGGTGAGAGCTGCAACAGGTCTGTGCATGACAAACGCTTCAAATTATAGAGAGTAGGGGGCAAGATACTATTCCTTCAACTTCAAATTAATGAAGAGATCAATTAATGTTGATTTTATTCATTTTATCGGGTATTTTTCAAGAACCGAAAAACAATTTCAAATTATCGAGAGATTCAAATTATCGAGAGTCGACTGTATTATATGGGGTATAACTTGCACCATACCATTATATGCCATGAACTATAGAAAAATAATGAACAGTAATCTAATTTGCTTTGGGGTAATTTTTGGCAATATTTCCAAATTTCCAAGAATACTATCGTCTTTAAATTCGAGTTATGTCAACCTTTTGAGAATACACCATTATAACCAACGTAGGAATATTGAGAATTGAAAATATTGCTAACATTTCCTGGTTCAATAATATGTGGCTTGCGTGACACTAAGATTTAAAGCAAAACACTAATACGTTTTGATCAGCATTTTTGTACTTGATTGAAGATTTTAGCACTTATTGATTTCTTTATGTTCTTTTTGGCGCGCCAAAAATCAAATTCAACGCGTACAGTTTTTATTTAAATATTTTTTAAAAAACGTGGAATTATTTGTTCTGCGCGAGACATTTTATTTTAGCTAAGAAAATCCGATGCGGATCCTCATGTATGAAGCCACTAAAAAAAATTCTCCAGAAAGCTAAATTTCCAATAGGTCTTTTTATCGTTTGCTAAAAAACTACAAAAGCGTTTTGAACGACTGGTACATTCTTCTATGAAAAAGTTATTATTTGTTATTATCATTCAAAACACACCGTTTTGAATGATGTTTTACTTGCGTCAATTTGTTTACTGGGAAATTGTGCGTTTCTTCAAACAATGTACGTGCATACGTATATAATCAGAGGTCTCCAACCAACACATTGAGAAACACTTTCACAGTAAGGTGGGTACTTGCATGAAACTGTTTTAAGTGAAATTTCTTTAGACACGGTAGGTAAAATTTCAATCGAGCAGTGGAACGAAAATCGGAAGTAATAGTGAAGGTAAAATGTCTTAATTATAATAATATTATATTAAACCAACATAATTCGTAACAATTCTCTCGCCTTTTAAACTCCATGTCAAGAAGTTTCAATTCTATCGCATGGTCTTAAAAACACACATTCATTTTTATTACGCAGAACGAAAATATACGTCAATTTGAACAAAATAAAGTCTGAGAAATATTGAACGATTCGGTGAAACGCAATAATTTATATAAAGCTAATTTAAACGGCGAGTTACATCACTTTTTCGACCTGACGTCAAAAGTGCTTTGATGTTAAAACAGAAAGTATGAAACTTCGAGTAGATCTTGTGTATTTTCAACCTGTCGGGATAGCTGACTCATGTATTTTCAATTTCTCGTTCATCCTCACTTCGTAGCAGTCATGAACCAATCAGAAAAAACCTTTATTAAATAGAGGTTAAACACTGTCTAATGTACTTTTTCATTGGCTGAGCAGCGTAGGAGTAGACATTTTACGTGAGAAGTAAGGACTAAATACATGATAGTTCGACTACAGTTTTGTTAGATTAACGTCTTATTAAATGTCTTCTTCACTTGAAATATGAACGATTCGTTGCAAAACCCTCCTAGATGTCCAAGATTTGAGACAACTGAGCGACCTGGACTACGTTTAGTAGCTTTTCTAGCTCTTCCGACACTTTTTGTGGTACAAATTATCTTTACGTTACGAGATGAAATCGGGCTATGAACTCGAAGCAGATTAAAATGAATACGAAATTTTAATTGCGTCTTCGTTTCGTAATAAAAACATATGAAGCCATTTTACGGTACTCTACCGTCCATCGATCAATTTGAACTGATATACTGATTATTTTACAACGCACCGAGTATTTTACAAAATAAATGAAAAACCCTCAAAAAACTGCACACGCTCCGGTACAATTTTATTTTATGTATGATTCACTGTCCAAATTGGGTCCGCAGTTTGAATAGCTCTGGTGCATAAAAATACTTGGAAGTTATTTTGGCCCCGCATTCTCCACTCAATGACATCAAACACGAAATATAACATGTTCACGCACAGAGAATGTATAATAATTGAACAGTTCTTCAAAGTGCGCTCAAGAGTCGCGTAAACAAAACCATGTGACTGCATTTCCCAGTAAAATCGTAAACAAGCCACTTACACATAAGTTACTTGTATTAAAAATAATCAAGTATTTAATTTTTTCCAAAATTAACCAGTGTCTATTAATCAATCGTTAAAAACGACAAAACAAAGTAGGGCTGACAACTTTACGGAGTTAGATACGGTTAGATCGCGCTAAATGGGAATTTGTTTTGCATGCTGGTGTCTAATAATTAATTAATCGAAGTTGTCCGATGACTGCGTTTGCATGTATGAAATCTGTAATTATATTATCACAATCCAAGGTCATTTTCAAATCAAATTATTTGACAATCTTTTCTGCAACCCAGCATGACATTTCAATTGTATTTATATATGTCGTAGGATAATTGAAATAATCGGATATTCGCGAAAATCCTAGGATGATTGCAAATCCTAGGATTTTCGCGAAAATTCGATTTTTTAATTATTCGACGACATATATACATAAATTTAACCATAAGTTAATATAAGTAAATATAAGTTATTGCAAGTAAATTATATCAACAACATGATGCAATCGAACTCGCATATTTCGCGTATAAATTACAATCAATCAATATTTTTTTTTTTTTTACTAAATAGCACAGATCTCGGAATTTATAGCTACAAACGTTTAAGCTGCGTAGAATAAATTTGATAGAGTTATGAAAATATAGAGAAAATATTTTTCTACAAAGTTTCCACATGTTAAACAAGTAGGTTTTGGAAATAACAAACATATGCATTTGTTTAATTATATCCACGGCCATTTTGTTTAGCACTGTCAATTTAGCTTGACAAAAGGAAAACTTATCCAACAAAGAAGCAATTTCCATGTAACAAAAAAAACAAAATAAATAAAAACAACATCCTGCACTTATAGATAACTACATAAATGGAAATTACCCAAAAATGCCACGTATATACATATATAATATTGTATTTAAAGATTGTTTAACAGCAAAAACTGTTCAGTTTGGAATTACATAACCAAACATAAACAATGACTTGTAATTTATAAAATAAACATCAATTTGTAATAATTAACCATTTTTTTTAAATAAGAATATTACTTTATATATGAAAATTATGTCCACATATGATTATTACATTACAAGGATGCACAAAGATTATATCGAATTCGAAATTATTATTCAAAAATAATTTTTAAAACGCGTTGTTTTTGTTCTACATAGTTTTGACGTCTTAACTTTATAAACGTGCGTTTGTATTATCTACCAAAACTATCTAAAAATTCCGAAACAAATTGTCGAAAAATACTGTTTTGTACCTATGTAAGCAATCTAAGCTACGTGTAATCGTCAAGAAAGTTTCCACTCCTGTTTTAGCAATGAAATTGTCTGCGCTAGAACCACGTGTTCTTTGATGTATTATCAAAATTGTAGAGATACGTTTTTGATGAATTTTCTAAATTCGAGTTTACGGAATTAGAATGGGTGAAACGGTGGGTTATTCGAGATACTAGATTACTATTTAAAATGAACAAAACGCTGGCATTTTATACACTTGCTTCGAATGAAGTGCTAATTTCATTATGTTAATTATTTCGTAACTACAAATACTGTACTTGTTGTATGGGGTTTAGATAAAACTTGTATCATTTACAAAATGATAACAATTCTCTTGTCACATGTTAATGATGTATAAGTACCTAATGTAGAACATGCATGTATCATTCATTACATGCTGGTATGTTTACATTTTTTTCATGTACGTGAGAATTCTTGCGTAGTAAATAAATAACTAAATTGTTCCACGCTGATGCGTGGGGTCACTGGACTTCCAGATACAAATAAACAACTATAATACTCAATGCACTCACGCACAAACAAACAAACAAACATTCGCACGCACTCATTCATTGTTTCATAACAGTGTCGATTAGAGGTCTCATAGCCTCCATTGTATTTTTGATTACTGTTTTTAATTATTCTTCGTAGTTTTGTCCTTACAATTTAACCATCTAGTTTGCAACGTCCTACACCTGATCGGAACAATTTTAAAGTAAAAATAATTAAATTCAGTTCAACAGTGATTTTCACAAACCACCGAAGCCTATCATCAGAAATACAGTAAAGTCCCATTAATCCGGACTAGATGGGACCGAAGCCTGACCGGTTATCGAAAGTCCGGATTATACGAAATTTGCCTTCAAATGCACATAACACAAGTTTTAGGTGGGTAAAAATTAAAAGCAATCGATGATTAGTTGTCAATAATAATTAGAATTTTCTTTCTTAGTCTTAGGAGACAGAAAATATAGTATTTACCTGGACGCAATGATATTATGATTGCTAAAATTCGTTAAAACCTTGTTTTACATATCGCTACAAAAATAAATAAAAAAATCCTTTGAAAAAAAAATTATTAAACGATTTTTCCAAATTGGAAACGTTAGTTATTAAAAGGTTAAGCATTACATCTAATGAAGTTTTACCTATATGTGAATTGCTAATTGCAGAAAGGGGACATCTCCATTTTCTGGGCAAATTGACATTTTTGTATATTTCGCTTCTAGAAGGCTAAACACATCGTTTACTGCACAAACGGGACATTTTGCATAGTTAGTTTAGATACAGTAGAGCGATTTAGTTCTCGTTTATTGCAGAAAGGAGACATATCCGGGAGATGTCACTTTTCTGCGGTAAAGTACCGACAATCAGTACCGACATCTGATTGAACAACAAAGAACCTTGATCCAGTCGAGCAGTTCGTAGGCACTATAAAATAACAGAATAATAATTTGTTGTTTTATATTATTTTCTTTGTGGCCAGATTTTTACAAAAAAAACTGTCTGAGCAATGAATCCTACGGGAAAAATGTGCCACGCACTCAGAAGAAATCTTTTTCAATTTCGTTCTTCCACCATATGACAATTTCTTCCGCAAATGAAATAATTTGTAGGCAATTTATAAACTGTCCTGTAATTGACACTTACCGTCTGAGGAATACTGAGAAGGAAATAACTTTTTGTACAAAGAAAGCTTACCCTGAAAAGCTTCCTATTAGCAAAAAAAAAATGACCGACATATCAAACACATTAAAATTTATTCCCGAGGATTATTTGGAATTTTGGAGGGAAATTATTACATGGCCAACTGCTGATAAGGATTGCGAGTTCAATTAAGCTATTTTGTGTTTATGTATTTTCATTTTTGTCAAAAATTTCAATTTGAAATAAAAAAAAGTTCATATCATTACTTTTAGTTTTCATTTACTGCAGAAAGGTGATATGTCCATTTGTCAAATTTGACAGTTGCTCAAAGAAAAAAAAACCAAAAATAAAAGTATTTATTCTTGATTTATCAAACATATAGCAGAGAACACTCTGCAAAAAAATTTTGTTGATATATCTTTTCTTTAAAAAAATAAGAAGTTTTTTTCGTTTCCTGAACATTTTTAAAAAGTGGACATGTCCCCTTTCTGCAATTAGCAATTCATGTATACATTGTGCACATATCATGTAGGACGTAGGTAGTAAGTACATAAAACTCTCCTGAACTCTGGAGGTTTCAGTGAGAAATGTAACTGGAAACACATCGTGTCGGATTCAAACAACGACGTAGTTACGAAATCAATAACCATTTACTTCTAAGCCAGTGACGTAGCTTTCAATATTTGCGCACCTCGTACATAGTGCTCTGTTACGCAAATCAAAACTTTTATGAATCTGCTAGCTTGACTTTACTCGAGTAAAGATCGATTTTGCCGCAGAAATAGGAAAGAGGTTTCAAAAAACCCATGTTAACTTCCATAAGGATCTATCTATAATATGTGAAATGTATTTAGAAATGATTACAAATTAGGTTTTGTATCAAGAGGGTCACCAGAGAATGATTTTGAAATATACGATAAGTTTGTCAATAGTTAAATATTTATTTTGAACCCTCTGCAGCGTAATCTCCGTTGCACCTTGAATACTAAAAAGATGAGTTTGAAGAGTTTTAAAACATAAAATAGTCAGTTATGTATCTAATGCGTTTATAAATTATTATATTAAACGAGTGCCAGCGAGTTATAAAAGTCATCAAATAATCACTCACGATATATCGAATATATCGTGACTGATTATTTTAGGACAATATCTACACTAATATTTTAAAGAGGAAAGGTTTGTATTTTTGTGTGTATGTTTGCAATGAATAAACTTAAAGACTACTGTGCCGATTTAAAAAATTCTTTCACCATTAGAAAGCTACATTCACCCTGAGTAACATAGGCTATATTTATTGCTAGAAAATATTAGGGATCCTTACTAAAACTTTAGTAACGTAACCCAAGGTGTAAAAAAAATGCCATAAAACATCTTTCGTCGCATGCGCTGCGGAAACTATTGATGATAGAACTAAAGTATGTTCTACAATATTAAAGAACATATCAATATTCTATATATTACATTAATTACACCCGGGCGAAGCCGGATTAGGCCGCTAGTTGGTTGATAAAGAGCATTTAATTTACTAATCCACTGTCGTTACAGTCTTTCGTTCTATCAACATTACAAATTGTTATTTGAACAGGAATACGTTCTGTAAACATTAATTTTAAGTAATATAAGCCGCGTTGTGGTCAATCCCATAAACTAGAAAGGATGTAATTACGAAAATGCAATGAACGTTGCTGCAGAAAAAAGTAATTAGTAAATTTAATCTACATATATAACAGTGTAAAAAAGCACCCCTGCTTTATGGAACATCCACAAGTCGATTAGTCGAGATGAGCAAATATTTTTTAAAGGAAAACACTTTTATTTTACCATTCCGCCTCTGCAAGGGAGAAGTGATATCTAATTTAGGTAAAATTTCACGTTACAAACTCTATAATACTTTACTCTGCTTGAAACTTTGAATCAGCGAATCGAAATCAAATTTTGGTAGAATATTTGACACATAAATAGAAATACAGAGTATTCAACAGACGCGTTTTGCTATTCATGTAATTGTATAGTTCACGTTCACACTACAAGTTTATTGTATTTGGTTTGCCGTCTGTCAGACACAGCAAATTTTTATTTTGATACACAACCGACATTGTCTACGATACAAATTTAATTTTAATTAAGGTAGGTAGTTGTCGTGGTTAAGTCACACCGTCAGAAAATTCTTAATTTTTGTATACTTATTAAGGACATGATAATACAATTATCCTGAAAATTTGAAGTCGATCGATCGTATATAATCTGAGATAAATTCAATTAAAAATTGGATAATTAACATTGATTGTATACGATCTCTGCAGTTCTGAACCAGTTTCTTATTTATAAAAAAAGAACTAACTGCCAGAAACTTTCCGAAAACTGACAGTCTTTCAATGCATTTGTTATGAGTTTAAAAAAATAAGAAATTTTTTTTGACCGTCTAATTATTTATAAATAACGGTTTAAAGTTCAACAATTTATAGAAAAGTATACATGCATATGAATACTGTATGGGTTACGTTTCCACGGGTACAGTCTTGCGTACAAATTATGGATCACTTAGCTACAAGCTAGTATACTTTTGTGGCGCGTATAATCTATAACTTTTTGAGAATATTGTACCACGACAACTACCATAATAGTTTAAATTATAGTCTAACAACAAAACATTATAATACGAACCTGTTTTGTCTGCGCTTAAACCTGGCCTTACTTATCATGTTTCAATCCACTATAGAAGTAGGGTAAGTGATTCTAATGACGTGACGTTCAAATGTTATGAATAAATTAGACGCATAAATAACACATATATTAGAGAAATGGACCTATACGTACGTAATATACATTATACAATCCATTTGATACAGTAGACTTTCCTTAAGTGATTGACTACCGAGTACACGAGGCTTTTTGAAGAAAAAAAAATCGACTTATCAGGTGCTCATTTTCTTTATTTCTTCTTTTTCCAACCCATTTACTCTGAAACCTAACAACTACATCTGTCCACGGTTATAAACCGATGACATATTAGATTATACATTGGCAAATTCGTTTCAAATAAAAAGTCTACCCGCTTACTATCTAAAGTGGTGGCGGCCATGCGATCATGCAGGAGTAGTGTAGTGGTGTGTAATATATTTTCTTACCACTTACAATTATCTTTTATGTTTAATTCTTTATCTAATCGTCAGTAATTAACTATATAATTTAGTTTTGTGAATTGTAAAATATTGTCCAGCTTTGAGAACAGAATAAGTTCAATATTTAAATAGAAAGGAATAACTCTTATTTTAAACATTAAAAATATATTATTAAATTAGTCGCATACACTTCATGGTGGAAAAGAGCAGAGTTCAAGAGGAAAAGGTTAGAAGCGTTGACTTAAGAGATGGTACTGTCCATATACTCTACATATATTATGTATCTTTTCTATATAGATAACAGAATAAAGACGCATTATTTTACGTATTAAGTAACGAACTTGCTGTTCATCATAATCATTCTGACTATGAATTAGTGAAACTATATTATGCATGCACTCTAATTTTATCAAATAATTTTGAGATAACGTGCTAAACAATTGGAAAATGTCTATAACTTAACTATGATTTTGCTATATATATAGATCATGCAGTGTCGTAGCTAAGGTCATGAGCGCCCAGAGCAAGATGTGATTTTTGGGTTCACAAAACTTATTTTGTAGGAAGAAAAACAATACTATAACTTTAAAGTGCGCCTCTTAGAGCTGCACCTTCGACCTTCGACCGGCCCCTGGCTACGACGCTGTATACATGGTTGGATGTACGAAACTACATTCGACTGAGGAAAGACATTTCATATTTGGATTTCTAATATAAACAAAACAAACATCTTTCCAAATAAAGTCTTACAAAAACCGGAAAAGTTTATTTCTAAACAAGTTTCCCGAATGATCTGAAACCCCCTTCGAAAATTTCTAAATTATTTTTAAAAAGATATATTCTGAAGATAAATGCAAAATAACAGGTGATATATTGTAGACGTCAAATTAATATTCTAGTAATATTTAGAGACAAACTGAAGCCACGTAACCATGTTTCAAAACATAAATACTGTTAGAATCGTAAACAATATGAGAATAATAATAATAAAATTGTGCCAAATTATTCAGGACTTCGAGAAGTCTTGATTCCACCCTAGATTCTTCCGTCCGGCTAACACCAACTATATTTGTAATAGGTACACTAATTATAAAATGCAACTGGTCCAATTCTTTCATATTTAATTTATTATCAATTGCATCTATATAATACTTCCATAATATTTTATGAGTCATTTTAAACACACCTGGCGATTTGTTTTCCATTTAGACATCACAATATGACGAATTAGTTACAATTAATAACAAAGGTGGTCACGCCTTAATATTTCATAAAATGTTGCACATGGAGAGTTTCAAATAACCAACTTGAAGGATTTAAATAGTAATTATTTTTTAAATACAACAATGACCATGATGCTGATGACATTCTACGGTCTTATAGAAGAAAAAAAACTGCGCTGAATCTTCGAGATTTTATGATCCAGCCCCCAGGTTCCGCAGTGATGATATTTAAAAAAGCACCAAACCACTTATTTCTTCTCGACTATATTAGCACGATAAAGAGATGATTATATCATCAAAACCATTACTCAGCTACTCAAAATTTCACTTTCGATTCACGTGCCTACGCGTCAAATGTGCAACGCGATCAGAATCCATGGCATTGAGTAGCACGAACCTACGACTAAGTGTGCCATTTCGACAATCGAGTGTTATTAAGAATAATAATAATTTTAACAATAAATATGAGTTCTGACTATTAAATATAAAATTTTCCTGAAACTAAATAGATGAGATTGTAATTTTCTATCATTCTTTTTAAGAAAGTTATTATTTCGTTACACTGTCAGAATAAGAATAATAACATTGTAGCCTTTTCGGGATTATTTAACAGGATTTTACAAAGGTTTATGATATATTCAACCCTATTAACCAATTAATTAAAGAACTCAAGCATGCCCACGACAATTTTGTCATGGATTGCGTCACATGCGTAAAAGCTCCGCAACAAATGGTGCGAATGCTCCGCGACTCTAAACTGATTTACCTTTTTGACGCGAAGTCAAGAATGGGTCGTTTAATATGGACTTGACAAACAAAACAGAGCTTTGCAATGACAATACAATGTAATACGTCAGAAATTGACATGATAACGTTATGACGAATTTGTATAGTTGAGAAAGGTATGGGAACGACGCCACTTGCTGTCATACCGTCTGGTGTTTATCAATATTCTTGTAATACATTCCACGTCAGAGCAACTTGCGTCCGTTTGCCCTGCATACAGAAATATAGACGCACGCCTACGCGTCTACCACGCACTACCTTACCGACAGAATACAACTATACCGATTTAACGCATCATCAAACTGTTGCACATATTTTTTTAACGACACCATTTATTTTTTTAAAACAGGTTGGTATTCTCATAGTATGTGTAAACATCCAGTGTAATGTGTGTAAGGAATATCTGACGTGGACTGGCTTTGCAACGAGTGACATTATTCGTTCGATTTTTCGTTACATCAATTTTCGTATACATTTTTGTGGAGGCCGATTTTAGATGTTTCCCCATCAAAAAATATATACAAAAATACTTGTAATTTGTGTTTGATAAGATATCACACAAAAAAAGGTTAAACCTATATTCAAGATAGCCTGAGAATAGCCGAGATATGCTGAATTGCAGAAAGCATTGTTCAATAAAAATTGATTCGATAATGATCTTAGATTCTGATCAGAATATAATTAGTGTTTATACCTGCAGGAGCAGTCTAATATCGCAAATCGTTGTGAAACTCCCTGTCCTGTAGAACGCTAACTGATCTATACTGATCTATACACACAAAATCGTTTTTCAAACTAAATTGTGTTCAAAATGCACAAAAAAATGTTCTGAGGTTTAAAAAAAATCTCGCTTCTTTCGATCAATAGTTCTTCGAACTGGATCGTTTTAAAATTTGTTACTTTTTAGTAGCTTTGCGAGATGTAGTTTGAATGTTATTAACTAACTTTATTCGTGATATTTGAATACTAAACTAGAAAAAAAAACTACTAAACCGAGTTAAGTAAAAATTATATGGCGTCGATATTATTCAAACTGGTTAACCTCGCGAGAATTTTAAGCTATTATATTGATAAAAACAAAATTGTTTACATGCACACAAACATACGGATGTCCATCCATAAATAGTCAGAAGAGATTCTTAGGCCCCCAAAACGTCGAGGTCAGATGAACACTTTCGAAAATCGGACCGAAACCAATAACTACCCTTTTTTTGAAAATTTTCAATAGCGGGAAGTTAAAAATTATAAATATACACGACGAATAGATAACTTCTGTTGTTTTAAAGTTAGTTAATGGTTAATAACATAGTTTATTAATATATTCTCTACATTCTACAATAAAGAAACTGAACCAACGACCATATACAAAACGGAACTACTGTACAACAGTTATTTGAATGAAATACGTAAAAACAAGCCAACTGCGATGATACCATTCTACGCGTAATATGACCTTCGTAAATAAGCTTCATTGATGTGACGTCAATAAAGACAACAATGCCAGACAGAACAATTACTGCAACGCTGCAACAGAGCAGCAGCCGCAAAGAGTTATTGATAACCTGTCTGTGATGTTAATCGTGAGATAAAATTTATCTAACAATAACAAATAATTTACATTTTATTTATTATTTAACACTTTTATCATTGGAACAAAACTTTCTATAAAGAAAATTGAACCGTTTAAAAAAAAAATCGTTAAAATTTGGGATAATTACAAACAGCAAGTTTTAATAGTTAGATTGACACCGATCTCAAAATTTAATTTTTTGTTTCAGCGGTTTTTCACGGCAATTCAATTTTTTTATAAAAAGTTAGATAATAAGCTTCATAATAACAGAATTACTATAAAATAAAATTTATCCTAATCATATTATGCAAAAAGGGGTAGTTTCTACTTGAATTAGGGTAATACAAGACGAAGCTCGGTAGCATAGTAACAGAAAATATATTATAACTGCAGATAAACAAATTATTAAAATAATATAGAGACGCACAATATGCCATTATTTGGAAACATGATATAAAAGTCTTTAACATAACACCAATATACGGAACGAAAAACGAATAGCATTGTTTTTTAAGTGCTGTCAAAATACACAAAGTTCTAAGAGTTAGATGACCAATTTCAAATATGGAATCTTCGATCGGAAACGCCTCCCAACGCCCGCTTTGGACTTTATCTTTCTGATCGATGAAGTGCTATTCTAATGTCTAGCACATAACTATCGATGGTGGATCATCATTGGGAAATTTCCGTATCTTGTGAAAGCTTCGATACTGGAAGAACGTTCTGAACTATACTGGTTCTGTTAATCGAAGCCTTATAGCTGCCATATTTTTCCAATATTTCGTTCAATTGGATAACATTTAATAACTTTAAGCTTCTCACTCTAGCTAATCTGCGTTTTGCTTCTTGCAGTCATTGAAGATTAAAGAGTTTAATCTTCAATCGGTTTAAGGCACCGCCCGCAAAAGAAATGTGTGCCCCCAGTTTGTTTTAGATTTTGTACTTGAGCTACATAGCACTATTGATTCTAAGTTCGAATTTTGTGCCGAGTGGTACGTGGTGAATTTCTGAGTCCATTTGGGGGATTTTAACTGTGCTCAGTGGAAAAGTTACAAAAAATGTACTGGCCTCTGCGACCCTGCAACCGCTGATTAACTACCCGCGATGTGCTAGTCTCAAACGCAACAAATTACCATGGGTTCTAAAAATTATTGCCTATATAGTCGCTCCCTAGAAGTTTCTACATAATTAACATTTACATTCTATAAAGTTCTGTTTTCTGTTATATATTCACTACACAAAAGTGTAGATAGGCTTTTGTGTCCGTTGTTAAGAATGTTTACTTTGTTCTTTATAAGACAAGAATTTCGTGATTAATTTAATAAACCTATACAAATGTACCCTACCATCGGAACAGCAAGCATTCTTTAATCTATAGTCTGCAGTGAAAAAGAAACGATGTTCTAATCTTCCTCTTTTGATGACGAGCGAAAATTGTTTAAAAATTCCTTTTTAAGAGTAATATTTTCAACTCTATCGTCGGTAGCTGGTATGCCCGATGTTACCCGTTACTAGCGTAAATGGTCATCGTTCAACTTAAATGACTTAATAAAATATAACGTATTCAGAAATACTTGGAGCAGCGAATGAATGAATAAATATTGTAAAATAAAAAAATTTATATCGCTAATTCAATTAATTATTGCTTTAAATCTTTCACCTGCATATGCAGCACCAAAAGACATGACACTTTGTCGTTTTAACCAGAAGCGTAGCGTGCCTTGGCGGGGCCCCGTATAAAAATTTGTTTGGGGGCCCTTCCCCCGTTGAAGTAAATGACTTAAACGGGGAAATCCCGCAGTCCGCGATAACCGATGTAGGGTGTTGCCAACTTTTGAACGCACGCTTTACGCGGGAAAAAAAGAAATTGCTTTTTTTGACTTTTGCATTTCTGAAATAAAAAAAAAATTGGGAAGTTTTTATTAATTTTTGCTTACGCACGTTGGGGGTCCCGTATAATTGATACGGCAGATACGGCGGTAGCTACGCCCCTGGTTTTAACCGAAGCCGAAATTATAAAACGCAGTTAATCTTGAAATAGCTGAAAGCTTAACAAATTTAAAATTCGATTAATAAATTTCGTTCAGTTCTAAAATTCGAGAGTACAGTGTAGATTTTCGTAATACAGTGAAAGATGAACAATTGTCAAATTCACGCGCCCAAAAAGGGTTAAGAAAAGATGCTTCATTATTTTCACTCGAAAAGACAACAATTCAAAAGAAAGAATACGCTCTTTACTCTTTACAGTGTTATACTTCCTGCACATTCTGAAAATTGCAACACCACCATCAGGCTGTGAAAATGTCTTAAACATGCATGCTGTGCTTTTTTCTTTCCTTGAGTCGACTTCTATAGAAAATACAATTTAGTTGTCAGTATACAAACAATTTAATGTGGCCGTTCCGCTCATTTTTATAGCATCATCACGAGGCAAAAAATTATATGTTCGTTCGTCAAACGTGATGACGTAATTCCGCTATGGACTGGACTGCTCGAATCATATATTTACATCACAACATATGTCAAAGTTACTGTTTGAAAATTATGATTTTCTTCTGTCTAATAATCATCATTATCATTGTTAAACTGACTCTCAGCCAATGTCAGTAAATCACAGAGGTTAGCCTGAATAGTAGTAAGGAGATGACGTCATCCGGTGCTTCTAAAAATATGAACGATTATCAAAGTTGTTAGAAGAACACAAATCACCTCGTTCCATGAATGACGTCAGCTGGCAGACCGTTCATATTTTTATCAACCATGTAATATAAATTGATAGTCTACTGAATGACGTTACCCCCACCTCAACTATCAAACGGAACGAGGTCACCTCTGTATAATCTATAACTTTTCTCTGTAATGTACTGACCTTGATCTTAGCTCAGTAAGGATGCTGAGTTATATCTGCATGTCAATTTTAATTTAGTGGAATATTCACCACGCTTCTAGTGTTTAGCTTGTTTTATTATACGATAGATTTTCAATTATTTTTAACCTATGTTACATCTAATAAATTTGGTACTACTGTCCCTATCAAGGTTATCTAAAATATAAGTACCGCAGAAAATTAACTGATAGAGCGCAGTTATCAAGGTCAAGTTAAATAAAATTAATATACGTATGAAATAAAAAAGCTTTATGTAAATAAAATGGTAAAATATGGAACAAGCTTGTATGCACATCATAATATTGTTTCAGAACAGGGAATTTTAATGCTAAATTGTCAAATAATAAATCTATTATTATTATTATGATTAATAATTAAAATTCCCGATGTTAAATTAAAAGGTAAATAATATGGAGGCAACTTAGTATTTATTTTTCTGGGGGTTAAAATAGCTGAACGCGTAGCGATGACTTTGTACAGAGTGTTTAATATTGGGAAACAATTCTTTGAAAAAAAATGAGAAACATTTTTTATGAACACCACGTGTTCGGAAACAATTCATTTCCGAGATAAAGAAAAATGTCTTGTTCCCGGAAATTTTTGTTGTATTTCGCTTCGTTTTCGAGAAAAAAATTACTTCTATATCCTGCGTAGTTATTATAAGTCAATAAAATAATAGAAAGAAATGAAATTGGTGGAATTAACAAAAAGCAGCAAAGAAATAAAACTGTAATAAGCGAATCGTTTTCGAACACGTCATGTTCATAGAAATTTTTTTTCTTACTTTTATCTAACGAATATATCCCCTTGAAATTTTTCGCAATATTAAAGAAACATCCTGTACCACGACTCATCTATTACAAGCCGCAAGTTCTAATCTAAAAACTGGTTAATATCATAATATTCAAAATATGAACTATGTTTTAGATTTTCTATAAAAAAAGTTTCTGAGAAAAATAATAAAACTTTAATCGCGAAAATACGATCCACATGTTTACATTCTAATTTCCCAGTTTCAGTTTGGATTCAGATAAACACGCAAGGAAAAAGACATCAAATACTGATAATAATAAATAAACTGTACCACACATTGCATCATAAGGCTGGATTTTTATGGGATAACTTTCTTCACATCTATATTTTTCATTAAGAACATCAATTATAAAATTGGAAAATAATTCGTCATTAAATTATGATCTAATTTTCTCTCGATGTACGCTGTTTCCTCTATAGTACAAATCCAAAAAGAAGATTTTTTCACAATGAGTCTAAATATACGACTGTTTTTATTAGATAGATATTGTAGATAATATAGACGCTCAGGAATAGAGTTCATAAACGTCTTATTAAATCGTCGGAATGCTAACGGCTTTTCAATGAATTTTTAATAGTTCTGTGCGACATTTTTATTGATAGACATACGTCAAAAAATCAGTAGGTACTTACTAAACTACATTTGAAATATCGAACTACTAAAAACGTATTTTGTGCCGAGCCATACTTGAAAATTTATAACCACAAAAATGAATAATTTCCACGGTAATTTCAGTTTAAACATAATAAAATTTACTTATTGCATAAAATTTGATCAAGTTCGGTAAACACCATTAAATTTTTTCATAGAAGAAACAAAACCAAATTTATCTTATCACTAAACGTCGTTCATTGACAATACTGACATCAAAAAAATAGTAATAATGATATTCCCACATTTTATCCGAACATTATTACGTCATGTCGAATCAACTTAAATACATCGCACATTGACACAAGCAAAAACCACGCGGTCTAAAAAATATCATATTAACCAAAATTATCAGAGAAAAATGTAATATTTTACTTACAGATAACTGATAGCTTATTTTTCGCGAACCTTGGACAATCTGACGCTGGAAAGTTCAATTCATTTCATAATTACAGAAAAACCACATGGAAATAAAGATTAAAACACAAATAAAACAAAGTTATTCCACACAATAAACACTCGTCTCTTTAACCTTCACAAAATCAATACGACTAGAGTCCATAAACAACACAATATTGTGAACAGAAAAAAAAACGTGACAGGGAACACGTTTTTGGTTTCGGGTTTTGTTTACAAACAGTATAGTGAAGTGAGTGTAGGTACACTATACACTAGGCAGAGAGTTGAACAAACGGTGCGCGGGAACGTGCAAGCTATAGGTAGGTATGGAGTTACACAGCACCCCTCTTTAGTTTATCGCAGCCACTATAATATGCCATCGCGATAGAGGAGCAGCGAGCGCAATACGGGGCAGGCGCGTTATGTATACTACGACTCTACTGTATCTCCCGAGGACTGACTGCGCACAACTGAACTATATTCAGTCCGAATTAAACCCTGCAGAGTGTTTCGTAATTGCATAGCGTAATAGAGCTTAGAACATGCCATCAGATTGGGTGCAGTGTATTTGTCTGTGGTACAGAGTCTGTTGTCGAAAAGTGGGGGTAAATATACAAGCACACTTTGCCTATATAGAAGTATAGGATTTGTCTCTCTATTTATAATAACGGGATAGAATGAGAGAGTGAAGAATGCAGTCAAAAGCGCGGGATCGTTGAGCTCTACAACGTAGCTGACGCTGAGTGTTCTCTTCCAACGGTGGCGCATCACAGTGTTTTGTGGTGGCGCATCCACTAACTGCATATTGATTTGTAAGATACACGTTTTTCTCACGTCGAAATTCTGTACCACGCTCTATATAGTCTGCAACGGTTTGCAATGTTTTGACCTACCCACACGTCATATGTTAAAATAGTATATTAAAACACGTAATTATTAATAAATTATTTACGTGATAGTCTCACGAAAATTAGTTAATTGTTGATAATTTGACACTCTCATACAGACGCAGATTTTACGGAAAAGTTTGCGTCCAAACCTACCGTCCAAAAAGATAAATATCAACGTCAATTTTAATTTAATAATGAAAAAAATATAGAATTTTATTATTATTTTATCGTTTATTTCCAAGAGTTAACCTAAAAACGGCACTCTCGAGAATTCCCGGGAAAACTTTGAACGTCTCTGCTCGTACCGCAATCCAAATTACTCGAAATTATAGGATCACAAACCACGTTTCAGAAAAACGACTTTTCTACTATCTATATAAAAGTGGATGTCTTGGATCATTTGTCATCTAGATCTTTTTTCCGCAACTGCTTCCATACCATTTATCCCAACACTTGTTCGCAGCGTTTTCACTTATCCGTGTTTACAGAGCAGACATTTGTCATAAATATTAATGATGATAAAAATATCACAAAAATCCATTGCCTAAGTCAGTTGAAGGACAAATAACATTTTATATACATTTATAAAACACTGGTCAATATCAGTTATAGATATAAAACATAAATAGTAAATGAACCTTCCTTGGTAATATAAACCAGTCTTTAACTGACGTCATTCAGTTCGTCGTTGCACCTGCTGACGTCACCTAGTACAAATTACACTTTTTAATCCTGAATAAGGTTTATTGACTCTAAAAATTAATTTATAAGTAAATTGCCGTCTAGAAATTCCTACAGTAAAACAGACAGTATCGAAACTTTGAAGATGACGTAGTATGAAGTATATATTAATATTAGATTATCAATATCGTTTCTTTGATCGATTAGTGTCAGGAGATCTTTCCTCTCTACTTTGTAGAATAGTGTCTATTCGGTTTTGAATTTCTGACCCTGAGTACAAAATGAGCAATTTTATTTCGTATCTAAGAAGTTAAGAACAATATGCGCATAAAAGTTATAAGAAACGTGGCAAGTCAATGTCAGATCGATTTCGGAAATCCGGCAACTACTCAGATCAACATTATATACGAATTCTGCATCGGCACTTGTAATATCAATAAATTCTAGACTTTTGAGCTTTTACTAAGAAAAGAGATAGACCATAAAAAAGGAATAAGTTGAGACAGTTCGATAAAATGCAGTACCAAAGCGAACGACTGTGTATGTAGGCCAACATCATATACCTTGCGTTTTATTCTGTTAGTAGTCTCTAGCCGCAATGTTGCTCGCGTTAATATAACTTTTTGACAATTTTATTTGGTTCAGATGTTTAATTGATAACAATATTTTAACTGAGAAAAAAATTATTATTTTAAGGGGTTAATTTTTTTATTTTGTCCAAAAACAAACTTAACTTCACGTAATAAAGCCACACTGTCTGTATTAGCAAATATTGTCGGCAATGTTTTGGCACTAGGACCAGAGTTTTTATTATTTTTATTTATTGTAGATTATACAGACGCTCAATTTAAACGATATCACAAAACATCCATGAACGGAAGTAGGATTCTAATCATTAAAATTTGATCCAAAGGCTAGTTTGACATAAAGAACAATCGCTTAGTTCAACTATAAGTTCGGGAATAACCAAATTGTCTATATTAAACACTTAATACCAGAATTTCAAAAGTGATTTCTAAATTCTCAAAATATAGCAAAATGTTTAGAACCTAAGTCTTCGGAAAAATGAAAAAAAAAGATAATACGCCTATAGACTATAGAAGATAAAAAACTGTCGTTTTTATAATCGTATAAAATATTAAAATTTATTCCATATAAAATAATTTACAATCACATTACAACAAACAAAATTTTATATCTTAATTAACGACAATACAATCGACAGTCACCGGTTATACATACTACAAGAAATGAATTTCTCGGCTTCTAATATTCTGAATAAAAGTTAATTATTTTAAAAATAAAAATTGATTAAAGTTTTATATCAACAGGCAATATTGAAAGAGTGAAATATTACTATATATACACATTTTCCAAATGTTACATGAATTACCAATATAAAATTTTAGTTTTTTGTCTGACGCACTATATTACGAAATGGTATTGAAACAAATTTATATAACATTTATTCACAAACGACTGTAAAGAAAATTATACTATATTATATTTTATCAATGAAGGTATGTGTCCCTCGCGTCATTTATACACTATCTAAAAGTGTCTTTAGTTTTCAATCTAAACCATAAATTTTGAAAATATATCGCAATTATGCAGATGGTAATGAAACACAACAGAAAGATTGGTAGCTTTGAATAGAAGTGTAGATTTAAGACAAAAAAAAGAGATAAGGGATAAAAATACTTTCAAAACTATTTTGAAAGTAGTTTCAGTATAGGAAAGTCTTATAAAAAACATAAAATGATTTAATGTTCTAATTACTAATAAAACCAGTCCCACTTGTAAATTATGCTTCAAAGATTACGTGACAGTAGGTCGTAAATTGTTCAAAATTCATCGGATTAGTGTGCACATCGGCCGTAATCAAAGCAAATGGTTGCCATTTCGTTCGCCAACATAAATCATGTTCTTTAACTGGCGATAATAGTAAGCCATTTTCGATAAATTTTCGATAGATATAGGGTATTGGAAAGCTACGTTCCAAGGAAAAAATTGGAAATGTCGATATTTCATTAATTGGATCCCTTCCCGCTAGTTCGACTATTAAAGGAGATGATTTCAGAACGTCACTAACTTCTTTGCTCCTTGCTATGTTATACGTGCACGCTCTCTCATACACCATATAAAGACGACTCCATAGATTTATGAAATAATTTTTTCTTAGACATTCTCCTTTACAACATGATCCATAATAAGACCGCAACGATTCGTGCAAACGAGGTAAAAAAAAGTTTTCAAATCTTGTATGCATTAAATAATTCCTATTATCATGATCATCACGCTTGAACGTATAACACTTGATTACTAAAATTATGTCGTCTAAATGTTTCGTCCCTTTCATATTCTTCGGCAGTTTCCTAAAAAAACAATTTCTATGTCAGGATCAAGCCTAATCATTCTAAATAGATATAATTTCGATTTTTGATACTATGACAAACGAAACGCAAACATGTATGCAAATACAAAATCGTACATTTGTAAAATATTAAGTTTATACTTACATTTTTTTAAAATTGTCGTTTCTTTGGTCAGGCTAAATTAAAACTTTTAAAATAGAAAAAATGTCTTCAAAGCACCTATACTAACTAAAAGAGATTCTTATGTAATCTTCGATTTTTTTTGAATACATGATACTGATCATTGCATAAGCGTCCTTCAAAAATAATAAATCCAGATTCACACTTAAATTTCATGTTGTTCAAAAATCAAAACTTTCACTTAGGGAACAAGTCATGAAAACGTCATTCATTTACATGCAATTAGATCTTTAAAATCTCTCTCTGTATGTATGTACTATTCTTTCTAGAACGAAATCTCGAGAATAAAAATAATATCGACGATGTTAGGATACCAATCGACGCGTGTAAATACGATCCGAAAGAAATTTGGTCAAATCGCTTCAGTAGTTTTTTTTTTTTTATTTAAACAAAAACAACAGTAAAAACTGGATTTTTTACCAAATCTGGCGAATAAATTAAGAAAATTGACTTCGTTATGGTGCCAATCGAAGCGTATATTAATGTCAAAATGATCCAAATGAAATGTTAGCAAAATCGAACCCACAATTTTTATTATTTAACCACATTGACTGCAAAAGTGAATTTTAGGATTCGCTGAAAAGTACTTATCGAAGTTAAGTTATTCTAATAATTAATAAATAAAAAATTAATTTGAACAGTAATTGCAAGTAATTTCATTTTGTTTAATTTTAAGTTATTCTAGTTGCAAAATTTTTTTTTAATGTTTGAAATGCTCACTTTCCTGTCTTCTTATGTTACTAATATTCAATATTTTATTATTATTCAATTGTTTGTTTATTTTTTTTGCAACAAATGTAACAATACAAGAAGAAAGTGTATTCCAAAATTCTTATTCCGCTGTACATTGTGGTGAAAAATAGAATGAACAATTTAGTCGCGGTTCTATTTTTAATCGAAGACACGTTTCAGAGCCCATGGTGTTTGGTTAATAATAAACGAACAGAATATTTTAGAAGTGTAACAAAACAGCATTAAAGCATATAAATTATAATAAAAAAATGAATTCTAATCAACTATATACAGAACTATGTAGTGCTAAAACATTACAATCAGACGATAAGGGCTTTTTTATGGAATATGCACACCATGTGATAACTAACGCCGGTGATAATTGGGTGAAGAAAAAGTTTGGTCACTTAAAAAGTGATCACGACCGAATTAAGATTTTATATGAAGATAAAAAGGTTGAATTTTAATTTTCGATGAACATTTTTTTTGGTTTTTGTGTTTTTACTAGCATTGTAATTTATAAGCGACATCTTGCTCTAAAAATAAATAACCCTTATTCGGAAACAGACATATTTGATTGATTACAGACGCTCGACGTCTTAGGTCATCGGCGTCTATAATTCTAAAATATTTTAAATGTAAACCCGTCAAATGCGAGTCGAACTCGCGAGAAAAGGGTTCCGTACTATTCCGTTTTCCGTCAGTACTTTAAGACTTAAGATTTTCGTTTAGGTGTTCCTGTAAAGTATGGGTGAGACCCGACATTCTCTATTTTTTCAAAATTTTAGGCTCAGTAGGTTTTCTACAAAATTTCAATGGTTTTTAATGTTTTGTTTTGTTCCTCAAGAAATTATAACTCAGTAGTTTTTTAGAATGGTACCTATATTGATATAACTTTAAAAAAACCGTCGGGACAGTAAAGCTCCAGGATACAATAATACAGAATTAATATTATCCTTTATAAAAATATTTGTGCATTTTCTCATTATAGGTATTTTAATAGGACTTAGCTTTTTTTCAAAACAGCGAAGTATAATATAATTAAATACCAAAAATAAAGTATTTAGAATGCTTCAACTATTCTTGATTATTTCCGCGTAGGTTTACGATTTGGTATGGGGTAGCTTGCAGCATGTTCAAAAATTATATAGGAAAAAAAATCCGACAGTGGCACATGAGAAGCGAATTGAAGGTGAAAAATTTCTCCAATCCAATAATTTACAGAAAGCGTTAATATCACTAAGTCAAAGTGTTCTTCGAGCACCACCAAATAGTAAGTAGTTACTACATTCTGCAATCCATTTGAATATTCAGAAAACACAATTCAAGATGGATTTGATACTTATAAAGTTAACGCTTACAGTTATTTACCCCTCATTTCCTTAGCGCATGTCACGTACTAAAAACTTTTTGAAAGTAGTCAGCGTCTACATGTATTTTGAATTAACTAGAGCTCCTAAGTCCTACTTAGTCCATACCGACCATAGTGTGAGATCTAATTCACAGCAGTTTCATCACAACTTGCAGGAGCGGGAACTCGTAACAGTAAGGAGCAGGAGGGGAAGGATTAGAAGCGTTGACTTATTGAGATACTACTACACTGAATTCACTAAGTTGAATTTAAAAAATGGTTTATATTTTTAGAGTCCACAATGCAAAATTTTATGATAGACGGTGGCATCACTCTACCATTAGCATTATGGTCAAGATCTGAAGTTTTACTAAAACTTAACGATTACTCAGCAGCTTTAATTGACCTCCAGCAAGCACTGAAAGAAGGCTTACCGGGTAAACATAAATCTGACCTATACTGGAGGATGGCTAAGTGTTATCGCGGCATGGGCGATAATGCAAAAGCTAAAATATCATTTGGACTCGCTGAAAAACTTTTGGAAAACAACAAAAAAAAGGCTGAATTGAAGAAAGACATGAAACAGGAAATTATTGTTTCAGCAAAAACAGAAAACAAAGGTGATTGTCAGTGAAGACTTGGATGCAAGAGAGAGTTTTAAGATAAATTATCCTATTTCTAGATAGATTGATTACAGACGTTCAACAGCTGAGATTATCAACGTCTGTTTCCAAATTCTATTAATAATTTTTATACATCCGTTATGGATTAGGTTTCAGCTTTTAATTAAGTTTGGTCACTGAAATTTTGGTGAAATGGAAAAAACGTTTGAAAACATAAATTTGCAATTACACATTGCCACTTGGACCTAGCTCCACGAATATTGCAATATAAAAAAAATCAACTGTAATAATTACGTTTATTTTTTATTATTAGTGATGCCAAAACTGACGGGTGATGCAAACAAAACGTTGATTGGGGCATCGACTCTCGTTGACATATCCGAAACACCTGAATACGGTCGGCATGCTGTAGCAACTGGTGATGTGGTCCCTGGGGACACGTTGCTTATCGAAAAACCGTATGCAGCCTGCTTATTGCCCGAACATTTCGGTTCCCATTGTCACCACTGCTTTAAACGGTAATAAGGAAAATTCATAAAATCACAATTCAAGTGCGCATTCAAAAGATATGCTCGCATGAGCTTAACGCTACATTCGTATTGATTTAAATTTTAAGTTTGTGTATGATAAATTAATGTACAAAGTTTAAATAAAATCGGTCCAGCCATTCTCAAGTAATGCTGATGCAAACAGACAACCAGAAATTGTGAAAAACCCATGAGAAACTAAATTATGGACTTAAGATTCGCAATGTTGAAAAACTCAGATCTTAATTTGAATAGTTAACAGCTAAATTTGTAACACAAGTAAAAAACGTTTTTACTAATAATAATTAATTACTCTTGTGTATTTATTTTGATTTGATTGAGCTATCGAATATAAAAGGTAATAGTTATCTGATAACAATCAAAGAAAGCATAGTTACTTCTTACCACAACAGATCTGTTGTGGTAAGAAGTAACTATGCTTTCTTTGATTGTTATTGTTTCAACCACAGTGCTCATAATATATATATAATAGTTATCTGATTAAAAATTGTTAATTTTTAGCCTCTCGTCGCCGATATGGTGTCCAGAATGTTCAGGCCTTGCATTTTGTTCTGTGCTATGCAGAGATGAAGCGCTCAGTACATATCATAAATACGAATGCCAGATCTTAGACCTTCTGATAGGTTCAGGAATGAGTATTCTGTGTCATTTGGCCTTAAGGATGATAACACAATTTACTTTTAACGAGGTTCTTGACATTTACAACCGCCGTGATAAAGAACCGATATATAAACTGTGTACTTTAAGTGAAAAAAGAGACCCCCTGGATTTCTTTCAAAGATCTTTAATGGCCGTATTTTTATTAAGATGTCTTCAAGAAGTGGATTATTTTCCTAAGAATAGTGCTTCTCGTAAGTTAATACATAACAAAACGAACTAGAAATGATTTTTATAATACTAAAGTGTAACTATATTAAATACCTATATTAATTTTTTTAGCTCAAGAAGAAATAAAAATCGCTGAATTGATTTTACTGCATTTACAATTCTTACAGTTTAATGCTCATGAAATATTTGAAATAAAACACGCTCCTGATAATTTATTGAGAGGAACAAAACAAGTAAATATAGCAATTTCAGTTTATCAGACAGCGTCGTTGTTCAACCATAGTTGTTATCCGTCTGTTATAAGGTAAGATTATTTTAAAATGTTTACGACAAACAACAAACCATGATCTGGATTAGAATTCAAGTACAGTAAGACCGCGCTTAACGCGGGAGATACGTTCCAATAAGTTCCTGCGCTATACGAAGTCATCTTAATACGTAGATAATAGGCATAAGTGAAACAGAACCGAGAATAAGAAAAGTTGTCTTTTTTTTTTAATTTTGTAACATTTATTGTTAAATACTAATTTTATCACATCAATTATAGATTTATTAATTGCAAATATCGATTTTTGTTCAAAAAAAAATTATGAAAATCAAACAAAAGTGCGAGTAAGAAGTTATGTTTGTGAGGAGGAAGGTTCCTCATTTGACAAATTTTGTTTTTTGCGAAGAAGTCATCTATCATTTGTCTTTTTCTGTTTCGTTTAGCAAGCTGTTGTCGATAGCAAGATATTGCATCAATGACACTTCGTCTTGCCCTTAAACTTCTATCAACATTTAAATCATTTTGTATAAATTGATCCTAAAACGTTATAGTGGCTAAGCTTTTTTTTTAGAAACCGCGTAATACTGAAACAGCGTTAAGCGAGGTTCTTACTGTATAGAATTTTATTTTAGAATAACTTTACAACTAATAATCGTAATTCGGTTTTTCTTTCAGATACTTTAGCGGAAAAAATATTGTTTTAACGGCGGCTTGTCCATTAACAAAAGGTGAAGTAATATCCGAAAATTATGGACCCATTTTTACACGCATGCCTACACAAGAAAGAAAAAGAGCTATGCAATCACGGTACTGGTTTAATTGTACATGCCAAGCTTGTGTCGAAGAATGGCCAACTATGAATAATTTAGATGATGATTCGGTCAAATTAAGGTAATTCATTCAACTTACTAAATCATACATTTTTTTACACTAACTTCTACCCATAATTTGCTCACGCGGTTGTAACATGTGAACATAACTGCATGAATAGTAAAAACCAGGCAAGTACGCGTTAGGCTCACGTGCCGAGGGTGACAGTTGAATAATTATACAAAGTTAGAAATTCATGATTTTCGGATATTTTGTGCTATGAACCTTCCTTCAGACCAATTTCAAAATTCTAAAAAAAAAGCTTTAACAGACAGACGGACAGACAACACAAGTGATCGTATAAAATTTATCATTCTTCTGATACAAAACGATCAATTCACACTGAAAGAAATTGATTCGACAATGACTTTTGATTGTGGTCATATAATATAGTTTTTTTTTACATTCAGAGGCAGTCTAATGTAAAACTCCTTGTCATGTAGAACAAATGACTAATCTAAATAGAAAAAGATCGCTTTTAAAGCTAAATTTTGATCTAAATGTAGTATTGAATTGGAAATAGTACAAAAAAAAAGATGTTAAATACACGTATATTTAAAATTCTATTATGCTTTTCTCACGAAGAAATATGTGTGGACACTAACCTAAGGTCATTGTCAAATCAGAATTTTTGACAATGTTTTCCGCAACCCAACATAAATTCAATACATCTGGACTTTTCATCTTAACAGGAAAAATTCACTATTGATAATATATAAAGTATGAATAAGATTAAATTTCTCGAATCAGGTGTCCAACTAAAAACTGCACGGGATTTTTTATATTTCCTGGCGACATTAATCGAAAATGTTCAGTTTGCCAACAAGAAGTAACATTGGAAAATTCATTGGAATTATTAAGTGACTGTGAAAAAAAGTACAACAACGCATTGGCTGAAATGGACGACCAAGACACTACAAAAATCATCGAATATTTTTTCGAGTCTTTGAACACATTTCACAGGTATTAATAATAAGGTATTGTCGAGATCATCACAAAGTGATTTTTATAATTTTTTTAGGATTGCGATTCCTCCACATAGGGAAACTCACCGTGTGCAAGATGCAATGAGAACTTGCTTGGTAAGTCTTGGCAACACTTGGGAAGTACAGCCTATAAATTAAATTTTTGTAATATATTATTCAGACTTGTAAATTTCTAAATAAAATCGTTGAAATTTATCGTGTTTAATGTTAACGAAATTGGAAAACGCATGGCTATGAAATATTTTTTGGAGGGTAAATAAACTGCACAAGGATAGTCCATCACTTTTTTACACCACATACCCACAAAACACAATGCACAGACCTATGGTGGAATAGAAAATTGCTATTTTCTTGGTAATTTTTTACCCAAACTAAATTTAGAAACCCCAAAAGATTCAAATGAAGCCCTGTTGTATCAGAATTGTAGATTATAGACGCTCGACAATTGAGGTCAAAAGCGTAAAATAAAAATTTAGTGCTGTTAAACTTGATTCAGTAAAATGCTAGTTCAACTCAAAAATACGGTTTCGAATCTATTATAACTTCAGATAAAGTTCCGGTAGTTCTCTCGATTTTTAAATAGTTTTGGAGGGTAAATTTTTCTTTGGAAAAAATAAAACTGAAATTCAAGAACAGATATTTATTTCTCTCGTGAATATAGAAAAAATGTTTACACCCGATATTTATGCATTAATAAATACATCCAAATTGAACAAAACACAATTGTTTAGGAAATAAGTCACTACATTAAGAATTATTTCGATTATACAAATAACTACGAGTACAATAATCAACCAATCATGAACCTAAAACTTCACTTTGTGAAATACATTTTACAATTCCAATTCATAATTGGTTTTTGTCAAGCAGAACTGATAACATAATCAGAAAATAATGTATATAATTTACAAATAAATTATAATTTATAATCAAATTAAAACTATATTACAAATCCAGTAATACTGTAAAATTAAAGATCAATTCTGCTTAAGTTTTATCAAGAAGTATTGTATTTCTGTATACGCGAAAAGCGCAGATGTTAAACAGTCATTTTTACAATATTTCCTAATTAATGAAAAAAGAAAGTCGACACAAAACCTCAAAAAAAAAACCAAATTTTTAAAAAAATCGTTAAACAATATAAAAACACAACAAAAACTTACAATAAATATAATTCCAATACTTAAAGTAGATTTTTTATTAGAGAGAGAAAAATCTATCCATCCCCATTTTTTGTAAATTTTGCTAAATTTTTTTGGTTTAGTTTTTGTTTTGCCCACAAAAAGATCACCAAGGGCCCGCGGCATTTAATAAAGATTATTTAAATACGGAGTATTTCTTTGACCAACAAATATTCGAAGAAAAACGATGGAATTTTTCATTTTCTGAACATCTGTCGATTTGTTTTCCTAGAGTGATCTTCAGTTAAGGAAAGACATTTTAGTTTAATTTTGCAGTCAGACTTAAGGTCTTGTTCAAGGTATTTCAAAAACCGCTTTTTCAAAATACAACAAAATTTAGTACGCATTTGTTTCTATAAAAAACGTTTACAAACATGCTTTTATCATTTAATAAACTACATAAAAAAATACTGTGAAAATTATTTTCATACTCTGGCAATGAAACACCTTGTCTGCTTATTGAATTTAAATATATTAAAAAGACTCACGCACTAAAGTTTTAAAGTTGGTATTAATATTATTTTAATTGGATTTGTAGGTTGTGGGTAAGTGTTAGGTGTTTACGCGTGAGCATTGGAGCCTAGGCCGTGCTTTCCGAGGTGGTATTCTGCACTGGCTGGCTATCCTGTAAAAAACAAGAAAAACATTCTCATAGAATAATATCCACGTCTACAAACAACGCACAAATCAGCGCTGTTTGTTGGTATTTTTAATCTTAAAAATGTTTTTTTTGACGAGCCAACAAAAAGAAATGTGGGTAGCCAGTCATTTTCTTTGTGCACAAATATATTTATCCGCGCTTTTTATTGTTTAGTAATTGCAATCTTGAATGACAAGGCTTCGTTCAGCAATGAGTAAAATCTATATTTATATCATGACATCACAGGCAACAGCTGGTTTAGGTACAAAACATTATTATTCACGAATATAATTAATCATGGTTTGCGAACAAACTGAAAGAAATATTCAAATAAATGACATCACTTAAGAGCCGAGAATTAAGTAATTACGTATGAAGGTATAGATGTCTATGATACAAATGGAAACCAAAAACCCAATATAAGATAATTTAAAGAAGACTTACTTGAGGTTTACTAGCAGATGATCCAGATTCCTCAGGCTAAAAGAAAATAAAAGAAATAAACATCTAACAGTATGTAAGGAAACGGTGTGATGGGTTCACTTGGAAAAGTTTTAAGTTTGATCTAAAAATTTAGTGCCGCTACTGAATAAAACTATTAAACTGATTAAAAAAAAATACTTTTAGGCTTACCTTGATTACTGTACGAACAGTTTTGAACAGAAAAATACACTTTTGGTCCATTTTTTCTTATAAATAATAATTGTGTATCCAGATAACTTTAAATTTTACAATAACTACGTTAACATTTAAAACAATGACAAAAAAAAAATACTTCGGGGAAACGGAATTCAATATATTCATTTATTTTGAAAAAAAATTTTTTTTTTTGTTAATATTTGGTAAGCCTATATAGTATAATCAAAGAGAAATGACTGTTCATGCAAATCAGTTAGCTACTTTTTTTTAAAGAAATATTCACTATTCAAAAGACTACCATGACCAACTACATATTATGGAAACAACTGCTAAGTCATAAAATTAAACTAATTCAACCAGGGAATAAAATTGCTATACAGCTAGCAAAAAAATTATAGAAAATCATCAAGCTACGAACTTATTGAAATGTTCTCAGAGCTAGTAAACAAAATAAAATTGACGCAAACATTCTTAAAATGCACAAACCTTTGCATCGCCGGCGTTCTCAGATTGAGACGTTCTCTGTTGTCTCGGCTGCCGCGGTAGGCGGCGGCGATATCTTTGCCTCGGAGGTCCTCTCATGCCCCCTTCACCCTGTCCTTCGCCCTCGCCACCTGCATTATCTTGACTACGGGGCCTGCGTGGGGCTCCACGACCGCCACGGAAATTTCTACGGAAAAATCTCATGTTTGGTCCTGAGCGCTGTCCGCCACCCTGTTGTCCTTCGCCTTCGGTTTGCTCACCGTCTGTATCACCTCTCGGCGCTTGGCGACGGGGTCCGCGATAGTAACCGTAGCCTCCGCGGCCGCGCCTCGGTCTGTAACGACGTGCCGGTCTGTTTCCGTCCCCGCCTTCGCCCGCCGATGCTTCACCCTCACCCTTACCTTCGCCTGATTCGTAACCTTCTTGGCCCTCCCTAGGTCTGAATGAATAATTTCTTTGATTAATTTTATGCAGCGTGTCCAGGAAAATAAGAAATATACATTGGAAATTTCTATATTTACACTTTTTTTTCTCCCAGAAAATAAAACAAACAATTTCCAAGACGTTTCTGGACATTAAGGGAAATTCAATAACTTTTTCAGTTCCAATAGGAAAATATACCTTCGGGGTCCACCTCTGCCGCCTCCTCTACCTCCGCGTGGATAGAACCATTGACGAAATCCCCGGCGCTTATCAGCCGCATATGGTGAACCTCTCACGGCTGTGCCGTCAGGACCAGTAACTTGTGCCGCTTCATGGCCCTTTTCACCCACCACTACATTAAATTCCACCACCTCACCGTCGCCCACTGAGCGCACCGCTTTTCGCGGGTTGTTCTTTACGATGGCCGACTATCAAAAAAAAAAAAAATCAATTCAGTTTTCAAGTTTATAAATTAAATAGGTGTTCCAAATTACTAATATTTACCTGATGAACGAACACGTCTTCTTTGGTGTCATTTCTATAAAGAATAAAAGATAGATATAAAAAGCAGTCTCTATGACATTTTGTATAACATTTCAAAAATATTATTGATCTTAACAATTTATACCCACATTAATTGAACAGTTTTAAATTAAAAATTAAATTAAGCATATGCGTAAATACAACAAATATGTTTACTATTTAAATAGGTACCTAAATTAACAAAAAAAAATTGGTAGAAAAAAAACTCGACCCAACAACTTAATGATACATGCCTAGTTACCACTTACTAGCATAGAAAATAACCCAACACAAAGAGACAATCAAAGGTCAGTGAACTGACCAAATAGATTATTTATAACATAACGAGTATTCAGCAGAGCAGAAAGGACAAAAAAAAAACTCGAGTTCTAATATATAAAAAACACTTGTTAATAATAGTCTGTTAATAATTTTTTTTGTATGCTTAGTAAGTTTAGAATTTTGAAGACTTTTTTACTATTCTGTGGTTTCAAATTTGCATTATTTTGACATTAGTGCTGTTCGTTAATAAATTATCAAATTTATTTTACCTGTTGATAAATCCATAGCCACTCTTTACATTGAACCATTTTACTGTGCCGGACACCTTGCTGGCTATAAAATAAAATAAAGAAAGCTATAAATTGCGATTATTAACCTTTCAATAATCTTTATGGAGTTTATTGTGTCCAAAGTATGAATCATTAGTAACTTTTAATTTTTCTGTAGTTTCCAGGCGAATATTATGTCAAAAGCTAATAGGAATAATATAAAACAGATTTTTTTTTAATTTAAAACCCACATCGACCTTCGAAATTTTATCATAAGCATTAAATAGATACCTAAATATGATAAAAACTTAACAAGCTAAACGATTATTAAAATAAATTGTTGATAATAGTATGATTAATAACATTTGGTTACGAAATGAAAATATATAATTTTTGTCGAAATTATTATTGAATAAACTCAACGTCAGTAAATCATTCGGGGCAAACTCAACAAAATGTGCAAGTTCAGAAAAAAGTAAGCAAATCGCATGATAAATCGAGGCGCGCATTCGCTAATAAATTAGCAATTAAAATTGGTGCATGATATCAAGTTGCCATTTAAAACAGCATTTGTTTAATAATCTGTATTCAATAATTTTCAAATCACTGAAATAACAAGGTTATTACAAATTCCTTTAAAAATTCTGAAATATTTTATGGATTTTAGAAGCCAGGGCAAAATCTTTAGAAATCAGTTAAATAATTGTATAATTCAGACGTAATAATTTCAGTTGTTATGCAAGGCGATTGATTAAAGAATTCGAAACAATTTTCAATTATTTTCTGCAGCCTATTTATCTAAAATGGGAACTTCCGGGTTCACATCGATTAAGTTAAGCTTTTAATGGAACCGCTCTACTTTTAAATTACTCTTTTATTAATATGGGGCCATCAGAACTGTACTGTAATAATTTTTCGTTGATTCTGGTATAAAAGATATGACATTTCAATTCCTAGAAACATACTATAAATCCTCAAATAAAAGATAAAAGCTAAAATAGACGAAATGTTTGCCATGTGCTTTACAAGCGCTAATATGGACGCCGGTTCAGAGTCGACGTAAGCCGGGTATAGGCATCATTGACATATTTGGTTATATGGTAAAATTTCTGTATCAGACATATTTCTCTTACCAATGACTTGTTTGCTTGGCGCCTTGGGTTGTTCGGGCGCTTGTTCTGAGTCAGCCATGATGTTAATGGGCCGGTGGGAAGATGTTTTCACTCCGCGTCCACTCCGAGATGTTTACAGCCTTCCTGCTTTTACAGTTGTTGAATGCTTGCTAAAAATTTTAACGAGTCGTGTAGGAAATTATTATTTGCTGAGCTCAAATCACCGCATACGATTGCATACGTTGTCGTTTATTTCTAGCAATAATAGCGAAAGCACGTTACATACGTTTGTCTGTTCTTACACCATAAATTATATACACCACTGCGCATGTATTTACGTAAACAAAAGAGTAACTGCCGCATAGTTATTGGTCCAATGACATTAATAAAAAATGTCGGAGACGCGGCAATTTTCAAAATAACTACACTATTAAATTTCTGTCCTAGCATATACGTTTAATTTTGGTTTAACGTAAATCAGTTAATGTTCCTTTATATAATTTATAAAATTAAAACTGTAATTTTTATTCCTATGCGAAGAACTGTGTATTTCAATGGATATATAATTCTAAATGTAATAATAAAATTATAGTGAATCTCTATGAATATAATGAAAAGAATATAAATAAATCAATACCGTCAAAGAATAACATCCATTCCAAAAGTGACATCGAAATTCTGTTTAATAAGAAAACGGCGGAGAACCTAAAACGGCACAAAATGTCTATTTAATAAAAAATTATATTTTATTGTTTTAAACCACATTCACTGTTTAGATTCATTATCTTTAGCTGGTACAATTAACAATATAAATAAAAATAAAATACGTAATGCATAAAATACATCGAAGAATCTTCGATGTACAGGTGTTATCAATTTTATGCAGTGACCCGAGACCATTATAGATGAAATGATTATCTCTTTCAGTGACTCGCAGTTGACGGGAAATAGGTATAAACTGTTGCAAGATTTGAAACAAAAATAGTTATAAATAAATATACGGGATTAAGCTAAATAAAATCGTTCAAAAAAGGGCCAAGTCTGACTTTTACTCACCCTGATTCAAATAAATGCTGTGATCTTTTGAAAATAAATTGTACTTGACGATTTTTTTTCAATTTTAATTTCATATTTAAATACAATTATTTATAACTAAAAATATTTTACATATTAGTCATTATGTATCTGCAAGCATGACACTTAATTATCCTAATAAATTTTTATCACATTTCATTTTCAATCTAAACATAACAATTTGGTTACGTGCTTTTAACTATTTTAGAGTGAAACTTTTTATCCTATTTTTTCAAATTACGATTTAGTGTTCGACAGTAATAAATGTATAGTTCATTTGAGGATTAGTGATTCAAGTCAATGATAAATTGGCGCAAGTTCAACATGTCAACAATTAAACACCTTTTATGGATCATTCTAATGGTTGTCGTTTTGCACCTGTAAAAAACTAGATATAATAATAAATGTATCTTCTAAGTATGAGATTTGACACTAAAATCTTTAAAATTACTATAATTTGCCGTTCATTAAAAGAAGTTGTGCTGTCGCTAGCTGAATCAACAAACCATCTCCAATACATTGGCGACATTGCCTACAGCTTTATTTACAGAAGACAGCAAACTTCTTAACATGACAAGATTGGAACATAACAGTTTTTTTGCTGTCTATATATGAAATATTTCGCTTTACCAGAGCGCTTCACCCATGCATTCGATCAAAGTAAACCGATGAAAAAAAAACACTACAATTCATTATAACAATTCGGGATGACGAAATTCGTTAATTTCTCGAAATTGCTAGCCAAATCGAATACCCGATTTTTCCCGTAAACAGATATTTACCAGTTATCCAACTATTCTTACCGTAAAGCGAATGATTATCACAATAACAATAACAAAACTTGTCGCCTTGATTCATAAATGGTTAAGTAAATTCAAGTAGTAAACAGAAAGATTAAAATATTTATGCCTTCCGCATACAGGTTGATTGTTTTGCAATTTGAGTCTCAAAACGGTTCACTATGTGATTGTTCTGTGACCATTTGTATGTTAGAGAATGGGGAGCCACACACGGGTCGACAGAAACATGACTGATTTGAAACTAGTTTCAAACTGGTTGTCTGCGACCGTGTTTGCAGGTAGAGAAGCAATTTCAATTGTACGGTTGCATACTGTGCCGAAATTTTTCTTCTGTAAACAACCAAAGTAGATTTAGTCGCGCTCATGCGCGGACAAAGGACTTGAATCAATTGTAAACGGTTTGCACAACAGTCGCGTCCTGAATCAGTTTGAAACTCAAATTGCAAAACAGTTGGCCCGTGTACAGAGGAGTTTAGGAGACAAAGTATAAAAAAAAAAGAAAAACGATTGAATTTAGGTAATCAGCTCATCACTCAATGATGAACGGGATAATATTATCAAGTAAAGCGATAATTATCACATTGGTACCCGGATATTCGAATTATTCCGATTCCCGTCGTCATCTATAATAACAATAATATAAAACTATAAAGAATACTAAGTAAACTCTTTTTTTTTTTAGTCACTGTCATACTTACGTCGCATATGACCTAGTTCATATCTAAAGTAATTACAATTAAAGTATGAGGCATCTTGAGGCTACATAATACACATTCCAAAAAACACGTTTTTTACAACTATTGAAAAAAATCATAACTTTTAACGCAAAATTCAATGTCTGTTTCCTTTAAGGAATCTATTTTTTGAATATATTCAATAAAATTTCAAGTCGATGCACACAAAGTATTTTCACCAATATGATTATTTGGACTTGAATTTTATTTAAATACAGTTACAATATTTAAAATGATATGAAAACGAACGCAGTATTGCCTCGATGCCCCATCGATATTATATTATGGCTGAATTGAAATAATCTGGCATAATGTATTTAATAATAAAGTTTCCCACTTATATTATTATTACCACTTGTACACGAGCTCACTTTTACAAAGTCGCCATATTATCAGCCAGTTTATTTTTATTTAACCATATTTTAGTCGCATTCAACAGAACTGAGAAGGCAAATGAAGACACATAAGCTATTTAGTTTTTAAATTGATGAAGAGAGTGGATTTAGTCATGTTGTTTTTTTAAATCTGCTCTCCATTGATTTAACTAGATTAAGTTGTCTTTCTTCTGATTTTACTGTGATGGTACTCATGAATCACGATCATGTTGGTCTCTCGCATTCTGTGAAATTATCATCAAATTGAAAACGGAAAATTTGTCAGCAAACCTCAGTAAAAACTAATAACGTTTAAAAAATACGTAACTTTATTTTTTATTTTAATTTCAAATACACTAAACAAGTTGCGAATGATGAAACCATATTTAATGACAAAACAAAATAGTAAACGTTAAAATTGTGAACAGCAAAGGACGTCTTTTATCATAAAGAACAAAAATTTCCATTTCTTAATTGGTAGTCAATGACCGTTCCACTGAACACCATAAAAGTTTTATAACAGTGCCAACTACAAAAGAATCCTTATGAACAAGTATTAAACTTTTTATGTAATTTTATCAGCCGAAGTCCGAACTTCGTTTTTTTTCCACTTTCGGTCAAATGTACAAAAACAAAAATTGAAGACGTTTATTTTAATAAACAATTCACATTTTATTTTATGACAAAATCAGACAACGATATTTTTTTGTGAATTAAGTACTTCAAATATTAAGCAGCACTGTGTCTGATTCCAGCCACGCGCAGGCAAAAAGTAGAAGGTAACTGAAGCCAACAATTCCAACGAATGCGAATCTTATGATTAAATATTTGCTAGCCTTAATAACCCTTGTTATTATTTCAGTATAATGTTCAATTTTTACAAATTACATTTTTGTTATGTTAAAGTTACAAATTATTACTGAAATTGAACATTAATATAATAAAAATACATCAAGATAATATTTCTGTGAAATCACTTCTAAAATTTGACCAGCAGAAATGAGCAGATGTTTTTCTACGAAACTTAATTTTTCATTTTATTTCCAACAAAGGTTTAGGAAACAAAATATTGTATTTTTTATTTAACACTTTTCATTATATGAATATGGTTAACATGCATAGTAAATTTTAACTTTTTTTAAATATAATGATAAGCATTTTCTGGGTGTCCTATATAAATAAAAATGATAGCCAATCAAATTTATAGTAGCAAATTATTTCTGTCTTCTTTGTCTTGTCAAAGTCCTTGGGCGTGGAGCTGTGGATCCGGTACCTATACTAAACATATTCGCACCTGAAGGAGCTGTAAACTGCGGTACTGCTGGGTTAAAACCTGATCCAGAGCCAAATGTTGGATTAGATGCTCCAAAAGCAGCAGTTCCGGACCCAGCAGTGAAGTTAAAAGAACCTGGTGTTTGACTTGCATTTGCGCCAAATTGAAAAGCACTTGAAGATGTCGTTTTCGCCCCATCAGTGCCGTTATTATTATTATTATTTTGTGCTGAACCACTGAATGTAAATACTCCTGATGTTGACGGAGCAGCTCCAAAGCCACTAAATCCGGTACTTTGTTGATTATTCCCACTGTTGCCAAATGCAGACGTTGGCAAATTTGTTGTATTTGCAAAACCAGTGGAAGCATTACCGCCAAAAGTTGAAGCTGCATTCGAACCAAACACAGGAGTTGATTGGTTTGCATTCCCAAATCCTGCATTCTGATTAGCAGTTCCAAATGTGCTTCCGCTCTGTTGGTTAGTTGTGGATCCAAAAATATTACTTCCTTGATTTCCTGGATTCCCGAAACCAGCTGCAGGTGGTTGATTTGTGGAACCAAATATATTCGACGAAGTTGATCCAAATGGAGCAGCGTTTGGCGGTGCAGAATTTGTTCCAAATGTATTTCCAATCTGTTGATTCGTTGATGCATTTCCAAACAAAGCAGGTTTATTCGGATTATTATTAGAACCAAATGGTGAAGTTGCACCAAACACAGTTTCTGATGAAGCTGGTGGATTACCAAACTGATTAGTAGTCGAATTATTAGTTATTTGACCAAATACAGAGCTTGCTGCAGGTTGACCAAATGATGTAGACGCAGTTGTTGTTGACTGTCCAAAAATAGGCGCAGTTGTTGATTGGCCAAAAGATGCTGTTGTTGTAGCTTGACCAAAACCTGGCGTCTTTATAGTCTGGCCAAAGCCTGGAACTGTTGCAGTCTGCCCAAACGCTGAAGTTGTTCCTGAAGACTGTCCAAACGTAGGTGCTGATGTGGTTTGTCCAAACGTGGGTGCTGATGTGGTTTGTCCAAACGTGGGTGCTGATGTGGTTTGTCCAAATGTGGGTGCTGATGTAGTTTGTCCAAATGCGGGTGCCGATGTAGTTTGTCCAAAAGTCGGAGTTGTTCCTGAAGGTTGCATAAACACTGGTAACGATTGAGTGCCAAAAGATGGTGCTGTTGTAGTTGTTGCAGAGGTGGTACCAAATGTGCCAGTTGGTTGATTTCCAAAACTTTTATTTTCAGTCGACGCGCCAGTTCCAAAAGTATTTGTCGTACCAAATGAAAAAGTTTTCGTTGTAGTGGCTTCACTATTATTTCCAAAACTAAACGTACTTGATGTAGGTTGTGTCGATGTTGACGATTGTACTGAAGTCGATGTTGTTCCAAAAACACTGAAAGCTTGTGCACTTGGGGAAGATGTTGGAGTTGTTGAATTCTGACCAAAAATGTTACTATTACCATAGCTATTACCAAAAACAGGAACAAAACTATTGGATTTTGATATCGACCCGTCAATAGGTTTGTTTGCTTTGCTACTGTCAGCACCAAATGAAAACAGAGGTTTAGAATTTTCAGTTTTCGTTTCAGCTACAGTACTTTTTCCAGTTACAGGAACTGCTGGTACTGCAAATGTCGAGTTTGGAGCTGTAGTGACCGGATTTTCTAAATTAAATTTAAAGCCACCTGAAGGTTTATCAGTTTTATTTGTGTTACTGAATATTGGTGCAGGTGTAACAGTATTTTGACTTATACCTGAAGAAACAGCCTTCGAACCCAAGCTGAACATAGAAGGCGATGACGTAACGAATTTAGGTGAGCTTGCGTCAAATAAAACTGTGTTTTGACTTGCGCTTGACTGTGCAGTTGTTGGTGTAGTCAAATTTGATGTCCCAAAAGAGACCGTTGTAGTGTTATTATTAAATGATTGAATAGGCGTATTTTGTGCAGTCGAGGAAGCAAAATTGAATAGAGGCATTTGTGGTATGTTTGAAGAACTTGTGCTCACTGAAGTGTTGGTACCGAGTTTGAACTCACTTCCACTAGGTGCCAAAGTAGTTTTGGTATTTTCTACATTTTTTAACATGTTTGCATTAGCTACTGATTCTAGTTTGGGTCTTTCAGACATAAATGTTGACATTTCACTTTTAGCCGAGTTTAATACTGAAGGTGTGTTTTCCAAAGCATTCGGTTGTGAAGTTCTTTCACTCAAATCATTTGTTTTATTCGATGACTGAACATTAAATGAAAATTCAGCGTTACTCGTGGACGGAGTAACACCAGTGGAAAATAAACTTGCCGGAGCAGACGGCGTAGTTACAGTTACGGACTGGCTTTTAGGACTAACTGACGACAAAACATGATTATCTGTAGTTTTTTCAGGCTGTGGAAGTTTAAAAAGATTCGGAGATTGTTTTTCATCGGAAAGTATGCCAATTGAATTTGACGTAATTACATTTGTTTCAGATTCTGATTTTTTCGTTGTATCTTTATTAACTATGTCTGTATCGGTTTCTGTGCTTTCACCGGTCGCTAAATCAAACGTAACGTGTTTCTTACTTATAACAATTTTTGAAGATTTTGGAGTCAATAATATAGAAGTAGGTTTTTTGGAAAAGTCCCCTTTGATGGTTCCATCTGTACAGTCAGTATTTTCAGGAATATTCTCTGTAAGTCTATCGATATCATTATTTTCTTTAGAGCCATTTAAAACATTTAAAAATGACGTCAGTTTTTTCTTATTATCGTCTCTATTACTAATTATTGAAAATGGACTTTTCGGTAGCTCTTGATCCAGCGATTTAGTAAACAATACTTGGCAAGTGCCATCTTGTTCCACAATCGATGAAGTAGAAAAATTATTATCATTTGTTTTACTATCTGTTTCGGACATATTCATAGAATAATTTTCTGACAATGTTTCTTGAATATTGTTCGTGGCTGTTGGTAGAACTGGTGATGACTTTTCGGACAATGGCGACTTCTTCCCATTAACGCTTTCTAAAGTATGTATAGATGTTTCCATTTCGTCATTAGTTTCTGTTAATTTTATCTGTTTATAATTTTCATTTGGTTTTTGAATTGCAATATCTGAAACACAAAAAAATATTTATTTAGAGTTTAAGCCATAGTAGAAAGAAGTCAGACGAAGTGACAATAAAACTGCAAAAAACAAAAAATTATATGTAGCACTGACCTGCTTTCCGTTTAATTGGTGCTGTACGATATTTCATAGAACTCAGAGAACTGGAAATTTCATTTTGTATATGAATTTTTTTGGGCAAAGGTCCATTACTCGAGTTATTTTTATTATATTCTTCTTCGCGTGGATGTTTTGAATTCGATTGTGTTTCTGAACAATTTATTGATACAGATCCTTTACGCTGTCTTTTATTTGGTTCAGAATCTTCGTCCTATTAAAAACAAAAATACGAAATAACTTTCCAATCCTCCAAACCTTATGCATTTTGAGATCTCAAAGGAAGAACAAAACATATTATGTTAACTAATCTTACCCTCGAATGTATCCTCTTTCGAGAAATTTCTTTGAGTGCATCTAAAACACTACGTGTATTTATTTCTTCTCTCGGAGCAGTGCTAGTACTGTTAGGTGACCATTCCATACTAGAATTATTGGTGAGAATTAGCGACCGCTCTATTGCACTATAAAGAGTAGTATCTGAAAAACAACAAAAAATGAATCACAACTCGCAAATATTTGATAAATAGAAAAGGTATTTGAAATGAATTTAAAACACTAGCGGTATCTGTGCGAATAATTCGCACTAAAATTCGTTTCTAATTTCTCACACTCTTTATAACTTTCTTCTTTTTGTTGTATTACATTACGAAGATCAGTGACGGTTCATGAAAATATTTTTTTAAAACTGTCATATAGAGGCGCAAGTATCGAAAACGTTGAGCTGAAGCGTCGCCATACGAAAAGTATTTATACGCGAATTTTGATTAAAAATTAAACAAAAAAAATTTATCGACCGTCAATCATGTTGACGTTGTTTCAAAGCTAGAACCGTCAGATGGCCGCATTGTTGCATATACTGAATAAATGTATAATTGTTATAATTAATTATTTTGCAAAAACAAAAGCAATGATAGATTTTTTAATTGCTGATACACATAGAGCAAGTAATTATCTATAAAATGATACAAAATTTATGTGGAGTAATTGTGAGGTTTTTTCGAAAAAGGAAGGCAAACATCTTAACCCTAGCGTATTAATTTTTTCTACAAACCTGGAGGTGCAATCCGAACAGTGACTGATTTTCGTGTTGGTTTCATGGAATGTAGTGGTGTTTTATTCAAATGTACAATAGGAAACTGGCCTGGATTAGCATATTTCGGTTGATGTGTAATCTTTGGACTTTTGATTGTAGGACTAACGCTATCTGCATTGTACTGGACAATTCTAGACGTAAGTCCTGGACTTCGAGTATCTGCATGCATGCTACAACATATAATTGCTGAGAATTAGCTCACTATATAACATGTGAGCAGAAATACTAATCATATGAAATGACTTATAAATGAGAACTTAAGATATTTGTTCATAAATTTCTTGACAATTTCGCGACAAATTTCCCAAAATATGTGAGTTGTGTATATTCGCGTGGTAACTCTCAAATGTAGATTAAAATCAACTTCCGTACACTACTAATATGTATATGGTTAATCGGTTACAATACTGATTATTAGTAACGGCTGATATTCTTCAAGCAATATTGGTCACAAAAAGGAAAAAACCAAAAACACAACTATGATTTTGATATACATAAATAACAAATAAACACAATTACGTGTTCTAACAAAATTTGCTTTTGCTGATTGGCGCCAATGGTGTAAAAAATATTCGAACACAGTAATGACCGATAGCTTGATATATACAATATATCGTCATCGGCCATTTCGATTACTGGCCAAAAAATCTACATCAGTAGTTTTCTAGTACCACAACCGCATGAAGGCTTATTAAAATAATTGTATAATCACATTGTTGAAGGGAGACATTGACGATTTTTAATTTTTTTTGCGTCCGAAAAGACCTTAACATCAAACTTTTAAGATAAGAAGTGTTCTCGTTAGAATAAAACTGACTTACCTGAGATCTATATTGTGTTTTGACGAAGCTATTAAAGGACCAGCACTTGTCTGAAATGGCCTTGGTGATTTTTTTGAATTGTTATAAAAAGTCCGCGGAGAAACAGAAAAACTCGTATCTGATAAAGAATAGCCTCCTGGCCTAAAAGAATAAAATTGAAATTTATTAGACTACCTACTGCTTTTTAATTTAATTATATTTAACTTATGGAAAACCAAAATATATAAAAAAATAAATAAAAAAAACTTTTCTATAAACATGTGCAGATAGTTTTAAAATTTTTACGCATAATTATTATATTATATATACCTTCTAAGTGGTGTTCCAATTGGTGTTTTCTTTATAGGTGAATTACCAGTATAACGCTCTTTAGGATTCCATAATGAGCTATTTGGAGTTGAAGTATGCTTAAAAATGCCTCCTACATTAGAATTCTCGCTGTCGTTTCTTACAGCTGAAAAATTACCTCCACTACGCTCGAAATTTTTGTTCTCCCAAAATAGGCGATTAAACATTTTCGTTGTGTATAAATTAGTTTGTTTTTGATTTTTAATAAAATATTGTAATGTGACGTTCTTGGCACTTGTCACACTAGTTCTAACCTTCAATTTTAATGTTTTAACCTTGTTCAGTACATTCACATCCACTATATCATTCGATGGTATATAATCAACAAATAAAATTACGCTTATAATAACAACCAAAACACTAAAAAATCCAGCAATAAAATACACAGTCACTAATGAAAGCCACACTAAAATGATTAACACTACTAATTTATCAAATTGCACCATTTCTAAGCAGGCTGAACATTTTTACGGTACACTTACGCTGCTTAGGTTGGGTACACTCAACACCATAGATATACACTGACGATTAACAGTGTTGTCAACATAAAATAAAATCTCTAGACGGCTATTTTTTTCTCACTATTCTTATAGAATTATAACTTTTTCCTTATTCTATCAACACAAATGTATTTAAAATGACAAGCAGCAAAAATACGTAGGCATATTTCTTCGTCAAAAAGAGTAACGAAAAACTACAATTTCTTTGTTTTGGAGAAAATTCTCTACAAAGTGATAATCTGGTAATAAACCACAAAACATCAAAAGTATGTTCTGTATAATAAACCAGTAATTTTAAACATTAACCGATGACTGTGTAAACAATCCTAAAGTTGATAAGGTAATAATCCAAAAATAAAATCCATTAAATAAACATATAAATTTTCAAGCTATAATTTTTGAATGGTTTTCACTATCCCTTTGTTTAGAACAATGACAGAATAATTACGGAAAGAATTTTATTCTTATAGCTACATTTATTTAAACTATTAATTACATTATTCAGTTATCCAGGTATATTTCACTTAAGCGACAGAGTTTCTAATTCTTCAATAAGTGACATGTGTTTAAATTCGTCTGGTTTATTCGTAAACTGTTCAAGCAAGTTTAATTTGCTCTTGCTATCCTGCCCATAGTAAAGTTGAAGTTCATTGGCTAAACACTGTGCCTCCTTCGCATCGATAACGTTTTTATCAAATTCACCTCGCATTAGTACAATTCCTTTTTCATCTTTCAATTCAGTATAATGTGTTATATTTAGACATTCTGGTGCATTTTCTTTATGTACCTTAAATTAATAAAGCCAATTATGCACAAGTGTAAAAAAAAAATATTTTCAAGTACTGACACTATTTATATTTTCAATCTAATTACCTGATAACATAAAAGGGGTGTAAAATGTACAGTATTTCCAGAAAACTGACACATTACAAATTCATATCCTTGACTTCGCGGAAGTGGAAATAAAAACACTGGGTATTTTTTTATTCGCGAACACATAAGGTCAAATACTTTACTGGGTATTGTGGCAGCTATAACGTCTTTTGTGACATGATATTGATGCCAGATTTGTTTTATCTCTTCAGAATTCTTATCTTTAATTAGCTCGATTTTCATTATATCCTCGAGGCGCTTGTCATCATGCTTTGTTTCAGAATATTCCAGTGGTACTTTTGGATTTAAAACTGACGAATACTGTCTTAAACAAAATGAAATTTAACTTTAGGTATAGTTCATGTTACTAAACAAAACCATTTTAGAATTGATCTAATGATCAGTTCAAAAATTGTTTTGTTGATACCAAGTATCGATATGATTATCGATAAATGATAATGCATCGAAGAGTAATTGTATCAAAAAAATAGAATATTCACCTATCGGCACTTTTAAGTTTTTCTTTTTTCTGTTTTTCTTTCTCTTCCTTTTCTTCTATTCGTCGCAAAAATTCTTCGGGCGATGTTTTTTGTAACTGAGAAATTTTCCCAGCATATTTTTCAAAATATGGATTTTTTTGCAAATCTTCCATAACCTTTTCCATTTTAGCTGGTGTTGTCATTATGAACTTTTTATTAAAGAAAAAAGGCGATTTTGCAGTTAACTTAATTATTTGTTTACAAATCAATGCCATAACAATAAAATATCTCAGTATTTTCTAAAAAATAGCACTTAAAATTGCTAGAGGATAACAGATTTGACATTTCAAAAATCCATCTTTCTGATGAACTTTAACCTTAAAAATATACTAGTTTTACAATGAATTTTGAGATTATACAAGGAAAATGCATGCAGATGTGCCCTTACTCAGAAATAAAAATGTAAGATAAAAGTATTTTTTAAATAATTATTTTTGTAAATAATATATAGCGAATTGGTAACATAATAAAGCGTAAAATGTGTAATTTATTTTATAGGCGTGAAAAGGAAGGTTTGTTGCATCGACTAGAAATATTATCTGGAACCGAGTCTCACCGAAGACCAAAAGCAGATTCCAAAAAAGTCGTAAAATGTTTTAGTCGTTCGGCAGCAGGTCAACGAATGCCTACTGCGAATGAACTTAGACCTGCATCGGTATTAGAAGAAACAATTTCTTATTTATTGAATGAGTTGGTTTACTGTTCATTTATGTTTATAACTGAAACATCCTCAACAAAACGTACTGAAATACAAAAAAATTATTTGTAGTGTCATCACAGTTGACGACATGCCATGGCATATTGTATACGATTTTATATTTGATCGTTTAAGAGCCGTTAGACAAGATATGGTTATACAGTCAATATCGAATACAAGCAGTGCAATCAGAATGTTAGAGCCTATTGTTTTATTTCATGCATATGCATCGTACAGGTATGAACATTGGTTCACCAGAAAAAAATATATAATTTTAAACGTATGTTATCGACACTAGCAAACAAATACATAAGCTAAACTGTATTTTACAGGTCACTTATGAATAATTTATATTGTAAAGTTACAGCCTTGATTCTATTTTCTTCTTTATGACTACAGTTTACCTGCAGTCAGTTTGCAAAACAATGTATGCATTTCTTATTTTAGATTATGTGAGGAGAATTTACATAATTTTGAACCGGTTATTAACACAAAACATTTAATGGAATGTCTTAAACAATTGCTAGTATTATATGATCAAACTGAATTTAATGAGGTAAATTTTGTAAACGACTATAATCAATCGAACTGCAATAATTCAGTTGATAAAAATAATACTTTTTTCAAAAGACAATATATGGAGGCTTTGTATTTACTTGTTAACATTGGAGACACTACTGCACTGTTGAGAGCATTGAATCTTTCGAAGAATTTGAGGTATATTTTTTTATTGTATGGAATGCCCGGGAAATATATCTGGAAAATTTGGAAGTGTGTTAGCCTGTTAGGATTAGTGTTGCTACTGAGATGAGATTTTTTTCATCACGTATTTCGAGAAATTGATATTTGTCGAGAGCTCGTCATATCGAGATGAAAGACACCCTCGCGAGAGTAGTAAAATCTCAACATACAACGAGATGGGGCTAGCAAATTTATCCATGAAGTTTTTTTTTCCAAAAATATACTATTAATGATATTGCCAGCATATATAGCAAATGTGTTTTAATTTTCTTCTTGGACGCTAATGACCTCGGTTATAATCTACAATCTATCAATTCGCTGCTTACAACGTTTAAAAAGGTTGATTTTATAAGTAACTTTAAATGATTTGCGTAAGTTTTTTTATCGACACGAGCTCAGACTATTATCGGTACTGAAGATACGATACCGAGATGTCATATTTTTGAAACGGTAAAGAAAATTATGCTTTCTATTTTTTAATATCCCAACACGTGTTTTAATTTTCCGAGCACTTATAAGCTGTTATAAGTTTGGAATTTATGATTATTTACCGACAGAAACAATTATTTTTTACAGGACCGGCGTAGTAAAACAAGCATTAAGTATTTCTCTTGCATGGTACAACCGAAATTATGTTCGAGTTTGTCGTTTAATGCAAAATTTGCCTCCTCTTCTTGCTGCTGTGACGGTTTTACATTTACCATTAATTAGAAGGTGATTATTTATTTCCAAAGTCTATTTTTTTTTTTCAACCAATGTAGTTGAGCAGTATACAGAATCAGCGTCAGAATGGCCATATAATAGAGGTGGCGTTTGCCAGCCGGGCCCCCCATGAGCATGGTTTGTGGGACTTGCCGCAAGCCAGGCGGTAGGTAGGGTAGGGGGCCCACGTAGGTTAGGTCCTAGCTCTTGCGACCTAAATGTAAACTAGATCAGATAGTTCAATCATACAATTAGTGAGAAATGAAATCGATAAATATCCCATCTACAATTATCCAGTCTCGGGCCCAGACCGACCCTGTACACAATAAATATGTATTCCAATCATACAATTTGATTTTCAATTTAGAATTAATCTGATTTGTACTCAGACGAATCCTGGTTAAACAGACTTCCACATTCAAATACGTTCAGTACAGCGAATTCAATTTAATTTTCAGCCGGGTTGGATAGTTTTTATAGATTTAAATCTTCCCCAAGAAATAAGCTATTAAATAATAAAAATCGCATTCAAGTCACATCAGTACTTCTTGTGTTTTTAACAAACAAACAAACACGAATTTTCTTTTATATATAAGTATTAAGGTAAATGAAACGTTTCAGGGTTGCATTGCAAATAATGTCTACTGCATACAACAATAAAAACTTAAGCTATCCTGCACATAAATTAAAAGATGTACTAATTTTTAATGACATTGCCGAAACAATAAACGAATTACGATACTATAATGTACAAAATGAAGGATTGAATACAATATTTAATAAGCAAAAATTTGATTATAGAAAACCACTAGTAAGTATTCCTAACATAATTTATTATAATCTGCACTTTGAAACTAAAAATTGTTTTATTTTTTAGTCATCTTTGAAACGTCTGAAATTTGTCGATGAAATGCTTCGCAAACATTCAGTTCCAGAATTAATTTTTGAATGCATTTAATATTTTCAAAACATTTGTAAAATTAGATACAAATAAACTTTTACAAAATTATTGCTGTTGTTTCAAAATTTGTATCGCGTTTCCAAAAACTTATTATTAAACAATATTGAGACTTATTATTAAAGTTGGACGTGAGTAGTGGAGTTTTATTGAAAACTGATTAAATCTCAGAAAAAGTTATATAATTATGTAGGCACTTAGCAAACATTTTATAGCAAATGTTTGAGATTTTAACAAGTATTTCTTTTGAATATAAGTTCTACAATAACTATTTTCAACATATTATTGAGATTATAGCTCCATAGTTATCTATGATATTTTTTTTTAATACCGGACAAAAGAACGTGAACATCAATAAACAGTTAAAAGGGTTTTATTTTAAAATTTTAAGTACATTTTATATATATGTAAAGTCAAAATTTAATATAATAATTTGTGACTATTTGTGGTATTCAAATAGCTATGGCTGCGCCGCTTTGTCATACAAAGTAAGTGTCAAAATAATGACAGTTAAAAGAATGTTAATCGTTACAATTTAACGTTCTTTCATAATACAATTTGTTTTAGTAAATGTCAAGCAGGATGCTCAAAATCAGGTGGTGGAGGAGGAGGTTCCTCCGGTTCTAAATCAAAAGCAGCTGGTGGGGCAAAAGATTCAGTAGTTATGGCTTTACATGCCATTCGAAGTCCACTAGCAGAATACCAAGAAAGTGCCGGCATAAGGAAAGACGAGTAAGTAGTTGTACATGACAATATCCCAGACTTAAGCTTTTAACTGTTCAGATTGTTAAATGACTACATTATTGGATTTAAATTAACACAGGACTTGAGGCAAAAGATAACAATTTTTTACTTGCTTACTTTATTGATCAACGTTTCGGCTGCAAATTTGCTATTATAAATCCTGAGGAAGGCGCAAATTAGCAGCCAAAACGTTGATCAATAAAGAAAGCAAGCAAAAAATTGTTACCTTTTGCCTCAAGTCCTGTGTTAATTTAAATTTAAAGAAGAAAAGAGATGACACTATAATTGAAATTACATTATTAGATTATACATTTTTTTAAAATATTTGCTCAACTTGTTACAGAGAAGCACTATTAGGAATCACAATATTCCAACCATATTCTGCTAGTTATTTATAATTGTCATGTACTAACAAATTTTTGAGCAAGGTTTTTTAAAGTCTGCTGACACACGACCCACCAATCAATGACCAAAGATTCACCTAACCTTTCGTTCTGAAAATATATTTTTTTATTTGAGAATTCTCTCGACGCGATCTACCTAAATTTCTTCCTAACCCATACTTTGGATATCTGTCTCTAGTATTTTGATTTTGTTTCAGATCTTTGTCCTTTCTTCTGCTTCTCAAGATGTTAATAATAAGTGCATATACTGCTGCCTGTAATCTAATAATGATTCTTTATAGTATGGTTCCAGTTTTTGATTCCTTATTGTGCATTATGCGATTTTATATCGACAAAATTATATATATAGTTAATTCAAGCAACAAATCTTGTATGATAATACAGATAGTAATTTTTCTAGCACAACAGGTGATAATATTTTCGTTAAGTTTTTTAATAATGACAGTCATTGTGATGCCTGTCTACAATGTTGTGTGTTTTTGGGTGACAAAGACTATGGTTGTGTTGGGTTAAAAAACGAGGTACTCGAGATAGCAAAAAGTTTGGCTGTACTTTCTTAATTACAAAACCTTTTTACAGATTTTTATCAAAACTAAATTTTATTTTAAAAAGTGTTAAATATTTATTAAAAAAAAGGCAAAATGTACTTACTTTACTTTATACAAATATTTTTTTAACAAGGAACAATAAATTACAATGATCGTTTTTAATAATGAAAAATAAGATTTTCATTCAGTGCACGGATCACGCCAAACCATAGTATTGTAGGTACTTATGCGAAAAAAATTGTTGTAATTTTATCACCGACGCTGGCGGCAAAACGTCTCTCTCCTTGCCGCGAGATTTTAAAAATTGCGGGGGCATAGGCCACCATCTACTTTGGTTATTTTAATTTAATTTGGCATTGGCTGCACTCACAGAGAGATACAATCAACTATGTTCAGAATCCAAAACTGTATTTTTAATATTTTTGTTTTTGTAAAAAATATACTTATTTATGTAAACAAAACTACTTTAACAATAAAATTATAATTTTTCGCTGCATCTATAGTTTAAAGTTATTATTAACGAAAATCCAAACTTGTAAAGATTTTCCAATCGAGTTGTTTTACAGAAACAAAAAACATTAACTAAATTACGAAAACGACCGGCTATTGGAAAATCCGGGCCTGACGATAAAACCTCGCTCTCTCTTGTCGAGTGGAAGCGATACAACCTTGAGAATGAGAGAAAGATATCAATTTGGCGTGCTCCGTTAGCAATTTTATTTTGGTTCAAATTTTTACACAGCATTCTGTTCCCGGATATGCAGGTAAGTTGAGTTCATATTTATTCTCAAGTGCTGGAGGTACAAAACGACCTCCCAAGTAATGAAATTTACCTTTGAACGTTTTAGCGCATTGCTTTGGAGCAGTTAAAGATATTAGTAGATCAGGTTTGATTCCACCTGATTCTGGACAACCATTTTCTACATCCCAACCACTCGGTATATCAATACTGTAAATAAACAATTACATATAAACCTTCTATTAATTTTTGTCTCTGATTTTTTGAGAGCCACAATTAAAACTTTTCCCACGACGGTAATTTTACGGTAGATTCATGCGGGTTACATACGAGCAGCATATAGATGCTGATGACCTCGCCATTGAGCGTCTATAATCTATCTTTAGCAGCATGTTATTGTTATTATAATTTTTGCAAAAAATAGAAAAAAGCGACAATTTAATCATTCGATAAGTCTGCAGTAAAAGACTATTTTTCAACAGAATCTGCAGGTTTGAGAAACTTTTTCTTCCCAAAATTGTTGAATGCAAATCTGTGGTAAGGATATTTTGGACTAAAATTACCAAAAACAATAGCAGTGGATTCAACTGTATCACTACATCCTTAATTTATGTGGGCAATGTAAACTTTTTAAGCTAATGCTCAGATTTACGTAAAAATGTAGATTAAAAGCAACTTATATTAACATATCAAGCATTATCTATTTACTCAACGTGCAATGAGCGAAGGCAACAAATCGCGCAAAAAATATAATATCTTCGTCTCTTTTTCCAATGTGATTCCCTGATTATTCCGACAATATATTAGCATGGAGTATGTCTTTTTTATCAAAAGTTCTATGCAGTAGCCAATCAGAACCAACAAACTGTTACCACAAAAAAGACAGCTATATGTTTGCACTCTAAACATGCGATTACGATTTTCGTACTATCCCCAATATATATTAAAAGTATATAAAAAAACAAACAATAAAATATTTACGTAATATAAATAAAAAATATACGGTATTGATACTACTGACCTTGCTATGCGCACTTTTGTATTTTGTAATGATTCAAGAACAGGAACAAATGTTTCTCGTACTGGAGGTTTAAAACTAAATCCAAACAAAGCATCGACGATGATTCCGTAATTTGAGTCAATATCAGAAATGGCTGGCAAATTATCCAATAGAGGAATGTTCATCGATACACACTGATACGTAAGATTTTGGTATAATGGCTTATCGGTACGCTTCGGATAGTAAATTGCTGGTTCATAACCAAACAATTTCAGATGTCTAGCGCAAACTAGGCCATCACCGCCATTATTTCCTGGGCCACAACATACTAAGACAGTTCGTTTATTTAACTCTTTCAATGGGTAACATTTAGAAATTGCGCAAGCACAACTCAATCCTGCCAATTCCATTAACTGATCGACACTAAATTTATATTCATTGAATAATTCTACGTCAATATTTATAGCTTCTTGTTGTCCAAGATATTTAATCATTTTTACGTATTCTCGGATAAATCCTAGTCGATGAAACCCTGCGTTTCTATACTGAATTGCATTGGAATATATTTGATTCTGAAATAAAGATTTCAGATTATGTACATCATGTTCTTATCGCTGATGACCTCAGCTGTTTAGCGCCTATAATCTACAATCTATCCTATTCCTTATAGTTTAAATGTGTCTTTTATTATACATACCAGTAATCGTGAATATATTCTAAAGGTAAGCATAGAGAAAATATTATTTGCAAATACGAATTTGTACTGTTTTTAAATTATGATTTGACTTTTACAAATTCGATTTTGATTTGACAGAACACGTGAAATATCTAATAACAACATTCCGACATCTGTGTAATAAAACCAGAACTATAAGTACCAGTACGTCTTCAAACCTTATTTAAAAAAAATTATGAGACTAAACAGATTTCAGGCGTCGTGTTCCATATATCATATTTTGCTATAGTTTTCCTATGTGATTCAGTTTAATATAATATTTAGGTTCATTTATTCATTTGTATTCATTTGTTGCCCTTGGCGCGCGAATTACACTTATAAAAACACGCCGAGGGTTCGGTACAACTTTCTCTACAGTTGTAATCATCCTTCATCTGATTTTTTTCAAAATTTTAAGCCTAATTTCTGAGGAAAAACATTCACTAGAGTGTTTATTATACAAAAAGGAATAAGATAGGCCTCTACTAAATGGAGCTGACGAAAAATGATATTATGCGAGCGAAGCCGTCAGTAAAAGTTAGAAACCAATGTAATAGCAAATCGGTTACGCTAGACGATAATTCACTTTATTGTTTCAATTTTCCTTTAGGGAAGTGCTTGAAGCGACAATGGTTAACAGAAGTCTTTTCTGAACAGTGATTTTCAAAATTTGAATTTGAAGTTACTGCAATGTATGAACACCATGAAATCTCTATTTACTGACACAAAAGTCTCTTATGAAAATAAAAAAAATCTGTCCCAGAGAATTTAAATAAGTTGTTTAAAATTTCTTTAACAATTTACAGTAAGATCTCGTTTAGCACTTCTTCGATTACCGCTAATTTGAATTAACACGGTCTGCTCGAAGTCTAAAAAAGCTACAATTTTACGCCACGTAAAATGTAGCAATAGGGATGACCTGTAAATAACGATTAGAATCTAATTGTTTTTTTACAGGTTGTCATTTTGTAATGTTCCACTGGTAAAGTACAATAGTAGTTTGCGATTTTATAAGTTCACGCTATTATGCGATGGCGGCTTTATGGTGAAGTCAGTTCACCTCCAAAATCACTCTTGTCTCCTAATATTAATAGCGTCAGTACAGTTTGAGGATCCCTGCATTATTTGTTCTGCATAATATATAGAAGAATGAGAGATTGGGTACAGAAAAGGTCAACTGTAATTTTATACAATATCAAATTTAACCCCAATCCTATTTGAAAAATCCTGTATCACAAACCTATAACATCTTTTGATCGATTTTCGTCTGCGTAACGAATTTCCTTTAGTTGACCTCTCTTATAAACAGTGTATTTCTCAGTAAATATTTTTTCGTCGCGATAAAACGTATTATTGTTTCAATTACTGTGATCAATCAACTCAAACCGAATCATTTTATTTCAAAGACAATTCTCCTTATTGGACCTGATTTTTAATATTGCTGACTGAATGAAACTCCAAAAATAGAAATTAAAAATAAGTTTTAACTTTCGATCACAAAGCAAAATAGCTTTTTTATCTCATCGGTTTCATTCCGATTTTTAATAAAAAAAAACGCTTATTACGTTCTCACATGATACGTCGGTTTCAAAAAGTTTAGTTAATGTTTAATGTAAAATACCCTTTGAAGACTGGGTTCATACCTGAAAGTAAATAAAATCCTAAAGACTTACATAGGACATGATAATTCATGGAAATTTTTAATCCTATGCTAATGACTCTCATTTTGAGTTCTTGTAAATTACAATAAACAGTATATACATTATACATACTTATAGATTTAGTCAGTAGTCTAGACACTATCACATGTTAGGTATGTCTAATTCAAATAAAAATCTCCGACAGACTAAATGTACCGTTAATTTAATTAAGTAATTTATATTTTTATGTAAAATACACAGTCCACACATATTACGTGCCTTACACTGTTTGCTTACACGAATCTTTTTTTTTTTTGTTATTTTCTCCTCGTTTCTGATACGAGATGATAAATTGGCGTATTGAAGTAAATTCAGATAAATGAAACTTCTTCTGCAGATAATTTTCATAATTCATGAGTATATGAAAAATGACCTCTCATAAAATCTGTGTTAGAGATGATACCTAGATACAAAATGGCGAATAACTGTCTACTGCAGAGAGTAATGAACATTTGTTATCTAATTTTAATTACAGATTTGTCAGTGTCGGCGATTTAATGGTTCATACAAGGCGGCGCAACTGCGGCATATTTTATATAAAACGAATTATTAATATTTTATTATTTTGTAGAAATTTAAAGGCGGCAGACGCAACTAAAAACCCTGAAACATTTTTACTGTCTATAAACTGAAATTGAATCGATTTGTAGAATATTGTACCCTTAGTTTCTATTTTGGAATGTCTAATTACTTTTTTCAATGGCAGATTAAATAACAGATAGGCAAGGGCTTCACTTTGTCTTAAGTCATTTTCGTTTATCAAGGGATTTGATAATTTTCGTCGAATTTTTATTTTACATTGGTTATAATTAGCTCTATAAAAATAACAATCTAGCCATTTCTAAAGCTACCAGGTATCCTAAGATAGCGGTGCCGTAATACTTGTATAGCAGCCGTAATATGACGATGAATGACGTAAAATAAACGTATGCATAAAAGTAAAAGGATCTAGAGATCTTGGTAGCGGCGGCACCAAAAAATCGTCATTATTTGTTACCTCATTCAGCATCACATTGCAGCTGCTATTTACGGTACCGCTATTTTAGGAAACCAAGGATCTAGCTACAACAATTTTATTTATTAGATGAGCATTTCGACGACGATGCTTCTAGCATCAGTAAAAACTAGACAGTTAGTTTTTGTTGATGATGGGAGAATTGTCTCGAAATATACATCGATAAATAAAATTATTGTGGTTAAATAGTTGTTTTCTATAGTTTTCAATCACAATACTCTTGGTATTCATGAATTAATTCGATGTTGTTTTTATATGACCAGTACTGTACCGTCCTATTTTGGTTCTTTGTTTGCATGAACTTTAACTGCGTGTGACTGAAGTGAAGAAGCGACACTTAAATGAAAACTGAACGCGAAAACTTCAGAGAAGTATGTTGTCATTTTATATGGTTTAGTGCTGGTTCATGGTCCGTCAGGGGTCGAATTATTATTATACATAGTTGCAAGCGTTTCAGTTGCTTTGATCAACGACTTCACTCTATATTAGATGTTCCACTTCAATGGTGTTATCCCACTAAATTAAAACTTACAATTTGATATAATGCAACCATTCGGGTTTGTAACTAAAATACAGATACGTGATACAGATCAGGCAGAATAAAATTTAAAGCGATGTGTAAATACCTAAAAAATTAAATATGACCCTTTACCTCCACCATAACTACGTACTTCCACCATCTGGTTGTATGGTGTATTTTACACTATAGATAGAGTATAACAATTAGTTGACAGATTGGTTCTAATAGAAACTAATTCTACAGTTAGTCATTCTCATTATTCACGCAATCATTATGATGTAGGTTAGGATAAACATATAATTCATTTTGGGCATTCATTTAAAAGATAGGTCAATACTTTTAGATATTAGAGTTGTACCATACTGTGCAAATTTTAAGTCAAGCTTGCAGACACTGAAGAGCTGAGAAGTTCTTTCTTTTCTAAGATGACAATAAAACTTTGAATATGATTTCGCAGTAGTGTGTGCCAAATATATAAAGAAACATGTTTAACAGAGAATTTATAGGAAACTAGCGGTTTACCCGCAACTGCGTCCACGTGGTATAGATTGTACCCACAGTTCTTTTATACAAAATCTACTCCCACCCCGTTCAAAAGACAGTCGAACATGTATTTTTTTATTTTCTAAGAAGAGTATTTTTTCCCGTTTTCCGGTTTTTAGTTTAAGCAATTTAAAAAATGCGGACCGCGTATCTTTTATGAATGGTACACCCCCCCACCTTTTAAGAAAAAGTTAGCCTATAATTTAAGTTAGAGTATTTTCTATATGGATACAAAATTTCATTTCAATCCGATGTATAGTTAATTAGCTATAACGGAACAAATGTAAAAACCTCTATAGATTTATATATTAGTATAGATTAACTATAACCAATTCACAAGTATTATACGGATTATGGTAGTTGAAAGTTCGGAATTTTTGGCAAGGTAGTTTTATTTTATAACTCATATTTGCAACACCTAGTTATTGTCGACATTAATTTGAGTAAAGTTCCAGGAATAATTTTATTTGAATATTTAATCATTTGGTTTACAGTAAATGAACATAACATACCTACATAAAACTGTGTTTTTAAGGATGAAGAATAAAAACTTTAGTTGAAAAGAACTCCCACAATTTTTTACGATTTCCTTGTTAAAACCGTTTTTTGTGAGAATAACGTCTTTTTTAAAAATTTGTATAACTTTTTGAAGATGCAAAAATAAATGAAAATCTAGAAAACATATGTTAGTTTTGAAATTTCATAATATGCTGTGAAAAAAAAAAACAAACAATAACCTAAATGTGGACTAATGTGCATTATGAAATTTAAGTATTTATTTTGTAATCAATTTGAAGCAAAAGTGGTTTATACTTACCTGCATGAAATTATTAATTATTTTTTAACCCACTTCCAAAAAAGAGATTATATACAGTTCGAAGCGTATGTTTTTCTGGTGTATGTTCCGCAAAAGCTGTGCCAATTGTAAACCGAATAAAAAAAAATCGACGTTATGTTGTTCAGAATATTATCAAATGGGTACCATATGGTTTTTTTGAAAATAGGTTCAATCGTTTTTAGTTGACTTCAAAAAAGGAAATTTTTTTATATATATATAAACTCCAACATTTGTAAACCGATTTTGATAATTCTTTTTCTATTTAATAGGGCATACTTGAGGGTGATTCTTAAAATTTTATATATAGTAATGAAATATAAAAATGTTGATTAATATTTAATGGTGTGTAAACTATATAGTACCTACCTACATATTTCAAAACCACTAAAAGTAAAAAATAAAAAAAATTCAAAATAAAAACAATAATCTCCTTCAAATGTGTCACTAAAAGGAGGAAAATAATAAAATTTTGAGGTCAGCGTCAATTTTATTAAGTACCATAACTTTTTATATATCTACGAGTATGTTTATTTAACTGGCGCCGACTTCAAAATTTTATTATTTTCCTCCTTTTAGTGACTTAGTGACTGAGGAGGTTTTTGTTTTTGTAAGTTTTTTTCTTTGTTATGTGAATATTTTATAGTTAAATAATTTTTATTAAATATCTGAAATTAAAAATAAATCGAACTAAAAATATCAAATGGGAACTTCTGTTCTACAGCCATCAATGATGAAAATTAATGGATACAGTTTTAAATTTATTCAAATTGAAAACAGGTTTACAATATACTTCTGCGGCAAGGAACGAGATGTATTGTAGCTGTTGTGGTGACAAGGAAAGTGGCTTAAGTTTTTGGTAACGTTTTAATTATTGCTTCATTTCGTCTGTTCTAATGTAAAAAAAAAAATCAAAAAATTGCATGGCGAAATAAAAATGACAAATGGAAATTAGTTATAAATTATATTTACGTCAGCACAAAAGTGAAATTAATGACGCTAACGTAGTATATACAATTTAATCGCGTTTCTTATTAGTCTCAATGCTATGGGTGCTCATCTCTCAGTGCATCTATTTTACACTGCAAATAAAAGAAATACATAGTATTTCTTGACATAACTTTTTACCACACTGAAACGACGACTTATAAACGATTCAAAAGGTGACTAAATTTTGATTGACTTGTACTCAGTAGATGCCTCCAGATATTTGAGCAACAGCGCTCCTTTCAAAAACACAACTTTATTATAGTACGTGCCATGGATCCAAAAGGCTCGGAAGTTAGATGCAAATGGAGGCTTGCGCAGAAACAGTCGGTTGAAAAACTACAAACTTGCGCTATATTATTATTTTTAATTTTTCTTTAATCTAAAGGTCTAATTCCTTGCATAAAGTCAACCAAAAAATTATTTTTCGTGCTTGTTTATGCAAAACTGTATTAGGTATCTTGATCAATTAACAATCAAAGAAACGACTTAACAATAGCGTACTGGACTGTCCTTTATAGCAGGAAAGCGACAAGTGACACGACAACCAGCGATAACCAATCAACGACGAGCGCATGTTCTGTGCCGGTAACTGGGAGGTGGTGGGAGTCTTCCTTTCCCACAAAACAATCAGGACGACTCTAAAATATGCATTTGCGACGCTGTTTGTGACAAACTTCAGAACTTTCTAGAACCGTGGCGAGTATTATACTTATCTCTTTTCAAAAACACTACTTTATTATACTAATCTACCGGAAGATTTCTTTTGCCAGTAAAAATCAAATATTATTTAGACCACTTTGTATTGTGACTACATATTTGTAATAGGTTCAGAAGTTTACTTTCTCTTCAGCAGTTAATTTGCAGTAAATTCAACACCTAAGCTGGAATTTCTCTCTCTTTCTCTCTTCTTAACCACTGTGCGTAGTCCATAAATTTCACAAGAAAGTTTGTTGATTTTACTCGGAGTACACTGTACAGTATGTACGTTTGGTGTTGAATAATCTGTATTAAAAAAATCTCAGTTCATCTGCGGCCAAAAATCCTACAGCATGTCAACTTTATTTTTAACGCGCATTTTCCGAAATATGTTTTCCTCTTTTTTCATGACACCCTCCAATCTTTTGAAGATTTGGGTAGATTAACAAATTCTGATTTTAACAATATGCCATTATTTGTTTTTTGTACTGACAGTTTCCGAGATATTAAATGTTAAAAGTGAAAAAAAAAAATCGAAATAGCTGCTGTATGAAACCGGTTACTTTACTGTTCTTCTTCTTTTATCTTTACTATATCATTTAAAAAAAATCTCATAAAAATTAAAAAATGTAAAACCAGATATTTTCTGACGTCTAGATCGATTTGTTTTTTTGTTTTTTTTTGTAATATTCAATCTAAGTCGACAAGATCTCAGCGATCACTTATGAAATCATATAATGTTACATGCCGAATTTTATATAAAATAAAATTGCTACATTTTTCAGATACATTACGTGTTCTTTGTGCAGGGTTTTTTCTCTTATTACAAGTAATAAATTTGCCTACATAATAAATATCCGTAATATATTTGTTCATATTATTATATTCATACATATATAATATATGAAGCGGTAAATCGTGCTTGCAATCTGCAACCTTCCATATAAACTACGTATAAATAAAAAATACATAAGAAAAAACCTTATATAAGAGTGTTGGAACGACGATGAACTGTTTCTCCTACGGGACAACGGTAAAGGGTGAGGTATACGCGAGATATACTGTGAACGTGGCGTTAGTGCTGTTTTGCTGGTGCAAGGAAACATCAACACACTGAAGAACTGAGAATACAATATTCTCTGGTCGGCTCGCTGCCTGTGTCCTAATTGATACTCAAACTGAAGAACTAAGTACTTTAATTTCTATATATTATAGTGTATGACGATTGTGATGTATAAAATAAAACAGAAAAAACTTAAAAATTAGAAATAAGATGTCGTTTTCTCGTTTCTTATTCCCATTTTTGAAAACAGACAATATTTGCGTATGGCGCAATTTTTTTCATATCTTTATAATGCTCTGCTAATTCGTTGGTCTAACCATATGTGTGTCTTTTTTTTTCGCTTCACTTTTAAGTTTGAAAGGTCTTTAGAAGATAAATCATGCTATGTTTTATAGTTATTATTTGGCAAGATTAACAAGTGTTGTCGGAACTGACTCAGTTAAAAATGTCAAACGCCAGACGTGGTTGGAAATGCTTCTGTCAGATGTGACCCTGATTCGGTTCCAATATCACGCCAAAGAAGGAAAAATTGTCATCTCTAGTGCAGAGGCAAAATAGTACCTACCTATTAAAAGCTTGTCAGTCAGTTATGCTTGAGAACTTATTTTATATTACGTATAAAGGCTCATAAGTTGTCTTACATATACATTTCAAAAAGAGAAAGACGCAAAGAAAGAAAGATAAACTCTGCCGACAAATTTAAATTCAGCCACGTTCATAAAATATGTCGACACTTAAGTTGATAAACTGTTTGGAAATCGAATTCATATGTACGTAAAATTACTGTAATTTTTTATAAATATCTGCATCAGTATGTGGAAACTGGAAAGTGTTTTCATCTCGACTAGCCATCGATAACAGATTATTTCACAAATGAATATATTTTATCTCTGTACTCAGGTAGTGTGCAGTTTTTTCTTGCTAGAAAACTCGAATTTATACCGTGAGATTTACAGCATTCTCCTCAACGATGTCGACTGCTGTGTAACTTTTCTTTATCAAGGTACATAATATATATATATTTTACATAAGAATATGATATGCAATTACATGTTTAAAATAAGAGTAAATTAATTTTTGTCTGTTGGAGATTTTTCTTCTATTTGAGTTATGCCCTCGAAAGTCGTCATTCGGAAAAATTCATAGCGCGTCTACGCTATACTGTATATTGTGATCTACAAGAATTCTAAACACTAGTCATTAACAGCAATAGTATTAAAAATTATCGTATATTAAATAACAATATGCTAGTGGAGTATCATCTTTAGGATTTTATATACATTCACATTATATGAAACATTTGGTCAGATTCTTGGAACCGACTTAAACGAGCGTATTATCGGGAAATCGTATTAAGCGAGTTTTATTATCTGTAAACTAGCCAAATGGCCCTGTTTTGCATTTTCATTGTTAACATTTACAGCGCTATTTATTTCTGTCTCACTTTATCTGATGTAAAATTTATTATAAAGTGATAAAAAATTAACAGTACTGTAAATTATTACATTGACCATACAGAATACTAACCAAAAAGGTTTGATTGACACTGCCATCTATAGATGAGGGTAGGCAAAGTAGTCAAGAAGTTTCATTTCTGCTGTGTATAACCTTAAAGCATATACTTTCGTTTTTATGTGCAGCCCTTGAAAAGTAACGGTTGACCAAGCCTGCTATAAAGCTAAAGTAAAGACATGTTGAATGCGGTGCTTACTGTTATGGTTCATTACGTCGTCGGCTGCGTTCAATCAAATCAATTTACTCTTCCATTAGAGTTGAGCAAACAAAAGTTGTCTAAATTTGTCGCCGATGATTCACTAAAAAACGTCACAAGATTTAATTCTGTTTTCCTGTTATTCTATAGTAGCGGCCCGGTCCTGTTTTCCCAGAATTTATAGATTGCCTATTAAAGATAGACATATTATGCTGCAGCGGATTTTCTTATAGAATAATAACCGCATTTTCCCGGCGTTGTTTTTTATTTATTTTTAATTAACTAAGTTATCTATTTAAAAAAAGGAACAGACCCTTATAAATATGATGTCGTATTGATCCAGATTATTTTTAAACTAGAATTTCACTTATAATTTTATAAGATATCTTTTGTTGGTGAGTAATAGGCGAACACGTATTTCCAGCTGGTTATTATAGTAGAAGATAATATTTTTTCCATTTTTTGTGAACTTTTAATTTAAATTAATATTTATTATACACGGGTGTTGGTGTAATAAAGAAAAGTACTACGTTGTACATAAAATGAATATAATTTTGTTTCGTGTTACTCGATACTTTAATCAACATAACTTTTATTACTTCTTACTTCGCAATGAATTTTCATTAGTTTGTAATTCAATTATTTATTTAATGCATACTGTTTTTAACAAGATCTCAACTCTGAACTCGCGCGTTATTTATGTATGTGTGCATAATATACAGTTTCGCCAACTGCTAAGGTAATGGCGGACTTTTAAGACGATAATAATAAGATTTTCATAAATGACTGCCCAAAGAAGTTTAAGTTATATTTCATAGTCCATGAAAAAAAAACAAAGTTGAGAATTGTGGTGTAAAGGCACAATAATAGTAGATTATGTACCAAGTGCGAGAATTATTATTTTATTACGCATTGCGAGTTTTAAGAGTCACGCAAGTTATATTAAAATAATCACGCGCGAATTATATACAGTATGTTTTGCACGTATCTCCTATAAAATAGCTGATTTTGACTTAATAATAAGAGTATATTGTATTTATATATCTGACACTTGTGATCTGGATTGTTTACGAAGACGATTGCATATAGCTTTTATGAACTATAACTGATTAATTATAACTGACAGACAAATGACTATTGGATTGGTAAAGTCACATTTCTTACTTTATGAAATAGTGTGTAATGGGCATGCTTTACTGGTATGGAGAGAAGTTATTTTATAGAAAGTGCAAAAATAATGTTCATTTTACGATTATAAAGGAGGTTCGTAGTAATTAAACCAAGGAAACACCACTCACCAGTGTAGTGGTGTTTTGCTAAATTTGAATAGATTATTTTTTGGGTTTAATAAATTAATTATCTGGAAAATACATTGCACAAATCAATTTATCACTATTTATTTCTATTCTATTCTATTCTATTCTATTCTACAGTTTGATACTCAAAGAACACAGGATAAAATTTTAATCAGTAAAAATAAAATAACTTGTTGAAAGTACGAACAGGATACAAAATATTATTAAAACTCATCCTGTATTATAGTTTCGTTGGTTTATTCATTTTGTTTAAGCAAACTTTTTTATGCATCTTCAAAACTCGGAAGAGTCTTTTAATACTAAATTTTAAATAACAAGTCAGACAAATGTATGGAAAATGGCCATTAAGTTGTTTGAAGTTTTTAATCAAAGGATGTTTAATTCATTTTACAAAAATGTTTTCTCTTCATAGTATTAGTCATCTTTCACTTGTTTATTAATACTTCTCAATTTTTACACGATTTTACAATTTTTATTAAGATCCAATAAACGAAAAAAGCACATGTTTTCTATAATACGAAATATTTCTGTTCCGAAATTCAACTAGCTGTTATGTTCTCATGAATTAGCTTAAGTCCTATTTTAAAATATTCAATGTCAAAATAAGGTTACAGCGCTTGAATGCCGTTCGATGTCGTTAGGATGCAGTTTGTAGGATTAAGCCCGAAGTTACCCGTGATTTAATCATTGTACTATTACTTACTCAATGATTTAATGTAATGATATATAGTCTGAAGCACTTTCCGAATAATTATCTATGCAACCGTGGAAATCAAATTAAAATCTATTTAGCAGTTTTCAACTGAATCGCGGATATCCAAACAAATTATAATATGTAACTATACCGTTACTCCCACCATAAAGTTACCGCTTCTTCCACCACAAATGCTCCATAGTTTTACTATGCGTCTCACATTGCTTATAAACATATAATTACAAAAAAATTATAAATGTAATAATTGCATTGGTCTACATGGCTTACATTTTTGTGTTTTTTTTCAATTTTCAACTTTAAATAATACTCATGTTGAAATTAATGCACCTCTTGTCCTGCAATATATTTCGTATAATCTTCAGTTCTTTGTTTCCCAAAACAGGCGCAATAAACTTTATTAAAAGTAGATTATGTCATGAATAATGCATAACAGTTACGTGTTTTTCGTCTAAAGTTTCGCGTGATGTTGAATAGTTAGTCGACTTTATAAATTCGTTTATTGTTTTAATACGATTATTTGTGCCACTGTAGTATTTGCTATGCTAAATTGATAATTGTGAAGCTGTACTTGTATTAATTGAACAGCCATTCTGAAAAAGAATACATAAAATTCCTTTGAGTTTTTTAAGGAGTTTCATCTTACTTTTGCGCGTTAATTTCCCTATATACTTTATTTTTTATGCATTAACTTTCTTTTTATTACAGATAATTAAACCACATTTTGTGTAAAACAGTCTATTAGCTTTTGGTATTTCTATATCGAAAATCCTCTTATATCGCATTAATTAAGAAATAACACGTGATCACAGTCTAAGGCTCTGCAACCCAGCAGTGAAGCTCATCAAATAATTTTATTCATCAAGACTTGATGGAAATTTTACTTTTTAACAACAAACAGGCTTTGACGAGGTTGTTAAAAAGTAAAATAATTAGGAATCACACCAAGGAGTTTAACACACAATAAATAATAAATTCAAAGACTGGTATTTGTAAACTTGAATAAATACTGAGAAACTATTTATGCACTCAGAGCTTTATTTGTGTAAGTTCGCATTGCAAGATAGATTTGTTTTCTGATAGCTTGACATTATTCTATTATCTACCTGAAGTGCTATATCGCTATTCTTATTTGCGGTTTCCATATCATTTCCTTTGAAATTGTGACATTATTTGCATGTTATATATCACAATATTCTCAAAGAGTCACTCAAACATCACAGAAGCACGAAGAAATGTAATATTTTACATTTTTTTTTGGAACATTTGAGTTATTATATATTCATTATTATTTTTTAGTTATTGTATATACGTATTATATAATTGCAGGGTACAAAAGAATTAAAATACAAACAGAAAAATAAGCCGTGAGGTGGTCGTATATTAGAACTCTAAAAGTGTGACCCTTGAGGTCCACACGAACAACTTCCCAGTATGATCTTAACAAATTAAACCCGAGAAATCTTTTTCAAAAAACTCTAAAATAGTTGTCAAAACCAAAAATGCACATCCTGCTGAGTTTTAGAATGCTGTCACATAGCTTACTATCTTCTACTTGTCATATCCTTTCATTTGATACCAATATCGAGGGGATTTTAAAGAAAAAAGTAATCCACCATTTTGTTTAGGCCGCCATATAGAATGTAAAATGACGTCACATAGCTTACTGTATTCTACTTGTCATACTCTTTCATTTGATACCAATATCGAGGGAATTTTAAAGAAAACAGTAATCGCCATTTTGTTTTGGCTGTCATATAGAATGTAAAATGACGTCACATAGTTTACTGTATTCTAATTGTCATACTCTTTCATTTGATACCAATATCGAGGGAATTTTAAAGAAAACAGTACTCGCCATTTTGTTTTGGCTACCATATTGAGTGTAAAATGACGTCACACAGCTTACTGTGTTCTATTGTTCATACCCGTTCTCTGAATACCAATATCTTGGGGATTATAAAGACACAGATTTCTTTTCAAAATTATGTTGCGATGCTATTTCCACTTAAAAATTTTAAAATATGTTGAAAACCACGATTTTCATTATCGGATCCATTACAATAGCTTCCCTATAAACTGGGAAGTTAATAAGTATAACTTTCCCATAGGAAACTCTGCGATCTCCTTACATTTTCAAGTCCGCCAAGTAATTATATCCAATTATTTTTTGTAATTTTAACTAAACTAAAATTTTCGGATTTTTTTAAAATTCAAATCAATTAAAACTCTTCCGAAAAATATCTAATTTAAAAAAAATTCTTAAGAAATATCAAAGCACTGTATTTTATCTTACAAATAATTATCTCCAAGAGCGTCAATAAAGAAGCTACTGTTCAATTAAGTACAGCTTTTCTTTAATTAAAAAAGAATAATAGGTTTTAACTAAAGCTTTGTCAGTGCATTAAAGACAATGTGCATTGAGAAAAGTCGTTTGGTGGCATCTAAAAAGAGTCACTCAATTTACTCAAATAACGATCGGAACTATCAAAACAAAGACCATACAAAGGAAAACATGTTTCTAAAACAATGCAGGAAGCCTTTGCGATAAGGATCTAATTTGTATATATTGTATTGTATGCTCAGTGGAATCAGTCAGTGGCATGACTTGAGATGGTGTAGGATATCTGAAATAGCCAATCTTTTATACGATATATCGTCAAATCAATAACCCGTAAATGAGCCTTTTTCCTGAAAGCAATGCCTTCGATTAGCCACGAGAGGCAGCACTCGTGGTAGGAACAAACCTTTTTTAATTCTAATTTAGTAACGTCTTATTTCAGTGATAAAAATTTATTATTATAAGTACACAAAAAAAATAGTGGCATTGTAGTTTCGCTAGTTGCACTTCGGATAGTCAATGTTCAGAGTAAAACGTATTTTTGTACCATTTTTGAAACGTCACATTGATAAAGCAATGTTCATACATCAAGAAGAATTGATTTACCAGAAGTAAAAATATCAAAATATATATTACGCTATTAATTAATAATTATAGGTCATAATTGTTAATAAATAGTTAGATATTAGGTATTAGGTATTACAGACGCTCGACAACCAAAGTCACTAGCGTTATTAAACACGGAAAGTTATAAATAAAGCTTGAAATCAGTTAACTCAGGACAAAGAAAAATTTAATTACTTTCTATAACAGCAACAATTTTATTATTAAATAATTATACCGAAAATTATATCAGCTAAACTAAATTAGTATGTCAACATTTTTTTTAAATTAAAAATCATGCTCCTTAATTTAGGTTATATGCACGGGTGAAAGGTATGCCAGAATAATTGTATTAACAAAACAGATATTTCTTCACTTTGATTAGCAAATTTGTATTAATGATTTTGTCTGTATTAAAGTGATAGTTCTAAAGTCATGTTAAGTTTTATACTAATAAAATATGAAGTTATTAAAGAAAATGTGCCCCACTTATAAAATTGTTATCGACGGCTTTGAGTACTGCAACATTTTGTATACATCTCAAACAAAAACTAAAAAGTGCTTTCATTCTGCAAGCAAATTTTAAAGTTTCCAACATGAAAAAATATTTGTTAAGTCAAACACAAATTACAATCTGTTAAATATTACAAGAGGCGTGCTTAATTGCTATAGATAATTAATAAGTAGCCACTTAAAAACAGTGTAGCATTTGGGATCCAAACTATTGGATCGATTCTAATCAAATTTATCATAAGTACGTGCTTGAGATGGTCACACGTAGAGGTGAAACCTGGACTAACTGAATGAAATGAATTATATAGTTAAGATCAGAACCAACATATATTAGTGTTTAATTATTGTTTACACACAATACAAATGTTTACTCATAAAGTCTTCGTTCAGGCGCGTGAGATTTTTTTATACCATGGTATTATTTGCCAGGAACTTTCATACGAATACTAAAGAGCTTTTGCTAGATAGCTTTAGAAAGTGTATGTGAATGAAAGAACAGTTTCTCCTCTGAAGCAACATAAACAACAGGAGAAATGAAGTGATTGGATGCGTCAGAGTGAAAAGACTGTTGCCGTGTTGTTGTTGTTGTGAGGGAGGGGGTGATGAGGCAGAAGAGAACGGTTAAGATAAGGGTGCTGGGCTTCAAGTCAGCTGTACAAGTGTAGATACCAACCCTCTAAAGTCGGTACGCGAAAACAAACCTGAGTGATAATACAGCTCCTTCTTACGATACACTGGATGTTGTTTATAATGAACAAACTTTGATATAGCTATGGCCAAGAGCTAAAACCGCTCATGTCAAATTTATGGTAAAATGAGATTCATGAATAAATATTTGCAAGTTTCTAAGTATACAGATTGAATAAACGTCATCCAGCAAACAATTATTATCAGTGCTAGTGAACATGCAAATAAATGCCATGCCTCCGGTAAGTAAAATTACAACCAGGCGCTCGCCGTTGTCGTTTGTATCGAAAATACGTTTTTTTTTTCGAACCATGCAAATTAAATCAAGTTGAACGGATAAGTTAAAGTGGATCAAAATTGGATTAGAAGATTTGAGTAGCTAATAAGTAAATGTAATAATATAAAATAAAAAACTAAAAGGAGAAAAATAATTACATTTTGAGGTCCACGTCAATTTAATTACTAAGACGTTTTACATATATACTTTTATTAAATTAGCTCCGATCTCAATTTTTTTTAAAGTTTTTTTTTATTTTATTTTTTTGTGGATTTGCAATACGCACTTCGCACGCTATTAAATATTTACCGACTTCTTAACTTAAAACTAGACATCAATAAAAAAACTACTGAGCCGATTTAAAGAAAATTTATGTGAAGGTATGCTCTATTAAATGGAACAAGAATCATTAAAGTCGGTTCACAACTGGCGGATATATCACGAAAGATACATGAAAAAACTCATCGAATTGAGTAGCCACCTTTTTTAATTTGGTTAAAAAGCTTGTAAAGCACGGTAATATTTTTACATCAAATCTGACATTTTCATTACTGATGTGTACTGGAGCTCCCCCTAATTTCCGAAATGTCACGGAAATGATGTATTACATAGTTTCACTGTCATTCAGTCAGTTGTCAATTTTTTTCCAGATCTGTGACTACATTGATTATATACAGCGTTTTTGTACCATGGTAAAGAACAGACGTTTGTGAAACGTTAGGAGATTTAAAAAACACATTGTTTGCACAAAGAAATTGGAAGACAGAAGAATGAGGGCGACATTGTTGTTATTGTGTCCATTGTTTTATACTGGAGGAAATGTACTATCTGCTCTAGTAAGTAACTATGAACAACTAAGCTTTGGAAAATGTAAAGCTGTGCCATTTTATAATTAGTAATTACTGACGTGCTTACTGTCTGTACTAATTAAATAGAATCAAAAATTGCATTTTAAAATCTTTTAAAAAGACTATGATAAAACCCTAATGACTTCAGTGGTCGAGCGTCTATAATATGCAATCTCTCTCTCTCTCTCACTCTTCCTCTTTACAACAATTGTAGAGCTCTTAACCTAGTAATTTTTGCAGCACTTTTTATTTTGTGTTCAGCGCAAAGCTGTGATTTATAAGATATTTTCATAATTTCAGAGACCATTTTGAATGAAATTTTTTTTATTCTTAATCATATTGATAATATTGTCATCCGTTTATTCAAATTTAGCTTTTAGGTTTATGTTAAAATAGTTTCACCCGAGTAAATTTTGATTTGGTATTTTACGATTGCAAATAATAAACAAAAAATGATGGAAAATTTTTCAAGAGGTCCGACCCCTACGTCAATAGTGTATGTGCCATATGACAAATACACTAATAATAAACTTTTCATATATCACTTTACTGTATCGACTTAGTTTAGCCAGCGTATATCATTAGTTCAGAAAACGCGTACTGGCTTTGCATTTTCGTTCATTTAAAAAATCGACATTAACGCAAACGAAGCCGTGGGTTAACGTAAAAACTGATTTCTTGTGCCCCCATATTAAACTTTGTTATATCTGCGCCTATGTGATGTCAGAAAATTTACATCTGTGAATATGTATTAGCAGTGGCAGGAATGACGACTGATTCGTGTAAATCAAATTAAGATATGCCTCAATTAGTCTCAGATTCACAGGATTAACAAGCATTTGTTCTTGTTCTCGCTCTGACAGTTCTTCCTTCTAAATTCAGACGTGTTTTGAAATCATGACACCTTCTATTAAGATTCTGTTTAACCGTGGTGTTTTTCATAGATACATTTTTCAGACACTTCATAAGAGTTGACCAGTAAGAAAACTAGTAATTTTATGAGTACAAATCTTTGATTTTTTCATTAATAATCTATAAAGTCCGGGTTTCTTAAGATAGCTGTACCGAAATATAGCGACCATTATATGACGATGACTCGAGTCATAAAAAAACGTGTGCTTAGAAGTGATGCCGCTTTTTTAAGTCACTGTGAAAACCACACCCGTTTATTTCTATGCACACGTTTTTTGTGAAATCATTCACCGTCATATTACGGCCGTCATATTACAGTACAGCTATCTTAAGAAACCGGGACTTGTGTCTAAACTGGCATCTTAGGGCATCCTGTATCAGCTATGGGAAAGATAGCAAAACGGTCGTCATGATTTTACTTTAAATGTGACGAAAGATACGTGTCAACAATAATTGGTTGACACATAGTGGCATTATTACATGGAAACGCTTTTGAAAATTTTTTTATTGCGCAATACAAAAATTATTAGAAAAATTGCTTTATAATCAATTTTTATGTAGATTCTAACCCTAAAAAAATGTAGGTTCATTTGATTATCTGTTATATTATTGCAAACTTGCTGATAAGCTACGAAAATTTGCCTTAATCTTTATTTCAAAATTTACAAAACATAATAGCAATAAATGAGTGGATAAGAAACGACTCAACAATCAAGAGAATTGTCAAAACAATGATCAATCTCCGTTATGATGTATGTAGTACAAGATTTCTTACGTCAATCCAAGCAAAACTATCTTGACAGAAAATAAACCAGATTGTCACATAATATATGATCCTGCATCCGGCGACATGTGCTTGTTGGAATTCTAATACAATCCTGCATCTGTTATATGCATATGTGCAACGTTGTCGAAGAATCCTTGGGGATCTGGATCTTGAAAGAACTGCAGTAGGGTTGCCATTGTAAGAAATTAAATCAATACAAGCAAAACTGTCGATCATTTCACGTTTTTAACGAAATTATGACTTATTGTTAAATGTACATTTATAATACTTGGCCTGAATATTATTATCCATTTCCAAAATTTTTGTATGTCTGTTTGGTCAATTTACTTATTCCAAATTAACTGAAAAAACAATTCACCTATTTTAATTGGGCTTTCACTATGACGCTTGTTATACACAGCAGTGCTTTTCTGTACTAAAGGTCACAGTAGTAAAAAAGAATTAGTTCAAAATATTCCAGTTAACGTTCAATTTGTTTTTTTATTAAATCTGGAAAACTTTGAGTACTTACAGGTTTTGAATCGTTAAGCCAGTCCGACCAAAAAGCGGGGAAAAATACTGACATCTATCCGTACTGCTGATTTGCGTATACGACTTGATTATTTAGTAAATTTATAATTCGGATTCGATAAAATATTTGACCAGACTGCTTTAATTTTTGGCCGAAGTTTGATCAGAAACACCAGACTTATTTTTACAATTTGAAAAGTTCTGCTAATTTATGTTTCTTCAGTGTATATTGTTATTATCCAGTTTGTACTGACACTTAAAATGTTACTATTTCTTTTATAGTTAATCGAAATATTGAAAGCCCTGTTCGGAACGTAGAATCTGCAAATCACAATCCTTCTTGACACTTGCATAAATGTATGACAAATGGATATTAATTGAACCAGCACAGCATTTCGTCTAAAACAAACGATGTGCAGTCAACCCCTGGTGCATCAGATGTTTATGATTAATGTCTTAAAATCTAATTGAATCGGTTATTTCGAAAAGGGAACATCTACATATTTTGTGGGAAATTACTTTTTGTTTTTAAAAATAAACGACAAAGGAAGAAGTATCTTTTATATACGAAAATAGAACTTTCATTTTCCGAGAGACAGATTATAGACGCTCTATTTTCTTATTATGGAACTTGATTCAGCTTGATTTTTTGCGCATGCTGACTTGTTGAAATAATTACTTGCAATCTAATATCACATATTTTAATTACAGATTTAGGAGTATTTATCAGCTTTTTAAACATGCTAAAGTTTGTTGTTATTTATTTAAATTAGTATCCTGGGTAAAGATAATTATGTTATTCTTTTAGCACTTTCTTGCCGATAATAAATTCCAAGCGACGAAAAAAATTAGTAATATTAATGAAAAATTGTAAATACATATGCTTTAATTTATCTCATTTGTCGTCTAGGGGTTCCATATACGGCAGTGATATCTTATTCGTATTTGTATAGCCTTTAGATGTTTAGACGCAGAATTTAAACTTAAAAGAGAAGACTAAATAAAATCGTCTAACAAAAACATTATTTTATTTTATTTAGGTATGGAATTATTCAATAACAAAGTACAACTTTACGTGTCAAAGCAAAGCTTTGGCGGTGTTTATATTGTATTACATACCATGCACTCACATCCAGTACCACGTATTTCCTGGATTTTGTAACATATACTCTCAGATATGTATATTTATTGTTTATATACCAAACAACTAACACCGGGTTAGTTGTTTACTAAGTGGGTAAAGACATAGTGACAATGCAAATATACTGATAGTCTTTAAACTTATACTAGGTTGCATAAATCACTGTCAAAAATTTGAGTTGATGATCTTAGATTGTGATTATAAATATTTCTCCATAAGAAAAGCATTGTAGAATTTTAAATTGATCTACTCGAAAAATAACTGGTCGACCGAACCGATATTTTCTTCAGACTATGCTTGTATTCAACATAGTTTTTTACACAATCTTCACAACGAAACAGCATTTTTCTACGCATCTTGATAAAAATTTAGCTTAAAAGTCGTCTTTTTCTATGCAGGTCAATCAATTTGTTTTTGTGTGAGCACAATCTAATGTTCTAAGTGACAGGGAGTTTTACAACGACATTAGACTGCTGTAAATATGATCACAGTCTAAGTTCATTGTCAAATCATTTTTTTACAATGATTTCTGCAACCTAGCACTAGTGTACTAAATTCACCACCGCCTTGACCCAAAATTTAGCTGGAAAATTGTTGTCCTATTGCACTTCATGACGTAACAACACATCTGTGAAATTAAATTTAATGTAGAAAAAATCAATGCTGAATTAACTGTCTGTAAAATAAATCACCAGTAGGTGTTAATAAATTAGCATTCTCCGTTGATCAGAACACATGCTACGTCATCGTAATGAATTTCTAATCCATATAAAAACCCCCATTTTAAAATTGCCAATGTCAAAATAATTGAATTCTAAGCTGAGCTTATAATAAATCTCGTTCAATGACGCTAGTATGTAGTTTTTAGTTAACATAACTGTTCAGCCCGTTATTACTGGCCACCCAAAACTTAGTGTTATTCTGTATTAATTAACAGCGCTGTGAAATTTCTGTCTCACTTTAACTTATGTAATGTTAAATTTGTTAGAAAGTGACAAAGCATTAACAGCACTTTAATTTTTAATATTAAGCATACTGATTAACGCCATTAGCGTGATGATATACAGATTAAAGCACTCTCAGGATAAAGTTTCACAAAAACTATGAAAATTGAAAACCAATTTGAAATCGATCCAGCCGTTTTTGAGTTAATCGCTAACATACAGACAGATAGAAAAGGACTTTATAAATACGACAGAAAACTTATGCGATACATATTATAAACCTTAATAGAGTGTGTAATTTTAGCAAAAAACGGAAGTTCTCGTATAATATAAATTTGCTAATGTATCGTCTATATAATAAATAAGTATATAAAACGGTTTTTTGTATTTTTTAAGTCATATAATACACAAAGTGATTTGCAGTCCAATTTTATTAAATTTCTAATAATACACTATGCACATCATGTACTAAAGGAAGATATGTGGAACGGGTTCCGCACAGTTCATTGAGCTGAAATGAAGACTCCCTCGTCCGATGTTTTATATATTACGTATATGTATGCGTCGAGTTTTTAATTCAAAATTATTCAAAGCGCTGAAACAACAACTTTCTCTCTCTCTCTCTCTCTCTCTCTCTCTAACAACTTTGATGGTAAGGCCTATTTATTTATATTTACATACTAGGCCATGAAAACGGTACTTAAGCAGGAAAAGCATGTTAAAACTGTACTGATAATTGAATGTTTCAGAGCCCGCCATTTTCATAAATGAAGTCAAGAGGCTGCAATACTAAGCTGCAAAACACACAATGCCTCTCTTTGTCTATGATATGATATGATATATATTTTCATTAAAGACCTTACAAAAGGTATAAATTCGTTATATTAATCTAAAAATTACATAAATATATAAAAACAATTAATATAAAATAGGTTACAATACATATACTTAATGTGCATATTCTGATATTTTATAGAAACTATTGTCTGCTAAATACGCTCTTATAGCTTTTTTAAAACCATTGTAGCTGGTAATATTTTTAATATGGTCAGGCAGCGCATTGAATAATGTAATGCCAGAATTGTGTGGAGATTTGTTGTAGTAATAGTTATTGTAATTGTTTAAGTGCAACATTTGACTTTCCCTTGTATTATGTGCATGAGTTTGAGATACAGTGCTAAAAATATTTAAATTCTTTTTAATGTGCAGTAACGCTTTATATGCAAATCTGTATTTTTCGTGGAGCTCTGTTGCTTTAAAAACACTTCAATACTGCATGTCTAATAAAAATAAAACAGGCTCTTCCCTCCACGCTGTAGTATGTCATATGCAAACTTTTATGGTTGTTTTTTCCAACAAATATACATACATATATGCACATATTAGAATATTGTTATGAGAAACGTCGTTTATATATCAGATAACTAATAACTAGTTCGTTGCAACATAACGTAAAACATATTCTAGAATATTTTTGCAGTCAATTATATTATAACCTATTCAACTAGCTGCCTATGCAAACTTGAAACAATTTTTTTCAAAATCAGAATGTAATAATCGTAAACAGGGTTGTAACTAAAGGAAGGCACAGAAGAGCAATGCAACTGATCAACTACTAGGGCGGAAAGATGACGTTTGCGACGAGTGTAAAGTTTAATTGTCACTTTCGCTTACTTTTGAACATTTTTCAGTGAACGAAAACATTTCATTTTTGATCTGCGCATGCACGATATTTACTTATCGTCATTGGCATGCATAATTCAACTTTCGTTCCTGAAAATAAGTACGTTTTTTCCTTGAATTTTGTATACGTTACAATAGCCTTTACTACGACTGATCAATGAAACTGACTCATTTAAGTCGATTTTCATATTTTGACAAAAAAATATGAGGAAAATCGGCGAATTTATAAAATTTTATTCTGTATCCATGTATTTTGTTTGTTATAAAGAAAATAAAACTATCTTTCTCTTTGTGATACCCACTCTGCGTACATATCGTACTATGTAAAGGTCAAACGTGGAAGAATTCAATTTAAACACTTTGCGGTAAGTAGTTCTCTGTGAGCAAAGAACTATGTAGTTATTGAGTATCTACACTTTCAGGCGACATTTTTCTACAGACAGACAGATCTGTCGACGCAAATGTAACACGAGTAGTTCTATTAGGTCTGGCTATTGCATAATGCATTCTTTGTATACTTCCTTCACTGCATGCAAACTGAACCGAATGACGGCCAGTATATTATACGTGATATGAATTAATGTTTTAAACTAAATCGCACAAAGTGCAACCTGGTGTAGATTCAGGTTTACTCTTCTGTAAACCAGGGACGATCAATCAGTTGTCAACCGGAACATCATAATGTGAGTAGAAAATTTAAAGACATTAACATCAAATATTTGGTCTAGTATAAATGATGTTAAGTCGTGATTCAAACAATGAATGATCCGTAACTAGAAAAGCAGGTTTTTGTGTAGTTCGAGTCTCCTTATCGAAATCCGGCTTGGGTCTGGGGTGTTGCCTAGATTTGTCCGAGTTATTTCAAAAAACATCTATAAAATGGAAGAAAATTACTGAAGGGCAATCTAGGCAACCCCCCAATTGTAGGAAAAATATTTTCTTCCAATTTGTTCCTTGTAATGAGCTCTTCCAGGAGCTCCAAATTTTGGTCCGACCCCCGCCATCCGACCGACGCAAATGGCAACTAAACTAAAAAGTATATGTTTTTAATATAATCATTATACAATGAAATAATTACGAATGTCCCACGTTATTTGACGAGTATACATAGTTTTTAATATTTCACAGTTTAAGAGGCTTTGGTTTTATTTTTACTATACATTTCTATTATGAGAAAAATGTCTGCTTACCATCACAATATGCAATATGCATCGATATCAATGAGTATAAAAGCATAGATACTCATATCAGAATATTATACCATTATCGATGATAATGCAGCTTTATTTCTGGTAGTTGTAGCCGTACAGTCCGGAGGGAAAGTCTGTCTTCTCGTCGCATGTATTGTACTAAACGTAAACACCCCGCAAGCGCGAGCGATTGAAACATTTGACTACAATACTCACTATCCAGTCATCAGTTATCGGGTTGTTGTATTCTCTCCGGCTCGGAAATCGTGGTTAACGCACTTTAATCTGATGTGCTTGTCTTTGTGCAGAATTTTCTTTTATTTACATTAATTTAAAAAAAAAACTAGTTTTGGAAATTGCCGTTTTTTTGTCCATCATATGTACTTTGAACTTCTTTACTTCACAAAAATTTGTATAAAAAACACCGATTAAAAAGATTTCTTTAAATATTTGTCTCAGGAATAATTTTGGTCATATTGATTCTGATACCTATTTTGTGTATATTTTGTACCTATAATAATATCACATAAGTGACGTATAACAACTTTATGTCAAATTCACTGAAATTTTGAAAAATGATTCTGAAACATGGAGATTCATATCGATATTTTCATCATTAGTAGATGTGCTAGCTTGTAAAAAACTGAGCGTGGTAGAGTAGTGGTGAGAGCACTAGACTCGAAATTGGGAGGTACCGGGTTCGAATCCCAACGGGGATAGATGTGGCTAGGACTTTTTCCTAGTGGCCTCTTCGAGAAACGGTAATTCCTGTACCGGCCATCTTGATTGAGGTTTTGCATGGTTTCCTTCAATTAATTCCAGATAAATATCGAGATTGTCCCTTATTCGAGGCCATGGTCAATTATCTACCAAACTCCTAGTTCAAAAATTGCCTACCTTATCCTAATTTCTTATAATTCCTCCATTGCTAATGAGTTGAAGTTTTAAAGACGTAGAAACGGGAAGTGGTAGATGAAAAATAGTAATGGTGCGAATGGCGTGTGTTATGACATACAGTCGAGAAACGGACATTAAACGCATTATTATTATTTTTAGCAAGAGAAAATCATATGAAAAAGCAAATGAACATAAATTGCACTTCATTTCGCCACTAAAGTCGGATCTGGATAAAGTTTTCCGTTTGAACAGCGAAGCAGTGAATGTGTCTAAGCTTTCTAAATCTAGCACTATTCTGTAAGTGGTGAGTTTTCTGTACAAAACTATACAAACTAGTGAAGCACGTCCACAATGATAGGGGTACGTGACTGCGGGTTATTATAGCTGCATCTGTAGATAGGGACTACTTTCACGACACTGTCGAATATCCCGCAGGTCGCGCAGGATCATCCGCTCGCCGTGTTAGCGATAAGACATTGGAGCTCTCTCCCAAGTGAGATCGGAGACACCTGTGAACTGTGTTCTTGCACCGCGGTGACGCCATAATGACTGCATCGTGATATTTATTGATCCATTAAATATACAAGAGATGCATTAGCTCCTGATGAGTACATCTGGCGAACAAAACAGACCCGGATCAGATATCACGAACAGTTGATATCATTTTGCAACGATTGATTTATTATCAGAATAATGTAGTAAATATTTCTGTCGGTTTCGACAACCACCATTGCATCCGTGATTGTGTGTTTTCATTATTGCCAGTATCTTCTAGAAAGTTCTGGAAAGTTCTCAGAGCTACTTGAACGGTGGAGCATCGTTATAAATTCCAGTAATGCGGTATCAATCTGCAATCACTACAGGTCTCTCAGGTAGAAATATTGAGGTAGCGATTCTCAAACTGGACGATATCAGTGGGCGGTGGAGAAAATTTGCTGGGCACTATGAGCAGCTCACAATTTTGATGGGCGATGGAAGAAACTAAGTGGGCACTGGACATCCAAAGATTTTTTTCCAAGAATTATAAAAACAGAAGTTCGTTTTTTTCTAAAGGAAGTTTTTCATTTTTCTTAACATTATTTTGTATATTAAAAAATAGATGACCGATAACTGATGTTCATTCATAAATTTTTTTACACTTTCAGAGAAAAATCACGTAGGGAAATAGGCCCAGAAACGTACCATTATTAGGACTTACTACTAAAGGGGATAAATTTGAAGTTGAGAAATGTGTGGGTGGGCGCTGAAAATAATTGGACTGTCAGGTCAGAGTGAGCATTGAACTAAGATAGTTTGAGAATCCCTGATCTAATATCATATGACAGCGATCATTATTGTAAATAGTAATAGTTGTTAAATGTTGGTTCTAAGAGTTTCATTAGTATTGTTCATTTTTTCTTTGCTAGAATTACATTTTATTTTTTATTTTGTAAATAAAAAAATTTAAAGCCACTGAGAAACCAATTTTTTTGCAATATGTTCCTCGATTGTTCCTCCCTTTTTATTTTAGTGTCTAGTCAAAGTAATATTCCGTTTCTTTATACATATACCACATATACATTAAAATTGCATAAATCGTCACGTCTGACAGCTACAGAGCACGGCGAGGACAAATTGTTTTACACCAAGTACAGGGTCGTCTTTGTCCGTAGTGACGTGAAAAATATTTCAAGCATTATACGTCCCTGATGTTTTATTTTTAAAAAAAGGATTTCTTTAATATCTCTCTTGCATGTAGTCGTTAAATGCGTTATTTGTAGTATTTTAGGCTTGTACAAAATTTATGATTGGAAATTAAGGGATGACGAAAAAAAAGGTTACACAACCTTGACACGCTCTGTTTGATATCAGCTATCTAAAACACTCAAGTGCATATGTTGGGGAACGTTCATAACGCATGATTAATATAATATTATGTAACGCAATCTGTTCCAGAAAGTCAATAAATCAGGAACGTCCTACGCATTTATGCTCTATGTGAAATATAGACGCGAAACCTCGCACACTAAACTAAAGACAAATGCCGTTAACAGAATACTTCGAATTAATATTTTTTGACGTGGCACTGTATCTATGTTCGATTTACGCAAGCGACATTTTTTATGAAACAAGCAGCTGCCAGAATCACTATGCCATTGCAAAAAATAAAGATATACTGATCTTTGAGTAATTATTTGAAAGCCAAAGAGATTCCTCAGAATTATTATTTAATATTTCTAATATAAAGAATTAATATAACATTACAAGAAAACCCTGCGGTACGATCAAAGTTGACCCCAACTGTTTTTCCCTGGGTCTGTCCTTTCATCAAAACATTTTTTTTTTACAAAAAAATATGTTTCAAATAAATTAAATTCTGTGACATCTTATATTTTTCATTTTTATTAACGGTTAAATTAGAACAAAACTGAAGTCCTAAATAAATACAATCCAACTTGTTATTTGAAGCAAGATAGTATAACGTGACTAAAGTTCAAATACAATATTTTATTTCATAGTGTTCAAGTCAAAATTCTTCGGTAAATAAAAGCTACTGATATCTAAATTTCTTGAAATATCTATATATAAAAAGGTTTTTGATACAAAAAAAACATCTTTTATTTAATATCGTCAATGACTTTGGTGTCTTCGCGTGGCGAAAGATCGAGTAAGGAAAAACTTTCTTTGATTTAGAAAAAACGTATAAGGATGGGAAGTCTTTCCAGAGGTTTAATCCGAAAATATGTTTGTCAACAACTCACTTGCCTTTCCCTAATATCAAAAAAATGGTCTAGTGCGAGTCGGAGTCGCACACGAAAAAAATCCGTACCGCCGTACAATATGTAACACTGCATATTTTTTAAAAATAGTTTGGTAAAATCAAACACGTTCGCAGGGCTAAAATGCAATTTAATTTAATATTTTAGTAACTAAAATAATACAATGATGAATCACGCTCTATTATTTCAGAATCGTAGTATAGCTAATATTAAGTTATACATCGGAGTCGAAATTCAGTAACTTTTAATTATTACCATTTTATTAATTATTTTTAGTAGGTATTGGTTTCTTCAACCCTATAGAGTCGAAGTCACTTTTCAAAGCCAATTCAATTTGTCCGTCTACGGCAAACTGTCACTGCGTTGTGTCCTTTAACTCTATGAGAATGTCCTGTTGGCGGCGACGATGGCAAAACATTGTTTTATTTTATTTCTTAAAAAGAACTTTAGCTTAGACATTCGATAGTGTTTTTGATTTATCTGTCATTTATTTATCTCGCGTAAGTTTCAGACAATAAATTCAGGGATTTTCTCAATAAGTACGAGTACATAAGACTATATACTATCAAACTAAATGGAAAAGTCACTTTTCACTTTTTTCAAATTGAAGAGTATTGGAGAAAAACAAGATAATTAATTGAAAGAGCTTTTTGTTTCAATGACGAACGTTTAAAACATTTTAGTATTGCTACACGTTTTTATATTTTTATCATGCGTGAAATTTTGGAAATGTGAGTTCGTGAATGTTTCGATTAGATTTCAAAACATAAGGTAAAAATTAAGGAAATTTTTAAACGGTGTGACAAATAAAATTTTAAACTTCTCATCAGAAAAATTCCCTCTTCATTTTAGCAGTGTATCTGAATTATACTTTAAATCAGCGCCTAATAAAAAATTTGGGTGTCGTTACGCACGGCTAAAGTGAATACTTCTCACAGAACTAAAACAAAAATACACTGTAAAAAATGTTATATGGCCCATGGGAGATCGATAGTGCCTCATAACGGAAAAGAAAGTAAACTGTATAACGTGTTATATTTAACGCGCTATGCGTGCGGAGTCACATAAGAAGTTATTCACGTCAATAAAATCGTACCTTTGTCTGTAATTATCATTTTTTGACGAAATTTTTATTTGAATAAGACAGTAGAACGAATTAGCCAAATTTAGAATTTTTGTCTGTTTGTTTGTCAGTTTATTTCTACCCAATTTACTAACATAACCTTGATCAGATTTTTACAAAAAAAAAAAAATAGCACTGAAGCGAGCACGGATTTTTCAATAACACGATTTTTTTTGTAAAAAAAACCCTGATATTCCAAGTTTTTCTCCTGTGGTCTTTGTTATAACATCGAATTCAATTGCAAGTATTATGAAGTACAGTGATACTATATTTTAGAAAAATTTATTTTTGTCTCTTGTAATAAAGTTCAAAAGTTGTGAAATGCTCTGGTTTGCTCAATTTGTCATATCAAATATGATTAAATATCCTTTGTAACAAATCAGTGGAATACTAATTTATTTTGAATTGTTTAACTTGCGTAGATTGATACAATTTATTTACGACTTCTTGTTATAAAATCTGTTCTCTTTACGTTATTTTTTAAATACAATTTTGAAACAAATTTCGCTTCAAAAATTTCTAGTAAAATTCTTTTGTAAGTTTAAAAAGCATTTCCTAGCTTCTGGTGCATTGATAATATATTAATGTTAGAACAAATACGTAACTTTGTGATAGCACCGATTCTGTTACCATTTGCTTACGTGTACCGTTAGATTTAAATTTAAAACTCATTCGAAAGCTTTCTAGGACAAGGGCTCATGCCATGTTCACGCTAAATTAATTAAATAAAAAATGAGATATCTATATTTACATAAACTATACTAAGGCTCAGAAATAGTAGCGAGTGACTTAGTACGGTTCGTTTAGTGGAGCAGGAAAGCAGTGTAAAGAATATCTGTCCTATGCGTAAAATCTGTACAGTAATTATATTGATATTGTGAAGTATACATGTATTAGTACTGTCAAATATTTTCGTATCTTACTATAATAGTATATGACTAATAAAATACAGATACATGGAGCATGCGCGGTATAAAATAACGGTAAAATGAAGAATGTCACTGTAGGTAAGCGCATATGATAAGCCGCATGATTTGTGTTTCAGTTCCTGAAAACTTATACTTTCCCTCTGGCTGTATATCATGAAGCTATGCGACACTGCTTATTTCAGCAAAAACAAATCTTTTGAATGTAGTATGTTGCCGTCATACAGGGAAAACGAGAAAGTTTTTTTCGGTGTAGATAGAATTACAGATGTACAGTGTACATAAAATCTATGCAAATTTAAATCTAGGATAAAAAATGTTTACCTAATTTAGGTTCATAATTATAAAATCGTTGGTCGTAAATTCTGTGATCGTGTAATGTAGTTCAGACCCACGCTTTTAAAATTATGAATCTAAATTAAAATTATCTTTTTCTTTTAAATACATTTTAATAAAAGTTTGTGTTAAAATTGACTTTATTAGTGTATTTGCCATATGGCAACATACACTATTGGCGTCGGTCGGATAGCGGGACCTACGGGTCGGACCAAAATTTCTCGACGTTTCATAACTTCCTAAACACTTTGCCACCATTTTTAAAAATGTTTAATATTTAACGCAGCTGCAGTTTAAAATTGAAATTCAAAATAACACGACAAACAACACGAACCCTATGTTCATTTATCACAATAAACTTTAATATGAACAATTCAAAGGATTTTTCCCCAAGCCATTATACGCTCAGACGCAATTATTCCAAAATCGTTTCAAAACCACTGATCCGATTGGTAAACAAACCAACAGACCTAAGTCTTTGCTGGGATATACATTAAAAAGAATCGTTCAAATCGGTACCAAATGCAGAAGTTTTTATACCTTATCTAAGTTTAAATAAATAACACCTTTACCTCCACCACAATTACGCTCATCCACCATCTGCCGATGTGTTACAATAAAGTACCGTTGACAATTATTAGCATGTACTATGTCAAACTTTCTGTTATGTAGAACATTAGATTGTATTCACACAAAAACAAATGAATGATCTAATAAAAAAAAGGATTGCTTTTCAAGTTAAATTTTGATCAATAAGCGTAAAAAATGTCGTTGCGAAATGTAAATTGTATTTAACATATCGTTTCAATCAAGCAATTATTTTTCGAGCAAACTCGATTTAAAATTCTGCAATGCTTTCCTCATGGAGAAATATGTGTGATTACAATCTAAGGCTCTTGTCAAATAACAATTATTTCTGATAATGCTTTGTGAAACAATTTAACGATGGATTTTTCCGATTAGAAATAATTTTAAAATTTTATAACGACTATTGATGCTCTAATAGATTTTTAATTTTTATTCGCTCGAAAATATAAACTTTGCTATTCTAGTTTTATATTTGAAAGTCAGTCGATATATCTTTAGAACCGTATATTATGTATAGTTTTTTCTTTCACTTCCTTTCATCCAATCAACACCCGTTCGTTTGTGTTTTTGTGGCGTGTCGGGGTTTCCCCGCTGTCAGGTTTTGTACTCCGTTACAATAAGCACTTGATTTCTCTTGATGTTATTGTACATTTCAGCTAAATGAAGGAGATACCAACTAACATGACAAGTGCCGCATATTTCGAGCTGCAGAGTTGATGTATTTTCAACATATCGGGACTAATTAACTCATTTATTTCCAACTTTTCTCCTTCATCCTCGCGACGTGGCAATTTCAGACCAATTGAAAAAAAACATTTTTAATTTGAGGCTAAACGCTGTCAAATGTATTTTTTCATTGGCTGAGTTTCGTAGGAGAAGATACTTTGCGTGAGAAGTAGGAACTAAAAACTGGAAAATACGTGAGTAAAATCAGTTGAAAATACATGGAAAGAAAACACATGGCTTGAAAATATGTGAGGTCGACTCTCTATGCATAATAAATAATGATATGAAGAACCATATATTACTCCCATGTTTAAAAATGTTTTTTAACTCATTTGTTCACATCCTAGTAAATTGATAAACGATAATATTGTCATGGGTATTTGGACAATACAATACAGAAATAATTTTAAATATATATTTGAATATTATAAAAGGCGTAAAAAAATCAAACACCCGACATATGCCATTACCTTTTGAGGCTGCAAATTTACTTACAAACATCACACTGAACAGCGCGGCGGCGTCTCCAAAACGACTTTCATCTTATTTTTTTCTTATTTCAAGGAATTATGGCTTTTGATTAATGCAAACAAGGTTTGAATATTTGCATTTCCAAACGAAAAAACATTTTCTCCGCAAAATTATATTTCATGAAATATTTATTGAAGCGAAGTGTATGCGGGTTTGGGTTTTTGACGCTTCAAATATTTATGTAACTGTTGAAATATGGCACCGTAGAGTAACTGATAGCTCATTCCGCCGCGAAAGTGGAAAGATTCGGGTTTGAGCTTACTGTATTTCCAGTATTTAACTCTCAATATTTAACGCGTTAAGCGTTGTAACCAAGACAACGAATAAAAAATTATTTTGTAAATGTCAAGTTACAACAATTATTCTGGATTTCTGGTAAGACTTTTACCTTAAATATGAAGTTAAAAGGCCATGTTTGGGCTAATTTAAGATATATATACGCTTCCATCACTGTTCACTGAACTTAGGTTGGTTTAGGTTTGGTGAAATCCATACAAATATTTCCTTCGCAAAATCTTCGTTATTTAACACAACTTTTGTATTGAGGGAAAAATAGCTTATTTATTTTAGCGGACTCAATATAGTTCACACTTTGATTCATCTAGTTACCGGTTTTTTTAAGTTCTTGTATATTGTGATTTGGATTCTGGTGCTAAAATATCATGATCAAAATACCTCAATTGTTTATTATTGAGTCCAAATTATTCAATATTATTCAATTAAAATATAAAAAAAGTTTTAATAATATTTGAAACTAGCAATAATTCTTCTTTTTTCTTGACTATTTAAGAACTAACGCTGAAAAGACACAAGGGTACTCTATATTGAGTCCGCGCCTGTAAAACGCCTATAGTGTTACAGATTTATTTTGCTGCAGAACAAAATTATAGACTATAGACACCTAAACTTTCCACATCAGTAACTTGACCTTGTGGTCATGGATTTATACACGTGTTATTTATGAGACAGTTTTCGGTCATTTGCTTTTCCAGTAATCTTGCTTCTTTTCTTTCGTATTTTGTTTACCTATTTCTTGTAAATATATTCCGGTGTGCGTGTGAATGTTGTTTGTGAGTTTCTGATGTTTTCCTTGTGTTACATATTTTTTATATTAGCTTTCCGGCAGCTAAATAATCATCAATTATTTCTCTAATTATATCACCTCTCATGGTTTGACCAGCGTACACAAATGAACCTAGCTAAAAGATCGCGTTCGGAGTCCCTGACTTGTTATACATTTTCACTTACTATTCATTCCCCTTTTGTCGTAGCGTAAGAATATATTGGGTATGTTTGAAATAAATGTTACTTTAATCTAACATAAAAAAAATTATGCATGTAACGTTTACGTGCGTGGTTGAAGTAAAACATGTAGACAATACATATATTGCTTACAGCCGAGATACTGAAAATATTTATTTATTTTATTTAGGAGTTTTACTTCAATTATGATTTTATTCTGCCTAATCCTTTTTTTACAACAAATAATTAACCAGGGCTAGTTTCTATTTCAATTTGAATTTTAATCGGGCTGTTATCGGCAGGAAATTGACAAACAAGATGGAACGAGTTACCTAGTCCTTATAATGTATGAAAACGTATCTTAGCCAAGTACAAGTGGCTGGGTTATATAAGAAACGTTGATTGGTTCCACTATTGATTTTTTCAAAAGCCGAAGTACATTTGAAAAAAAGTTGACCACTACTGCGTCGCAGTATTATCCTCTGTTGAACCACACTATAGGGTCCGTTTCAGCCGGTCGATTTTTAAACATACTGGTTAAACCACAACATAAAGGCTTTTCACATGGTGGGATAGAAAACCACACTGGGTCAGCTTTAGTAAAGCTAAGCACTTGTGAAACCGCTATACTTTTTTATCGAGCAAATGTATCACGCATATTTTGAAATTGATAATTGTGAGAAAAAACATTATATCTTTTGGTTTTATAATTTTATGAGTTTCATTTATTATATTAGTAGATGTTTTCTCTTAATTGAGTAAAAGTACTCGCAGAAAGGCTTGGCAGTGTCTCTGTAAAGCGAAATTGCAACATATTAAATCGTCGCAAAGATGGAAATAACAACTAAAATAGTAATAACAACAGAAGAAAAGACGAAAAAACAAATTATTATCATATGTTTAATATACATTTCTTAACATTATTTCATAAAACGCCACGTTCTCTTTATTTTCTATATAATATTGTCACACATTGTTAAAAATTATAAAAAATTAGAAAATTTTATTTAAACAAAATTTTACATATTTATTTAGATGTAATTTTAAATTAAAATTAAAATGCATTTCCCTAAGTAAAATGTTAATTAATTTTTGTTGAGCTTTTTATGTAATCAGTCAGCTCATTATAAGACAGCAAATGAGAAATAATTAGGGTCTCTAGAAAACAGGACAAACAAAACAATGTTTGAGAATATTAAATTAGTGTTTACTTCGTGAAGAATGTCAACTCTCGAGGATATGTTAAACAAACAGGCATCTTTGTAGACAACAGTGTTGCCAGATGATTATTACAAGATGTACGTAAGATGCCATCCACAAAATCCCTAGATTTTACCTTTCAAATATTCCCTAGACTTTCTCTCAAAAGATAAATATATAATTACTTATTTTTTGTCAGATTATTACACTCCACAATTACCACTCAAAATTTATTTCAGATTCACTTGAATCGCTCATTTCACTTAGACGAAGTCGACCGGTAAGCTAATGATTTAATGATAACACGGGAACTCAATGAAACCTCTAAAAAACTAAAATGAGAAGAAACAAAAGAAAACTTTCACTTCACGTTATTTCGGCGTAATTAGTCGCTACAAATATAAAAAATCCTCAGACTTTTCATAAAAAAGTAGTTTTTTTTCTGTCTATAAAAATATCCCGGAAAAAATCTCTAATATGGCATCACTGTCAAAAAGCGTCAACTTTAAGCATTAAAAGTAATCTTTATACCGACAGTTGAATAATAGATTTAAAAAAAAAACCTACAAACATTTTACCAAACCTTCACTTTACGAAGTTTCAAATCAAATATAAATTTAAAAACTACTTTCAGTCGAAAGTTTTTTCTCTTTTTGTTTTCTTTGAAAACTTTAATTTTATTTATAATATGCACAGCGAATCGTCTGGATAACCTTTTAAATAAAATTATAATTCTCTTATTGTCATTCAAACTTTTCCCCCATTTTTCCTTCTCTTTTTTTATTGTAGCCAAGCACTTCCAACTTTCACAACACATCTTTATTTCCATTCATTTCATCTCTCTTGTTCCACTTTTGAAGAACGCATTCTTAGAGCCGTACATTTCAAAGCACGCGAGTTTTTTTCTTACATTTTTTTTAACTAACGTGCTTTTCTTTTTCTATCGTCACTCAAATAGAAATAATTTTTCCTACACCCAATTTCCTTTTAAATACATTCTAAAGAATGATTTTTTATTAGTTTCATTTACATTTATAATATTTGTAATTTTTAAACGGTGAAATTTGAAAAACTAATATAAAAATTCTGGTTTTGTTCTCTTATCTTCGTGTCTAAGTTTGGAGAGTGCAGTCGCACTTTCTTGTACCTTTCTCGCGATGTTCATACTATAAACGATTCCTATAGACTAGATAAACATCCTGTATATTCCCATTTATACAAAATAAAAGTATTTTATGTAGACAATAATGAAGTGGCATAGTTTTTTCCGTTCGCAATGAATCTCTGTAAATGGACGTCGTTATATAGGTAACATATTTATAGCAGACATGGACGACAAAGGGTACCTGGGTACCCGAGGCGATCTAGATACCCGAATACTGATATCGATAGCATAAAGGCATTATATTTATAGCGTAACCAGAATAATATTTTAAGATTAAAACAATTAAATTAACTAAAAAAAATTCCAGTCAATTGGACGACAATAACATTTCAATTTTAAAAATATTGACATTTGACTTATTAATAATAAATAAAGTAGAATTTCTGTTAAAGAACATCTGATTTTTTTATTTTCAAAATATTTCCGAAACTATGAATCTTAGAAAAAAAATTCTGTGAAACTCTTGAAAGAAAAAAAATAGAGTAATGAACCGTTATAAAAAGTATACCATCATTATACAAAAAACAACATTACGATTATATCTCTGACCTGTATCGTGTTCGCTCGCGTTAATGTTGGTCAGTTTTCTTTAGTAGATCTCTTGACGTACAACAGGTGTGTCATATCTATAACAGACAGATAAAATACTGTAGAGTAACTGCATGATAATCGGGTACTCGATACTAAAAATTAACGGATCCAGTCATTCTTTATAGTAAATGTAGGCTTGCTTGAGTTATATGTAGTTACCGCTATTCAACTATATAAGATGGCGGTGAACCACGAAAAGTTTAGTGAATCGCAATTAAGTTCCCACCACCATTATTCTGTTAGTTAGGGCTGCCAATACCAGTAAATAAAAATTGTTATAGATAGATATTTTTGGAGCGAGATTTATTTACGCATAGTAGAATGAATTAAAAAAAAATGAAAAACGACAACGGTTACCATGGCTACAAAAAACAAATACCATATACAGACAAAGAGATAGTGTAGATTTTTTATTGGTTTTTGCTTTAACGAGCAGTTAACCGCAGCTAAGTGTTATTGTAGATTATAGATATTACTATTCTGTAAAACTCAATTTATAACATTTTTTGATTTTGCGTAAGTTTCACTTCTGTAGTGTGTAAGTTTAAATTACACGGTTTATTTTTTAAAAATTTCAGTTTCAGACGATTGAAGTCATAAGCCGTACCTTTGTCTATAAGTTTAATTGTACAGGTTATAGGATAACAAATTTTCTGCCTCCGTTTCAGCTTCACACAAACACTACTGAAGCGATTTTAATCGGACTCTCACTGCAGTGTTTCTATGTCATTACAAATGCTCCTGTTTCTACCATAAAGGGGGCCAAACAAAAGCAAAAAAAATGACAAACCCTGTAAAAGTTGCGGATAAAGGTTAGCTTAAGATAACAAAGACACTTGTCTCATTGGCAGCCCTGCTTTTATATCCACGCAGTTCTTTTTTACTGTTCAGTGAGGCGACAAGACTTGATGCTCATTTATTCTTATTTGCTTAACTTAAAACTTGAGAGTTAAAAGTTTTTTTCATAATGTTATTGTCTTGAATTAAAGAAATAAAAAAAAAACTTTCCAGTATGGTTCTTGAGGTAGACAAGAGAAGATTTAATCATTGAAACAATATTTTCAACTCATGCAGTAAAAATTACATATTAAATTGTTCGTAACAGGTTACGGTTACAATTAAAATGATCATTATTTAACTTCTTTAAAAGTGAACATTTTTATATAAGCTACTTAAGCTTATATAAAAATGTTCACTTTTAAAGAAGTTAAATAATGATCATTTTAATTGTATTTTCTTGTTAAACTTGATTTACAATCGCAATGTGTAGTTTTAGATATTATTCGACTAACTTTGAACTGACTAAAATAATTTGATTATTACAAATTATGCTTCCTGTATCTTAAGTTCTATAAAGTGAATGAAAACTTTAAATAAACTTCTATTAGGATGTCTGTTTCTTATTCACTTAGCTCATAGTGGCATGCTTTAGGTTCCTTTCTCTTCTCGCATAAAATAAATGATATGGTCGCTTTATTTGCTTAATAGCTTTCCTATTTTTGTTTTCATATTTTAATGCAACTCTTAAAATACTGAATCCTCAATAGACAGTCGACATGTTTTTTTTTACTTTCAACAATGGGGCTATTTCACTATTTAATAGCATGTTGCTGTTATTACCCAGATCTTTATACATAGTCACGACGCAGCATTTTATGCGAAATATTTATAAAACAGTAACTTCTAACGCAATCTGATTCAAGCAGTCCAATCCAGAGTGATATTATGACGTTATCACAGTAAAACATGAACAAATGAACAAGTGCTTGGTGTTCGTTTGGCGCATGTTTTAAGCGCACTTGATGACTTACATACAGTCTTACAGAAAAGTATGGCGAGCGTATGGTGTTTATAGGTTGGGTATGCTCTCTCTGACAATGCTATAAAAATACGGAAAAGTCTAATAATATTATTTGCCCAACGACAAATGGTTTTGATTAAGTGTACTCTATTACAATAAAAATTAGCAATCAGGAACGTAAACATAAGATATTTTACTAGCGGAAGTGCAAGTTCATAATCTGCCTACGTTCCTGATTGTTACGTTTTCTGGCAACTAAACTTACCAACTCTCTCGATTTCAGACCTCTGTGTCCATTGTCCGACCAAGAGAATGGCGGAACGCTAATTGTTCCGATTTTCGATAATTGTCAATTTTTTATTTAATTATTCTCAAAAATGTGAATTTGCAGCTTTTCTCATTATTGCACACTAGTCTATTTTATTGTTGGACATATTTTAGTTTGTCACTTTTCCATATTTTTTTTTGTTTTGGAATTTTTTATTAATTAATAACGAAGGCTACATTCACATCGTGACCTTTGAGGTCTAGATAGGCAGTAAGAAATATAATTTACATGAAGAAATAAATGTCAACAAACGTGTTTTCAACTTGCCATTTCCGATATTTTTCCTATTATTTCCGTCCTAAAATAATCGTCGCATTTTATTTTTATAATACAAATAGACCATGTTTTTAGTATGTGTGTTCGCTTCTTTAATCCTGAGTCAAATAAGATAACGTGTTATGATAGACGCCTAAGCGTATGCCAGCTCCTCCAGAATATTTAGAATGAGTGAGAGAGTAGAATAATAACAGTTTGGAGTAAATTCTGTTCAGTGAATCAACTGCAAGAAGACAGGTTCGGATTTTCATTACCAAATTTATTTTTACAATATTATTATCGACTCTCATACACGGTAACGGGGTTAGTGATTTTAGATTACTCTTTAAACTATGGCAAGAAAATTAATAAACCTTAGCTCATCCTAACATAAATTTGATTTAAGTATATTTCATAAAAAAGTTGTAGCCTGACGCATTATTTAACAAAGTTTACGAAATTCGCTTAAATGTTTCCACTGAAAAATTTTCGTTATTTTAACACAAACTTTACGTCGGTGGAAACATGGTTTATAGCAGTTTTATAGAATAATTGTGCCCAAATTCTGGCAAAAAAATTGACAGCACTCTAAATTCTTATATTGACCATTACAGAATAGCACTATAGTATTCTAATTTACTGTTAGTTTCTCAGACTATATAGTGGGTCCTTGCTGCAATTTCACTTTTTATGTAATGACGTTGTAAAACAGCTGATGGATACGTGTGAATATAGTAATTTTGCAGTCGGTATAGTTCCATTAATAACTTTATGATTAATCTTTTTCTTCATTCAGACCCTGACCTTCCACTGTTTTCCGTAGTTCGTAAGGCTGATAAAGGCGCGTCAGTATCGCCATAGAAAATATATTCTATAATATTATATAGTAAGTTGCTTTGAGTAGCCGACCGACCGAGAATTGTTGGTAGAAATCAATTCATAATACCTAATCTATTCACATATACTGCCTGCTGTCGGTATCGTGGCGAAGTGCGGCGAAGGGCGATTGGATGTTTCAGTGTTTCATCGTCATCCATCATGCCGATCTGACAATGCCTAGGTACCCACAGCGAAGTGAAAGGGAGGATATCTTTTCTCAGGGGTTGTGGAATCGAAATAATTTCAAACGGTTATCATTTAAAAACTATAGTTTGCCTAAAAAATCTATACACAAAATTGAAACTTCAGCTATACAGATAGAAAAACAAAAAAAAATTGAAAACACGTCTATTTTGGTATCACTAAAGTACCCAAAATCCTAAAAACACTCGTCAAAAAATAACATAGTAGATATCTCGTTATAATTTTATCTCAGTATTAGCTTTCCGATCCATCTTCGTCCGAGTAGATTTTGATTTCGTAGCGAAATAATCAAGAGCTACAATGTTTTTTATATCACATTGCTGACATCTTATATATTTTAGCAGGCTTACATCAAATTGCCTTTACATCTTTTCTCACTATCCACATCTCTTTTATTTTAACGTAATAATAAATAGCCTTTGTTATTCGAGAAGTAGACTTTTAAATAGTGGAATAATTTTTCAAATCGGTTCAGTAGCTCTTGAGACTACTCACAACAAACAAACGAACTTTTCCTCTTTGTAATTTTAATACATAGAGAATAAACAATGACGGTGATTTGCTAAATATTATCTTTAATGTTGAAGGAAAGTTTGATTGAGGAGCAATTTAAAAAGAAGCTTTACCGATATTTTGCTTGTTTCCAAATAAAAATATTTTCATCTACAGGGTCTCAGAATAGTTGAAGGGTGGTAAATTGTACTAATCTTAAATATTTGATCATCTTTCTTTGCGTTACTACAATTCAATTAATTTTTTTTAAATTATGTTTAATAATCACCACCCATCCTTATGCTTCGGGATGGTAACGTGTTCTTGTAGGCATAAGCGTGCTACAAGTTGGCCACAACAAACTTCTACATCAGAATATAATACGAGAAGAAGGGAGCTACGTCAAAGTTGTGCAGAGAAAACATGTCCGATAATCTCGTTACGTTATACAATTGACAAGGTAGGTACGGCGAGCTCTCTTGTATTGTGACACAATACGTGTAGTTCACTAGAATTATCAAAGATTATTTCACATTTCTAGGCAATAGTAATAAATAATTACAACGCCTTTTGTGACAAACTTCATGTTGATTTAAAATAACCATAAAACTTATCACACAATCTGAATTTGTGTTGCGTCACATTAATGCGTCATAATTTTCAATAGAAATTATCACAAAAAAAAAAACAACAATCACAATTTATATGGCAAGAAAATTTAAGTCGGTATACTAAATGTGATTAATCATAATCCTATATTGTAATATACTTCAGGTAGGTTAAGAAAAAAATGATGTCTCCGAATACCTAATGCGAGTCGTGTTCACTGCTGGGTTAAACTTTTCGTGTTTTTATTTCATGTAATGTATTCACTATTTCTTATTTATTTTACTGCTCGCTGACCTTTACGCACGACATAAAAACACATATAAAACTTTCCTCTATCATTGAATAAGCTGGATATTGAATAAGAAAGGGCAAAAAATATGTGATAAATAATCATATTTGAAAGCACATTATTTTACTTCAATTACTTTTTTCAAATTTATCTTTGCTTAAAAAAAGAAAACAAGATATACATTTTACTTTTATTTGCTAAATAAATAATAATGTAATACGCGATACTTAATTTACAAATATTTATGTAAATTGGGAACAAAAATTGAAGCGGTATAAGGCGTGTTAAAAAAAATTGGTCCATGTTTTAAAAAGTGAATATTGATGTTAAAAGTAGACACAGATGTCTGACTTTAGGTCTAGCGGTAGATGTTTTTATTTATTTTGCTGAACTGTTCTTAAATAAAGTTGAAATAAATTAAAAAATTTAATACTTTTTTCATCAATCATCCTTTAAAGATTAGACTATACCTTTTGAAACATTCTGTATACAACTGTATATCAACTAGCCTATTTAACTAAAAAAATGTGTTAAAGAAATTTTCATATGTTAGAAATTAAAATTCTGTTTTTTAAAGTCGTTTGTTTTTTTTATTTAATATTATGCCAAATTGACTAATTTATTTTAATGTGAGTTTAATAATTTTTAGAAATTAAACTAACGATGTTTCCAACACTTTGTGAAACCTTCTTGGTACGTGATATTAACTATGAGAAATTTCAATTTTTTCTATTTATGAACTAACAAACAGGACAATTGAATTTTACATACAAATGGAAAAAGTTCGAAAATGTTACCGATTCTGTTTGATCATTACATTTACTGAAACGTAGACAAAAATGCATCAATGAAAATTCAAAAAATGTAATTTATTCTGATTCGAAATAATGAGAGGTTTTACATTTTGCATTTACATCAAAACTCCATTCAGAAAAACGAAGCCAAAGTTTGTAAAGGTAGAAAGGATTGCTAAATGAAAAAGAAATCGAAATTTAAATCCAGTACTTTTTGCGGTTCTCTTACTAGATTTGCTCGCTTCTCTCATTGCGTCTGTTATATCACGTTTACATTGAAGGCGAGTTTTTCCGACTGATCAAAATCCTTTAGAATTATTTCTGCAAAAAAGTCCCTTTAATATCAAATTGAAATACACCTAAAAATTCGTAAATTTTGAATTAAAATATATTTAAAAGACACTAAGCCTCGTTACCTGGAAAGTTTTTCGGGGGTTTTGAAAATTGGTGATTTTATAGATTTCCATGTGCTCTTTCCGAATTTCTACTTTGCCACCTCGTATCTTTGCCGCTTGAGCCACCATTTTGAAAAAATAGCGCCCAAAAACTGTTTTTTAACATTATCTCCTTTCCGACTCATTAGTGTATTTGCCATATGGCAACATACACTATTGGCGTTGGTCGGATGGCGGGACCTAGGGGTCGGACCAAAATTTCTCGACGTTTCATAACCTCCTAAACACTTTGGCACCATTTTTGAAAATGTTTATATATATATGTATATATATATATATATATATATATATATATATATATATATATATATATATATATATTATATATATACGTATATATATATATATATGTGTGCGGGCAATAACTTTCGAAAGAGTTAATTGATTTCAACGAAATTTGGCCCATGTGTTGAAATCCATCACCGCAAGAAGCCTATTTAAAATGGGCCTAATCGGGCCATTTTAAGGGTAGTTTTTGGGGGTTGAAAAATGTTTTTGGGCCCCAAAATACCGAAAAAGTTCTCCGAATCGTTTCAAAATTGAAGTTTAACCCTCTGGTAGTAATTAAAAGGTGTCCCCAAAATTTTAATAAAATCGGTCCGATAGGACCGGATTTACAAATTTTATGAAAACACTAGTTTGCAGATAGTGACTTATTTATTGAAGGGTGTATTTAATTCGGTGTAGACGTTCGATTGATAATAATATTACAATTAAGAAAAAAAATGTTATTTTAAGGGGTGTATTAAGGGGTTAAATTTTTTATTTTGCCCAAAAACAAATTTAATTTCACATAATAAAAGTATAAAACCACACGGCCCTATACAAGCAAATACACTATATTGTCGGCAGGGTTTTGGCACTGCGACCCGGTTTTTTTTAAGATAAAAACAGTTATATAATAAATTAAACTAGAGAACATTTCCAATAATTTATGTAATAACCTTTTTTTCTAAAAAGAATAGTTTTAGCGCACGAACACCGTAAATTCCATGATAGGAGGTTTTATCAGTTAATGTCCTTAGACCTTATGTTATATAAATATTATAATTTTCTTACTTTTAGATCACTATGTAAATTAGGTACTGTAAGTTTCGATATTAAGAAATCAATATTTAAGTGTCTGTGATTTATGTTCATGTGCAGTGTAAACGAAGTGTATTGGAGCGATTGGACGCCAAGCTATAGCGGGATTGAAGCCGTTTCAGAGCGGTCGCCGGTCGGCATGGTGGTTGACGGTTGGAATCGAACCCATTCAAGTGTACGTCGTGCCCAGGAATGGCTAACTTTAAATAGAAATAATTTTAAAAAATTACTCAACTTCAAAAAAGCAATCAGAATGTTTTTTAAAAGGATAAAAAAATTCTCTTCGTTTTACAACTACCACCTTATATACTATAGTATGGTACCAAAATTTAAGAAGTGAGTCATCATTATATTAATAGAGCGGTACGTAATGACTAATGTAAAGTATACGCACCCATGCATAAAAAGAAGTTTTATTTAAACAAAATGACAATCATTACATAACGTCAACAATTCCCGGACATGGCCTACGATGTGTGTATGAGTAGATTAGATATGGACTCGTATGTGTTGGTGTATGTTTGGGTGCGTTGTCTATATGCTCGGTGGGTTACGGCACGGTGGGTGTGGACATAAATACATCGGGGATGCTCGTAGCCGTATGTTATCCCGGTGATGAGGTTGTGTAACGCGTACCAACCCCGTCCTCTATCTTTTCGTACCTTCACATACATATTTCACCCTCAGGTAACGCGACCAGGTCAAAACAGTACATACGTCAAAATTGTTTTGACATAACATTTATTACTTCAGAACTTTTTTTCAATCAAATATTTATCATTCGAAGAACCTTCGCTGTACATTGTTTTTGAAGTTTAACTTCTTTAGCGACGTATCTGTTTGAAAAAGTTAAGAAATAGAGGGGACGTTGAATGTAACAAATTAAGGGGAAGTTAGTTTGTCCCCTAAATTACATGAAACTGACAAGGACAGAAGTTTATAGTGTGTTGCATTTTGATTCGCAAAATAGTAAGACAAGGATGAACGGCTTAAATCTGATGTTTAAAACTACTAAGAATTGAAGTACAAGATAATTTCTGTACTACGTCAAAACACTTTTTCTCAGTAATGCGTGGGTGTTAGGATTTGAAATTAATATCAAAGTCTGCAATCCCTTGGAGCTGTGAAAAAAACAAACTTCAAAGTCAACGCAATCAAAAGATACGGCCATTTATGCCGCATAATTTGGCACTCGCAAATTAAAATAGCTGACAGAAAAAAAACTGACAGAAAATAGCTGACAGTCATATGTGAGAAATATTTTTCACATATGACTAACTTAATTTTTTTTCTGTCAGCTATTTTAATTTAATAAAAATTAAAGCAATTTTGTAAATTATTATGAGTAAATCTGAAGGATGTTATATAATAAATTAGTATTATTAAAATTTATAAATTAAGACGCCTGACGAAGACCTAATAAAATGGTCGAAACGTTGCTGAATTGATTGTATACGTTTTTAATAATTGTCCACTTTCCTGATAATTTTACATTTAAAAAAATTATGGATGATAGCATTAATATTGATATTTTGTGTTTCGACATTTTATATCATCTTCAGAATGTCTATAAGTATTTAACATATTCAGGTAGAGCATTCTAAATATTTGATTCTGTATGTGTAAAAGTATATCCCTTCATTTTTTTGACGTATATATGCCCTAAGTGCATATTATATTGCCACACGTTCACACAGAATCGATCTGTAAGCGTTCAGAATATTAATGTGATCATTTGTACCTGTTAGTATATTAAAGATTAAATGTATTTTCCAAATTGGTATCAGTTTTTTATGGTTACATTAGCCGTATTTATTTGACGTTACCCGGGAATGATAGTCTGTGTTGCCATAGTGTAATGAGATACAGTATAAATTTTCGCTCTACTTGCACGATTTATATCACGAATGAACATAAATTGATAAATTTTCGTTTGATGTTGCTGTCGTTATTTTCGTTCCAGTTATAAGTTTTATATCATAAATATAAATTTAAAAAATTCTATCAGATCTCCATCGCAATACTACAGTAGATATTTTCGCTTACTGTTCATCCCGATTTTGTCATAGTATAATAAAATACAGCCTATGTTACTTCATAAGAAGTAGGCTTATAAATAGTAGAAGGATTTTTCAAATCGGCACAATAGTTTGGGCATCACTGACAAACAACGAAAACATCATTCATAATATCGAACTATATATGCAGACATAAATAAAACTTAACGAACATTTTTATGGTAATTTTTCTATTTATATTTTTTATATTTAAATACTTTTAAAACTTTTAACATTAAAAAGTTTTGTGGTATTAAGGAAAGTTAAAAATTCTTTTAAGCTGTTTAATTAATGGATAATATTAACACAAAAAAAAACCAGCACAAAAAAGCGAATTAAAAATTTTAATACTCGTATAAGTGATATTGATATATTTTTTTTAGACTGCAAAAAAGTTGAGAAGTCCATATATTTTTAATCTGACTGTTACAGTCATTAAGGGCCATCGCACAAATGCACATTTTGTATCGAAAACGCGCGATATGACGTTTACTCAGCGATACAACAGCGAACAGTATACAGTCTTATATTATTAGTAGCCACATCTAATTCAGGCGACTTAATCACGCCATCGCACGACAAAAAGTAGCATATCTGACGGGCCCTAATTCGAAAAGCCACAGATCCGGTAATACTAAGTTGATACGTATGTATGTGGTGAAAGTCGAATCTACATGGCAAAGATGAACGCTGGGATGTTTTGAAAGGGTAGTACTACACGATAAATAGCATTTTAATGAATCATATTTTTGTTAAACTGTCCTATTTACTCTTAACAGATACGGTATAAGCTGTTGACATGAATAGGGGGGCCGTACGGATGTACATGATGGAGGTGAAAGGACATAACAAACAGAATATAAATGTGGTGAAAGTACGGGTCTACATGGTGGAGGTGAACGCTAGTATTTTTTGGAAGAACTACACTGCGCGATAATGGATAATATTTTTGTTAAATAGTCTAAATTTTACTCTTAATTGATATAGTATAAGATGCTGGACTGAACAGAAGGAACATTATGATTGAATAACAAAAATTACGCATGTACTTTTGTGTCGAACGAACGTAAAAAATAGGAGCATAAAATATTGACAGAAAAATATATATAATAGAAAACAGTATAATTTTTAATAATTGTTTTTTGTAATGCCAAATTGTATATTATATCATAGTTTAAATATCGTTTAAGCATATTTAGAGCTTGAAAAAGTCTTAATTAAAGAAAAGACGAAACTTTGCAATCAATGAGTGTTTAAATTGATTTAGTTTCATTATTCCAATTACAAGTGATACTGTTTTCTATTATAACATATATCTGGAATTGAACTTTAAAGATGAATATATATAATATGAGTTTAAGAGTAGACGGATTTTTCAAGACACTGTTGTCTATATGGAAAATTCTAATCTCGTAACTAGTATTAATTCAATTTTCGACTTATTATTAAAATAACAACAGATTAGTTTTTGAATTATACTATCATTGCCAAGAACATCCTGTAATCTTATATAATTGAAAATAATAATTTGAAACTGTAAATTAACAATATATGTATTAATAATTGTAATGCTTGATGTCTCTACCTCATGAGTTTCTATAATCTGCAATCTATCTATCAATAATATAATTAATTGTTGGCATTAATTTTTTAGGTTAGAATTAAGTGAAACATCAGTTATTTTATTTATTACAAAAAACAGACTATATTTTCGTAACACATTTGAAATTACAAAACATTACACAATATTTTATTTGCATCAACAATAAACGAAATCGTATAATCTGTAAATATTTTTGCAAGTCAGTAGTACAAGTAGGCTTAGACTTTACATCTACGCAAGGTAAGTTACTTTACTTATTTGACGGTAGAACACATACTTTATTTACGAGTAGTATGTTATTTTTGGCCATTGGTTCATTCATAGTTTCGTTTTTTTTCGTAGGTAGAAAGATAAAGGCTGTTACTATTATTGACATCGATTCCACATTTTATCGAGTAGTAGATATAGCTAGTGGTTTGTTTTGAATATGTTTACAAAACTAGAATAATAAATCGTTATAAAAAGTAGACCGATGTAATCGAAAAAATAAAGCTATAGCTTATTATGAATTGTGAATTTTGACCTAAGTTAGAATTTAGTGAAGCTAGAAACGTAAAAAAATCTTGCAAGTTGTCTATTAGTAAAACAACTTTTACTAAAATATATAAAATTATATATTTAAGCTGACAGATGCTCGTAAATCATTTAACTGTTTATGTCTCTGAAGGCCGTTCGTTTTTAGACATCACAGAAATGTTGTTCATTGTACATAACTATGTACCATTCTAAAGTAGGTACATGCAGAAAAGCGTTTAATTTATTAATAAACAAAGAGTTCACCTTGCAGAAGTGCTATGAAACGTGTTTAATTCATAATCAGATGCATTAAACAAGTGCTGCAATCAGAATAACGTTTTCCCTGAATATTATAAGCTCTTTGTTTATAGGAATGCTAATAAAACCAATTTGTTTATTTATAACTTACCAACAAGCTATTCGGTCATTAGCAACCTTTTTTCGAAGCTTTGCTCAATCTCCTGTAGTAGATGCGCGAGATATAACGTTGTAGTCTGTCTCATTCTCTGATTTACGGCAATGATTTTTGAAAAATTACATTGAGAAAGTAATTGGAAGGTATTGGAAAGTAATTGCCTAAGTTCCGATGTCCGGTGATTCAAAAACGCTTTTTGTTTACTAAAATTCGCGAAGGGGTTAATACGGCTGACAAATGGGGCGTTTTTGTGCGGCATACACATATAGCAACGCATTTAGTTTTGTTTTTATATATAGCAACGGAAAAAAAGTTCAAATACTGCGAGAGTTATTTATTTGATTGAATTATCCAGAATATAGTTCAATTAATATAAATTAATTATATTTACAGTGTAAATAGCCATAGTCGCTGTACACTGTTTTGTTTTTTTTAATAAAAAAAAAATGAATATTTATATCGATTAATAATTTCATCTTGCAAAATCAAATTTGGTAAACGTGCTGGCCTTTGTACTAAACTTCTCTACTTCTACTCATGAATGTTGTTTGATTTTTATTTAATTTAATTTGATGTTATTTAATATAATTAGAAGCTAATAACCTTACTTGTCGAGCGTCTATAATCTACATAAAATATATAATAAGCAAACTCATGTCCGTTTTATAGAGTCAAGACTAGTTTTGAAACACACATATGCACGATGTGTATGAATATGTAATTACCGCAAGCCGAGTCTAACAAACTTCTGCGAGTACGAAGAGAACAGTGTGGTATAGGTGGTATAGGGATCCGTACAATGCGGTTTAGTTGTTTGTTATGCCACTGCAATAACCACACGCCGTCTGCTAATGTGAAACGTGAAACACGACTGTTTCGTGTTTTGTTTATTAGGCAAACACTTGCAAATACAGCAGAAACTCAAAAGCATTTCTTAACTCTGCTATACACGAGGTTAATTTTGTTGTTAGAAAGTGTGTTGGGACTTGTGAGGATAGAAATGACGTCACTGCGGGCATCACTGTCTGGTCACAAAATTAGAACCGGAATTATTTTTCGTGATTGATCCTCTGGTTACTTTGAGCAAGAACCAATCAAAAAGGAGTATCTTGTCACGTGGGCGACACGGAGAAATATCATAAATAAACATAGGGTACATTTTTGTCATTTGTGACAGTTTATAGTAAATAAGTTAATAAAATATGTACTTAATAAATTAATAAAAGGGCAATAATTCTGAGGAACAACTTCTGCTACAAACACCTTGTCGCCCATTTTTGTTGATATTCGAATAAAAGCAACTACAAATGTAGCTTCGGAACAAAATCGAGCGCCATACCATGCTTGGAATCTAGCAGCGAAATCAAGCAGCAAATTCAGCGGCGTAACCAGCCTAGTGTGCTGAAACCTTTAAGCGCGATGTATAGATAGGAGTGATTCTGATCGGCTATGGATAAAGCGCGACGGAAGTAGCGATGGGCGTAAGAAAAAAATACAAACGTGTTCCTAATATAGAGGACTCTGAAAGTTTACAGATCTCTGGAGAGTTTCAGGGTCTCATTATTTTTGAAGTGAAATCTCTTTAGATTAGGAGTGATTTCGAGCGGATATGAAACGTGTTCTATTATTGTGTACGAAATTTGTAGCAAGCTATAGCTTGATTAAATTAGATTGTGGAATATAAGCGCTCAAAAACTGAGGTTATTATATATGTCGTGTGTGCAGGTTATGAATTGATCACATAGTGTGTTCTACTGTAGTTAAAATTCGAGGACTAATGTCTATATATGTAATGAGCTTTAAAAATGTATGTTTTTAAAATGTTTTCAAAAAACGTCTGTTTTCGAAGTAATTTTTAAACAGAATACAAAGCGCTTCCGTTTTAAATTATAAAACATCGGTAATTGTATGTTTACGAATTAAAAATATAAAATATAAAAATAAAGTACCTTAATATACTTAAATGATATTCTTGATTCTGAAGAGTCAAAAAACGAATTTAAACTCACAATGACATTTGAACGGAAATTATCATAAAAGAGTCAAAATAACGCAAAACCTGCATTTTAATTTACAAGTGGATACACTAAAAGATACTAGTCTATTATGTAACGCCTTGGTCTATTTGTGGTTAATTAACTATAACTTTCTTACGGATAAATTATTTTTCCTCATTAATCTATTTTAAAAGTCAGTAAAAAGAAACAATACCCAATTATTCACGAGAGAATTTGTAGATTATAGACACTCGACTGCTGTCATTAGAATTGATGACAGTTATTCAAGTTATTTGTAATATTTAGACATATTATGGATAATTTATCGGGATTCATTTCTCCGTTTATAACCGACCCAAAAAATTATACTCACCATGGTTTAATATTTTTTCAAATTAATTTTGTTCTAAATGATTTTTCCGCAACAAATTTTCGTTTAAAATATATCATCTTACAGTTTCGTGACAAAATGTAATTTAAGTTATAAATATGTACTTAGTGTGGCCCTGTAACTGGTTAATTACTTTCACTCTAATTACATTCACACACCTACTGTAGTACGCAAAACTACCTCAAACATTCACGCTGACTTTTTTTGACAACACCACTAGAATAAAACTCCACATTATAATGTACAAGGTGTACTCAAAAGTTACTGGAATGTTTCTAGACTAGATTAACCAGCTTGTTAATTTTTAGTGTATTTGCCATATGGCACAAACACTATTGACGTTGATCGGATGGGAGGACTTAGGGGTTGGAGCAAAATGTCTCGACGTTTCGACATTAAATGTGGCACAAGGGCATTGTTGCTGGCACATCAAAATCTACCAGAACGGAGCCCGGACGAAAAGCTGGCATAATATATACATTGAAATCTGACCTAAATCGGCAATTATCAAACTAGTTTATTTATTAAAACGGGTTTTTTAAATAACTTCTCTTTAAATACTAGAATTTTTGTGATAACTTTCGATTGCACCTTGTATACACAGATACAGTTTGGTTAGTTAGTAGTTATTGCAAGTCACGTTGCTTTGTTATTTGGGGTTAAAGCTCAGGTTTTAACAGTGGCTAAATAATACGTGATATTCTGTCATATCACTGTAATATTCCAAACTTCTGTAGTAGGTACATGGTAATGGTTCTAATATCATAGACATGATACTGTCGGTTATAAAATTCCTGACTAATCAATTTATTCATGTCTATCACGTTCGAGAATTATCATAAGATAAGAAAACACTGGTCTTAATGTCAAATCATGTCAACTAAATAATGTGTTTGCTAATTAATGCATTATGGTTTTTAAATATTTTGTGAATTTTTTGAGAAACTATAAACGCTTACATATTTTAAATTGACGTGTCATTTTTTACAAGTAGCGCAAGTTTGAAAAAGTTCTGAAAAACTGTCGTCAAAAATTTGCGTTTGGAAACTGAAATTGAAATTACGCTCACTTAAATAACCACAAGCAAACGACCGTAATGGGTAGTTTGTCTTGAATTTGATTAATGAGTTTTATGTTACTTCTTATATTAATAAATACCACAACATTTTTAAAGTAGAAAAAATTGGATAATTTATTGGGTATAGTATACAAGTAAATTTATATTTGATAAAATAAACGAAGAAGCAGGAAAAGTTAATATTGAAACAACTTTATAATATTACATAGCCGCAAGCTTACCAATATTATGAACTTCGTTTGTGGGTTTGTTTCTTAATATTCAATTAAAAATACTATATATGCTATTTGATTTGAATTTTTAATAAACCGCACTCACTTGTCAAGCATGGACCCGCAGGACCACCACAGCACACACAGACCAGCATAAACCAGAAAAAAACAGCAGTTTTTAGTGCGGATTCACGAACAACACATTACTAGCACACTAGATCGGTCCAGCACGGAGAGATAGAAATTGCATGCGACCGACTGTTGGTCGTTGCTGGTTGCAGTACTGGTGTAATGTGCACTACTCCGTTATAAATAACATGAACAGGATTTTCTTCTCCGTGCTGTGCTGGTCGTGCGCGGTTTTTAGAGGTTAAATTGTCGGTAGAAGAGCATTTATTCTATACCATGATATTTACATGTTATATAATATGTTTATATACATAGAGTGTATATTATATTATTCTTTGTTATTTATTAAAACTTCAGATAATTTAGCAGCAAATACAAATTTCACGAAGCGTCTAATTACTGCCATAAATTCACGCTAACTATAGAATGCAACCAGCGAGACTTTATAGCTTACAGAAATTTTGTTAAGAGGTAAAAGTACGTACATTTTTGTGATGAATTACTAAGAAACTCTGAATCTGATTGTATGATTACGGGTATTCTGATACTTTTTCATATCTGATTCCGTATCACAAATAACTGACGAATGCTTAACATTGATGCCGTCGATAGTTGTTTGCCGCGAATCTCGTCTGCTGTGCATATTTTCCCTTTTTGAGTAAATATATAATTTCACTTGGTATTATAATATTATAGTAATAGTGCAGTGAATGAGTCGGGATTTTTCATGGTTTTCGCTGAAGCGAACTTAAAACATTGTTTTTTAATTTGATTTAATATATTGATTATAACATTACATATTGATTACCAATTGTTATTTTTTGAGAGAGCTTCACACTAATCACCCTCCCCCGTTTTCGAGATCGCTGAAAACGATGGTGATGGGTAAAACAGTTTTTTCCCTCGGCAACCCTTTCATTAATTATATTAATACTTGTTGGTGTACGATAGCCTTAAGAATAATGTTTACGATAAACGCGTGTTCATGGACCGTACATTAATATGATTTAGTAGAAAAGTCAGTTTAGTTTGCAGTAATGTGTTTAATCTTTCGGAAAAATTTCAATTACGCCTTTTATTTTGCTAAAAAAATTAATGAAAAATATTAATAAACTCTTATAAATATATCGAGAGGCTTTAAAAGAAATTTATGAATTTTCACACGAATAGTTTACACGAAAGAATTTTAAGTAAAAAAAAAACAGTTCGCGACACAGAAGCGCAAACATTAAATAAAAAATGTAGAAACCGGTTACCTAAGACCCTAAAACTTCCCGCTATGTGTTAAATAGTACATGATATAAAATTGATACTATTGTGTATATATTACATTAAAGGCTATAAAAAACAGTTAAGAATTTTTGAGTGATAAAAAAGTAAGAGAAAAAACTGTTGTATTTTTGAAGTTTAACTTCTTTAGCGACGTATCTGTTTGAAAAAAGTAAAAACCGAGGGGAAGTAGAATTGTCACAGAAAGGGGAAGTTAGTTTGTCTCCTAAATTACATGAAACTGACAAAGACAGAAGTTTATAGTGTGTTGCTAAGGTATGTGTAAATATTATTAATTAGTTGGACATAACAAAAAATTAAACTTGGGAATAATAATAAAAATTAAAGAAGTTAAACTTCTTATGTGAGCTTATGAGGGTGGGGCTCATTATAATTTTTTTTGATAGGCGTTTATATTTAAGCTAATTTAAGTTTTAATGAAATTTTATGACCACCGTATAAACAAGTAAATTAGAAAACTAGCGATAAAAAGTGAAAAAATGCTATTTTTCTTTGAATAACTGTGAAAGTACTTGATGTTACTTGATATTATAATATATATCTATACAAAATTATAACTGATAGTTCTGACAAGAGGAGGAGAGATTCTTCAGATGGTTTTTATTTCACACTATACAAACGGACACTGAATTTCTCACTCGTTTCTTAACAGTGAAAGTATGTTAAGGAGCATGTCTGTGAAGTATGTAACGGTTCTACAGTTTTGCCCGTTAACACCAAAATTTAAATTTATGAAATAATAAAAAAATTAACACTTCCTCTTGTGGTCCATAGACCTTTGAGTAATTCCAACAATCAGTTGAAATGAAATATCATGTAGAACCGTTGATAAACACAAGAATTTAATAACCGCAATCCAAATGCTGGGTGCGACTGACTGTTGAAAACGGAGTGCGGAAACGAATGGCATAACCGAACAACTGTGGCATTACAACATAATTTTCAACTCTTAATCTTCTCAAATACAGTAATTTGAGCATGCTATCCGAGTGCTGATGCTCATTTATTACAACAACGTCCACAGATGTAATGTGATTTTATGTAATCTCAGTAAACGAATACATGGCTCTCCAACAGTATATAGGTATTACATAACATGTTGCTTCATTTTTATACATACTGTCACAGAAAACATGTTCTCTTTTTGGAACTACCTCACAGCTTCTGGTGTTGCTGGTAGCGTACGCACGCAACCTGCGTATTTTTAATAGTATCATACGGCGTGTATGGTCGGCGAACTGGCCGAGTGACATTCGATCGGTCGAAATCACAACCAGCGCCTGCGCATCCCGCAGTTATTGCAATTGAACGGAGTACTTGATTTTTTCTCCTTGACTTCATATGAAAACTGAGATATTATCGCGACAGTCAACATGCAGACTTGTGGAAAGAGGTATAAAATATTGCGATTTGACATAAAACGATACGACATCTGATGACAGAAATTTAAACTATAATCACATTTCATTTTATATGCTGTTAGTGTTACTATAAAATAAGGCAAGATTCGACAATATATTTGGTCTAAACTCCGTTCATATGTCAAATTCTAATTGTGAATTGTAGAATGCATAAAGTAGGTAATATTAGCAACATTGTTGGTGTTGGTCAAGCGACGAAACAGAAAGGCTTCGATGTAAATAAAATTCGGTACACATATTGTAATTCGTCATGCACCCAATCGAATCATTTTAAGAGGTGTATTTAACGATTCTTGTCGGCACTGCGATCAGAGTTTTTATAATTTGCAGTTTAACTATCTTTTTACAAGTTTGTTTTTGAATCAGTGCGTGTATTTGTGTCCGAGACGAAAGAACTAAGAAGCGAGATTCAACGGACGCCTGGACGCGACATGAATGTAAAACTTATTTTCTTCTAGAGATGGTCATACTTAAATTACACTCCTTCCGTACGGGTTTTTAAAACATTTTTGAAAACGATAAAAATAATGTTTTTTTCAGATAACTAGCACACGAATATTTTGACATACACTATAACTAATAACTATGGTAACAGTAAAAATAATTAATTATCCAAGGTAGGACGCAAGAAATTATAAATAATAAATAATAATAAAATAATAATAATAATAACAATAATAAATAATAAAATATATTGCTTTTTTGTTGAGATATTTTTAAGTTAAAACAGAGTTACAGTAATTCATCTAGAAACTTAAACAAATATAATTTACTTATTAAGTTCCTACTTACGAGAACGGTGCAGCTGTAAAAGAGCAAAAATGAAAAATTATATTATACTCGTATACAATTTAAAAATAAACGTATCTAAAGTGGGTTAAAGTTAGTTTGCTAATAACCAATAGTTAACTAATAAAAAACTCAGTACTTTAAATTCATATTTCATAGTAAGTACGTCTTTCTATAAACATTTATGACATATTTTATGAGAGTATTAAACAAATAAATACATTGTTACGAACAACGACTAAAAACTATTTGTACAATAGTTAGGTTAGATAATATACGCTAGAGACATCGATTTGTGGCAGACAAAAGCTTGAGAAAGGAAAGCATTCTTTCACTTCAACATTTTTCTTTTGTGAAAAAAAAACAGAGCAGACTTAACCCGATGCCGCAACTATGGAAACGACTTTATCTCACAGACAGAAACGAACGTTTACAACTTTTCCACAACGAAATAATGTTCACAATGAACATAGGCGTCGACTTCTAAAAATCGTCATGGATACTCTTCACAATATTAATTGTATATAATTTTTGTAAGAAGTTAATGTTAACAAAACGCTGACTTAAGAGTCACCCCGTGTGATGGCTTCAAAGAATCGATTTTTTTGGGGCATAAATTGATTCCCTAATATGTATAGAATACGCTGGTAAAGTGATTTTTTTAAATTCGAAGTCGTTGTAAAGATACAGCCGTTAGAACGGGCAGGTGTTCGGAGCGCTGAGTTGAGTAGTGGGGCACTAGGCCTATTGTGACGTGTCGTTTTGGTGCCTGAGACCCTTCAATACAATTGTACATTCATATATACATGTATAGAAAATTTCGATGATGACTTGTTATTTCAAATCAGGCATCGCAGATTGGTGGTAAGTAAAGATTTTCATAGTTTAAACCGTACTTGAAACTTGGAACGCGTTTTTCTCAAAACTGTGTTTTTCGAGCTTGTTTCCAAGATATCGCAAGGACGGTTTGACCGATTCACTTGAATTTTATAGGATAGTCTCTGCACATATAGAGTCACCGTGTGAACTATAATCATTAATAAATTCCAAGTATTTCTATTTTTTTCGTAACGAGATAATGAAAAAACTCAAAAAATTTGAAACTTTTTTTTGAAAAGTTTGTCAAAAATTCAATTTTCAAAATTTTCAAATGATTCTAGATCATACGGTACAAACGAGCTTACAGATTAAAATGCCGTTTGTCATTTTAATTTCAGATAACCCAATCAGCCGAAATCATGGAGACAATGAGCAAGCTTTTTTTCGAGGCGGGTGTCTTCAGACTGGTACAACTCACGAACCAGAAAAGATTTTTACATATGTACTTTCGAAATACTAATAAACAAACAGTATATAATTCAAAGTTTCTAAGGTATAAATAAATAGATAAAGAAAAGAATTAGTTAACGCGGTAACAGATGGCACTAAAAAATAAAAGAAAATATATTTTCTCTGCTCCAATAAATTGTCTTAGGTCAATTTTATTAAAAAAATTGCATTATTTTCGTGCAAGTGGACGCGAAAAGTCACTAAAGTACATCGATAAAGTGAGTTTCATTAGCCACAGTGTGTGCTATCTTTTTTATTCCGTTCTATACTGCAATCTTTTTAATGGAAACTCCTGCGCGACTCTATAACTTCTGGTTACGAAATTATTATTGAATTAGGTCGGACTGAACTCACGAAACCCGGATCTGCTCTACAGAAACCAAAACCATTTCGATGGCTGAAATAGCTACTATAAACTCGTATTGTATAATACCTACCTACGAATATATAAGTTCCATAGTTCTACTTGGTTGAACTTGGTTTCAAGTAAAATAAATCCTAGTTGAACTGAGAATACATGTATAATATCTATATATAGAATATATCTATACTATAAACACTCAATTTTCCACTATTCTCATCGAGGGATTGTGTGCACCTACAGCACCCCTCTTTCAAATAGTAGAAATATTACTTTTCTCTGCTACTGTTTAATAGGTGAAGCGTAAATTTTTCAAAATGTCGATTCCATATTTTCGTGATGTAGTAAATTTGCTAAATGTGTAATAATACTGTGGTATATTTGTTGCACTTGATTATTTCGCTACGCTCATGACCTCACCTGGCGAGAGTCCATAATCTATAATCTCTCCCTATATGTCTTAATCTCTTGATTATTTCGCAAACGAACCGAAATCTACCGGCGTGAAGTCCGCCTGAAAAGCTAGTAATAAATAAAATTACGTTTTTTCTTAGCAAACTCTGACAGATTATTATGCATTTTAGAAAATTAGGAATTTGAATTGACGCTTCACAATTTTCATATACCACATGGCTTGACATATCCGATTTATCACCATTTTCTAGTAGATACTTTGGTTATTTACTGTCAACAAAAACACAACTGTAGAAAGATGTCTGACTATAAATGTGATTTAGATAAAAAAAAATGTCTACAGATATTGTACTGTCACTTCAGAAAAAAGAAAAAGAAAAAAAAAGAAATCAAATTTTGCACTACTATGAATAACAAAACAAATTCATCTTCGCGAATATATAAGGTGTCAGAAAAACAGATCGACAAGTTGTTGCAGATGATACTGTAGATAATTGTGGATTCTTGTCAAATTTAGCCGTTTACAAGAACAACTAAAGACAACGTTAAAGTATCGACTTAGAAAAAGTCAGTGAAATATTCGTTCTATTTGAATATTTTTTTCTTTGTGATGAGAAACTTAACGCATGAAAAACTAAAAAGTGATTCTTCAAAAACGGATGACGATTGCTCCATCATGAAAGAGAAAGATGCAATTTTATAAATTATCCACTTAACCATTTTGAAAAATATAAATCCTGGTATAATTTTGATTTTGAATGCGTTATAATGTTCTCACCGTACGAAAGTGTTCTTTTATTATGTGTAGGACCTACAGAACAATGTTTTGTCAAGTTTCTTGAGCCGAGTGAAAGATCAAAGATCGCTTAATTACTCGAGACGTGTATTATGCAACGCCGACGTTGTTACTGTGTTACTTACTGTACTATTGTAAACAATAAGAGCTGGTGGTGCGATGAGGCCATTGTAACTAGTTAACGAACCTCACACGACATTGTATTTCATACCAAAGAGCAATACGTATTCTACTACAAGAGGCGACATCGGAACAAGGAAGTTGATTTTCGACAGAGTGCATTCACAACCGGTTCAAAGGTTTGTCGTATATTATCGATCAAATTCGGTTTGGTACGTAATTTAACACATTTTCATTGAACAAGGTGGGTGTTTCTAATTCGTTTTAGTTATCTTGTGATTTTAGAAAACCAAGTGTTTTGAAAATATAGATAATATGCCTTAGCACTGAATTTTTAAAATATGGATTATATTTTACTTCGACAGTACCTTAATCTGTTCATGGTACGATATTTAAAAATCAAGGGCTTAAATCTTTTATAAAAAGTTATTAAAAAATAATTTTTATCCACCTTTGAATGTAAGCTGTACTCTCTTTATTGTCAGTCTAGTCAAATTAAAATTTATTCATTGAACATAATAATTAATACTACTTTAATGAGAACTGAACGTTCCAAGATCTTTGTTCTATGTTTAACATTTATAATACTGCACAAAATACCGCCTCTTGTAAAATTTTCCTATTCTTCGGCCATACCGTCGAAGGCTAGATCATTGATGGCTTAAATATTCCTAGATGGAACTTCCTGTAGAGATAAATGTTTGAAGGCAACATTTTAAAGTCTCTTTCTCAACAATAATAATGTGGCTTTGACGCTCAAATACTCAATGCCAGAAACAGACGATAGCGAGTTTCGCGTATCGCCTAGCAGTATCAATGGTGAAGGATTCTGTTTGAAATCAGCTAAAAAAACATACAGTAGTGGAGCTTTAACATTGAAATCACAATATTACTGACGGCAAAATGTCCCATACTTGCCAAAAATTAATTTAAATAAGTCTGGATTTTCAAAACATAGACGCATTTCATTTTTAAGGAAATTACAATTCAAAATAATAATGTTTACTCAGAGTGAAATTTTGATTGAACGATTTTGTAATCAGTAAACTAGATTTACTTTTTTCAAGATGATCTTTCTTATTGGCACGTTATTTAAATGATTAAAAAAAATATTGGAAAATAGTTAAAACAAATAATTTGTGCATATGCTAATCTGCGATATCAGTATTGTTAGTAAATACTGAAAAGATGTTGGCTTCAAATAAACAAATATGACGATCTGTCTATTTAGAAGGATAGTCTAAGGATCGAGTTTTGGGCCGCTTGTTAACTTGGGTACTATATAATAATGTCTTGCCTTCATTAAAACCTCATGCCTAAATTAACGCTCGTCCGTACATCTAAAGCTCTTTTCAGCAACGTTTATATTCGTCTTGTTTTGTTGAAGTAGCGCGACGAACTAGTACTTCTACTCCTAAAATTACCATATACCAAAATCAATGAACGGCCGTGTAATATTAATTTATTAATAAATAAAAAAAAACAAAATTCTATAATTTCGTTTTTATATTTCTTATTATCAATAAAAAATTTTAAATTGTTAATGTTGTTTTGTTATGAACGTAAATTTTAAACATTAATATAAAATGCGTGAGGACCACAGCTTCCGTCGTGTATCCACAAACCGGCGCATCTCTTTTTTAATAATAAATTGAAAACCAATTAATTCGTTTACCAGTTCTCGGATTAGAATCTGTCAACTAGGGACTTGTAATAAACACCATATTGTTCCGACTAGTTTACCAATAATTTTTTTGAAAATGCCTTAACAAGAAATGTATTTTGATTTAATATGCATTGCTTTATAAAATACGAAAGGAATAGTGCAGCATAATTTGTAGTGAAGAGGTTTAAGCACTAAGAGCGACACAACAACTGTGTCACAGTCTAACTGCAAAGCTGTAGCAACAGCAATTTACACTCAGTTAATGAGACGATTACACATCATATGTATGCCATTGTATACTCTATGTTACGTCAGAGCAACGTCGTCCGACAGCTTTGCCAGAATAGTTAATAGTAGATTATATTACAAGGATGAACTATTCCGGCAACAGAGGGCTTTACAATAGCCGAGCGTTTATTGGAATTTGAGATATGGGCGATGCCTAATTAATATGGCAACTTTAGTATCATTGTGAAAGTTTTCTTGAACTGAAAATTCTTTAGCGACGTATCTATTTGAAGTTTTCTATAAAGTTAAAGGGAAAATGATTCTGCAACGGGAAAATACAATAGAAACGTTGGTAACATAAAATGAATAACGCATAATTGAAACAAGTTCGTAACTCAAAAGAAGTTTCACTTCCCTTGTGAGCTTATGTAGGTGAGGCTCACGCGTTTTTTAAATTACTTTTTTCCATGATAGTACTATTATAAAATAAATAGAAAACGTGAATTGGTATACTTAAAAAAAGAGAGAATATGTGTTTAATTCAGATTTCTTGCCTACTTTGCCTAGCCAACTATAGATGACAGCGCCAATTAAACGTTTGTGTAGTTCATAAATAGTGCCTCAGTTGATGACTTCTTTAATAAATAAGCAAATTTTCACATCCTTTGACATAAAGTAAGAATGACATGAGCAAATAAATGTAAAAGGCTAAAAGGGCCTTTGTAGTAATAAACTATGCCATTTCCTATTGTGCTTATTAACATGCATTACACAAGTATATAGAAATATTCAGTTATTTATTGAACAATAGCTTTTTCATTTTACAAAAAGACTGTTCACATCATTTTAAACAAAAAATACTCTTGCTGTACTATACAGAGGGAACTTGATTTATGGAATAGTTCCAGGTTAATATAACCTAACAGATAACTTTACAGGTACGCGAATTATCCGTGCCTGTTTTATCCGAGTTCGCGATTTACCAAGATTATTATTCATTTTTACTCGACTTGTTAACCAAGCCTTTATTTCTTGGCAACGTGTTAATATTCTTAGACATTTTTCAAATTAATTGCTCTTGCAAAAATATATACTGATTCAAATGAGCCGACGCGTATTTTTGTATGTCTTAAAGTTTCTAAAAAAAAAAACGCTTAATGGCCACTTCGAAAATTACTAGAGGTCAGCTATAAATATTCGTTTTAAAAAAACGGAATTTAAGTAGATCTTGCTGATGAGTTAGAAAGTTGAAATTTAATAATATAATAATAATAATAATAATGCGTTTAACGTCCGTTTCTCGACTTTATGTCATAACAGACGCCATTCGCACCATTATCATTTTTTCATTTACCACTTCCCGTTATTTTCTACATTTTTTACAGCTTCAACTTATGTAATAGCAATGAACGAATGAAGAAATTATAGGAAATTAGGATAAGCTAGGTAATTTTTGAATTAGGAGTTTGATAGGCAATCGGCCATGGCCTCAAATAAGGAACCATCTCGATATTTATCTGGAATTAATTGAGGGAAACCATGGAAAACCTCAATCAAGATGGCCGGTACAGGAATTACCGTTTCTCGGCTAGAGGCAGTAGGAAAAAGTCCCAGCCACATCTGTCCCCGCCGGGATTCGAACCCGGTACCTTTCGAATGCGAGTCTAGTGCTGTCATCACTACTTTACCCAGCTCGGTAGAAAGTTGAAATTTGGCATATTGATAGACAATGCTCTAAAAAAATGCTACAGATCTTTAAATCAAAGGATGACAAGTAGAGGTTAAAAGTATAGGTACTCGTTCGAAACGCGGTAGTTTTTTGCTAATATTGAAGAAAGTGTAAAAATATTTTGTATCGTCAAAATGCAGAAAAGTTGTTTTATTGAAGTGCAGACTAAGTCAATTGTTTTTTCTTTCAGATAAGCTGTAGCTGCACTTAAAAACTGAATAAACATGCTAGAAAAGATTACACAGTAGCTTAGTGAACCGGTAGTAGTTTCATTGTTCTTGTATTGATTTTCATCAATCGGTGGGTTACATTGTTAAGGTCAGATTCAAGTAAGTAACAATTTCTGTAGTGACTTTCAGCTATTGCTTGTAATCCGGGAGCCGTTGGCGATTCGTGTATACAAAGAAGAACGTTCTTCTCGCCGTCTGATTTTCTTTGCTTTTCTTACACTGAATCTTCGCGCACAAACGAAAACTTTTTCCAGTGAACTAAATAAAGAACATTTTAAATTTAATAAAACAGAGTTTAATTATTTATATTTGAGAACTTTATGTCATGACAATTGTTTCAAACAACGCAGTGGCTCCATCAAACAAAGAACTTAATTTATAACGTTGTGTTTTATTCAATTTTAAAATATAAAACATTAATTTACAAAAGTGACGGCTAAATCTGTTATTTAACTATTATGTAAATAATATACAGAGTATGGAGGACACATCGAAATACTTTATATGCGGCTCTTCGATGATTTGGGTGGGTAAATAAAAAAAAATAGTTGTTACGAAACTAAAAAACCCGGGTCGCAGTGCCAAAACCCTGCCGACAATATAGTGTATTTGCTGATACAGGCAGTGTGGCTTTTTTATGCGAACTTAAGTTGGTTTTTGGGCAAAATAAAAAATTTTACTCCTTAATACAGCCCTTAAAATAACATTTTTTTTCTTAATTGCAATATTATTATCAATCGAACCTCTATACCAAATTATATGCAACTTTCAGTAAATAATTCACTATCTGCAAACTAGTGTTTTCATAAAATTTGTAAGTCCGGTCCTGTTAAGCCGATTTTATTAAAATTTTAGGGACACTTTTTAATTACTACCAGAGGGTTAAATTTCAATTTTGAAACGATTCGGAGAACTTTTTCGGTATTTTGGGCCCCAAAAACATTTTTCAACCCCTAAAAACTACCCTTAAAATGGCCCGATTGGTCCCATTTTAAATAGGCTTCGTGCGGTGATGGATTCCAACATGTGTGCCAAATTTCGTTAAAATAAATTAACTTCTTCGAAAGTTATAGCCCGCACACATATATACCTATATATATATATATATATATATATAAATATATATATATATATATATATATATACATATATATATAAACATTTTTAAAAATGGTGGCAAAGTGTTTAGGAGGTTATGAAACGTCGAGAAATTTTGGTCCGACCCCTAGGTCCCGCCATCCGACCGACGCCAATAGTGTATGTTGCCATATGGCAAATACACTAAAAATTACGATAAATATCAGATTTCTTTGCCAAAACTATGGTAACGTTTTTAAAGTTGTTATATCGAAAAAAATAAATTGTTTAAATTAAGTTCCACTTTGATCGCGTGTCTCAGGAGACAATGATTTTTTGTATTTTTATAAATATCAAAAAAAAATATCACTATATATCATTCATCATTTTTTTAAGTTAATTGAACTATCAACATATTCAAAATAATAATTTTGCAAAGTAATTCAGCCAAAACAAACGTGAAATAAAAGAACGTGTTTCGTAAAGAAACTTTCAAACAAGCAACTGCTATTATTCATAAAAAAACAAACACAATCTATGGAGACAAACGTAACTGAGGTTTTATGCGCATGTCGATTACCACAATTTCAATGTGGTTTTATGTTTGGATCAAGGACCGAAATGTTAGTTTCAAAGTCGTCACCAAACGATCACAAATTCGGTTGGAACGTTTACAGAGCAGTTCGAAAAACGTCTGTGTATCGGTTGAAATATGTTTTATCTACTGCGCATGAGCGTGATGGTAATATTACCGTTCGCAGAGAAGTTGGAACAAACCTATGATCTTTTAAACCAAAAACTCATAGGGTATTTTTCGCTGACCTACAATTTAGCACGAACTAATAGCACAAGTAAAGGAAAAAATTTAGGTGAAAAAAATCTGATTTTCATTCGACATCAACAACTCAAATTGTTAAAACGATCCGGAACTCTCAGGACGTGAATGCTACTTGGACTTGTCCGTCTTTTTATTAGACATGTCATCGCAAAAAAGGAGTAGGACGTCCTTTGTATCGAGTTCAATGGCCGACATGTACGTATGTATTCCTTTTCTACTAAACCAAAGTAATAAAAATAAAACGATATTGCAGAGCGGCTCGATTTAAGCCCTCTCTCGTTGTACCCTTTTCTAGAGATGAAAAGGGAGGCTTTTACTTTTAGCCTATTCCGTGTTAATTTAATGCGCCCTGTCCACAAAGGCCTTTCAAAAGCTTTAACTTCAATAGTTTCAAATGGCACCAATTAACTGCTTCATTCAATTCGACCAATAAAAGTAAAGTTAAATAGTTCACCGTTCCAAACTCCAGCTGTTGTCTCGTTTTGTTTTTTGTTTATACGAGAAAAATGTTCCAAGTGCTCGTTTATATTGGATTCAAAACAATATCACAGAATATAATCATATCAAGGCACCTCAATGTTCTACAAAATCGAACTCCGATCGAAATCAGTGAATCCATTCAAAAATTATGCATGAACATATATAAAAAGTCAATTTGAGAACCCCCATCTTTTTTTGAAAATGGTTAAACATTCCGAACTATGCAATTGTAAAATCTAAATCAGTCCTCGGCTTGTCTACGCTATTGCTTGACATGAACGATTTGTAGAAAAAACGTAAAATTCTGTGCCAGTACTCACATACGTAATATATTTACTTGCTAGCCCTACGATATTAAAAAATATAATATTTATTTTTCCTTATAATATATTTTTCTTTGAAGTACACCAGCTCGTATTTTTTTAGTTGAAATAAAAAATCCCGATTTATAACAGAAGCAGTGAAATGCTTTTGATTTTGTCAGAAAAATATGAGCTATTTGTGAATTTTCAAAAGAGCAGCTTTCGTGACTTAAAAATCTTGTTTGTCAACTCCTTTTACGTGTATAGATGATATAAAAAATGAGATGTCTAACGTAAATACTGGCAGTTCATAATTGTAAACAAATAGATATGTATGAATTTCCCTCCGTTATCAGTACACTTTTCAATGAAAATACATGTGAAAACTTTTTACGTTAGGTGTTAGTTTAAAAATTGTTTATATTTTTTTTTAATTTTTAAAATAGTTATAAAAATTATAACAAATTACCTTTATAAAATATTGTTTGTCAAATGGATCTACTGGCGTATAAAGAGGAAAAGTTTGCGTTTGTTTGTTAGGAACTACAGAATCGATTTGAATAATTCTTCCACTGTTTAAAAGTATTCCCTATATTACACCCAACCACAATACTTTTCTTAAAACGATTCCAATCAAAATAAAGTGGGCTACGACAAAATGGGGATGAGCAGCGAGCAAAAATATAAATCAAGTCAAGAATCAGCTGGCGTAACTATATTTTATTATAGTAATTAATGAAAGATTACTTGCTCTTAATTATATCGCTGCCGAAATCTTGGAACTCGCAAAACTATTTTTAATCCATTTGCGAAATACTCAGTTCTGTATTTTTATGTGAAATATTCTATGTTATATATATATTTATTATTTTATTATACATTATTTTGCAATCACAAAAATTTAATGCTTGATTTTTCTTATTTTAAAATATTTATCTAAATATTAAATGAAATTTTTCTTTGAATTTTATATCGCTGAATATAAGCAAGTTAAGATATTGTAGATTATAAACGCTCGACAACATGTAAGCAAGTTTCGCAAAATGTTCTGACGCAAATAAAGTTCATTTTTTATCGACACAATTATTATACTATTTTTATGTGTCCATTTTCTGCTACCGCCGCTGTTGCAAAGAACAAATGAACGAGGTAAAATTTATTTTTTAATAAAGACATTCCGGAATGGATTACATGCCCTTTTGTTGTAAGCAGTGTAGGTATAACCGACTCTACACAGAAATCGTATTATTGTACTAGAATAATAGTACATATAATATGTATGTTTTTTATGTTCTTACATGAAAAAAATAAGCATTATTTATCTACATTCATAAAAAGCTCCAACTGGCTATCAAATTCGTAAAAATTAAAAGCTCTAATTCTATGGAACCTTGTAACTCCATCAAGATGAAAACCGTACCATGTTCTTGCAGGGTTGCCTAGGTAAGTGAATGATGTCACTATATATGTATTATCTTTTCTGAATGTTTGATCCTCTATAAAATCAGAACCATTTTTTCCGTTCCCCGCTTGGACTATAATTATATAACACAAATTTTCCCTCGATTAAAATATGGCTTACATAGTTAGTTTTAGTTAGGTAAAATGTTCATACATTACAGATATTTAGATCAATAATAATAGGCAGAGCCTATTATCTAAAGTATTACATATCTATAATGTATGAACATTTTACCTATCTAATTAAGGTGTTGTTTATTTACCGATAAAAGATTAACGTGTTTCCTATTAAGAAGCCTAACGAAATAGAATTAAAATCTGTGACTTAGGCGGATTAATAAATGGAAATAATTTCATCTTTGATTCATTCGTAACTCTCACTATTGTGAAGGTTCGTGTCTAGCGTTACCGCAGCTAAAATTAGCCCTCGCATGGTGTGAATTTAGTGTTGCGATTTGCTTTATTATGAAGGATTAACTGTTGAGAGGCACTGTAGAGTAACTGATAAATCATTCCGCCGCGAATGTGGAAAGATTCGGGTTTGAGTCCCGACGGTTTCTTTGAAAAAGAATTTTTTCTAATATAGCATTGTAACAATGGATGTTTCTTAACAATTATAGCTAACGGTCGCTATTATACTGCCTATTATTATAGTTTTTAGTGTTATAAAGAACACAATTTTGGAATAGACAATATATTGTATAGTGTATATATCTTGGGTAGTATATTATTTCTGTGACGAGAGGACGGCAGAGAGGTCGGTAAGCGAACGAACAGTTGGGCGGTATGCGTCGAGTGAGCTGCCGCCCGGTCGGGCCGTCAGACTACTTTATTAGGTGTGTTTCTGTAAACTGGAACTGCGGGAACCGCGTATACACTGTACGCTGTTGAAGGGAACGGCAACTTCGTAACATAATATAGATACATACATAGTGAAGCTTCAATTTAATGATCGGATAAAGTAATTTTTTTTGTCAATATATAATAGTTATTTTTGCACCCCCCTTCTATAAAATAACTGCTACCTGCATAAATGACGTGAAATCACACATTTAATACTAGTAGAAAACAGTATCACGGGTAATTAGAATAAAAAGAAATCAATTTTAACACTCATTGATTGCAACGTTTCGTCTTTTATTTAATTAATGAGTGTTTAAATTGATTTATTTTTATTCCAATTACCCGTGATACTGTTTTCTATTATAACATATATCTGGAATTGAACTTTAAAGATGAATTTAATACTAGTACTGTAAAGTTTCGTTTAGTAAAATAAACGTAGGCATATTACCATTTCCAGAGTAAACATAGTCTATACAAACAGAAATGAGTTAGCTCAAAATTGACCTGTCATTTTTTTTAAAATTGGGTGAAAGTCAGCTATTTTACAGGTGGTACGTGCAAAAATGTAGTATGTTATTATGACAGTTAAAACTCGCTATCTCTAGTTTTGACACAATTAAATTTCAGAAAATAACTTTCGTTAGCTAAATGTTTTTTTCAGAATAGATTTGATATTGTAAATATAGCTTTAGCAGCGTGAATTGTTTGTAACCGGCTTTGACATTCACGCGACAACAGACTGTCGGTGTCCAGTTACCCCTTGACACCCTACACACGAATGCAAATCAACAGAAAAGTTGTGGGCGTTGCACGTTTCTACCCTACTACAGGAAACTATGTACGGTATCTGCGTAGGTGCCAAAGTTTAATTAATTAAGTTTTCGGAACCTGCATGTTAAAATAATTACAAATAACAAAACGCCATTGTGTAAAAGGAAATCAAATTTATATTTTATACTTTGTGTTAATGTGTAAATAGTTTCAACCAATTTGTGCATTCAGTAAACATATAATAATTCAGCGCTGGGGATTTCAGTTCTCCAACGTCTATAATTCACACAAAAACAAATAACTGTTCTACATCGTTTTTAGAGTTTTTGTATCAATTATACAAAAAAATTATGTTAAATGCATGTACACAATACACAGTTTAAGAAAAGTATCGTTTCAAGATAAAATTTGTATTTTACTAATTTCGGTACTATGCGATACACAAAAAACTAATAACTATAAGTACGCGATAATCAACTATATTATTTCTTTATAAAATGTACAAATAAATTGACTTCGATCAATGTTGAATATTTGATATATTTTTTGTTCTGAAAAAGCGGCAGAGAATGAATTTTACAATTAGCATTTTTATTTATTTTAACATTTTAACTAATTACTTAACAGATAAGATGTCATGTCACTTGAATTATGGATAAAGTTTTATTAATTCGACTGATCTGTTTGATATTTTTTTTATAAATAAATATGAATTTGTAATTATGTTACAAATTGTACAAATATTTTTTATGTGTGGTCACAACCCAAGGTTATTGTCAAACTAGACTTTCTGAGAATAGTTTCTGCAACTTAACAAGTACAGATACTACACGATCTTTAATAATTTGTATCTGAGGCGGCCAATGCGCCATTTTACGTTGGTTGTATAAGAGAGATGTATATGGCGTATGACCTGATCTATAAAAGTCACCCGACGCTACACATATGGTGTCGACGTCGACCGACGTCTGTCCGAATTGAATGAATATTTGATATGTGTCACGTCACACGTATTTCTGTCGTATAAAGTAGGAGCTGTGACGACTTATGGTACAAGTAAAAGGATTATATTGCTGAGAGACCAAACACACCGTACAACAGAAGTACCGAGTTTCATCGAAGAAAACGCCCTACTTTAAATAAATTACCGTTTCTCGGGGAGAGGCAGTAGGAAAAAGTCCCAGCCACATCTGCCCCCGCCGGGATTCGATCCCGTACCTCCCGAATGCGAGTCTAGTGCTGTCACCACTACTCTACCCAGCTCGGTAACCTGGACACCAGCTCTAATACATGCAAAACCACTTAGCGGAAGGACCAATTATAGAAGAGTGAACTGGACCGAGCAGAAAACACTAACACACTGAGCATAGAAGAAGGGAGCGTACCAGTCATCGGCACAGTTACCTGTGAGTCGTCTAGAAAGACATTTCGCCTGCTGCCACGTGGACTTTGATAATGTCTATCGCAGGTGTAGACGAAACGTCAGTCAGGAATACTCATGAACAAGCCCTGAATCATGAAGATTTAGCTTATCATTCAATTATAACATTGACCCTTTTAAAATAAATGGCGCCGACAGAATAAACTGACATTGCGATAAGAACTTGCATGTGGATTCATAATTTCGTTTTACATGAAACATGGTGTAAAGAAACTTAGCTTTTGGTGTGTGACCTAGTTTTCTGTATTTATTGCTAACAGTAAACAAACATTTGAGGTGCATTAATGTTGATTAGTTCAGTCCCGAACGAAGTTCCTTCACAAAATAATAAAAATGTTTTTACATAAAATAATTTAGCGATGTACTTCTTTATGTGCTGGAAAAAAACACTTTGAATGCCTACTTTAAACTTCATTTACATTTATATTTTCCGATATTTAGTAGGTAACACTTTATATTGTAGCTAATTATTATGAAGATTTTTAAGTAAATTCGTTTATTTCGCAACGTTATCAGCTTAACTAAATAAAATTGTAATGAATTTTTTGTCTATAATTTCGAGTATTTAGTATTTCCTGAATTTGTTTGTTTGTAAAATTTTGTTCAAATTAAAAACATTGTTTTACCAGTGCAATCTTGAATAAAGCATAGAAATAAAAACTCGGGTCGCAGTGCCCAAACCCTGCCGACAATATAGTGTATTTGCTAATACAGGCAGTCTGGTTTTATTACATGAACTTAAGTTTTTTGGTAAAAATAAAAAAATTTACCCCTTAATACACCCCATAAATTAACAGTTTTTTTCTTAATTGCAAGATTACTATCATCGAACATCTACACCAAATTAAATACACCTTTCAGTAAATAACTCACTATCTGCAAACTAGTGTTTTCATAAAATTTGTAAATCCGGCCCTAGCGGGCCGATTTTTTTCAAATTTCGGGAGCACATTTTAATTGCTACTAAAAGAGTAAATTTCAATTTTGAAACGATTCTGCGAATTTTTTCGGTATTTTTGGGCCCAAAAACTTTTTTCAACCCCTAAAAACCACCCTTAAAATGATCCGATTGGGCCCATTTTAAATAGGCTTCGTGCGGTGATGGATTCCAACATGTGTGCCAAATTTCGTTAAAATCAATTAACTCTTTCGTAAGTTATAGCCCGCACGTATATATATATATATATATATATATATATATATATATATATACATATATATATATAATTTTTCCAAAAATGGTGTCAAAGTGCTTAGAAGGTTATGAAACGTCGAGAAATTTGGGTCCGACCCCTAGGTCCCGCCATCCGACCGACGCCAATAGTGTATGTTGCCTTATGGCAAATACACTAATAAAGCTTCCATTAAAAAAGACACATACACAGATTCCGGGATATATTCTGTGATGGATATTAAATTCAGGTCCCGTTTTTGGTAAAATAGCTGGAACCGGATGCAAATCCACTCTCAATAATGGTAGTGGAGAATTCTTCCTTCGTTAAAAAACCTTCTCTATATATCTGTTTCTATTGATATGTTAAATTCCCTAAAAATTATAAAAAATCATCCATTCTAAAGTAAACGAGATAGGAAAGTTTATTTACGTTTGTCACAATCATTAACTTTTCTACGAGCAAACAACATAATAAGAGCTTACAATAATTCGAGATTGTGATTATTTAAGGGAATGCAAGAAAACGTGTTGTTGACAAAAATAGAAAAGATTGAGAGTCGCTGTTATATAGTATAGTGACTAGGAGTTAGGTCTTCTAGCTTTTCCTCGGGGAAATTCAGTTCAGATCAGATCGTGCTACGGTTTTTAACTCGATTCTCTATGGGACAAATTCACACGTCTCTATCGGTATGCGTGTGTGTGTTTGTAGTGAACTATTGATCAATGCACATGAAGCGAAGAGGAAATTGATTAATTTAAAATCCCTATTTAATTGATAAATTTGCAATCTCAAAATTACTATAAAAATAAAATTGGCTGATTGAATAAAAAAAGCCGAATATCGAAATTTTATAACTTTAATAACTTTAGTTAGCGCTTTCAAACTTATTATAACATCAGTATCAGAATCGGACTGTGTTATTCAAATGGAAATTAATGACGAAAATTTGGAAGCCGTTCTCCCGGACAAATAGACGATTTTTACTTTTTTTCAATTCTTAATATACACACTCCCTGTAATTAGCAAATACATTATGTTGTCGGTAGAGATTGTCACTGCGACTCAAGTTTTTTTGGAAAGAATTAAATTACTTATGAATTATGTGAAACACAGCTAATCAATAATATAAGATAAGAAGGTAAAAATTCGTCTAGGGAGTAGGAAGCCAAACCTATAATTTCTACTTAAAGAACACTCGTTTCTAAATGACACAACAATCCCCTTTCTAATATTTTAATAAAAGCATATGGGCAATGTACTTCTTTATTGATCAACGAATAATCAATAATATTATTTTTTTTTCGTACTTTCAAAATTTATGTGTTTACAAATTAATTTACGTTTCATCCTTTATGAACTTTAGAAAGACCAAGAGAACATCATCAACTTCTAAGATGCATTTTCGTTGGTGTCATTATCTGTTGGACAAGACAGGACATTAAAGGTTTCCAACATATTGTCTACGGTGCAGTTTGTGAACTTCCGGTTGGCAAGTATAATCGTGGTTTAAACTGTCAACATCCGGTTTGGACGTACTCTTAAAAGTTGTAAGCCATCTGACAGCAAACTTACTTACACAACAGATTTAAACAAGCAGAATTTAATCCAATAATGACAGTTCAAGTCGAGAATAATCGTAAATGAATTGGTTATTTTAAAACATACTGTTCAGTTACTGCTTAAAACAGAACTTTCCGTTGTTTATACAGCGTTTTTCATAGTTTCCTGGTTCTAATCCGACAACTGCTAAAGGTACCAATTGGATTAAAAAATAAATTAAAAATACGAATTAGTACTAGGCTTAATAATCCTGGCTGTTGATTTAAAAAAATATATATATATTTACGTAAAAAGCGAATTTTCACTGTATCAAAAGGATGGGAAACAGTACAGAACAGTAAAAAAAGTTTTGCGACATTGCATTGACGGTTCCTGAAATGTCACAGTCAAAATCAATGTTAGATCAATGTTATCTCAGGAAGGGGTAAAGATTAAGTCTCCAAATTTTTGTTATAAAAAGGGCATAATAAGAGGACGAGAAGACTGAACAGTGGAGGTGGTGGGATGAATTGGAACGGTTATAATAAGGTCTACCAATGTTATGCTAGTGGCCAACGTTTCGAAAAATCTATTTTCATCCCTGAAGATGAAAATAAACTTTTTGAAACGCTTTTTGTAACATTGGTAAAGCTTATTTCTGATTCTCAACCGAACCTTTTTTCACAATAAAGGGTTTTATTAAATAAAGCGCTGATCCAGAATCATAAAAAAATGTATGCATTTGCTTTATGTCTTATTTATGTCTGAGCTATAATTTTAACAGAATGAAAAAAAGCATGCAAACGTCAAGCAAATGCATACCGCAGTGAGGCTTTGGTTGGCATGCCTGGTGGGTATTCTGTGAATATAATACGGTTATTATGCAACTTCTTACGAATATCAAAGAAAATGAAATGATGCAGAAATGATAAAAATGCAAATTGTGAAAACAGTCATGCAAGCACTGAATAAACATAAGGAAGGAGATAAAGAAAAATAATATAATATACCTACCTACAATAGTATTTACATATTATTTAAAATATCTAAGCGCTGTTAACAAAAAAATTGACAGTGATATTAAATTTTATCGGTTTTGATTCTGTTTTACCTGCCAGTTGTCATTTGTTTGACGTTTGAAATATGTCGGAAATACTACAGATTGTACCAGAAATTCCCTTTAAGAAGGACAATTTAACAAAAAAAGAGACTGTGTATTTTACACTATACACTACAGAAGTAAAACCGGTATAATTGTAAAAAAGAAAAAAAAAATAATAAAAATGGCACCGAACCTTTAGGTTACGAGTTAACTGTTTTACCTTGCCACCGGATTGACTTAATGTACCAGGCCGGTTTTTATAGTATGTTATACGTACATTGCGACACGTTCGTTACATTTTCAGTGTCATAAATCAATTTTATAAGAAGAAAGAAGAAAGTAAATAGTTTGTGAATGCACTACTACCAATTTATAAGCACGTTCACAATTACTAATTATAATTATATTTAGGATTGCATTTCGAGTTGCGCCTATTGTTTAATTTTTTTTATTATCTCGTAAATTTTTTGTACTGCAAAAATGGATATTTATAAACATTTGAAATATTTTTTGTTGTAATAAGTTCTAACTTCTAAAATGTTATATGACCTAGAATCGTGTGAAAACTATATGCTCACCGAACTTATTTTGTGTGAAAATATAATTTAAAGCTGTCAGTAACAATAGCGCATTTAAAACGCGCATTAACGCGACGTAATCTAATGAACAAACGGATGAATAAGTAGAAAGGGATCGGCTATATCACAAACGTAAACTTTAATTTAGCGGGGCAGCTCCGTTCTGCTACTTATATTTTTTCAAAGAAAAGAAACAAATGCCTAAATATCGTTGAATTGGAAATTTTATTGGGACAGTTTAAGTCGCAAAACAAATTTTCAATGTTGACAAAAATGGTATTTGAACATTTTGTTAGTGATTTAAAAATAAATTTCCACAAATGATTCAACACAGAATTTAGTATTTTGGATAAAGGAAACAGTTCCATGTAACAATATTATTCGACCCATATACATACTAAATCGTTTTGTATACCAACACATACCCATGTAATGTTACATCTAACAAATCATATACATACATAACAAATTCCATTACCAAAATGTTATATCATATATCATAGCCATTCATATAACTTATATAAAACATTTTGAATGTATACATATAACAATAAGGGTTTCCAGTTTTTCTACAGATGATAACTTTGCTTACGGAATCTTTTTAGTTAGCCAACGTTTCAAGCAAATATACTTTACCTAATATTAAGGCTGTCGGAACGCTCTGAATTTAAGCCAAAAATAGAGCTTCGGCTGTCAACTGATTGTAGACTTATTCGTCAACATTCTGCAAAAATTCTTTCTCTATAAGGAAGATAAAGGACAAATCTAGGTCTCTAATGGATTACTTTTGTAATTTATGTACGATTTACTAGAAAAAAGTTGGCATTAATTGTGCTAAAAAAACACACGTTTTCAATGTCACACTATGACCTTATTCATACTTATTTCACAAAACTGTTCCATCACAAACCTAAAGTGACTCTTCCTTTTTCGAAAAAGTTTTTTAAATCTTCAAAATATTTAAAAAAATCAGAGTAATCAATTGACAGCGGCACCCTTGCAATAACATTTTTTGGCCTCGTAATTGGCACCAGCCAAAAATTGAAACGTGCGGATGATTTGAGCGAGACAGAGCTAAAGAAGGTCACACCCACAATATGTCTTTTGCCTACCTCGCCCCTTACTGCTGGGTCTCAGCACAAACAAAATTCAGGGCGTTCCGACAGCCTTAATTTCTTATTGCCTTTGAAAATAATAATGATATTGAATTTATTGGGTTATTGGACAAAAGAACATTCCTTAATTAAACAATTATTTAAAAGAAACAACGTTTCGTCTTTTATTTATTTTGGACTGCATCAGGCTCAATAATTTCCAAATGTTTATGGTTATGTAAAACCATAGACACGATACCTTCAGTTACAATCTTATGAATAAGTTGCGATGATCATAGAATTCAACACTAGACAATAACAAATGCAAAATGTAAATAATTCTATAAATTAGAACACATAAAATCAAACAGTAAAAGAAGTAGCGACTCTATCAATGTTGTTATTTAATAATCACGTGTTTTTTTTAAAACTGTCCTTTTGACCAATAAATTTAATTTAATATTTTAAAGCAACGAATTTTTAAATTGGAAACTCAAAATAAAATAGTCTGAGTTTCGAGTTTTTGCTTCTGTTGATATTTCTGTGGCTTTAAAATGCCTTTTCCATGCAATAATTATAAAAACTTTAGTATCCATTTATCTATTTCGAAGACCCTGCTTTGTAAGCACATCCTGTCTGCTGCAGGCTCTCTCCCCAATACGATTTGTAATTCATATTAGGCCGTAGAAGTGAACACGGCGAGTTTTTTTCCTCTATCTACACACAAACAGGCAAAGAGTGCCGCAAAATTCAGAATAGAGTTTTTTTTATAGTTCGCACAATAAAAGATTGCTATAACAGCAAATAGTAGGTATTCGGGCAAGAAAGCTGACTGTAGACAGAACATAACGGTTGATCGTATATTTTCGGTCACAGTCGGTCAGGTACGCAACTGCCGTATAATTTATATTTTTATGTATTTTGTATGACACGCTATAATATAGAATAATAATAGCTATAGTCTTTCCCATGAACAGATATAGCTATCACGTGAACACCACATGCTTTATTACTTGTAGCTGCTGTCTGGCTAGGGACGCACAAAGTATCTGATTGATTGTTTGAAAATTAATTCAATCTGAGGTCTTGCTACCTGCAGTTGATTGTTCGGTTATACATAAAGCCGGGTCCAGACGTGTGTAACGCGTAATGTAATCTATCGTGTAATGTAACACGAATTCTGCGTGTGGACGGCACTACGAGCATTACATGTAACGCTCGCGCCGGCGTTCGCCGTGATCCATCGGCTGTCGGTTTTTAGCGTGAACACAAAGGCGCTCGCAGAACTCGTTTGGACGGCGTTCGTGACGATTGTGTCGTGTGTACGTTCATGATACGAACAATCGCTTGAACTTATCAGTTTGTATCAAGAAAAACGTGTTATTTGGGATCCAAAAAAATCCGGATTACTTTAAAAAAACCTGAAATCTTCAGTTAATAAATACATATAAATAAACGCAACACCAGCTATCATGAATTTCCTATTCGGCATGTTCGTAGCAACTGAGGGGAAACAGCTTTTGACAAAGATTCGCTTTCACGATTCGCGTTGAGTTCGTGTGCTGTCCACACTGTTGACGCTAAATTACACGTAATCTTACATTACACGTTACACACGTCTGGACCCAGAAGGTTCACAGTTTTAATTTATGGCACGCGGTTCCGTGATTGAGATGAAACACGGCAGCGGCTACAGTAGAGGAACCTTCGGGTACCCCACGACGCTGCAGTTTTATATACCGATCCTAAAAATGTCACACCATGAAGGTCAACAATGTATACTTTTTGAAAAAACGTGATAACGAGAACCCTGTTCTATTTATTGTGTATACTGACAATATTCATTGCTTTTGTTTGCATTACATTACATAAATATTTTGATGCTAACAACATTTAATTTCCCTGTCATTCATTTTCACTTCTTTCAAGTCAAATCACCGCGAAAATTTATTGGTTACATATTTTGTTTCTGCTATATTTAGATGTTTTAAAAATTTAAAATTTCGTTTTTTATTTGTTGGCTTAAAATATTACAATCGGTTCAAAATATATCCTGCACCATCAAACCATTTAAAATTTTTCCTTTTGTTGAAATGGAACTTGCACAAAGACAAGTTTAAACAATTTACATATAGATAATATTTCTGTTGGCAGCACTTAACTTCCTTCATCCTTCTATATCCTTCTTTTGTTGTATTGAATCACGCCAACCGTTCCGATGCTCCATTCAAACCGTCAAACGTTCGTAAATATTTACAAACTCTATAGAACGTCAATATAACGAACTCTTCCTGCCTCTTTACTCTTTCTAAAGAGTAGTTTTTTTATAAGAGGGTAACAAACTTTTTAAAATGGAAATGAAAGTGCCGCACTATTATATCTAAGATGTGAATTTGACCGATGTAACAATTTTTTTTCTTCATACTATGCCGAAAGTACAAACTTTCTATTTCGATTTTAAAACAGAAAGTGTAACATTTATGCACTGCTGCAATTACTCGCATATCGTCTGTACCGGCGCACTGGTTAACATGGTTATGTTATGAATCGAGGAAAAATGACCGTAAGCGAGTTTTAACAGTTTCACGAGTCAAAAAAAGCATTTTATTTGACATTTTTGCACGTATTTCATATAAAATGGCAGATTTTCATTTCATAATAATAAATATGACCGCTGTCATGTTTTATGTGCATTTAATTTGTTGTCTACAAAAAATACGCCTACTTTGTGTGGCTATACTCTCTGTTCATCTTAAATGGTAACTGACTGGTTGCTTTTAGAAATTAATATTGGATTAGTAAGATCGTAAAATTTTATTTTACTTTACGTACTAGTACGAAATGGGTTATTTTACTATCGCTAAATAGGCATGAAAAGCAGTTATGTGCAAAAATACAATTATTTCATTCATTTCTAAAATACTTTTCTAAAATCTCTTCACTCATTCGAATTTCGATGGGGTGCAATCTAGTAAATATGTAATATACATATAATTATATTTTACTGCTATCATTCTTACTATTTTAACAATTTTTAAAATAGTTCACATTCAGTTAAAAATTAAAATTAAAATATCTGAATATAAAGTTTTGTGTGTTTGCATTATTCTTTTAGTGAATTTGTTTTATCTTATTCTCTTTAGTCTTGTATGTAGTCACAGTTTATAATTATTATAAACTTTTGTAACTCAAATTTCTTGTTTTACTTCCATTTCAACAATGATCCCTCTTTTATATTCTACGTTCTAAGCGCATACCGTTACAACATTTAGTGAAACAAAAACTTGTGTTTACAACGGGAAATACAATTTCATTTGAGCGAAAACTTACTGAAATTGAGACAAAAACAATTTACAAGAGAAGTGTTGACAATTTACTTTCAGAAGCTCAAAAATCATTATTTTCGATTTAATATGGTAATAATATTTATTTCTACATTTCCTTATAAAACTGAAGCCACACACGTTGACTCACGCAATAATAATAATAATAGTAGGGTCGTTCCGCCTATCAAAATTTGATAATTTTCAACACTGCACATAAACAAATAATGTAAATAAAATATGTCATACTTATATCTTTTCGTTTAATTGTAAATAAGAATTTAAAAAATGTATTCATTTCAAACGGCTGCGTTTCGGCGCATATATAAAGAGAGGTATATCTATGAAAAGAGATGTGTATACCAGGTATCTATATAAGAAACCAGCAGAAGTTGTCGCCATGACGTACCTCCGTAACAGTATTATTCTATGTTTAAAACTACATTGAAAAATTCATACTTTTGGGAATATTTGAAGTTAAACTTTTTTAGCGAAGTATCTGTTTGAAAAAAGTAAAAAATCGAGGGGAAATAGAATCGACCCCTAAAGGGGCAGTTAGTTTGTCTCCTAAATTACATGAAGCTGACAAGGACAGATGTTTATAGTGTGTTCCTAAGGTACGTGTAAATATTATTAATTAGTTTGACATAACAAAAATTAAAATTCGGAATAATATTAAAAACTAAAGAAGTTAAACTTGTCATGTGAGCTTACGAGGGTGAGGCGCATTATAATTTTTTTTCGTGTAGAAAAAGCTTTTTTAATTTGTTTGATGATTTTTTTGATGAGAAGCAAATTGAACTAAATAAGAAATATATTAACAACAGACATTAATTAATGGAGTAAGGCATCAAGTAGTTGAAAATCAACTTAGGTGAATTTCAAGTGCTATTCACTCTAAAGATTGTGATCCAGTAATCAACTAATGTAAATGAAGATATGTTTTTGCCTTTTATTGATCCTTAAGCCACGAAGACATCCTGTCCCTGACTTATATTATTCCCTCATTATATTAGAGTTTTTGTGCAAGCGGTTCATCCCTGTTTCTTCTAGTTTTACTACTCTGCTATCGATTATTTGAAACTAGGATCAACCGCATTGCATCATCCTCAAACACAATATAAGTTTATTATAAGTTACAAAATACCACAAATGTACGAAACAAGTATAGTTGCATGACGTAACCGGTATTTCGTATGGCTGAATGGACCAGTGATTCTATTTTGTGTGCGGGTATTTAGAGATAAACCAGGTTACAAAGGGAACATAAAGTCGTTGTGTATTAAGTTTGTTCTGCAGAAGTAAATTCAGTTATATCGAATTCGGTTTGTGGATAAACAAATAACTGGTGCAATTATATAACTAGTTGATTGCAAGAATTGGTATTAAACACTAACTCTTATTAATTATATCACGGTCATTCAGATTATTCTATTTTTTTTTTTAAACAAAACCCAATGGTTTCAGGGGGGGACCCCCATGTACCAAACACAAAAGTTTTTAAGAGGAGTAACAAAGACAGGGATTAAGGATACCAACACCTTTTCTCGCCACAGGTCCTCGCAGCATTAGGATAGATTATTCTACACATGGATCAATGATCATTACCCCTAGCCACAAAATTTTGAGCAAAACCAAACTATTTCACACAAAAAAAAATTTGACAAAAATGTACATTGGATGGTTGGATCAAAATTGGATTACAAGAGCTGACTAATAATTATAAAGAACTGATGTTATTATTAAGAAGCTTGTAAAAAATACCCAAATTACATAGGTGAACAAGGGCAACTTAGCTGTTAGCTTGGTGTCATTTGGATCAAACTTTCGTGGGTTCGAATTCTATTTTCGCTCATGGATGTTTGATATCGCTTTGTGTAATTTAATGATGAGCAAAGTCTTGATTTTTTTTGCAAAACCAAGACCAAGACTGCAAGACCAAGACTAATTTTGCTCATCCCTAGTGAAGAAAAACAATTTGACTAGACGAGGAAATTTAAAATTTTTGTAAAATAAAAAATTTCACTGTAACACAATTTGTAGCAGCTAAAGCGTTAACATATACGCCGTAATATACGGTTGATAACTAATTGGCATTCTGTTTGTTTATTCATCAGCGAACTATAGAGCTAACCAAAATAACGTTCTGTATCCAACGATAACTTGCACTGCTGATTTTACTGTTTACATAGAATGGAGAGCCTCCTCTATTCATTTGTACTGCAGCCTGTTTATTGTTTCAAGTTTACGTTATAAATACTGAATTTCAAATGGACGTATAGGGTTTTCACATAAATGAATACATTTCCGGATTTCACAGAGTAAACTTTACACTGTCACATTTAAATTACGTTAGTAAATAAATCCATCGAGTACCAAATCCGTTTGTACAATCATGGTCTCACATTATATCGCCCGAGATTTTGAGGCGCTTATTTTAGAAATCCCCCAACCGATTTTATTATTTATGTCAAATTATAGTTTTCAATAAAACTTCGTTTCATTGAACAATCGTCTATATTCTATACTTATAAAGAGGAAAAGGCGGTTTTTGTTGCGGTTAATCTCAAGAACTACTAAACCGATTGCAAACATTTATCACTACTTATTCTCGAGTAACTTCCACTGAACACGCTTTTACAAGTTAATATTGCATTACAAAACCGTGCTTGTTTGGAGGCAATAGTCCCTCCTACTAAATAGACTTTTATAAGGTTGCATTTAAAAAACTGTCCTTCTTTGGAAGTTGATCCTGCTGGATACGCAACCAGGAATAAATAAATAAAATTTGTTGGAGTGAGTGTCTAATAAATGTTGATAATTAAGTTATAATGAATGTATTTTTGATGAGTATCATTTTCCAAGTTCTCAATTTCGCAACTGTCATTCATTTGTTGCAAGATGCGGTGTGGATTACATTCAAGAAAAACAGGAGAGAGCTGCCGTGTCCCAATCCATTTTCTGTCTTATGAGCACAAATAATAGCTGTGTCGGGTAACATGGGGGACAATACACCACACTTCAAAACTATACATACTGACTCAAGGGCTCTCAGACACAACTGACGACCGCTACTCCTGGCTATGATTACACAGTACTCTGACACACGCAAGCTTTATTTGTTTTATTTACTGAATATACGCGACGCTACATGGTTGATAAAATGGGGAAAAAGAAGGATGACCAAAGTGATGGATTGAATTGAAATTTAAATCGAAATCGAAAGTGGTTTGAACTGCACATCTCGAGAAAGAAAGAGGAACTGATTTTTTCTATTATTACTCGAACGTTTAGATTGTACGTGAGATTAAATAGATACTCGCTATGCGTAAAGCAAATATTGTTCAGCACCAACAGATAAGGCGCCAATTCATAATTTCAATTGACTACACGTTCAACTATTCTCTTGTCTTCGATTTTACTATTAAATAAATACTTTAAATAATACATTAAATAAATATTTGCCAAGGGTTAAGAGCAGATGAATGTGCCTATTTGAAAAATAGGCAACCCTTAAGAAAAGGAAAGCTTTACACAAGACGCACACACATACAGAAATACCCGGTGAACGTCTCCTGTGAGACCAGTCAATTTGTCACGCGGTGTAATTTTTCCAAGCTACGACGGGCTGTGTCTTTTATCACTGACGACTTGAAATAGAGACCACTGCCACATTGCCACGGCTACTGCTTTCTCCACCTTCGAGAAAGTCTTATAGAGAGTTCAGCATTAAATAAGTTCTTCTAGACATAGAGTGCGCTAAACTAAGTTCTAGCAGCAAACATTAGGCTGGCGCACATTCGGCATCTTTTTAGGCGATGAACTATAGAAATAAATAAAAATGAAGAAGCCTACGATTTGTCAAATTTAAAATACTATGTTGCATGAGTAGGGGTGTAATATGACTTCTATAGGGAATATCTTAAACAGGAATTTTTAAATTTTTGAGCTCTGTATAAAATATGTACCAAGATTTTCCTATATTTCGACAATGAACCCACAAAGAGATAATATGTTTGAGACTTTTTTTTTAAAACTAAGACACTGAGGTGCGCGCCTTTTGTGTGAACAAAATCTTGAAATAAAGAACATCAACAAATACGACTTCATTTTAAATCCTTTCTTCTCGCCTAAAAAACAATTACAGTTCTCTCGACGCGATTTTCAAAACTAAAGAGCTCGGGAAAACGCCAAATGGAGAACCAAGATTCTACAGGCGACAAATTGAAAAACATTTCTGGAAAATCTTACAACTATAAAAAATATAGAAAGTACGTAACCTTCCACACGTAGAAATATTTTTAAAACATTCCGCGGTATGATCTGCAGTGTGATATTTGCTCCTTCATTTGACGTTTATCCAAATCGTTTAGATTTAAAATATCGTCAAAGGAACTGCAGATTTAGGTTAAATGTCAATGTGCCATATATTAGGGGTGTCCACTTAAAAAATATATCGATATTTATATTCGATGTAAAACATCGGATCCCAGCATCGATGTTTATCGATATATCGCTAGAAAATATCGATATTTTTTCACTATCGAATACTTTCCACAAAAGTTTAATATTACCTTTTTCCAGTGAAACTTGCAAAGTTTGTGGTCCTGGATTTTGTAAGTGTGAATGTAGAATTAGAGACCAGAGTAACATAGCTAAATTAGTAGTGTAATAATAGTGATTTTCTATGCGTGTTACTTGAATAGAATTGTACTACTAAGATAGTGCACAGAAAAAAAGATTGACTTGAACCAAGTAAAAAATTCTTGAACCAAGAAAATTTGAAAGAAGACCAAAATAATTTTGAACCAAGAAAAAAGTTCTTGGCTCAAGAATTTCTTTTTTAGCTCAAGAATTTTTTTCTTAGGCCAAGAACTTTTTTCTCTGTCAGGATAGATTAGGTAATTAAGCTGGTCACTCACAGATGTCACTATCTTAATGAACCTTATTTAAAATTAAAGTCATCAAGTAATGTTAAAATTATTTAGTTCTTTAATAGATTCGACAAAAAAATAAAAAAAGCAAATATTCGATGTTTCTATAAATAAATCGATATATCGAATACAATAAATATTTGTCAAAACATCGAATCAATCCGATATATCGTACGGAAAACATCGAATAAATTCGATATATCGATGTTAAGTGAATATCCCTACCATATATGGCAAATACACAACCGTGCTGGGTAAAGTAGTGGTGACAGCACTAGACTCGCATTCGGGAGGTACCGGGTTCGAATCCCGGCGGGGGCAGATGTGGCTGGGACTTTTTCCTACTACCGAGAAACGGTAATTCCTGTACCGGCCATCTTGATTGAGGTTTTCAATGGTTTCCCTCAATTAATTCCAGATAAATATCGAGATGGTTCCTTATTTGAGGCCATGGCCGATTACCTATAAAATTCCTAGTTCAAAAATTACCTACCTTATCCTAATTTCCTATAATTCTTTCATTCGCCCATTGCTAGTACATAAGTTGAAGTTGTAAAAAATGTAGAAAATAACGGGAAGTGGTAGATGAAAAAATAGTAATGGTGCGAATGGCGTCTGTTATGACATAAAGTCGAGAAACGGACGTTAAACGCATTATTAATATTATTATATGGCAAATACACTAATAGGATTGTAACAGACCTAACACTGTCTTCAACGCAAACGCTGTATCTTCTTATTATCTCAATGAAACTGACAGTTCGGTTCATCTCAGTTGTGGGTGAATTGACGTCACAAATAGATAGCCGCGTTCAGTCTTTGTATCCGTTCCTGTTCAAGGATAATCCCACGCCCTTGCTACCAATATATAGGGATTTATCACCGTCAGTAGCACAAAACAACGTGACTCTTGTGCCTATCACATTATTATATCAATATATAAGGTGAGTCCCCAGGTACGCAACTAAAATCGTCCCAAAGAAAATATGTGTTTGGATCATCACTCTAAAGTAGACATAAGCAGCTTTTAGACATATCTACTGCATAATATACAGAACATATTTTTTCTAGCTCTATAAAGTTTCTTCAAGATGTGAGGGAAATACTGAGTATTTCGTTATTTTCATTAGACTTTTTACTTAACGCCTGGTAGCTACATTATTTTTCACGACACAATTCTAGATGGAAAAATGCAATATTTCGCTTATTAATTCATACAACTTGTAAGCCAGAACAGCTAAAGATGTTTGTTTGTCTACAATGGAATCAGCCAATTCTACAAATGTGGTAAATTTATAAGAACATATTTTAGAAATTGTAAATGTTTTTAGAAAAACGAGTACAACATCTGTATCTCTCTTAGCTTAGAAACTACGATAATTCAAAGATTTTTTGGTAATTTTATTAAAACTCTAGGCGCACACAACTTTTAAACTAAAATAGATACAGTTTGCTAATTAAAAATCAGCGTATCATTTTCTATAAGTTTGTTGATATAAAAAAATCATTTACCTAAACAAAAAATATGTTATATAAATTCTTTTGTTTTAAAGAAATAATAACATTTATAGACCGCACGCACTTATCAAGCAAAGACCAGCACGATCAGAGCAGCACAAATCTACAACCTGCACAAACGACATATCACTAACATATGAGATCCGTTCAGCACGGTTAGACCGACTAACAGTCGTTGCTGGTACTGGTTGCAGGTGCTGGTTTAATGTAAATAGCATGGGTATTTTCATGACCAGGGTTTTCTGCTGTGTGCTGTACTGGTGTAGATACGCAGTCTTTGTAAAAATTATTTCCGAAAATATTAAAGTTGATGTATTGTCAACTATCAGATTTCTTCGTTTAATAGACTTTTTCTAAAGAAATCGATCGAATCTCAAACAAAAGGTGGCCATAATTTGTAAATGCATGGGCATATCGTATAATGATTAATGCACGGACCATGCAAATAGAACACAAGCTCCGGATTTGAAAAATGCAACGAATAAAATGCAGAATATTTGTTAGAATTTTCATTCAAAAAAATAATAAGTTTGTTTACAAAATAAAATCCAATTTTCAAATGAAGCTCTATTTTGTGTGTGTGTCCTATTTGTGATGATCAGGCCTCCCATTCTTAAATCCGGTACAACAAAACACAGTAGGTAGCTGTAATGATTTTCATTAGTATAATTGAAAACATCATCTAGTTCTTTCGTCGCCTCTATATGCGGTACCCGGTGGAATGCAGGGACGTATTTGTAAAATTTGTGCTCTGGTCAAAGACAATTTGTCTCTTTTTTCAGTTCTATTTCACTGCGTGCTAGACATGACTTCCGATATTAAACATTTTAAAATATACATGAATATTCTGTTTTTGTCTATTTAGATCCATTCTATTACACAAATTCTATGTAAACATTTTTCCTCTTTCATTTAAGATATACTTTAAACCAATCTGACTAAATTGAGTCAACTAAAAGCATAAAAACATCACTCTTTTTTATTTGCGCCCCTCTGGAACTATAATTTAAAAATCTGGTGACATAACATTAAATAGATACCTAGATAAATCGAACAAGAAAAGTTTACTAAAATCGTTTATGTCGTTTGAACTGTACGATTAATACAAAAAAGCGTGGCTCGCAGATTATAGGGACTCTTTCAAGTCTGTCGGTCTGGAAAAATGCTTTTTTTGGCAATAGATCAGTACGTCCCTGATGGAATGTCGATTACACAATCGTATCGAGGGCTATCTGAATATGAAAACAATTAGTACAACGCATGTGGGACATTTTCCAATAGGCGTGAATGTGGCCTCTCAATCACGTACTATCTGAACCACGCGCGTGACACTTGTACCGAAAACACGTGTCCACGCCACCTGACTCTGTTGTAAATTAGTTTTGTTATTACGTCACGTTGTCAATGGTCTGAACGTTTCCCGCATAGACGAGAGAACATCAAAACAATCGTTGAAAAGTTTTCACACAAATTCATTGTGAGCGGTAAATTTACAATATCACAGAAACCGATGCAGTTAATAGTGTGTCCATACCAGAATTTAGAGATTTCGCAGTTTCGAAATTATGAACAAAAAATCTAGTTTGCTGGGGTCCCGATTGCTTTTTAAAGTTTTTTAAACATTAAAATATTTTCATCGCCTGCTAAAGAAAAATATTAACATGTTTGTTCCATTATCTAAGTTTTGTTAATTTTACATCTTTATATCATCTCTTTGGAAGAAAACTTCTAGTTCGCTTAATAAAAAGTATCTTCATTAAAACATGTTTTTTTTTACTTTAATTTCAAATGGGTATAAGACTAAAAAATAAAATACATTTTTCACTCTTTCTTTACTTTTTTGAAGATTTCAAGAAATTTTCAGTTTATAGAATTTATAGAATTTTATAGTCTGTCAAATTATTATACAATTACTTCTCTGCATGAGTATTTATAGAACAGAAGAGCAAAAATGTAAATTCTATAAAAAGCATCTAAAAAGCATTTAGAATAAGTGAAAAATTTTATTCGGTATAATTTTTTTCATTTTATATTTAAAATAATGCTCCTTATACTGTTTAATGAAAATATTAAAATATCTTCACAAAAGAATTTAAATCTGTAATATTATACAAAGATTTATGATGAAATATCGCCCTCTTTTTGCTTTTCGCATATTTTTATCGAGATAATATTATAAGCGTACATTAGTATTTTTTTATTTTATTTTTAGTGTATTTGCCGTATACCACTATTACACTATTGGCGTCGGTGGGATGGCGGGACCTAGGGGTCGAACCAAAATTTTTCCTGAACAATTGGGTATTGTCCCATTTTTCATCGATTATTGAAGTATATTAATTGAGAAAAAATTAATGTATCCGTATTTTTTTTTTCAAAATATCAATAAATAAGAAAAATAGAGAATTAATGGAGTCCACGTATTTGCTTACATTATAATATGAATATTTTTCAAAAATATATAATATTCAATCGTGTATCTTCGAGGAAACTCGTTCTACGTCACTCGAAGACAAGAACTTGCGTCACTGCATTCCCCTTGGAATAAAATTAGTAGTACGGCGCTCATGGTATCGTATTTACACTTACCTACATCAGATCAAACAGAGTGACACAAAAGAGGGTTCGCGATTACTGTCAGCCGACAAGTGATGTGCTTGATGCTTTCAGTATAGGCCTCTACTCTACCTACAGGCCTCCTCTCTCCAAAACACGTCAGATATCAGTATAGCAATTCAATGACAGTACCATATCGTACCTATCTGCACATACACTCAATCTAAATTAAGTTCACTAGAAAATTTGTTTTGACATGGAAATCCACTTTCCACTGCTGCCAATATTGCTTATATCTGTACGGTGAAAAAGTTGTTGTATTGTGGGTATACTAAACAACGAAATATCCCCACTGTATTCACTTGAGGGATGAGAGAACTCTCATAGGCGAGCTATTTTATATTATCATACGACATACAGTATACAAGTACAACCTTTTGAGTTAAACAATTGTTCATTAAAAAGTTTGTAATAATTCAGTTTTTTAAAAAATATTTTTAACCGTAAAAATATTTTTTAAAAAACGTGATTATTACAAACTTTGTAATGAACAGTTGTTTAACTCAAATTTATATTTACATGTGTATTTTAACTTTTATATCTACTTGATCAAAACATTTAATAGTTATAAAGCTTGAAAAAGTCCCAAGCAAGGGACGAAACGTCGCTATAAATAACAAATAAGTGTTTACTTAAAAAGTCCTTTTTGCCGACAAATCATTTTTATATTAATTACCAAGGACAAAAAAGAAAAAAAGTCAATAATTAATTAAGTACTGCTTTGCAATTTTTGTCAATTCTAGACAAATTGTGAATTTATTTCATTTAGATAATGAAATTCAGTAAATGTACAATAAAAATTAAAAATTTCTTGTTTATAATCTATAAAAAATTCCCTGATATAAAAACACGGTTGTTTTTTATAGTTCGTTGATGTAAATGTTTGAAAATCTAAAATTTGTAAAATATTCCATCCTTGTAAAATAACGTTGGTATACATAGAGAAGATTCACGTATACAACGTCAAAGGGATTTGGTTATAAATAATTTCAAACATTCATTAAGTACAGCAAGTCAGTAGAAAGTAATTTTAGATATTTGAACCACAGATTTTGCGATTGTAACAGTGTATAATTCTGTGACCAGCAGGCAAATTGGTGTAAGTCAAATTTTTGGTTAAATGAGCCTTCAATCAGCTTGTGAGCCCGTGCATTAAGGCCAATTCCCACATGATGCGACGACAAAATATGACTTCTAAAAATTTTTAAATGCAGGAATTCGTACAAAATTGACGCGACAAAATTCAATGCTTCAAAGAAACTTTTACTTTACATATTTCTAGACCATTTTGAACAAAAACCTACGGAATCCGGTTCATGTATCTAAGCTTTACGACGGTTGAAGTAAAACATGTAAATTATACATATATTATCAAATAAGGAAGATTCATAGTCGAGACACCGAAAAGATTTACATCGATTATTTCTTACTCCGGCTTTCAGAAATATCCCACTTGGTTTTACGGACAAAAAATTAATTTGGGTAAATTCCGGCCGGTGCGGAACTGAAAACTGAAAGATGTCGTTTTGAATAATTTAATTGCCTTTGTGAGTTACCTACATGAATCGCTTAGAGATATGGTTGTTTATGGCTGAAGTAAAATAGCACATATTTGTTTGATTCCGGAGATGTTATATAATTTATAAGAAGCCGTCTAAATTGGCGAGAAGTTAAATATTTCTCTACTCATTTGACTACCATATTTAAAATTTTCTGGTTAGATTTTCTCGTTCAAACTGGTATTGTCGCAAAAGAATATCATCTATAATTCAGTGCAGAATTGTAACTTTGATATGGTAGCTATGGAAATCATCAATGAATTTTAGAAAATCGTTTCACATAAAATGCAACATAGATTGTAGATTATAGACGCTCAACATCTGAGGTTATCAGCGTCACATTCAGACATCTAAAATAGGTTTCAGAAGTCACATAGTTCGATATTATTGATGTGGTCAAGAAAAATTACGATCCAACTTTTTTTACATCTTTGCGTCTAAGATTTCCGAAAGTTGCACTTGCAAAACGTTTGAGGCATGATATTTTGAAAATCCATTCAATTTGTAACGTAGGAATCAACTAAGACAAGCTAGGGAGTTCTTAAATTCTGCCTTTCCTCAACCATACCAAAAGAAGTTTCAATTCAAAAATTTACGCGCTCGTCCCAAACATAAGTTTTAAACGAAATTTCGAATTAGGACTACAAGTATAATTCCCTTTATAAAGCGAACTTTAATTAAGGTCAGGTAAAGGTAAAGCTTTGTTGAACTCGAGAGAAAACAATTTGAAAGATTTCCGTTCAATAGAAACCGATAACACAAAGGATTATTATTCGTAGAGCGCATGCATCGTATAACATCATATTTACAGTCTATTCAAATATGATCTTAACGAATCTATGCCAATATCACAAGGATAAGTATATAAAACTGGTCAAGTATGAGTAGGACTCGTGCAGTGAGGATTCTGAGGCCATCATGCAAAACCCTAAAATGTTGTACATACGTATGATTATTAATGGCAATTTCTATAATTAAAAAAATAAAAATGCAATTTATAATGCAAATTGTTTAAAAATAAAAGTCACGATTTTAATAATTTTTTGTAGGTATTATGAAAACAAAAGATTACTAATTGTTTGATAGTTGTTTTGAGAAAACAATAATTAAAAATCAAATACCAAAAAATTTAATTTACTTATTACATGTCAAATTTTATTCGTTATAATAAGTATTCTTAGTATACACAAATTTCGTGTCCCTAGGTTTTGTAGTTATATTGACAAATCCGTCCTCTCACATCGATATAAAGTTTAAAATACATTCGTCTTCCATTTAACGAGCTCTAAACAATGGTATCTCACATGTTTAGGTAGATTTTTTTTCTGCAACCTTCCTTTTATATGTATAGAGCCCCCCTTGGAATAAAATTCTCAATACTATAAATGTGATTTTTGTATTTGGGCCAAGTAATAACATATGTACTATGAATTTCAAGTCGTTGTGTTATTTCGTTTAGACATTAGAAACAGTAGCGTAGCTAGCGGAGGGCTTGACAGGAGGCACCGCCTCCGAGATTTATTTTTTGTTATTTACTTAATATTGCGCCCGTAACTTCATTAAGCTGACAGACTGCTCTGAAAAAATACATTTTCATTTACAAATAGAAGACTGTAACATCAACTTTCGTTTTATGTTTATTAGTTCGTAGACACAACGAAGTGGTACACAAAACCTATACAATAGGTGTATAAAATAGCAATGCTACGGTACACCTACAAACAATAGTATTCTTGTTGGATGCATTGAGATAAGAAACTGGTTGATTCAAAATAAGCTAAGATAAGATACATTTATTGAACTATATATATATATATATATATATATATATATATATATATATATATATATCCACAGACATCTTTTACCACTCAAGATATTTAATATTACTTTTATTTTTCAAAAGGCTTTAATCTGAACATCATTTTTTGTCATATAGGAAAAACTCCCCAAGAAACTTGTCTTTCTTAGCAGGGAGAGATTATCTAACCACATAATTAATTTTATTCAATAGTAATAAAAATATAAATTGACTTTGTAATCTACTATTACCTTACTCAGCATTGATCATTAAACCCAATTTTACACCCGCGAAAATTATTCAATTATTCAACCATAAGTACACACCCGACTAGCCTCAGTTTGAACGCTAGTGATCTTGTGAGTTTTTTGGGAGGTTTGCATCCGTTTGTACAACAGTCACGCAAAAATGGATATTCATTACATGAATGTATATTTCTTTTTCTTCATACTATGTCGGAAGTCCGTACTTTCTGATTCGATTTTAGATCAGAAAGTATGACATTTCTGATTTGTTGTTGTGACAAGCTACAATTACATTCATATCGTCTGTATAAAAGTGCGTACTTTCGGCATGGTATGAAGAAACATAGTATACACCACACGAACAGAAAACTGAAAGTCCTACACTGCGCGACATATGATGCCCTCGACTTCGCCTCGGGCATCATGTGGCGCAGTGCAGGAAATTTAACTTTCCGCTCTTGTGTTGTAATGTACTATTCATTCGACCACGACAGAGTAAACTTAAGTTACCGTGAATATCATTACTGATATCATGCAGTTATATATAGTTTTTTGAGTCGGTAGCTGCTGGCAAAGATAATTTATCGCTCGTATTGATATTTTTGATAGGTTATTTTGTAACAATGTACTAAAATAGCATGTACTTTATTGTCGAAAGTAAGTCCTTCCTTATATTTTAGTCTCAATGATTACTATGTACATACAAAGTAAAAAGGTATACACATCTAGTACAAAATCCAACATGAAAGTTCACTTAAACTTTCGTCTAACAGCCTTTCTAGTATACCTTAAGGTGATTCGGCTGTTATGTTATTTTATAAGAGCGTTAAAATAGTTCACATAAAAAATAACCCAGTTACAAAAAAATCAGTACCTAAACAAACCACTGTAACAAAATCTATCGGCAAAAGCGGTGTTCACTTACTAATAACTAATAGTACCTGGGAGACCGAGCTTTGCTCGGAGAGTTCAATAAACATGATATTAATTTGCTATGTGATTTCTATACGTTTTTTAATTATTGTTTTTCTCACTTAAAATAAAAATTAAAAAAAATTGGTAACAATGAACCAACAAATAAAAATTTTCAAACTATGAAAAAAGACCATTAATTTATTTTAGTTACATTTTAATACTCGCATATATGACGCAAAACTGGTATGTGAAAGACGTGATTTAACTGTGTGTGATAATTTACGAAGGTTTGGCAGTATTAAAAAGTCAAATTTAAGTTTAAATCGTCAATAAAAATATATACCTGATTTTCATACTTCAAAGCAGCGGTGAATTATAAAAATATCGTACCTTGAAATTCTTGAATTACTTGTGCAGCGATGTTTTCGAGTGAAGGTCTCACATGGAAAAGAGCATTGTTCACAAATTTTCACCGCGAGTAAAAATTAGATTGCACGATATTAGTTACTACCTGACATTATTGGTAAATTTCTAGATGAATCAACTGCACATATTTTCCATTCAAAGGCACCATCTTACACTTAAACACAGCACAAATATACAATAATACAAAATCTCATTTATCTAATTTAACCCTGAAAAGGTGTCCTACTATCATATTTTTACCAAAAGTTAATTTGAACTTCCACTATCTATCCGTCCTCGCTACATAAATAAATATTAACTAAACATTCGTAAACACAGATATTGCCAGGAAATTTACCACAGCTTTCAAAAAGTACATATAATTTTTACACACTGCTTACAAGTCACAACACACACAACTAATCTCGTAAATAGACAAATGTTAACTAAAATTTGATAAATCTAAACGTGTAATTTACTACTATTACGTAACTAATGTCATTCTTATATTATCGAACACTACGTAGTACAGAGGTAGCGCGGTGTTATTGAAATAGGTTTATTCACCAACGTTCGTGTTAAGTCTAAATAAAGTCAATAATTTTTTGTCATTATTTATGTGCAATGGTCCTTTCGCATTAATTTTCACATACCGTTTTTCTCTTTTGATATGTTCCGTAAAATCGGGTTTATACGTTTATAACGCTTCTAAGTCTTTATAAAGAACTAATTTAACACAGTAATATACAAAATGTATGTAGAAATTTCTTCCTTTTTGTTTAAAAAATGCTTGAATTGATCTAACATTAACTGAGAGAGTTCTAAGCAAATAGCATTTTTATTTTCACTTCTCTGGAACCGAAATTCTACTCTAGAACTATAATGTTAAATATATAATAATAAAACTTAGCTAGATCGATTTTTCATCCAAATCGTTAGAGCCGTTAGATACGCGAAATTTCTAATCAAGATAGAAATATATAAATATTATATAAATAAATATATAAATATACAAGAATAGCTCGTTTAAATATATAAGATAACAGCTGTCATGTTCTGCATGTGGATTTCATTTGGGTTATATACGAAACTACGCCTGCTTTGTGTCGCATGCTATCTCTGTCCATTTAACGGAATTGAACGGTAACTGACAAGTTGCTTTTGAAAATTATCATTGGATTATTGAGACCCTATTTTTTGTTTTATTTTACGTGATATGAGTTATTTTACGATTGCTATACAGACATCAAAAACAATTATTTTATTGGGGGATGTGCCAAAAAAAATCTTCTGTTACAGCCTTAAGATACACATTCAGTGCAATGACGACGCTTTGATTCAAACAACACCGGGCACAAAACAAAACCCCAACGTTAACTATTCCCTATTCTGTGCAGCGAACTGAACAATGCGATGGGAGCAAACAATGACATGAAACCAAAACAAGAAACAGGCATGGCAGCAAGAGGGCAATATATATATGTGTATGTTTAAGTCATTCAAGTGTGCACCATTGTTGCGCATATAATATAGACTGCTATATCGGCATCAAGGCTAATCGAACAATGAACACATCCGCCGCCCGCCATCGACGTCCCACCGACGGTGGCGTCGTCTGTGCCGTAAGACTTCTATTGTCATGAAACGTGTGGCGTCGCCATTATAAACGCACGTTTCGAAACATAACCGTCATGACGTCACACGCCTTGCGTTTACCAAAATCACGTTTACACAAAATATCTGAACATTGTAGCTGCTAGATGGTGTAAAAATGTAAATTTCAACAATTTAAACTTAGTTTTGAGTATTGAAAATTTGAACAAAATATTTTTTGTGTAGATCATAAAGCACTTCTAAGATATTGCTCTATGTTAAAACAAAATTTAAACCGGTCAAGCGGTTTTCAAGTCTATAAAAGAAGGTTTTATACTATAATGGAATAATAATTATTAACATTAAAAATTCACATACAACCCACAAATTTTTCTGATAGTTTTTTTTTCATGTGAACAAACCTATAGTATAAAAGATCTATGAATGTGATGTGGTACCTTGTAAATAACAATACGTTATATTGGCGCCGAATTGCACCTATGTAGCAGTCAGGCTGGAAGAAGATTCAGCTCCAGATTTATTTGAGCCTTGTATATAGAATGTAGATACTATATTTCCCTGGAGTAATTTATGCACCAAAATATGTATGAATGTGTGCAACATTCGTGTCTTTTATTATGCCGTGCTTTTTTGAAATTCATTTCTCAATTCTGTGTTGTGAAATTACGAACATTTTTCTACCGTTTACAGGTTATTAATACAGTAGAACTCATGTATTTTCAATCTGTCGGGACTCCTGTATTTTGAACTTCTTCTTCAGTTTCACTTCAAGAAAATCATAGACTAATCGTACAAAACCTTCATTAATTTGAGGCTAAACGTTATTAAACGGATTGACTTTTTTTCTTTTTTGTCCTTGGTAATTAATATAAAATTGATTTGTCGGGAAAAAGGACTTTTTAAGTAAACACTTATTTGTTATTTATAGCGACATTTCGTTCCTTGCTTGGAACTTTTTCATAGCTTTATAACTATTAAATGTTTAGATCAAGTAGATATAAAAGTTAAAATACACATGTAAATATAAATTTGAGTTAAACACATTAAAAGTTTATAATAATTCCCCTTTTTATTATAAACTTTTAATGAACAATTGTTTAACTCAAATTTATATTTATATGTGTATTTTAACTTTTATATCTACTTGATCTAAACATTTAATAGTTATAGAGCTATGAAAAAGTTCCAAGCAAGGAACGAAACGTCGCTATAAATAACAAATAAGTGTTTACCTTTTCCCGACAAATCAATTTTATTTATTGTTAAACGGATTTTTCTCATCACTGAACAGCGTAGGGAGAGGCAGTTTGCGTGAAAATTTGGGACTAAAAACTTGAAAATATGTGACTAAAATGAAAAATTAGTTGAAAATAAATGGTGTTGACAACACCCAGACTGCAATATTTTCATGAGTCGTGTAACTGTTAAAACTCACCAATCGCTCGTTTTAACAATGTTACACCTCGCACATGATAATATAGATACATTTATAACCTTTTGTACACAGTATTTTTGATTTATTTGAAGTGCGGCAAGATGGAATCGGTGGCACCAATAATGTCGCTCGAGGATTGCAATAATAATTAGCTAAGATATATAGACAATGTGGGCTTCTACTTTGGACGTGCAAATAAGAGAGGGAAGAAGTCAGACGACGCCCTAGTCTTTCCACATTGCGATCAACTTTGTGAGAGACTTAACGACGCTGTCCAGGGCTGACTGATTTCCTTTTATATCGTCTTCTAATAATACGAGTATTAATAAATGACAGAAACATAAAAATTTATGTATCTAGAACGTAAGTGCAGTTTTATTATTAGATTGGTAAAATTGTATTTTGTTCGTTTTACTTTACGTGCTAGTGCGAAATGGGTCATTTCATTACCGCTATGGAGGCATGAAAAACAGCTATTTTATAGGAACTTGTGCAGAAAACACTTTTTTGGATTTAAAGAACCTGAAAAATGTAAATCAACAAAGACTTTCAGACGATTTTTTGCACGATCATAATAATTCCTTAAAATTTTAGTCCGTATATCATGAGAAAGTAAAAAACAAATAAATAAATAAACGTATAACTATTTTGAGTAGTTATTAGATAAAAAATAAATAACGTTTATCTTCCGGAAAATATAGAATGATTTGATTCGATTGGTTTGTGATTTTGCAATCCCTAAACAAAATATACGCCGAGAGAATATCAAATCCGTTAACTTCACCAATTGGTGTTGCCCCATCGGCTGTTACCATTCCCCGCGACTCACGCCTTCGTAAAGGTCTTAATCTGACGACGACAAATTTGTGAATCATTTATCATGTTTACACTGTGTTCTTACGGTGTATTCTAACCTCTACCTGCTTCTTTTATCAACCTTATAGAGTAAATAATGTGTATTTGCTGTCAACTTATTTAAATACAAGCAAATATTTTTAATTAAAGTAACTAATGGCAAATGACACGATTAATTCGAGTAAAACGTTTCCAAACAGTTGTGGACTCAGATTAATATTTAGTCCTAGCACTGTAAATTTAGTATTTGCACGATAATATTCCGTAAAATTAATATTGTATAAAATAACGTCAGACAAAAATATAGATACAGTAAACCCGTAAGATTTTGTGACTCAGCTACTTATGCATGGAAACACATGAAGTGGATTTGGCATTACGATTATTTAAGCCTATATTAGATACCTGTTTAATTTGGGTAGAAATGTAGGTGGTCAAGGATTCAATAAGAAAATATGACTAAAAAGCGTTTGTTGAGGTTAAAATGGCCGAGAGTCACTGCCCTACAGTTTGTAAATTAGTAAGACTTAAGACTGCATTCAAAGTTAAAGCCCCAATTAATACTTGGTCTTAATGCAAATATATTGCATTTCTATGTAGGTACCTATTATTTAACAAATAATTACTAGTTAGTATAGTAATTTGTCTGCTCCAAAATATGTAGTTACATATTTTGGAGCAGACAAATTATTATGGCTTAACAATTTAGTTACAAATATTCATGGCTGCACTATGCATAACTTCCAATTTATAAATACTAATAAAACATTGCAATACAGCTACAGTTTTTTTACATTGACGAAATTCTTTTCTTCATACTATGAGGAAAGTACGTACTTTCTGCTTCGATTTTAAAGCAGAAAGTCTTACAATTATGCACTACTGGAATTACTCGCATACTGTCTGCATAGGCGGGTCGAAATAGAACAACTTCTATCTTAGTGATAGTGCAAAATTTTTGGGTACATGGTTAGACGGTAATCTCCAGTGGGAAAAGCATATCGATCATGTCTGTAGTAAGCTGAATTCGGCATATTTTGCTATTTTACAAATGAGGGACAGTATTGACTTGGATGGTTTAATAAATATGTACTGTGCTCTCGCTTATAGCCATATTTCTTATAACATTGTAAGTTGGGGCATAGTGGGGAACACAAATAGAGTATTCATTACTCAAAAGAGAATCTTAAGACTAATCTTTAAACTAAAACCTTCAGATAGTTGTAGGCCAATTTTTGGGAATTGCAACATTCTGACCTTTGTGTGTATTCTAATTTTAAAAGCGGTCGTCTATGTGAAATAAAATATTGCTTCTTTTCTGAAACATGATGAAGTTCATAACTACGCCACTCGGAATGGAAATAACTTGATAATTCCGAAGCACAATTACATATTTTTTGACCTTTGAAACAATTATTTTGTGGCAGTCTGTATAAATAATCCTGCAGTACGTATTTGTTGGATATAAAGTTATATATGGGACTGCAAGGCATTAACCGTCATATCATATACCGATATTAAACAGGTTTAAGCACTTTAATCCACCAAATGTCGAATTATATGTGCTGTGTAATTTGCAAAATGAGAACAATAACATTATTCCACATTTATTGTTATTTTATGCAAATCTGCATACATACAGAAATCATTATTATGGAAGCCATATAGCACGTATTTTAAATTATAATTTTCTCGCGAAAGTGCGTTTGGTAAATCCTGAGTTTTCAGCGGGATACAGAGAAAGAGGTCGCTCTAGTAGATTATGAAACCATTTTTTGAGAATTTTTCAGAACCTTTTCTTAAAGTAAAAAAATTCGAAATTATGTATATTTAAACTTAAATTGTGCCACTACCGAAATAAAAAAAAAACTTTTTAAAGACAGCCTTTTTATGCAATGTACAAAAAAGGAAAAAAATAATTTTTAATAATTGAGGCTCATAATTATAAAATAGTGGGCTGTGATTAATGAACTATAAGCATAGAGCTTACAAGCCACGCTTTTCAAATTATGAACCTAAGTCCTAAATTATCAAAATATACTTTCTTTTTTATCTACTATAAACTGTCAAAATAAGTTTGTCTTTAAAATTATCGATTTTTGAGTCATATCGAATCCAGTGAGATGACCATATTTTTTTAGTGTTACATTTCCCGAAAAGCTGTTTATATGAAAATAATCTACGACAAACAACGAAATTATTTATTACAACAAGTAATTATTATTCTACAATTCAAATGATTAATTTTATATTTTTCCGAACACAATATTCAGACGGTATTGTAAAATGCACGCGGTCAGAGAGAACAAAACGAAGTATGAACAGATCTGATCACGGCCAACTTATGCATTATGCAATCAGATTTTATTGAATAATTTACCTAATATTTGATAAAACCTTATAAAAAATATTAGAATAACTATGAACTGCGTTTTATTGATTTAGACACGCGGTAGCGTGTCAAGCCAAGTTCATCAAGCTAACAGAACTGGCGAGCAGCACCGTGTGTAATATTACACGAACCATTTGGAGCTACTTTTGACCACCTCATAACTCAAAAACTATTTCACATAAACATGTCAAATTTGGCTCATATATTGAGACTTGCGAGATACATATGTGCTCCAAATTTCATAAACACACTTACCTTATTATAACGGTTATTAGTGTATTTGCCATATGGCAACATACACTATTGGCGTCGGTCGGATGGCGGGCCTAATCGAATCATTTTAAGGGTAGTTTTTAGGGGTTGGAAAAAGTTTTTGGGCCCCAAGATATCGAAAAAATTCTTTGAATCGTTTCAAAATTGAAATTTAAACCTCTGGTAGTAATTAAAAAGTGTCCCCAAAATTTTAATAAAATCCGCCTGACAGGACCGGATTTACAAATTTTATGAAAACGCTAGTTTGCAAATAGTGAATTATTTACTGAAAGTTGTATATAATTTGGTATAGAGGTTCGATTGATAATAATATTTCAATTAAGAAAAAAAATGTTATTTTAAGGGGTGTATTAAGGAGTGTATTAAGGAGTCAAATTATTTATTTTGTCCAAAAACCAACTTAAGTTTGCATAATAAAGCCAGACTGCCTCTATATTAGCAAATACACTATATTGTTGGCAGGGTTTTGGCACTGCGACCCGGGTTTTTATTTGTCAGCTTGTTTGTTCCAACTTAATTCCAAAAATAATTGAAAAAAACTACTGAACTGATTTTAAACAGACTTTCATTACATTGAAATAGGAATAGAGAATAGGGTTGAACCGATAAAAAAAAATTATATAGTGCCGATCCGTAAACATCCTCACCAAAATGATATCGACATTTTTCAAATCGGTTAGCCCCCCGAAAAGTTCTGGCTGAACAAACATTAAAAAAAGTACACGTCTGACGAATTGATCTTTTCACCATTACATCCCACAAGCGGGGAGTGGTCAAAATTAATTTTTCAAAATTTTACAATATTTTTCGTTTTTAGGTCTCTCGAGTCCAAAAAACATAATTTTGAAAACAGTCTGTCTGTTGTTTGTCCGTAAGCATGATACAGATCAAACGGCCGAGCGGATCGAAACCAAATTTTGGTAAGAATATGAAGACCCTTATTGTTCTTAAGAATAATCGACGCAAGCGCAGAGGAGATATGCGCTATTCGTTATTTTTTCAGTTCTAATGGTTTATTTTTTATAACGGTTTATTATTCTACATATTAATTATTCCAAGAAAGTTTTGTCGAATATGCTTTTTCAGTATTTTTAGTTTCATAAATATTCTGAAAAAAAAACAGTTGTCCTTTTGTTTTGAATATCTGTCAAAATAAAATTCGTTAGGCATGCTTTGATTCATTTTTGCATGTGAAACAACATTATGTAATCATCGAAACAAAAAACAAATATATATTTATAAACAGCCGATATCCGTGTCACCGCGCATGTGAACAGAAATTTTATTTTATTATTTGAAATGTCAATATTTTTGAAATTAGAATGATCCTGCCGTCCAATTGGTTAGAATTTTTTTCTTTGAAGTCGCTTAATGAAACACTACTGATTTAAGTAAATGCACATAATTCATCAAAATATATTTGTTAAAACTTAAAATTAAGAGAATTTAGATTCAATATTTAACTGTACATTTGATTGCACTTTGATTGTTTTTTAACCATATAAAAATTATCCGGTAATGTGTCGCATGTAAAAATACACATTTGGCTGGTAATTGCAATTTTTTGTTTATATCGTAAGGTTGGTGCACACCTATGTACTTTTTTTTTTAATAAAAAAAAAAAAATTTTACAAATAATAAGAATACGTGAAAGTAGAGGAGATGAGTAAGATCAGACCCGAAGTAACCCGAAGTATGGTCGGGTCAGCCGTCTCTCCGTTTTCTTTCTGTTTATATTTACTTCTCTGTCGTGAGCACTACGAGAGCTCCGCGCATTGTGCCATAGAGAAATAATACATCTAGAGAGTCTTTGCATTTTCTATTCGTTATCTATATTGCATGATCGTGAAATATATAGGTACTAGTAAGAAACCTGTCTTCGCCAGATAGCTATGGTTATTTGGAAAATTAAAAAACTTTCGTTATTTATTGGTCTACAATTTTTGTTCGAAAATCCTCCTATTTCTGTTCCCTGAATTAAAATCGAAAATTCGATTACCTTTAATGAGCAAAATTTCAGCTTTCCAGGTTAAGGAGGGGCCTTATTATGGAAACTAACATGTCTCCCCCCTATTTGTTTGCAGGAATAAACAAAAAATTTGGGATTGTTAAAATTTGTATCATGCTCAATACAAGTTTGCGAAACTTCAACCACCAAGGTCAACAGATATTTATTAAAAATTAATTAATTTATTTAAAAAAGTACAGATTATTCTCACTTCAAGGATTGTCGGGCTTATAGACTTATGTATTTTAAACTTCTCCTCACTGCCAGTCACAAACCAATCAGCAAAAAACTTTATTAATTTAGGGTTAAATGTTGGCGAAGTTATTTTTCCATTGTGGGAGGAGAAAATTTAAGTGAAAAATAGGGACTAAAAACTAGAGAATACATGAGTAAAATCAGTTTAAACTAGATGATCTTGAAAATACATGGATCCGATTGTATCTGTAGTTTGTGCAATGCCGTTTATAAACGAGCGCATGCATACAAAAAACAAAATGGCGGTGCGTACTCTACGCAATATATATTTTTTAAGACGCGCAGTTACTTGGCTTTGTTCGTCGCTATGTCTATTAATTGATATTTGTTATATTGTACGGTCGTGTTTCTAGCAATTCGTACTCTGTATCTATTTGTGTTCTCTACGATATTGTACTAAGACGCGGGGCAACCAGTTGTGTATAGATGCCTTGGTATGCGAATATAGCGGTGTTAATACAACGAGACACTATATTGACTATACATATATACAATACAACCTTGCTTTCTTCTGACCGGCCCGTTGTAACTTGCTTATGTCAGTGCAATAAAATTTGTGCTACGTTACACAACGTAAACGTGGTTCGCGTCTTAAAAAAATATTAAATTATTTTATTAAAAAAACTATCTTAAGGAGTATCGTACAGTGCTAATGTTTTTTCAAACAGTTATTGTCATTGTGATTATCAACAAGTGATGTGTTAAGTTCCACGTGTTCGTGATGTTTAATAACCATGATATCTAATAATAATATTTTTAAACCTTTTGTGTAGTTTTAATTAGTATATGAACCGCCGAGAATACAGTGATCTTTTTTATGGTGAACCCGGATGTTTAGTGTAAATATAATTACAATAAGTGTAACTGTACTTCAACAACGTTAAGGCGACTGGTTTTCCGTTAAAAGTAAGAAAAATGCTGTTTTACTTTTAATTTTATCTATTGGTTGTTTCACCTAGTTTACAAGTAATTATTATTAATTAATTGACAGATGGATATTTGTGTTCATGTGGAAGATAAAAGTCATTGAAGAAATGTCCCTCGACCCCTCCTTTGTTCATACTAGTTGAATGTAGGAGTGGAAGTGAAACAGACATAGTGACGTTGTCTTACTCTTTTACCTTCTTGCAACGAGAGGCTGGGTATTTCTATTGTCTGACAAGAGCAAGAATGGCCGTTTTCTTGTATTTACAGAATCCAATGTATATTTAAGGTAAAAGTACTGAATTTCCAAGAAAAACATCGTCGAACTAAGTAATGAAAGTACTTCTTTGAAAGTCGCATCATAAATTGAGCAAATATGTGTCGTTTATATTTTAAAAATGTACATAAAATTTGATTTAAAAATGTTAGTTTCAAAATAATCTTAAAAACATTCTTATATGAACGCACTAAAAATTGAAGATTAAATGCTTTTCTCTTCTATAACAATTTAGAAGCGTGGGACACTCGCTTAATTCGAGTGCCCCACGCTTTGCATAGATATAGTCGCGTTTTTTAGATTTTTTTAAACTATAGGTACATTTTTTTTCAAATTTTCTGTATTGTACTACTTATTTGAAATTTTTCTTTTATAATTTTTGGAACGAAGTACCTACCTTTTTTTATATAAATAGATCACCTCAGCGATGTTTTCCAAATCGACTTATTTTGTTTAGTAATTCGAAAAAAATCTTTAGGTACCTGGACTTCTTGTTTCAGTGTTCGAAATTGTCAGTTTTTAATTTTTATCATTCGAAGTGAAGAATAAAAACTGATTTGACTTATTTACAAAATGTTGAACAACCAGTCCATGCATTTTTATCTTGTATAATTTTTTCAGAATCTGAGGTGTAGATGGTAGTTATGCAATTAGATAATTATTTAAATATCCATAATAAAAGACATTAAGTACGTTACCTAATTACTCGAGTCAGAATTTTATTATTTTATCAAATCGACATTGTTCTTAAAAAAAATATGCAATTTTAATTGTATCCCACGTGGTTTTCTACTTTATTTGCGCTATTTGTATTTGTATGCAGTTTTGAGAATTACGTGAACTCATGTAGGTGATTATAAAAGTCTTCTATATAATTGTAAAAATAAAAAAAAATTGTGTAAACATTAAAGTTAATTATATCTATACACAAAATTATACGATTCGCCTATTTGCTTTAGAAAAATCATCAAATAATGAATTTTATGCACGTCGCAATAACCCAATGTCCGAATTATATTTGACATTTAGATTCTTGAAGCCAGTTCGTGTATTGGCAATTTTTTAATGTAATTATATTGTCTTAACGTTAAACTCAGTTCCGTATTATTTCTTGTGGAGAATATTCATTTCACTACAGTAATAAATGAACGTCTATAATATAGTCTATAGCAGCGTCGGACTGGCCATATAGTCGAGGTGGTGATTACCAGCCGGGCCCCACACGACGGAGCATTACGTTCCGTAGTGCGAGTGCTTAACTTTGTCTATAACTTAACACCAACTAATTTCTATCTTAAAGAAGTCCTAAGATGTCTTTAAGAGGCGAATTGATTTGTCCAGATCCATAGGAAAAGTTAATTTTTTATACCCTAAGCACAAAGTCAAGTAGTTTCGGAATTTGCTTTCTACGTAACGTATTTTCAAAGTTCTCTGCGTTTTCGGCACGGACTAAACTGTATAAATTGAGCTGAAATTTTAAGCTAATCATTTTTTTTAATATATAGAACCATTTCAGGGGGTAGCAACTCAAAAAATTTGAAAAAAAATTGGCTTATACAAATAAGGGCCAGTCTAATAATAGACTGGCCCTTATTTTGACAAGTTGGAAATTGTCACATGTTAACCTTTAAAATGATTCTCTGAAAATTTCAGCTCGAATGATTAAAATTAAGCCGTGCCGAAAACGTTATAACGGTTATAGGTTTGCGGGGCTTGCCGCAAGCCAGGCGGTAGGTAGAACCCAGGCAGGCTAGGTCCAAGCTCTTGCGACCTAAATGTAAACTAGATCCGATAGTTCGTTCATTCATTAGAAAAAAATGAAATAGAAAAATATCCCATCTACCATTATCCAGTCTCGGGCCCCAGGCTTGTAGGGAGCCACCCGGGCCCTTCCGGTCCAGTCCGACTATAATAATACGTGCTATACGATTGAATAAAAACGCACCAATGTTCATAAGGCGTCTGCATGATTCGCTTAAATAATTGGATATCTAGGAGAAGGATTAGAATTTTACAATACCAGTATCCTTTTATAGCAGTAGACTTCAGTGAAGCATGTTAAATTAAGAGGATTACCAGGTTGCTACTGAATACAGTATTTGAAACCAATAACTGAATTGTAATGTCGGCCTCGTTTACATATTTCCAGTTACTAGAGCCAATAATCTTTCCATTAGTTTCATGTAAAAATTGAGGGTGAAAGACCTGCTAAAATTAAAAATAGAAGGACTTTTAACTAGAATGAAAATCGTGTGTATATGCGTTTCGTATAGCATTCCAGTGGATTGGGTCTCTGAACTAGAATTGTTAAAGCCATCTTAAATTCAAAGAAAAATATTAATAATACAAAATATATTTGACCTTGTTGAATAACTAAAGTATTTTTATTGCAATAACCGATGACCGTAACGTCGCTGTCTAGGACGCGATTTTTTGAACGGTGAACGAATAATTGAATCAATTGCTTTTCTTACTTGCTAAATGTGACTCTTATGAGTTGAAACTTCGAACTGAACGATTACTTTGAACTGCATTCGTTCATTTAAGTGTACTGATAATTTTATTGTTTACATTAAACGACTTAATCGGCTATTTTTACTTGGCTAATATACAGTTTAACATTCTCGATAAGAATTAGACTGAATTTTATGTGGGATTAAATTTATATGTTTTTTCAAACAATAACTTAAGACGAAGTAAGTTTGCTGAGAGTATATTCTAAATTGAGAAGACAGGATTCTTTATTACGCTAAAAAAATACAGGGTGCTCACATTTTATGGAAGAGCTACAGGGGTTTAAGCACAAACAAAACAGATCACTTAGGGTGTCTTTTCGGGTGTGATAAAATTACTGGAAATTTGTTTTTGTTGCAAGCTTTCGGAAATTTGGGTTAAATAAATATTTCAGTAGTAAGTATGCTTAAACTTGTTTATTATTTTAATCTACGCGTTCTATATTTGTATCAAAACTTATCAGGTAAATGTTTATGTCCAAATATAAACAAGAAATTTGTCTCTGATAGAAATTATAGTGCGGTGCTGTAATAATATAACATCAGGGATAATTTAAAGGTCGTCTGCAAGATGTCATCACTATACGATTAGGTATAATAACGCGAGCCAAATCGCGGGTAACATTTAGTTTTAATATATATGTATATATGCAGCGACGGTATATTTTTCATTTTAGCTACTTAGATTCCCAGAGCATCTCCCGTTTCTTGCCTGTGATCAGATAACATCGTTAATGTATAGCTGCCATTATGACGATGGGCCGCAGGGAATGTAAAACAATTGAGAACTATAATGGCCAACCATAAAAACCTGCTTAACTGCTTTCGTAAGAGTTATTTTGACCATTTTATCGTCAAATAAAATTGAAGAATTTTTAGAAGGCGTTAGGTTAAATACGTATAAAAGGAATAGTGTACATTACATAAATTGAATTGATAAATAAATTATACTTAAGGGATGCCAGACAGAAAAAATCGGGTCGCAGTGCTTAACCCTTTCAACAATTGTGACAGTTTTGCATTTTGACATTTGGATTTTAGATGTGTCATTATGATAACTTTGATTTGCTTTTGAACAAAATAAAAAGTTTAATCCCGACAACTGTCTTAATTATTTTTGAAGTTGTGTTCTGTCTGACCACTTTTTTAAATTTTGAGGATATTTACATGTTTCTGTGAACTGGATGTGAATCACGGTCCGCCAGTTGGCGATTCCTGACTAAGTTTATTTCGAAACTTACATTTTATTTTGAAGGGTTTTCGAAGGTTTGAAGCTACCTGAAATAATGATAAATCAGTTTTAAATGTTTTCCTTGACTTTTATAAAATTGAAAACAATATCTTTTATATAAAAATGAAACGGATATACTTTTGTGAACTTTCTTTTGCTATTAATGGATATCTACGGAAATTGTTATGCGATGTTCGTGAACTAGAAAAGAAAAGTGAAATTTTTAAACCAGTTTTATTTATTAATGATATCATCATCACATAACAGTTAATTTATAGCAAATTTTTTTTTCAAGGATTAAACTTAAATCGGATCGCAAAAAACAAAATCGTATTAAGTTTTTCTTAGTACCTAAATATGCCCAAATGTAATTCGTTATTGTATTCAGTTATAGCAAGTAAATTAGGAGACTTAAAAAGGTAATTGAACTTCATTAATTTGTTCATTTCTGTAGATACTTTTTGATATGAATACATCTTTCTGGTCCTTTCATCCCAATTTTTGTTAGAGTGGCTCGATGGAAACGGCGTTATGTGCGTTGCAGATTAGACGTTAAAGCCAATTCAGACTAGCCGTTCTCGGTTACGATTCACCGGTCCGGTTCGGTTTTCGATTAATCTAGGCTGCTCACACTATCCCGATTCAGTTCTACGATTATTCTCGGTGCGCATGCGCAAATTCGAAATATGATTTAACGTTTGATGTGTAGTTAAACGTCAACAAAAACAGCTGGTTAGTCACGTGACTCCAGCAAGCATTCTCATTGGCTACGGTTGCGAACGGTCCGGTTGAAATTAGAGCTGAACCTAAACGCTCGAACCGAACCGCAATCGGGAACGACTACGCCCTGATTGGTCGAGCTCCCAACCGGACCGGTGAATCGTAACCGAGAACGGCTAGTCTGAATTGGCTTTTAAGATGCTCTGTCAGTTATGTTCATCCTTCTTGGTTAGGTGTCGGAAGTTAAGAATGCCAGATTTTTTTTTTGCCAAGTCTGGATTTTGGAATGTTTTGAGTCAAAAAAGCGGGATTCTTTCGTCGAAAGCGGGACATAGTAAAAAAACGTATATAATCAGAAGTTTTTAAATATTTATCTTTTTATTTGAGTTCAAATTACGTTTACGTGACAATAGATAGCAAAAATAGCCATAGAAAATGTATTTTAATAAAAATATGATATTTTAAATCAGATTTACCCTATCGTTAAATAGTTGAGTCTTATTCGTCGTCTGAATAAAAAAAATAAAAAAAACAGAAATCAAAATCAAAAAAGTTGTATTCATTAGAAAAATATGGTGTTTCAAACAATAGTCTGAGGAGTGAGGGTTACAAATTGCAACTTACAATAAGAGAATAATTATTTACGCAGGGTCGAGTTATCCCCGAAAAGCGGGACTGAGCCTGTCCCGCGCGGGACATTTAATTTTGATTTAAAAATCGGGACGTCCCGCCTAAATCGGGACGTCTGGCAACGCTGATTGTAGCTGTCATCGTATTCAAGTTTAACTACTTACACACGTCGGTGACTGTCGTCACGCGAACAGTTTTGTATTTTGAAATTGGATAAGCTATAATATCAAAGAACGAGTCGTATAATCAGCGCTCTACTGTACCTGCATGTACTATAATTATTGTTGTAATATGTAATATTTGTTTTTTTTTGTGCAATTTTAAAGTATGTTCTCATGTACTATGTATTTTGTGGTGAGTTGGCTAAAGAAATTATTGGAAAGTGCATAAACTCGAAATACTTTTTCTGGTATAAAAATGTATGATCAGTTGAGAAAGTGAAATTTATACCAAATATTATACTAAAAAGATTTATGACGGTATATCTACATTATTTGCTATTAATAATGTGTACGTAGCATTTACGAATTATCGTAAATATTTGATCCGGTTTAGTGATTTTATTTTCTTTGTAAATATTAATTGCATGTTGGATTACTAATTGTGATATAAAATACTGTATGTAGTGAAAAAGTATGACCACATTAAATTCGCTTTGTCCATACTTTTGGTGGTAGAATTTCACATTTATATCTTTGGTAGAATGTGAAAACTATTGTTAAAACTGATTTTATAAATTGTAAAATTGATATTTTCCGGGTTAAATGAAGAATGAATGTGTTTAATAATTTGTATAATGAGACTATTTTGTATGCAGTTAGCGAATGTTGAGGTTGAAAACGTCGCACGTATTATATTAGTATGTATGTAACCGGTGCATTGTTGTGTAGGGTTCACCAAACTCCAAAGCGTTTAGCATTCAATTAAAAGAGAAAGAAATAGCGCAACGCCTTATGTTTCTGAGACTGAAAGCTTCTATATTTCTATGAACAATGAAATGAGTATTTTTTAAGATCTCCGAACAATACGGTTATTTGGGACTAGTACATACCGTGTAAACTCTTTATAACATTATTCTTTATAACGATAAACATAGAAAAAATCACAATTTGGTTGGTTTACCTTAAAATCCATACATTGATACACTCTTTATTGCGCAGCAACCATTCTCTATTACGAAGAAATGTGTTCATATTTAGACACAGAAAATCGTCATTGTCGGTGTTATTGTTTATGTTATCTTATCAGTTTACAAAAGACGCCGACTAAACCTTTAGAAAAATTTCTATTGTTTAATCAAGAAGATTCCACCACATATCAAGAGATGGATAGAATACATAAGAAAATACAAAACAAGTACTGGCAAAGCAAAAAACGTTAGGCAAAGTTAACTGACTATATGTATTAATTTTATCAAAAACATACATATTAAAGATTATTGTTAATTTGGTTGTTTTTCTTTCTTCACTCCATATAACGGTAACTCTCTATAACGATAAAAAAATGCTCGGTCCCTTGAGTTTCGTTATAAAGAGTTTACACTGTATTTTATTTGATTATTTTATGTTTCTAACTCGACTAGTGAATGGTACTAATTTAGATCAAAATTCACTACTCAAATTTTAACAATTTTTTCCTGTTTTGTGGTCCCCCGAATCCAAAAAACATATTGTTGGAAAAAGTCTGTGCGTCTGTTTGTTGGTTTGTATGACTGTGAACACGATACAGGTAACGAATGAGCGAATTGAAACCAAATTTCGGGAGGATATTGAGAATTTTGTCAGAAATCGAAAAAGACTGTAATAATATTAATTTAAGAAATATTCAATGTAAACACGTTTTTCGAATTCATTTTGTTTCAAAGAAAGTTTTTGCGACTGGACCATAAAATATGATTTTTTTAAAACTTATTATTAGCAAGGAAAATTCAGGATTTTGATTTGAATTGCGTGTAATTTGTACATCCCTAATTGAAATGCACCGTTGACCGGAAGTGTTTAATTTGTAGTTAGTACCTTGTTAGTGTATATATTGTAGAATGCCGTTAGTTCATCTAGGTCCTTTTTCAGTGACTGAAGTTTATAATTTGTGTATAGATTTATTAATTTTTTATTAGGTGAATGTTCACATTTATTATCTTCTTTTGCTATAATTTTTTTTTAAAGATATATTTAATTTTTTTATTTTCTTTTTTATTTTTATTATTCAGGAAAAAACAGAATTTATGTTAGATATTCTATTTAAATACTTATTCTCCATTTTGTTTGTAAATTTGTGTCGCTACTTAAATTATAGATAGATCTAAACTCTTAAGAGTCAAGATAGTTGATGTAAATTAGGCAAATTTTAATTTTCTTTATTTTTAATGAGTCAGTGACAGACGGAATTTGACGATATTTTATTGTAGTTTTTAGATTCGTCCTATTTATAATTTATGTTTGAAATTTTCTGAGCGATAAGTCCAGATTCCATTGAGCACAGAAACTCAAGTCGAAGCTAGTGAAACATTTTGTCGTTGCAATTTAATTATTTAAATAAAAGTAGCATCATGTAAACCAAAATATTTATTTATTACCTAGTTATAATGCTGATTTTAAATATTAAGATATATTAAGATTAGTATATATTAAGATTAGTATAATGAAGTCCAGAAATGTTATATGCTGCGTCACTGGTAAAAGTTTTTTCTTCATGCTTTCATAAACAATCCTCCAATGAATGTGCATTAATAATCAATTAATTAATTAGTGATTATTTTAGCATTAGTAAAATGGAATTGTTTACTCTAATTCTGTTGGTCTGCATAAAGTTTGCTTTTACTTTTTTTAATTTTTATTGAAAGCAGTCGCACGTAAAATTTTAAACGAAATTTTTATATCTCAAGGTTAATTAATATTTTAGTTATAACTGTATATATAACATAAATAGTGACAATTATGATAATCCAAAAGCTATTTTTAATGTGTATTATCTAATGCCTTAGTAATTATACAAAACTTAACAAATGGTAAATACCTCGCACATGGCATATAAAATGTACAAATCAAATTTATGATCTGGTTATTATTTTTTAAAGGTTGGAAAACAGCATTATAACATTACTACTTACTAGTTAAGAATAATAATGATATTCTTTATTCACTTTACGGTATTTCTTTTGTATGTCCGTCAAAATAATTGAAGGAATACTTGTAGCAACCTGTATTGAAGTATCGATCGACTGACATTATAACTTTGTAATTATACGTTTTTAACAAAATTTGAATTTCGAAAAATGGTCTGTAGGATATTTAGATCAAAATCGATTTAATCATTTTTAGAATTTTTTGTGTATCTGCAGTGCTACTTTAAAAAAAATGTGATTATTGCAGGCCACTAGAGTTGAAAGGAGGTCCGTAGGCTTTGTGTATGAAAATGACCAAAAGTATTTTTTATAGACAAAATAACTACACCGAATCTAAAGGGTTCGCAAAATTTCGTATTATGTCTAATCACTTTTTATAGGTGCTTCTTTTGGCGTGTTCTGAAAAAATTATGAGAATGCATTTTTACGATGCGCGTGCATAGTGTAACATTAAAATTAACAGGATGAAGTTGCTCGCAAAAAAAGGCTACCAACAGAATAGAGGTAGTCATCAGGTTTGCATGGACGTCGTAGCGTCTAATAGCTATATTTATGCTAATCTCACTTCAGTCGTCATCCGTTAATTTTTTGTTACCTATCTATCTTGCCCAATTTTTTTTTGATGAATGTATAATGTATGCTAACTGGAAGTCGGGCGTTGACCTTCGCGGGAAGTAGTGGCATCTCACCAGTTCGTAGCGTAGGAAAATAGATAGTCGGCTTACATTATGCGATGGAAAATGGCTTGCTTGATTTTTTAGAAAAATCACTCATTTAGCTATGTATTCATTCTCATTATAAATATACAGGATGCAATATAAATAGATATTTATTGATTACACTTTGAGTGACAAACAAAGAGTCATTTTTCATAATAAATGACAATTAAAAATCATATACATATTACAAATTTTCACAACGTTCTAATCGTGAGAAAATGAATTTTATAAAATACTAAAAATATTCATTCAGAGAATAAAATCCAGCATCAATTGAAAATATGAGGTGAACGTATATATCGAAGATTTGTTATCTCAAAAATTTCTACCACAAAAAGGAGTATATTTTTACATTTATAACCTCATCAATGAATTTGTTTGAAAGCCACCGCCATCTAGGATTATCCATTTTTTTAATTAATCTAAATTGATGATTTTACCAGTTTTCGGATTAGAACCTGAGAACCGAAGTTGTGTCACCATGAAAATGCGTTGCTCGGATATTCTTAAGTCTTTCCAAAACGTAACTAAATCTAAATACGTCCCTGGGGAACACATGTATGTGTTGGAAACCGCTTTTCTGAACAAGTCAATTTATGAAGCACCTTTCAGATGCATCCTACATACGTTATCCAGGTGAATGTTTCCTCTATTGTAATTTGTGGTGTCTAGATAAAGGGCGCTTTGCTTGCTGAACGAGGTGTTCCAAACTAAGTCTTTGAATGTGAACCCTCATTTAAATAATTTAACTGCTGTCTCACTGGGTTTTCATGTAAATACTTTTAATTGTTATAAACATGAGAAGTTCTGAATTTTTGCCGATTGCTGACTAGATCGGTTCTATTAAAAATAAGGTTTGACTGATTTTTAAGGTGCGATATGAGGGGTAACTAACGGAAGTAACTTTTCCTCATGGAAGTTACGTTCAGTTTATGCAAAGGAGTTAAGCTAACTTTTTAAGCTTTTAATCACTAGAAGGCTGCACAGATGTAAAATTTCTAGCTTACCGACATAAATTCTGCCAAATGTCATTTTTATTCATTTTGTGACGTGCAAAATGTTACATTATTTAATAATGAACACTCGTAGGAATGTGGACGAGGATGTTCATGAATTAATACTAAATCATTAATTCTGCGACGTTTCGGGTCTTTTTTATTGAGCCTTCATCATCGATAAAAAAGAGCCGAAACGTCGCAGAATTAATGATTTAGTATTAATTGATGAACATCCTAGTTCACATTCCTACGAATTTTCATTATTATAAAGTTAACGGTCTTTTTATTAAAAAATAAAAAAAGCTGCAGTAGTAACTGTTTTATTTATAACATTTGAGCTAACAAATCAGAGTTTTCACAAGAGTAAAGAGAGGAATACCAGACGGGACGGCGTCAACTTAGTGCGTTTAAAAAAAAGGGAAACGACTGTTTTTTAGCAGTGGCGCAGCAAAGCATTGAAGTGGGCAAGCGTAGCCGTAAGTAATATTCTGAATCCGGACCACCGTCTGTTGCATGTGAAGGAGGACTGGATCTGGAAGGCAAGGCAATTTGTTGCGACTCATAAAGCTAACACACCTAAATTGGATGCTGCGGTCGTTAAGCTTTACACTGGGAATCTGTGTTCCCTGTATTTCTACACGTGGGGTCAGCGCTTGCGACTTCCATTTCGGCGTTGCGATTATATCTGTCCCTGGGTTGTAGTTTGAGGTTATTGTGACGCTTTATTAATTTAGCATCGATTCTCAAAGTTATTTGGGCTTCATGCATATTTATATTTTTAGTTAATTACCCACAATGAAGGAGTGTTACGCGTTTCGGTTGCATGACTGTCTCCAATGAGAACTGATTTTCATTCTATTTTCTTGATACGAAAGAACATGTTTGCGGAAAAATATAGAATACAAAAAAAGAGACTAATGAGACACACAAGAAAATCTAATAGAGTAATAATAACAGTTCAATAGAAAATAATGAGATACTATTACTACTTAGGTACCTGACTGCATTCAAAAAGAATTTTTGTTCAAAATTTTGGCTCCTCTCTTCGACGCAGAAAGAAAGAAAACCTGATTAATTGTACTGGTGGATTCGACTTGTATACTCAGTAACAAAGCACGAACTCACAAATGCGGTATTATACAAGACATAATTTTATTTTAAAAGACATAGGGAAAATTTTACAATTTAAAAAAAAATGAGTTGTAAATTGTTCATGATTAATTTCAGATGATGACAAAATCTTCGGGTAAGAATCAAAATATTCAAATAAAAAAACATCTTCATGTCACCGATGATGACACAAACGTTAGATAGTAATAGCCAAACTGAATATCCGTATTGTGTTTGTATTTTGATCTTAACGCCATACGAAGACTTCTTCAATCGTCATCTAATTCAAGATTCCGGATAAAGAAATCGTAGTGAATTTTATTATTAAAATAATCCAGGTTTATTAATGTATCAGGATAAAGTTGTCTAACTCCATCTCTGATTGCATGGAAATCCATGCAATCGTGTTTAGTTTTAAGGAAAGATTTTAGTGACATAAAAACTGCTTTCTGTACGTGTGTTTCGTGTAGATTCCGATTAATGGTTTTTGGTTCGTTTTTATCGTTTTAGACGCGAACTGCGCTGGCCGCGTATCGGCATTATATTTTATTTTTATTTGAAACATTAAACTTTATTATACAATATTTGTAAAGATTTAATTTTTTCTTATTTTATAGTTTTTCGTATACCAAAAAAAGAAATAAAAATAATACAGAATACTGGATAAATTACTTAGAATCACGACCAAATCAGAGACGTCTTTAAGACTTCTGGAGGAGCGAAAATTACATTTATCGGAATTAACTTGGGACTCACTTAGATTTTTAAATTTGACGAGAAACTTAAAATTTTGTGTTGTTTTTTGTATGTAGAATGTTGGTAATACGAGATCGGTGTTCTTAAAGCACTAAAGCGTACGTTCATATTACAATACGTGTGCTATAAAGCTCTTTTAAATGATTTACTACACTTAAACTTCTTGCTTCTTTTCTTTACTTTATACTTGAAATTAAGAGCACACTTAATCTTTTGTGAAAATTCCAATTAAAGTGGATCTCTGTTCTGAACTCGATGTTATTAGTTCTGTCAAAGTAAGAAACTTCCTATTGTTTATATACAGGCTGTTCACGAGAAAAGTTTCTTCGCGTTTTCATTGTTCTGCATTTTGAGTTAAAATTTACACAATTTGAGTGTTTAAGTTATCAATAGGGGTCACGACTTGGCATTTGTTTTGAATCGTTACGTCGCCTCTAACGGCCCCCGCAGTACATAATTTTGATATTTTAAATAGCACTCATGAAATCAGCAGGAGGATTTCGTTGCGAGCATTTCTTGTATTATAACGAATATTTTTTTGACAACTATATAGTTACCAAGTACCAATTTATATTTTTAATTTATTGTTAAATCAAAGTTTCAATTCATACTTTTATCCGATTTTAGATTAGAACTCGAGAATTGGGGGATTCTAATAGAGGAACCATGGAAATGCCACATAAACAAAGGCCTGAATGATTTCAATTTACCTAATGCCACATGCATCACTGTGGGTATAGATGGCAAACAAATTTTTATTAAATCATTAATGAACACAATGAAATAATCAGCCTCCCAAAGTATACAACATGATTCTTCCATTTGACCTCTGATTCACACGTCTTGTCTACGTCAACGCCGTACGGTTTCATCGGAGCACTAGAGCTCCACGTACACTGCTGTGCAAATGATGTCATTATGTAAGGTCGATTCACACTATACAGACATTTTTTTACGTCAATGCCTATAGACGCTAATTATCTCAGTTTGCATTTCTTACGTGCCTAATGTATATTTCTAATTAGTGTATTTGCCATATGGCAACATACACTATTGGCGTCGGTCGGATGGCGGGACCTAGGGGTCGGACCAAAATTTCTCGACGTTTCATAACCTCCTAAACACTTTGGCACCATTTTTAAAAATGTTTATATATATATGTATATATATATATATATATATATTTATATATATATATATATATATATATAGGTATATATGTGTACGGGCAATAACTTTCGAAGGAGTTAATTAATTTTAACGAAATTTGGCACACTTGTTGGAATCCATCACCGCACGAAGCCTATTTAAAATGGGCCCAATCGGGTCATTTTAAGGGTGGTTTTTAGGGGTTGAAAAAAGTTTTTGGGCCCAAAAATACCGAAAAAATTCTCAGAATCGTTTCAAAATTGAAATTTAACCCTTTAGTAGCAATTAAAAAGTGCTCCTAAAATTATAAGCGAATCGGCCCGACAGGACCGGATTTACAAATTTTATGAAAACACTAGTTTGCAGATAGTGACTTATTTATTGAGGGGTGTATTTAATTCAGTGTAGACGTTAGATTGTTAATAATATTACAATTAAGAAAAAAAATGTTAATTTAAGGGGTGTATTAAGGGGTTAAATTTTTTATTTTGCCCAAAAACAAACTTAATTTCACATAATAAAAGTATAAATCCACACGGCCCTATACAAGCAAATACACTATATTGTCGGCAGGGTTTTGGCACTGCGACCCGGGTTTTTTTGTTTATCCTCTGTTTTGTTTTACTTATGCGACTAAATAATATAGCCTTATATTTATATAGCAAACTAGAATTAATTTTTATAGGTTATTGATGTACCAAAGATGTATGTTCCCCTGTTTTCTTCGAAAATATTTTGAAGTTAAGCATAAAAAGACGTTGGCAAAAGTTACAGAAAAACTAGCGAAAGTGAGATTAGCATTATCTTTTGAAATTTTACGCGAAATATGAGGATGGTAGGTAGGGTTGCCAACCGTCCCGCTATACGCGGAACGTCCCGTTTCTGATACCCTTAATGAGAGGTCCCACTCAGGGTGTGTGCGGGACGCTAAATATCCCGCTTTTTTAGGCGTTTTTTACGATTTTTAAAATTTTGTATTTAAAAATAAAAAAATCCTTAAAAGTGCAAAATGTCAAGAAAAATACTCATTTAAAAAGTAATTTATAGTTTTCATAATAAAGTCTAAATTACACTATAACTGTTTTTTTAGTAAATATTGACTATTATTAATCTAACAAGATGTTTTATTTTACTTCTCATCCTGATTTGTAAAGAAAATTTCACGTTTTTTTGTACTCTAAATAAAATTAGTTAGATCCCGCTTTTTAAACCCTTGTCCCGCATTTGAAATCATTATTTCCTGCAAATTTGTATTTTAAAGTTGGCAAGCCTAATGGTAGGGATGTGTCCCATGAAACGTTTAATATGAACAAATCACTCTTACAATTAGTGTACTGTAAATGAACCATTTCTTTTATTTTAGAACGTGTTTTCCCGCCGATAATTTTTTTAATTGATTAACTTCATGCGTCATCTTATTCCATGGAAATGATATACGGAATCTTCAGCGCTTGACCGATTTTTAAAATAATTAAATAATAATAAGTCTGCGGTATCCTCTTCTTAATAACTAGTAACGATTTCACAAAATCGATGCGCGCCCACTCTTCATTGCGCTGCAATCAAAGAGATCAGTCAAAGGAAAAAAGTAGAATGAGAATCGGGTGATTTTGTGTAGACTCTGAAGGTTTTGCAACCAATCAATATTGTATACCAGTATATAGAGAAATAGCATTCTACAATAAAATATTATGAAGCACGTTCGCCTTTTAAAAGCTTTTCACGTTTAATATATCGCTTTTTGCAACGTGCTTGCATTTTCTATACGGTGTATCGCAAAATACTGGACGATGGGAATAATAAACCGTTATTGATATTTTCATTTTAAGAATGACAAGGAGTGACTCCATTTTTTATGAACTTTGATGTCCTCTGGGGACACATTATGTTTTCTAAAAGTAAATTAAATGTATAATTGACTTCAAAGTTGCATGACGAAGGCCTGGCGAAGGATTTGCTGTCTGTTTGCCTGCAGGCGTTGAAATGAGTAACTTCCCAGAATATCAAATGGTTCTAATGCAGAGATATTGAAATATTTAGTTATCTGTGAGGGAACTTGTTTTGACTCTCGCACAGAGCAGTAGAGGGAGCCCATGCTAATTTGCAATATTATGTGTTTAAAATGTATTCAGAAATAATAATTCCACACCTCAAAATAAGAGTGCCCTGACATACGAGTTCTTTGAGATATGAGTGCGCCCTGCGCATCTCGAATTTTCTCGCGCCTCAGACCTCAATCAGTGTTGGTGATTATGGAAGAACCTGTTTTAATATCGTGATATGCCTCAGAATTATTGATCAGCCCTGGCTGGATGTTAAATCGAGAACCTTGGCCTCTGCATGGAAGAAGCTGTGACTTGAGGCTGTAGTCGAAAGGACCTTCAGAGGATTCGAACCCAAAGTGTCAGTGGAGGAGGAGATTGTGTCTCTGGGAAAATCCATGGGTCCATAAGCTCGTCGTGAAGCACTCTCAGGAACTGACGACCAAGGACTCACAAGAGTTGCAGTCGCAGCAGCATACGGAGATTCTGCAAGAAATTGGTTTCGAGAAGGAGCTAGAGGTGAAGGAAGCTATCTCTACAAGTGAGATAAATAAGATCTTGGGGATGTGGGGGGGGGAGTTTCATAGTTCGTGGGAAAGAAACACCCCGAAAAAGTTGAAATGGTCTGGAATGAATTAATGGCATTTCAATTAATTTAAATGGGGAAGCTTTGAGATACCAGCAACGTTACGAAACTAATTAAACTCGTATGTGAGGTACCACTGTACTATACAGGGTTACATTTAAAAATTAATTTCAAATTGGTAAACCGATCATTAATGGATATTTAAATATTTTTTGAGGTTATGCGTGCTTGTATTGCTTTTTACAACAGCTATTATTTGTTTTTTCAATACAATTAGCGTTGAGAAATGAGGCTCAATAAGGTAACGTAACACAGTTACTGTATGGTAATTTTGTTCCGTGTAACTGAAGTTACATATCCATTGTTACAAGGCATCGTTTCTCAGATGTTGTACATTAACTTAGGTATATGATTCATTATCATAATGTAGTTATTTTAATTAAATATACTGTACATGCAATATAATAATTACTGTAAGACGTGTAGGTACAAGGAAAGCAGTATCGAGTTACTTTCTATTTTGTTTTGAGTAAAAATATCGCGTCATTTTCTGTACTACGTGTGACTTCGCGCTGGTTAAAAATAATATTGTTTGCAATAAATACTTGACATTGATTTAATCAGGAAAATTCCCATTAAAATAGGAAAGAGACTTAATTAACAAAATCGAATGCGCCCTGGTGAATGTTTTAATGCGTATATGTTGTATACCAAACGTAAATTTCTATGCCGTGCTATTTAAAAAAAAATCTTGACGCTACTAACTTAATATGAAACTAGCAAGACCAAAGTAAACATTTAAAAAGGAAAACTGTAGTAGAATGCTCAATTTGTACTGTCTTGTACCCAATGCCGCCCAAGAAAAAGTATGGTACTGTTAATTTAATAACGGGATTGCACTTGCTTCAGTAATAATAATAATAATGCGTTTAACGTCCGTTTCTCGACTTTATGTCATAACAGACGCCATTCGCACCATTACTATTTTTTCATCTACCGCTTCCCGTTATTTTCTACATTTTTTACAACTTCAACTTATGAAATAGCAATGGGCGAATGAAGGAATTATAGAAAATTAGGATTAGGTAGATAATTTTTGAACTAGGAATTTGATAAGTAATCGGCCATGGCTTCAAATAAGGAACCATCTCGATATTTATCTGGAATTAATTGAGGGAAACCATGGAAAACCTCAATCAAGATGGCCGGTACAGGAATTACCGTTTCTCGGCGAGAGGCAGTAGGAAAAAGTCCCAGCTACATCTACCCCCGCCGGGATTCGAACCCGGTACCTCCCGAATGCGAGTGTAGTGCTATTGCTTCAGTGATAACTTCCAATAAAGATTGTAAGATGCGACGTTTTGCTAAATACTCCTCGATGTACAGTTTATTTGCAAATTCAGACAGTGAATTTAGATGTAGGTACTTAAATAGTTCTGGAGTTGTATTTTAGAAGAACGAGTTTTGTAAACTTGTTAAATCAGAGAAGTACGAGAAGGAAATGCAAACGTTTTGCATCTGGACTATGTCAAGTTTAACCACCACTCTGAAACTTTGCAGACACAGCAATCAACTGTATTTCTATGATGAAGATACAGAGAAAATACACATGCAATAAATTTGCATAACAAAATATGTACAAACAGCGGTTATACAGTGTATTTAGACATGACTATCAAAATATGTTTGTTTCATGAATAATTCTAGATTTCGTTTTACAATTGTATATTATAATATGATCTAAAATTTCATAATATTATACAGTTAATTGGAATAAATTTAATTATAATGTGAATACCTATGAGAGTATTTTGAAAAGTCACCGAGCTGGGTAGAGTAGTGGTGACAGCACTAGACTCGCATTCGGGAGGTACCATGTTCGAATCCCGGCGGGGGCAGATGTGGCTGGGACTTTTTCCTACTGTCTCTCGCCGAGAAACGGTAATTCCTGTACCGGCCATCTTGATTGAGGTTTTCCATGGCTTCCCTCAATTAATTCTAGATAAATATCGAGATGGTTCCTTATTTGACGCCATGGCCGATTACCTATTAAACTCCTAGTTCAAAAATTACCCACCTTATCCTAATTTCCTATAATTCCTTCATTCGCCCATTGCTATTACGTAAGTTGAAGTTGTAAAAAATGTAGAAAATAACGGGAAGTGATAGATGAAAAATAGTAATGGTGCGAATGGCGTCTGTTATGACATAAAGTCGAGAAACGGACGTTAAAAGCATTATTATTATTATTAAATTAATTTTAGCAATAAACCTTTTGTGATGCCGTTATGATTTGGAAAGCGGTTTTTGCTATTAAATCGACAAAAAATTAACACGCGACATACAAAAATTGTGCTGTACTAAGAGAAGTTTAGAAGTAAGTTGCTGCTAGATAAAATTACAAATTTTTGTAATTCTTGTTTGTTATTTATGTACAATATCGACGTTATGAAACTATCAATTTGCCTCTTAACTGTGAACAAAAAATAAAATACAAAGTTTCTATTATGTACTGCATATTTGATACAGCGTATTGTTATTAGATGATCGCTATACAAACTGACAATTTAACAATACAGTGTTTTTGTAGCGATTTATCGCTTATCGTTATGGAAACATGATCTGCATATTATGTACATCTGTGTGAAAAATCTTAATTTCCAAGAATTATATATTTTCATGAATGAAAATTGTACATCAGTTATTTTACAGCGATTTTATTAAAATACAGTTTTATCAATGGGTCCTGTTACGGATTATTTTCGTTATTTTTATTTCATTAAAATTATCTTGTTATTGTATTATCCTTATTGATGCAGTTCTTTTTAGGATTCCGTAACCACTAGAAATCCTTATAATTTCCGCTGCTCAAAGCTTCGTAGCTCCTGGAATATTTTGCGCGTTTTATATATATAATAAACGTTTATTATTATTATTATTATTATGATGAAATCTTAGAAATTTTATATGGAGGTTTCTTTTATATTCGCAACACTAAACATGTATGTATGTTGAGAAATTGTAATTTTTTTTGCAAACTTCTCTGCTATAAAATAGCATGCCTTTCATGTTTGTATACCGATAGTAAAATGACTCATTTTGTACTAGTGCGTAAGGTAAAATAAAAAAAAACGCCAATCGAACAGTAGTTTCCAAAAGCGATCTGTTAAAGTTGCCATTTAATTCTATAACTTGAAAAGAGATAGTATATGGCGTAGTTTAGGCGTAGTTTTCAACAACCCAAATGAAATGCAATATGGCCACACACATAGAATATGACACCTGTCGGATATATATTTTTATGAAGTGAATGTCAGCTATTTTGTAGGATACGTCCAACAAATATTGTATGTATCTCGAATGTAATGCTTTCATGGCTCGCGTGACTGTTAATCGCGATGAAACTCGTTTTTCCACAATGTCACAATTCGCACATAAAAAAGTTGAAATTAATCTATATTATTAACGCATTTTTAAATTGATTATATCGCTATAATAACCTTAGTTGTCGAGCATCTATAAGCTGTTATATAACTCTCTAAAACAACTAACAAAAAAAATGACAGATTTAATGTTATTGTTGATTTTTACACAGCTGTACAAATTGCATTGTGCATTGTGCATCATTATATTTTGTACACAAAGTGTTTTAAATTATAATATCACATTATGAAGATCATAACGTAAGCCAGTGACTATATACAATCTGCACAGATTTACACAACAGTTAAAAAGTCATTTTCCATTATTTATTTTTTATAGTTTCAACCACTATAATATTTTTTAATAGTTCCGGGGACAGAGTTTCTTCGCGTCGTAAAAATAAGCTTTAAAATTGATTTGTAGTACAGTAGTTGAACGACAATTTCATTTTATTTTTTTACTTGTTTTACCGTTTATAAACTTTTACACAGAATTAAATTCCCGCAAGATCGATGGTCGTATTCGTCACTCCATTGTAGAACCGAAGCAACATTTTTTTTTCTACAACCACAAGTAAATTAATTACCTCCTGATAAAATATTTGCTGATTACGAATAATCTTGAAAACTATTTTTACTCGAAAATTGAATTGTAAAAAATTACCATAGGTCCACAAAATGTTTCCTTCATTTGCTTCACAGTGCCTTAAATACCTACACAAAAATGTCTAACAGTTCTTCTACTATAATAGCCCTATAATCAGTGTAGCGATGAGAAGCGCTGTGCTAAGCCTTGCATTTCCATTTAATTATATTCGTTGTACTGTCATGCCTAGCTGGACAAGTGGATGACAAGCTTTACACTCCTTGTTCGTTATTGTTATGAAGGATTTCTAAAGTTTTTGTGCATAAATCATATTTTAGCATTATTATATTGACATAGTGAAGTATGCATTTCAGCTCTCATTATTTCGGAATACTGTTACAATGCACAGTCCAATTTATAATGATGTGCATAATATTCATTTTAAACAAAACTACTTTTCACTCAGTGAACTTTTTTTGGAAAATAATGCAACTAGTTTGTTTTTATAAGTTGTGAAGAATTCATTTTGGATGGTTTTTTCGCTCCTCTTATTTAAGTATAACATAATAACATTTTTCTCATTATTATATTATACTAGCCGTTACCCGCCGCTTCGCACGTGATTAAGATGAAACAATGTTATATAGCTTTTTCCCGCGGTAATTTAATTTTGCTAACATAGTAATTTTTAAGTCTTATACGGGGTAATCCATTTTAATCTATATGGAATATTCTTGAGACATGGCAACAATTTCGGGAAAAAAGTTTCAGACTAAAGTCGTTCAGTTTGAAGAGGGACATCGTTTGGAGACAAAAACTTTCCCTCACCCCCAACCCCTGCGTACGGATGAGGGTGACTTTGACATTTTTAATTGGAACACCCATTTTTTATTATAAATTATTATTTTTCGATAAAAAATACGCAACATTTTTCTGAAACATTTTTTTCCGATGCCTCTACCTCTAAAATGCATGTCAAAAATCGGTGTCCTGAAACTCTATTAAATTTTTATGCCTAAACAACGACGTTGCGCAGAAAATTACAAGAGGTAAACGTTGTTTGGTTTGGGAAGAGTCATCGATTAAACTAAATTCAATAAAAAAGCCCGAACTAAAAAAACAACTATCTTCGATAGGCAATCTACAAATATGGACGTGGCTACTAGTATTAAATATCCTAACGTTTTTTGGTTAAGTCGGTACCTGAGTTTGGGAACCTACTCTGTGGTACCAATGGAATATGTTAAAAACCCGGGTCGCAGTGCCAAAACCCTGCCGACAATATAGTGTATTTGCTTGTACAGGGCCGTGTGGTTTTATACTTTTATTATGTGAAATTAAGTTTGTTTTTGGACAAAATAAAAAATTTAACCCCTTAATACACCCCTTAAAATAACATTTTTTTTCTTAATTGTAATATTATTATTAATCTAACGTCTACACCGAATTAAATACATCCTTCAATAAAAAAGTCACTATCTGCAAATTAGTGTTTTCAAAAAATTTGTAAGTCCGGTCCTGTCGGGCCGATTTTATTAAAATTTTAGGAGCACTTTTTAATTGCTATTAAAGGGTTAAGTTTCAATTTTGAAACGATTCTGAGAATATTTTAGGTATTTTTGGACCCAAAAACTTTTTTCAACCCCTAAAAACCACCCTTAAAATGACCCGATTGAGCCCATTTTAAATAGGCTTCGTGCGGTGATGGATTCCAACATGTGTGCCAAATTTCGTTAAAATGAATTAACTCCTTCGAAAGTTATTGCCCGTACACATATATACCTATATATATATATATATATAAATATATATATATATATATACATATATATATAAACATTTTTAAAAATGGTGCCAAAGTGTTTAGGGGGTTATGAAACGTCGAGAAATTTTGGTCCGACCCCTAGGTCCCGCCATCCGACCGACGCCAATAGTGTATGTTGCCATATGGCAAATACACTAAAAAACAATGACTATACTCTACTGGTGTAGGGTATAATCACTTTTTATGCCATTTCTTATCCCTATGCTAATAACTTTTTCCGTATTTACTCGCAACAAAGCCGCTTTAAAAATCATACAAAATTCTAAAAAGCTATTTCATTCCAGTGATACTTTATTGCTTTCATTGTATAAATATTCAAAAAAATTGTAATTAATATTAACAAAACCTTACAAAATTTAATTTTGATAAAAAGCGTATTTTAATTTAACGCAAGGGTTTCGTTGACATTTGTACTGGAAAAGTTTTTTTAAGTAAAATTATAAAAGCCAGAGAATATTCATTTATTTTCAGAAGGTGTCATAAGGTAGCCTTTTAAATTAGCACAGAAAAGATGGAATGGGGAACATTTTACACGTGCTGCGTTTAATACAATACGCACGTCATTTATTTATAATTGATTCACTTCCGAATCATTTTCTGTATAGTATTCATGTCTCTGTATCTCAAATAGAATATTATAACGAAACAGAAATCTTTTCGTAACGTGCAACTCAGGCCTAAAATTGGCAACAAGCAACACTAGCGCTACGTGCGGCTTTTAGAAAAATTATTCTAATGTAATCAGCAGAATGATTTTTCCATTTTCCTTATTTTGCGGCATTGGTGTGGTTGTATTGTGGACACAGTCCAGGGGCGTAGCTACCGCCGTATATGCCGTATCAATTATACGGGGCCCCCGGGCCACGGGGACCCCCAACGTGCGCAAGCAAAAATTAATAAAAACTTCCCAATTTTTTTTTTTATTTCAGAAATGACAAAAGTCAAAAAAAGCAATTTCTTTTTTTCCCGCGTAAAGCGTGCGTTCAAAAGTTGGCAACACCCTACATCGGTTATCGCGGGCTGCGGGATTTCCCCGTTTAAGTCATTTACTTCAACGGGGGAAGGGCCCCCAAATAAATTTTCATACGGGGCCCCGCCAAGGCACGCTACGCTTCTGACACAGTCGTATGTTTTACAAGTAATATTATGCGCACTGATGCCTTTATTCTTTTACCTTCCCGGCACCGGTTGACTCTTTCATATGGTGTTTTCGCGAGTATCACTGGATTGCTCTCCAGAAACCCTTTTCAACCGTAAACGTTCTCTATATTTTGATTTGGCTTTTCGACGGGTATAGGCCGACATTGCATTATTTATTTTAATTTTTTACTTTTAACGCCATATATATTCACTGTAACTATTTCGCATTAATGTTTTTTATATACGCAGTCGATAGATCTCGACGAGAGCAAAAGAACGTTCTAGCTTCTCCGAGTCAAAATTTATACTAAACGGGCATTATGCGACGCAACGAAACGACCTCAAAATAGCGGTGCTTCCTCCTCCATCGCAAGCGATACGTCACAGTCCTCACTTAACGTAACGAATTCTTTGATCCTTTCGCTATCGAGTGGTGTAATTAAATTTTAGATGTAGCTGCAGCATCAAATTGTATCCCCCGATTTTGTTATCAATAGTTTTCTGAATTGCCTCCCACTATGGAAGCACATTTAAAGAGGTATTCACGTCAATTTTTTTTAAATGAATACATTATAGAAGAACTGTGTGCAGAATATACCCCGTTATCTTTCTGCTGTGAAGTTATTGGATCGGAAACAAGTGAGTGAGTCTCCATTACTGATTCATTTACGATACGACACTTGGTTGGTAGCGCGGCTGTTCTCCCCATTTTAACGCTTCTTTTCACACTTTCCTTGTCTATTGCAGGTGTAAAGGTATTTTCCTTGGCGTTGTGTACATATCTGTACTGTGTTTTTGTTAGTTCGTCCTGACGCATGAAGCTTTGAAACCTTATTTTCTATAATTAATGAAAGAGGTGTTTGCTTTGTTCTAAAGAAAATCTCAAATTTAGTCATACAGGCTGAGTCTTAAATAAAAAATTTCTGCGATCAAAATTCGGGTACTATATTGAAGTTTTTCATTTGTGCTAAGAGTCCTTTTAGTATTCTGCTTATTGCTGTAATATATATTTTTAATTACTGCCTCTTTCGTAGTAACGTTTAGCAAAACTGGCACAAAAATCCACTGCCAACCAATAATATTTATCTTTTTGATCAGCTGTTTTAAGGCTATCTGTAGCAATAGACCAAGGAGAGCTTATATCATATACTCTACACGTGTGAAAACGGTCCGAATTGCCTCACACAAACGTCACTTCCGCGGCAAACTTTCGAAAAGTTTTACTGAGTCATTGTAGTAGACCAACACCTAGGGCTATTTGGACTACGTACCAATTTAACTTTTCAATTTGCTATTATTTTTAAAGACAAATAGAAAATCTAATTGATATTTGGGGCTTGTAATAGAAAAGTCGTGGATATTCAGAAGTCCTAGAAAATATTTTAACACATACAAATGTTATACTTTATGCTTATTGCATTCACACTCTCTTCGTGATTACAAGGCTGGTTCGGACTGTGTGAAATCTAACAGAGCTTTCTATATAAAAAACAAAACACAGAGTGATTTTTGATTATTATAAGTACAGTCCTGTATTCCAGGTGTACTAACAGTTGCATAGCCCTTCGTCTGTATCATATTACTGTTCTCGGATGTAGCGCCTTTGCGTTTCATTTTAATTTTATTAAATGTGATTTAGTGTCTTATAAGAGCTTCTAGCAGCGGAGAGTATTGTGATTGGATTTTAATATTAAATTATAACGCGTCACTTCCTAATTCTGCTGCGCACTCTTTGCTATTTTCACCAAAAGTATACCTTGTCATACTTACTACCAACGTTCCTTTTAAAAAAAACCCATCTATATTGTCAGAAAGTTGATGGATTTGAATTGAAATTTTCATAAGCGAGTTTTAACGTAACGTCAGAAAATCCCTTGGGTTTCAATGTTTACTGTTACAGTAGTTTTCCTATATTTTTTAAGACCAATCAATAGCCAGGGTTGTGTAGATCTAGTGTCAATTCATATTTTGAATTATAAATAAAAATTTCAGGTGATAGTTTACTTAGGTAGGATCCAAATAACCTTCTTTCTATATATTTTTTTTATATTTTCATAAATATAATTTAAATGTAGCTCGGTCTGTCAATTTCGAGTTGGATCAAAAACGACTGATCCGATTTTAATGAAATTTGCCTAGTTTTGTGGTACAAATTCCTAGAAGAGGTCTGTACTTCTTAATTTAGATCTTTTTTTCATTTCGTTTTGAACGGACCGTTTTTTTAACAGATTAGGCGTATATTGTGCCCGATTTTAATTATTTTTATAAACTACTAGGAATATTGAATATGTACTAGATTTAACACTCATCACATTTTTGCGTACTTTTTGCTTTGAATTATTTTTACTTAAGGTAACCTATATATTACGAGCATTTGAAAATCCTTAGTCAATTTTTGATAGTAAGGCTTTCATAATAACGTGAAAGTATGTATCCTATTTACCATATGACTTTGAACCAGATTTTTATACTAATGTTTGATCTAAATAAATTATTTAAAATCACATACTATACAGAAAAAGAAGTCCAAAAAAATGTTTGAACAAGCTGAATTTCTCAGTATTTTTACCATACATTTGTACAAAAACAGCTTTAAAAATTTAAAACCTTCTCGTAATTTGAAGAAAACTCATGCCATGCTGTAAAGAAATATCGACAAACATTACGTTTTTTTTATAGAATTTTAAGGGACAAAGAAATGCATTTTTGAAATTTTTTAAGCAACAAGCAAATTTTCGTGGAGCTTAATATTTATAACACGCTAATAAAAACAGAATGGCGAAATAGCTTTTGGGACCCAATTAACGGCTTGTGCGAGTTAGCATAAAGAACGAGAATATTGGGGAAGTACGCCTAGCGATAAAAAATAGTAGTTCCTGTCAAAGTTGACACTAACGCGATCCGCCGGCAAATGCTAGTTTTTAAATACTTTTATACCTTAAGAAAACTAACGTGTTGGTGTACTTAGAAAATTAGAAATGTACGAACTAACTTTGTTGCATTTTATAAATGAACTTCTTTCAGAACAGGATTATTCAATTAAATTCGTACGATGTGCATAAACTTTCTTTCGATTCTTTGTAAGTGTATAAAAATCTAATTACATTACTCAGATAATACATTGGTGTAACTAGATTTTGGCTTCTTTGAAAAGATATTTTTCTCTTTTTAGTGTATTTGCCATAAGGCAACATACACTATTGGCGTCGGTCGGATGGCGGGACCTAGGGGTCGGACCAAAATTTCTCGACGTTTCATAACCTCCTAAACACTTTGGCACCATTTTTAAAAATGTTTATATATATATGTATATATATATATATATTTATATTTATATATATATATATATATATATATATATATGCGTATATATATATATATATATATATGTGTGCGGGCAATAACTTTCGAAAGAGTTAATTGATTTTAACGAAATTTGGCCCACGTGTTGAAATCCATCACCGCAAGAAGCCTATTTAAAATGGGCGTAATCGGGCTATTTTAAGGGTAGTTTTTAGGGGTTGAAAAACGTTTTTGGGCCCCAAAATACCGAAAAAATTCTCCGAATCGTTTCAAAATTGACATTTAACCTTCCAGTAGTAATTAAAAAATGTCCGTAAAATTTTAAAAAACCCGGGTCGCAGTGCCAAAACCCTGCCGACAATATAGTGTATTTGATAATACAGGCAGTGTGGCTTTATTATGCGAACTTATGTTGGTTTTTCGGCAAAATAAAAAATTTGACTCCTTAATACACCCCTTAAAATAACATTTTTTTTTCTTAATTGCAATATTATTATCAATCGAACCTCTATACCAAATTATATACAACTTTCAGTAAATAATTCACTATCTGCAAAGTAGTGTTTTCATAAAATTTTTAAGTCCGGTCCTGTCGGGCCGATTTTTTTAAAATTTTAGGGACATTTTTTAATTACTACTGGAAGGTTAAATGTCAATTTTGAAACGATTCGGAGAATTTTTTCGGTATTTTGGGGCCCAAAAACGTTTTTCAACCCCTAAAAACTACCCTTAAAATAGCCCGATTACGCCCATTTTAAATAGGCTTCTTGCGGTGATGGATTTCAACACGTGGGCCAAATTTCGTTAAAATCAATTAACTCCTTCGAAAGTTATTGCCCGCACACATATATATATATATATATACGTATATATATATATATATAAATATATATATATATACATATATATATAAACATTTTTAAAAATGGTGCCAAAGTGTTTAGGAGGTTATGAAACGTCGAGAAATTTTGGTCCGACCCCTAGGTCCCGCCATCCGACCGACGCCAATAGTGTATGTTGCCTTATGGCAAATACACTAAAAAATCGGCCCGACAGGACCGGACTTAAAAATTTTATGAAAACACTACTTTGCAGATAGTGAATTATTTACTGAAAGTTGTATATAATTTGGTATAGAGGTTCGATTGATAATAATATTGCAATTAAGAAAAAAAAATGTTATTTTAAGGGGTGTATTAAGGAGTCAAATTTTTTATTTTGCCGAAAAACCAACTTAAGTTCGCATAATAAAGCCACACTGCCTGTATTATCAAATACACTATATTGTCGGCAGGGTTTTGGCACTGCGACCCGGGTTTTTTCAACTTGCTGTAATTACTTTCTTGCGTTTGATAACGAAAAGCGCTCCGATTTTCTTATTCATTTTATGTTATTCTCTTTTTATAATAAGTATACGTCTCTTTGTAAGTTGACTTGCCTATACTATTGTATATGGCCGGATAGCGGGACCTACGAATATTGTCAATAAACAATGTCTTTATTTTTTTAAATTTTTGAATAAAATCTTAATCTTATATTCAAATTTTTGGATATTGAGCAAGTGATATTATTTACTTTTTAATTAGAACTAACAACAAGAACATTCTAGATAGATATAACATATCGATTGTGGAATGCTTAACAACTTTAAGGCTACAAGCGTTTTCATATATAAAGGGCATTCTAGCACAGATAAACCATTACTTACAGTATGACATTCGTGTCCCAAAATCATTTTTAATTTAAAAAATTCAGAACTTGCTAGGAAGGTCTCATACAATATTTAGATAATATTGATATTAAAAAATTGCGTATTTTTCAGATGATTACAAAAAAATTCAAGTCAGTGCATTTTTATAGAAACTATTGGAAACAACAAACACAGACATAGGCACATCCGCTCTGGGGAAACGACTTTCTTTTGCTTTTTGAAGATAGTACAATCAGAATATAGTTTATAGAAATTAAGATTTTTTGTTGTTGTTGTTGTAAAAGCTTTTATTCATTTTTGGGTGTAAGAAACATAGCATTTTTGTTGTTTGAGATACTGATTGTATTGTGCATCGAGTTTGTCAACCTGTGTTACATAAAACTAATGAAATTAGGTACCCCTCTACGTTTGAATGTTTGCATTTAATAATTAATAAACACGACCCCTTCATTACCAAATGAGACCTGTTCATTCACATATATGTCTGTGTGTGTGTGTGTGGTAGGTTCTATATTGTCAGGTACCTCGTCCAATATGTAACACGAGGGCTTACCAACAAATTTTGGTTTCACAATGACATCCCGTTTTTCAGCTCTCCTCAGTACATGTCCCGCCAGCACTTCCAAATTTACATGACACCCAAACTTCCCTTTTTTATCTAAGTAGTAAATTTGGCGCAGTAGATACTTCTTGTTGAAATATTAGAGTCGCGTTATCTCATATATGTATTTAGTACTTTTGTAATTTACGTACGATGTACTAGAAAAAAGTTGGTTTAATTGTGTCAAAAAACACACGTTTTCAATGTCACACTACGACCTTATTCGTACTTGTTTCACAAAATTGTTCCATCACAAACTTAATGTGACTCTTCCTTTTTCGGAAAAGTTTTTTAAATCTTCAAAATATTTATAAAAATTGGAGTAATCAACTGACAGCGGCACTCTTGATGCGATAGCATTTTTTAGCCCCGTAGTGTGCCTTAAATTCAGGGCCTTCCGACAGCCTAATACAAGAAGTTTTACTTTGGTCGTGTGTGGCGCGATATATACCTTTTTTTGAGGAACATATTTAAGGGGTGTATAATAAAAAGTACTACCGATTTTTTGAAAACTTGCTTACAGCTTCCGGATTTTACTCAATAGTTTCATTATAATTTATAAGTATGTTCATGGTAATCCCATATAGGACATAGACGCTAGTGTAATATCCCATTAGGATTAAGTACAGGACATTGTTACATAATGTGCACGATTTATGTACAACCGTATATAGTAATGTTAATGAAGACTTGAGGATATAATATTTACTCCGGGTTCACAACGACTTATTGTCAGCCGTTAACTTCACGTAAAGCGACGTCATTCACTATTGTATTATCTATTTTCCTACCGTACAATTTGAGTCTCTGAAAAGCATTTATATTAAACTAAATGAATTTTGTGTTCTTCGTACCGATAATTGTTCTTTCTAAATCAACACTGTTATTTGTAATGCGAATAATACAATTTTTGATATAGTCAAACTTAAGATTCATAAAAATTTCAATTCAGTCCCGTATTCGAACGTATAAAGTTTATGTAGGGTAATATTTCATTTAATTAATATAATACTCAAGATGAAGAAAGGATCACCGCATATGCATTTATCGTAAATGCTTAGTGCCTTAAAAAAGCAAAGGGAAGCTTGTTTTTGGAAAAAAAAATTATACGTTCTATTAATTGAAAAATGTGAGTTTTAATGATTTTACTCGAAAACTTCATAATGAAAGCTTTTTGTACTTTAGTGTATGGAAAAGAGACGTGTATGGCCGGCGAACCGGCCGAAACACGCCCGACCGATCTAAATTTCAACCGATTAACGCGTGGGCCAGAACGGCATTCAGAGTATACTCGCGTGCCGGTCAGTCAATGCGATTAATAATAATTCTTTTCTGCTCAAAACCACGCGCAAAACTGTAAGAGCAAAGAAAATTGTCGAAATATTGATGCGACCGACGACCAGTGTTGCCAGATTTTTTTTTTGCCAAGTCAAGATTTTGGAACTTTTGAGTGAATAAAGCGGGATTCTTTCGTCGAAAACGAGACATAGTAAAAAAACGTATATAATCAGAAGTTTTTAAATATTTATCTTTTTATTTGAGTTCAAATTACGCGTGACAATAGATACCAAAAATAGCCATAGAAAATGTATTTTAATAAAAATATGATATTTTAAATCAGATTTACCCTATCGTTAAATAGTTGAGTCTTATTCGTCTGTTGAATAAAAAAAAAATAAAAAAAACAGAAATCAAAATCAAAAAAGTTTTATTCTTTAGAAAAATATGGCGTTTCAAACATTAATCTGAGGAGTGAGTGTTACAAATTGCAACTTACTTAAATTATTTACGCACGGTCGAGTTATCCCCGAAAAGCGGGACTGAGCCAGTCCCGCGCGGGACATTTAATTTTGATTTAAAAATCGGGACGTCCCGCCAAAATCGGGACGTCTGGCAACGCTGCCGACGACGCACCCGGAACTGCTGCCATTGTTCTCTTGATGTAACGTTATATTGTAATGTAATCGTGTTTAATGTTTTAACTGGTACGTTAAAACAGTGGTAGGACTACATTCGTGTTATTGGATTGTGAACCGGAATTTACGACCATAGAGGAAGTTATAAAGCGGAGGTGTAATATGAAATATGCGTAGTTAACATCGAGCTTTATGTCTCCGTTTGATGCGAATAATTTCATCTCAGTCTGTTTTATTGAATCGCTAATTAATTACACTGTTGTTTTCCTTGTCGTAAACACTGGCAACCGAACGAGCGATATATTATTTCATGAATGCTAATGAAATTCGACCGCGCCGACCCTTAACCCTACCTTTCCAACGACTTGCCGAAATTTTACAAACAGTGCGAATACATTTATTGATTTGTAAACATCTTTGTATTTATTTTTTGAAGTAAGGGTTGAAACAGTAACCTAAATCTTAGCTGTTAAAAAATAGGTAAAAAGACTTTTTAAGCTAAACGGTTTTATTGTACAGCACATGATGTATAATATAGAAATCTAGAATATAATTATTACATGCGAATCACCAATCTGAAGCGCATTTAGTAATATTATCGTCGAAGAAGACGGATAGCCGTCTCATGCAAAAAAACTCTGATGCTTATATTGTGAAGTATAAATGTATTATATGAGTCAATGACAAGTATTTTCGAACCGCACTATAGCTAATTGAACATAAAACGGCTGTGCATAAATGAACCTTTAGTTGCAGTTCGTTTTGCATGTTTTGTAGATATTTGCAATGACAACATCGGTTCGCCAGATCGCGAACTAACACGTAATATTCATACTATTACATTTTCTCAGTTCGATACGCTTCGTTTAACAGACGTTGAATATGCTAGGTATTCAACCGACTCGCAGTTACAATAAGATAGAAAAAGAAAGACACATATTACGTTTACTTTGTATAAACGAGACAGATATAAATGGTTGGTTTATGTAAACTGTGAGAAAAGTACGCGTTGTGAAATGTAAACCAACCACGATGTTCGATTTGTTGCAGTGTTTTATGGGTTAAATCATTTTATGAAGGGTCCAGTTGAAAAATGTTCTAAATTGATATTTTATATTATTATGGCCGCTTAAACGACGTACTATCATCAAGTAAACATTCTTGTAAATTGTTAATAAATAATATTTGTTTTTAAGGCTCACTCATCTAAACAAAGAGCCAACCATTTAAAATAAAATAAGTCGATTAGCAGAAAATTTGTCTAAACGGGACCATTGTTAAATACGGGGATTTGGGAAAACACGTTTTTTATGCTTAAAATGTTGGTGACCATGATCACATCCTAAAAGATTTTAACGTTGTTATTTTACTTATATTTGTCAAAAAATATAGATCTGATATTCTTATTAACGATAAACCTGCCTGTAGCCATCAAGTGTCAGCTTTTAAAACTTTGTACAGCTTTTGGTGCGAAACAAACTACTGCAGGTTTTCGATACCTTTATCAGGGAAAGCAGAAACGGCATTCTACAAAGTTTCAGCTTTTATAAAATTCCTTACAAAATGAGTTCATTGGCTCCTGATCTATATACAGCGTTGTTAATACTGTTCCAAAATATTTGGCTGTAACGTCACAAATATGTACTTCACAATATAAATATTAAGAGCACTGTGGTTGGAACAATAAAAATAAAATAAAGAATAGTTACTTCTTACCACAACAGATTTATTCAGTGGATATACATTTCGAGAGCTAAGCTCCCATCTTCAGCAAAACACTAAACTTTAGTATTTTGCTGAAGATGGGAGCTTAGCTCTCAAAATGTACATCCACTGAATAAATCTGTTGTGGTAAGAAGTAACTATTCTTTACTTTATTTTTAGTTCACAATATATTATAATAAGGCACAGTTTTATTGCATGGATCGGGTATTTATTTTAGAACCGTACTGTAGGCTATTCCACCTTGCAGTACAGTATTTTACATGTTTGCGAGAACATTAATGAAAGACTGATTATCGTCTTGCGTTTTCTAAAACTTCATTATTAATTCATACTTGCTATTACTGTACACAACAGGCACAAAAGTAAACATTTACGTATTCTATGAATAAGTTAACATTATACTTGATGGTCAGAAACCTTAAACACCGCACATCATTTTATTGTGAGGCTATATGTCAGTGGCGGCCATTAAATGTCACGACTTTTTAACTGTCCAATCTTTTATGAGGGTCAAGAGAAAGAAAGTCTCTGCAGTATGGAAAATATGCGAACTTTTTTAGAGTTGGTACAGAGACATTATTATATTTTCTTGTGTATTTTTTATACTCGTCGGACAAATACCACTACAGGGTGTGACCTATTAACCAGTCCATGCTTTATAACACGCGTTAGAAGTTACATTTCTTTGCTGTGATTTGTTTGTTTATATATAAAAACTAATTATTAATTTGCATGCAAGTAGTTGATTGAAATAAAATAATAAAAGGACTGGAGTGAGATTGGTAATAATACAGTTATTAGACGCTACGCGCATGCGGTCATAACATAATCTCTATCATATTCTATCCTCCTCATTTAGTGAATCGAAAAACAACTACAGTGATATATGGTTAAACGGTTTCCTGCCTCTATTTTGTTGGTAATCTTAGAGAGCAACTTAATTCTGTTAATTTTTGTTACCGTGTGTACCAAAAGAAGTATATCATCCAAAAAAAACCTCCCGGGAAAGTTTATTATATATTATATGAAAAAGAATATTTACTTTAAATAAATTCTTGATTATTATTGAATTAAGTGTTTTTTCTTCTTCTTTTTTGTTGGGTTCGAAGATTAAAAAAAAATGTTTGAACAAATGAATAGTTTTTGAATCATTCGCTATAGTAAACATAAAGAGAAATTTCTCAAATCGGCTTAAAAATTCACTATTCGCAATTTGCTTTTGAAATATGGCACGTTTGCGGGTCCGTGAATTCAGCCGCACTTTTGTTAGCCGCAAGGACCAAAATGGGTGGGCTGGTTTGTGCTTCGTTTGTGCCTTTTCCTGCTTCAAGAATTTTCGTTCCTGCTTTTGGCGTTTCCGAGAAAATCCAAAATTTCATATCTGCGGCCAGGTTCACGCCAGCCGCAACTTTTTGGATTTTGTAATTTTTTGACTTGCGGCTCGTTTGTGCTTCGTTTGTGCCTTATCCTGCTTCAAGAATTTTCGTTCCTGCTTTTCGCGTTTCCAAGAAAATCGAAAAGTAATTATCTGCGGCCAGGTTCACGCCAGCCGCAACATTTTGGAATTTGTAAAATTTTTACTTGCGGTTCGTTTGTGCTTCGTTTGTGCCTTTTCCTGCTTCAAAAATTTTCGTTCCTGCTTTTTCCGTTTTTGAGAAAATCGAAAATCAAAATTCGGTAAGCGTGAACTCAGCCGCACTTTTGTTAGCCGCAAGGATCAAAATGGGTGGGCTGGTTTGTGCTTCGTTTGTGCCTTTTCCTGCTTCAAGAATTTTCGTTCCTGCTTTTTGCGTTTCCGAGAAAAACGCATAAAAAGAAAATTCAATTTTTACGTAATTTAAAATGTGCGTCTGGAGTAACAAATAGATTACTTTTTTTTCATGTTATCATGCACTAAAAAATATTCCCCAGTCCATAATTTGTCCGGAAAATTGAACCCTTCTTAGAGAAAAACGACATAATTTATAAAATCAATGCTTTTACATATTCCCGAGGTGCGGCTCGTAAAACTGTTTGGAACTGCTGAAGTATTATGGTGCGGTTGGTTAGTGCCTACTATCAAAAGATTCCTGCTTCCATAATATGTTCGGAAAATATATTTCTTTTTAGAAAAAATCGACATTTTTTAAAAAATCTATGATTTTACACATTCTCGAGGTGCGGCTCGTAAAACTGTTTGGAACTGCTGAAGTATTATGGTGCGGTTGGTTAGTGCCTACTATCAAAAGATTCCTGCTTCCATAATATGTTCGGAAAATGTATTCCTTCTTAGTGAAAATCGACATTTTTTTAAAAAATCTATGATTTTACACGTTTCCCACGTGCGGCTCGGAAAACTGTTTGGAACTGCTGTAGTATTATGGTACGGCTGGTTAGTGCCTACTATCAGAAGATTCCTGCTTCCATAATATGTTCGGAAAATATATTCCTGCTTAGTGAAAATCGACATTTTTTTAAAAAATCTATGATTTTACATGTTTCCCACGTGCGGCTCGGAAAACTGTTTGGAACTGCTGTAGTATTATGGTACGGCTGGTTAGTGCCTACTATCAGAAGATTCCTGCTTCCATAATATGTTCGGAAAATATATTCCTTCTTAGACAAAATCGACATTTTTTTAAAAATCTATGATTTTACACATTCTCGAGGTGCGGCTCGTAAAACTGTTAGGAACTGCTGAAGTATTATGGTGCGGTTGGTTAGTGCCTACTATCAAAAGATTCCTGCTTCCATAATATGTTCGGAAAATATATTCCTTCTTAGTGAAAATCGACATTTTTTAAAAAATCTATGATTTTACACTTTCCCGACGTGCGGCTCGGAAAACTGTTTGGAACTGCTATAGTATTGTGGTGCGGTTGGTTAGTGCTTACTATCAAAAGATTCCTGCTTCCATAATATGTTCGGAAAATATATTCCTTCTTAGTGAAAATCGACATTTTTTAAAAAATCTATGATTTTACACTTTCCCGACGTGCGGTTAGGAAAACTGTTTGGAACTGCTATAGTATTGTGGTGCGGTTGGTTAGTGTCTACTATCAAAAGATTTCTGCTTCCATAATATGTTCGGAAAATATATTTCTTCTTAGTGAAATTCGACATTTTTCTAAAAAATCTATGATTTTACACGTTCCCCACGTGCGGCTCGGAAAACTGCTTGGAACTGCTGTAGTATTATGGTGCGGTTGGTTAGTGTCTACTATCAAAAGATTCCTGCTTCCATAATATGTTCGGAAAATATATTCCTTCTTAGTGAAAATCGACATTTTTTAAAAAATCTATGATTTTACACATTCTCGAGGTGCGGCTCGTAAAACTGTTAGGAACTGCTGAAGTATTATGGTGCGGTTGGTTAGTGCCTACTATCAAAAGATTCCTGCTTCCATAATATGTTCGGAAAATGTATTCCTTCGTAGTGAAAATCGACATTTTTTTAAAAAATCTATGATTTTACACGTTTCCCACGTGCGGCTCGGAAAACTGTTTGGAACTGCTGTAGTATTATGGTACGGCTGGTTAGTGCCTACTATCAGAAGATTCCTGCTTCCATAATATGTTCGGAAAATATATTCCTTCTTAGTGAAAATCGACATTTTTTAAAAAATCTATGATTTTACACTTTCCCGACGTGCGGCTCGGAAAACTGTTTGGAACTGCTATAGTATTGTGGTGCGGTTGGTTAGTGCCTACTATCAAAAGATTCCTGCTTCCATAATATGTTCGGAAAATATATTCCTTCTTAGTGAAAATCGACATTTTTTAAAAAATCTATGATTTTACACTTTCCCGACGTGCGGCTCGGAAAACTGTTTGGAACTGCTATAGTATTGTGGTGCGGTTGGTTAGTGTCTACTATCAAAAGATTCCTGTTTCCATAATATGTTCGGAAAATATATTCCTTCTTAGTGAAAATCGACATTTTTTTAAAAAATCTATGTTTTTACACGTTCCCCACGTGCGGCTCGGAAAACTGCTTGGAACTGCTGTAGTATTATGGTGCGGTTGGTTAGTGTCTACTATCAAAAGATTCCTGCTTCCATAATATGTTCGGAAAATATATTCCTTCTTAGTGAAAATCGACATTTTTTAAAAAATCTATGATTTTACACATTCTCGAGGTGCGGCTCGTAAAACTGTTAGGAACTGCTGAAGTATTATGGTGCGGTTGGTTAGTGCCTACTATCAAAAGATTCCTGCTTCCATAATATGTTCGGAAAATATATTCCTTCTTAGTGAAAATCGACATTTTTTAAAAAATCTATGATTTTACACTTTCCCGACGTGCGGCTCGGAAAACTGTTTGGAACTGCTATAGTATTGTGGTGCGGTTGGTTAGTGCCTACTATCAAAAGATTCCTGCTTCCATAATATGTTCGGAAAATATATTCCTTCTTAGTGAAAATCGACATTTTTTAAAAAATCTATGATTTTACACTTTCCCGACGTGCGGCTCGGAAAACTGTTTGGAACTGCTATAGTATTGTGGTGCGGTTGGTTAGTGCCTACTATCAAAAGATTCCTGCTTCCATAATATGTTCGGAAAATATATTCCTTCTTAGTGAAAATCGACATTTTTTAAAAAATCTATGATTTTACACTTTCCCGACGTGCGGCTCGGAAAACTGTTTGGAACTGCTATAGTATTGTGGTGCGGTTGGTTAGTGTCTACTATCAAAAGATTCCTGCTTCCATAATATGTTCGGAAAATATATTCCTTCTTAGTGAAAATCGACATTTTTTTAAAAAATCTATGATTTTACCCGTTCCCCACGTGCGGCTCGGAAAACTGCTTGGAACTGCTGTAGTATTATGGTGCGGTTGGTTAGTGTCTACTATCAAAAGATTCCTGCTTCCATAATATGTTCGGAAAATATATTCCTTCTTAGTGAAAATCGACATTTTTTAAAAAGTCTATGATTTTACACATTCTCGAGGTGCGGCTCGTAAAATTGTTAGGAACTGCTGAAGTATTATGGTGCGGTTGGTTAGTGCCTACTATCAAAAGATTCCTGCTTCCATAATATGCTCGGAAAATATATTCCTTCTTAGACAAAATCGACATTTTTTTAAAAATCTATGATTTTACACATTCTCGAGATGCGGCTCGTAAAACTGTTTGGAACTGCTGAAGTATTATGGTATGGATGGTTAGTGCTTACTATCAAAAGATTCCTGCTTCCATAATATGTTCGGAAAATATATTCCTTTCTAGAGAGAATCGACATTTTTTTTTAAATCTGTATTTTTACACAAAATATATCTTAAAAAATTGATTATATTGCCTAATTTCGACTTTTTGTATCGACGTACATAAAACGTTTTAATAATTAAATTGGCACCAACTTCAAGACTTTGTAGTTTTGCGCTTTTTAGTGACCTGTTTAATGGAGTTTTATTTTTTAATTTAGTCTATTGTTGTCGTGGCATTTTGAACATTCTGTATGGGCGCAAAATTGGTCCTTTCTAGGGAAAATCGACCACTTTTGTAAAATAAATGTTTTAGGTATTCTCATAATGCAGTTCGATAAAGTAAATAACAATAAAAAAAATATCTCCTCTTAGAAAGAAATTTTGATTTGTATGGTAGCTGCTGATCGTAATTTGTACCCCTTCCTAAAAAATCATTGATATCTTGTGTACTATACACTGAATAATCGTAATAATAATAATATTTGTGTTGACTATATATTTTCTGTATGGCCATATTATTCAAATTACTGACATCATAGTATAAAAAATGCACCAGTCAGTGAAATGAATAGGCTTGTAATTTGTGGGTGTAAATATCGGAGATATCGACTGTTCTCCAATAATAATAATAATAATAATATGATTTCAGTGCAGTACAGAATGTCAGCACCTGTAGTCACTTAACTGTCAAAATGACTTTTGGCTAATCGGACTCATGATTGATGTAAATGCTTCATCGATTAAATAATGCGAGTTATGTTAGAAAGACTTGTAAAGTTGATGTATATAGTACATACTGTATATTATATTATAAACATCTGTATTCCATAACACCCTTATACATTGACCTTGACAATGGCCTCTCACTTAAGTTATGCTGTTTGGACAAATTCTTTCACACTTCATAATATGTGACTTTGTTTTATTATGTTAACCCATTCGTCCCCGCTGTTTTATTTTAAGGACACTATATTTTTTTCACAAGTTAATTTTTTTTTTGTATTGTTTCTAATAAAATTGGTATTTTGTAAACGAATGTTTGACCCATAGTAGTATTTAAATGAACGTTAATCATTGTCCTATGAATTGTGTAATGGTTTATGTTATGTAAGCTGCGTATACTGATATTGTAAAGATTGTAAGTTGATGTAGTTGCATTCTGTGTTGAGACAGGATGAAGTTCATTGTATTGGGCCACTATATGATGAAGAGGAATAAATAGAGGCGTTGCCAAGGACAAGGTTGTAAAAAAAAACCTCTAAACTTTTTGTGAAAAATGCGGAAAAACACTTTGGAGTGATTGTTTTATATCTTAATATATGAAATAAGCTTACAAAACTTTATTTTAAAAATGTTTGTGATGATAGTTTTAAAATAAAGTTGGATTTTCTTACAACTGTGATCTTTTATAATTTCTAACCCTATATCTACTTTGTCATAGTTATTGGACATGTTGGTTCAGCAACCAGAAATATTTTTTTTAGCTTTTAAAAAAAGGCTATGTTTTCGATTCTTGGAAAGTAATAGGTTAACCTCGAAAAAAATAACATAAGGTATAGTGTAGGTTCCTACAAAAATTTAAAACTGTTTGTAGACGTCACGCCGTCTCACCAAATCCCTGATTACATATTAATGATTTAATTTGAACAGATTAGCAAACCTTTTATTAAAAATAAGGAAAGTTTACGGAATAGAACGCAAACTTCTAAGCATTCTATACATCTACTCCGTCGCAAGAGTGATTGCATTAGGCACTAACCAACCGCACCATAATACTTCAGCAGTTCCAAACAGTTTTCCGAGCCGCACGTCGGGAACGTGTAAAATCATAGATTTTAAAAAAAATGTCCATTTTCTCTAGAAAGGAATATATTTTCCGAACATATTATGGAAGCAGGAATCTTCTGATAGTAGGCACTAACCAGCCGTACCATAATACTACAGCAGTTCCAAGCAGTTTTCCGAGCCGCACGTGGGGAACGTGTAAAATCATAGATTTTTTTAAAAAATGTCGATTTTCACTAAGAAGGAATATATTTTCCGAACATATTATGGAAGCAGGAATCTTTTGATAGTAGGCACTAACCAACCGCACCATAATACTTCAGCAGTTCCAAACAGTTTTACAAGCAGCACCTCGAGAATGTGTAAAATCATAGATTTTTTAAAACATGTCGATTTTCTCTAAGAAGGAATATATTTTCCGAACATATTATGGAAGCAGGAATCTTCTGATAGTGGGCACTAACCAACCGCATGATAAAACTTCAGCACTTCCAAAAAGTTTTACGAGCCGAACCTCGAGAATATGTAAAATCATAGATTTTTTAAAAAATGTCGATTTTCTCTAAGAAGGAATATATTTTCCGAACATATTATGGAAGCAGGAATCTTCTGACAGTAGGCACTAACCAGCCGTACCATAATACTTCAGCAGTTCCAAACAGTTTTCCGAGCCGCACGTCGGGAACGTGTAAAATCATAGATTTTTAAAAAAATGTCCATTTTCTCTAGAAAGGAATATATTTTCCGAACATATTATGGAAGCAGGAATCTTCTGATAGTAGGCACTAACCAACCGCACCATAATACTTCAGCAGTTCCAAACAGTTTTACAAGCAGCACCTCGAGAATGTGTAAAATCATAGATTTTTTAAAACATGTCGATTTTCTCTAAGAAGGAATATATTTTCCGAACATATTATGGAAGCAGGAATCTTCTGATAGTGGGCACTAACCAACCGCATGATAAAACTTCAGCACTTCCAAAAAGTTTTACGAGCCGAACCTCGAGAATATGTAAAATCATAGATTTTTTAAAAAATGTCGATTTTCTCTAAGAAGGAATATATTTTCCGAACATATTATGGAAGCAGGAATCTTCTGATAGTAGGCACTAACCAGCCGTACCATAATACTACAGCAGTTCCAAACAGTTTTCCGAGCCGCACGTGGGGAACGTGTAAAATCATAGATTTTTTAAAAAATGTCGATTTTCACTAAGAAGGAATATATTTTCCGAACATATTATGGAAGCAGGAATCTTTTGATAGTAGGCACTAACCAACCGCACCATAATACTTCAGCAGTTCCTAACAGTTTTACGAGCCGCACCTCGAGAATGTGTAAAATCATAGATTTTTTAAAAAATGTCGATTTTCACTAAGAAGGAATATATTTTCCGAACATATTATGGAAGCAGGAATCTTTTGATAGTAGACACTAACCAACCGCACCATAATACTACAGCAGTTCCAAGCAGTTTTCCGAGCCGCACGTGGGGAACGTGTAAAATCATAGATTTTTTAGAAAAATGTCGATTTTCACTAAGAAGAAATATATTTTCCGAACATATTATGGAAGCAGGAATCTTTTGATAGTAGACACTAACCAACCGCACCACAATACTATAGCAGTTCCAAACAGTTTTCCTAACCGCACGTCGGGAAAGTGTAAAATCATAGATTTTTTAAAAAATGTCGATTTTCACTAAGAAGGAATATATTTTCCGAACATATTATGGAAGCAGGAATCTTTTGATAGTAAGCACTAACCAACCGCACCACAATACTATAGCAGTTCCAAACAGTTTTCCGAGCCGCACGTCGGGAAAGTGTAAAATCATAGATTTTTTAAAAAATGTCGATTTTCACTAAGAAGGAATATATTTTCCGAACATATTATGGAAGCAGGAATCTTTTGATAGTAGGCACTAACCAACCGCACCATAATACTTCAGCAGTTCCTAACAGTTTTACGAGCCGCACCTCGAGAATGTGTAAAATCATAGATTTTTAAAAAAATGTCGATTTTGTCTAAGAAGGAATATATTTTCCGAACATATTATGGAAGCAGGAATCTTCTGATAGTAGGCACTAACCAGCCGTACCATAATACTACAGCAGTTCCAAACAGTTTTCCGAGCCGCACGTGGGAAACATGTAAAATCATAGATTTTTTAAAAAAATGTCGATTTTCACTAAGCAGGAATATATTTTCCGAACATATTATGGAAGCAGGAATCTTCTGATAGTAGGCACTAACCAGCCGTACCATAATACTACAGCAGTTCCAAACAGTTTTCCGAGCCGCACGTGGGAAACGTGTAAAATCATAGATTTTTTAAAAAAATGTCGATTTTCACTAAGAAGGAATACATTTTCCGAACATATTATGGAAGCAGGAATCTTTTGATAGTAGGCACTAACCAACCGCACCATAATACTTCAGCAGTTCCAAACAGTTTTACGAGCCGCACCTCGAGAATGTGTAAAATCATAGATTTTTTAAAAAATGTCGATTTTTTCTAAAAAGAAATATATTTTCCGAACATATTATGGAAGCAGGAATCTTTTGATAGTAGGCACTAACCAACCGCACCATAATACTTCAGCAGTTCCAAACAGTTTTACGAGCCGCACCTCGGGAATATGTAAAAGCATTGATTTTATAAATTATGTCGTTTTTCTCTAAGAAGGGTTCAATTTTCCGGACAAATTATGGACTGGGGAATATTTTTTAGTGCATGATAACATGAAAAAAAAGTAATCTATTTGTTACTCCAGACGCACATTTTAAATTACGTAAAAATTGAATTTTCTTTTTATGCGTTTTTCTCGGAAACGCAAAAAGCAGGAACGAAAATTCTTGAAGCAGGAAAAGGCACAAACGAAGCACAAACCAGCCCACCCATTTTGATCCTTGCGGCTAACAAAAGTGCGGCTGAGTTCACGCTTCCCGAATTTTGATTTTCGATTTTCTCAAAAACGGAAAAAGCAGGAACGAAAATTTTTGAAGCAGGAAAAGGCACAAACGAAGCACAAACGAACCGCAAGTAAAAATTTTACAAATTCCAAAATGTTGCGGCTGGCGTGAACCTGGCCGCAGATAATTACTTTTCGATTTTCTTGGAAACGCGAAAAGCAGGAACGAAAATTCTTGAAGCAGGATAAGGCACAAACGAAGCACAAACGAGCCGCAAGTCAAAAAATTACAAAATCCAAAAAGTTGCGGCTGGCGTGAACCTGGCCGCAGATATGAAATTTTGGATTTTCTCAGAAACGCCAAAAGCAGGAACGAAAATTCTTGAAGCAGGAAAAGGTACAAACGAAGCACAAACCAGCCCACCCATTTTGGTCCTTGCGGCTAACAAAAGTGCGGCTGAGTTCACGGACCCCACGTTTGCTTCTGACATTTGAATTTTAATACTACGCATTTATTGTATTGAATTCAGTTATTGTGAAAATACATTTAACTTTGTTGTACACAAAAGTTCTTAAATCATGGAATTTCAAATTACTCGTTCCATTGTCCTGAAAAGCCTTTAATTCGCAAATCATTAAAATATACTGGATGTTTCCTAAGAAATATTAAAAACTTCGATGCTGTTTATTAATTCCTTAGGTTTTAAGGAATTCAAATTCATTAAAATGGACATGTCTGCAAATGCACAATTGCTTCATTATTTCAATGGTGATTGTTAGCAGATCGATGGGAAGGACATTTTGAGTAAAAAATTTTAAGTGAACATTTATTTCAATGCATTGTTTTTTAAATACGGTAAACTGTCCAACGGTGGGTCCTAGCGCGGCGCCAAGAAATATACACATTTTTATTGTGCTTGACAAATCCGAATGAAACTATTTTGACCTCGCTGCATCGTTCCCTTCTTAATTTATGTTAGAACCCGGGCATCTAGTTTTCTTTTAATAAACTTTTTAAACAGTAGCCGTTGAGAGTAAAGTGCTATAAAATAAATAATTCCATTTTTGCTACATAGTAATAAAAATAAAATTTATAAAATTTCTGCTGTATATTTACGTATTATTTTCGCGCTTGTTCTGTAATATTCCTTTGTTTTTGCATGACTTACTTGATCTCGTATAAGCACGATGCTAACCTTACCTCCTTCATTTAATTAAATTTTTCCTACAACTAACTTCAGAGTAGTTAAAAGTAAATTTATAAAGCACAAAGTCGGTTTATAAAGCTATGAGTTTTATTAAATATTTTAACGTTTTCTCAGTATTTTTTATATGTACGTATTACTATATTACTAGTATTATTATATTTTTTTTAATTTTTATTTCAACTTGAAAAAGCAATGTTCGCGTTACATATAGTTTGTTGTATAGTAAACTCATTTTTGCCCTGTTGACTCGTAGTTTTAAGACATTGCTATACAGGCACAAACATTTTAAGTTGTACCTGGCATATTATATTTTGCCATATATCGCAAATCTTTTTTTATTTTCATATGTAATATATGTTATAAGTTTAGATATAAATTTATAAGCTTATTTCCTGTACAGACAATATTATATTTTTGCATAACAAACGCAGTACACGGCAGAGAATCTAATTAGTTCAATAGCTTTTTCAAGTGATTTTGAACGCGTCCCACGTTTTTTACAGTCAAAAAAACAAAATCTGCACTCACAAAGTACTTCATCGAAATACGCACGCATTAATGTACAAATCAAATTGTCGGTTTTGTATTTTTTAGTGTATGATTATTAGATTTTATTTCCTTGTTTAGCGAATGAATGTAATTCAAGTGTTTGCTTTGTTCGTGATTTTAATGTTTGGTGATGTAAAGTGGAGCAGTAGAATGGCCGATAAGCGATAAGGTAGGCAAATGTGTGAGTACCGGAAAGTACTTGGTTAAAAGTACGAACGTCCGTAATGTGTAAATCATTCGCTATAATATTTTCCTGTAAACTGTACACCGCAGCCTCTTGATATACTAAGCTGATTGTTTGTTTTTTAATTTTACATTTGTAATTTCAGAAAAAAAGTGATTCAGCTACCGACATTTTTTGGTAGGTTATTAGTATAACTAGCAACCCGGTCTGGCTTCGCTCGGACGTGTAGACTTCCCATTAAAAATAGATATATTATGACATCTCGAACTTTTTAATTTATCTGTAGATTGGAAAGTTAGTGAATTAAAAAAAACAGAGAAGAAATATTGAAATTAAAAAAAAAAATATTTTAAGGAGTATATTAAGGGGTAAGGTTTTTGATGATGAATGTCGTTTCTGTAAAGAAGCAAAAGAAACTGTGGAGCATGCTCATGTGAGACGGTTTTTGCCAAAAGACTGCAACACCTGAACAGGCTTTTCCTAAAACCTGATGAGATGTGGAGGGCACCCCCTAACAAAGTAATAAGGTTTATCAAAATCCTCTTACCTGAATGAGAATAGAACTAGGGGATTCACAAAGGATCTTTTAGGTCGCAGTGATTGAGAGGATGTCGTGCCTTATCACCCCACTCATAATCTAATCTAAGGAGTTAATTTTTTTATTTTCTCTAAAATGACACTGTCTGTAATAGCAAATTACACTATATTGTCGGCAGGGTTTTGGAACTGCGACCCAGGTTTTTTTTTCATAACGTTGACATTGATATCAAATGAAAAGTATTGACAAGTAGACGATAAGCTGTATGATATTATTATTTTCCCAATGTGGTGAGCTAATTAACTTTCTATATTCTCAATTCATGTAATATATACTCTGTATAGTTTTATGCAGGGCAGTGTTGTCGTCTTCTTCTCTGAAAACGACAGTTTTCACTGTGAACTACCTAAATCTCCGTTTTTTTATAAAACGAATTAAAAAGAATTTAACTCGACACTTTTCTGCAAACTGCAATTTCAATCGACTTAAAATGATTAAAAATTTTCACTGTGAACTACCTAAATCTCCGTTTTTTTATAAAACGAATTAAAAAGAATTTAACTCGACACTTTTCTGCAAACTGCAATTTCAATCGACTTAAAATGATTAAAAATTAAATTTCAATCATGTAGCAATGGCCCTGTCCGAATATCAAAGTGTCAATAAATGGGTGACGTGTTGACACGTCACCTCTATAGATATACGTGCAGTAGGAGTGAATTACACCAAACTAAAATAGAAAACAGGGACATCGCGTCCTGTCGCATGAAATTTTTATATTCACGTGAATGTACACGATGGTGCGTCAAATTCCCGAAAACAAAACACCCGCGACAAAATACCCGACGATATAATATTCAGACAAAATTTACCACACAAACAGCATGAAAAATAATTATTGTTAAAACGTGTTACCGTCATTGTATTTTATATTTTCTGTTGTAACTTATATTAAAACGCGTGAAGTGGTTAGTAAAACATTATTGGTTTAAATTATTTCAATAGTTATTTTATAATTTATGTCATTAAAATTTGTTCGGTTCCAAAAAGGGAAAAAATTACTTCATGTAGTCGTTTTTAAATATTTTTTATATAATTTGGTTTAATAATAAAGTGCTAGTGAATTTGATTGTTGATTTTATTTCACACATCAGTTTCATTTGTGAACTTTAACTATTAATTAATAATATAAATTAATACTAAAGATTTAATTAATTCTTGTGTCATTACATTTTAACGATCGTAAACAATTTCGAAATCGGGGGTTTTGTCGTGGGTGTTATGTCACCGGCGTTTTGTCTTTCGGGTGATTCGTTGTGTAAACAATGCACACTGTATATTATTCAACGTCGCAATGTTTATTTTTTTAAACAATTAAAATGATTAAAACAGCTCTAATTTACGGAGCAGCTTTTCAGAAACGTGCTGAAAATACTAGATATAGAGTAAGCTTCGAATTTACACATTGCCAGATTACATATCTGTGACTTTTGAATTGCACTGATGTTCAGCGTCTTTGAAATGAAAGAGGAGTGATTCCGATCGACAGTATAAGGAAAAAGCTGGCCGGGGGTAATAGGATATAAAAACCGCAGAATTAATTCTGTGGTTTTTAGTAAAAAACTCAGAAGCTTCAGCGGCGGCCTTACCCATTGCGAGGCTCCGGGCGGCAGGTCTTTGCGAGGCCCTTTGTCCTTCGTGAAAAGTGTATGATGCGAAAGTAGGTCTGGTTGTTTGGTTTAGGTATTTGTCATGTTTGACGAGAAATGCTAAAGTTATACAAATAAATAAAATTTGAGTTTTAAAATATTTAACATTGAAAGATTTACAAAATTAATTCGAGGCGCAATATTCAAGTACTACATAATGAATTTTTCAAATATGTTTTGAATGAATGAATTAGTTAACTAACTTTATTTTAATTTACCGCTATATGTTATAACCTGAATAAATAATTAAGGATCAAAATCAAAAGTTTTAAACAAAAAAAATATAGTTAAAAAAATCTATATTTTTTTAAATTTGCTTGGGTTGTGCGCGAGGCCCCTGCAAGAGCGAGGCCCCGGGCGAATGCCCTGTTCGCCACCCCCTAAGGCCACCGCTGAGAAGCTTATACTGTTTTTGGTATATGAGAACGCGAGAGAGCCCGAAAGTATGGCGGCAAGTGTAGAGTGGTCTAAATTAAAGTATTTGGTAACTTCTGAGTTCAAGCGTTCAGTTTTATATAATTATATGAGAGAGTATTTATAACAAATTGAAAATATAAATTGATACTAGATAACCCGGACAACCAATGGCCCTTATCTTGCAGCCAAAATGGATTTTATATCATTTAGAAAGGATGAAATATAATGTTCAGAGTATTGAGTGGGTTGCGAAAATGAAGGAACTTCATAAATTACCCATAATTCACTGCAGCCATAAACTCACCCTTGTTTTCAACCGTCCTACACTCGGCAATATAAAAACTGCGTTGTTGCAAGATTCTAAACTAAAGAGCGCTTGAAAGTGTAAACTTTTAAACATGTCGAGCATCGTAGAGTCATAGAATTATTTATTTATAAATTATTGTAACCACCCCTTTTTTAATCTCGACCTTTCTGACTTTACTGTTGTTAGTTGAAACAGAAATTTTTTGGTGTTGAGTTTGCATTATTTATTTATGAATATACCTGCAATGAAAACAACGGCCATTTTAGCAGTATAACGAAGTCGCTGAAATAGTAATTAAAGCACTTGAGATTGTAAAATTTCAAGCTTTTCGAGTTGCTTTATTTACTTACCAAACACAATTTTAAGATTGCTAAATGTAAAAGCAAAATATATCACACTTGAAAAAGTGATTAAATATATTTTATTGTTAATTTATCCCGACTTAACAGTTAAAACATTTTTGCACTACTATATAAAGGATTTGTTTTAAACGCATGTAGGTATGGAGGGCATGTAAAGTGATTCATTACACCACTAATGCTGTAAAATGAAACTGGTTGTGCTGTACCAATTCCAGAGTAAATCACTGTTTGGCTGTCAGTAGTTTTTTTTTTATAACTTACTATTAGAATTGACGTTTGCTCAAAAGTGGACTGTAAAAAAAATTTGAAATTAAAGTGAAACCCAGCTATTTTATATTCTGTTAAAAATACCATAAATTCTTTGTACGTAATGCTATACGACACTTACAATCTATTGTTGTAAAATCAGTTGGATATTTAAAACACAAACCGTTTTATTTCGACAAGTTTCCAGCATCCCTTATACTTAATCGATTTATATTTGTTTTTATTTCATTAATTAATTCGGAACTATCATTTTTAACTTTTGTATGAATCGGATTTTTTTCAATGAAATATGCATGTATGATTCGAGTTACATCAAGCAACTAACTGAGCTAAAAAGATTGTAAAGAATTGTTTCTTCATAAGAATGCAAACCGTTAGAATTATTTCTCTTATTGCAAAGATACTTTGCTACCCTTATTCCGTGAATTCCGTCAAATAAAATAAATATTACAGTCATTTATTTTGTTTTTTTTTTCAGGTGAGTCCATGATATCATTTCAATCAAGTTCTTACAAAGTGGTAAGCTTACAGGATTATTACTTGTTTTAAATTCAATATTTTAAGTGATTAAAATTTGCATTAATTCATTTATTTATTAATTGTTATTAGTTTTGAAGATACATTATTTCTTCTTAATTTCAAATTTGAAATTGATATTCGAATAACATTTAGAATTGTATTTTTTACAATTTATTACTAATAATTAGTGTGTGGTATATTAGTGTAGTGTAGATAACTAGAAATTTACAATGATGTGACTAGGTCAATCTAATAAATATATATTCTAAAAATGTAAAATTACATTTTTTTCATATTATGTATGTAGATTTTGCGTTAGTAAGTTTGGAATATAAAACCTATTTTATAATAATTGGTCTCCATGAAATTTATATCGTCTTTCGTACAGAAAAATAATTGAGTAGAAAGATTTTCTGAGATGTCACGGGCGTAATTTTTTTATGTAAAATTCTAGTAAAATAATAGATTCGAACACAGTACCTTCCGAACATGAGTCACACCACTACATCACTGATTCGGTGACGACATACAGAGAAATGCATTTTAAAACGATAATTAGATTTTGCTATAACCGTCGTATCATTGTATATGCAGAAACTTTCAGATTTCCAGAATATTGCGTTGCTTTGATACAACTCGATTTTTATCTTTCGTTCGTTTTATTTTGTTACAAGGAGAGTATAACTGAATTTTCCCCACAAGTAGACTGCAATTTATTTGACATGAACTCTATCAGCCATCAGTGAACAGTGCATTTTCCGTAAGTGCAATACGGTTACACGATGCATGTGCAGGCTGAAAAGTTATCTTTTTTCCCAGAATGTATGAGAAGAAATAAAAAGATGGATTCACATTCAACTATATTTGTTTTTTCCGTTTTGATAGTCGTTTTTGGTACCTGTTTTAAAATGAAAGTCTAGCACATTTAAATTTTATTAGTCGTAGTAAAAATAAATATACGTTTCTGATGTTAGGTACTTTAATTTTTCATGCTTCTTTCACATTTTCATGTAGGAAGCAGCGATAAATTTTTATTTAAATTAGGTATATTCAAAACTATTATACTAGAGACAGAATTATTATAAATAGACAACAGAATTATTATAGATAGTGTTGCCGTCTTGTCTCGACGATAAATAAACATTATCGTTTTCTCGCCTCGAATTTAGATACGTGAAATTTTGCAGTTTCTTTGCTTTTCGAGAATTCTCTAAAAATCACATATAACTATTTCTGTAAGCTGTAATTCTGGCAGAGCAACAAAAATAGTGTATCAATAATTAGTCAACAGAATAAGTTCATCAAGACTCAAAGTTCTGGTAAATTTTCTACTGAAGCTCACCCTTAAAAGGTCATACAATCTTAATGACTGAGTCATAAATACTGCTTTGCAGGCCATTAAAAACAATTTACTCGGATATATTTTATAATATTATCTACATCGTAAATAGTGGCATACTATGAATTTCCACTGAGATTTCTGTCGGATGAATAAAATACTCGATGGATTCAGTTTGTCGGTCAGAGTGTGGCCTGTATAACGGCGTACATTTATCGAGCTAAGCTCATTACTTCATGTCAAACAAGACCGCTAATTTAATATCAGCGAGTCATGCGATGTGTTGGTAAAGCAGAAACCTACCTGTCTGTTAGTGTTTAGATTTTCTAGACCAGACATGTATGGTTATAGTTCGGTGCATTAAACTTGGCGTTAATTAATAATCAAAATGCGAACATAGATCATTTTATAAATAAAAAACGTGTGAGCCTCACCCACATAGACTCTTGGAGAAAGTGAAACTTCTTTCAAAGTTATCTATTGCCTATTGGTATCACGTATGCGCTGACAATCAACGTATATTTGTAAATGTGTATATGTAGACAAATACAGGGTGTCCGAGAATTATTTTTACAACTTTGAAATTTAATAACTTTTGAAATAAAAAAGATATTTACATTCTGTGTTCTGCAGTTATTAACGCAACTCATAAAGTTTTTTTCTCTGGGGTTATTTGAAGGATATTGTTTATCGGAGAAAGGTCACTGACATTGCTGACTTAAAAACCCGCATTACAGAGGCTTTTGCCACTGTCACAGACGTTATGTTACAGCGTACCTGGCAAGAAATCGATTACCGACTGGATGTGCTTCGGGCCACACGTGGTGCACATGTGGAGGTGCTAACCTAAACGAAACAAAACTTTATGAGTTGCACTAATAACTGCAGAAAACAGAATGTGAATATCCTTTTTATTTCAAAAGTTATTAAATTTCAAAGTTGTAAAGATAATTCTCGGACACCTGTATAAACACTGATATAAGGGCATCGCCAGCCTTTAAGCCAGGATGCCCCTTCCCGGAAGAATGAGAAAAAAACAAAAATTTCGGATTTGTGAGGGTTAAGATAGATAAAAATATTTACCGAACTATTTATTGCACAAATATATAAAAATGAAATAGGTACAAAAAAAAAATGATCGGCTAACCTTAACCGTAAAAATTCATTTTGTTACAAATCCATGAGAAGCAATTAAGTCCAACTGAAATAAATTCGACTTAACTAAAACATAATTTTCTCGGGTCCTCACGAATCGCACGATCTTTACGTTCCGCGCAAATTCAAAAATTTTCAGATGGCTGTGAAACGTCCAGAAATTTCGACCCCTAGGTCCCGCTATCTAACCAACGCCAATAGTATACGTGCCATAATAGGCGAAGTCACTAATAACGTACCAGTCAGAGCCATGCACAGAACACCGCAAAAGCTCAACGGAAGTTTTTCTATACATGATATGTGCACTATTAGCAATTTAAAACGTAATTGTTTCTTGAGATGACGCTGATGTTACAACTGACAGTAGGTACCTATACAGGAACTTTCGTCTGCAGTGTTCAAACTAAAAGATGCACCCAACGACCCCTTTTCAATTAAAAAAGACTGTTGTATGTACATATAGTCGCAGTTAAAGTACAAAGTGATGTAATTCAAAATTAAAAAATAAAAGTATAAAACCCACGCGCTGCTAGCACAGCTAGAGAAAATAGATTACATTAATACTTAGGCAACAACGCACACTGCACAGAAACACGGTAACCGGTGATTTTTTTTTTTAAAATGAAATGGGTTTTTTTTTTTCAAAAAGTATATATAGTTTAGTATAACATTGCAATAATCATTTAGGTAGATCTACACCGGTCCACGTACTAAATGTACCTTCACACAAAATATTTAAATGGTGGCCTTGGCTAGCATAATAACAAAATGAGCAGAAAATTGGACGTGTATTTTATAATTTTTTTTAATACGTTCACGGACAAAAATATTGCATATTTTTTTAATTCTAAAAAGAAATAATGTTGTCATTATTGTAACTATTTTTAATTAAATGCTCTAATTAAAATTTGTTATAAATATTTTTAAAAGGGAAAACATAACTTTTTATTAAATTAAAAAAAAAGTAGTGAATCGCCGATGGATTTGGATACGATGGCAGAGCTACATAATATAATGTCCACATTTATTGACACCTAACCAAGAAGGGTGAAATATAGCTGAGAGCTTTGTGTTACTTCCGTAATGAAATTTGATTGTTCCTTTTGAGCTTTTCCGAGCAGCTCCGAAAAAAACCAATTTATACACAATGATGTTAAAAAAAGGACCGGTCAGAATTGTTTCTTTATAATAATATAAACAATTATTTTAGTATAATAGCTTTTGTCTGCTACACTTGTTAAGAAACATTCATTGTTGTAGCACTATATTAGAAAAATGTATTATTCCAACACGTCATCGTCGGGATTTAAACCCGAATCTTTCCACTTTCGCGGCGGAATGAGTTAATTAATTACTCTACGGTGCACACAATTCAACATTTAAATCCTTCATAATATATAGCGATTTACAACACTCAAATTCACTATATGCGAGAGCCAATTATTTTTAGCTATAGCTAGACATTAACTCTCACAGTAGCGAGGGCTCTTGAATGAATCAAAGATGAACTTTCCATTATTAATACGGTACGTAGCTACAAGCGTATGTAAAGTATCTACTGATAAACAATTATAATAAAAAAAGTTACAAAAATGACACATCTCTGGACAAGAACTTTCAATTAAAAAAATATATAAATCGGTTAGGTGGGGAATGTTGACGGAGCCAGGAAAGAAAACCGCTTACGTTTTAAGTATATAGATATTTATTTTTTTGCTTGACTAAGTTCGAAGGTATCCTGTGGGACGTTGTTAACCTGTTGTAGAAAGTTCACAGCTCTCAGACTGACGTCTAGCTCTAGAAAAAGCAGACAGCGATTATTCTGTGTCCGTATTCGTTTCTACAACGCTCGGTCTTCGCCAAAGCAGACACGGCGATATTATTATACATTTTTCTTGCTCTCACTCTATTGTACTACAGCGGCATTATGTTGCATTTCGTTTTATATTCTGACAGATCTATTCCTTTTCTAATAAAAACATTGCTGCAACAGCATTGTTAAATGAATTTAATTAAGTTAAAAGTTTCTATTTTACCAGAACATTGCGGAACATATGTACAGCGCTGTGAGATATAATTATTTTTCAATTCACGTTTCAGACTTTTTAAATATCGATTTTCACCAATGGAAACTTCTTAGGGAATTTAAAAGTAAAATACTTCAAATATTGAGCATGTATCAGTGTTTTTTCTATATGATTATATAGATTTTTATGATTTTGTGGAATATAAGTTGTGTTTTTGTATTTGTTTTGTATTTGTACATTATTTTCAGGGGCGTAGCTACCGCCGTATATGCCGTATCAATTATACGGGGCCCCCGGGCCACAGGGGCCCCCAACGTGCGTAAGCAAAAATTAATAACTACTTCCCAATTTTTTTTTTATTTCAGAAATGACAAAAGTAAAAAAAGCAATTTTTTTTTCCGCGTAAAGATTGCGTTCAAAAGTTGGCAACACCCTACATCGGTTATCGCGGGCAGCGGGATTTCCCCGTTTAAGTCATTTACTTCAACGGGGGAAGGGCCCCCAAACAAATTTTTATACGGGGCCCCGCCAAGGCACGGTACGCTTCTGATTATTTTTATTGTTTTTTGTATTTTTGTTTTCTCTCTCTTTTTGTAGCAACAGATTTTGTATTGTCTGTACTCATAACTATTACTATTATTTGCTATTAAATAAATAACTAGATAAATAAATATGGACGCATAACTGATCATTAGCGAAATGTGTAACTAGGCACTGTGATAGCGATTTTTTACAAAACTTTTATTCCTCATAGATTTTTCAAACTAATTGTGCTTACATGCTAAATAATCTCTTGTTTTAGAAGATATGCATGTTTAAAAAATAAAAAAAATTATAATGAGCCTCACCCTCATAAGCTCACATAAGAAGTTTAACTTCTTTAGTTTTAATATTATTTCCAAGTCTATTTTTGTTATGTCAAACTAATTAATAATATTTACACATACTTTAGCAACACACTATAAACTTCTGTTCTTGTCAGTTTCATGTAATTTAGGAGACAAATTAACTACCTGTTTAGGGGTCGATTCTATTTCCCCTCGATTTTTTACTTTCTTCAAACAGATACGTTGCTAAAGAAGATAACTTTTGAAGAAGACAAAAAAATACTTTTCCGTTTTTTAATTGGAACCGACTTGTTTTTATCTACGAGTAGGTTCGACAAAATTAGGAAAATATAAGCAAAAGTTTTAAGGTCATAAAAAATGCAATAAATTTTTTTTCGTTCAGACGCTGTATATGGCTACTAAAGTTTTTTGAAAATTTAAAATGAAACATTCATGTGTAATATTGTTAGTAATTTTGCAAAATAGAACACGATGTTTATTGTGTAATCGCTTAAAAAATAAGACACCTTGTTTAGTTTACGAATTTTTATAATATGAATCTAATCCTTAATCTTGTCCTTTACAGCCCTGTGATCGATATTTTCATACCGGTGTACGTAATATGCAAAACGACAACTCTAGATTTTTTATTATGAATACTGAATTTTTGTGTTATAATCGTAATTTGTATTAACCGAGATGGTTTCTTTTGCACAATACCGTACCTACTCAAATATATGTACGATGTTTATTTAGAATATTTTATTGTAGTGAGAAATTCTCTCTGATTGTTTTTTTATTCTACAGAATATAAATCTTCATCAGTTGCAAACATGCAAATAAAAATATGTGTATTCATTAGCTGTTTGGTTTTGCAATTAATGTTAACGAAGCATTATGAAACTGTCTTCTCGGATGTTTTGCATCCGAAAGGCGTACTGCGCCCATCAAGAGTCTTTCCCCTGCTATATTTTAAATGCTATTTTTGCAGAACAACCCATTATAAAACTTTTTGAGAGACAAACTGTCAGTCACTTCTCAAAAATGATTTAATAGTTTGTCCTACAAATTTTAAATTATTAATTTGATTTCATTTAATAAAGCCATGTGTCGTGGGTCATATATTATAACGGGGAATAAGCAGTCAGCAAAAATGTAAAACTATAGACACTTATACCACACCTGTGTGTAAATTGGTGAGATTATTTCACTGTGAAGTAAAATCTACGTGAATGAAGCCGAGTCGTAAGGCTAATAACATAATAAATTGAACATACTGTTTAATAGAAAACAGTATCTCAGGTAATTGCAGGAATGATGAAAATAAATCAATTTAAACACTCATTGATTGCAACGTTTCGTCTTTATTTAATTAAGACTTTTTCAAGCTCTCAATATGTTTAAACGATACTTAAACTATGATACAATATGCAATTTAGCATTACAAAAAACAATTATTAAAAATTGAAAATTGTAGAAAATAAATAAAGATAATTTTTGAAAATTAATAGTATTTTTTTGACATAGTGTATGTTTTTTCATTCATTCTGCCCCAAGTAATTTTATATTTAAATCTTGATTGAGAATTATTAGGTCGAGAGAAATAATTCCAATTTTCCGTGCCTTCGGTTATCCTTAAATACGGTTAATTTTATCGAACCGATGCCAAGTAATAAATAAATAAAGGTCCGGTTTTAAAGGGGTATTAAACGGTCGGACCGGTCGCATATGTATCGATTTATAAGGATATAGAGTTCGCTTTACTGCAAGGCGTTCTGTGCAGATGTCTTTTTAAACCCTCATTTATTTCTTCTAATCCTTGCGGTTTTAGGATTTCCAATAGCCTCAGCTCATATACCTTAATATAACTCTGTTTTTTACCTACACCCACTCATTCTCTATCTGCCACTCGAATCCTGTGTGATTAATAATAATTAATCAAACGAATGATATATCTGATGCTGGACACAAGTGTCTGGATATTGGGTTTTTTTTTAGTAGTGAAGGAAAGTCGGGAAGCTTAAATATCGATGCGTACTGGAGCGCGAAGAAGAAATTAATATTATACACAATATGTATGTTACGCGATTTCAGGACAAACTAAATCTGATTAGGCCAAATCAATTTATCCAAAGCAGACTAAAATAATAGATTAGGGCAGACTAATCTATGCTGAAAGTTCAACATTGATTACAGTAGACTTGGGTTGTTTTGGAAATATACACCTCTGTTGAACATGTTTCCTGTGTTCTAGATTAATTTCATCTTGAAATGTGTCACACATAACGGATATTCGTTCGCCCTGAAAAGGAAAACCTAGGAATTAAAAATAAATAATTATAATCATCTTGAATGAATATTTATGTAAATTATTTTGAGCAGTTCTTCCGACTTTTTCGTTGAACTCGTTTTTGCATCTTCTTTTGGATCTACCTTTTCTTCTTTTTTGCCGTGGAATCCATTTAGCTATCTGTGTTGTCCACTTGAAATTCTTTTGTCTCATTACATGTCCTCCCCTTTTACCTTAAGGATCTAACAAAAAATAAAGATGAAAACTCAATTTTTGGTACAACTTCGCAAGTAGAGTTAAGAGAAACACAGATTTGAATTATACCAGAAAATGGAATAGTGGAAATATTTGAAAATGTCCGGTTAGAGACTATTCCAGGTTTGAAATAAGTTTCACTGTAGTTTAACAATTAATTACTTTAAACAGGAGAGTGTCGAGGATTGCACATAGAAGCAGTGTAATATAACAGAGTATTTGTTTCCTTCTGACTGCACTTTCAGCTCGACTACTTTGTCACGATCAGAGCACAGCTACTTATAATCACATCAATTTTTCTTGTTTTCGGTTTATTTCAGTCCGCGCAGTTAATGGCCGCATTAAAGCTCGATATCCGCTTTAACCGGTGTGTTCCATCCGGTTCCTCGCTCTTAAGTTTTCTTACCCTTGCGTTTCTCCCTATCATCTCTCCTTCAGCTATTGTTTCTTTCCATACCAATCGAAAGCCGAGGATGGGTTATCTCTTGAAATGTGATGATTGATGACTTTTCTACAGTAAAAAAAACACAACATGTCTTTTCTCTCTCTCTCTCGGTACCTACCCTTAAGAGATGCGTAAACATTCAGATTTAAATACGATGACAGCTACGTAGAAGCTTGATCAGGAAAAGGGAATATAGCTAACCGTGAAGGTTTGCTTCTCTTCCGTAACATTTCGCTGAGCCACTCTGGTAAATGTTGGGGAGAAGTGAATGAAAAATGTTAACAAATCAAAAATATGTAGTTCTATAACTAGGTATATATAACAGGATTGCTTGTAATCGTATTTAGTTTTGTTCTAATAGAAGAATAATCGTTGAAGGAAAGCTTGATTGAGGAACAATTTAAAAAGAAACCTTACTGATGTTTCACTTATGGTCTACGTTTCGAAAAATGTAATTTCATCATCAGGGCGTACGAACATGTATACAGTTAGAACAATTAATTAAAACGCACACAGTTTACGTTACTAAAAATAGCTAAAATACATAGATTATAATATAAAATATGACAATAAAACATCTTTTTTTTCTTATTCATATTTATAATTTTTATGAAAAACATTTATAAATGTAAACATGAAGAACATAAGGGCAACAAAAATTGAGTTTTGAGAGTGTAATAAGAATAATTTTTTTTTGGAACGAATTCATTGGTGTCGCAAAAAATAGTTGTTTTATAAAGAAATTTATTATTTTGTGTCGTCAATCGATGGGTTCGTTGTATTAATTTTATTATTGCTAGAATGTCGAAAATTGATATCAATAATATTGTCGCACTCACATTGTAAATATTTTTTGAGGATATTTATGTCCACATTTTAAAGCATTTGAGTGTAACGAAGAACAATAAATAAGGTTGGCTTTTTATGATGCACAAATTGCCTTTACTGAAATGTAATAAAAAAAAACTTAAGTGATAACAGCTATAACAGTACCAACATATAATGTTTTTATGAACAAAAACAATATAATACCACAAAACAAATTTGTCCCGAAGGGTACAAAACAATTAATGCTCTTGTGAATGTCCATTAATCATGTTTTGTTGATAATGTGTACAAAATGACCGGTGTAGTGTGTTTGTAGCTCAAATGGATTTTAATATTTTATGCATTTTATTCGCACCAAATATTTACAGTTTTCTTTTTCATAAATAATTTTTTGTTGCAAGTCGTAATATTTGCACGTACGCATCAGAGCTCGGGTATATCTGTTATCTAAGATACTTTTTAGTATCTTATGATACTTTATGTTGCTCAGTGTGTAACAAAATTTATTTTTAAAAATATGAACTATATCATTACTTAATATTTTATTAAAAAGAAAATTTCACGTGTTAGACCTTGTTCCGATCGCATCGAATTGGCCGCTTGACTGTATCAGTTTTTTATGTACCTACGGCCGACCCATGCATTTAAATGTGTATACTCAAATGATACAATATAGAAAAATTATCGATTCAGTCAATTTACACTTTCGGTTTTGTCAACGGGTAATATGTATAAAAAAACTCCTTTTTTGAAATCAGTTGAAAACGACTCAAACAATTTAAAAAAATACGTGGCATAAATCCGTAATTGTTCTGACCAAAACGGCGTCGACATTTTTTAAATCGTTTATCGCCCTGAAAAGTTATGGTTGAACAAACACGAAAAAATATCTAATTGTGTGAATTGTCCTACAAGACTTAGATAGCTGTAATATTCAAAAATGTAGGCTGAAAGCACATTGTAATTTTTTTTCATTTGCGGAAATGTTTCCTCTGGCTAGCAAGTAAAATGAAAAAAAAAATAAATAAAAAATATATCTTCTGTTCGCGCATCGTGCCCAAAGTTTTAAAAAATGGCATAATTTTGCACCAATGGTTAAATATATTCAAACATTGGTCAGCTAGCACAATTTTCTGGGGTTATGTGTACCTGTTATTCAAATCTGAATGTTTACATATCTGTCGCGAGTACCTCCAAATATTTTTGTTAAATTGTGAGTTTTAGCAGGAAAGTGGAACAGGCAAAAACATCAAAATATCGATTATTACTTTTGCAACGTTTCGGCCTTTATTAGGTCTTCTTCAGGCATCGTTCCACTTTCCTGCTAAAACTCACAATTAACATTAAAATGGACGCAACAGTAGAGAATCATTTTTGTTAAAGTATCGATAGCTTTGAGTCATGGTCCGATTCAGTGAGCTCTAAAATATACGACGCATCCCTTGTTTGGAGACGTAGAAATAGGCATAGAGGATGGGAAGTGGCGTCGCATGGGACTGTCTGCTTTAATTGCACTGACGGAGTATTTTTAACAAGTTATTACGAACACGAAATTGCAATACGAATGAATTGAATTCTCTCGAGTCACATTGCTGTAGTAATGTAAGTTCAGCCTTTGCACCTAACGGAAAATAACAAAACGAAATGCTTATTTTGTTTTGTTAAATTTTAATTGATTACAATTAATTATTATTGTCGTTCACATATTACAGGGCCGAATTTAAAGAGGTATACAAATTTGGAGTTTTACAACCTTTTGGAATTTTTTTTTTTACTTTTTCGTTATCCCTGATCCCAATGTAAGAATTTGTACATTGCTTCGTTAATAATTTTATAATCATATATCGAATTCATCATAGAAACATTACAAATGTCCTCGATTGTCAATACGATACATATATTTATCTCTTGATTGTATGACGTTGTAATCCTATTTAGTCGATCTGAGACACCCACATCTTAAAATCAAACCATAGCATTGACATTTTTTAAATTGGTTAATAATTGGCGGAGTAATCGCATAGCAAACATACAAAAAAAAAACATACTGACGAATTGTTATAATCTTTTTTTGAAGCTAAAAAATAATTATATGTAATTTATTTCCTTTTAAATCAGCTGTATAGAGAATTCTATGGGTAGCTATATTTATTAAGTTTATAAGGGCATGCGTAATAAAAATTTCGACGAACTGATAAAATTATTTGCGATTCCATTAATTTACTTGACCTTTCCTCTTAACGGAAACAAAACAAATAACTGCATGAATAGGTTTGAGGTTCTATATAGTTTTTATACTGGGTGTTCCAACAAAACGACGCGATAATAATATATGATATTTTCGGTATACGTGATATTATGCAAAAATATATAACAGTAATTGAACCAATTAGAATCCGTTCAATAAGGTGCCATTGAAGGTGTTTTAAGTGTAGTACAATCAAAATATGTGACCATATAAAAATAGAATAAAGGGATTCTATTTTTATAGAACATGGTATTAAAAAAAATGCTCCCTTCTGTAGACTTAAGAGCAACGGTTTAACTGTTTGCCTGAACGCGTTAAACTCGAAAACTCTTGTAATTTTTGCGCAAGGTCGTTGTTTAGGCTTAAAAATGTAATGGAGTTTTGGGAAACCGATTTTGGACATGCATTTTAGGGGTTGAGGGAGGCATCGGATAAAAAAATGTTTCAGACAAATGTTGCATATTTTTTATCGAAAAATCATAATTTGTGATAAAAAATAAGTGTTCCTATTGAAAATGTCAAAGTCATCCTCATTCCAGCACAGGGGTTGGGGATTAGGGATGGTGTTTGTCTTCAAACGATGTTCCCCTTTAAACTGAATAACTTTCATCTGAAACATTTTTAGATATCGTCAATAGTTTAAGTACTATTGCTCTGTAACACTTAAAGTGCCTCACCCGTATATGTAAAGTATAAAAATGGATGTTTGTTTGAGATTAATAGACTTCGATATCGTTTGACCGATCACCATGAAAGTTGGCACATTTTTTCATGGAACTACTGTTGTTGCTGGATAACGGCTAGTATAAATATAAATACTTTAATGAATATTTTCGCTTTTGCAGTTGAAAACTGCTCTATTGTTATTCTGAGAAACAGAAACCGGGAACGACCATGTTGTTTTATAGCCGGTTTATTAATCGTTTAATTATTCGGCCAAAATGGTTAGAATAAAAATAATTTTACCTGCTTCTGGTTAATAATATGACTTCACATATTTCTTTATTGATCACACTTTATATTATGTAAGCAGTGTTCCAACTGAACGATTTTAGAGCTGCTACATAACAACCGTCATCCCATGGGTGAAGAAAAGGCTTTCGCGTTCGAACATTATCTAATGGTCACACCGATGTCCCTGCGGCCCCGTTTGTACTCACTGTAGAGTTCATCCCTAGTCTTAATGGTGATATGGTGATACTGATATCATACGCCGTATTCTACGTACAGGGTTTAAAAGAAAGTCACCGACAATATACGACTGTGTTTCCAGTAGTCGTGACATTAGCTATTGTTACGGATGGTGGAAAATATATTTAAAGAAAATAATGAAAATCAGTACTTCATACAAATTTATTTATAACTTCTTATTCGCTCCACAATTCATAACAGAGTGTATTTCATATGACCGTCTTTAACATCCCCTCTTTGTATCTTTCCTGTCCATACACTTTAACCTTATCTATTTATCTGTTTACACTGGGCCACATGGCCTGTTTACAAATATACTTCTATATAATACTAATAACTATTGCCTATGTGTTATCCAGACTCCAGGCCAGTGGCGTACCCTAACACTATGTAGATCGTACGACACAGTAGACTTCAAAACTCTTGTTGTGGTATTCTATAGTGTTAGCGACTAAACAACTGCAGTAAAACCCCACTTAACGCGTGATATACGTTCCAGTAAGTCTCTGCGCTTTACGAAACAGCGTTAAACGAGGTCATCTTAACATGTAGGATAATAGGCATAAGTGAAACTGAAACAAGAATAAGAAAATTTGTTAGTTTTTTTTTTGTATAATTTTGTACCATGTATTGATAAATATTTTTGTATCACATGAATTATAGATTTATTTATTGCTAATGTCAATGTTTGTTTATAAAACATTTATGAAAATTAAATAAAAGTTAGAGTAAGAAGTTATGTTTGTGATGAGGAACGTTCCTCATTTTATTTCATTTTTTTTTGTTATTTTCTGATCTTTGATCTGTATCCGGAGAGAGGATTTTAGTTAATACCTATGCTCGCTTCATTTCTAGTTCGAACGGGTGTCGTGCAAAATCTATAACATCAGTTTGATTTAGCTATGTCAGCACAATTCCTTGTCCTTTTTTCTTTGTAAAAATGCTGTCGATGAACAAATAGTTTAGTGTAAATGAAGAAGCTAGGTCTTTCACAAAACTATACGAGTAAAAAGTTAAACACGTATTGTATTTACCTACTTAGTATTTTTACAGAGCCTAAGCAAACTTTTTTTTATTAAAACCATGAACTGCTAGGAATATTTGAAACTGACATCCATTTATAATAATAATAATAATGATATCAATCTTTATTCCATAAAACATGCTTCAATACAGTGTGAAATTAGTCAAGAAATATAAAATACATATTACACAAAATTTAAAAATCAGTTTAAAAAAATTCTTCATCCACTGAAGCTGTATTCTTCATCCACTGAAGCTGTAAACAACAATTTGAGATAACTATACAATATATTCAGTACCTCTATGTAGTGAAAAGCACGGTGTCAAGCGCACTTAGGCATTTGTCCGCAGACAGAAGCAGAGTTTTCTGTCTCAATATGCTTGTTACACTTTCGAAACAATGCGCCATATAGTTTTAGTTTGACAGCGTATTTTTATTCAGAAATGCAGAAGCTACCTACTAAAAATATTTTGCCGAAACTGTATTGGCTTTAAAAACTATTTGAGAAAAAACATTTTTATTATTAATTGTACGTCATCAACGCTTCCAGAATTCATTTCATATGAACAATTCAGTTTTTTCATTCTAATTGAATTATTGTCGGGTTGTTTATTTTTGTTACTTGAGTATTAAACTCAGCCCTAGATAGTTTCCCTACCCCAGAAAGAATCCTTTATTACTGACTAAACGATAATTACGAGTCTTTATACATCCATTTTACTGGATATTATCTTTATGTCTTCATTGATATTGCGTACCAATTTCCGAATGTAATAAAAAAACGATTTTTATTGTATTTTTGTCACAATTTCGTAGTATTTTTTTCTTCATTGATTTTTACTACCCCTTATTTGCGTGTACAAGAAAAGAAATTTAAAAAGATAGTGTTTTATATCTAAATGATAATGTCAGCGTTGTTATTTAAAAATAAAAAAAGATTTTTATGACTGTTTGAAATATTCTTTTTATTGGTTACTGGAAACTTTAATATTTACTGATGTAAATTTTCATCCGAAATTTTATGACATCAATTAAGATGGGCGTTTTACTGTTGACTGAATGATTGTATATGATGTAAGGTTCTTAATTTTGTATTGCTGTTTTTATTGGTAGATAGATTCTATATCATAGACGCTTGACAGTTTAGGTCATTAGTGTCAACTTTGTTTATAGTTAAAATGCCATACTTGGTTGTCTGTTCGTTTTATTTAATTTTAGCAGTGACTTTAAATTCATTGTAATTTCTCAATTAATCATATTTTCTCAATAGTTTGTTCCGTAGTATAATGTTGACTCTTATTTTTGAGACTTCTACTTAAATTATTTTTTACGCTGATAAAAATAATGTCAATAAAAATGTGGCCTTTAGCATACCTACATATCTCGAACGGTGTATAATAAATTACGTAGGTATTTGCTTTTAGAAAACTTTGTACCTACCGATTTGGTGTTTAATAATCTTATTTAATTACGGTAGTAAAACAGTCTTAATAAAAGATACTAATAACCTTAATAAATTGAATTTAAAGACTCAGGAAGATTAATTTCAATAAATTTATACGACGAACATGTAACGACATTAAAACGATGTGCCGGGCCCGAAGTTCAGTAAATTTTTAACGAGTGTACTATTTATTGACATGAAAACCTTAAATTCATCGGCATGATTAGTAATGAACGAAATGGATTTAAAATGAAAAATAGATGTGAAAAAAAACTCTTTTATTGCTCCCAGGGAAAAACATTTTTCATTAAAGATTACAGAGCGTTCGTGATTTTGTGTGGATATAAAGAGCCCGCTTTAATTCAGGGATGTAGTCAAATTAAAACACGCCAAATTATTATAATAGTTAAATTATTTGCAGTATCGCTCAGCACCCTTTGGTAGATAATATTTTACTGCTTGATGTATAACAAACACCAATTAAAATTATTGATTTGAGTTCTAATATGACCTAGAAACCTAAAACAAAATAAAAAGAATGTAACTAATAAAAGTGATCAAAATTGGTTTAGCAATTTTTGAGTACGTAAACTCAAAACAAACTGACGGACAGACAAAAACTATCAAAATGGCTAGTTCAGTTTGAGTGTGCGATCGAGTGACGGCCTTTGTTGGATGCTGGTGGCAGGTTCTGATGTAATGTACGCTACTCCGTTAAATAACATGGGTGCAGTGCAGGTCGTGATTGATAGATGTGAGTGGCCTTTTAGCTAGAGATAAAAAAAACGGGTCTTTTTAGTGATCTGCATCTTTGCATCTGGATTCCGTATTTGAGCCGGCTCACTGAACCGGTTCAAAAAGAGCCGAGTTCTGAATATGTTATTGCAATCTGCCACTGAGTTACCTAGCTCAGTCAATCATATCACGACCTGTATAGAATCAAGAATGCATAGCCAAACATGTGATGCATGAGTCATTTGAGCTGAGAGATGCAGCAAAGCAAGAACTGATACGTAAGTGTAAAATATGCTTCTGTGTGCTAAGTGTTTCACTGAGTTATGCGGATCCGTTGATCCGTCGGCTCAAAAAAAAGTGAGCCGGCTCTCACGGATCTTCTGTCGGAGTCGGCTCTTTGAACCGGTTCAGATCTGAGTTACCCAACTCTACTTTTAGCTGTGATGATACATATTCTTCTAAAATGAATGAGAAACCGTGATAATTGTTGGATTTATTCGAATGCTAGACTACAGTCATGTTGTCCCAACATCCAATGTTAAGAACTTTGAGTGGGCACTAGGACGAAAGCCATTAAATATGCAGATGGAGTTTTAATTGCTACCGCACTCTTAACCTGGCGTTTGTTTTTTCTCGGAGAGATTTTAAATAAATGCTATTGTTGTCGAGAAAACGAATTTTGCGTATAGACATTAGAAATGTTCATTCTTAGCTCAACAATGCAATTTGATTGATTGGATCGTCCTTTGTAGATTTGATTTGAAACTTTTAAGGCTGTGTTGTACCGCTTATGCTTTTATGCTTTTGAACCGAATGTTTGACTGGTGACAAGTAAAGGCAAAGAGAAATTGTAAATTACAAACGCTTAACAGGTAACCAACAAAACAAATACAGTACGGTTTAAAAATAGAAAAAAAACACCCCTCCAAAAAGATACACTGGAATATGACGCTACGCATTTTAGTATACATAAAACCCTGACCACCGGAAAGTTGACTAGTTTCCATACCTGAATAATAAGCGATCGTGGCTTAGATTTTGCAATAGATTAGTTTCAGATTAGAGATGGGAAAAACGGGTCTTTTTAGTGATCTGCATCTTTGCACCTGGATCCCGTATGTGAGCCGGCTCACTGAACCGGTTCAAAAAGAGCCGAGTTCTGAATATGTTACTGCAGTCTGCCACGGAGTTACCTAGTTCAGTCAATCATATCACGACCTGTATAGAATCAAGAATGCATAACCAAACATGTGATGCATGAGTCATTTGAGCTGACAGATGCATCAAAGTAAGAACTGATATGTAAGTGTAAAATGTGCTTCTGTGTTTCACTGAGTCATGCGGATCCGTTGATCCGTCGGCTCAAAAAAAAGTGAGTCGGTTCTCACGCATCTTCTTTGAACCGGTTCAGATCTGAGTTACCCAAGTCTATTTCAGATACAGCCATATCATCATTGTGTAGATATGCTTTTAGTTTTGTTGTAGCCTTATTTTAATTACTTCAAAAGCTGTTTTTAATCTCTAGCATTATGATTACATCGTCAAAACGTTGATTATATTGCTGTACTTAGAACTGTTGAAGTCGTTCAAATATGTGGTTACTGGTTACAAATATATATGCAGATTTCTGCTTGAAGTATGATAACGATAGCGGCCGGTCAAGTTTTCGTAAATTAATTAAATCGTACTAATACACCTCACCTCTTGTAGTAGACAGGATTTAGAGTGTTTTGATGATTTATACAAGCTGCTCATTTCAAAATACTTATAATAATTTAATAAATATACCTCAGTGAACCGATTAAAGGATTGAAACTGCTTGTGAGAAATATTCTTATTTTTATCTTCACATTTAGTAACTTAAATTATTGTGCATAATTCGCATCTTACTGTCGTTGATTTAAAAATCTCTCCAAGTGTATCCAATAAAAAAAAATCACATTGAATCCATTATCTTTTTCTCTTCTAAACTACGGAGACGTTAATTTGAAGTATAGCTGAGTTATTTATAGATAGATAAGATTTTTATTGTCATGGTTATAAAACAAATGTACATCGTATTTCATATTAATTATACATGGTGTTCCTATAACCTACCACAATAAAGTTATTTTGTATTTAGTACACAGTTGACATTACTTTTAATAACTTATTTTGTTTCTTTTCTGGGAAAAGTCTCAAAAAACCCAGGAGTTATTTATATGTTTTATTATATATCAGTTCTTTTCAAGTTTCTATTCGTTTTGCAAATCGGCGACTTTTTTTGCACTAAAGGATGAGACATTTCTTATACATAGTAACTGAAATTTGGACACTTTTTTGAGGAGTCCTTGTACATGTACAAGTTAAAGGACTACATTATGTGTTGATAAGTCACAAACTGTAGAGATAACATAACTTCGGTGATATTGCATAATGATTGGTTTATACCAAAGTTAGGGAGAGTATGAAAACACATTCTGATTAGATTTAAACAAGATCCTAAATTTTATACAGTGATTATAAACAAGTAACGCGTAACAACCGAGCTGGGTAGAGTAGTGGTGACAGTACTGGACTCGCATTCGGGAGGTACGGGTTCGAATCCCCGCGGGGGCAGATGTGACTGGAACTTTTTCCTACTGCCTCTCGCTGAGAAACGGTAATTTCTGTACCGGCCATCTTAATTGAGGTTTTCCATGGTTTCCCTCAATTAATTCCAGATAAATATCGAGATGGTTCCTTATTTAAGGCCATGGCCGATTACCTATCAAACTCCTAGTTCAAAAATTACCTATCCTATCCTAATTTCCTATAATTCCTTCATTCGCCCATTGCTATTAGTTAAGTTGAAGTTTTAGAAATGTAGAAAATAACGGGAAGTGGTAAATGGAAAATAGTAATGGTGCGAATGGCGTCTGTTATGACATAAAGTCGAGAAACGGACGTTAAACGAATTATTATTATTATTAAGTAACGCGTAAGAACAGCGTTATCAAAACTATTATTATTTGCATGTGATACAGAATATATTATATTATACGTTGTTTTAAATATTGTAGGTACCTAAAATATTTTTTTTTAAATTTTGTTTGCGCAAGTAGTTGCAGTAGTTATGTTATTAATATAATATTTTCATAATGAGAATTTTAATTGACTATTTATTTTTTGAGATATTTTTTTTCTTATTGAAATCACAATTTATAAGATATTGAACTCAAAATTACCAAATACTTGAAGCGTCTCTTTAATGGTACTTATTCTATTTCAATATGAAAAATATAAATTAATGATTCTATGAAGGTAATAAAAAGTCAAATTTTAATTCGTTTTGTAAAAATTTGTTCTTAGTAGGTATACTTTAGAAACACCGACATTATTTTTTTTTCTAACATTTCATTCATTTTGTAATCACGTATTCTTCATTTGACAAGGTTTCCAATCCATTTTGGAGCATTCTATGGGGCGTTTATTTTTTAATTGCGCATGTCTTTTAAAACATAATATTTTATCACTTGAACAGATTCTTTGCGGAACACATTGTACTATTGTAATAAATATAAAAACACAAACTCTTAAAAACGTTTAACAAAAACAATTTTATTAACTCATCTCATTTCCTGAAAATAATAGTCCAAAACGATCGTTGATTGAAAAAATTAGTAGAACTTTCGAAGGTGTTTGTGTATTTAAATTTTTGCATAGTATGTATTTTAGTTTGTACAAGATACCAAAAGATTTTAAGATCAAAATAGAATGTACTGGATATCCTCAACAACTAATGGAATATTAGGGAAGCAAAATAGACCAGAGTAGTCGCACTGTATACCTTTTGACCTGTATTCTTATTTCTAATTTTTGTTCACATAAAATTACCTCAAAATATACTTTACACAATGTTCGAAAGAGGAATTTTTGATATGCACTGGATATCAGTCGTAAAATATTTTGATAGTGGCATCACTGTGTCAGGACACTTCCTGCGACTGACACTTCCGTGTCACCTTTGTCCTTTACAGTTAAGGTCGCCTGTATATAGCTGGTAAGCTTGAGATTCATTTAAGGATTATGAACCGTTATGTAATGCCTGGTGACCGCACTTCTCTGCCAATAGTAAACAAGTTTATTTGAATAAATCCCTTTTACACTTCCATTATATTGTCTTTGCTTTTAACAAGCGATCCAAAAAGTTAAATTATAGGACGCCATGTCGTAGGTTGACCTTTGAGTCAGGAGTAATTGCCGCTTTTGAATGTACGGTTAAGGCTGTCGGAACGCTCTGAATTTAAGCCAAAAATTGAGCTTCGGCTGTCAACTAATTATAGACTTATTCGTCAACATTCTGCAAAAATTCTTTCCCTATAAGGAAGATAAAGGACAAACCTAGGTTTCTCTTGGACTACTTTTGTAATTTATGTACGATTTACTAGAAAAAAGTTGGCATTAACTGTGCCCAAAAAACACTCACTCAAGAAAAAATAAACTATGAAGTATTCTTTTCTTAAATCGAATCTTGCCATTTTTGCGTGGGTTTGACTTTTGCGTGTAAAACATCATCTTTTAAATTTGACTCAATTCTACTCGGTAAATTTTTTTTAGTTTTCTGCAGTCATTTGTGGATCACCTGTATAGTAAGATTTGCGAATCTGTTTTATCAGTCAAATAGTTAACTTGTTAATTATCCACACGTATAAATGCAAATGTTACATTTGTTTAAGCTGACCGCATTCGCTCTATTGATAGTTTACACAATGACTATGAACTTTGTTAAAGCTGACCCAATTCTATTGATGTTGTATTTTAAGCTAACCGTGGATTTCTGTATAGTGAAGGAATTATCCGGTTTGGTTTCTGCTAAATTATTTACAAAACTTAAAAGAACAGCTAGTGCTTTAATTATAATTATAAAGAAACATGAAGTATATGTAAGGCGACCGTAACTTTTTTTCGAGGAAGGGGGGATGATACAAAAAAAACATTCTAATTAATAATTTTGCACAGTAATTCAGTCAGTCAATGATTAAAACATTTATTATGGATCTCCATACCCCTTGAAGCTCATGAGTATTTAATAATGTTTCCACAGTTTCATTTGGTTTTATGTTTAGACAATACACCGAAATGATAGTTTTGAAACCGTCGCCAAATAGTCACAAATTCGGTTGAAACGCGTAAAGGACGATTTTACAATCGTCCATATCTCGGTTGGAATGCATTTTATCTACTGCCCATGGGTGTGATGGTAACATTACTGTTGGAACAAACCTATTATTTTGTGAATTACAGAACAAAACAGGATCCAATCGGAATAGAGGTTCAAGTACAGATCAAAATTATAAACCGAACGTATGACAACCCTAAATATAAAGCGAAGCTAATATTAAAAGCACGCATTACACTATAAGCGGAAGGTGATTTTGATTTATACTCTGTTATTTTTTTCTAAAGTCTAAAGTATTTTGTCAGTTATGGGCTCAATCAGTATTTATAGTTCAGTTTTACATAAATGCATAGACTCGCTTAGAACGAGCAAGATTCCGACATGTAGTTATGTCCTTGAACGAGATCCTAACATATCCTTGCCACTCAACATTTTATCCTATTATTGAGGATTTTCTATATATACCTTCTTTCTTATTCCCTTTGTGTAGTCCTAATTCCAGCCTCTAATGCACCTTCATACATATAGTACAATTTGTTGGATTCAGAACTGTATTGCAACCGACCCGAGGAATATTCAATTGAAAAGTCAGTGTTAAGATGGCGGTTCGCGCCGCGACAGAGACAAGAGACCGAGACCGGAGACAGAGACTGGAGACCGAGACCGTTACTTGACCTTAGGTTTTCTATGTGTGTCAGTTCGCGAGCGGGACCGAGACAGGAGACCGCGACGCGAGACAGAAGACCGCGAGACGGTCTCTACCCCGGACTAGTACTGTCTCGCGTCTCGCTTGAGACGCCGCACGTGCAAAATTGTGAAAAATGACGTCGTTTTCTGATGAAGACACCGATAAATTGATTGAAATGATTAGACAACATCCTGCGCTATTTAATTCTCAACTTGACTCATACAGAGATGAAAATTTGAAGGATAATATTTGGAAAAGCATAATAATAATAATAATAATAATATAATAATAGCAAGTCATCGTCTTTTTCTTCTTCCAATAGTAACTTCATAACTGAGTGGCTTTCCATTACGCTGTGGATTAATAATTTTCCAGAACACGACACGATTGACTCTAACGACTCAACAAAACTGAATGAACAGAGGCCTGTGGTCTCGGTACACAACATACCACTGGTCTCCAGTCTCTGTCTCCGGTCTCGGTCTCCTGTCTCTGTTGCGGCGCGAACCGCCACCTTTAGACGTGCAACAAAATCACGCCGAATCCAACGAGCACACGCGCAGCATGATTCTGTTTTTTACACAATCGATTCAGATTAGATGTACAATCGTGAGTAGTATTTTGTTCACGATCATTCACGCTCACGAAAATTATTTTCAATTCACGTCCGTTCACGCACCACTACTATTTTTTATAATCACACGCACGCACGCTCACGTCTAGGTTTCAACACTCACTCACGTTCAGGCAATTTTACTGAAACTTTATAATTCATATTATAATATTGCATGATTTACAGATTGCACATTTTTAGTACATCATACTTTAACTTGGTTGAAGATTATGTATAATTTTAAGAATATCTAAAAAGACAGTTAATAATTTCTTAAGTTACTAAAGAAAACTAAAATGAGACAACAGACTAGCCCTCCTTTTTCATCAATACTGCGTGCTTTTTATATAATAGTATACATTAATATTTGACGTTATGGATTTGATAGAAAAATTACGTCGATGTTAACGAGCACACGCGTTTTAAGAGTATTCGTCATTCTATTGTATAACTTTTGCAGCCCGTAACAGTAACGCTAAAACAGGCTTTTCGCCAAAATATATTTTTTTATTGGTCTTACGGTAAAAATGGCGATTATAAAAAATAATGATATGCGAATATATTCTATAAAAAGATCCCATACATTTCTAACTAATTGTTATGCCAAGTTAACAGTTCTCAACATAATTTGTTAAAAAACAATTACAGAATTCACGAGACGTGATATAATTCTGGATCAAACCAACAGGCACTAATACAGCTCTTTTGGGTGTACGTAGTGCCTACCGCGTTATTGATGCGATCTACTTGCTTTGAATACAACCTTCTTATTCTGTATTTTCTTTATTTGAATGTCATCGTAAGCATAAATTCAATGTTAATTTTAGAAATTCTTAACCTATTATTTTGAATTAGCTCACTCAGCTACCATAATCAATGATCTTGTAACCAACTGTTTATTTCGTTGTATATGTCGTAGGATAATTTAAAAAAATCGGATTTTCGCGAAAATCCTAGGATGTTTGCAAAAAACCGGATTCCAATTACCCGGTTTTTTGCAATCTTCCTAGGATTTTCGCGAAGATCCTAGGATGTTTGCAAAAAACCGGATTCCAATTACCCGGTTTTTTGCAATCTTCCTAGGATTTTCGCGAAGATCCTAGGATGTTTGCAAAAAACCGGATTCCAATGACCCGGTTTTTTGCAATCTTCCTAGGATTTTCGCGAAGATCCGATTATTTCGATTATCCTACGACATATATACCGTTTGACGAATTCGATTTTTGAATGAATAATGAATTATAACAAATAATTAAAAATAATTGAAAATCCTACAAAAATGATTATTAAATTTTTTCGACGAACGTTGCGGACAATAAGTCCCTACACGGAAAGTTGACGTGAATTGTATAACTTTGGGTCTACCATAGGTCTACATATAAACTAGTTGTCCTACAACTAGTTTAGAGGTAGGTCAACTTTCCGTGTAGGAAGTGAGTACAATGCAAATATCTAATGTAGTATATGTTTTTATATCCCTGAGGATGGATTTATTGTCCGAAACGATCGTCGAAATAACTTAATAATTATTTTTGTAGAATTTTCGAGTGTTTTTAATTATACGTTATTATTAATCATGTTCTACCAAGTGCCGAGTAAAAAATCAGTGCAAATTAGAATTTGAAATCTGGCATAATTATGTGAACAGCGTTAATTTAAACTAGTTTAATTTTAAATAAAAACCTTTTTGATAGTTCATGCGTTCGTCATTAAATTTTCTAAGGCGCTTTATAGACCTGATTTTTTTCAAATTTTTTATTTAGGTTCTACTTTCGGAATCTGAAAAAACGTTTCAAAAAAATTTACAAATGGTAAATATTTTTGTTACTTTTAAAAAAAATATATTACTGATGGAATATAACTTTATGTAAAGTCACGCGAGTCGTAGTATCATTCCGCCCAAGATAGGAACTATATTTTTTTTCACATCCTCTTTATAAAATATCTGGTTTTCATTTAATTTTCAGTGTATTTTGAAAATTTTGATAGTTTATTTGTGCGACAAGATTGTCTTTTAAATATATCTACTAAGTGAAAATTACGTCTCCGTTAAGCACTCTAACATGATAGATTACTCTAATTTCTAACATTAAATAACTAATTTTGATTTACTTTACAGCAGTAGTGTTGTAATGAGTCACTTTACATGAAAAGCAGTTATTTTATAGGGGGTAGTGCAAAAATGGTTTATGTGCAAGGTAAACAGATTTTAAATTATTTCTAAGAATTATGTGAGCTCTTATCTTCTTACTTTTTATTTACGAACGCAGCGAAACTTTTATTATTATTAGTATTTATGCTCAAAATAATAACATAAAAAATTTAAAAAGTCTTATTACTTTTGTCAGGTTTCTTGAAATCGTACTTTTTTATTCTTTTCTCATTAAATTTTGGTAATGTTAAAACTTATTGAAAGTTAACTTTTATTAAAAAAATTGTTTCGAACTTTAAAGAGCATATTGCGTGTTCAAAAAAATTATAGTCAAATTATTTGTTATAAGGAAGAAAATTATCTTTAAATATTCTTCAAACTAAATTACATAATAACTATTATCATTAAGATGCTAGAATTTAATAGTCATTTTAGTTGAATAGTATAGGATGGGAATAAGACGCATAGGCAAAATACGTGTTGTGTGTTATTCCTTATTTAAGTTTTCACAATCTTCGATCGAAACAGAAGTTCGATTCGACTGAAAAAAATCACCTCCTCTACTTAAAGTAAATATGTAATATTTCAATCAGTCTGTTTTCAGGCATTAGGTGAACTGATTAATATAATTCGTAATTAAAATTTGATTTGAAAAAAATGCAAGTCAAATGATTTTTTTGTAATATTAATTCGTTTTGTCCATCGACTCTACAATTAAAAATTATTTTGTTATTATTATTGCGCTTAGAACGTGTGTTTTGTTACCTCATAAAATTTAATTACAAGAAGTTAATAAAGAAAGTATTATTTAACACAATTACTCTTTGGTAAATGTGTCATTTTTTATTTAGATAATAACTCATTAATGTTGCGAGAACTGTAGACTTTTTATTGTATCTTTTATCTTAAATATTGCGTATTAGTATTATAAAACTGTTTAAATTTAATTAACATCACTTAAACAATAATTACATGTGTCTATTTTTCTTCACATTAATTATATTGTTTTTATTTTATTACAGATATCGTGAACAAGCCTTTGTAATTCTATTTGAATGGTAAGTAAAATCAATTAATATTTATGCGAATTTATTTTGTCTGTGGGGTCAGTAAACCGATTTCAAATACTTAATTTTGCTTTTATGTGTAATGCATTGTTAAAAATTATATAACATCACCCATGGTAATTAATTAGATTACATAATTTTCATAAGATAAATAGATTGATATCGATAAAAGTAGAATAATGATATTATTAAAACGATCATTGCCTCTGTCATGGTTCTTTATAGCGCATGAAGAAACACTCGTTTGTGAGACGTGTGACACTCTTGTTGCCGTCTCACATTTTTTAATTGAAATGTATCGAATACAGAAACTACATTAATTTAGTAGCGTTTGTATTACGCATAAAAACGGTGGATGTAAATCTCGCGGTTCTGACTTGAAACTTTATGAGTAACTAATTTATGTTTAAATACTAATATATGTTGGTTTTATACATTATTAATTTTATCCAATTGTCACAGATGGCTATACTATACTCTTGGCGTCTCGCTATTCAATTTTGTTCCCTGAGTATTATTTCTACTATGCGAACAGAAAGGGTCGTAGCGTTAATACGATATTTCAACACACTACCTGACAGCCAATCTCGATCGGTTCCCCGCTAGCAGTTATGTAATTTCCCCCACTTCTGATGGTGTTTTTTTTTTTTTGTTACTCTACTAGACGAAGTGACTCTCACCGCGACTAAAAAAAGTTTCACTTCAAAAAGTAAAGGATGAATTTGATACATGGCGATCGTTTTTATCTTTGCTGGGAATAACAAGAACGTAGTTGATTTCGATGGACAGCTTCTGATGTAAAGAATATAAATAAGAGATGGACGACCGATCCTTGCAACATGTCCTATCTGACTGTCTTTTTCTGAACAAAAAGAAGGTTATATGTTTGTAGGTCAGTGTCGTGAAGAAGATGAAGCTGTTTGTGCATGGAAAGGTGGGGTAGAGGTAGAAGCTCATAGTATAGCTAGTCCGTCTTGCTAGCCGAGACCTGGGACATCACCACTTCGAAGTATAGAAGTGTCTTGTTATCGGAGATGAAACACCATTCCGGTCGTCTGTCTGTTTACAGATTACACTGTTTACACAACAACCGGACCACTATTTCCTATTGGTAAAACTGACTCAACACGTTAGCGAATTACAGTGTTGCAGTGATCTCTAAATTTCCTTAAAAGTAGTTAGAAATAACTTCCTATTTTGATGTCAAATTTTGAAAGCAATTATTTTCAATCTAGTAGTGATTATTCCTTAGAACGATATTATTTTTTAACTTTCAGTTTAAAAGTTTTAAAATAGTTTTTGTCCCTGGAATCGTCCGAGTAGATTTTGGATTACTTTATCTCTTACTGTAGTGTAGCGCGCAGTGGAATTTTTGGTGTTGGTTTTTGATGAGAATGATTAAAAAAATAAATGTATTTTATTTTATTATAAAAGTACAAACGTTGATAATTTTAACTACAAGATCTTTTTATTAATCTCAACGACTGTGACCGAAATTATAATATTAAGCCTTGATAGTATGAATATTTTAATAGAACTGTTTTTAAAATAATATTTTACAAAATAAATTGCACTAGAATTTGTAGGAACGATGACGATCTTGCATAACAGTTTTATAACTAAGATAAAATAACGTTATGACATTATACAGGACCGGCTTGAGGCAACCTACACCAATTCAACTCAGAAATTGCGTGCGGTATGTTTGGCTTACTGTTCCATTCCATTTTTACCTTAAGGTAATAAATATATTGTTTATATTATTCAAGAGATACCCCTTTAAACAGTGAAATATGTTTTTCAATCGATTCAGTATGAGATTACAGTCGACAAATAATAGCGTAGCTTAGTTCTTCACTATAATGAAAAATTAGAAGACTATGTTGAACCATCTTACTTTAAATATTCCACTTGACTGAAAAACAGCAGAATCTAGTTATATAATTTAATAAAAACATTATCTATATACAAAACATCAAACATTAAAAAAAAAGTAGAATGGTATTTAACAAACATCAAATGTCAAATTACAAGAACTCTTGAGTTTTTTGATACAATATTTCTATTTCATATTTGATAACATTTTTCATTACTTCGACACGCTAACCGAATGACCGTCTTTTCCTTGTCACATTTGTCGGGTAACAGTTTCAGCCTTCGTCAGTGATGTTTTTTTCTTTTTCTAATTTAGCTTGTCGTATGTCTTTTGTCACAAAAGACAGTATATTCGTTTGCAATGCTTTTTTCTTTAATTCACCTGTCACATTTTTCGCGCCAAGTGTCGACGGAAGGACAACAACGTGTTCCTACAATAAATGGATTTCAGTGACATCCGTCCGTGGAGACGTTGTTAACTTGACCATTACTTATTGCAAGCTTCGTACACGATGTATTTGTATGGGTGTGTCCATTGTCCCATCGCACTGAGTCTTGGCATTTGACTTTGGATTAACTGAATAGTCAGCTACTTTTATTTCATTTTACCGAGCTGGGTAGAGTAGTGGTGACAGCACTAGACTCGCATTCGGGCGGTCCGGGTTCGAATCCCGGCGGGGGCAGATGTGGTTGGGACTTTTCCCTACTGCCTCTCGCCGAGAAACGGTAATTCCTGTACTGGCCATCTTGATTGAGGTTTTCCATGGTTTCCCTCAATTAATTCCAGATAAATATCGAGATGATTCCTTATTTGAGGCCATGGCCGATTACCTATCAAACTCCTAGTTCAAAAATTACCTACCTTATCCTAATTTCCTATAATTCCGTCATTCGCCCATTGCTATTACATAAGTTGAAGTTTAAAAATGTAGAAAAATATCGGGAAGTGTAGTAGATGGAAAATAGTAGTGGTGCGAATGGCGTCTATTATGACATAAAGTCGTGAAACGGACGTTAAACGCATTATTATTATTATTATTATTATTATTATTATTATTATTATTATTACTTTTATTTCTTTTGTCCAACCAAATTCATGAATTCAGAATACAATCCATAATCTTATTAGCTGACAATACCTTGACTTAATAATTAACTGTGCCATTGACAAAAAGTTATTGATGTCTTATCTACCACATTCAACATACCACATTTACACAGGTAATGTTCTAATTTGCGTAGCTTTTTTTAAACTTTTTTACGTATATTCCGAATCAAATTATGTTATATTTACTCAAAAAGAAGAATTTTGCGACGGGATCAATTTTTAGCATTCGTTTGTAATTATGTTGGAAATACGGATAAGGATTTTATGTGAAAAAACGTCGGTTTATCAGTACTTTTGGAATCGGAATGGGAGCTCCGTAATATCCTTGGTTTTCTTGCTATTGAACTTTCTAATAATTTGCTAAATATAATAAAACGTGTCAAATTGAGTTTATTTTGTGTATAACTTGATTAATGCGTAGAATTAGTATTTTATTTTATAAACTTTGTAAACGTCTGTATTTATTTAGAATAAATAAAATTAAAGACAAATGAAAAAATTTAATTATGAACGACGTTTCAGTACAGATTTAAATCTTCTTCGGGTTCTTCAGAAAAAATATACAATACTTAAATATGTATTATGATATATGTGAATTGAATTTAAAAGTTATATTTTAAAATTAATTAATTAATTTTCACTAACTTTTAAATTTTATAGCCATTTAATCTTATTTTGTATTTTATTTTTTCTGACGACTGAATAGATTCTAATCTTTTTTGCAGAAATAAAATAATATAGGCATTAGAATATTACTTGATAGATTGTATATGAAAGCAGTTATGTAATCTTAATACTTACAAACGATTTATAAAATTGTTAGGTCAAATTCTGTTCAAAACATTTCGCTATTGATATTACGTCAATTTAGATTCTAGAGAATCGTCTATCCCCTCTTTTACTACAGTTTGGTCTAGTTGAGTTAAAGATGTCATGAAATTCGTTTTCATTAATTGTTAATGTGTTGTGTGAGAAACCAGAAAATAACTCTATTCATTTTTAAATTATTTTGTGATTAGTTGCAAACATCTATATAATTATTCATAATATGTAGGTGCATTATAACTTCTTTAAAATAAACTATTTTTCTAATTTTTATTTCATTTGGAAGTTTATATTTATTGAAACCTATTTTTGTTCCATAAATTTAAAAGTTTAGAGTCGATTTATATTTTTCAATTATTTTTTTTTGAGGCTGTAAACTTTTATTGTATATTTGTAGAATGCTGTCGTAGCTTTAATAAAGTGTTGTGATCAATTTGGAGTTGAAACAGTTCTAAATCAAATCAGTGTATATTTGTTTGTGTGAGAAAGGAAGAAACAGATATTTGTGTCGGTGTAAACTCTAAACGAATATCTTCGTTCTAAACTGACACCTTTTGTGACTGAAAAACTGTTTCACCACGTCAACAAAAAGCTTTCCAAAGTTTTCACTTATGTACTGGTGAAAAGCTGGAGGTAGCGGTCTACCATTCCCGTGTTACTTCTCTGTTTTTCATACTTGTTGAAGTTACGGTACCTGTGTAATGCTACAAGCTGTATTGTGTAAGTGATATGAAAAACATTTTTAAAAGTTTACTATAAATTTATTTCATTCGAAACTTAGTTTTCACCGACCATCTGCACTAATGACCAGACCTGAGAGTTGCTCGATTTTTCAACCATTTGAAAATGTGTAAATATTTTTACCGGTGCCATCAAGATTTATTTTGTAGTGACTAAGTAAAATGTCACGTAAGTTATGCTTGTGACCGAACAGATCCTATCGTATCTGGGCGTATGCCAAATAATTACCTGCTAGAGAATATTCAAGACCAGCTTACATTGAAATCAGGTCAATTTTTTTAGTTTATAAATCTGAAAATCTATACATCTCTTGAAAGTATCGGGAATATACTGTTTTTTTTCTCAGAAAATAAGACCTATGTATTTTTATTTTGGAGTTTTGTGTAATAATTAGGTAATTTGATTTTTCGATTTAAATTCCATACGTTGCTACGAAATTACAACTGTATATTTATTTTTTATGTACTTTTTTAGTTGAGATAATTATATTTTGTTTGGTTAGTTTCTCAGTAAAAACTACCACGAAAAAAGTAATGTTAAACTCTTGTGTTACGGATTATTTTTCTGCATGTTTTTAATTATTTAGCCCTTCGTTCTCTACCTCTACAGTTGTGCATGTTAAATAACGACTTCATGAATATTCAACAACTTTCAAAGTAATTCGCACTTTTTTATGATTTGTGTACAAACACTGTCGAGCTTGCGGTGATATAATATTCAGGAGTTCTTGTATTCATGAATCTTGAGGCATGAGAAATCTCGGATAATTATCTCTTCTAACCCAAAAATGCACTAATTGGGAGACGAAAAGTTCTAAGATCTATTAAATGTATTGTGTAGTGAAATAGTAGGTTGTATATCTAGTGTCGTAGTACCATTAGTCACGAGGCATATATTATGGTAATTTTCGCACGTACCTCATATAAAGAAGCTTCTTTTCACTTCGTTTTCAAAATTTTTGCACATATTTTATAGGAAGGAGGACAAACAAATTGTTATTATACAGAGAAATAACATTATAGAATAATAATATTGTTTATAGAAAAAACTAGGTTTACCTTGATATGTTATTTTAGATTTTTCCTGCAGATTCATTCGCGTCAATGTTCGGTTTTGAATGGAGGACTACTCGTTAATAGTGTGATAAGAAGTACCGTTTACTTTAAGTATTGAGTTTTATTAAAATCGATCGGGTCGTTTTAAAATATGTACAGATAGACAGACATACAAACTTGTTTATTTATTAATACTAAAAAACCTACAACGAAGTCTGGTTACAAATGTATATATATATATATATATATATATATATATATATATATATATATATATATATATATTTTCAAAAATGAGATCTATATTTTCAGCACCTACTATAGTTAACATTTTTGGAGTTCTTGTAGATTATATACGTGGTCATCTGAGGTAGTTGGCGTTTTGAAAATGAAAATATAATAATTTAAAAAAGTTCTTACATTTTAACAAAAATGCAAATATCAGTATAAAAAAAGAATATTTTGTATTTCTGGTATGTATTCTGATAATGTGAATTAACCGCATATTTGCTTAAATATTTGCGCCTAGCATTAACCAGTTGCCGGGTAGTAATTTGATTCATCTTTATTGTTTTAGCTTTGTTTATTCAGTGTATTTTATTACTGCCACGTAATAAACTATTACGTAAATTAATACGTACAGTCAGTTCATAAATGATTTCCTGTTTCATTCACCAAACAAATTGCTATAATTGATATAATATATTGATTCATTATAAAATTAAAATTTGTGTCATATTTTGAGATAAACACAATACATTTTTAAAGTTACAATACGATTGTGTCCCGATTATAAGTTTGTTAAATAGATATTGTAAATTTATAACCATTGACAACAGATGTCTAATGTAAGTAAAAGAAAATTAAAACAAATCTAAGTAATAAAAAATCAACTACAAACCAAATGCATCACACATTATTGAGGCATAGTAATCGTCTAATCATTGTTTTTACAGCATGGATGAATTTTTTAATTGTAATTATTAGCTATTATTTTCTATTGTAATTGACGATGTATCCACTTAGGGCAGTACAAATATATTCTATTCTATTCTAAGTACATTTTACTAAGTATGTTTACATTAGAGTTGGGTAAATCAGATCTGAACCGATTCAAAGAGCCGACTCCGACAGAAGATCCGTGAGAGCCGACTCACTTTTTTTGAGCCGACGGATCAACGGATCCGCATAACTCAGTGAAACACTTAACACACAGAAGCACATTTTACACTTACGTATCAGTTCTTGCTTTGATGCATCTGTCAGCTCAAATGACTCATGCATCACATGTTTGGCTATGCATTCTTGATTTTATACAGGTCGTGATATGATTGACTGAACTAGGTAACTCAGTGGCAGACTGCAGTAACATATTCAGAACTCGGCTCTTTTTGAACCGGTTCAGTGAGCCGGCTCACATACGGGATCCAGATGCAAAGATGCAGATCACTAAAAAGACCCGTTTTTCCCATCTCTAATTTACATAGGCTATTGCCAAGCGTCGTAGTTTCAAAACGTCAAATCTCAGCAGTGTAGCATATAGAATCATTAGAACCATTAATGTAAAAAGACTTTTACCAAGAATATCAGACGTTCAGTGAACATCTGATCGATGCCGCAAATGAAATTAATTTTGTGACGAAACGAGAACGAGCTTTTTTATGGACAGTCGGTAAACAGGCGTTGGTCCTTTATATATAAACATACATAAAGATAGGGATAATGCAACGTTCGCGCTAACCGGTTAACGTTATTGTAATGTAATTGCGTTATTATGTATATTTGTGAAGGCAGAAAGCCATTAAACTGAAACTCGAGGGTTAATATGAACATTTGCAATACATTTTCATATACACGTTCATGAAATACGTATTATAATGGAACATAATAAATACATTTATTTACTAGCATACAAGGTTGCGCTCACAAATCTTAAAATCCGAGCAGTGAAGAGTAGTGGTGAGAGCACTAGTCTCGAATTCGGGGGATACCGGGTTCTCGAATCCCAGAGGGGGCAGATGTGGCTGGGACTTTTTCCTACTTCTCGCCAAGAAACGGTAATTCCTCTGCAGGTATTTTATATCGACTATTGATTTAATTCCAGTAATTATATATTATCTGGCATTTGAAACAAACCGCTTATAACTGAAAAGACTACCTAGTTTTAATTGATTTTAAAAATTAATTAATTTTAAGAATTAATGCAATGTGAAAACGTAGGAAATACATGCAAATAGAAGTAATTAATGTGATAATCAAACGAAATGCCATTCATTTTTATTTTAGGTTAATAAATGACTGTTGCCTTCCCAAGAGGGTTGTTTTCACCTCACGTTTAAAAAAATGCTCTAAAGTTTATTAAAAAAATATTGAAGTGTTTAACGAATGAGTTTGTGGGATTATGACCTATATATTCTTTGATTTTTTTTGTTAGGGTTTAGATAAGTACCTACGAAAGCTGGTTGTTTTTTAATGACATTTGTGGACAAACTATTTTATTGATTAAATACATTTGTAAATTAAAAGTTCAGTTATAATTGATAAAAAAATCTAATTAGCTTTGAAGCTTATAGAGCAAAAAAAAAAACATCTATAATATAAAATTCATAGCGTACATCTGTTTTTCTTTTCAGACGTTTGTTTTTGCACTTCTCAGTGAAAATTTGACTAGAGTTTCTGGGAAACTAAAGAATGATGTAAAAAAATTTAAACACTTAATTATTCGCGATGGTTCCGGATTTGTGACCTCAAACGATTCCCATACTTATGGAACAAAAAATTCGATTTCGTTTCCAGCACTGTTAAATACAGGCCTATTTTAATTATTTCTAAATTAGTGACTCTAAATCAATACTGGAATGTTTTTTAAAATTTTGAGAATTATTTTTTCCCATTTAATTTATAAGATTGTTAGTATCCGTGGGGTATTCAAGGCTGATAAACGGTATTTCGACACTGATTTATTGAAATCAGAATCTATTTAACGAACAATAAGATTATTTTATAATTCAAATAAGCGTATGCTTTAATACTAGTCTAAAGTATATACTATAATTATATCAAAAAAAATTGTTTTTAAACTTTTGTTTGTCTGTGCCGTTGTTCCGGCTAATCTTCAAAACGACTGGACTGATTTGACGACACTTACACTAGCAGATAGCTGATGTTATAAGGATTAGCTTAGGTTATTTTTATTTTACTTAAAACACATGGAATTGTGAACACAATCCGTTTTAAATAGGGAAGTATACATCAAACATAATCCAATATAAACAATATTATATAGTAATAACAAATAATGATAGAGTTCAAGGCTCCACTACTGTTGAAGCTGCCGAGCGGGTTCTAAAAAATCATCTCAATTGCGGGCGAAGCCGCGGGTTACCGCTAGTACTTCAATGAAAGCAAATTGATTGTCTGCATAATTTAACGATTAAAATTAAAATTTTTTATTTTTTATTCACCACATCGCTTTAAGTAAGATCTAATAAAACGTAAACATCAGGTAGAATTATGCAACGTTGAAGAGAATTATTTTACACGCGTTTTGTCACGGAGACATGACAACAACAACAACAACAACGAACAAACAACAAGGAGGAGAGGCAGGAAGATGAAAATGTAGGTAACACACCGGTACATAAAAGTATCTGGATATTACCTTGTCCGTGTAGATAATAACAGAACACGACACGTACATGCTTTATAATAAGTATGTTCCTACAGAAATTCAAAACCGTTCTTGGGCGTCAGGAGTATGCGAAGTGTAATGTTTGCTGCTTCAACATCCGTCTCATCAAATATCTGGTTTGTTATTCCAACGGCTGAGGCTATTTAAATTTAGTACCAATTCGTATTCCCAGTTTATTATTTTTTTAATGTAATTTTGAAAGTCCAATTAATATTGAAAAGCCATGACAACACCACATCTACAAGCCATTTGCTAACAATCAGAAAAGCTTTAGGACAATACACAAACTGTTAATTGAACACAAGTATTTGTGTTCATGGTGATGGTTAGCCCGAAACAATCGTTGAGTGAATCTATTAAAAATAGTTTTTGTAGAAATTTTCCCAGTGTTTGTTGTATTTATATTTATTATTTTAAAAGTAAATTCTACAATTATTCTTAACTATTTGAGAATGCCATAGTTATCGTTGATATTTTTTGAACTGCAATCAATATAGGAGTAGCCTTGGTAACACAAAATTAAAGGAGGAATGATTCAACCGATTGGGAATATAAGAGAAACATTGCTAAACGCATCAGTAAAACGAGTTTATATATAAGAATACTTCCCCCGTGAACCTTATCCACATAAGTTGAGGCTAACATGTTTTTTCATTTAATTCTGGACAAAAGCTGCGGCTTATCATTCGGACAGATTTGAGAAGAAACATTTTTGGTTTATGACGAACAAAATTTTCAATATTTACTAAATGTACATTTTAGTAAGCGTAAAAATATATATAAAACGTATATATAAAACAAAATAAATCTGCGTTGTCTCATATATATTATTTGCATATTCAGCTTACGTAGCGTAACAAACAACAAGCAGCGTTTTCCGTAGGAACAAACAATTTGTTTGCTACCGGAAGTTGTCTAATAGTACTTCCTAACGCGAGTGTATTTGTTAAACTCGCCTAAACGCTGTCGCTGCAATAAATATTAATATGTATTTGTGGAGTACTTGATTTGATATCTAAAACATATTATGCAGAAATTGCGAGGCTACGATTGAATATTGGAAAATTAAGAAGAATAGAACTCGCTCAATGAGGACTCGGTATTGACAATTCCCTGTAGAACCAAAAATTAAAGAATTTTGTATTTTCTATCGGAAGTGACTTTTTCTCACGGAAGTTAGAAATTTTATAAGGTAACTGTTGAAACTTTTAGTCAATAGATGGCTGCATAGTTGTAAAATTTCTAGCTTACCGACATAAATTGTATCAATTGTCATTTATTAATTTTAATTTTCACCTTAAATTTAGTGTAGCCAATTATTATCTACTGTCGGTGTTATATTAGAATGTAAATTAATTTATAAATAGATCCCTTCAGCTACAAAAATATGGTTAATTTTCAATTTGCAAGTGAATATTTTCCAAAAAGTGAGAGTGATAAAAAAAAATATAAAGACAATAAAAATAGTGTCATATAAAATTCAAATAATATGACTTTTTTTTTATTTTACTTACGCAATGAGACCTCTCTTCGTGTCAAAGTAGGTCAACGGAAAGTACTTTGGATGAGTCAACGTCAAAATACGTGAATTTTGAAAGGTCGTATATTTTTAATGCACTGAGACGGGAGCATGAATTTTTTATAGGACGCAGACAGACGGAAAACAAAGCAATCCTGAGGTACGAAACCCTAAAAAACTATGAATCGACCCTCAAGAGATTAGGATACGAATATGACACAATCTCAAAATCTTTTAATAGTTGACCGAAGAGAATTTTAAACTACAATGGAGCTTTGAGACTCAACACTTCCAAGACATCCAAATACTCATTCTGTAGAATTTTGACGGGAATGTCTAACATCTATATCAGAAAAAAATTGCCTCTTTGCGTGGAATTATGAATTGAAATCCTCACTGTCTAGTCGTTAAGTTAATTGAAAAACAAAAGCGGAAAGTACAACCTTTTGAACTTGAAACTTGTCAGAAGTGGCTTGGTGTTACTTCTGCGGTGAACGATTTCAACTGCATTTGCATTCACCGCGTGCCATCGCGTGGGTTTATGATGCCACCTCGGGTGCTTTGCTTGCAACTCGGAAACTAGCAGTATAGACTACTGACGCCTTTCCCTTCTGTAGAGAGCAGTTCGTCTTATGTAATGACGTAATAGGGTAAAGGCGCCGGTTTCAAACCACTTACCTGCGACCGACCACTTAAATAAAATTAGTTAACAGAAAATTTTAAAATAATCATATCGTAGTATTAACCCGCAGGAGCTTAAATTTCGCTTAATGTAATCGTTTTATAAGATAATTAGAATTTTAAAATGCTTATATGAGTTGGCACGAAAATACGAGGGGCTATGTTGATCTACTATAACATCATTCTTGAAAGCGCAAATAAGGCTACTTTAGTGTTTATTAACTACAACTATGACATCACTTTTCAAGCCATCATAATAGGTAGCTATTGCATACATGTCAAACAATTTCAATTGCAAAATTGAAATAATAAACCAACCTCGTTTTTTTGTGAATACAAACCGATATTTTCTTATTCGATAAATTATCGTGTTCACATAATTTTGTCATTTATTTTTTATAGTGTTTATTACCCCCTTATGATTCCGCATTGACTAATTACTTATTATGACGTACTTGTGTCAATAGTTTGGTTTTAATATAAGTTAGCATGAATATCATCTGCTATTATGATGTTCGTTTAGTATGACTGCATTACAAAAAGGATGTCAAATGATCAAATGGTAAAAAAATTTACCATAAGCGAAACACTTACATTAGTCAAGTCCCTTGTGAAATTGTTTTTTTACAAAATAAGACAACTAAAGTAAACAAAAAGTTGTTGAAAATGGAATGAGATTTTATTTTTTTAATAAATAACGTACTCAAAACGGTGGCTATATGTCCTTGACGTTTTATATCAATTATTGCCCTTGAAAACTTTTGCTGTAAATCATAATGCATAGAAACTATTATATGAATTAAAAATAATATGTAATTATTTTTCTTTACCGAAATTTTTCCCGTAGTTTCGCCATGCTTTTATTGTTTCTTCCATTTGACAGATTCCAGTAAACAAACGCTTGACTTAAATTAAAGTAGTGGAATCTGCGTTTGTGTTTTGTTTGATTGAATTCGATCAACTCAACCTCAGTTCTATGTTAGCTGGTCCTTTTCTAATACATCAATTTAAATTCGTGCTGTGAATGACGATTTGCATTCCGAACATGAATACAACATTTTTTTCCGCCCTTACATATGTACGCCGATAAACATCGTGCTACTATGTTATTTCATGTGTAGGTATCTCTAGTATAGTTCGTAAATAGTAGACAGTGACTCTCATACACGGATAGGTACTTTACAATATAATATAAGCGGGATATTTTTTGTGCGTGGAACGCCGTTCCATTAAGCGTACCGAACTATAATGATGACTCACACTCTATTATTTCAGAATCGCAATATAGTATCTATAGAAATATGTACACTATATTACTTAGTATCCTAGTACATACGTATACTACTAACCAAACAACCTCTTTATACTGTCTTTTTCAGTGATTTATTTTGTTTTCCGTAACATAGAAAATAGTTTTGTGCAAAGGAAATACTTTCATATTTACATATTGCTCGATCTTATAACTAGTCATATACTTGTTAAAGAAATCCAGATGATATCTGGAATAGTAAAATCTTTGATCCTATATTTGAGTTAAGTGGTATTGTAACTATCTTTAAAATAAACTATAGAATAGGGACGCTTAGGGCTTGATAATACCCAAGCTTGTAACAATGCTGTTGTTTGTACGGCGTTTCCATGGTTTCTCTGTTACAGGCTCACAGTTCTCAATTCTAATTCGAGAACTGGTAAAAGTATCATTTAGATGTTGATTTATTATTAAAAACAACAAATTGAAAATATTAATTGGTGCTAGACCTAAATTATCTTGTTTGAGGTGATCCACGAAAGAAAAAAAATCGGACGCTGGAATAATTTGCATTCATATGTTTTAGTGTTAGTCATGTTACTGTTTTCATACCGCTGCAGTTTGGCTATAATATAGTTATAAATCGGACACAATGATAGTGTACATTATGTAAATATGTACATGCAGTTATGTTTCAGCTATTCTTACCATAATTCATTCTTAGTGAAAGCATACTTTGTACGTGTTTTCTTTTTGATTTTAGTGTTTATCAGTTATGTACCGGTGTTACTAACATTTTGCCATATACCCTGTTTCGTCAAACAGACGACTCCATCAACTTTTTGTAAATTTAATTGGTATAGCCGCCTACATCGTACCTGAAACTTTATTGCACGCTCCCCATCACGTTGTTGTTTCGAGGATAGGATTAAAGGTGTTTCTTTGGGGAACAAATAAACCAAATGGGATCGGAAACCGCATCGTCCTTTTGAATATTAGATGTTACGTCAACTCTATTGAAAAAAGATTTGCAATATTTTTTAAAAAAGTACTTTATAATTTTAAGTTTTAATTTGAAATATCTAAGCTCACAAATGAGCTCAGGAGGGTATAAAAAGCGATTCTATTTTGAAATCTATACTTTCACAGAAGGTGAAGTATTTTTTGGAAGACAGAGTTTTTGACGTTTGACTTCATTACGCCGGTACGATATTTATGGAAAATTTTCGTACTTGTCTATTAAAAAATCACTTTTATATATTTGGCAATTCAAACCTAAATATACTAAACTATACCCACAAGGGATGAACACCTCCATAGTCAAATAAAAAAATAAAATTGAAAATTTTCTTTCACGATTTATTGAAAACGGTTTAGTCAGAGCTTATTTTGGCTGGCTGGAATAAACTTAAAAGCGAGTTTTTATTTATGTATAGCCCGGCATTGTTTGGCTTTTGTTCTTGTACATTGTACTTGTTCTGTACCGTCGTGCAATATGTGTAAGGATTCTTTTTTTTTCTTGTGTTATGAAACATTACATAATGTTCCAGCGTCGGTATAAATATTCATTCACTTCTCTTGTTTATAAAATACGAGTCTTTCAACATTCACAAGTTGCCGTAAGATGATTTTTTTTTTGTTTTGTTATGAAACGGTGTTAATTTATGTATTCGGTGAATAAATGTTTTATTTATAATATTTCAGAACAAGACGTTGTACGAAATACGTGTTGTTAATAGATTTTTTGACAATTAAAGATTCTTCTATATTTGACTAACACATAAATTTGCAAAGTCGTTTCTTTTTTCTTGTGGTTTTTCTTTAGAATTTTCGTCTATTGATATTTAAGTGTGAAAATGCATGGAGAGAGATTGCAGATTATAGACGCTCGATTACTGAGATCCTTATCGTTTTGGTGGTAAGAGGGTTGATATATATTTCAGACACCGACTATAGTTAACTACTTAAAATATAGAATAATTTTGATAAAATGTTACAGATATAGAAGTTATAACAGAGAATATTAAATCGACTTTATTCAGTCGGACTTATTCGGTGATATTTGTTTGAAGCGGAAACAAGGTTACTTCGGCTTTGGCCTTCTTCTACCTTACTATCTGCTACAACACACAAATCTAGATGTGGGTAGCGATGCAAAAGACTAAATCGAAATCTAAATTGAAATATTCTCGAACGCAGGCTCACTTGACATACCTTAAAATATAAAATCGACATTTTCTTGTGATTTGTTCAGTTTGGAAAGGATTGTTCAAGAAACAGTCAAAACAATACCCAGTTCAAATATTTTTAAACATGGTCGAGTGTAGATGTACCAAAGCTTAACAAACTTAAAAGTGACTCGCATAATTATTTTGGTAATTGTATATTTTTCTTACGATGAAAATAAGACAACTGAATTGTTTTAAAGATAAAGTTATTAAACTGAGTATTCTTTAACGTTTAATGTTTATTTAATTCTGCTACAAAATCAAAATTTGTAGAGCACTTAGGTTACAAATTAAATGAAAATAAAAACAATATTTTAACTTACGTGATCACTGTTGTCAATTTATAATATAAAAGTAGGTATATTAATTTTGTAACAGCCTGACATTTTCAGATACGAAGGTAACGAGAAGAAGTGCTGATAGAAATGTACAAAAGATAATTTCCTTATAATCTATTCTTAAGTCATCACAAACAAACTGTAGTGGTAATACGCCAATTAGTGCTAACAAAATAACCAGTTTTTTGTACAAGAACCCGAACTTACCAATCAACTCTAACCATTAAACCGCTATCACATCAATAATACCTCCAAATTTTCTCTTTAAAATAGCTTCCTTTCCTCTTAGTCCTCCTAATTACTTACCCAGTGCACCTTAAAAGGGAATAATAAGTAAATAATTGGAAGTCAAAATAAGATATTTCTTGAATATAGATACTTATTGTTATATACCGTATTACTATTTAAATATTTTACTTATTTTACCATATAATTTTATACTTACCTATCTATTATAATATGTTTTCCATGGCATTTATCATTATTATATGTATTTTGTGCTAATGACCACAGTAGTCGAAGGACTATTTTCTAAATAAAAAACAAACTACTGAATGTACGAATTTTTCGTATCGTAATATAGTCCCGTTCTTACACCACATATACCCGTTCTTACACCACATTGTGTTAATGTGAAAGTAAAAAACTACATTATAATAAGAAATTGTGTATTTTCTTTATAAACGGAAGTTTCAAGTGAACGAATAAACGGTTAGCTTGAATATATATAAAAAACAAACTTGTCAAGCCGTCAATTTGGTGGGTTGGTACTTACCCTCTGCCCTCGCTCGGGTGTAGAATCATTGGCTCCGAGATTGGTTTGGTATACAACTCGACTTCGATTCAATTTTAGAACAAATGATGTGATCACTTTATTTTACAACTACCTGCAGGTTTGTTTGCGTGAATACTGCTATAATTCAACCTAAGTTCTTGTAAACGCTATATTTCGTGATGTATCAGAAACACTACCCACACTAAATACCGATAAAAATCCGGTCAGTAGTTTTTGTATTCACATGAGGCAAAAAGTTAGACGGACAGATAAAAATTTTAAAAATAGCTAATTCTGTATATACAAGATGTTCCATAAGTATTTCCAAATATTTCAGGGGTCGATTCCTTAGATCACTCTCTAAGAAAATAAGATCCAACAATTATGGGTCCGAAAATGCTTACCCGCTACGCTATAGCCCAACAAAAACTGAACGAAATCAACAATAGGTTGAAAAAATTACAAAAAAGTAGGTCGTAGATACGTTTTCAGCACAGCGCTGCACTGTTTTGTTTCAATAAAAACGTGTCTGTTTTTTTTTTTTTTTTTGTTTTTGATTTCTTTCAGACTTGCCTACGGTCATCCGCCATTTCATGTCTAGAAAAACAGAAGCGTGTGTAAACATGAGATGTGGACATTTTCAACAATCACTTTGATTTTCCAAAATGTTTGTGAAGATTTTTCAGTTTTTTTTTGCTTTTTTTTTGAACTCTTTGAATTAAAAATGTTCATTGCTGATTTCGGACCCATGTTTATGGGAACTTTTTTTCTTAGAATGATCTAAGGAATTACTTCCAGAAATATTTTGCAATTCTTAAGGAACACTATGTATATTTAGTGAACTGTACAATGTGCATCTAAATCGAAATTTCGTTTAAAACTTACAACTTCTCTTATCGTAAAAATTATCAGTTTAGAGACAGGAAAGTTCAGTACTGATTGTGACGTATATAACGAGACTTTATTAGTTTTTCCAGTTGTCAATAGATCGCCGCTTGACATGTAAATGCACAGAATAACTAATTTTGCAATATCTTTATACTTCCATAAAATGTTTGACGTGTTTTATAAAATATATTAATCTAGGTGGAAATGTGAATAAATAAATCAACTAAGATATATAAACCGCAATTTCTCGAGTTTACGTATTTTTAAAATATGATTGGTTCTAAAAACGTGTGTGTTTAACAATTCCTGATAACGATATTACAAATTTAAATATCCGTAAAAAAATACTATCAGAATGAATTACCATTGACATAAAATTTGCGTACTGAAATAGATAAAGATTTGATGAAACTGTCGAATTTTATAATTGTTACAACCTAGTTTTTTATGCACAAGTAATTTTAACGGTATTTTTTAGGGCTGACGAAAATCTCTTAATACAGTGGGCTCTTTCCTATTTGCATGTCTAAATTTTGGTAAGATGTTCGATTCTGACAGACAAATAGACTTTTTTCAAAGCATTTTTTGGAATTCGGGTATCATGATTACGGAGTAAATAATATAATGGAATTGTGTGAAGTGAATTTTTACCTAAAATATTACCACTGACTTGTGGAGTTTAACCGGTAATTATAAAAAATAAAATTCAACAATATCAATGTTATTTGAATTATCCGAATCTAGATTTCGTCTTTAATTTTCACGTCATTTTTAAATAATTTTTTTTGACGCTCCAGAAAAATGGTAGGTAACAAAAGCAGAAATTAAAAAAAACGAACAAAAAATAAAATTTTATTTTTAGAATTCATTTAGCATGCTATAAAAGCTGTCCAGCGATGACATTTACTTGTGTGCATCGAGCCGAACGTTATGACGATTAGAATAGCGGATGCGAAAGGTAACGAGAGGGGGGGGGTAGATATTTCAGACACAGGCCACGCCAACACAGATCATATAGAGCCGCGCGAATTGTTCGTGCAATAATTCATACAGACATTGTCATTACCCATCGCATACAGCACATGCTACGACACATTATAATGCTCTAATGTTCCCGTTACGTACGTTGTAAATATACCGATAGGTCGTCTGTTTCAAATTCCGTATTTTCAACTCCGACATTTCAAATAGATAATATTATCAACCACACACTGTAAATATGTGTCTAGTAATTTTTGTCTTCATGTCCTTTTATAACTCAAGAACGGCTTGACCGATCTTGACGAAAATTGGTACAAGAGTCAGAACATGTGATTGCGCAAACGATAAGCTATATAGGCTATTTATTTTTTGAATTTCATCAAAATGGCGACTATCCCAAAATGGCAGATCATTTATTTCTTTCCAATCCCCCTCGATATGGGTATCAAATGAGAGAGAGAATGACAAGTAGAATACAGTAAGCTAAGTGACGTCATTTTAAATCTAATATGGCGACCAAAACAAAATGGTGGATTACCTTTTTTTTACAACCCTCTCGACATTGGTATCCAATGAAAGTATATGACAAGTAGAATGCAGTAAGCTGTGTGACATAATTATAAATTGAATATAGCGCCCAAAACAAAATAGCGGATTAAATTTTCTTTAAAACCTCCTCGAAATTGTCGTTGCCGAATGGGGCGCAGCCCGGCGAGGCAAAAGCGAAATATGATGGAGGCTCCACTTCTGTTGTCGTTAACGAGTTTCATCTCAGTCGCGTGCTGAGCCGCGGGTAGCGGATAGTATGCTATAAGAACTATTTTAATGTCTGTATATTTAACTGCTGCAATTACGTGTATTTCTCAGTTTGGCTCAAATTGACGTATATTTTCTTTCTGTATATTAAAATTTCCATACAAGTAGTCTTTGTCAACTAATCTTAACACAACTGTGAGTCTACAACAATCTTCGAAAATATATTTGATGTAGATGCTAAAATAATATTTAACAATTTATAATTAAAGAAAAATTGATTCTATGGTGGTTATAATGGATAAAAGTTAAAATTTTAATCATAAAAATGTTATATATTGCGGCGAACCATTTGATTCGTATTTTCACATTGCAATTCGATGCCACCAGCTGTCACATGCCATAAGGTCGGGACTCGGCGAATAACAAATAAATAAATTATAACTGCCATTCGCGACCATTCCCTCTCGTCCCGAATATACTGTGACGAGTTAACTCTCGTCAACCACTATTGGTATTACGTCAGCTGAACAATCTCTTCCCACACATAAACATTCACAAATGCGATTCGCAATCGATCAGTTTAGGGTGGCATATTTTATTTTCTGTCTATCCATCGATAACCGACACTTATCTTCTTTAATGTATTTTAAATTTTCCAGTCCATTCACTTTTGAATTTTTATACATTCTGACAGTTATTTAATCGTCTTGATATCATATTTTAATTTAAAGACGGGTGTGAAGACTGTAAAAAGAGACTGTATAATTGTAAAAAAAACACAAAAAAAGGAATACTGGCATCAAGCACCGAAATCGAATCTACAACCTTTAGATAACAAGTGTTCTACTTCGCAGCCACCTTAGATTAATGTTCTACAGCCAGTTTTTATAGTACATATATGGTGTATGTTTATTGCGACGCGTTGTTACATTTTCAATCTCAAAAATGAATTTTACCCCACCGTAATAAAAGAAGTTTTACATAAAAAATTGACCACAAAACACCATAACCGTAACGTTCTTTACGGTAAACTTTTTTTGGCACGGCGGAGTAAAATTGATTCTTAAGACTGAAAATGTAACGAACATGATGCAATTGTACATTTACCATATTATACTGTCGACTATAGAACATTAAAATAAGTTCATCTTTAAAGTTCAATTCCAGATATATGTTATAATAGAAAACAGTATCATGGGTAATTGGAATAATGAAAATAAATCAATTTAATCAAATAAATAAATAAATCAATCAATGAGTATTTAAATTGATTTATTTTCATTATTCCAATTACCCGTGATACTGTTTTCTATTATTGAAATAAGTTGGTGGTAAGGTAGCACTGCACTTACCACCTAACCTAAAGGTCGTGGGTTAAATTCCGGCGGTGGATATATTTTTTTTTTTACAATTTTACAAGTTTTGTAAAATACAGTCTCTTTTTTTCTCAACGCACGTTTCGCGTACCATGTAGATTATCAAAACTTTTCAGATTTTATCATCTTCTGATGACGCCAATCACGTTATTGAAACGTGCATCGAGAAATTAAAGCGTTGGTGTTTTTAGTATTCAGTATAACTCTTTGTACTCTGCTCTCCCCTCTCACTCGCCTGTCCCCTCCCATGGAACATTAAAGTTTATTAATAATTACGAGGAATTAAGTTATCTTAGCGCAACTTTTTGGTTGCAAAATTATACTAAATAACACGAGGGTCTGTAAATGCATGTTTCCGCCGCAAAGTAGCGTCGAGTAGCCAACGTCCAGAATGGTTCGGAGTGCAAAGGGTTAATATCTTAAGACAGTTTCGAATACAGATTTTTAAAGTGAATATCGATAATATTCTAACTTCAGTGTAGTGTGTTACTTCCTTGTGCATGTCAACTATCAATTTACGTTAAACGCAAGTATCGGATACGGAAATTCATACTTTATTACGGAAGTTATATATCAGTGATTACCAGCCTTAGGCGTATTGATTTTGTGTAACATTAATCCCACTAAAAATATAAATAATAAAAAAATAAAATTATAAATAAAGAGGCATAAAGTGGGAGAGATGTGTCGTTACTGCTCATTTGCTAGTGGATATAAATTTGGAGTTAAGCATAAAAAATAATTGATATGCATTAAAATGTAGTGTCTGCTGGCAATGTAATGCTGCAGAGCACAGGGGATTTTAGTCTCATTTTGTGCAGATATTACGCCACTGCCAATGCTATCGTACGTCAGTGGTTTTATTTCCGTTTCAGATCGGTTGGCATGACTGCTATATAAAATTATATTCGGTTTGACGATACGAAACGTTTTCAATAAATTTTTTTTATTTTTTCACGGGAAATTGGACAATTCAATTTTAATATAGTGAACTAAATTAAAAAATTTGCGACGTTTCGTTAAATCTTTTTAACTTCTTCGGGCAAAACTTTAACTAGTTAACCATAACATTAATAAAATTTAGATATTTAACAATACATATATTTACTTCAATAAATATTAAATAGTAAATATTTAAACAAAATGAAATATATAATTTTTTTTTCTCTAGAACAAATTTCAAACAAATACTTATTAAAAATATTATAATGGACGTGAACAATATTGAGAGTTTTCAATAAGTTTACTATCATCTGTGCATCTATTTTCAAATACAACTAAATAGAAATCGTAGTTATTAATTATATATTTGATTTCTGACCATGGTGAGAGCACAACTGGACTCAAATCCCGCAGGGACATACGTGTCGTAGGACTATTTTAAAATGCTCTTCGCTGAGAAACGGTAGTGTTTTTTTTAAATAGTTTTTATCAATAATTTCAGGTAAGTATCAACAGGGTTCCTTACTCAAGACCATGACCGAATTCTTGTCTAACTTCTATGTCTACATATCTTCATTCACGCGTTGCAACTGTGGGCACTAAACTTAAAAAAAATCGGTTAAGTAGGGACCGCTGGCGACTGTCGAAAGGAAACGGCTTGTGTTTTAAATATATACATAATAGATGTTCTAAAACTGAAAAGGTCGGTATAGTTTAACGTTATAGCTCTGCTAAAGAACTTTTCAAGAACATTGACTGGTCCTCGTATTCGTATCAATATAATAATATAATATTGCACATACAAACGTCAGATATCAATACGTTGTGGTGGCATTGGTCTGGCGGATTTGAAGTTGATGATGCCGTCACCATGGGGATCCACATACTCTGATTCGCTTACGTATCCAGCATACAGTCATCTTTTTTCAAATTGTCCATTTTATTGACTAAGTAAATATTTTGCAGGTCACTTCGGTCTGATAGATAGACAAAAATAAAGATTTTATATAGAAAAACAAAACGTTCAATTGCCTCGTTCATAGAAAATTCCGTACAAATAAATATTTCAAAATATTAGCAGATTAATAGCTATCGTTTTCTATAATTGTTACGAAACATCCATTATTTATTTATTTATTTTTCAAACACCTGTCACCGTTGGGACCTAAACCCAAATCTTTCTACTTTCGCGGCGGAATGAGTTATCTGTTACTCTACGCTTGTTTGTGAGTGATTATTGTTATTTTTTGGAATACTGAAGCTATTAGATATACTTTAATAATTTTTATGTAAATTATACGTTTAGCTCTAAAATTAGTAATAATTTTATTCGAAGCTTTAGCTGCACGTTTTTAGTCGCGTTTTAATAAATTTCGAAACATATCTTAATCTATAACAATTTAATGTTCGATATATAAACGGGAAATTAACCGGCAACTTAGTCTAGGCTACTTTTTGAATTAACTACAACTGTTTAATATATGTACATCAATATAGTTTCTATTAATCCTTATTATGACGCTATTATATCCGTTGAAATTTTGAATAAAAAAAAATATTATGTTCTTCTAGAACACTAATCTTTTGTGTAACGTTGATGTGCAAGGTAACATTATTTTCGCCTCTATGTTTTTTCACTTTGTTGTAAATCTACTATACATCTGGCATACATATTCATATTTATTAATTACCCACCTGTCATTATTAATTTGTATTTAGTCAATAAATTCTACGTATGTCAGATGTTCTTCCGACATGTATAAATATGTGAGCTTATTATTTGATGCATGCGATAATTTTATGTTGATTAATTATTTTATGATTATATTTTGAACAGATAGCCAAGTTGTTTTTTTTATTTTATGTTTTTATGTCGTTTTTATACTGAAAGTGATGCATTTTAAGACACAAAAAAAGTAAAAGACCAGTATTGGAAAATGTACTTCGTTTAACAAATTATTGTCAAAATTAGAGATCTGTCACATGATGTAGTCTACTCTATGTGCTTCTGGTCAAGAGTTGGGACTGCTACTTTTTCACTTCAACATCGAGATACTAAACAAATCAGTGTACTAGAGTTGGGCTACTCGGATCTGAACCGGTTCAAAGAGCCGACTCCGACAGAAGATCCGTGAGAGCCGACTCACTTTTTTTTGAGCCGACGGATCAACGGATCCGCATAACTCAGTGAAACACTTAACACACAGAAGCACATTTTACACTTACGTATCAGTTTCTTGCTTTGATGCATCTGTCAGCTCAAATGACTCATGCATCACATGTTTGGCTATGCATTCTTGATTCTATACAGGTCTTGATATGATTGACTGAACTAGATAACTCAGTGGCAGACTGCAGTAACATATTCAGAACTCGGCTCTTTTTGAACCGGTTCAGTGAGCCGGCTCACATACGGGATCCAGATGCAAAGATGCAGATCACCAAAAAGACCCGTTTTTCCCATCTCTACAGTGGACCTTACATGTTTGTATAACGAACGGAATAGTGTAAAAGGTGTTAACACTTTTTGAACTGAAGATACCAAACACACCTTATAAGTAATAAATAAAACAGTTGCTTCAATACAAAATAAATAACTTGATATTTGAAAAGTGACTCTTTACCCGTATATATATCATTAATTCCGTTGTGCTTTTTGTATATTATGCATTATGTATAAAAGATCTCACACGACACTTCCACGTTAACATTATACATATGAGGCAGACAGTGAACAGTGAACATAGCATAAATGTGTGCCGTAAACAACTTATACAGCTGGTGAGCTCTGTGAGTGACACTTCAAAGAAAACGCGAGTCTACAGAATATCGTTATACTGCAAAACCATTCAACCATTTATGATGGTTTTTAACCATCGAGATTCTGTATAGTTCATCGCACACGTTTCTTTCGTTTTCCATAGTCTTCTTTCCTTTTGTAAATTTGTATTTATTACAAAGATGTTTTTTGCGAGCATTCAAACACATTTAAGTTTTCTGAAAAAATAAAAATAACATTAAATGTCTTCGGTGGTAAATGAAACCAGCACTTATGCAAATTATGTAATCATATACTGATATTTATCTAAAGTATTTATACAGTTTTTGTGATTTTTCAGATAGTCAGTACTTTTTTGGAATTTGAAAACGGATGCAATTTTTTTAAAATTAAGGAAGCCAGATTGATTTTTGCCTTAAAAAATATCAAAAGTCGAAATATTCGATATGTTTTTCAAATTGAGGACTTTTGTAGGAAACAAACTATGTTGATTCTAAAGAACACAGACAAACTTGTAGTTCAGAAGTTACAGACAGGCGAAGATTTTTTTGTCAGTTTTAGGAGACTTTAAATGCATACAAGTTCTAAACTGCAAGAGACTTTTGCTTGTGATCTTTAAAATCAGCGTGCCTTTTGGGTTTGAGACAGTTCGAATTTCGGTAAAAATATATATTTTTCTAAGGTAAGGGAACTCGGGGCTAGTTGTAACAGGGGTACCACGGATTTATAAAATTAAATGTGATACATTTGCCGCAACATTTTTTATTTAATTTGTTCTCTGTAAGCCTAAAAAGTTTAATTCGCGTGAGGTATAATATCTAAGCGAGTTGTTTTAGAATTTATAGGATTGAAGCTAAAGGGCTATCATTCGTGATATTGAATTTTTTGAAACGAACACAATTTCTTCAGAGACTTAAGTCAATTATTTGTCTTTATTCTAAAAGTTTTAGGGATGCATTAAGTTATGACTAACACAACTTTTTGTTGGGAAACAATTTGTAGGTTGACTGTTTTGTTATATTCCAGAGAAAAAATTTCTTGCAACACTTTAATTCTTTTGATAAAAAAATACTGTTGAAATTTGTATTTTCGACAGACTTACGCTTATCATTTGCAAGTTTTGACTTCCCGAAGTATTTAATAATTAGTTTGTTTGTTAAAGATTGAGAAATTAATTAATTTACTTTGATATCTATAAAACGGATATTAAATCTCTTCGAAATGAAAAACTGGGGGAGAAAAAGTCGCGAGGTATTTAGGGGATGAGATATTATTGTCTGTAATAGGATTTGTGATCGCGAAGGCTGCTTTTATGACAGTGTGAGCCGCCACAGGGGATTTGCACGTTCACAGTTGGCATCATTGTTCCCTGCATGCACTTCTCTACACATACCCGTTCCGTTGCTCTACTATAATATACAGCCATGCATACCAACCCCTGAAGCTCTATTTAAAGCTTCGTAACATTATTGCACACGCCACACGTATCGTGTTGTCAAGCGAAAGCTCACTGCTCACGTGATTCTCTCTAACCCTTCACAACATAGTCCTGTTAAACTTTTTTAGAAGTGTACTTCTATAGCTAAGAGGGCAAGTTGATGAGGTGATTAAAAAAAACCGACATGATGTCGTGTTTAGAGTTCCAGCGCGTTTGGCTGACACTACCCTCGATGGTTGGGTACTTGATTAGGTAAATTAATAGTTCTTTGAACAAAATGCGTTCTAGCTACTTGTCGCCCAGGCCTACTTGACAGTATGTTTCGCACAGATAAGTTTTGAATATCCTGTTGTCAGTGCATGCTACAATAATTTCCTTGAAAATTTAGAGGCAATGTAATTTTACACATTTACGTTTTATAACAAATTAACATATGGTTGCTGGAATGTTTAATTTATTTTCCTGAAAATGTATATTTATAATAATTAAATTTTGTTTTTAAATTTAATTTAACAAATTACATTGCATCGTAATTATATTTTATAAAAAACGGACGTGTGAAAATAATTCCTTATGAACTCAATATATTAAAATCGTTTCCTGCACCTGTTAAAGTTGGGAACAGATTTTAGTTCTAAGGGGTTACCTGATATTTAACAAATCTTAGTATTATTAAATGTACCAAGCACTTCCGACGAAACCCGAATCATAAACAAGAATGTTAAAAAGGGTGTTTATAATATTGTTTCTTTGTAATATTAACAATAAAAACAATAAAAAATCAAAGTCATATTTTAAAAGCAAAATGTAAATTTGTTGAATAGGGTCTGTACGATGTATACAAATATCCATAAATCTGAAACTAATGCTAATTATAATGTACTAATTACACAAGATTTATTACAAAACGCAACGTGTCATTTGCGTGTAAAATATTAGCTATTAGAAACATACTTCAAACGTTTTGAAACCATAAACTGTCAAAATATAATTTTGTTTCTCGCAACAGACCGGTAAAATAACATAAAACGTTAATTAATTTTGCGCATAATATTCTTTAATAGCCCAGACGCAAATTACCTTAATTGCTGAGCGTCTATAATCTACAGTAATCTAGCTTTAATAATCAAGTTTCATAAACACAACATTTTTTTAGATATTATAGCGAAATCGTTGAACTAAGAAACCATTAAATCAAAGGGCTTAAAACTTTTTTTCAGCTATTTTTTAAAGATATATTTTCAAGTTTTAAAAACATGTAAATCCTGGCTGTAAACATGAATAAGAAGAGGAAATAAAATTATCTCCGTCATAGTTTTAAAATTTTTAATTTATGTATGAGTTTTTATTTTAAAATCGAAAGGTTTGCTCGGCTTTTCTGCACCCGGTAATCGATTTACGTGAACTAATCCCTATTATCAAAGTCTGTAATTGGCTTATGTAAATTATGTAACATATATTCTCTGCTGCTGCCAGATTGCTTTTTGAATTTTTTATAAACGTTATACGTTTTTGAGCGGAGTTTTATAATTTTGCCGTATTGGTTATAGACCGTTTCTATAAAGATAGAATGGGAGAAATTAAAAGCCATGTTTTATTCGCATGATTTTTTAAGTATCTGTGTATTTCAAAAATAAAAAATAAAAAACGAAATACATATCTAAATTAAAAAAAAACAGTATAGTATTCTTTCGCCGATTTGATTTTGCAAGCATGGTAAAAAGAAAGATTAAAAATTGTCGAATGTTTTTGTAATGCGATTTTCGCCAAACAAAATTCTGGGTGCTTTTCAAGTTAACTCTGCTTGAAGAAAAAGGCACCGCAGTTCTGTATTTTTTTAAGCTGAGAAGCTATGGTGTTTTAAGTATAAATATTTATACTACTGCGCTGTTAATATTTCTTGTACAAATTTAACAAAACTGTTTAGTTTTTTTAATGCTGATAAATCATCTATTATTTTTTTATATTTTTGACGTAATAACATCTTTACGAACTCCCGTCTGCAAATGACATAATCAAAGGTTACGGAAGTGTTACCCTTGTAATGAGAATTTCCCATTTGTGTTAAAAGTGAGGCTATATTGTTTTAACGTGAACGCACAGTGATCGAGTATCATTCGTTTCATATTTACGCTGGAAGCACGAACAAATCACCTTCAATGCATGCAAAATATCTTATTATAACAACCCAGTTATGCCTTCCGCCTTACCGTATGCAACATTGAGATTAGAATCTCTGCTGGAGGTGTAATGTTTATTTTTACTCTTTTCTTTTTAACAAAGAATAGCTTAAAAGGAACCAACTCCTACTGAGTAGGCGTGACAGATAAATAAAAAATGATATTAAGTTTAATAATATTGAAGTAATTTTAGGGAATCTTTATAATTTGAAAATTATGTTGCTAATAAATTAAAATTTATTAGGTCGAGAAAAACAATCTAATATGAAGTAGTCTTAAATGTATTTATTAGAACTTCGACGGAATGGGATTATTTAGAAAAGACATTATTGTATCTATTTTTCATATTATTATAAAGAAACAGCACTCAATGCTTATTTATGTTTGATTGCTTGTTTTCGACTTCACTAAGCTGTTAGATAAAACTCTATTCTAACATGTATATTCGGTCGCTCGATCAGTTCTGATGAAACCCGATTCACGCACAAGAACGTTCAGAATTGTTTGTTTATAAATACTAGACGATAATAATGAAAAGAAAAATAGTGATCACAAACAACAAATTGTAAATCGATTGAGTAAGAACTGGTGATGGACTTTCAACAAAAAGCGACGTATGTTTTCAACATTATAGATTGTGTTTCCTCCTTAATATTATTATCTTGTTTGTGTACCCTTCTTTGCGATGTATCCTGCCGATTGTGCTTTTGTACGCCTTTCTCATTCTGCCGGTTTTGTCCTACTGTATCAGCAACGCATTCTCGCTACATCAGATACCCTCACCCTATTGCCACGCACGCTACTTGCAGTAGTGTGCAACTGTAAAGTACATAATATATTTCGCGATTCGTTTGATAAAAATATATTCTTGTATAAATTAATTATTCTCGTAAGACGGTGCTATTTTGAATATGTTGAGATAGACAGATTGTAAATTATAGAGGCTTGACAGCTGAAATCGTTAGCATCTTTTATAAAGAAAATATCTAAAAACATGTGCCAGCAAACGTAACGCAACTCAGCAAAATATAATAGTTTTTGCAGCGAATTCGGCTTCGCTCGGATCAAGTTCTGTACGTATTGTAAAGTCCTGTCAGAAGTAGTGCTGGTCCTGCTGGGTTGGTATTAAATCGAGTGGGATAATCGTTCCGTTTCGATTTTTTCTCTTTTTTTTGTGTAATATTTGTATCTTTTAATAATAATATATTTAGTTCAATTTCCGCCTCTCTTCTAGATATCTTGTACTCAGTGCAGTGAATTGTCGTTTCAATTTATTGAAATGATGAAAACGATTCTTTGCAGGATAACCATGAACCTAAACAATTTCAATAATTAAATTACTAACAAATCTATCTGTATAATCAATCTCGTCCGTGATGATTTTATGACTTTTGTGACTGTTAAAACTCGCTGGCCTTCGTTTTATCATAATGTCACACTGCACGATAGAATATTATGTATAGCTTACCATTTAAAGTTTTGAGCAAACTTTTTTATGTTCAGTGTCCTCTCGTCAAAGGCTCGATTCATTTTTAAGAGATTCGTTGATTTATTTTTGTGGTTCCTTTGCACACTGCTGTAATCTGATTTTGAATGGCAAATCGGATTGTGTTTTATGTTAACATTACAATTCTCAGACACGATTGTATCAATAATTGTAAATTGGGATTTTTCACAATTTTACACCAAGTTTCAAAGAATATAAATATATATTACCTACTCTTTTTTTTTGGGAGAAAACATTTTCATTTTTTACATGTTTTTTGTGTTACCGGAAAAAGAAAAAAAGTAGTTATGATTACAAAATTGATTTTTTTTACTCTCAAACGAAACTAAATAATTATCATTAGATAATGGAATATTTTTATTAATGTATTATTCTAATTGTTCAAATATTCACCACGTTATCTGTTGAATTTAAAACCGATAAAAAAATTTCAGCCAATTGGACGACAGGACCAATCCACCTTTCAAAATATTTCTCGCATTATAATAAATAAAACAAAACATTTCTGGTAACGCTTATAGTGACGCGGGTAACGTCTAGTAACAAGTATAATATTTGCTATTCGTTTCCATGGTTACTTAATATAGCGACACATGTAAAAATTAAGCAAAGCATGCTTATAAGTTACGTACCTAATTTCTTTTTGACAGATCTTCAGAACAAAAGAACTTTTTCCAAAATTATGTTTTTTGGACTCGGGGAAACGAAAAAGCATTGTAGAGTTTTGAAAAGTGAATTTTGACTTTTACAGTTTGAAATCGTAATATTATAATATTACTCAGCTATACCCGTAACTTCCACCATTAATGTCTCAGCACCTCCACCACCTTATCTGTTCAATAATACTATTTTCCTAACAGTGTAACTTTTAATTTTTTAGGTCATTTTCATTAACATTTGGCAATTTAATTGAACTCAAAATTTTGTAAACTTTTTTTAAAATACCCGAAAAACCCGCAAGAAACTAAGGAAAAATATTGTTTTATAATAGTGTTGATTTTATATTTTGCATGAAATTGTCTGAAACAGTCTGTATATATAAAACGGAACAAAGACAATGTTTAGCTATGTGTAGTCCGATTGTTTAGCTTGCAAGTGTTTGTTGTTGTTATAGAGATTGAAACAGGCCGCAACAATTTCCGGTATCAAAAATCCGGACGGGTTCCGACAGTCTGTAAGCGTTTAACCACTTTTCCAGCTTGGTGAATCTAAGCTTCCCCGTAGGTTATGTTCTCTTCTATCCTTTTTACTGGCAGCACATTCGGACGCTCCTCTTTTATGTTTACTTTCTACAAGTAAACTGAAAATAAATGAACTTCAACAAGCTAGATTCGAATCGAAATCCGTTGGATTTCTAGTTTATTATTGAAAATAATTAATTTCAATTGAAAAGATGCTGCGAACTGTAGCTCCAGAACTTTGTAGTCTTAAAATAATTAATTTTTAAATCTATGCTTTCGAGTCTTCTGTCCTTTTGCAATTTATTTGAAAGCTGCTGGACTGACTTTAGTTCGGTTTCCAGGGTTGTATAGAAATTTATACTTGCTAGGCTATAATAATTTTTAGTTTTTGAAATCTCCCTGAAAACGTATCTCGAAAACGGTTTTCCCCTCTACAGTAGAACTCATATATTTTTAACATTTAATACAACTAACTAAGCAAAACTAAATGGAAGACTCAATGTAAACATTTTAACCGGCTTTAGGGTACGAGTGACAGGTCTGATCTAGTAATTTTAGGGATGGAGTATATTGCTGCGGGGGTGAATCCATTGAGGGACGGGTACAGAGTATTGGTACAATGTAAGACTGGAGTCAATTTTTGATTGGCCGGCGCAACTTAACCTCAAACAGTTAATATAAAATCGCCTGTCTGAAATTCAACTAACAACATTGAAAAATCTCAACATGTATAAACGCTTTTAAAACATCGACGATAGAACTCTTAACGTCTTCGCATAAACAGAGTCATTATTTGAATCAGTCAGTGGAAGTATGAAGTTTTATAGTAAAGGTCAATACATAAGTGAATTTATTTACATGATAAATGTACATATGTATATTGTTGGACAACATCCTTACTTCTGAGACTGAAACATAAGCCGACACCAGCACAGAATCTTTTCAAATTCCAATTTCCATCTCAAAATCGACTCCTCGTTTATTCCATGTCGCCGGCCTTTTATGTACCTAGTCGATCTGATCTTTAACTAAACTGTGTCTAACTTTAATCATTAATTTACCAGTTGTTTCTCATGAATAAAGTCAGTAGATTTTCCAAGTCCCGCATTCCATTGTGCCAGAGAGAGATAACAATGAAACTGCCCCAAATTGCTGACTGACAAAAATAGTGATTTTAAGCCTTGCATGTTTCTAGTAACATTTATTTCAGGTTGCAACTCAAAACGGCTTGGCATTTACACTACTTAAATTTGTAAAATTTATGTATTTTCGAATATGAAAATAATAATCGGTCATCAAATATTTATTTTTGAACTTATTAATTTTTCAATAGCCGCTACAAACAAAATATTTATATTTTAATTTAATCTTACGCCCTGAACTGGTGGATGATTGCGGCATTTTGTCAAAACTAGAAACTTACTACGCGGCTACACTAATTGTTTCGCTCGTTCGTTCGAATTGGAAGAAAAACTAGATAAGGAAAACTAATTCTGTCGTTTTGTTTTGTTTGGTGTAGAGCGACGCAAGTGAGATCTTGTTTTATTATGGTCATTTATAGTTGAGTCAACACTAGTTTTTTCAGAATCATAATATTATGTTTCTATATTTATTACGTTTTTTACACAAAAAATTTCTTTTTCTTTTATCACAAGAAATATCTTCTCCCCACCAGGTTTTTAAATCTCGCGAGAATTTACATGTTTTTTTACTTATGTAGGCTGACACCACATTAACTTACCCCAGGAGATTTCACCCTACACTATTTATCTAACGAGACTTTATCTCACCGTATCTTTGTGAAATTTCGTCACCATTTGCGATCTATATTATACCTTCGGTAAATATCTCGCAAAAAATCGTCATTTTTGAGAACGAAGATTAAGTACGAATTGTTTTGTTTTATTTATTATATCTTTATGATCTTTTTTTTTATCAAGCGTCTATGATGATCTTAACTTAACTACTAAGCCTGTGTACCTTAAATAATTTAATTTTGTAGCTGAAAAATAAAAGATGGGATAATTGATAAGAGATAGTACATAATATATAACTCGTTGAACTTACGTTTGATATTTTCCTGATGTTTGTTTGAAATGAATAGAGAAAATAATTAAAAACTTAATTAAGTTAACCGCTGCAATAATTCACTTTTTTTGTGGGAAACGTTCGAAATTTTCTAGTAATTTATTGGTGAGGGTAGGTGTCCTCACCAATAAATTGCAAGAGTATTTCGAATTCGACTCAAATACCATATTAACAAACCATTTGCTTGCTTTAGTTTTGCGATAAGATTATTGTTTTTTTTTTCATTTAATTGTGGCGTATGTTCGTTTTCGAACAGAGCAACGATATGCACTATGCTAAACAGTTTTTCCCGTTCCCTGTTTTGGATGATTGTCGCCACAATTGCAGTCGTTTTTCATTTTATGAATTGTCTTCAATAATCGGTTTTATTCGATATTTTTTTATTGTTTTTATGTACTGAATCAGCAAGAACAATACGCTATTCCTGTAAAAATAAAATACAATAACTATATATAAATGGATTTCCAGTAGTTTCATTTTCATGTTTTTGTTTTCTATGCATATTTATTTAAATTTTAACATAGAAACAGGACTGAATGATTTTTAATAGAGTATTGTGAAAAACGAAATTGTATTTACTGACATTTTGTTATTATTGGTATTTTGATGTGTGAACGATAACTACAATCCGATTTATCATTAACGTTACTGTGTTGTTGTAACATAATATTCGTAGAAAAAAAAACCAAAAAATTAGTTTGCAACTGTTGTGTTTCATGGACCTTATCTTTGTGTAAGTTATGTTTCGGAAAGCTCCTAATATTTCATATACTAAAAAAGTAAATAAAATTTAGGGTTCCTTGAACTGTAAGGATCCAGTATTCTTTATACAGAAATATATAGCATTGCTATAGCTTGTATAGTGAAAATGCATAATATGCAATATACAGTTTTGTATTTCAAATAAACCCCAATTATAATGTACATAAATTAAAAAAAACACTGCTGTTTTTCAAACGTAACGTTCGTTAAACATTTTAACACACCTGCGATTGATTTACATACTATGTACGTCTGTTTGCCTAAAGCGTTAATTTATTCAATATTCTGAACTGATATCTGGATAAAAATATGCTTGTCAATAAAGGTTTTTTAAACTTGCGTTTTCATGCCTCAGGTGGAATATTAGCAGGATGACAACTGACAACTTCTGATTTTTTTAATAAATCAAATTGTAGCTTTGTAGCTGCCAACGTATTTAAATTAGAATGTAAATACATCTCTCGAAACTAACGACCCACTGCTTTTTTGCGCAGATATTTTTGTTTATCTTGAATAGATTTTATGTGTAACTTGGAATTACAATTTATTTAATTAAATTGACCAGATGTAAATCTTGTTTGAAATCAAACTTAATAGATAAAAATTTTGTAATCAAGTAAACACTAAAGGAGCGTCTCGATAGAACTTCCCCCCGACTCATTCATATACGCCAACCAATCAGGTCCAGTTCTCCACTACTATGTAATTTCCCCCAATTATGACGGCGTCGTTTTTTGTTTTCGCTACGCTGATAAACAAAATTACTCTCATCACGGCTAAAGTAGTTTCACTTCAAAAAAACAAAAAAAAAACAGTTTATTTTACGTTCATGATATCTATATTTGCGAGCGCCACATGTTGAAGTCAATTGCAACAACATTCTAAATTAGGTAGAATGTAATATAAAAGGTTACATAAAAACTGCTGGAACAGTTATATAGTGTGTGATATATGACATTAACTCATATCTATTTGACCTGTGTATTGCATAACCCACGTGTTTCGTCATCAGGGTTAAGCAAACCTTTTATATATAAAGTCTGATTCAAAATTTGCCTCCGTGGACCGACATTATTTCTATAGTTAAAAATTATATGTTGGTGCGAATTTAGAGAGACTAAAATACATTAGTAAAGTTTAGCAACGGTATAATTAGTAAGACTTATTAATCACAGTAGAGTACGTTAGCTATAGTTTAGCTGTCATTGTTAAGAAACACCCATTGATACAAAGAAATATTGGAGAAATTAACTCTCGCATGATGTAGAAAAATGGTTACAAACATACTTTAAGTATGAGACATATTGACTGTTATATATGTCACTGTAGAGTAATTAATTACTCATACCGTTTTGATCGTGGAAAGTTTTGGGTTTAAGTCCCGACTGTAACAGTGTTTGAAAATTATTTTTTCTAATATTGCGATGTAAGAATAGGTGTTTTTGAACAATGGTATCAAAACTGTGGCTATTCTACTGTGACTAAAATACATTAAGAAATGTAGACAGTTCAAGACAATTAGGAATAACTTTCCCGTATAGGAATAGGGTTATACAGTGCCTCCATTTTGTCACCCGCATTGCTTGTTTTTTTGCATTTTTGGGAAGGAATCAGTACTAAGAGAGTGTCCACTGTACGTATCTACAATTTAATCATAACTGTTAAAGCCGTTTTCGTTTTTCCTGTTTTAGCTTTTGTCTTCTGTTTTTGAGCTAACAATGATTTTGCGATTTCATTTGAACACGCGTGCAAAATTTGAGAAAAATCGTTTCTGGTTTTTGAGCGCTAGATGTCACTGCATGTGTTTTGTTTTTTTTAAACACTTTTTGAAACCAAGGATTTTAAATTGATCAGAATCTTAAGATCGAATTTTTACACGATCACGGAACTTCTTCGATATGAACAGCGTACTATTATGGGAAAGTAAACATGTATTTTTAACTTTTTGTTATTGATTTGTTCAACCCTGTGGCACGGTGTTTAGTGTATGCTCGTTCTATATTTGACTGTCACATTAGCTATCTAAATAGTCGTACTTAATTTATATCTCAAATGGGAGCCGGCAGTAACGTGTTATAGCTCCCTCTCAATTCTCCTCCTCCATCAGTTTCGTGAACCCACACCGACCGACACAGTACCGGTGTACCTAGCTCAGATAGCTCCGTTCTATTTACTGCGTGTTCGGTAAATATGACAATTCTACTGCAGAAAAAGATAAATGCTTTTTTGAATAAATGTGTACATAGGATGTAACTGTAAGCCATGCAGTAGGAAACGACGTAACTTGTGCCATGTAGAATATTTTTCATAAAATGAACAAGGTTTGCTAGATACATTGGTGTAGGGTCATTTAATGGACTATCAGTTGATATTGTGTGGTTAATAAAAATACTAAACGGTCTTCTAGCTGAAGTCATTCATTAACGAGGTGACCTGATCTTGTAAAATCCGTTAGCATAAAAGTCATAATTTGCGTAAATTCAGAAAACTTGGTTTAAACGACGCGCAGACGAGACAAGAAAAATTTTGCATACATGAACATGACGTAATTATACAACGCGACATTTGAAATTTGTTAACATAAAACACCACCATTAGTTGCAAACAATATTTCGAAAATGTTTTGCCAATTACTTTATATAATCATGCGCGGTTCTTCTGTGGAAACATAATTATTGCATATAGTTTTATATTCTTTTTTAAACATTTTTTCCAGTAACAGTTCTGAAATACTGTTATTATTATTTTGTTCCGTCACTAGGTTTAAATAAAATTGTATAACAATTTTGTTACTACCAAGACTTACGGAAGTCACTGGTAGTTGAGTCGCAAACAGGCTGTGTACAATTTGTCCATATATTACAATGACCATTGGGATCCATGAGTCTTGATTAACATTTCTGCTTGTCCTTGGTTTAGAACGAAGTGACGTTGCTACTATCCATTGCACGTCTGTAGAGTAGTATTGTTTTATAAAGAGAGTGGCGACAGAGTGGAAGAGATTGTAGATTATAGATGCTCAACTTACAATTTGTCTCTCGCCATTCTCAAAGTAACGCTACTCTATACGTCTTTTTAATACAGGTTATGCTGACGAAACATAACTTGTAAAATTTTTTGTTTTTTGCACGCTAATGACTATAATAATCTACAATAATAATATTTTATTGGTAAATCACCATTAATTGGTAAGGTTCTTGCTTTTTGCATCACCAATCATTGTCGTTGGAAAAATACATGACCTCTAAAGTTGTAGTTTTTTCACTTTAAATTCAATACTAAAGGTGGCGGTTCGCGCCGCGACAGAGACAGGAGACCGAGACCGGAGACAGAGACTGGAGACCGAGACCGTTACTTGACCTTAGGTTTTCTATGTGTGTCAGTTCGCGAGCGAGACCGAGACAGGAGACCGCGACGCGAGACAGAAGATCGGGAGACGGTCTCTACCCCGGACTAGTACTGTCTCGCGTCTCGCTCGAGACGCACGTGAAAAATTGTGAAAAATGACGTCGTTTTCTGATGAAGACACCGATAAATTGATTGAAATGATTCGACAACATCCTGCGCTATTTAATTCTCAACTTGACGCATACAAAGATGAAAATTTGAAGGATAATATTTCGTGGCCTCTAGTTGTATATAATTTGTTGATAGGCATTCTTCGTTTTGTTTTATAATAATAATATAATAGCAAGTCATCGTCTTCTTCTTCTTCCAATAGTAACTTCATAACTGAATGGCTTTCCATTACGCTGTGGATTAATAATTTTCCAGAACACGACTCAACAAAACTGAATGAACAGAGGTCTTTGGTCTCGGTACACAACAGACCACCGGAGACGGAGACATTTGTCTCGGTCTCCAGTCTCTGTCTCCGGTCTCGGTCTCCTGTCTCTGTCGCGGCGCGAACCGCCACCTTAACTCTGCCTAAAATTATACCCAACAACATTTTTACAGAAATCCTAATATTTTATATAGTAGTATTGCTACAATGATTTAATGTGTCTACTTTTATTACCCAACATATTTTTACGATGCGAAAAGTGTGAAAGAAGAGCGTGCAATCAGCACATATAAAGCATTTAAAACTTATTTGAAAGTATGAACGTCTTACTGATTAACCGTCTTTCTTTACCTTTAGCTACGATCAAATCAATTGTGAATGAATAAATTAACGTAAAAAACTCATTGAATTGCAAATTTTGAAATTTCAAACTAAAGGGGTTTCCTGAGTCAGAGAATTATTCAAAAAACAGAAATAGGACGTATAAGAATTTATAGCTTTCTGCATGAACAGTTTTAAAGATTGCCTAATCTATTGAAAGTTCTGAGACTATAATACATGCCAAGTTAATACAAAGATAGTTCTTTTCAAATCAAACGAAAAGATAACACAATAAATACATCTTTTGGTATAGAATGATCATTGATTCAGTTCACAACTAATACATTCACCCTTTAAGAAAGTTCATACTAAACTAATGAGTCAAAATAATGTTTGATTTTTTTTGTTTGCTTATTTCTTTTAATAGTTATAAAAATTTATTATAATAATATAACAAATTTATAAATTGATAATTTTTATTTATTTAATAAAAGACAGTAATGAAATGACTTCGTTATTTTTGAGGTTGTATTGCCTCAGTAATATGTATGAGTGTCGACAAACTAAATTAAAAAACCGGTCAAGTGCCAGTCCAACTCGCGAGAAGAGGGTTCCGCACTGTTCCGTTTTCCGTGAGTAATTTAAGATTTTCGTTTAGGGTTTCTTGTAAACTATGGGTGAGACCCGATATTCCCTATTTTTTTCAAAATTTTATGCTTAGTAGTTTAAAATTATAAATAAAATATATATTAAAATTCATCTTTAAAGTTCCATTCCAGATATATGTTATAATAGAAAACAGTATCACGGGTAATTGGAATGATGAACATAAATCAATTTAAACACTCATTGATTGCAACGTTTCGTCTTTATTTAATTAAGACTTTTTCAAGCTCTCAATATGTTTTTTGTAATGCTAAATTGCATATTGTATCATAGTTGGACTATCGTTGAAACATATTGAGAGCTTGAAAAAGTCTTAATTAAATAAATACGAAACGTTGCAAGCAATGGGTGTTTAAATTGATTTATTTTCATCATTCCAATTACCCGTGATACTGTTTTCTATTATAATATATTGTAATATTATAACTCTTATCAGTTTTGTGCAGCATGTATGCGCGAATTAGGTTTTGCACTTCTAGTGGTTCAGTTGATATTTCTTTAATCTGTGCTCTAGCCGGGCACCTATAATTTTTTATTGTATAACAAGTTTCAAGAAATCTGCATTTTCCGATATTTTTTATTCAACTTGGAATTACTGCCGGGTTTAATTTAGACACGTTTAAGTTCAGCTTTGACCTTATGTATAATGCAAACTCAATATTGAGTTCGGTGCTGCAAGGCGCATGTTACAGACTCAATATACCACCTCTATGCGGTATTGTTCTCTTTTTATTTCGCTTTGCTGCGGCGGTAAATGTCTTCTCTCGCCATTGCTGTTGGTTCTATTTACAAATGTCTGTATTGATGAAGAGCAGTATACGGCATAAAATACACCAACCACTGTAACTTATTGGTACTTTGCTAAAAAATCTTACAAGTCGCTTGAATTGTAAGAGAAACTCTTTTAAATTTTTTTTTTATGTAAATTAAAGAAATAGTTATATATCTAGAATAGTGAAACCTTATTTTCTAAAAACTATAAAAATGAATCACTTACCTAAATTAAAAATGAATTATCTATAAATTTTATTTTTAGTCATACACAATTAAGTTAGCAGGAAAGTGGACAAATTGATGTTAATCAATAAACCAATTATTAATTTAGATGCCTGATGAAGATCAAATATATGACCGAAACGTCGCTAAATTAATAATTGGTTTATTGATTAACATCAATTTGTCCACTTTCCTGCTAACTTAATTGTGTTGTGCTACAACAATGAATGTTTCTTAACAATTATAGCAGACATAAGCTATTATACTAAATTAATTGTGTATGTTTAAAAAAATATGGACGCAACAATTTCCAATTTATTTTTAGTGTATTTGTCATATGGCACATACACTATTGGCGTCGGTCGGATGGCGGGACCTAGGGATCGAACAAAGCTTTCTCGACGTTCCAGTCTCCTGAACAATTTTTTTTAACTTGATTTTGCAGTCGTATTACCTTCTCTTCTAAACAAAAAAGTAAACAAAACTAAATATTTTATTTCCACTTCACTCCAGTCGATGAAAATTTAAATGTTGATAAAAATGAATCCGCTAATCTAATTTTAAATTTATATCTCTACGTCACTGGTAACTCGTATCTTGCAGGCCATCTTGATGCTCTCCATATATATCTACATAGTAATGTAATCGTAATAAAAAAGAAATGAGAATAAAAACAGATTAAAATTTATGTCTTGAATAGGTTACACTATTGAAAATGAAGCGTGCGGAAGTTCGTAAGTTAATAAACCATAGCGTGGTATTTTTAGTCGCTGGGGACGTGGCGAGTATAAATCTTTAGAATAGCCTTTTATCTTGGCTGTGTCGTTGACATTAATGGAAGATAAACCTGAAACTGACCTGTGTCTGACGTTTACTAGACTAAAAGACTCAAATCGTTATCTTTTAGTGCAAATTCGTCTTTTTGGATTATATTATTTTAAATTAAGACTTTGTTTATGTACAGAATGTTCAGGGAAATTTATCGAACTTTAGTGGAAACGTTTCTAGATGTGGGATTTATTAATATTTTCTAGACTGATTCCATTGAAATTCGACGAAATAAGAATATTTGGAAAAGTGAAAATAGAAAAATTGTATATTATACAATTTTTCTATTAACACTTTTCCAAATATTCTTATTTCGTCGAATTTCAATGGAATCAGGTTTAGGATCTCTAAAGGGTTTAGTTCATTCTTCCTTAACAAGAAAGTCTGCTATTTCGTTACCTAATTCGATGCCTTGCAATTAGAATACAGACTGTATTCTAATTATTAATATCAGTTACGCTTCTTCTAGAGGTCGTGGAAATGACATTCATAATTGCTCTTTGAATTGAAATCTATAGTAGATACAATTTGTTTTATTATAATATCTGAATGGTGGGAAATAAAGGAGATTTAGTTGGTGAGTTGACCATCGGCTCTTTTCTGGATTGCTTTTTCTAGTGCAGGTCGTTGAAATATAACGATTTGTATTCAATCGTAAAACACCTCTAAAAGCCATAACCATTTATGACAGCAATATCGTGAAAGTTCTGTTTTTTATTGAATTCGCTACATTATACATAAAAACATAAGTTACTATGATATATTTTTCTAAAATTGCTGTATATCAATGTTCAAAAAAATAGTGTGTGTAAAATCATATACTTGTTTATAACACTATCGGATATAGTGTCAAATTTTCGAAAGTCCCGATAATTTTTTAGCCTGTCTCTATTACAAGCTCCCAGGCTTTAATCCGAGAACTGATAAAAATGTCAATTGTTTTTTAAACGTATTATTAAAAAAATATTAATTGGTGCTAGACCCAAATAACCATTGCTGTTGGTGAGCTGAACAGTCAAATTACTGTTGCTTGTTAGTCCTTCCACAAACATTTTTAAAATGATATAATCCCGGAGCGTCGCTCAAAAATGTATTTGTTATCAACCTAGTATTTTTCTACCTATGTATTCGTGAGAGAGGAGTGGACACTAATATGTCGAATTCAAAACGTACAAATACATAAAATTGATCGCAAAACAGTCTATAAAACTCATTTTGAAGATATTATTTTAAAAGTACACTATATGAAACTTAATGAAGTGTGTTCCAAGTCGATCACTACATGAAAACGGATGTTAAAAATATGTTCCTTCTTTTGTACCTGGTAATTTTATTTTTTAACATGAAATTTCCACAAAAAGAGCTCGTTTCTCTTTCTTGTATATGACTATTTTCACAAACGTACAGAGAATATAATACGTGGATGAAAATTGAATTTTTAAGGCTGATTAAATAGATTGAAAAAGGAATGTCAGAAGCATACATTCCGTGTTATATTTTATGATGGCATAAGGTAAAGTACTGGTGTAGGGTGTACGTCGCAAGTTATTCTACATTATGTAGCCGTGTAGCACATTGCGACCGCCAAACCTCTTGTCATGCGATAACCGGCTGCTATATAGTAGCTTCAAATCATAAGCCGCCATTACAGAACTCTCCTTTGTCTCAACTTTACAGTAATTAGACATAGAATGCGTCAGTTTATAAAATATATAATAAAAAATTACTAGCCGCTACTCGCGGCTCCGCACGCGATTGAAATAGAATACCGTACCGATAACAGTAGTGGAGCTTTCGGCTCCACCGTACTACACGTCGAGTATTTTCCCAGTTCAACTATTCGATCTATCCGTTTGGTCAACGCTCGTCGATAAAGCAGCCAAGCAGCGCTTTTTCTTCGGACTTGATTTACAAATATTGAAATTTCGAAGTAATCACTTTAAAATAAAATATAGCCTGGAAATTCCCCGCGCCTAATGGAGGTCTATACTCCTTGCCGCTAATGTGTTATAGTTCAGTCTCGCGTAAATTGTTTCAGCAGTGGGTCATTATTTGATATTTGCACTAACAGTTTCCTGCCAGTGCGAACGTTGAAACAATTTCTTTCCCGCATTACACCAAATATCTCTATTTGTCGTTCTGGGAAGGTATTTTCTTCAATGCCGGCACATAAAGATATTGCAAGTAGCAAATCTTTCACCGCACTACCGTACTCGTTTATGCTGGTCTCAAATTTACCCGGGTTTCATCAATAATAATAATAATTATTATTATTATTATAATAATAATGCGTTTAACGTCCGTTTCTCGACTTTATGTCATAATAGACGCCATTCGCACCATTACTATTTTCCATGTACCACACTTCCCGTTATTTTTCTACAGTTTTAAAACTTCAACTTATGTAATAGCAATGGGCGAATGAAGGAATTAGAGAAAATTAGGATAAGGTAGGTCATTTTTCAACTAGGAGTTTGATAGGTAATCGGCCATGGCCTCAAATAAGGAACCATCTTAAAGGGATGGTGTTTGGTTTTTAGTAAAACACAACATTATATTTTATATACTCTCTATTGTTTATCAAAATACAAAATGTCTTTACAGACAGAGAGCTTTGTTTTAACTAACTATATGTGGAGGTGTCATTGGTATTATATTTAAAATATATTCGATGCAATAAGCTTTGTAAGCATAACAGTCCGTCGCCACGACGGAGCCAGTAATTGATACATAATTTATTTTTGTTTGACAATCTTATAACAACAAGAAGTGAATACAGTTTTTGTTTATTTTATGTACATTAAAACCAACACACCCCCTTCAAAAATGTATGAACTTATATTAGTCATTTTACGGGGAATTTAACGCTTAATGGCCCAACATTCGTTGCATGGGTTGAGGAAAACCCCCTCAAAAACTCAACCAGACCATAAATCATTTATTTAACAATATTTATCATTTTGATAATTTTGAAATTAACATTTTGTTAAACAACTTATTACTAGAGTTTTCTTAAAATTTCTTCCTCTATTTCTCTTGCAGTCCCATCTTCTCCCTCAGCTCCCTGAACTGATGTGCTGGTAACGACTTTGTCAGTAGGTCAGCCTCCTGATGACCTGTGGGCAAATATTTCAAACAGACAGTGTTGTTCTCTACTTGCTCCCGTATAAAATGGTATTTAACGTCGATATGTTTGGAACGTTTATGACTAACTGGATTATTTGCCATTGCTATACAACTTTTGTTGTCTTCATATAATGTTATTGGTTCCAACATATTGATATTTATACTGACTAACAAAGATTTAATCCATAAAGCCTCTTTTACTGCCTCAAATACAGCCATGTATTCGGCCTCTGTTGAGGACGCAGCAACTGAATTTTGTCGTCGTGTGATCCATGTCACTGTACAGTTTTCAAATAATTTAAATAAACATCCTGTTGTACTTCGACGATCTAATTCATTATTTGCCCAATCCGCATCAACATATCCTGTTAGTTTTCTTTCGTAATTTTCATTACGCCTATATACCAGTTTTATATAAATCGTTCCTTTAACATATCTTAATACTCGTTTTAAGCATTGCCATAGTTCTTTATTACATTTATTTTGATATCTACTTAGTAGATTTACTGCTGTACATAAATCCGGTTGGGTACACAACATTGCGTACATTAAACAGCCAATTAGGTTTCTACAGGGTGCATCATAATTATCATCTGAATTTAATTCTGAATAATTTAATTTCACAGGTAATGGTGTACTGATCGGGTTGCATTCATCCATTTTAAATTTCTCTAATATTGATTTTAAATATGAGGTTTGATCTAATGCTATTTCAGAATCTGACCTTAGTATTTTAATTCCGAGAAAATTGTTAATTTCTTTTAAATCAACCATTTCGAATTGTTTCATTAAAAACTTCTTAAAATTATTTATTGTATTTATGTCTTTTGTAGCAATGACTAAATCATCCACATACAATATTACATAAATGTTTTTGTGAACATGACCTCTGTCTAATAAATATAAACAATTATCGGCTGATGAATTAACAAAGCCTCGTTCATTCATTATGTTATTAAAATACTCATACCAGCATCGGGCTGATTGCTTTAAACCATATAGAGATTTATTTAGTTTACATACAAGGTTATTTGTTTGAACTGCAACACCGTCAGGCACCCTCATATAAATATTTTCCTTTAAAGTCCCATTAAGGAATGCTGTTTTTACATCCATTTGGTGTATTAATAGTTCAAACTGATTTGCAAAAGCAAGCACACACCTAAATGTTCCTATGCGCGCAACTGGCGCGAATGTTTCGTCATAGTCTAATGTTTTTCTTTGACTAAAACCGCGCGCTACTAAACGAGCTTTATATCTTTCCGAGTTTTCATTACTGTCTCCTTTTATTGAAAACACCCATTTACAATCGACAATATTTACATTACTCGGCTTCGGTACCAATGTCCACGTTTTATTTCGATTTAATGATTCTAATTCATCATTTATTGCTTTTTCCCATTTTGTTCTAAACGCATTTTTAACTACGTCTTGATAACTCTTGGGAATTTTATTTTCAAACATCTGATCTCCTATTAAATAATTATTAATATCGAAATTATCATCTCTGTATGATATTATTGGTTTATTTTTTTAATCTTTTACTTCTCCTCACATCCTGTACATTATACGAACTTTCACTTTCACTGTCTGAGCTCATACTGGTTGGTTCAGAGACATCCCTTTTTGAGGATGTTTGACCTTTAGTGCAATTTTTAGGGACACCTTTTTCATTAAGGGTTTGTTTGCACCTTTTATCGTCCGTTTGACCAGGTGTGATATTATCTACAGATTCAGTACCAGCAGCACCCCCTGCTGAACTATTTTCTGTACCTTTAGGTACAGTTTTATCTGTATTTTCTTTACTACCAATTTTAACAATGTCATCAAGTTCTCGTCTTGATGTTTTATATGTAATTTCATCAAAAATTACATCACGTGCAATTATGAATTTTTCTGATTTCGGATTAAAAATTTTATATCCATTTGACACATAACCCACAAGAATTCCTTTATACGATTTACTATCGAATTTGCTTTTTCTCGTTTTATCATGCACATATGCCGTACACCCAAATATTTTTAAATTACCTAATTTTGGCTTTTTTATTATGCCACCTTTCATATGGTGTTTTATCGAACTTTATCGCTTTTGTTGGCGATCTGTTTACCAAATAGGTTGCAGTTAAGATTGCCTCGCCCCAGAAGCGTTTATTTAGACCCGCACTGTGCACCATTGCACGTGCCTTTTCTGTTAATGTTCGATTCATACGTTCTGCTTATCCGTTTTGTTTTGGAGTGTATGGCACTGTGAGATGATATGTTATCCCCTTTTGTTTACAGTATTCCTTCATTTCGCCAGATAAGTACTCACTTCCATTATTATTAGTATATAAATTTACTAATTTTGTATTAAATTGAGCTTCACTTTTTGTAACATATTCTTTAAAACAAGTGAATACCTCTGATTTATTTGACATTAAATAAGTTACAGTATAATGAGTATAATCATCAATAAAGTTTACAAAATAATTCTTTTCATCTATAGTTGATGGTGTTATTGGCCCACACACGTCAGAGTGCACAACAAATAATGGCCTTTGTATATACTCTTTATCTTTTGACTTCGCGAAAGGAAAGCGTACTTGTTTTCCACTAATACAAGCTTCACATAACGAATTAAAAGGATTTATATTCTTTAAACAAACAACATCACAGGCTAATTTATTTACTTTAATTTTTGTAAATTTTTCTTTACTAATATGACCTAATCTTTCATGCCACATTTTATCTTTATCAATAGTATTCGCCTCAGCAACGTAACCCGCAGCCCGTGCTTTATTATACGCATTTTGTACTATTAATTCTATAATATACAAATTGTTTATGCGCTTACCTTTAATAACTGTTCTGTCTCCTTTTCTGACCTCGACATGACCAGTTTCCGTGAATAACACCGACATTCCAGCTTCCTGGATGCGCCTAACTGAGATGAGGTTGGTTGGTACATTTTTGCTGTAGAGGACATTTTTTAGCTCGCCACTGTAGCCAAGTGAAGTTGTAACTTCTATCCTTCCCATATATGTTGCCTCAATAATTGTCCCTATTTTTGCCACAGTTATGCGAATTGGATTATCCAGCTGTTCGCATTCGGTGAAAAGGGTTAAGTCATTTATGATATGCTCTGTTGCACCAGAGTCCAGCACAAAACGCCATGATGCAGTGTTTTCATTACACATCATAAACGCAAACGCTTTATTTGTTACTGCTGTTGATGCACTTGCTTCATGATTGTTTCTTTTCTTACGTTTTTCTGGTCCCTTTAAAGTTTGTTTATAAAAATAGCAGTCACGTTTGTAATGATTTTTTCGTCCACAGTGAAAACACTTTTTCACCTGCCTAATTTTAAACTCAGGCTTATTTCTATGAGTAAACTTCTCCTTTTCCTTGTGATTATCAGGTGCACTTTTGGCGCGGAAATGAAGAGCTTTCATACTTGTATCAGCATTTTCACGCATGAGATACTCTTCATGTTCTATAAGCATTCCTTTTACAAATGCTAACGTAAGTCTTTCGTCCGTCATAGTTTTAATTGCAGCTTTTATTGGTGCATAACTCGGTGGCAACGAGTTTAATGTGTACCACACTTTTGTTGTTTCACTCACTTCCCCGCCGCAAGCAACCATATCACGCACCATTTCGTCAATTTCTACCATGTGCTTTTTCAATGATGTACCTGGCTTTAATTTGCAATTAAACAACCGATCTTGGAGACATAGCTGTGTTGATACCTTTCTACAGGCATAAAGACTATCGAATTTTTCCAAAATTTGTCGAGCTGTTGCACGACCTGGTGGCACTTGCGATACTACTGTGTCATCGAGGTACTCTATTAATGTACCTCTGGCAAATCTTTCCCATTTTATCCATTCCTCAGTAATTGGTATTGGTGGATCTTCACTTAATACTTTACTAGCACCTTCTTGTTCAATAATCTCTTGTAGTCTAAATTTCCACATTAAATAGTTTTCACCATTAAAAAGTTTTAAATTTCGCTTTAAAGCAGTTGATGTGCCGCTCGCCATCGTTATTTTATTATTCTTTATTTACACTGTTATTTACATTCACTCACTTAATTGCAATCACACACGGTGACTGGGCCCATAACCTAAAGGGATGGTGTTTGGTTTTTAGTAAAACACAACATTATATTTTATATACTCTCTATTGTTTATCAAAATACAAAATGTCTTTACAGACAGAGAGCTTTGTTTTAACTAACTATATGTGGAGGTGTCATTGGTATTATATTTAAAATATATTCGATGCAATAAGCTTTGTAAGCATAACAGTCCGTCGCCACGACGGAGCCAGTAATTGATACATAATTTATTTTTGTTTGACAATCTTATAACAACAAGAAGTGAATACAGTTTTTGTTTATTTTATGTACATTAAAACCAACACATCTCGATATTTATCTGGAATTAATTTAGGGAAACCATGGAAAACCTTAATTAAGATGGCCGGTACAGGAATTACCGTTTCTCGGCGAGAGGCAGTAGGAAAAAGTCCCAGTCACATCTGCCCCCGCCGGGATTCGAACCCGGACCTCCCGAATGCGAGTCTAGTGGTGTCACCATCTACCCAGCTCGGTGGTTTCATCAAACTACAGAACGTGCTTCCAGTCCAGTTATTTATTAAAACTGTAGCCGAAAAATCGAGCGGTGCGTTAAGTTTGATCAGCATTATATTAAACCTTAAGTCACGATAGTTCTGTACCTTATTACGACGGTGCGGTGTGATGTTGTGTAAGTTGGTGTACATGTATGTTTGTCTGTTTGTGTGTACGTTGTGCCTCACAGCTTCCTTTCCGGTTTCCACATCTTCTAACACTTCACGTGTCTTAGGATCTATTATTTACACCGCAAATGGGATGTCGCCCTCATGCTCTCACTTGTTCTCTCTCTAATACATTACAACGACCGTCTCGTACAAGAAGGACATAATACTCAACTTTGCAGTGCTCCTCCTATAGCTCTGGAAACAAGTCTTTGGAGATTGTCGAGAAAAATAATGCTCACCTTTGGGAATACTTTCAATAAAGAATAGTACAGCATTTACTGTACTTTTAAGGTAAAATAATGACAATGGGATCTGAAAAGTGAATTGTTTATAATAACTAAAGCTGTACGAACATTTGTTTTTGCAGAAACATTTAAAATTTAAGGTAGTTGTCGTGGTACAATATTGTCAAAAAGCTATAGATTATACGCGCCACAAAAGTATACTAGCTTGTAGCTAAGTGATCCATAATTTGTACGCAAGACTGTACCCGAAAAAACGTAACCCATACAGTATTCATATGCATGTATACTTTTCAATAAATTGTTGAACTTTAAACCGTTATTTATAAATAATTAGACGGTCAAAAATGTTTTCTTATTTTTTTTAAACTCATAACAAATGCATTGAAAGACTGTCAGTTTTTGGAAAGTTTCTGACAGTTAGTTCTTTTTTTATAAATAAGAAACTGGTTCAGAACTACAGAGATCGTATACAATCAATGTTAATTATACAATTTTTAATTGAATTTATCTCGGATTATGTACGGTCGATCGACTTCAAATTTTCAGGAAAAATTAAGAATTTTCTGACGGTGTGCCTTAACCACGACAACTACCTTAAGACAATCCTGCTGTAACTGAAAATTTCATGCATAATAAAATTCAGCTTATAACATATTTATAAAATTCGCTTATATTATGAAAACTTTTATTGATAAAAGATAATCCTTAAACGTACTTTTGATTTTACTAGAAAAGGAATAATTTTTAACGTCAAACTGCAATTTTACATATTTAACCGTTTCGCTCAATTAAATTTAATGTTTCTTATATAGCCATTTTTACTAGGAAATTATATAACGATTAAGCAGAAGAAAATCACAGTGTTCGCACGTTACAGACGACTTTAAATAACGTTTCTCGTAAATTCTCGCAAATTAAGAGTTTGATGACCATATGACTTGCAAGATTCGAGGTTGGGTATGCTATGTTATAAATGTGCAGAACGTCACAATTTTCTTTTTTCAAACAAGCAAATACTTTAAAACAGATGTCTTCCGTGTTACAATATGTGTTATGGCAATAGTCGATAATTTGATATTAATACATCCCCATTTTTTTTAAATTACATTTTGTAGTTTCGTTTTAAATGGGTGTGAAATTCATTCATTTGGTTAAAAAATACTGGGACATTCAAAAGTTCAGACAGTAAAATTCAGTGCAGTGACCAGGTGGTTGGGTGACTAAGTCATTATTTTATATAATTTAAAAAGCACTGCAGTGTGACAACGTTGAAATGATAAATTTCACAAAGCACATTCAATTTACGAAAAGCACGTTTTTTTACTTTAATGAAAGTGCTTCATGTTTGTTAATTTTTTTGTTTTAATTTACTAGATAAGCTGAACAATGAACACACGTATATTATGTCATATGGGAATTCCACAGAATTTGATTGATTACTATTGATAAAATCTGTAGATATAATTTAAAATGAACCTACTTTCAATTAAGGATTGTGAGAGTACACTGAAATGAATTAGAAATTGGTAAATGCATGAACAAATGATCAATAATTAGTGTTTTAAAGAGATTATTATATCGACTTGTATTTTCCTCTGGAATTAAACTCATTTAGACTAAACAGTAATGATAAAAAATTTAACTGACTCAAAAAAATGATTTCGAATGCTTCTAAAAAGGATAAAATATTTTTCTTTCGTTTTACAACCACCTCCCCTACTTACATTCAATTATATAGAAGTCTACGTAAATAAAATAGTAAAATTGAAGCTAGTAAAGTTGATTGTACAACTAAGAAAAAAATTATTTAAACGTTTTTAGAGGCACTCTCATTCCTTTTTTTTTAAAGTTGGTTAATTTACCCTATATTTAAATTTAAATTTGGCGCAGTTTGTAGTGTGTACTGTCTACAGGAATAAAGTTACATTGCGTTGACTAGTGTTTTTTTAATCGTTTAATAAAATAACAATTAAACTGTTACAAAAATTTAAAAAAAAATCCCTAGGTACAGGTACTTTTTCCACTATTTTTCAATTTTTGAGGTATGCCACTATGAAGCTCCGTTGTGTACAGCAATTTTCTTTGTCACAGTACAACGAAATAGTAGAATCAGTCCTCTGTCGACAGTTGCCCACAGTTTCTTGGACCTTGAGACAGCCAATCACAATCATGTTTGTCGTCAGTTCCTTCGATAGCACATAGTGTAATAGGACCGTAATAGAAAAATGTTTTAAATACTACTATTGTGTTGCTAATTTTTAAATACGGCACTGTGCGATTTTGTTCGTCGTCCAACAGTCACGGATCTGATCGCTCTGTCAGCTAACACAACCTGCGCAGCTCGTCTGCGCGATTTAGGTACTGTCAGAGGACTGATTCTACTATATGTATTTATACTATGCCGATGCGCTAGTACGCTCTGCTATGTATATCGCCTTCCCCTAGTAAAACGACGATCTTATCGCAAACTCGACTCGTAAAATAAATGGACCGAAAGACACTCACATTCGCCATGAGACACCTCTGTCTTTGTGTCTGTCATGCTTCTCGTTTCCTTCTCGAACGACGCGACGTGTGTGTGTTTATTGTCAACTAGTGTCCTGTGTTTGTTGATGCTTTGCTGAATTTTCAATAAAGAAAACATATTGGAAGAACTATCCAAGAATATTGGATTGGAAAACACAAAGTACTACCGCTCGTCACTGTACAATTTTGCGACATACATTTTTCAGATCATCCATCTCTTATGTTAGGCTTCTGATACAGGTTTAAATTTTAAATCAGGATTTAAGTGTTAAGGAAAAGTTCACGGAATAGGGATGTTGACTGTATTCAAATAAAAACATATTTTTAACGAAAAGTAGTAGTTTTTATGATAGAAATACTAAAAAACACTATATTTTTCCTTAGGAATTTAATTAATATTTAATAAATAAAACCTAATAAAATCACTCTCAAGTCATGTGACAACAGACACCAATCAGAGCGCATGACGTCATATGTTCAGCCGCTGTCAAAAAACTTCATTGTTTGGTTAATATTTATTCTGTAATTTATTATTTATTTGTTTATAGGAAACACAAAAAAAGCATAGTGGGAATATTTCAAATAATGTATTGAAAAAAACCCAGATAAATTGAGATATAAAATAAATGGATAGTATCAACAAAGTAATCTAGACAAATGTACCAACCCTTTTTGCTTCGACATCAATTCTAAACAGTCTCACTTTTATATTGGAACACAAAATATTTATTTTTTTTTATTTTTCGCGTACATAGTGTTCCTATATAAAAATAAAATGAACACAAGTAAATAAATTTGTGCATGATTCCGTGTTTGTTTTGTCGAAATAGTCATAATTTTAAATCGAAAAGTTCGGTTTATATCGCAACAAACTTTTATGTTGGATTAAAATGAAGCATAACATCTGGAAACGCTTGTTACTTAAAATAAATGCATTGCATTTATGTATTTTCTACTTAAATGTATTTTCAACACCATTTATTTTCAACTGAATTTACTCACGTATTTTCAAGTTTCTAGTTTCTACTTCTCACGCAAAATATCCCCTAGGACACTGCTCAGCTAAAAGAGCAACGTTTAATTTCAAATTAGTAAAGATTTTATTCTGACTGGTCTGTGATTGCCACGAAGTGAAGATGAAGAAGAAGTATTATTAAATATTTTATTTTTCCAAGTTTAATTAATGCCAAGTCTAATTAATATAAGTGTTAAAATGTGTAAGTAAATAGAAATGTAAAGAATGTAAAAATCTATTCTTCTACTTTTACATAACATGTATATTCATATGATGCGCTTCACTTAGTCATATTGTGTAATCACTGTCAATACTCAATAATACAATTGTTGTTAAACAAATAAATAATCCGTTCAGGTCAAAATGCATCAACCGAATGCAAATAATTTGAATATTTGATTTGGTTTTGTGTAGAATAATTGCTAAAATATGATATGACGTATATAATAATTAAAACAATACAGGCAGAATTTTATACAATGCCAATGAAAAAAAATTTTTTTAATGAATGTTTCGAGTTTTTAAAAATATTTAAAAATCGCAGTTTTTGTCCAAACGGTTATTATAGTAATTAACTCTGAATGCTATGAGGTACACAAATCAATACTAACTTTAAAAACATATTCTAATAAGCTACTCAGAATTTATTTATTTCATTACTGAACTAGCGTAATAATATATATCCTATGATACTCCAGAAAAATTAGACTTTTGAAAACATCAAAAAATTTTAAAATTATAGTTCAGCAGCTCCTGCGACTATTCGCGATGACCAAACAAACCTAATATACAATTTTTTTCGTCAAAATGTATGGCAAATACACTAATAATACGTAAAATGAATATTGCGACCACACTTCGAAATTTCCCGACAGCATATTTTACGACCTGAGGAATCAGTCAACTTAATAGTTCTTTGTATGGTAGAAATACCTGCCTATATGTGCAAATGGACAGGTGCCCTTTGCTTTCGCAACTGTCACCACTGTTGTCCCATTTACCCTATTTACTACACGCTTCACAGACTGCACATATATCTTCCATCAACTGCCCTAGTTCTGTGTACCTACAAATATATAGGACCGGACCTTTTTTCATCAGATTACCTTTTTTATCAACATTCTTTAGGCCTCTTTCACATCAAACACTGAATAAATTGAATAACTATTTATTTAAACAGCATTATTTATATAAATTTACTAGTTAATGGCGTTACTTTTTGGGATATTTGCAAATTTGCAGCGAAAAATTGTGCCACCTTATTTCTCATGTAACTTTGGTTTGGTATTTACGCAAGTCTTGGTTTTCTAAGATAGCGGTACCATAATATAGAGGCCGTAATTTGCTGGTGAAAAAAACGTGTCACAGGAGTAAAATGGATGCCGTTTTTTTACGCCAGTGCCTGTTTGGTGGGGATAGTAGCATTTATTTTACAATTTTAAACGGTTATAGTAAGTATGAATTAGTTGATTTAAAGAACTGTTGGATCGCGTTGCGTATGAAAGAAGCTTTAAAACACACTGAAGCGTGGATTATAAAAAAAATAGAAGTTTCTTTTTTCAATCATACAGATATTTTTGGGTTTTATTAATATTCTGATATTGTTTGCATGTTTAATGTACTGGATTAAAAAAATAATTGCGTTCAGCATCCAATTTTTAGAAAAACGTGTTTCCAAGTAATCTTATTTTCGAAATTTATAATCTTTTAATTCTGTCGTAATGTGTCACTGAAAAAAATCCAATCAGTCGAACGACGGAACCATTTCGACTCTAAAACGTGTCAAAATTTTCTTCACAATATGTGTTTGACAGATACAGTACTGACAGACAAACAGACGAACAGATTTTTTTTAAACATGTTTCTTACATTGCAAAAATATTAAGTAGGGAATAAGTATTGTAAAATTGTGAAAAGTGAATTTTGACCCAAATATAATTTAGTATTATTTGTGAAGTTGAAATGGTATAAATATATCTTGTACTCCTGTTAGCATGAATATTTTGAAAACATTTTGAAATAATAGGAATGCTAAGTTGTATTTTTTATAGTTTATAACACGAATAATGTCTTTCTTTCCTAATAAATAGAATAAGTAAAACGTTTAGTCGGACAAACCATTTGAATATAAATTCAGTGAAGGCGGAAATTCTTAGAATACCTACAGAAACATGTGAAATATGCTGAAAATTTAAATTTAAGGCCGGACGTCTAGTTTGCAAACACATACTAAAAAGTACTATAAACATTGAGCACGAATGCAAATTGCAAGAATATGTAGATATTATTAATCGTTATTTATGTCAACACAATATCTTTACTTATATTTTGGTTATTTTTTGATTAGAAAAAAATTCCAGTCAGTTGGACGACAGAACCATGCAAATTTCGAAAATGTTGACGTTTAATAAAAATAAAATAAAATTTCTGTTGACGCGTGCGATGATGCGAGTACCGACTAGTAATAAATATTATGAATATAATAATCGCTTTTCGTTTGTATAGTTACATATAAATGGTTTCACATGTAAAAATTACCAAATAATTCTTGTCAGCTAGCTCGCTATAGTATATTAAACCATAAAGGCAGAAAATTGAAATTCCTGTACTGCGCGACTCATGATGCCCTCGGCTTCGCTTGGGACATCATGTTACGCGCAGTACAGGAATTTCATACCTGGTCGAAAGTACGTACTTTCGTATCAGTGTACACGAGAAAACGTTTTCGGCCGACCGTTACAGACGACATGCGAGTAATACTGGCAGTACATAAATAGGTTTTCTGCCTTAAAATCGAAGCCGAAAGTACGTACTTTCGACATCAGGGTATGAAGAAAATATTATTTGCTTCTGTATGGTTGTGCAAATATTCAAATAATTATTGATATGCAACCTTAAATATTTACAAGATGTGACCATAATATATAAGTAAACGCCGACATTAATGTACTTACTCGTATATTTTGTGACTTCTATATGAGACAAAGTTGATTACAAACAACGTGACAGGCGACTTTATTACAGGGTGAGTAAACTCTATAAGAAAATACATAAGTACCCCAAATATTTGCTTTTTAGTTTGATTCATTTCATGCATAGATTGTACAATAAACTATAGTATCAAAATGTTTTTTGTTGAGTTTCAGAAAGCTTTAGTAGAGTGTTAAACGGTAAGTCTGCTTAGGAAAGGATTTTTATTGCTTATTAGTTTTATTAGCTATATTATCCGAATTATTCGGATTGTCTTTGGTTCCAGTTAGTCCTGATAAACGAGGTTTTACTATACCGGGTGTTTTTTTCAAAACTTTGGATGGATTTTTTTGTTGATACACCACTTGAATCAAAAAAAGTTTTAGGCAAAAGTTGTTCATTTTTACACAAAAAAAAATTTTATCATAAAAATCGGGAGTTTCAATTTAAAAAACAAAAGTTACCCCCTCCCCCTGCCGAGGGGTGGGGGGGAGTGGGTTGGTATTACGTGTAAACTATTTCCCCCTCAAAACCCAACAACTTTTGCCTAAAACTTTTTTTGATTCAACCGGTGTATCAACAAAAAAATCCATCCAAAGTTTAAAAAAAAACACCCGGTATAGTATAACAGCTAATATTAGTGACTGATAAGAATAGATTCGTGATGAGGGATAACATATACGTATAATTAATTTGCAGATTCTTAACCGTTGTGTGATTTCTACAGATAAATTGTGTAAAATTTGCTTATAGACAAACTTAAACAGACTTAATTTGATTTTAACTCCACATAAAGAGTCATGCAGCAGCGCATTCTCTCCGTACATAGCTTAGACTAAATATTACGTAGTCCGTGAAATTTATTTTGAGAATACTATTAAAGTTCTTAATTAGTTTTCGGTAACAAAAACCGCAGGAGCGTGTAAATATATTTCATATAAGATTGATATTGAGCTTCACTTTAGTCTATCGCCCAATATGTTGTGCTTTGCTCTAATGTTGAGCTACCGTGGTTAAACGGTGCAGGTATATTGCCGTTTATACGGCTGAGTTAATTCGAAACTATCCTATGTCAAACTAGAATTGTGTTGCAACTCTAAAAATGCAACTGGTATATTTTGACAGATCATCATGCAAATATACATTCTTTAACAGTGTTTAGTAATTGTTTAAATTGTTATATTTTGCATTCTGGGTAATTTATTAGCTGCACTAATAATACTCGTTCTTTTTCTTTTTTTGAACTATTTATAACCAGGGAACCTTCCATAAGGCCTTGGTTTCCTAAGATAGCGGTGCGGTAATATAGTGACTGTAATGTTGGTAAATTCGTGTCCATAATTTTAATGAAGTTGGAATAGTAGGGAATTGGACAATTTATGAAAAGAATTAACTTTGATTAAGTTGAACGTTTCGTTGCTAATTGCAACTTCCTCAGCAACTTATTCTTTTCATAAACTGTCCAATTCCTTACGATTCCAACTTCAGTGACTGTAATATTATGGTGAATGACGCCACATAAAAACGAGTGTATAGAAATAAATGGATGCGGTTTTCTCGGTAACGGTGAGACCATCGTAACGTAAAAAGCATTTTTTGTTACGTCATTCATCCATCATATTTCGGCCGATATACTATGGTATCTCTAGCTTAGGAAACAGGTGATAGGTGTAAATCATGTGTTATCAAAATACCATGATTCTATAAAAAAACCTCACGATTTAACGACGTTAAAACTTTTTTTAAATTTAAATCACTTGTCCTCACCCGTAAGATTTATTAAGATACGAATAAATGGTAATCACTTGAAAATGAGACCCTGTTCAATGAAGATACCAATATTTTGTTATTTCAAAATAGAATTTAAATGTTTTATACCATTATAGAGTCTGAATGAAGTTTCGTTTCGTTATTTTACTAGCACATATTAATTGGTTAAAGTTTTACGGAAGGTTCCCTGATCACCGGTATAACCAGAAATTCGAATCTGGGACTATTTGATATTGAACCAACAGACCATGAACGTGATGTGCTGTTGGTTCGAACCCAAATTGTTACGTGTATGTTGTCTGTCTCTCTCGGACAGGCATGTACATTAGGCAACCGCGAGAATAATACACAATCCATCTCGTTTAGGTCAGTTGGTTTGCCTTAATAATCAAGCGAATATCAAACAGAGTTGTCGTAAACTAACAGTTCAAAATCACTTTCAGTGGGTAAACAATACTTAATTTCTAACAGACTATCACTAAAGAGTTTTTTAAATTTTTTCTCCAAGTACCACTTGAATAATATTAGTGTTATTATTTTTCGTTACAATGACCTTCTCTTTATACAAGCTTCATACACGACATGACGAACAAATTTCATTGGGTCTATCATTTAATAAGAACGATGTGCATTATACAGTGGTGTATCCCCCATTAAACCCAAAAAAAGTCATTTGGATGGATTACACTCCTATTTATAGTTAATTATTTATCATAATGATTGTTTTCAAAATTGGTTTGCCTCCTTCTGGATTTGTTTGCTGATATTCTATAAATTAAATAAATAAATAAAAATCGGATCGCAATGCCAAAACTCTGCCGACAATATAGTGTATTTGTTAATATAGGCATTGTGACTTTATTACCTGAGCGTAAGCTTGTTTTTTAAAATGTTGCCAAATTGTTCAACAGACCATGAAATTTTGGTCCGACCCCTAGGTCCCGGCCATCCGACCGACGCCAATAGTGTATGCGCCATATGACAAATACACTAATGAAAGTGGTGATTATTTTTTGAATTAAATTCGCTAGTTTGATGTTATTATCGATTTTTATAGCGAATATTTTGAATCACCTGTTTTGTATTTGAACACGCACATACGTTTATATGTAGGTCGTTGGTATGTCAGGTCAGGAAGAGAAGAAGAAGACGACTGAAGAACCGACTTCGCCATGCATCTCTGCCGATGTAAGCGCAAATGGTGGTAAATATATCTATGGCCACAAGACGAAATAGCGTAATGTCAATATACAAAAAAGTTTTACCCTTGCGGATAGCGCTCTTTTATGTAATCATTAAATTACTGCTCACAATTCACCAGTTGGCTATTCTGCTATATTTTTCATACACAAAGTAATAATTGGACTGTAATCATCTTTTATTTTCTGCTGAAACCAGCGTATATTTGAATTCATTAGATGGCATCGAAAATATATGAAAAAGCCAATTGTATCTCTACATATCTGCGCAAATGTCGAAGCAAATTTCTCCCTAGAATACTAAATAATTCCCTTGTAGGGATACTGGGATTTTTAGTGTTTTGAGTAGAAATTTGCTTCGACACTTTCACAGAGTTGCAGACAAAAACTCTTTCAGTCTTTCGCCACGATCATCGCGTAATTTCACCCTTACCTTGGTTGCATCAGAAAACTAAACATACAAAAATGTTTATACATGTAGTTATCGATTCGGTCTCTAAGAAAAGAGTCCTGTATGTGCTGATAGTGTGGTTCGTACTAATATATCAAGAAATATATTTAATTCTCTGAAACTACTGAAACGATTCTACAAATCATTTCGCTGATAAAAAGCTACACTATCCCTGAGTAATCTAGATCATATTTTATTTTGATTAAAAAAATAAAATCCCCAACAAACTGGCTAAATTTGGATGCGTCGTAGTCTAGTATTCAATAAATCACCTGATTTCATCCGATGCATCAGCGACTTTAACGTGCATTAAAAAGTTTTTTAACTGACCAATGCTTTTTTTCACTGAGTCCTTTTTTCTGTATATCTATTATATTGTGTCTGACTTGACATATTCTAATTAATGTTTTTGATGCCATGATCAATAAAATAATTATCTATGTGTCATTACAATATATAGCAGAAAAATCGAGCATTTCATTATTCTAATTTTGATCCTCCAGTATTTGCCATAACATCGTCAGTATTATTAAGGTCGTGATAGCAAATATTAATTAATGATTTCATTAAATATTTTAGAATGTGTAAATATACCACTTATTATTTAGGTCAAAATATGATTTTTGTATTTTGATAAGATGTCCCACAGTTCTGTATTTTTCCATTACGATGACAAATGAATATATTTTGAATTGATGCTAATGATAATAATAATAAAACTATGTAATAACGCAAATGTGAACTGTCAGCATATCATCATCAATCACAAAAAGATCTATCTATCTACTATTATTCTAGCAATGAAACTTAAAATTATATAGTAATTTGTAACAGAATGTCTTATCAGATGCAGCAACTGTTGTTTATTTTTATTTCTCAGATTTAAATGAAAATAACTTTCATTATAAATTTTATTCTTGACAGATATCACCATTGTTATTCTCTAGTTGTGGTAAAACTATCAGTTTATTGATGAAAACTGTTTATCAATTTATAACACCCTTTTTATAAAACATGGGTCAAGCGCGTTGCAATGTCGTTTTTTTGTATTGCGTTTCCATGACTACACAATTACAAGTCTCAAGCTTCTAAGTTCTAATTCAATAAAGTATCAATTGGAATTTTAATTTATTATTAAAAAATAAAAATTGAAAACATTAATTGTTACTCGATCCAAATAACTTTAGTTGTTGGCGACCTAAAAAATATATATTATATTTATAATACAAAAGGCAAAGGCTAGAAAAGTCTCTACAAAAAGGTCAATTTCAAAGATTGTTACGATCCTGATTAATTAAATAGATGAAAAATTGTCCGAGGACTTAGGATCAATAAGTCAATACTAAATTTTTATTTTTATCGCGACGTTTCAGAATTTATTTAATCTTTCATCAAAACAACAAATCTTAACACTAACTGTTTTATTTAGTTGTTTTGTCATTTCCATTTTTTAGTCTACGGTTTTTTGGTCTATAATTTTTAGCTAAAAATTGTAGACCAAAAAAGTCCTCGGACAATTTTTCATCTATTTAAAAAGGTCAATGTATTGTAATTACCTAGCGTCGCCTATAAATTTCGTTTTACAAAAGTCTGAAATACGCTGTTTTGCCTTGTGTCCAAAGATATATAGAGGGCATTTGCACGATGGTGTTCATCTATCCCCTGTCGTATTCAGGAATTAGAACCTCACTTCGCCGCGTCCCAGTGGGGGCTTGCGTGTAATTCACCTATTTCAGCGGCGTGGCCTCTGCTCTCGCCGCACACGACTGTGTGGTAACGTATGCCCCAATACTGCATCTCGACCTTTGTCAGATTCAACCACGTCTAGCGTGTCAGCTATTTTGCTAAAACTATTCTAAATTTAATTTAACTTCATTGTGATGAAATTTTCTAATCATGTACTGGAAATGATTGACAGATACATAGCTATTTCAGTGCTTAACAGTTTTGACAGTTTTCAAACATCTTCTGTCTGTCTGTCTGCTTGCCGTCTGGCTGTCTTGAATATATTCTTGTTTACATTCAATACATACATAATTTATGATTGTTAAATAGTCTCAGAAAACGAAGCTATGAGAATAGCATGTTGATATACGTAAGAAGGAATAACCACCAACTTTAACTTGGTTTCAAGCTGGTTAATTCATACTTAATTTACGATAATAATCGTAAACGTGTTAATTAGGGTTTCGTACATCCAATGTGAAAATAGAACCCTTATAGGATCACTTTCTTGTCTGTCCTTTTGCCACAGATTAATTATTTTCTTCGAATCTATTAGATGAAAAGAAATTGAAATTTGGTACATTATTCAACCTAAATCATTCAACCTAAATAAGCGAATTCCGATCAATGAAGGGACTCATTATGAGAAATATTTTTTTATTGATGTGTCTTCCAAAAAATTTGGTATATATTATCTAGTTTTTTTTCTGGATCCTAATCGAAATGCAAGTATATTGTGTAATTTTGTACTTTCTTAACGTCTTGAAGAAGAGAACAAAAATGCGGACTTATAAACTATTCATGATATCATTTTCTGTTTTTTTTGTTATGGCCACGTTACTCGATATTTCAAAATGTGCTTCATCTATTATAAGCACAACGCTCTCCACATCTATTTCGTTCATAATTTAGCGTAAATTCCCCATAATAATCTGCTTTGGAATGACTCTGTTAATGATAAAAAGTGTTGTAAAACTTCGACCGGATGAATACAGCAATTTATTTCCTGGTCTAATGACATTAAAATAAAGAAATAAATAAATATCAGTTTCCTCTGTTGTACCCTATATACTGAAAGATAATAATGCTAAAATAATATCCTATAAGTTTATCGCGAAAATAAAAACGATCTATTCTACGAGAAAGGAATATTTATTGGCGAATAAATTCACGTATCTGCCGTGTATATCCCATGTTATTTTTTTAACTGGTTTACTAATGGAACAACTACTACAAAAGTTCTATCAGCGATGGGTGCAGGTATATATATAGTAGCCGCTTACTAAAGGAAGTTCTTGTTCATGGTTGTAGCTGGAACTCGATCACATGTATTGCTTTTTTACTACTTCACAAGAAGAAATAGCTCATTGAAAATGTTTTTATTCGTTTTAGGGATATTTGAACTCTATATTTTTTAAATTTTTTATTGTAGATCTTTTTATCATATAGATATATGCTTTAGTGGATATTTTTGAAGTGAAACGTCTTTATGCACCGGTAGGAGTGATTCCGTTCACGCAAGAAAAAAGTAAAAACTTGTATGTTTGTCAGATAATAGATAGACATGTCAAGCGTAGCGTAGATGGCAGCAGGCAGATAACGACCTAAGTTATGATTGGTTTTCACTATGGAGTAAAAACCAAACATACGTGTTCCTTCCTAAGTTGCGTGATTTAAGTAAGAAATCATTTAAAGTAAATCTATGATGTTTTAATATTATAACCACCATTTAAATAAATATAATTAGTTTTTCTATCTGTAATTTCTCCTGTGGCAAAATCTTCTTTAGTAAAGTGAACTTCACAAACTATTATCATTTACAGGAAAAGTTTTCTCTTCTGATAGTTTATGTACTGATTGTATACAGAGATTGTAGATTATAGACAGTCGACAATATAGAACATAAGCGTCTATAAAGGCAGCTAGCTAAATTTGTGTACACTCAATAAAAGAACGCATATGTAGAAGGGGACACTGCTAAAATTCTGCGAAACTATAGGTGGTGGTGCATACATCACATGAACTATAATAGAGATGGGAAAAAAGGGTCTTTTTGGTGGTTTGCATCTTTGCATCTGGATCCCGTACGTGAGCCGGCTCACTGAAACGGTTCAAAAAGAGCCGAGTTCTGAATATGTTACTGCAGTCTGCCACTGAGTTACCTAGTTCAGTCAATCATAACACGACCTGTATAGAATCAAGAATGCATAGCCAAACATATGATGCATGAGTCATTTGAGTTGACAGATGCATCAAAGCAAGAACTGATACGTAAGTGTAAAATGTGCTTCTGTGTGTTAAGTGTTTCACTGAGCTATGCGGATGCGTTGATCCGTCGGCTCAAAAAAAAGTGAGTCGGCTCTCACGGATCTTCTGCCGGAGTCGGCTCTTGGAACCGGTTCAGATCTGAGTTATCCAACTCTATTGACACATCTGGATATTGCATAAGAAACGCCTCAGACTGTCGTTCAAATTTATCTGGGTTACTGGTATCTCACAATGAGACAAAAGTGTTTTGTATAACTTGACATATATTAATTATAAATTGTTCGTTTGTTGGAAGATTCAATCTCCTACAAAAAAAGATTTTTTGTATTTATTTGAAGAAAAAAAAATCAAACTGCAGCCCTGACCATCGGGGAATCAAACAGACAGACGAGGATAGGGCTACAGAGCTACTACATAAATGTGGCGATGGTATAGGAATGAGTTGTTCGTTGTATAGTGCATTGAACGACCCCAGGGAATACGTTCCCCATCTATCATATGCCCAGAGGGGACCTGGTCGTGGATTACACGGAACAGACAGGTCGCGTTGTAGGCATCTTGTAAGGATTTACGTTCTGATTTCTGCACTGAATACATGTAAAATGACAAAAAAGATTTACGTCACATATCATTTGCATTCATGCAAATTGATGTCACTTCTTATTTTTCTTTGTTACTTGGACATTTAGTTCTCGTTTTATTGTTTACTAATCAGCAAAATTGACTCTTTTTTATTATAGCATCGAGAAAGGACAGACATGTTTTTATATAATTTTATGCAACTGACAAAGTTCAGGTGCTTTCTTTAATACTTTAGATTAGTCACTCTAGAATGTCACAATGGAAATTATTTACAATATTTTAAACTTCAAAGTCGAATTCTTATGTGTAGCTCCTTACCCGGATTTTATACTTATGCTCTGTAATATATAAAATATCTAAAGAGCATCCAAGTTCAAGTAATGCGACGTAATCAAATTAAGATGAACACGTATTATCTCCTGTTTGTGTACACAATGGAGATGTCGGAATTTATTATCAATCTAAAAGCTTGTTAGGTTCTTAATCTCAACTACTGTTGGTACATACATCTTATCTAGAGCGCTTTAATACAAAGATCTATGCATGATCACAAATAAAATATTGTATCTATCATTGTTGAAACACAAAACATATTGCAATATATTTTAATTACGATTCAACTATTTTGATCAGAAAAATATTAGAATGATTCATTCAAAATTCGACTAAATATTTAGAAAAGTCTCTAAAAAATGAAAAACGTTTTTAAAAATATTTAGATTAGAAAAACAAGATAGACAAGATTAGAAACTAATTTATATTATACATGAAAATAATTTATTGAAATAAAATTTTGCATTTGAGATTGTAACATTATAATTTTTATAAATGTACATTAGCTTACTATATATTTTTTTTTTGCTTTTTGTAATAGTTAGTTATATCATGCCCTTTTTTTATTTTATTATGTAAGCATTTTTGTATTATTTAAAATTTTGTAAAATTTAAAAGTCAGTTTCACTTTAGTATTCAATAAACGAATATTAAAAAAATTTAAACATCTAACTGATTCATTTATCCTAATCTGATTGTGAAAATATGCTATATTGAAAATCTATTTCACTAAATAAGCAGATCACCGGATTTAAAACAATAAAAGTAAAAATAAAACTTGAAAACTAAAATATAGGTATATATTTTTAAAACATTTTTTAAAAAGTAAGCCAATACCGGCAGGTAACCGGTGCGTTTATTATCAGAAATTTAATATGAAATTTTGTTTCTAGGTTGACAAAGTGACTGGATTAGTGAAGGTTGTTTGAAACTCAACGGCTTATTGTGGTAAGTGAATTTTTTCATTTAATTATAAACATTTTTTGAATATTTATTCTGAACAAAAAGAAACGGGAGACTATAACGATTTATAAAATGATTGAAAAAGCAATACTATAATACGGTTCAGGTATGTTGTTATGACCTCACAAAGCTAATGGTGTGTATAAAATTTTCAAAATATTAACTTTTGATATCTTACTTATTCAATGAAAAAACTAGAATAAGGAAATAAATGAGTGATATTTTGTACATAAAAATACGTTCTGTTGCATCAACTATATGATATCTGCACATAAAATAGCTATTCGTTGCTAAAAAATACTTTTATTGTTCAACAATGACCTTGGTTTTTCACTGGAATACGTGTCACAAGACGACAAAGATTAATTTGGATTAATGAAAAGTTCTTGTTGTTTGAGGTCAATTAATATTACTTTATAGGAAATGACCTGAACTGTGGCTTATCTTGCAATTAACTCAGTTAATGAACGAGTCACTGCGAATCAAATATTCACACTTCTGTTTTGTTAATTTATTATACCTGTTCACTCTAATAAAAGTTCAGTTTTTATAATAGGTACAGTGTAGAAACTAATTAAAATTAAAATAACAAATTGCATCATCTCGTGCGATTTCTTCATTACTTAAAATTAATGTATGGTATATTTATAGTATACATGGTGTAAAATGAAAAATGATATCACAAATTTATTTTAAAAAATAAACGTGTTTTTCCAATACTGACTTTAGGACGCTCTGAATGAGAAGCTACTATGTTCCAGTGTGCATTTTCTATCGCGCACTTTGTAACATTTCTTCGGAAAATTTATACGTAGTTCCCGTGTGGTGTAATTATTAAAAGAAAGAACAGAAATAATAATTCATCTAAATTAAAAGTATAAATTAAAAAAGGTGCATTATTTAGTGTGAATTTATTTTAATTTTAAGAAAGAGCTTTGTTTTATAATAAACTTATGTCTGCATGGAACATTTCAGAATTTTTATGATTAATGTTTTAGTACCTACTTTATAATGGAAAATAGTTAATTTGTTTTCAAGGAAAATATTTGTATATATTATACAGTATTTAGTAGAAAAACTTCTAGATCGTATTTTGATCACATTTTAAAGTTTGCTCTGAAAATGCACATCAGAAAAAAAACATGGGCAGTATTTTCTTAAATGTTGATGTTTTAATTGATTGTTACGTTATAAAAAAATAATATTTTCAAAAGTAGTTCAACCTGCCTATGGAATATATTTTATATTGGTTTTGGTAGACATAAAAGTATTATTTTTATTCGTCTACTGTATTTTTACGGCACTTTTTCTCCAACCAGACTAGCATTTTCACGGATATAAAATTGGTTTTAATGGCCCCATTCGGCCTGCACACGCCGTCCGTGTGTGTTTAAGGCTGCATTCACATAGGTAGGTGTGCGACAGAAAAAACAACAGATAGTGTTTGTGTCTCTAGAACATAAATATCAGAACCAGCGAGTTTTAACAGTCATAATAGTTCGAGATACATACTACATTTTTACACGTACCTATCTCCTAAAATAGCTGATTTTCATTTCATAAAAAGTGACGATGAAAATAGATTTTTAAAACATTGACCTCAAGCGAAACATCGGTAAAAATATTTTCTTCATACCATTCCGAAAATGTATACTTTCTGATTCGATTTTAAAACCGAAAGTATAACATTTATGCACTGTTGTAATCACAGCTGGAATACCCGCATATCGTCTGTATAGGCGGACGTGAACAGTTTTGTCATGCGCATTGATACGTGAGACTGCTGTTTGTCAGGTCATCTGCTGTTGTTACATGGACATTATTAGATCCATGTGTCATTACGTATAACCTCAACATTGCTCACTTGAAAGTAATTAGTCTTTTTATGTATTGGTGAAAGTGTGGACTTTCGACCGGGAGTGAAGAAAAATAGTATACACTACACGAGCAGAAAGCTGAAAGTCCTGCACTTCGCGACATATTATGATATGCCCTCGACTTCGCGTCGGGCATTATGTGGCGCATTGCAGGAAATTCAACTTTTGGTTCTTGTTCCTTAACCAAATATTCCCTCAGCAATTAATATTTTATTTGAACAAAAAACAGTAAAATTCTTTAGTAATCAATATTTGTGTCCCGGAAATTGTAGTTTTCTATTTGATAAACCGAACCGGGGCTTAACTTTGGTGAAAAATCAGGATAGTTGTGTCATTAGCTTAAGAATGGCGTACAAAATATGTATGCTAGTTGTAGGTACAAGAAGTTTGCGAAGGTCTCGGCATAACCTTTTTATGATCTCCAGGGAAATATTCGGTACTTATATTTCAAACTTTGTATTCATATTGACACGCGCGTTTATATTGTTCACCGCATGAGTATGTCTGTCTGTCCGTCTTATTCGTCGCCGGTGTCTGTGCTTTATGCTGACTGGTTGTGTCAATTCACAGGAGAACCTGTGTAAACTGTACCAGCAGAGCTCGCTTTGTGCAGTATTTATCTTTTCACGAATGTAATAAACTTACTTGACAATTTTTATTATGCTTACGTTCTCTTTTAGAATATTTGACAACAAAATAAAAAAGAACGTGCGGAAATATATTATTCACTAGCCTTTACCCGCAGCTTTGCTCGCGTCAATGCCGGTTTTTTTTTAATCAGTTTTTTTGATAGACAATTGGCGTTAGAAGAATCTCTAAGAATTTAAGGTTGTTGTCGTGGTACAATATTGTCAAAAAGTTATAGATTATACGCGCCATAAAAGTATACTAGCTTGTAGCTAAGTGATCCATAATTTGTACGCAAGACTGTACCCGTGGAAACGTAACCCATACAGTATTCATATGCATGTATACTTTTCTATAAATTGTTGAACTTTAAACAGTTATTTATAAATAATTAGACGGTCAAAATTTTTTTCTTGATTTTTTTTTAACTCATAACAAATGCATTGAAAGACTGTCAGTTTTTGGAAAGTTTCTGACAGTTAGTTTTTTTTTTATAAATAAGAAACTGATTCAGAACTACAGAGATCGTATACAATCAATGTTAATTATCCAATTTTTAATTGAACTTATCTCGGATTATATACGGTCGATCGACTTCAAATTTTCAGGGTAATTTGTATTATCATGTCCTTAATAAGTATACAAAAATTAAGAATTTTCTGACGGTGTGCCTTAACCACGACAACTACCTTAATAACAGATCTACAGACAAAAGATACGATGTTAGCTAATACCAAGCACAAAATATTCTAAAACCTCATTTCTCTCAATTAGGTTTTTGAAACACGTAGTGCCACAAGAAAATAAAAAAAATATTTCAATTTTTTTTAACAACGCTAGTAGGTAACGTTCTTGTAAATATTTTATTTTTTTAACTTCTCATTTCATATTTTTTATGTATAAACATCTTTACTAACCCCCAATTTTTGATAAACTCATTGGAATCGGCGCAATTTGGTCTACAAATATATGAAATATTTTAAAAATGCGAATTTGACGAGAATCGAAATCTCAAAACATTTTCAAACTTACAATGCTTGTAGAAATTGACACGCTGATCTCAATGAGAAGAATCAAATGCTATCTCTATTGGCTTAGAGGTTGTATCTATGCATGTGAAATTAAAAAAAAAAACTTCCTAGTTTCTGTTCTAACGATAATTTTTTCTCTAAAATTAATACCTGTTGATTTTTCTTGTGGCTTTATTGTTACTCAAAAATTCAATAAAGAAAATGTACAGGGTGCAGTAGATTTTATTTTTCGCCCAAATTTATAATTAACACAGTGTTATTAAGGACGACTCTGTATACATACAAAAGTCATTAAAAAAAAAAATCGAAACGACTAGAGGTAAGCATGAGAATGTTTGGGTACCACCGATATTATATAATAATATGTATAAAAAAAATGCTGATTCGCATTTTTCTGGTATATGTGCGTGGATGTGTGTGCTTTTTCTATCCGAAAAGCGATGACAGTGTGGCGTGCGTGGTTTATTAGTGTATTTGCCATATGGCAACATACACTATTGGCGTCGGTTGGATGGCGGGACCTAGGTGTCGGACCAAAATTTCTCGACGTTTCATAACCTCCTAAACACTTTGGCACCATTTTTAAAAATGTTATATGTGTGCGGGCAATAACTTTCGAAAGAGTTAATTGATTTCAACTAAATTTGGTCCACGCGTTAAAACCCATCCCCGCAAGAAGTCTATTTAAAATGGGCCTAATCGGTTCATTTTAAGGTAGTTTTAGGGGTTAACAAAGGTTTTTGGGTCCCAAAATAACGAAAAAATTCTCCGAATCGTTTCAAAATTTAAATTTAACCCTCTAGCAGTAATTAAAATGTGTCCCTAAAATTGTAATAAAATCGGCCCGACAGGACCGGATTTACAAATTTTATGAAAACACTATTTTGCAGATAGTGAATTATTTACTAAAAGGTGTATATAATTTGGTATAGAAGTTCGATTAATAATAATATTGCAATTAAGAAAAATAATATTATTTTAAGGGGTGTATTAAGTAGTCAATTTTTTTATTTTGCCCAAAAACCAACTTGTATTCGCATAATAAAGCCACCCTGCCTGTATAAGCAAATACACTATATTGTCGGCAGGGTTTTGGCACTGCGACCCGGGTTTATTTCCTTTCGACTGACTTCAATGTTTTCAGTCATAAAAACGTTTTACTGTCATACATAGGCACGTATGAATTTTAATATTGATATCGTAAGACCGGACACGGAAACTGTGGTACATATAAATCCCAACTGATACTTCCAGTACGGTTATTCCAGTTTGCTCGTTTACGACTTTCTTTGCAAATTTACACTGAGTCCCTAACCTACATTTGTGTAGTTTGGACACAGGATGACACAAACTTCCTAGTGTAGAGCCCAAAGACTTTAACTTACTGGACATGCCCTAGCGGTATAAAACGTGTCTCTTTGAGAATAAATGCAAGGTTCTATCTCTCTCAGAATAGTACAAATAAATAGGCCACAATCATGCTCTATCCTCCTTACTCATGTGTGGCCAATTTCCATTTCTCTCAACATAGTACTGTATCCTTTAGAACCGAAAAAGAACTACAAATATATGTGAGGAAGACATGACTATTAGTGTAAGTTGATGTGACAAAATGCGGCCATTTTTAACCGACTTCAAAAAAAGGAGGAGGTTCTCAATTCGTCGGAATCTTTTTTTTTTATTTTTTATGTATGTTACCTGATTACTCGAAGACGCCTGAACCGATTTGGAAAATTCTTTTTTTTGTTTGAAAGGGTGTACATCCCAGGTGGTACCATGGTCATCAGGTCAGGATCTGATGATGGAACCCTGGAGAAATCGAGGGAAGTCTTCAAAAATGTGCGAAATCAAATCCACCACTAAAAAGTACAAAATAAAAGAACTTAAAAAAAAATATTAACCTCCTTCAAAAAAATCACTAAAAAGATGAAAATAATGAAATTTTGAGGTCGGTGACAATTTCATTACTAGAACTTTTAATTACTGACAGTAAGTTCTTTTTTTATAAATAAGAAACTGCAGGTTCAGAACTACAGAGATCGTATACAATCAATGTTGATTATCCAATTTTTAATTGAATTTATCTCGGATTATATACAGTCGATCGACTTCAGATTTTCAGGGTAATTGTATTAGCATGTCCTTAATAAGTATACAAAAATTAAGAATTTTCTGACGGTGTGCCTTAACCACGACAACTACCTTAAAGGTTTGTTGGTGGCCTTACTTTCGTCATTTGCATGTATGGAACAGTGTTAATTACAGTGACGTTATTTTGTCGACAGGGTTTGACATAGCAACCTGTGTTTTTATTTAGTCTTGGCACATGTATTTTTGAGCCAGCCTGTGCAACGACGTGTTTAGTATAATTACGATACGTAGCAACATTAAGTAAACATTATGAATATCAAATCATTGTAATATATGTAATTGGTATAATTTGTGAAGTGTGTTTGTGTGCGTGTAACGTTCAGCTTATGTTTACCCTCTGGCGGTTCTGGCACTCTTGTGTGACATCGACTCCCAACCACCTCCCACTCATTCCCTACCAGTCCTAGCTACTTCGGGTCTTCCAGTCTACATAAGAACTGTTCGAACTACTTAAACACACATGCGTGTACGGAATGTTTTAGAAATACGTATTCAATTAAGGAAATGTGACGATTTACTTTAGGTATTTTAACAGTTAAAATAATGAGTAATCAGATCTTATATAATCACTATAAACTGAATACATTTTTCTGTCCGTGTTTTGAATCTCCTTCAATTCGGATCTAGCGACGGATTTACTTTATGTGTTTTAGAAGTCATAAGAATGCGTAATCATTGCCTTAACTGGCAGACGGAAAATGGAAGGTTTTGACACCCCACTGCAACTGAATATAGTAACCCCTAACTCATAAAAATAATTTAAAAATGATCAAAATAATTACAGGTATGACTTAATAAAGTGTTAAATTTAAGATTTCATATAAATGCTAGGGGTTGCTAATTCAGCTGCGCCAGGGTGTCAAACCTTCGATTCCATGTGATAAGGACCTACTATCTACATATTCTTATGACTGTCAAAATTTCCGTAACAAAAAAAAACGATCCCTGTTCACGTGAGCTTTCTTCACTGAAAATGACGCTCCAAACAATCTCTTAAAATTATATTTTGCGAAATAATGAAGCAAACATTCGGAATTTTAACACCCTGTATAATACTGTATAATTTGTATAATGCTCCAGTATAAATGTAAGGCATCATACTAGCGCTATCAAAACTAATATCAACCGATAATTGCGATTTAGCTGAAAACAGACTATAGACGTAAGCCGAACTAAAACTTCTTACACCAATATCAATTAAACAGATAACTTGAATTGATTCTTAGATATCTGGAAACCATAGATTAACCTCACTTAAATCGTCAAATTGGAAGGCTAATTCTCGGGTTCTGTGGCTGAATGACACAATTACTTTGAAAACCATTGCAAAATTCAGTGCTTAGGCATTCAAAATCATATCAGAAAATGAGCATAACTGTGATTTAAACATTTATCATGTCTTGAAAACGATCGAAACTTTAAAGCTCTAGCAAAAAAAAAGTGTTGTTTTTACTCGACTACCCTCGGGTCTAGAGAGGCTTGCCGTCAAAACCGATTTATTGACACCAGAGTATTACCTGGTCAAATCGACGTGGACCCAAATGAATTTACGGACAAATCCGGTAGCTGTCGCGAGAGAAGCTAATAATAATTTTTTAACGGTTCTAGTACTAACATATATTGGAATACTAAATGTGAAACATGTACGTTTGTATTATGTAACTGCGTACTACAGTTACTACTGTAAACTTACTTCTACGTTTACACACTTATTTGTACCTACTTACATATTTAGATAAGACTACATCTAACCAAAGCGTGACACCACATCACGCTTAATTACATGCGTGTATACAAAACTACTTACGTAATTACGTTTATATGTATATGAAAGTTTATTGACATAAATCTACTAATTTAATTTCTAAATTTTTCATACTAACAATAGAATCGTTCCCCATTTTTTTGACTTTTTATCAAAATCTACATCGAAAATAGGGTAATCGTATACAAATTTTGGAAGTATATAGACCCAAGCAATTGATTAATAAATCGATAGTCACACTTGCAATTAAGCAGTCGACCAACTAAAAATTGTCAGACCTTATATTGCAAAAAGAAAATTCTCAAAACTTTTAAAAGTAATTTCAACATGAATGCAGCTACGGAAGTGACTCGAACTATGCTTTGCCCTCTAATCGCATTCAGAACAATCTCATTTCCATCGCTTTGTTGTATTTCGCTTTTGCATGACTGATACGTAATACCCAACGGCTTCAGGAGAGAGAGTCTCGTTTCTGAGAGTTGACAAACTGTCGTTAAATACATGTGACGTAACTCGAACTTGACTTTACCTTTAAGCTTTTTGTTATTATCATTCGTTATTATTTTACTGATGTAAGGCATCGAATCGTCGGCTAATCAGTGAGAGCGTACTTTTCAACTTTCAATGACAGCAATGCAGTCTGATTTTATCATTGCTTCGTTGTCTAAATAATTGTTATTCAGCGTCGGGAAGTTTATTGGACTCCGCTCATCTGATTTAGACCGATCGGACTGGTCTCGGCTGGTTCGCCGGCCATACGCGTCGAGACACGCCATTTGCGTGAAATCTGTTGGAGGCGAACTTTATAATGAACGTTTATGACAAAATGTACCGTCTGCAAGGTCTTTAACAAAAGTCAATCGTGAATGCAGTTGAAACAATAGCTGAAAAGCTGTATTCTCCGCGTGTATTTACCTATAGTTGCTAATGCTACAACACCATGAAGTTACCAGTCTCTTACCCGCTGAATTTGCTGTTGGGACTTGTACTGGCTGCTTGGAATGGAATGATTTTACGGCGGGATTTCAAAATTAGAACCAGAGTTAGTTTTCGTGCTTGATTCTCTGCTGACTTTAAGCTAGAGATGGGAAAAACGGGTCTTTTTAGTGATCTGCATCTTTGCATCTGGATCCCGTATGTGAGCCGGCTCACTGAACCGGTTCAAAAAGAGCCGAGTTCTGAATATGTTACTGCAGTCTGCCACTGAGTTACGTAGTTCAGTCAATCATATCACGACCTGTATGGAATCAAGAATGCATAGCCGAACATGTGATGCATGAGTCATTTGAGCTGACAGAGGCATCAAAGCAAGAACTGATCCGTAAGTGTAAAACGTGCTTCTGTGTGTTTCACTGAGTTTTGCGGATCCGTTGATCCGTCGGCTCAAAAAGAAGTGAGTCGGCTCTCACGGATCTTCTGTCGGAGTCGGCTCTTTGAACCGATTCAGATCTGAGTTACCCAACTCTACTTTAAGAAAGAATGAAGAAACCATCAGAAAAAAGAATATCTTGTCATGTAGGCGACATGGGTAAACATTATAAACGAATAGAGAGTTTTGTTCAGAGACAATAATCGTCTATTTTTGTTAATATTCGAATTGCCATTGTGCAGGCACCAAAACCATCTTAAAACCAAGTTCAAGAAGTGTGAAGCCAGCCCATACAAATCGTCACAAAATCCAGCGTTACACTACACTTGGAACCTGGCAGCGAATCCAGCGGCAATACTAGCCAAGTGTGCAGCAGCCTTAAGTTTAGACTGACACTATATATCTGACGCCACGGATAGTACAATTTCACAAATACGGAGTGTCAGTAACATCACTACGTATATTAAATTGTTGGGTAAAAATATATTGTATCCGATAGTTTTTTTTATTACTCTTTTATTTATCGGGTATTGTTTCAAGCGAGATTGTTTAAAGTTGATTTTCTAAATACATGAAATACAACTTTAGACATGATGATGTTTTTTGGTATTAATATGTTGGTACAGCGAAATTTCCTTTAACAAACACCTCTTTTGGACGGACAGTTTGACAAGTCTCGGTCGAATGATATTGCTTTTGCATACAAAAATGAACTTTCTAGTTACCGGGCGCGGATTGATAAAAAACATATTAAAATCTCTGTCGTGCGAATAATAGGTGCAGTGCGCGCATGCGCGTTGTCGGTTTTCAACAGGAATTCCCCTAATTTTATACATGTGAGGATCAGAATGTTATCGAAATGGTACCATATGTTTTTTCTTAAAATTAGTTTCGTCGTTTTTAATTGGCTTCAAAAAAGGATTTTTTTTATATATTGTGTTACCTCATATCTTCAGCATTTGTGAACCGATTTTGATTATACTTTTTCTATTTAACAGGGCATATATTTAAGGTAGTTCTCCACAAATTTTATATAAATCGGTTCAATATTTTTTTTTTTTTAGTTTAGTAATCAATAAATAAAAAAGAAGATGGTTCAAGTAACGTGCAAATTACGTAATGCAAATTCCCTACCAAGTAAAAAAAACTTTAAAAAAATTGACCCTCAAAACTTTTATGATTTTTAATTACATTGTTCTAAGGAGATTCAATTGTTCTAAAAGTTTCTGTTTACTTTTTTCCGAAAATAACATTCAAATAGAGTTACTTAGTTTGCAAAAATACAGTGCATTTTTTATTACAAGACATTTTCCATTACATCATTGATGTATTAAACTGAGTAATTAAAATAATCTTGATTTGAATCCGTATAGATATATGTCACTATTGATTGAATAATTTTATTTACTTCAAAAATAACTGTCGCTACTTTGTAGAAAACGCGTCTAAAAATTTCCGTAACGTGTTAAATATTTTAATTAAAAATTGGATGTAAACTTTCTATAGTAATTTTCACTACAGAACGTCAATTATCTTGGCAAATTTTGCATTGCTCGCTTTCTTAAAATATTTCTGAAACATTTTTAATAATTTTAATTAAAATTTTACATCAACTTTGTCATAAACACACATTTGAATGTAGAGAAGTATTTTCGCATTTTGTACATTATTCCACAAAACTTCATTGCTCAAAGTTCACCTTTTTCATGCAAGGGTGGTCGCTGTTTTAATGCTTTCATTTGTTAATTTTATCGCAGTAGAGACAACTGTGTTAGAATTATTTTCAAACTGCCTCGTCATAAGAAGCGAATTTCTTCACCGGTTGGCTGGTGCCAACTAGTAGATAATTTTCATAATTTCCTTCAATAATTCTATAGCACTGGTTCATAAATTTACCTAAGTAACCTCTGCTACCCTTTCTTATCTAGAAAAAAATATCCCAACCAATTGGAGGACAAGACCATTCCAACTTAAAAAATATTGACATAATTGACACATTATAATAAAATAAAATTTCTTTCAACGCTAACAAATATTATATTTGGTATTTTTAGATTTTGAAGTAAAAATTGATCTGTTAATACTGGAAATGCAAAATAAATTTAAAAAATTACGAAAGTATACGTTCTCACTTTCCGTGCCTTTAATAAAAGCAATTAAATCAACCATGTATATATGCTGCAACAAGTAATTTTTAATACACAGTGTATTTAAGAACTCTTCACATATTTTAGTGCCTGCTTGAAACACAAACTTTTGTTAAAGCGTGTATATTAATCGAGTGTTTCTTTGTATTTTAATTTCTCTTTGTCTCTGACACATTTACCCCATACACTAAGTGGTAATCGTGTAATCGTCCTTTAAACGCTTTAGTACCTCCTTGGCGAACGCCTTCTGTTGTCGCGCTAACAATGTAATGTGCACAGGATACTTGATAATTATCACGATCCGGTACTGTCATGGAAGAAGTAATGAAATTTGAAATTTAGTTGAAGGACCAAATGTATAAATTTAATAACTGAATAGAAGTTTATAAAATTAATTTTTAAAACTGATAATTGTTCAACGGGTTCTTTTCAATTTTCTTTACCCCAATGTTCTCAATTTTCTGTCTGTCACAATTTTCTCGCTTTTAAACAATTAGATCTATAATGATGAAACAATGTGTTATGTAACTTAATAACCTAAACCCAAACAAACCTATTTTTATTGGACGTTTATTTACTATTTAGAGAGCTTCCCACATCGTAATTTATTTGCTACTGTGGTCTTTTAGTGAGTTAACTATTTAACCTAGTACCGCGGTTGAACTTCTTTGTCTTTATCGCCATAGTACTTCCGTCACACTTGTTCAATATCCGATCATAATCATTTCTATCTATCGCACTGAGAAAAGTTTCACAATGAATAAAATAAAATAATATAATTTTGTTACCTAACGATAAAATGTTTTTACGCATTTAAAGATAATTGAGTTATAATTATATACTTTTCCGTTCATAATTTTTAGTTGAATGATTGGATTAAAGTAAAGCAAATTGTCGATCTCTTTTATCCATTTCAATGTACTAATTAGAAACACAGAAGTTACGTTTCTGTCGTATCATATTGTAACTTTTTCGCATTTAAGTAACGACCTTTTACTGTGCTTGAAAAGTAGCAACGAAAAGTTTATTTTGAATCGTCTTTAATAAGAACTTTTTGCTCTGGAAGTCGCTCGGACGTTTTTAGTGACAGTGTGTTCAAACAACTTCATTACATTTTGTTGACATGTTTTGCAACAACTTTGTATTTGAAAATTTTATATAAGTTGCAGCGTGACTGAAACAAGTTGCCCGTGGCATGCTGAAAAAACACTGGTCGTAGTGCCAAATCCTACCAACAAAACCTGGTTGCTTATATAATAAATTATTACGTAAATTGTCATCTTTTTACGGCTGCTTGTATGTTCACAATTTTTCTAAAACCGCTGTAGATCCTGCGGATATTCAAGAAATATTTTAGGGTATATTTTAGGGTATAACAGGTATACTATGAATTCAGAATTTAAGGATTGAGTCATACACTTATATTTCACAATATATTATAAGCGGCATAGTTTTATGTATGGAACAGGTATACTGTATATTGTTTCATTGCGTTGCCGCTCCATTAAGCGAAACATACCTACTATAATGATGACTAATTTCTTACTAGAGTTAAATTATCATCAAAATATTTTTGATTTATTTTAAGACACGTTACAAAACTAAAGAAGAGCAGTAGACTATTTATAAAAAATTATCATTTTTGAAAAGGAATGACATTTTTTAACGTACGTATACTGACCGAAATATTCCTATTATATTTCCAGAAATACTGCAGGGGATATTCTCATTAAAAAGTAATGGAGCTGTCATCATTTTTCATTGACCAGCTGACATTTAAAAAATCACTTAGGAAATTTTTAACCGAATTCCGTTCGTATATTATTGCGAACGCAAGGGGCGCCTGAGCATTGGAAGCAAATGATACATATCCGGTTGAGGTTAGTGTGTAGAAACATGCCATTTGAATCACTGAGTTATTAAGATTCAGAAGTTTTAAACTTAGTTATACATGATCAGGTTGCAATTCAAAAAATCACAACTTAACATTACAGTACTATTTACACCATTTGAAAATATAAATTGTGATTTTTTTATTTGTGAACTAATGTAAATATTACTGAAAACTTGTAAGACTTAAAATCATTTTCTCTCAGTCAGCCATCTTTAGCGAATTTTATTGTTATCTCTTTTTAGCATGTGTGTACAGTGAATTGCGGTTCTTGGTAAATGTGGAAACATTATTTTCATTGAATCATAAGCGCCAACATAGTGGACGATTGTGGTACTTTGTCAAACCTAGAAACTTTAGTGAATACTAACTATTAAGTCCAGCGCTACACATCTCCCCTATGGCTTAGCACTAAAGCACACCCCAGATTATATTCTATACAGCCGCGAAAACCAAGCGCCCAGCGGTTTTCGAGATAATTGCCAACATACACACTGATGTGAAAATGAAACAAACTTGGTGTTAATACAGATATTATGAATTATTTTATCGGAAAATATTTTCTCCAGTTGTAATATTTTCTCGTTGATTTTGAGCCCTCGTAGGACATCTGCAGACGACTCCCTATGTACGCCACCAAAGATGTGAGCTAGTCTAACAGCTTTCCGGTCAATTTCCTGCTCTTAACAGTGCAGAAGGAATAACCATATCTTTCTCTCTCACACACGTTTGCTGTGGACGGCGGCGCAAGAACCGACTCTGAATTTACATTTGAAACTGTCAACATTTATATACGCACGGAATATGCGAAATTCGCCGATAACTGTGTGTTGAATTATTAAATATTTACATTTACCTTAGCGTTACTGTTTTAAACGTGTACACTTTTGTATTGGAGAGAAAATCATATTATTAAGCGTAAATAGAGATGGGAAAAACGGGTCTTTTTAGTGATCTGCATCTTTGCATCTTGATCCCGTATGCGAGCCGGCTCACTGAACGGTTTGCATTTTTGTCTACCGCCGAGGTACAGCATTTTTAAATAAAAATAAATAATTGAAAGCGTAGAAAATTTAAAATATGCGATTCGTTTGTTCTCGAAGAGATCCCTAGCGTCGGTAAATGTTATTGATTATCGAAAAACACTGAACAAAAATGAAAGATTTAACTGTCAATTTACAATATTACATTTTCAATTAAAGCTCAAAGACAACGTTTTAAAATCAATATGGTGCGTAATGCGTACGTTATTTAAAAAAAATAAACAATTCGGGTAGCGGATTTCCAAACAATTTTATCAATACTAAAAATGTATGATATAGAAAATATAAAACAAATCGGCAATAAAACAAAGCCTTTGGTGTATATTTTTGATGAAGAGCAATAAATTTTATTTTTATTTGCCGTCAAAACAGAAAAAGAAAAGACTTGAATGTATAAAAGCACGCATTTTAAGGGCAATCTCTGATATCAAATAAAATACCGAAACAACGAAATGTCAGTGAACAAAATAGTAAAACCGTGTTATGTTTAATTTATATAAACTAATTTACATGAATGATATAGATTGCCCATAACAAATTATTTTACAAAATACTGTAATATAATACAAACACGAAACGTGAAATAGTGCTATATTTTTAGAATAGTAACAACACAGGGTGATACGAACGACAAACTCACAACCTTGAAAAAAATCTTGAAACATAAATTACACATTATTTTTAAAGACTTTTTTATGCTAGTTTAATTACAAAACTGATGACCCCCCGAATGCGACAGTCTTGAAGATTTCAAAAACCAGCGAATTAATTTGAATTTGTTTTCATTATTTCATGACGAGTGGCGTAGGTTATATAAATAACACACTACGACAAAAAGGGGATGAGCACTAAACGACAATAGTGGCTTGTATCCGGGCGAAGCTAGAATGCGCAACTAGTAATTATATAACCGGCCTGTAATAACTAAAATAATGTGCAAATGAAATCATAAATAAACAAGTTTCATCTGCATATTTTGATCTCTCACGCGCATTTTTAACGAATAAATTATATTTGAAATGGTTTCAAACTTTGCATTTTTTATTCTAAAATTATCCAATTTATTTACATAATACACAGGTGTTTAAGAATTACTGAGATTGCGTCTTTTTGCGTGCCGTTAGCACAAATGGACAGAGAAAATACTTTTAATTCACTTCTTAAGTTCAAAATACATTTATATAAATGATACTTATTTTATTAAGAAAATATTTTAGATATTTTTTAAAATGATTTATTGAAACAGAACTTCTTGAAAATTAATAAAAAAATACTGGCGGAGACAGATATTGGTCCGCGAATGAATGAACACGGAAGTCGCGTTAATACGGTTGAAGGCCTACTACAACTACGGAAACATTTAAAGAGAAATAAAATTTCAATTTAAGGTACCGATATATGCAAATCAATACCTAAGTATTCATTTGGAGTGGATATTGATTGAGTCATAATAATTTTCTTTAAAATTTTTAAAATTTTCATATTTGAAAGCAGAGCTGGGGAGCTTTTTGTTTCTAAAATTCTTTTTTTAGTGATACTGTTTTCTATTATAACATATATCTGGAATTGAACTTTAAAGATGAACTAATTATTAGTTTTCTTTTACAACTCCGTTTGAAAGTGAATATCTGTGATAAAAAATGTTGAATGCTCTTAAAATCGTCAATTCGCTGCTCGAAACAGTTGTAAAGTTTATATTATCTCGAGTAAGGGAATTCTGATGAGTGTACACTTTTTGGGTGTCAATCTATTTCCGGATTGCCAGCATCACTTCCGTATTGTTTATGTATGTATATATGTATACATAGCCTAGAATCGTTTTTGCTGTTACAAAACGACGCGATAAAGTCAAACCGAATCAAATACGCGCAAATATTATCTGAACAAAATAACGTCTTTTTCGAAAAAAAAACTACATAATATACATAATACGTTGAAGACAATGAATTTAGTTACTTTTTATGGTATGTTTTTTCAGCTAAATTAAGCTCATAAAAAACTTTTACATACTATAAGAGATATTTGCTTTAAAAGCTTCACAATAAAAACAAATTTAATTTAGGACAATGGGATACGAGCTAAATAATAATAATAACTATTGCTAAATTTTTAATGACCTTTTTCAAGACAATAGATATAAAAAATTATTTGCTAATTTCAATATTGTGACGAATAATAAAGACGAAACGTTGACCGTTAAAAAAATTTAATAACTAAATATTGTTATTATTTTGCTTTTAATCCAAACAAATAAATAAACTTCTGGCTATAACTATATTGGATCTGTATTTCTCTCGGTTCGATATCGGCCGACATCGGATTAAGAATTAAAAAAGTTTAATTATAATTTATTTAAAAGTAAAAGTTGTAATTAGACTGACAATTTTTGGTGAATTATTGTTGGGGAAAAGCAGTTAGTGAATGCTTTATAGTTGATCATTTATGCACTGAACGTGTGAAAAAAAACATATCGATTTTATGGATGCGGCCTTCGATCGTAAAACATAAATGAATAATTGTTTTAATGCACTTTATACGTTCCCAGAATTTTATTGCACTCCAAGGATTTATTTTTTAAATGTTTTAACTTTTGAAACAGGTTTTATGCAAAACATTAATAATGCATTTTTACTGTTTATTTCTCATTTTGCAATCAGACACAATGTGAAAACAAAAATATAAAAAGTTTATTTCAAATGCAAATTGATAAAATCACAAAATATTTTTTTTGCGTTTAAATAAATTTATTTTTTACTATATTTTCGTTTTAGAGGTTTATAAATTATTATTATTACACTTTCTGAATATACTGAGTATTAAAACTATTAAAAATACTAAATTAACAAAATCAAAAAGAAAGAATCGAACACTATTGTTCTTTAGGATATCCGACATAATTTTTTAAAGAGAACAAAATAGGAGAAAAGTATTCAAATCTATCGGAAACTACTTTTGACTGACGTTCCAGCGATTGCATTTTTCTCCTGATGAATATATTCCATTTTCGAATACAGTAATATTTTATCTCCGTCCTACATTCTACATTTGAAATGAGTGATTCTTTCAAGAAAGTTGTTAGAAATTCATTTCGTCTGTCAATAAGGAAAATTAAAACAGCAATTACTTTTTATTTCTTAACTCATCCACCTACTGTATATAAACTTGCTCCTTATTTCCACTGCACGGCAATTTCACGCAAGCATAAAACCTTTGCTTACAGAATCTCACTAGTTAGTCAACGGTGATAATTCAATATGACTGTTACGATTATGGCCAAAATAAAGTCACTAGATTTACCAAATACTGCAATCCATTGTACCCATGTACTTGAAAGAGATAAGAATAAAATCGTCCCAAGATGGTTGACTGATAGAAAATAGTGGTTTTAAGCCTGACATATTCCCAGGAACATTTACTTCAGGCTGCATTTCAAAAAATTACAACTTTATATTAGAATAACATTTTCACAATTTAAAATTGGACAGTTTCAGTAATTTATGTATTTTTGAATATGAAATAGATTATCTGTAATCAATATTTATTTTGGAACTTGTTATTATTTTTTGTTTAGTTACGAAAACTTTTATCTATTTTAATTGAATGAAGTCTGTCAAATCTAGTAACTTTAGAACAAAATTTCACAAAGTAATGAAAGAAAAAAATACAACCGGCAAAATATGATTTAACTCGCTAACAGATATGACATTAAAAAATAATTGAAAAGACGTTTCCGCTGGTCCAATAATTTGTCGTAGATAACGCTTACTGAAAAATTTGTACCAGATGACATTTAAACGTAAATGTAATTTTAATCTCACATATTAAAGTTATGTGCTTAATATTTCCCATGTAATATTTTTATTGTCAGCGATTAGACGAAGTGTCGACTGCATCTAGAAAAAAATATAAAAGTTTTATTCTAACTGTAGTTACAATATTATTAATTCCAGTGACTAAGTTGTATCGGAAACTTTAATTAATAATAACATCTCTGAATCAAACCACACATTCGCGATATAAAGTTTTAAATTATAATTGACAATACAGATAGCAGCAGATTACTATTGCATGCCAGATGGGTCGCTATTATTGTGCAACTATAGATTCTATATACATAGTTGAAACATAAATGAAAACATAGTTACAAATTCCCTCCGTCTATTTCAGGAAACTATTGTAACAAGGATGAAAATCGACGAGTATAAGCTGTTTAATTCCACAAAATGGTACCGGAGTAATAAAAACCATAAAGTCATTAAGCTCTGTTAAGACAATTTCATCGCTCGAACTGCAGAAATATTCTCGTAGATATTTTCCGAGACACTCGGCTCCAGAAGTCACTTCTGCTATTATTCTCACCCCCTTTATTTCACTTCGCCACTTTATATAGCTCTAAATATTCACACAATATTCGAGACTGCGAAAACATCAATTTTGCACATTGCACAGTGTCAACTTGTGCTGCGCACAGCAATAAAATAACAAGATCTTTTACGTATTTTTTTTTTAAGTATTAGCTGCCTTGCTCGGTTAAACCACAGGAGATACAGACGTTTGATAAGTTTGAAAAAGATTTCGGTTTGCGTCAAAAATCGGCTTTTTTATTAATATCGCAAACATCAGAACCTTTCATATATTTTTCATTTTGACGGTTTTTATAGTGAATAATACCCTGATGTCAGTGAGCATAAGCAAAGTTATTATCTTTTTGGTTTAGGAGTTATGAGCATTCAAAGATTTTTAAGTGTTAAATAAATAGAACGTCTAAACCAGAAGTTTACACTTGAATTAAAGTGTTTTTGGTCAGTTTGAAAAAGTTTTGAGAGATTTCAATTTTTATCAGAAATCACCTTTTTAGTACTTACATGCCTTAAAAATCGAAATCTTTCATATATTTCTTAAATTGAGGATCTTCCTAGAAAAAACGCTGATTTCAATGAGCACAACCAAAGTCTGTATCTTTTGATAGAAAAAAAAACTTATTTTCAATATACATGGCCCTCTGTAAAAAAAATTAGAATTCATTTTAATTTGGGTCACCAACGTGCAATATATAAATTTTGTTATTGTAAAATTTATAATTTTAGGATCTTGAAACCTGTGACAGATGGACAGACAGACAGAAACAATGGAGTTCCACGCTTAGGTACAGAACCCTATTTTTTAAGTATGAAAAAAATTTATTTGTTTAAAAAAACATTAACAATTTTAATAATACTACATCTTTGTTAAGAGTAGATGAGTTACGGAAACACCATATAAACAACGGTATCCGTGTGAATCGGTTATTTTCAAGCTTATATCGTTTTATTAGTTCATCGTCTACTACAATTTCAGAAAACAATAGGTAATCGCTATAAAATAGCAACGACATTCTTCAGGTTTATTGGCAACCACTTTATTCTGAATACAGTTATTAGTTTGTCATCAATTGAATCATCTTCACAACTTATATAAAAGTTATAAAACATTCACAAAACGTATTCGGCGTTGTTATCCGCGAACGACAGCAACATACTTAAATATATACCGGCTGTTCACGTTTGATTTCTGTGAACACAAAAAAAATCGCGGTGTAATATTTTGAAAAAAATCATTAACTTCCACGGTAACTTGACATTCTCGTAAAAAATCCGCAACGAAATACTTAAATGTAAGTGTCCTCAGAGAGCTTTATAATAATTTGCTTATGTAGATTAGTGTCGCTTAGAGAAGATAGGAACGCCATTTCTGCGCAGAAACAAGTTTCGGGTCGAACGGGTCTGTTTTCTAACAAGGGGTGGTCCTATGAATATGATCATGTAGTTGTTCGCTGCTTGTCGAAATGCGCCATTGACAGTACTGTAATAGTTGGTGATTTTAAGGTTCTTACCGCTTATGATTGTGCTTTAAATTACAAATTACGCCGCTACTGGTCAAACGTTCGACTCCTCTGACCACCTTACTACTACCATCTCTAAACGAGGCTCAAGAAGAAATCGTAGAAAATGTTAAGTATGTGCAAATTTGCATTATTCCAGACTAGAGATGGGAAAAACAGGTCTTTTTAGTGATCTGCATCTTTGCATCTGGATCCCGTATGTGAGCCGGCTCACTGAACCGGTTCAAAAAGAGCCGAGTTCTGAATATGTTACTGCAGTCTGCCACTGAGTTACCTAGTTCAGTCAATCATATCACGACCTGTATAGAATCAAGAATGCATAGCCAAACATGTGATGCATGAGTCATTTGAGCTGACAGATGCATCAGAGCAAGAACTGATACGTAAGTGTAAAATGTGCTTTTGTGTGTTAAGTGTTTCACTGAGTTATGCGGATCCGTTGATCCGTCGGCTCAAAAAAAAGTGAGTCGGCTCTCACGGATCTTCTGTCGGAGTCGGCTCTTTGAATCGGTTCAGATCTGAATTACCCAACTCTATTCCATACACCAAGTATACTTCTTGAATCGTGCAAGAGTTATACGTTTCCAACTCCACTGAACCCAAAAAAGTGTGTTTTTTTTTTAAATGCGTCTATCTAGCTGTGGTCGCATCTAGGATCTCAACCACTCGTTAGATATTGCTCAAATTTAGCATGCATGTTCAAAATGATTACATTCCGAGACGATATGTCAAAATATGCTCAAATATTGTGGAGAAAAATAAATTTTTTTTCTCGAAAACGGCTCTAATGTACCGATTTGAATATCGACTGCCGGGTCAAGTTTCGGTCATTCCGCTAGTTATATGGATCGCTTCGAAGCCACGCGATGCCATTAAAAGTACGCAGATCGCGCGAGAACGTAGCCGGCAACGCACGAAACTGTGAATGCCTCTAACACATTGTATAGAAATATAGTTACAATACTGTCAGATATACGACATTACCGTTGAAAAATAAGTTAAAAGTAAAAAGAAACGATATATACCGTACAAGATGCCACCGTCGAAGTATAAAGTTTTTCAATACACAAAATCTAAACTGCTTGACAACCTACTTGTATACTGAAAAGAGCAATATAAGTTTCAATATTGAAAACTGGAATATTCAATATTATATAAACAACGGGTGCATTAAGTTTGAAATTACATTGAATGTTAAATTTACAAGGGGTTCCAAAGTTAACCGTCCGGTAGAGAAAACACTTAGACGTTACATTTTATATAGAACTAAATATAACCTTGAAGTCTCGCCTTAAATTATAAGAAGGAAAGTCTTCATCAGTAAAGCTTTTTTATTGTTCCGCAACTAAACTTTCTTTCGAAGACTATTGAAACAAAAATGTACATAAAAATTTAAAAAAAGTACACAACGAAACATCGATAAAGCTTTTTTGTTGTTAAACTTTTCCTCAACAATTAAAATAAGAAACATTTTAAAGTAACACTTTTTTTGTTGCGTTATGAAAAAATGATGAGTGATGCTTGCAGAAAAAGATTGCCAACAGAATAGAGACTATACCAACAGAATATAGATAGCCCCAAGTATGCAAGCATGGCTTGGGGTTAATTTTTTCTTACTTTTACTTGGGATATTATGAATCTTAAGTAAGATAAAAAAAATCTGAAAAACGGTTGATCGTAAAGGCCAGCCCTAAAATTTCCCGCAGTTTTCAAGCACGTTAAGCTCAAAAACACTTTATTTTTTAAATTAAAAGTTTGATGTTTAATAAAAGTCCTAAAAAAATTCATACGTCTTAACAATTGAGGAAAAAGAGGGTTCACGATTCTCGTCTTTTTTCTTATACAGGGAGAGTGTGGGTCTAAAATAACCAAAAGTTTGCTTACGTAATACTTGAACGTCCCCTAGCGTCTAATAGCTGCGCTTTTATTAGTTTATTTAAATAAATTATTTGCATGCAAATCACGCCAAAGAAGCATAACTTTTAACACGCACTCATTTTTTAGTTTTATCGTATTTTTTATGTAAGATCGATTTTATAAATTCCCTGAATTTTTTTGCTAAAACATTTTTACACATCATATCCGTAGCTGAGTTCAAAATTTGCTTTCTGTTACTTGGTCGTTTTTGATAATGCTTTGAGATATTTAGCGAAACTATTTCGCCTTCTAAATCGCATGCGCAGCTAACGTCGTTAACCGCCACAAACCTACCTTCGCAATCCATAATGGATCGTACATAATCTTTGATGATAATATTAGTGTAGCCGATAAACATTATATATACAAGGTGTAACAAAAACGAGAGTGTGTGTGCTTAAGATCACATCGTAGAAGTAAATTTGTCTTACTCACTTTTCACGTTTTGTCTCGTTCGAATGCACTTAAAAATATGCAAACTTTTAACCAAGTGTCACCTAGGACAAATTATTGGAATTGTGGATTCATTTAAAGTTATTGGATTTATCACATATCGCAATCCATTGTAGTAACAACGAACCTTAAATAAGTTCAAAAATAACGTCGGGAGAATGTTTGTTTTTGACGTGCAGTATAATTTTTTGTTCTTGTCGGTGGTATTTAAATCCCATAAGGTAGATATATCATAGCAGAGTTAATTTATAAATGGCATTTTGTGTGTAGTGCTTATCGAAAATACGTAATTGATCATCTGTGAGAAAGCACTCTTAAGCAATGTTGCCAACTGCAATGTTCGAAAATATAAATGCCAACGCAACGGTCTCCAAATTTGGGCAACTTTAACAAGTTATTCCGCAATATTTAGTTTTGTCTAAAGCATATGTAGAAGCATATTCCTTATCATATAACTCGGCTACCATTTGGAGATCCCCAGGCAAATAAATGTTTGATGGCGAGTATAAAGTTGCCGTTAAATTTAATATTATGAGGTAAATGCTTTCAAAATAAAAAGTTTTCTGTGCATTAATCAGGACAGCCAATGACAACTTTCTAGAAAATACATAAATTCAAAAATCTCCACATTTTCTCGTATCAAAGCTCTATTGACACATTCTTTAGTTAGCTGAAAATTCGTCTCAATGTGGGGTTTTCGCACAGACTGGCAACGCTGCTTTTAAGACGCAATGTGTGATCAATAATTTCAGACACGTTCGATTTAAATTCTCAAGATGTAATGCGAACTTCACAGGAATTTTACAAAACTCCATCCTGTAGATGAGTGGATTATCAGCAGTCGGGGACATTGTATGAGAGGGAGGAGCAGTGGGGCGTATGCCTACGCCGTAGCTCGAGGCACTTAAACAATTCCAAACAATTAACAGTACGAGTGTGTCGACGAAACTTCCGTGTTACACACATAACAAACTTTCCACCAAACATAATTCCCGTTACCCTTCCAGACGGCCACACACGTTCCCAAACAAGCGCTTATATTCACTGTTTAGTAGTACCTAGAATCTCGAGTAACTCTATATGTCTGTGTTCTAATTTAAGCGCCCGCAATCACAAACTAACTCAATTAATACATTCTAATAATAATAATAATATATTTATTTCATAAATAGCCATCAGCTATGAAATATGTCACATGTACATCATAAAATTCTACATAAAAAATTCATTAAGTGAGTACAAACAATTTAAAATTAAATAGTCTTTGAGCTGTATTTTAAATTTGTGGGGTGGCATATTTCTTATGTGAGGTAGGACATGATTATAAATTTGAATAAGTCTATAATTAATATTTTTTTTAAACGTAGCGCTTTTTGGCTTAAGCTGGTGAAGATCCTTGGAGTGTCGAGTGTTGTAATCGTGGATAGTGTTGTTACTATAGAAGAATTGTAGATTGTTTCGAACAAATACTGCTGCTTCAAGTACATAAATTCCATATATATCTAATAGATGCTCGACAAATGAGATTATAAGCATCAGTTATGAATAGAACATAATTTCTGTATTAGAAAGAAATTTCTGGTATAATTTTTGAAGAAAACATTTCCATCATCAAAGGAGAAAGTACTTATTAAGTTTAAAAGTCTACTTTTAAAATCAGCTCACTTTTTTTTTAAACTTCTGCCTATCTATTAATTTATTTTAAGGAATTTTTTGACTAAAAATTGGAACCATAACAAAAAAACATTTTTTATAAAGAAGGTTTCTGTCGGTTGATGTTGAACACAATTTGCCTGCCGCATGTTGTTGATATTTCGTCCTACAGGGTGAACGTTATAAATTCGACAAAGAAAAATTGTAGATTATAGACGCTCGACAGCTGAGATTGCAAATGTAAATATAGTTTAATAATTTTCAAAATTAAATTTTTCAAATTTTTAAATATTTCTTAGTTCAAAAGTTCACCGACGTATCTGTATTTGGAATAGTACATACATCCCATGTTTAGCTTTGATTTACGCTTGGGAGATAGATATAGGTTATAGATGCTCGACAACTCACTGATATTGCTATTAAAAATGCGGTACGCTTCAGAAAAAATATCGTGTTACGTCTGTATACCAAAGCATTATTTGTTGCACAATTCTTCAGCTATTTAGTATAGAACTAAAATCGCGATACGTACAATAAGAAATACGATCCTTACAATTAGTTTCATGTAGTTGCGAAGAGTGGAGAGTCTCAAATTTCTTTATATTATTCCCATTCTATTGTTCTAGTACAAATGGCTGACATATAAGTAGAATGAAAAGTTCATACTGTCTAGGAATACGATCCTGATTAATCTTATGTAATACCTGAGACTTCCATGAACTTGTTCATAAGTTCTTCACAAGAACAGTTTGACTGTTCTATATACAGCACAGTATAGACGACAAACTTAGGTACCTAATATTAAACTTGAAGTAATGGATGCAGCCACCATGCGATGTACAAACTTTTTTTTTGTAGGTTGCCACCAAACTATTAACGGTCTTTATAAAGTTCTTTGTTGTTGTTTTGTGCTTGTTTTTATTAATCTAATAAACTCAAGCTTCGATTACCTGTTGAAAAAATTGTAAACCATTTTCTTATGTCATCTGTTTAAATATATACACGTCTTTAATGTAAAAAATAAGAATAATTTTGTTTATTTCAAGGCGGGGTTTATTGTGTAATTAGTACCACAAAACGTGTGAGTCTCACTCACATTAGTGAAAGTTCTTTCGAAATTATTTACTACAATGATGACGTTGTTGAAAGCATGCTGCGAATACACTCAATTCATATGTCTTTACAAATATATGTATAAACAGTAGGTACAAAACTACTGAATAGATCAATCTTGCGACAAATATTATTTACGTGGTTAACAAGTGACTACTTTGTTGTTGAAGTGAAACTTTTTTAGCGACGTATCTGTTTGAAATTCTTTTTGCCTTTAAAAGGGAAATGATAACGCTAAAGGAAAAATGATTCAATTTTGTTTATTTATAGTTTATTCAGTTAAACTCAGATCAGTTCGAAACGTCTCTTAAACGAAAAAGGGAATTTTATACATATATATTTTGTATGATAGAAACATATAAAAACAATGAAGACTCGATTTACCTAATAAGTCGCGAACTGATTTCGGTTGTTTTTGTCTATTGTACTGTGTGCTGTTTGGTATGGAAAAGAATTTTTTTTTAAAAGTTGGCGACGTCATTTTTTATAATATATTATTTTTAATATCACGACCTTCTGAGTTACATCGTATATAATTGTTTTATAAGCTTTTATTAAGCTTTAGTTGTTAGGCAGTATTTAAATTGTGACAGTGTTTATATAACTATATTTACCGAGCAGGGTAGAGTAGTGGTACAGCACTAGACTCGCATTCGGGAGGTACGGGTTCGATACCCGGCAGGGGTAGATGTGGCTGGGACTTTTTCCTACTGCCTCTCGTCGAGAAACGGTAATTCCTGTACCGGCCATCTTGATTGAGGTTTTCCATGGTTTCCCTCAATTAATTCCAGATAAATATCGAGATGGTTCCTTATTTGAGGTCCATGGCCGATTACTTATCAAACTCCTAGTTCAAAAATTACCTACCTTATCCTAATTTCCTATAATTCCTTCATTCGCCCATTGCCATTATATAAGTTGAAGTTTTAAAAAATGTAGAAAATAACGGAAAGTGTGGTAGATGGAAAATAGTAATGGTGCGAATGGCGTCGGTTATGACATAAAGTCGAGAAACGGACGTTAAACGCATTATTATTATTATTATTATTATTTTTTTTTTTTATTATAGAGTTTATTGGCTTTTGTTAATTAAAACAGTTAGCCACGACCAAAATTTAATTATTATTTATCACTTATATTATTATTATATATAACTATATTTAAAACTGATAAATATAATGACATTTTAATTGAACTAGCGCTTGTTTCTCATGTATCACATACAAGTTATAAAACTTGATCTTAATGATGCGCTTGTGTTAATTTGATCAACAGTTGAACGCTTTGTAAGTGGTGCTAATCTCAAGAGCTTTCAATTACTCCAATGTCGAGTGTTCAGAGTAACGTTGTTGTTGCCGTGCTGTCGTGGGTAAGTGAGTGGGGTATGGGGCGGAAGTGGAATGGACACGTTGTACTGTTAATACACGTCGATAAATAATATCAGTGTTGATTGTGGTCACACGTAATATAATGCAGATCTACATGACGAATCGGAACAATTTAATATTACATATTAGCAAATGTTCTCTACGGTGTAGTTCGTAAGACTATACCATAGAGAGCTTTTACTAATATTATAATAATATATTATAATATAAAACTAACGTTAGCTGGCCTAAATGTTCTGTGGCTGAGTAATGAATGGAAATAATTTCATCTTTGATTCATTCGTAACTCGCATTATTGTGAAGGTTCGTGTCTAGCGTTACCGAAACTAAAAATTAATTCTCGCATTATGTGAATTCAGTGTTGCAATTTACTTTATTATGAAGGATTAACTGTTGAAAGATTCGGGTTTGAATCGCGACGGTGGCAGTTGTTTGAAAATATTTTTTTCTAATATAGTATTGTAACGATGGGTATTTCTTAACAATGATAGGAAACAATATACTTTTTCTACTGTTTTTTAATATTACAGTAGAACTCCTGTATTTTCAACTTTTCAGGACTAATTGACGTTCGTATTTTCAATTAATCCTTCGTCCTCAGTTCGTGGCAATCATAAACCTATCAGGAAAAACCTTTTTTTAGTTTGAGGATAAACGTTGTCAAACCGGTGTTATTGTTTCTGTTCTTAAAAACGGAATTATTTTTAGGATTTTTGAAATGAAACTTCTATAGCAAGAGTAAGTTTGTAGAGTAAGGAAAAGAAAATGCGATGTGATAAAATTGTAATTGAATTCTGTTAAAAGTTTTGATTTTATTTAGCAAAAATAAATGGTCTTTTTAATCGAATTGCAATAGATGGAAGATTTCTAACAATTTACAACTATCGACTGGCATTTATTTTGTTAGTTAATGAAATGTATTGATTTTAATAAATGAATGAAATTATAATGTGTCAAAGGTCATTGGTACGTTATTGGTAATATGAGGCTATGGATTATTATCGAAATATACTGGATAGCCTATATTTACAGTAAGTAGTTTTCCCGTGTTGAATATATACCTATGCATGTTAATTTACGCTTTAATATTCTGTGTGTGTTCACATTGTAGCGTGAAAATGAACTTTATTTTTAAAAAAACTAAGTTTTTTTAGTTACTCAAATGAAGAGAAAAATACATCACACCTAGTAAAAATCCTCCTTTAAGGAAACTAAAAACTTGTTTTCAGTGAAACCCATAAATAAATAATTCGCTTTTCCACAAAAATCTTAATTACAAACTAAATGAGACGGAACGAGAATTAAAACATCAATCAGCGAAAGGTGACGTCACTGCATCGAAATTGTTTGACAGCTGCCTATTTTACTACATTCCTGTCATTTGTTGCCAAAGAAGCATTAATATTTTTAATTTTTACACCCAGATTAGAGACACAATGGGTTGAGGTTCACACCTACTAAATTCGGATCGGATCTACTCGACACGATCGCCAGTTTTGGGATACATGCCATGCACGGCTCGGATCGACTCGCCATATACTGCCTTACTGAGCTGATTCGATTCGGTAGGCGTGGACTTTATACTTGTGATCTGACATGAAAATTCGTTAGATTGCAGATTGTAGACGTTCGAAAACTAAGGTCCTTAGCGTCTGAGTGATCTGTATACCAATTATAGGAAAGGGTGGTCGATGTACAAGTTGTGTCAAGCACGTTGAAAATTCATTGCCACATTAGTGTATTTTCACATAATCCCCGGATACCCCAGTACAGCGTTTAGTTCGCGGTCACGTGTTTCTCTTGTGGGGCCGAGTATCAAGTAACAAGTTGTTTGTTTATATAGATATACGCACGCACAACGCAACATACAGAATGTATTAAATCATTAAGCCAGCCAGAAGATGCAAACACAAACATGTTTTAAATTTGTCATTAAATCAATATATAAATTATTTATAATGGAATCCTTTGTAATTTCATTTCTTGCAAATTTTTTGTAGCTACAGAACAGAAGTTTAACTTCTTTAGAGACGTATCTGTTTGAAAAAAGTAAGAATTCGAGGGGAAGTAGAACTGACAAATAAAGGGGAACTTAGTTTATCTCCTAAATTACATGAAACTGACAAGGACAGACGTTTATAGTGTGTTGCATTTTGATTCGCAAAATCTGACGTTTCCGAAGAACAGAAGTACCAAATAAGCTCTGTAATTTGACATACAAACTTGACACAGATCAGAAAAGAAAATATTAAATATTATATTCTCTATTTTCAGATTTCCGAACAATTTTCGGATTAAACACATTTTACATTTAAGCTTATGCTGAAACGTCATATAATGTGTGGTTATGATGTTCTACAGATAATTCATATAAAAATGTTTTTTCTGTAGATTATAGTATGTAAATAAAACCATGGTATGAATGTGACGATCTGTCCATGTGAGAATTTTCACATGACAAAAACATCAAAGTGCTCTCTTAAAATGTGTAATAATTTCGCCGTAATTATGATCGGCAATTAAGTAAAAGCAACTGTATTATTTCTGGTAGACAAAATTGTGATATTTCCAACATTAATATCACTTATTACAATAATAAGATATCAAAGTTGCTTAGTTCGAAATTGTTAGAGATTTACATATCCTACAGAAAATAAATAGAATTTGTTAAGTGTGTATAAATATTATTAATTAGAAATTTCACATAAAAAAATTAAAAATAATATTAAAAACTAAAGAAGTTAAACTTCTTATGTGAGTTTATGAGGGCGAGGCTCATTGTTTTTTTTTTATAAATCCTTTCTTCCACCATAATACTAACCTGTTCTACCATGTATATGTTCTTGTACCACGACAGTGCTTGGTACCACGATTTTTGTCTATCTACCCCAGTGCCTGGAAACTTTAGCTGTCGAGCATCTATAATAAATAAATCTGTCTATCCTTCCCAAGTAGGCAATTACATTTTATAAGTACGCACCTCCACCATAATACTAACCTTTGCTTCCACCACAATACTAACCTTTACTTCCACCATATATGTGTATCGTCAGTTCTGGTATCACGTTTTTTGTTTGCTGTGTATCCCTATGTGACGTCAACTGTCGATGGTCTATAATGTAACAATCGCTCTGCCTGCCCCGTCATGTAGGCAATTATGTTTTATAAACACGTCCTTCCACCATAATATTAACCTGTACTTCCACCACAAATGTGTATTGACATGACATGCTAGTTCTTGTATCTACTTCATTCCATATAACTTTTACTGGTTATTTATTTTATATCTGGTCAACGGAAGATCACGATTTGAGAAACGATTAAAAATTGTTCAATTGAAAAAATTCCAGCCAATTGGTAACGATGTTAATATTATGAAATTTGCTATTCGTTTGCATGAATACATTATGGTTTTAAATGTAAAAATTAACCAAAGCATGCTTGTCAGCAAACTAACTAATCTATTTTTGACAGATATTCAGAACAAATGAACATTTTATTGTTTTATTTTTAAAATATTTTCGAAACTATGAAGCTTCAAAAAATGTTTTACAAAACTTTGTTGGAAAAATAAATAAAATAATAAACTGTTATGAAAAGTATCTCTTCTGAGCATGCGCCGATTTTCCCCGAAAACAATTAGGCGTCTTCATATTTGCATTCCCCAAAATGTCGTTTCAAACCACTCATCCGTTTGATCTGTATCGTGTTCACAGGAAAACAAACTAACACAGTTCTCCAAAAATATGTTATTTCAAACGAAAAAATATTCTAAAACTTTGAAAAGTGAATTTTTATTTAAATTGGTACCCTATTGAAGCTGAAATGGTAAAAGTAATTATTGTTTTGGAGTATTATTTATTGTAAAATGAACGTTTCCACTGAGCCTACTATTTGATATAACTTGTATTCAATGTACGTAAATTATATGGTGAAATTTAACATGTAGAGTTAATATGTTGTTTGAAATCAAACGTACTGTATATTATGAGGAAGTAAAAATATATTCATTGTCAGTATTACGAATAGTTGATCGCACTAGATGAGTCGAGATTTGTTTTATATTAACATGTAGAGCGTCAAGTATTTCCTCACAATTCACATGCTGTGCCAGACTGTTATAATCACCGTTTAATGGGTTATGCCATTAGACCTTCGTCACTAATACATTATTCTAAGCTAATACACACACTACACCAGCCCTACACTACACTATACTACACTGGACTTCCATGTATAACGTTAATGATAATGGATAATGGAGGGGGCGGACGCTCCGCTGAAGATGTGTCGACTCTTTGTTAACAGACGTCACTTGCGTTGCGGTCACAATAAATTAACAATATGACCTGACTAAATCGACCGTAATTGACGGTTTCCGTGACCCCTTGCACAATGTAACAGACCGGGCCATTTTGTCTACGTAAATGGATTTATGCTGTTACTCTTCATACTTCCATTTTAACTTTCGTTCAACAAAACGTCATGCTGCTACGTGAATGAAGCATATTTTTATAATGAGCAATTAATGTATTTAAATGAAATGTTTAGTGTAAAAGCCAAAAAATTTATAAAAAAAAAAAAAAAAAAAAATGAAATGTATATCGTGAAAACAGGGAAAATATTGACCATTGAGTTTTTTCAAAATCGTGTTCTAATTAAAAAGAAAATCTAGCCAACAAGACGACAGTATCATTCTAATTTCAAAAATATTGAAATTTTGACATATTATAATAAATATAATATACGGCTAGTAATAAATATTATGATATTTGCTGGCCGTTTTTTTGGTTACAGTAACCAAAACATGCTGTTAGGTAGCTAACAAATTCCTTTAACAGATCTTCAGAACAAAAGAACAGCTGATAATTTTATTTTCAAACTAAAGTATATATAAGGTTTGGAAAAAAAACTTTCTTGGAAAAATAACAAATCGATTTGAAAATATGCTATTATGACACAAAAACAGCATATTTACATGTCAAACATTTTACCAAAATTTGGTTTCGATTCGGTCAGCCTTTTGACCTGTATCGTGTTCACAGACAGACTATAGATGAACAGACTTTTCCAAAAATATGCCTTCTGGACCCGGGGGACCTTAAAACGAAAAAATATTGTAACATTTTCAAAAAGTGAACTTTTATCTAAATTAGTGCAATTATTTGTGGAGAAGCTTTATTTCACGAATAATTAAAAAATTTGATGCTCAGTAGTTTTTCTGTTTTCACAATTGCTATTCTACGTTAAAAAAAACAAAATGGTGATTTCACTGTCAGCATTTACTAGAAATTACTGAATGTATAATATTTTATTCTGTCGGTATTTTCTGTAAATTCACTTTTTATATTTTAATTTAATAAACAGCGCATTAGTATTTATTTACACTCACAATTTTTGTTTTTCTTAATATAGTGACATCATCAAATATTTTAAGATCTTTTTCTATGACGAAAAGCTACAAAATAAAAATTTTGTGTCCCAACAAAGAACGAACTATAAATAAATAAAACGCTGTGTTTTATTAAAACAACATGTATGAAATTATTGGAACAACCGTGGAAATTCCAGTCAAGGCCGCTAAAGACTAAAGATGGTGCGGTGTGTAATATTTATATGAAAGACGTTTTTATTTGTTCCGCCGTTTCTAAAAACACATTCTAACTGTAAATCAAATGCTAATGTACTTGCTCTCCTTTCGGCAAAAAAAATGAATACCTCATTAATTATTTTATACGAACAATAGCAACGGTTGCCGTAGTTAAGTATGTATTTTTAAATAAAACCGTAAATTAATGTTAAAGTATTGTATAATGCACATTGTACCCTGTGAAAACCTTGAGCTATTTTTTATACTTGACAGAGGATTGGAATAGTAGATTTTCTAACCCATTTATATTCTCGCATACGTTGACAGAGAAGAATAATTTACAATATTTCTTTCTCGTTAAATACAAAACTATCCTATGCCAGACACAGCAAGGGATATCGGGTTATATTGCCAAACCTATTATAATTGCAAAATGCAAATTTCAAACAGCGCTTAAGCATTTTAAAATCGTTTTAGTGCTTGTTACCTAGTGTGATAACAAAAACATTGTAAAATTTTTAGTCGACCTTGCTCAAAAAACAAATCTCTGGTGTCAGATATTTAAGTAAAAAATTGTTAAAATTTTATTTTTTGTTGGATTTAAGTCTAAATAGTATTTGTTTTCCTTTGGTATTAACGGCTTTAAAACTACGTTTTCGACTTAAGGCCTTTATAGCTGACACCAAAGAATTGATCAATTGAAATGATATTTTTTTATACAGTGCAAGGTTTTTGTATATTTGTTACAGCATTTTCCTTCGCACTTTTTAAAAAATTCTGTTTTTAACCAAGTAGTCTAATGTTCTACATAACTAAGAGTTTGACAACATCTGTTCGTGCATAATATTGAAACTATCTGAATATTTCCAGCATAAATATTAATTTCTCTCGCCATGCGAAAATTCCGATACAATATTGCGATGAACAAGTTTAGAACAATTGGGTCCATTTTTGGTGATTGTTGCAAACTAAATATTTTCATGTCTCTGAAAAAAGCATGTTCAAAGTTCCAACCAAAAATTCAAAACACTGGCTATATTGATTGGACATTGGATAATTATGTTTGTAAAGCGTGATTTTGTTACAGGTCTCTATTTTATTACGAGATAAATGTTTGCTTTTCAGTCTTACTAATGTATTACATAAACCAGAACTTTGTTAGTTAACGTTTATGGATTTATTATTGGATAAATAGTTTTATATTTCTACAAAACATACGTATTTTTCATTGATAATTTATTATAACTCTCATTTTGAGTACATTTTTACTCGCTATTTTGACAGGAAAATTGTGTATTTATATTCTTTGATGTTGGTAATAAATTTGATTCAAATTTGATAGAACCTAAAAAAGTTCTATCCATAATTTAGCTGTGACTTCAAATAAAAAGACCAAAAACCCACAACTTTTACAATGTGTATCAAGGTTCATCAAAATCGGTACAGTCTTTTTTTCGAGTGATATTAAAATAAATTATTACAAAGTGTAATATCGTCACGATATGTCATGGAACCACAGGTAATGCTTGGTTTAACAGTTACTATTTGTTACAAACAAGGAACAATAAATATGTAGATTTATTGGTTCCATGGCTACAACTAAACTAAAATAAGATACCTATGCCTCAAAATGCCTTGTGAAACTTAAAAACTAAAATGTTACTTTTGAGACATCTGTATATCTTACTGCTTTTGTTTTGTTGTTATTGTTTCGTGTATCAAACAATGTTAATGAAAGTTTAAAACAAAAAACACGTAGGTGCAGTCGATATAAACAATATTAATATTTGAATATTGAAAAAGCAGTAGGTGTATATAGGGATTAATTTTGCTTATCAAAAACCGAAAATAAACTTGTTTTTTGCAAAAGTCGTCGTCGTGTACCGAGGTTGTTGTGGGCGTTTCGGTGTACAATACGTCGTAGTTTGACATCTCACGATACGAATGTTGTACAAGAGTATAAATACGACAGCCACACGAATCCACACCGTACCTTATAGTTCCAGTCAATAACTAACCTAAGCCCATATTGGATTATAATACTCGTCACGGTTCTAAAAGGTTTTGAAGTTAGTCACAAACAGCGTCGCAAATGCATATTTTAGAGCCGTCCTGGTTGTTTTGTGGGAAAGGAAGACTCCCACGACCTCCCAGTTACCGGTTCGTCGGTGATTGGTTACCACTGATTGTCGCTTTCCTGCTATAAAGTACAGTCCAGTACGCTATAGTTAAGTCGTTTCTTTGATTGTTAAATGATCAAGATGCCTAATACAGTTTTGCATAGGCAAGCACGAAAAATAATTTTTTGAATGACTTTATGTAAGGAATTAGACCTTTAGATTAAAGAAAAATTAAAAAATTAAAAATAATAGTATAGCGCGAGTTTGTAGTTTTTCAACCTTCCATTTGCATCTAACTTTAGAACCTTTTAGAACTGTGGTGCATATTATAGGTACTGTCAGTAATTGTGGTTCGTTAACAATTTTAGTATCAACAAACTTTGTACACTAATCAAGGACCGACAACAATACAATAATTTAGTAAGTTTGTCCCATTATCGTGACTGGGATCTTCAGGATAAAAAAACTTGAAAAATTACAGCAAGCAAACTAACACGCGCCGCAGTGACGTACGTTGAGTTGCCTACCTCGTAGTTAATTGTAATTTGTTTTTTAGTCTTATAATTAAAATTAGAGTTTAAAAAAACTAAAACAACACGCTTTTATGAACTAAAAAATGCAAAATAATTTAAGAACAAAATTAGCTTCACTGTAAAAAGCGTGGAGTGCTATCTACTTAAATTTTCATGATAGCTCTACGTTTACTATTAGCTAGTAAATGAAAAATTTATTTCCGATATTAAGCACTTCACGCTTTTTACAGTAAAGCTTATTTTGTTGTCAAATTATTTTGCATTTTTTAGTTCATAGAAGCGTGTTGTTTTAGTTTTTTTAAAGTCTATTTTTTTGTGTAATACTATTAGTATAATCGAAACACCTTTTTTACTTATTTTTTCCGATATGTGGTGGTGAGTTAACTAATTCTACTAAATTATTATCGCGGTTTTTTTACTCCTTACGTTTTTTTCATATCCGACCGGAATCACTCCTGTCTACCGCGTCTAAAGTAGTTTCACTTTCAGAATAAAAAAATGAGTATCCTAAATTGTGTTTAAATTTATTTAGTTTTTTCATTTATAATAACTGTTTTTTTGTAGTTATGTTTGGAATAGTTCTGTAACATTATTGTAATGCTGTGCTCAACGATGAGAACACGTGACCGAACAAAATATTGTATATTTCATATTTTCACGAAAATGGTCGTTTTGCGTTTTAACATATATGGCGGAAAAAACCTCGTCTGCGTGTAAGTACCCAAGTCGCATACTAGGAGCGCTGTGATACAGAGGTGCATTATACCGATTATTAATTTTTAAAATCGCGTGTGTTTTAAACTCGACATTCGAAAGCTGAAAGTGCGCAATACAAATTGAAATCAGTAAGATCTTACTTTTCTCTTGCACTGAGACGAGAAGCGAGTCTAGAAAACTCTCAGCAGAACTGTGAAATACTCGTATACTAATAATTACGGAATCTGTTGTATTTTTAAAATCAAAATGTTTGCCGTTTTTATCATATTAATATTATTAAAAAGAAAAATTTGTCTATTTGCGATAAACTATAAAAGCGGTTTGATTTTTTCTGCTTTAAAGCCTCTTTCTTCGTATGCTCTTATTTTATTAAGCTACGGTAAAAGTGAGATTAGCAGTAAACAGCTTGAGTAGGCCACATGGAATCTGTTAACTAAATTAGGCTAAGCTATAACTAAGAGATTGCTCTTGATTATACAGTATGGATACCGGAGTTGTAAAATTTCTTCTGGATACAATATGAGATGACGACATTACCTATCTCTGTAATAGTGAACTAACTTGTACTATATCCTTCCCATAAAAGATCGCCGAGTTCGTGTGACAGACGATCTAAAAGCCTTATCAACAGGAATGTAAATACATTTTCACTTTTTATTTTTACACCAAAAATGGCATTACTATTCTCATTTTTACATTTCATGATGGTACTAAACCTTAATTACATAAATGGAAGTTTTTGCTATTTATTTTACTACGGAGAGATGACGTTACTGTGATCATTCTTACATATTGTCTTTGTCGTCATATTACTGCGTTAAAGAATATTTTTTTTAATATACATTTAAAAATTCTTGCTGTATTATCAAAACTTGATATCAGTTTACAAATTAATATTTTTTTGGGGACAAAATTTACACAGATGAGAATATTGAGAGTTTTGATGAAAGTTCGTGCCTGTAAAAGTGACGCGCCGAACGTTCTCGAACCGTTGTGCAATATAACGTTTGCAAGGCCACGTACCTACATATTACATAATGCTAAGGTCTATAGGTAATGTAAGGCGGGCTAGCGTTTGACATACGTGATATCTGGTGTATTTGCTACCACAGACCGCGAAACACAACTACAATGCCAAGAGATATTGCGCTCAACGTGCAATAATGAATTTTCATTATTTTTGAAAGTGAAACTTCTACACCTTAAGTCTGCAAAAAATCTTGGTATAATATAATTAAATAATAAATCACAGGTATTTGGATTAATATTACAAAACAATCGTGTTATTGTTAATCTTGCTACGTTTCGACTACTTTATTTAGTCTTCGTCAGGCTCTGAAAAATACATATATATAAATTCAATTATACTATAATAAGTAAAAAATATATATAAATTTTTTTAAATTATTACCATAACTAATTAATCATTTGATTGATTATTTCATTTATTAGTTATGGTAATAATTTTTAATTTTTTACTTATTATAGTATAATTGAATTTATATATATATATATATATATATATATATATATATATATATATATATATATATATATGTATTTTTCAGAGCCTGACGAAGACTAAATAAAGTAGTCGAAACGTAGCAAGATTAACAATAACACGATTATTTTGTATTATTAATCCAAATACCTGTGATTTATTATTGAATTACTAGATATATTATTTTGTCGACATGATTCTGCGAAATGACTAGAGTTTTGCAGAGTTATGTTCTTTAAACTGTACTTTTGAGCTTTTATTAATTCCACCACGTCACAGCCATAGTTCATAAAACCACCCCAACGGGGAAGGTTTATCAGCAAAACACGCACCGCCACAACTATGTCGAGGTACACAACAACGCTTTTCCTCCGTCTCCTCCACGCTGATGCCTGCCCTGACCGAGGTGATAAACACATAAAAACATAATAAAAACTTGTTTACATATACCTACAATTTATTTAGTCAACTCTTATACACGGCTTATCTAATTAATAATTTAAATCACAAACCCTTCATTTTGTTATGTAGTTGAAACTTCCTGCTTTTTGTGTGTAAATAGTAAAATAAAAAAAAAATATGACAATTTAATTATTCGTTTTATGACACTGACAAAGCGTTTATTTGTGGGATTTTGTGTATACGGAGAAATGAATTAGTTGAATAAAATCAATAATCTCCATAAAATTTAAATAAAATCGTAACGTTCATTTACATGTTTATAGGAGATTAAAATTAGTCAATTTCATATTTTTACCTATTTATTTATTTTAGTTTTACCTTAAAACTACTGCGTCGATTCATAAGAGGGCACCCCTTGACTGAACCAATTTTGATTGAACTATTAGTAGTATGCGTGATTATTAGGGAAGAGCTGTGTTATAGCCAAAAAAAAAGGCAAAAAAAAAATAAAAAAATTGAAACTCTTTTTGAAAAAACTTTAATACATTTTTAAGTTCGGCGCCAATTGACTTAAAAAGTTTTTATTTTTATTTTTTAGTTGCGTTCCAATACGTAGTTTGTACTTATTAACTGCCTTCTCTAATATTTGATTACTAAATTAAAAAAATAAATGTGTGAGTAAAACTTCTTTAATTGTAGATGCTATTTATATATTTAATTTTTTTATGTTGAACTTTAGTCCCTCTGTTCTGTCTGTATGTGTATAATTCGTATTTGCATTGTTCTTGAATGGTTAGACCGATTTTGATGCAACTTGAACCATTATCACTTCGTACGATTTTTTACGTTTTGAGTTAAAAAAAAAAAACAATGATAAATGAAGATATTTCTAAAAACTATTGTGTTTCATTTGGTTAATTTGAAAATTATAGAAAACGGTGTTAACCATCAATTGTTTTTGTAATTTTCAAGTTATTCGTCTCCTTTATGTAATTACAGTACCTAATTCGCTCGTCATATTATATGGTGGGAGTTCAGGATTATATGGTGGAGGTAGAAGGTCTTTATAGAGAATTTCAATGGAAACGTAGATATAATTTGAAAATAAAGTTTGTAGTTAAATATGCTAATAGGTATTAAACTACAGTTTGCTATTAGATTATGAAACACTCTTTGTTAAGGTTACAATGCAATATTAGAAAAATGTATTATTCAAATATTCTAATATGGCATTGTAACATCAACACTGTAGCCAATTGTGTATTCATATAGACCCTACGTAGTAATCGTAATTATTAATAGTTGTAGTTAAAGTTTAAAGAGTGTTATAAGTTTTTTCTGAAGTATTTTCTAATTAACTATGACCACCTATATAAATATAATGTGAATTTTTCGAGAAATGTAAGTTTATTCGGTTCTGTTGGAGAACCGTTGAATTATTATACGTAATAACCAGAAAAATAATGTCTTCTATTCCTGCCTGAAACCATCAAGGAAAGTAAAATTTCCGGATTTTTATTTTATCTATTTTATGTAGCATTATCGTCGTAGAAAAGCGTGAAAATTCTGTTTTCTATCTCACAACCTGTCGGAAACATAAAACTGATGGCAAATGCAGGCGGCTTGTTTCTCCACGTCTCACGCGTTTCGCTCACAGAAAGCACATAGGTAAGGGAAATTGACAAAATTTCGTTGCACGTTCGCGGTGAAGTTAATGCGAATTCGTGCAGCCAAAAGCTGGCCTGAATAATCAATTTAACCTGTGAAACCTTTCTGCCCCCACTTCCTCTTTATTGATAGCTATACACATTTGAATATGTGTTTTATAATGCTAACCTATTTTTAAAAACGGATATTTCATTATATAATAAATCGCACGTCAGACGCCCTTTTTGAATGGATTTTATTTTTTGTTATGAAAGGCGAACAATAATAACAGCATTGACATAAAACACATTTCATTGTATGAATAAAAATTATCAGTTGGAAAAATATTTATATTTTCATTGACGCATTTTTGAAACAGTTCACACCTAAAACTAATGACAAATGTATATTTTATATTTATATCGTCTTACTTAATCCTGTGAAATATGTTAATTTTTATAGTGAACTAAATTAATAATAATAATAACAATAAATAGCCTATTCCTCCCACTGCAGGCAAAAGGTCTCCAGTATTTTGCTCCAGTAGTGTCGGTTTTGGATTTGACGATGCCAAAGAGAACTTTATTAATACAGATAATTTTAAATAAAAAACGAAAAACAAAACAAGCATTTTATGGACATTACTTGTTAGTTGGTTGTTAATTAAGGTCGAATGATTTAATCTAATTTAACTCAGTTTCAGGTACGAAACCAACTTGAAACTATCGATGACAATACAATATTTCTAATTCTAAATTGTATAACCAATTCCTTCATCATCTATATTTCCGTAACTATCTCGTCGTGTCCACTAAATGTCCTATTTCTTTAGCTTTGTACCATAAGAAAAGCTATTTGATTTTTTTAACCAAAATTCTATTTATTTTAAAATTGTTTTATACTAAATAATGTTCATTAAATTCAAAGTTGAATTCTATTACATTCAGACAACTAGAATAATAAAATACTGTACAGTTTGTCAGTGCAAAATAATATTAAAACCGATTTAAATCGTATAAACTTCCCGTATATTATAATTTCCGATTTCAGAATGTAATTTTTATATTATAAAAGAAATATTCAGATAAGATTATTAAAATATTCGATTTGCACCCTCCATTTGGCTCACGACTAACAGTTATTACGTTAATAACATTTCGAGAGTAGATTCATGAGTGTACTTTTATTGGAAACGATTTCTCTTCTTCAAGTCTTGTGCAATACCGTGCGGTATAGTAGAATTCTCCCAGTGCAGTATTATACAGTGACACATGTGTCTGATGGTAGCATTTGTAGGTAAATACCTTAGAATCCTGCAGGCTCCATTTGGTCTATCTGCTATCCTCCCCTCTTTTTTTCTTATGCCTACATCTACGATTCCTTTAAAACGACACTATTCGGTTTCAGTAATCTTCTACGTTTCCAAATACAGTAGAAGTTCAGTAATTTAGGTTGGATTACGGGAAACGTGTCTTGTATGTCGACGGTTTCTAGGAAGTGAATTCCTGGAAATAAAGATTAGAACAAATGCCGGCCAGATTACCGACGCACGAGATTTGTAAGGAACGGATTATAGAGTAGCTAATGCATTTAGTTATTTAGAATATTGGAGAAAGGCACCGAACGTCAATTCTAGGTATGACGTCTTGACTTACATACTTAAAATTTAAAAGAAATCGATCTAGTTGGCTTTGAGCTCTATTTATGACTTCAGATAGACATGCATTTTAAAAATCATTTTTTGAGTACATGCAAATTTTATCCAAATCTCAAAATGAATATTTTGCTTGTTCATAAGATTTCGAGTGTGTGAGAACACTAGATTCACATTGGGAAAGTAGTGGGTTCGAATACTGATGTAACTAGGTTTTCCCTACGGCGTCTCGCCGAGAAACGTTATTTCCTGAACCGATCATTTTCCATAAAAAGTAAAATCTTTCTTTAGAAGAATCAATACGTTGTTTTATTTATTTTAATTTTAGATTTTAGTATTAAGGTATATTATGAGAAGCGAAAATTTCTTGAAAAGGATGCGCGCCTGTAGGTAAGGCTTAGACATGTCGGTAAAATTAGAACGAACTGTTTATTTAAAAACTTAATGCGCTTTCGCTTTCATTGTAACTTTCTTACACATTTTTAGCTTTTCTATATAACGGAAAAATCTGACTCGCGCATTGAAATGAAAATTCTTTTTTTATACACGGGAGAAAAATTACACTCCGTGAGTGGTTACATGATGTAGAATATGGTTTGATACTATTTTATATTTATCACCTTAGCGTCAATACTTTTACGAATGGTTAGAAGATATTTATGAATAGAAAAAATAAAGAATTTTTTAAATGCAATAGCCATTTATCATTACATTTTTCTATCACTTACGAATAGAAACAAGTTTTTTTAAGATGTGATATAGCATTTATTGTTATTTTTTTCTGTCATTTATGAAAAGGAAACAGTATTTTTCAACTATTTATTATTACATTTTTCTATCGACAATATGAAACATATGTGGTACGAATTTGGTTTGATTAAATGTTGATTTAAAAATTTTTGTTGTATCGACAATATTTAAACTTTCAAAATTTTTGCTCTTATAGCAAAATAGGTAATGTTTGTAGTGCGTAATGATATATATTATGGCGAATGTGACATTATGTTAAAAACGTGCGCCAGGGAGATTTAACAGTCACATGAGTCATAATATCACCTAGGAGATACATATAGTATTTTTTGCACGTATCCCCTATTAAATAGCTGATTTTCATATAATTTTCAAAATTTTTTACGATCCAATTTTGAGCAAGTTTGCTTCCAATTGTAGACTGCATTGGATTTTGACTATGAAAACGGTAGTACGACTACATTTCGCATTTATTTTATTATACTTCACTAGTGCGAAATGGCTAATTTACACCCGCTATTCAGGCATGAAAAGCAGCTATTTTATAGGGTGTCGTACAAAATAGAAGCAACGGCAATGTTGTAATATCAGTATTGATTGAGCTGTTCGAATCAGCACACGTCACAATCGATGTCAAAATTACAGATTAAAATACACGCGTAATTTTAATTTCACAGAAAATTGTGTTTTTCTTCTGTCTAATCTGAATTAGCTAGTTGAATTAGCTAAGTTGAATTCTAATTTAACATGTTCTAAAGCGACTTTAATAAATAACTAGAACATGTTTTTTAAATGCGAAAACTGTAAGTGTATCGAAAAAACAGACATATTTTACTTGATATTATGTTTTTTTATTGCAAAAGCGCTATGTAATAATTTTTTCCAACCATATTTCATAGTCTTGAAAGGTTTCCTCCTGTGAATAAGTAAATAGCAATTACTTATACAAAAAGGTTATTTTGGAATAATTTGCTTTTTTATATAACTGTTAAAGGTGCTGGTTCAAGCACGTTTACATATATCAGGTGGCTTAGAGAAAAGTATAGCACAAGTGTTCGCAAGATTCTTGGACAATAAACCCATTTTTTAACTTGTCACTTCTATTGCTTGGGTGTGTTGGAATTTGTTCGATTTTTTCCAGAATTTTCTAATCGATGTCTGTGTGTTTTTATGTGGTAATAATTTCTTCTTCGGCGTGGTAAAACGATAGTCAAAAACTTTTTAGAGATTTTTTGCAGGTTTCTGTAATATATTGGACAGCCCTGTATACTTGTTATACAAGGGACTAGAGATTATGTAATCACTTGTAATTTATAATGTTGAATTTAATATTAAAGACACAATAAAAATAGTACGTCAAAGCACGAACAGCATTTTTGATTGCTTTACATTACAGTTTCTATCTGTTTTTAGGAACACACTTCTTCCACAATTGAGCTGGAATCAATTTTTAGTGTATTTGCCATATGGCAACATACACTATTGGCGTCGGTCGGATGGCGGGACCTAGGGGTCGGACCAAAATTTCTCGACGTTTCATAACCTCCTAAACACTTTGGCACCATTTTTAAAAATGTTTATATATATATGTATTTATATATATATATATATATATATATATATATATATGTGTGCGGGCAATAACTTTCGAAAGAGTTAATTGATTTCAACTAAATTTGGTCCATGTGTTGAATATTGCAATTAAAAAAAATGTTATTTTAAGGGGTGTATTAAGGAGCCAAATTTTTTATTTTGCCCAAAAACCAACTTAAGTTTGCATAATAAAGCCACACTGCTTGTATAAGCAAATTCACTATATTGTCGGCAGGGTTTTGGCACTGCGACCCGGGTTTTTTTACTTCTCCTCGGGATGTGGTCGTCCTAAAGACGCAATTGAAAATTTTGTGTCTTGATAGGTGTCATGTCCCTTCTTAAAAGAGTCGTGGATATGAAAAATATGTTTAATTGGTTTCGACCATTTGTGATGTGTGTCAACTTGATGCTGTAATCTTTTTTATTGAAAATGGCGTCTTTGAAAGTCACCTGTATACAATGTACACTTGATTTTCTTTTCATTTTCGTTTTGTTGCATATAGCTGCGTATGTTATAGTGTTGCGTGGAATAAAAAAGGGGTTTCACTTGACTGTGAGACATCGTGCATATATAGGCTGACCCTGTTTGGATAATACTGATATAATGTAACGCTTATCAATGAAAGAGTGTGTCTTTAAATTATTTTTTTTGCGTGACATTGGGATTGTTCTTTTAACTAAATGCATTTTAAAATTGCGTTTTATATTCATAATTAAGTACATATAAACGAAATCGATTTATTTCTTTGGAAATGTCCCGAATAAACGGATCAAATTAAATTTTTAAACGATACATTTTATTGCGAAATATAAATACAATTATTAAATCTTTTCACTTTTTTGAAAAATTGTCAATTATTATTTTATGTTATCAACGAAACAACGTGCCACAGGTCGCTACATCACTTCATCACTACAATTTCATTACCATTCTTGAGATTAACAATCGTTGATTGTACGAAAAAAATGCAGACCTTTTTTGTAGACTTTAATTTTCTTTCTTTTTGTTATTTTAAGGGGTGTATTAAGGAGTAAAATTTTTTATTTTGCCCAAAAACCAACTTAAGTTTGCGTAATAAAGCCACACTGCCTGTATTAGCAAAAACACTATATTGTCGGCAGGGTTTTGACGCTGCGACCCGGGTTTTTTTTTTGGGGGTGATAGTCTCAAACGGAACGTTTTGTATATGAGTACGTACAATACACGCAAAGGTAGCAGGCTTTATCTAATACCTATACACCCTCCAGGCCCCACCACACCACCTTTTTTTCTTTCTTTTTGCCCCGAACACGATTGGAATAAAAACTACTGGATTAAAGCCGAACAATGTAACTTGAAGTGGGAAGTGCTAAAGCTTGACTGCTCGGATGATCTCAGGTTTTGTTAGGAATTAGCGATTGTTCTTTTTGTTGTTCAGTTGGCTGTAATTAAATTTGATTACGATTTTATCTATCCATTTAATATTTTAGTCCTGAAGTTTGAAAAACAATGTGTTCAAAATTAGTAATTTGGGAAAAATCATCGAGCCTTTTTTTGTTGATGATCATTCATTTCAGCAAACACAAAATGTATAAAAACACTAACGTATTTTTTATTTTGAAAAATTGATTGAAAATTGAAAAACTTGATTTTACAAATTGTAATGAATTTTATTTGAAATTATTATGAAATTTATTAAATACTAATAAATTTTATCAATACGAAATAATTTGTCATATACAGGTTACCTACTGCATTTTAACGACATTTATGCCAGGCTACACTGAACGAAGTACGGAACTGTAATATAAAAGTTTATTAATATTTTGTTGAAGGTGTAACGGTGGAACAACATAACTTTAAATCATGATCACAAAACGTTCAGGCGATTAGGTGTGCGTTGCGCGGCCGGTAATGTAGAAAACGAGTCGTTATAAATCTTCCTTTCCGTTACGATTATTTCAAACGCGCGCATTAAGCCGCCAAAATGATTATGACCATTACCGAATCCGACTTGAGCTCAGATGAAACTTTTTTTTGTCGTCATTCAAATTTAAATTTTAATTTGTAAATAAATGTTTACAACAGCGTTGTACAATAAGTGGGCCATCTTGTTTTTCTAACGAGAGATAGGCATTAGCGTTATTTTCTCGAAAGTGCCCTTCTTATCTCGATAGTGTGAAATTTAATAAAAAAGCTCCTTTCGACAACTCAGTATGCTATCTCATTTAGAGTAGTGGAATGTACATTTATTCAGTTGTTAAAATGCTCCAAGCTCCTTGCAATTAAGATTTGCCACGTTCGGGGATTCATTTTAGTCAATAGCGGTATTACGTCGTCATCACGATTAAACATAAATGATAATCAACTAGCCGTTACGTACGTTAAATTACGACACGTTTTTAAGGTGCAAGGTGCCTTATTGACGATTTTAGAATACGTTTTCTCACAAAATATATGTTCAATCAACATATCACTTTATCAATATTCTGGATTGGGTAAGAGCTTTCTGGTGATGATGTAAAAAAAAATGCGGGCGACACCATTTTATAATTTGGACATAGACTGGTTACTTATTAGTAGACTGTGATCTTTCGTTGGCTCGCAAGCTTTACTAAAGTAAACTATTTCCATTCAGACAATCATAAAAATCGTAGTGTCTGCTTTTAGACAGGACGAAAATACGTGTTACAAGAGTGTTAACACGGAATGAATATTTATTGTTCTTTGGCATGAAAACTCGATTAACCGCAGCAAAAAATCACAATCGCTTGTAATTTTCTTGTGTATACGTTGTATAATAACAAATTATACGTTATTGTAACGTTACGAAGATAATATATGGTTGGATATTATCGCCGCAAGTCGTGTTTTGTGTTGCTTTCCAAAATAAAGCAGAATAATATGTGATATTGAAATTTTCATTAAACTCGGCAGACGTTGAAAAGAAACAAATATTTTTTTTTGTACAATTATTCTTTTGTTTAATGTAGTTGCTCAGTGCTTGCGATAAAATTGCAGTCATTATTAGTTGTCATCATTTAATATAGTTTTTGTTTTTGTGAGCCGTTCGCTTGAAAATAGCTGCTTTTCATGCCTCTATAGCGGTAGTAAAATAACCCATTTCGCACTAGTGCCAAAAGTAAAACAAAAATACTATCATTTCCATAGAAAATGCACGAAAATCCAACGCAGTCCATAATTGGAAGTAACGTCTAGCATATTAAATTTATGTGCAGTGTAGTTTTTTTTTTAAATTCAAATACTCAATTAAAACGTTTAATCTTGTTTAAAAAATAAAGCTTACACTGTCTACAAAATTATCTCTTTTCATGTAGAAACTCACTGGCTTCGAATCTTGTTTTGAAGTGTTTGCTGTCATTTGTAGTTTGCCATATAGATTTCCTCAAGTTCCGGTATTGGTGGAGCATTACCATTTGTTGGCTGCAGTCCGCCGATATCGACGTCATTATACTTGAAAACTGTACTAGTTTCGTGAAGTTTGTCAAAAGACCTGCACATATCTGTAACCAAGCGGCAAAACTACACATGTCAAATTTATTGTGAAATAAGATTAAATGACGGAGTATTCAATTCACCGAATGTCACAATTCTCGATTTTTCGATGCAGTTGCAAGAAACAGCATCAAATTGCCATAGGTATGTGTGTTTGCAGAAAGTATTCTCAAAAAAAAATTGATTTGACAATGACCTTAAGTTGTGGTCATAAAATACAGTTTTAATATATGCAGGCATTGTCTAATATATTCAAACTCCTTGTTGTGTAGAACATTAGATAAGCTCATATAAAACCAAATTATTGATCTACATAGGAAAAAAAATTGACAAAGACAAAATATCTAGAAAAATGTTATTTCGAAGTGGAAATTGTACAAAAATTACGTCATACAGTGTAAAAAATATTGTTTCATTTGATCAATTATTTTTTGAGCTTAAGATCGATATAAAACTATAAAATGCTTTTCTTGTAAAGAAAGATCTAAGGTCAATGTCAAACTAGATTTTCTGACTATGCTTTCGGAAAGTCAGCATGAGAGAAACGGAAGCGAAATTCAGGGCTGCATTTTGTTTAAAAAAAATTGCGAAAAATGCGACATAAGCGATGTTGTCATTTGCCTATCGATTTATATCTATATATTACACGAACGTTGCATCATCCATTCACTTGCACGATGCAGTCAGTCACAGTGTTTCAACTGTTTGTTATCATAGACGGCGTCGCGGCGCTGATGATATTGTATGCATAAAGCTGCCCATTATCCTCGTCCTTAAAAGCATCCGGCATACTCTTGTGTCGTCTGATGCTGTCTCGTCAAGACCCAGGGACGTATTTACCACATGACGCCATTTTAATGTCTCGTCGGTTGGACATCAAACATCATGCTCGTCAAAGTCGTCTTCATTCCGCCTTTGATACACATCTAATATATTCACATTTAATATATTTTCTTTAACTTCCTTTTTTTGTGGTTTTAACAAATTTTAAGTTTGCAATCGAAAAGATTGTGGTTATAGAGAAGACATGTTTTTAGGCCACTTCACTGAGCCCACAGAACTTTGGTCAATATTTAGGAGAGGTCACCATATTTACTATAAAATATTTCGTTTGTTGTAGATGATTATAAAAAAAATATCGTGCGACGATCTAGAAATGAATCAGTTGTGGAGCAGCTAGAGAAACGTTCAAACAAAAAATAGTATTCTTTATTAAATGCATTCGTCTTTCTTTTACTAATATACGTTGTCGTGTGAGTGGAGACTGATCGAAGCCTCTATAAGCAAGAATTCAAACCTTCGGGAAAATATTCGACTACGGCTAAAATTTTTATGGGACCATCCTGAATGTATGCCTCATTAAAAGAAATATAATCATCAAATTACGTTCACGTTTTTTCAAAGTAGACATAAAATTGGACAACAAAAATATAAACCGACACACACACACATATAACCATTTATAAGATGTTTTCATACCAAAATCGTTAACTGCATTCCGGGTCTGTTTGAATGATTCAGCTTTTATATTCTATGCACTTTTCAAAGTTCCTCCAAGCGACTGACAGCTGATGGTCTCTTTAAAGAATACGTATGAGTCGTGAAATATTTAAACATTTTATCGAAAGACGTATTTGCAAAGTTTAACATTTATAATCTATATCGGTTTTTAACTCAAACTGATATGAACTAAATGTAAGGATGACCAAATAACCGAATAAAATACAATAAAAGAAATAAAAGAAAAGTTAGTAGACAAGTAGCAAGATGGAGGGATGACCTTGCCAAATTTGCTGGACCTCTTTGGACAAAGAAAACCAAAGACCGATCCGAATGGAAGAAGCTGGAGGAGGCCTTTTCCCTGCAGTGGGCATATTGAGGCTATATTATTATTATTATTATTATTGAAACAAATTACTTTATGTACCCAGCATTGCCCGAGAATAAGGGCCATCTATTAACATAGAAAAATGAAACTTTCCACATATTTTGTATCGGCAATTATGAAAACCGCATGAATTTCCGCTGTATAATTTCAGAGTTTATTTCGGCAAACAACATCCCGTTATAATTGATGAAGAATGTACCATATTATCGTATAGCTTTTAATCGCGTCGAAACGTAGGGCGATAATTGATAACAGATAAACAATTGATCAAAGAACGATAGATTTATAATGATTGATTACCTGATCAATATTCAACTGTTAGTTATTAAATAAACTTTCGATAATTTTTAGACATTAATGTGTAATATATTTTGTTGCGTGTAAATTTAATTGGAAATTAGTTAAATCCACAAAAGTATGAATAAATTTATGGTTAAATTTAATAAAGTATTATTACTTATGTATACATATGTAAATCTATTTTTATACAGGATGTTTGTATGTTAGTTGTACGAACTAAATTAGATCTAGTGTCACAGTAGTGGACATGAAATAATGATTTAATGATTAAAATGATTATAAAATATTTGTTTCGGGATCTTTTTGTACAATAATTCCGAAGTGTATATTTTTCGATGGAATTATGCCGTTACCGAAATGACATAGATTGTTTTCACCCTGTGATTGGTTGACTAGATCTACTGTGTCAGATTGACAGGAAACCATGAGGAAGATAATTTAAGTATATTTCTTTCTATATACAAAGAAGTCTTCTACGTCATCATATTGTAGTTTATGCTCAGCGTTTCAAAAGATGAAATCGCGACGGAAAACTTGTTCTCCTGTAATAGCTGATAAATAATTTTTATTATTTAATGAATACATACACATTGTTGTATCTGATTTAAATTTTGATATTAGGCAGTTCAAAATCAACATTGTGTATATTATAATATAATATTATGTCAGATATATTATATTGTATACTACCAACTTATGCGGTCTAAGGTTTTTAGTTAGAAACGCAATCGCAGAATAGCGTGCAGTTTAGTTATGCTGTGCTGTATGATTTTTCCGTTACCTTCTGTGCGTTATATGTCGGTAATACAGTACAGAAAAACGTGTTTTCCTCTTAATACATCGGTATTTATATTACAAGAAAGGAACGTTTGTTTTTTTGGATGGTCTAGTCTCAGAAACTACTGAATGGATTGTGATGAAACCTCTCCGTTAACATATTATAAACTCCGTTTTATCCCAATAACTGCCCGGTCTGGCTTGGTTCAGATACTCTTTTAGTTTAGAAGACACAACCAATCGAAGGTTTTTTGCGATTTTTTAAAACTTTAAATGCATCCAACTTCTAAATCAGAAACGATAAAGATTTTCTTGTGCTCATTGAAATCAATTTACTACAAGCGTTGTAAGGTTGAGAATGTTGTGAGAGATTTAGATTGTTATCAAAAATTCGTATTTTTGCGAGGTGTGTCTAAAAAATCTCAAAAATCAAAATCTTTCATATATTTTCAAAATTGAGAATGTTTATAGAACAAATTGCGCTGTTCTTAGTCAGTACAAGCAAACGTCTGTAATCTGTATACATCTCTTTAAGTTTAGAAGATTCGAACATTCAAAGTTGTTTGTGGTCATTTTTTTAGACACATATAACTCCTAAACCAGAAAAGCTACAGACGTTTGCGTGTGCTCATTGGAAGTAGCGTATCTTTTACTACAAGCGCAGTAAGTTTGAGAAAGTTTTAAAATTTTGTTTAAAATCCGCGCTAAAAGCAATCAGACTTCTGTACATACTGATGCAATAAGGAACATATCGAATTCTTAAACTTGCTCTTTCGGTATGTAGAGATCAAGATACGGTTTAAATCTGGAATTTGATTATTTATCACAAAATTTTCTACATTCTTCTTTATTCGCAACTAAAAAAAAATCTTGGTACAAATTTTCTGAACGGCAGTGTATATTATAAATGTGTAACTACACAATGTTCATATGTCGTGCTCCGCTACAGTAAATTAATTTCATTTTTTATTATTTGATAAGAGTCCTTTTATTAATGTTTACAAAAACATTCGTTCATGTTACGAAATTTAAATACATAATTAATTCACATTAATACCGCACGGGTTGATAATGCTCTGTTTTTTTTCAGGATACTCTCAAAACATAATTAAGAAATAATTTCACACAAAAAACGCAATGAATAATGTTCATGCTTAATAATAATACATTTATTGTACAGCCCATAGAAACAGGATACAGCAAGTCAAATACAAAATACAAATACTACAAAGACATTTAAAAATAGTAGGTACAGAAGATCTACATTAAATATATTTGTGTTGTATAACTCTATAAACATGAATAGGTATAAATATTGGATGAAAGATCAATATTTAAAATTTATTATTGTTTATGTTGAATGAAAAACCTCTTATTTGTGCCGGAGACTGTGCTTAATTCATTTTTTGTGTCTTACGTAATTGTCAACAAATTAAATAACTTGTCTTTTTGTTAAAACAAAATCATTGTAATTTTTGTTAGATTCATTGTATTAAAAACCTTGTGCAAGGAAAGTCGTTCATTATTTTTCAAAAAACCTACAACAGCTTACATTAGCTCTTTAATGGGATATGGTGTGAGTTTATTATCTGTACATTTTTTAAACAGGAAAGAGGACGTATAAAAATGCTACCTTTTTTGTCGATAATATTATGAATAGCTCATCGTTTCTGCTGTACTTTTCTACTGTAAAATTGTTATGGTTCGCGTCTGAAATAAAACGTTTACATCTTTTGTGCTGTATAATATATTTTGATATTAAGCACTGTATTTTAGAAATGTCAAAATCTCGTACATTTTTATGTTTGTCAAAAAAAATGTCATTTATTTCTTACAATACATGTTAGCAAGTCAAACAGTTAAGAAAAGACCGAAAAAAATAAATCTTTGACATTTATACCGTTCACCAAGTTTTAAAAAACTGAGTTAATGTTTCTGTAATAATATTGATGATCATATTTGTTTACGTTTGATGCAATGTGAGTTTTTTTTTTGCATAATGTACACAAATTTATGTATATTTTGTTTTATTACAGATGGAAGTGTGCCAAGTACAACTGTTGTAAAGTTGTTTGTTGAAACTTCATCGCTATGACAAGTTTGCGGAAATTTCGGTGAGTGAAATTATATATTATTAACTTTTCTAAAAATATTTTCTTTGCGTTATATGTTAAATATGTCATGAAGTTTTCCACAATTTTCAATGAAAATTGCAACAGAAATTTAAAATGCTTTTGAAGTTTACAAATTGAAAATCACATTACGTTTTCTGCGTTCAAAAAGATAGTTCTCAAAAATTTACAGGGGAACAAATTACAGACGATTTAAGTCCCATCTTCACTCAAGAATGTTTCGTTTTTAAGTTGATATAATTAGAAGCTTGTCGAGCGTTTATAATATAAAATATAAAAAGAACCTACAATATAAATGAAAAAGGGCAGTACTAAGTTATGCTTTTTTTAATGTGATTATGCATTTATTTTAGACTGGCTTATAAGGATTTGACTTTAATAGATTATTTTTCTATATCAACGCATTAATGTTTTTTAAATCAGTATTTTTTAAGTTTTTTTAAATAGGTTACTCGCATGTACTTTTCTCTAGTTCTTTGATAGTGTAAACACAGCATTGCTTCTGGACTGATAAATATTTCACTACTACAAGAAAATCTACTAAAACAGCGAGATAAAATTTTACGGTCCCATAAATTTCATTAAATATAACTGAGATTAATAGTAATCTTAGTCGTAAGTCTGGTTGGCCGCAATGTTTTCAAATTATTGCTATTTTACGGTATTCCGTCTTGAAGTCATAAATAATTTTTCCAGATAATTTGAATAACAAATAATCAGGTTTGAGAATAGTCGAGGTAGTAGATATGTCGTTTATATTAAATTTACATGGCACGTCTATTAATTTTTTTAGTTCGGCAACTGCCTAGCACAAATGCGGTTTATTATTATTATAATTACGTAGATTTGGACATTTTCATTTTATTCAAAAAAAATAATTTAAACATTTTATTGGAACCAGTTTTAAGATCGAAACCCAGGAGAATTGTAGGCTAGTCTTTTGCGAATCCGAAGCCTGAAAATATCTAGGATACCGTTGATTATATGGAGTTTACTGACACCCCGCGCCCATGTTCATTTTCGTATTAATAAACGAACTCTTAAGGTAGTTGTCGTGGTACAATATTGTCAAAAAGTTATAGATTATACACGCCACAAAAGTATACTAGCCTGTAGCTAAGTGATCCATAATTTGTACGCAAGACTGTACCCGAGGAAACGTAACCCATACAGTATTCATATGCATGTATACTTTTCTATAAATTGTTGAACTTTAAACCGTTATTTATAAATAATTAGACGATCAAAATTGTTTTCTTTTTTTTAAACTCATAACAAATGCATTGAAAGACTGTTAGTTTTTAGAGAGTTTCTGACAGTTAGTTTTTTTTTATAAATAAGAAACTGGTTCAGAACTACAGAGATCGTATACAATCAATGTTAATTATCCAATTTTTAATTGAATTTATCTCGGATTATATACGGTCGATCGATTTCAAATTTTCAGGGTAATTGTATTATCATGTCCTTAATAAGTATACAAAAATTAAGAATTTTCTGACGGTGTGCCTTAACCACGACAACTACCTTAATAAGTATAACTAGAAATCGGCGCTTTGAAAAACCTAGTGTGTCGGCTCCATACCAAGTTTCATTACGTGCTGACAGTTCGTGTAATGCCTAGATTCTTCATGAAATGACGTATTTCACTATGAGACTATAGGATACGTACGTTGATATTGTAATGATTCATTAATGTAGAGTAGCAGAAGTAGTCTGTATATATTTAATTAATATTAATTAGCACGCAGCTTCTAAAACCTTCGTCTAATGTTAGAGAGGAGAGCATAACAAGCTCTTTGTAGCTTTATCCTACCATCATTGAGTGGGACAAATGCACACGTAATATTATCTAACTAATTATAGGGTAGGGTAGGATTTTCTTGAGTAAGCAGTTAATAATTTAGAGATATTGACGCCATATTAGAGATTTTATTCCTAATTCTAGGGGATATTTACAAATGTATTTTTTAAACATTTGTTTTCTTTTGTTTACCGGTACATATAAATACCGAAGTGATTACTTTCTTTAGTAAACTAAAAATGTCTATAATAATTAATAATAATAATAATAATAATAATAATAATTTGTAAAACTTCTAGGACAGGAATCCAAAAAAATAAGCTTAGGGATCAAAAAAAAAAGCTGTATTCAATGAAAATTTTGCAATTTAATCTGACGTTTCGACAAATTTGTTGTCATCTTCGGAGAAACTAAAAACTATATACCTACATTTAAAAAAAATGTATATAATTTTTAGTTTCTCTGAAGATGACAACAAATTTGTCGAAACGTCAGATTAAATTGCAAAATTTTCATTGAATACAGCTTTTATCTTGGACCCCTAAGCTAATTTTTTGGATTCCTGTCCTAGAAGTTTTACAAATATAAAAACTGGATCGCAACGCTCTACATTTAGGTAGTTTGTAAAGAAATAATAATAATTGGTGTTCTTGAAGGGGCAAATATGAAAACTATTCCGGCATGTCAGCGTATTGCTGAGTCACTAATTTGCCGTATGCAAAAGGCCGTGCTTATTGGGTCGCTCCGTGTAATCCGTGCCCACGACCCAAACTCACTGTAATCGCCCATTTCATGGTTTGAGATGCGGTTATAGTTACAACTTGCTCCACAAGTATCTCTAGTATGACGGTGACGAGCCCGAAGTTTGAGTGCTTGTGGATGCAAAATTTTTTAAGGAATATTTCCTTCACAATAATAATAATAAAGCTTTATTTAGGGTCATGTATAGATTAAGCCGTTTGAACATGCCCTCTCTGAATTAAAATTTAACATTTAAAGTGTGATACACATATGCAATAAATTCATATTAAATGACATTAAAAAACAATATGAATAATATATTATATAGCGAACTATTTATAACCTAAAACATAAAATTATGCGCATTTATATTCAATATTAGGATATTCAATACAAAATTTACACTATATTAAAATTCGTGACCATTTTAGTGGATTGCCGTTAGACGTAAAAATTGTAAAACTTCGGAATCCAGGGCCAGTCAATCTTCATGAAAACTGTTCGACTGCATTGTTAAAAGCTCAAATAAAAAAGTTAAAAACATTTTTTTTGCCGCTCTCGATTGCGGGGTGGATGCCACCCCTTCTCGGGGGTGAAAAATATTTCGTTGAAAATAAGTGCAGAAATGAATAGGTTGACTAATTCTAAGCAACTTTTGTTCTATGAAGTTTTTTCTGAAAGTCCATATTTTTCGACTTATTCACGAGTGTAAGTGTCAATTTTTCAACCAATAAACCTGTAGTGTATTTTGTTAAATAACTACAAGTCATATAATTATCATAATAGTTACATAAGTTTCCTTCGTTTGTAAATGTACAACTAAAATATTTTATTTCAAATTATTGTAAATCAATCAGTCTAAAATAAAACATTAAAATGAAACTCAAGTTTTATTGAATATAACAAAACCCACCATCTGAAAACGTGGGTTTATTGGTTGAAAAATTGAATTGAATACAAAAATTGAAAATATGTATGAAACACTCTATATAATATTTATAAACGTAGGTTGATATCCTTTTCAGCGTATGCTTTAGGGTGGTAATCGATTAATTTTCCATTTCAACCTTTTGATTGTCACCCTTCTACCCCAAACAGATTTTAACCATTCACTATTATTGGTTTCATGTTAAGTGATCCTTAGACTTTACCAATTCCAAGGCCCATATTCGTGTCTAAGGTTGGGATATCGTTTTTTAACTGGAGTAAAATAAAAATTGTGTCCTTAATATTGATTTTATATAATATTCCTCCCATGTTATTTTTAAGTAAAAAAATAGAAAATATAGTATAAAAGTTGATGAGAATGGCTAAGCGTGTAGCGATGCCTTTTTTTTTTTGCTTAAGGCCACTAATTAAAGCTAGTACAAATTCATATTTTCAATTTAGTGGAAAATCTCTTGATTTCTTTGAAAGCTAGAAAAAAATGCTAAAACTAAAATGTGGATGTTTTTTATACTTTTGCGTCTGTAATTTACAATATCTATCTTATCTATTTATACTTTTGTTTGTTTATTTATCCCATCCTTGGCACTGGCAGGTTGTTCGATGTTTCTACAAGATACGCGTGTTATATGAAATGAAACCGCATTCTGCAAGCAATTCGTAATAGTGTGTTCTACGTTAGTTGTAGAATATAGATTTATAATTTGCTGGTACTCACTCACTTAATTAATTACGTAATATATTAAATATATCATACTGTTATAAATTTAAACCACAAATTCCACAAAAGATTTCACTATCACAACCAATAGTAGTTTTCTGACAACAATGTTACAAGGCTATATAATAAAAAAAAATATCAATGATCAATGTCCAAAAAGCATAAGCGACATATCGCGAATTTTACTGGAGAGCGAAAAAATGTCTTACGATCCCCTATATTCGATATTTGCTATTAAGTATGTTTAATATAATTATGTTTTTTGTCTATAATATTACGGCAACTTCCTGGTTAGATCCTTTTAGTGTAAAACTGTCATTCAGCAGTTTGTTGCTTAGACAGTTTTTCAGAAACTCTAGTAATTCATTACGTCAGCCAACACACATGTCATTTTATCAGATTGCATTAGAACTGAAGAAGATAATTTAGGCATAAAATAATTTTACTGAAAATAATTTTACTGTCGCTTTTGCCTTTTTGCACATTAACCCCCGTTATAATGTTTCGAATCCTAAACTCTCAGATTCGCTGTAGTTATCAAGATATTGTAGAGTGCCCTTCCTATATATAGCACGTGCAAACGTTAAATTCCACTGTATGCTAGAGCAAAACAAAAATTCACCGTAACATTGTACTTCTAAAATAGCTCTCGTGAAACTAACGCTTAAACAAATTGTCGGATTAGTATAAGTTAGAATTAGAAATTTATTGTTCTACAAAATATAAGATACAAATTTGCCTAAGTGCCGGACTACAGAACATGGCAGAGCGGCGGATTAAGAAATGTTGCATTGTGCTAGTTAAAAACCGGTGGAATACAATGTCTGTCGGATAATCGAACGGCGAATTAAAAAGAGAGTACTGTACTGACTCCCTTTTTGAACTTGATTGAAACTAGTTTATTGTAAATTTCAGTTTCAAGCAAGCAATAGTTCTAAACTAAGGTATATTGCATATCCACTCCAAACAGTTAAACTATTCTAATTTTAATACGTGTAGAACTCTGTGGGTGGTGATACGATAGGCGGATATGTTGGTTTCGTGTCGTAATACCAACTTGAACTCCAAGAGTGCATCATATAAACGCCCCTATGTTCGTTCTTTACCGTTGTGAAAATCACCGGTCGTAATACTAAACTCTGCCGATAAAACAGTGTTTGTTTTTGAATAAAATAAATTTAGATTGTTGAATACAATTAACGATTGCATTTTTTACAATGTCAATATTCGATAAGTATTTTTTTATATACATCCTTTAGTAAATATATCACTAAGTCATGAACTTGATTTTTCATAAATTTGGTAAGTTTGGCAATTGGCAATGTCTGGCCGATTTCGTTGAAATTTCAGGAACCAATTTAAATCTTTGCTGAGGCGTTTGATTTTGAAACTATTCCGCTATTCTTTTGATAATATTCTATTTATATTATTCATATTGACCGAGCTGGGTAGAGTAGTGGTGACAGCACTAGACTCGCATTCGGGAGGTACCGGGTTCGAATCTCGGCGGGGACAAATGTGGCTGGGACTTTTTCCTACTGCCTCTCGCCGAGAAACGGTAATTCCTATACCGGCCATCTTGATTGAGGTTTTCCATGGTTTCCCTCAATTAATTCCAGATAAATATCGAGATGGTTCCTTATTTGAGGCCATGGCTGATTACCTATCAAACTCCTAGTTCAAAAATTACCTACCTTATCCTAATTTCCTATAATTTTTTCATTCGCCCATTGCTATTACATAAGTTGAAGTTTTAAAAATGTAGAAATATAACGGGAAGTGTGGTAGATAGAAAATAGTAATGGTGCGAATGGCGTCTGTTATGACATAAAGTCGAGAAACAGACGTTAAACGCATTATTATTATTATTATTCATATTGTGTATAATGTATATGATAAGCTATATATTTGATAAGACTACGGAAATACTTTTTTTTTCTTTGATAATATTGTGGTAATTTGTAAAAATTATATTTATTTTCATTTAAATTTCCAAGTAGCGTCTGAGCTGTGAACGACGACATTCGACTGTTACATAACCTTACAATACACCAAACACCGCAAAGTAGCGTTATTTATGTTCAAGTTAACTACCTAATACATATTGTTGGCAGAAATCTGTTACATTTGCGGTGGGCCTTATAATTTGCATGCGGGTTATCATATTTTACTCTGACTTGATGTAATATATTTACATGTCTAAGGATTAGAAGGGACTTTCGATTCCTATATTATCGTTTGCTTCGTTTGTTCGAGCATTCTGAATACGTGCGAGGTCTGGCCATCCCTTAACTTGTTAAAGTAGGCTCTTGAAATTTTCGACCACGACGGAAGAGAACGATACGCAACGAAGATATACGACAGGTTTCAAACGCACCAATTATATCGCTTAAAGCCAGCGAACACATGCTAATTTTTGTATCAATTCAGGATACTAAATCGCGATTTGACGACTACTTACCTACTCGAAATTTTTCGTGATAGGCTAGTTATGTATTTCGGCAAAAAATGTGCGGCCTTACGCTATTAGCAACCACATCTGACGATCTGCAGGTGATTTAATCAAAATCACGCGACAAAAAGTAGAATTTGTGCGCTAGCTCTTAAATATACATACGTTCGAGATACGCGACACTTCGACCTTTGTGTATCTGTCGAAAAAACGTCGTTTTACATTTTCAGTGCTTTATGTAATTTGACGTCACATCTCAACGAGAGTCAACATTTTGAATTTCTCGCCTCACTTTTTTCTGGAGGGCGTTTTTCTCGTTTTAGTAGCATGCGACCTTAAATGTTAATTATAACGACTTGAGTTACTGATGACATGTAACCCGGTAACACGTGGCAAGTAACGATCTGATTTACTCAACAAAATGCGACTTAAGAAGTTTTTCTTAAAAATCTAGTTTTACCTCAGAATCTTGCCGTTTTTCCTGGAATATAGTTGAAATACTGATCAGTCTATATGAGTTAATTTTGACCTTTGGTGAGTTAGAATAGCAATATATGTTAGCTAACACATGACTGATGTAGCCATTTAATCAGACATATCATCTCAGGAAACGCTACTGGATACTGTTCCGGTAGCTGTAGATGATAATATTATGTTCCGTTCCATTACCACCTCATAGCATATCATCGACCTGCCAACGTCATGTTCCGAAAATAATTAAGCTCAAACTGAATACACGACAGTAGACTCTGATCATTACAAACGCAAATGATCAAAGTGTTTTAGTATAGTAACATAGCTTGGGATCACCAAATAGTTGTCACTTTTAGGTCTGAAAACGTCTAATTTTCAAAAAATCATGGTATAGTTCGTGATCTAATGGTTTTATGCTGATTTTAGCTGTTATGAAAAAATAATATGCGACAGATTAAGTATATCACCGAATGTGACCTATACTAATCTACGTCACGTCTTGTAACCGTTCTTCTTTGTCGAAAATCTTGTTTCATGTGACTCCTCTTGAAGAATATCTACTCTTCAATTATAGTTTTAAAATCTGTTCATCGTATGTTATTGAAATAATAATTAAAATATTCCAAACGGCCCTTACGGGTAATGCCAGCATTTGAATGTCGACGCTACATAGCCAACACTGGCTTATCTTTAAAGCACATATTATCCTTTAACATCATAATATCTAAACATAACCTAAAATAGCAAGTTGACTTTGGGGGTACATTTATACGATACGGTCACAATATGATGTGAATGTTAAGCATTATTATTATTATTATGTACAGAGATCTGGGTGTCTCAGGTGACGTTACAGACTGCAGGTGTCATGCGCCGACGACGTCTGTTCCCGACGCCACACACAAACATACATCAGTCGTCGTTCGTCGTTCACTTATTATCATCCGTACGTACAGTATTGAGCCAGCGCTCGGTGCGGTCGGTTCGCGTATTAAAACACCTCTCTATTTTGTTTATATAAGTGATATCTCATTCACAGCCTGCTATTAAACACGCTGTGTGATGCGCTGCGACTTATCGGAAATCAGAAGCTTAGTTAAATCTGATTATCAATGGAACTAGATAATATTGACGTTGTTAATATGAATGTTGATTGGATAATTTAAATTAAAAAAAAGGATTATTATCAAGCCGTTGTGTAGGGTAAAATAATTGTTTTAAACGATGGAATGATTTATAGCTTAGAATTAACATTAATTATTTGCATTGCTGTTTGATTTATTTGAAAGTAATATATACTTATTATATTGAAATAAATGCCATATTCATTGTATTTTTTTATTTAATTTTAGTAAATTGTTTCAAGTACGAGTGTTCAAAATTTAATGTAATTTTTCACGTTTTTTAATAACACCACCTTAAAAATAATTCGGTGTTATTTTTTAATGTGTAAAAAGTGTGTCTATGAATATATTAATATTGATAACTGTAAAAGCTGATCATATTTTTTTTTGTTTATAAAAAAATACACCCTAAACAAATTTGTTCTTTAAATGGTTTATTGAAAATGTGTTGCGTCATGAAAAAAAGTTTTAACATCAGAAGAAGTTTATCTTTTTAAAAATCAGATGTTCCAATCGTCTACATTTTTTTTTATTGTTAAAAATGGATATACTTATCAGAATCGTTTGACAGTTTCTACGTTGTCGAACTTCTATAATCTACACTGTAGACTATAGAAGCTCGACAACATAGAAACTGTCAAACTCATACAAATCGCATTTTTAACAAAAATGTAAACGATGCAGCATTTGATTTTTTATAAAAAAAAATCTTTTATTTAAAATAAATTACAGTGAGTGTGGAATTTAAGTCTACCAAAAAATAAATATTTCTTTCGAAACTGTCTACAAAAGATCCTGTAGACAATTTCGAAAGAAATATTTTGGTACAGACATGAATTCTGCACTAACTGTAATTTATTTTAAATAAAAATTCGTAAAGCCCAGATATTTTATCTGTAGTTTACTTATTTTGTTTCTCGTATTTGAACCCGTTTGAGTGCATCATTAAAAAAACAAATACTTCCTGTGAGAGCACAGTGCAAAGATAATATTTTTGTATTTTTTTATTCTCTAATTGGATAAACGAAATATCAATAACGTATATTCGTAATTAAAAGAAAATATTTAAGAAGATTTTCTGTACTTATTTTAATGAGATTTGTTTTCACTTAAGTTTAAAAAAATATGTGCTTGTCTTTAATTTAAAATGTGCCTTAATAGAATAAAATTTTTAAACGAATTCATAATATTATGTACTTTTCGATTAGTCAGAAAGACAGATTGTAGTTTATAGACGCTCGATAGCTGAGGTTATCTAATCAGATATAAGTTAACAAAAACAACAAAAATCACAGGGCTATAGTCGCGTCGTTTTATTCCTCCTAAAGAAACAGAAAATAATGTTCATCCAATTTTTTTAGAAATTATATTTTCTCTAGATCTATACATTAAAAAATGCGTTAAGATTTTGTTGAATTTTAGCATCTAGAAACTATTTATATTTTTTACCTATGGCTAATACGTGACCTTGGAAACATTTCATTATATACACCAACATTCGCCGTACCGATTTTGCTCAAAGTCTAACCAAACATAAGTTAAATACTAGCAAATACTACAAAAACAACGCACATGACCACATATTGTTCTTTTGTAATACAGACACCAATCAGAAACTAAATTCAACAGATTCCTGTAGAATATCAAATATTAAAGATTTTAAAGTTCTGAAAAATGTGGTTTGACTGCAATACTTACTCGTAAAGAGATAGAAAGTAAGAATATATTAATTTTTTTCCAGTAAATTAATTGCCGTTTTCTCAAACGGAGGCAAACTGTCACCAGATGTCCGCATATTCGTGCTTTTTAATTATTTCTCATGCATTTAAATTACTATTAAACACTGCTTATGCAAAACGTGAAATTATTTATACCGTTTTATGTAAAGTAGCACAGCTATTTGCTTAGCGATGTTTTGAGCAAGAAAGTTATGCAGCGAAAATAATTGCATATAAACTAGTGTAGGTGTTAGTCCCGACTGGAACAACTAATTTTTCAAAACACTATATTTCTTGCACATTTTAATAAACTAGTTAACATTTTTCATTGAATTACTAAAGACAAGATCTAGAAATTGTGGCATAAGTTTGCTGGACAGCCTGTATAATTTTAATTCGCTATCCGTTTTCAGATCTAGTAATTGTGGCATAATATTTACCCGTATGCCTTAAATTTCTGTACGGTCGTGTTTAATAAATTACATTTGGATTTTACTTCAAAAACGAAATCTTCAAACTTACACAGAACAAGTCTGAAAATCCTGTATAATGCAAATTCATTTATAAGTATATTATGCCTAATAAGATGGGATCTGAATTTAAGTTTATAAAATAAAATTGCCGAATATCTGGTATAATGTCCTTGTAAACTCGTTAATAAATTATTGTATATTTATATAATGTAGAAATGTATTTACTAATCTTATCTAATCATGGTCGCAGTCAACAAAATATTGTACCTGCTAATATGTATGCATTTTTGGACTAAAAATAATGAACCCTTTATTAAAAGTATTATTTATTTGTTTTTACTTTCAATATTAAGCATAAATTTTATTAATCCAACATTCTTTATAATCAAATTCACTATCCGCCTAGTTATAATAAACTACCTGCTCCATTTTGTTAAAATTTCAAAGACATATTTTAACTTTGTAAGGGTTAAATTTTGATTTTGAAACGTTTCTACTAATTTTTAGATATTTTTAGATTAATTAAGGAACAGCGTTTTATTTATTTACGCCTAAGAATAGTACTGTATATTGTTTTACTCAACAAAGTCAAATGAAGATTTTAAATTAAAAAAACATGTTCAGAATAATCCCATTTCTAGGTCCTGACCAACGACAATAGTATATGTGCCATTGTACTGTGTATAGCCAAATACAGAGAAATATAAATCATCTGTTTCTCTCTAAACTATAATATTACTTGACATTGCAATAACTTTGCTATAGTAGAAATAATTTATTACGAAGTTGATTTGTTTAAATAGCGTAATTTTATTGAATTGCTGATTTTCTTCAGATGAGAAGTAACATGAATTATTATAGCTTGACCAATTAAGGCAGTTAAAAGAGTAAAATTCATCTTTAACATTATACAATTTAATTGGTATTTATATGAATAATTACCCAGTTTAGTCAACCTTCCTTTTGTCTTTAAATTTCTAATTAGTCCATTTCTGCTTGAAAACGTTTTTATTTGAAAAATTGCTACATACTTTATTTTTTCTTAATTTAAGAGTGTTCATTTTATTTAAGTTATTCGGTGGTATCAATTTAAAATAATAATATACCGATATAAATTATATGTAAGACAGTTCTTAGATTGTAATAATCTAATAATAATAATTATAGCATTAATAATACCTAAGTGGTCAGTACTTATAAAACTTTTATCTTGGAACTTTGAACTGTAAGTAATTAAAACTTTTGAACTACTGAAGTTTTGTTGTGGAAGTGTTATTAATTTATCGTGATTATTTTTAATATGAAATAGGTAAGTTTTCTGTTGTATAAATGTACTATTATTAAATATTAATATTAGCTTGTTATTAGAATATTTTTAGTCGAACAAAATTGCGAGCCTTTCGTTGACTCATTTTATAAAGTGGGCGTTTGAAATATTTAAATTTCAAGCTTGTAATTAAAGTAATAATATTTGCAGTGGTAGCTGGAACATTGAACATATGTATTTTTGTCAATGGAGATGGGCACTGCCAAACTTTACCGCTAGGGGCGCCAGATATATAACGACCTAAGTCTATAAACGCAATGATACATAACATACGATCTATAAAATGTTTATTCAAAATGTCATTAAAATTCGTTCAACCAGACAATGTTTCATTTTTATTATATTAATATAATATATAGGGATGAAAAAAAAAACGATTTATTTTTTAAAGTAAATACCGTCAGCAATGATGATAATTATCCTTTATTTATGAAAATGTACGTCTAATTACTGGATATGTCTTCATTCTAATTAATTTTAATTAAAAAGTCGCACTCATAATATGTTATATTACAAAGATTATAAAGATTTATGCAAATGTTTATAGCGCTCATATATGTTGAGGATTAAGTCTTTTATGTATAATAATGGTAATTTCAGTTCTCGGTTATTAGTAAACAGCATGGCGACGTGGGGCGTTTATTTTTGTTTACATAAAACAAAGACTATAGAAGACTCTACGGAGTGTAACATTAAAAACCCAGTTTGTTTACACTGTCAATTTAAATCTACTAATATGATAATAAAAACGAAAAGTTTGTCGCGGATATTCTCAGAAACTATAGAACCGATTTGAAAAATTGTTTCACTGTTTAAGGTAGTTGTCGTGGTACTACAATATTGTCAAAAAGTTATAGATTATACGCGCCACAAAAGTATACTAGCTTGTAGCTAAGCGATCCATAATTTGTACGCAAGACTGTACCCGTGGAAACGTAACCCATACAGTATTCATATACATGTATACTTTTCTATAAATTGTTGAACTTTAAACCGTTATTTATAAATAATTAGACGGTCAAAATTTTTTTCTTATTTTTTTTAAACTCATAACGAATGCATTGAAAGACTGTCAGTTTTCGGAAAGTTTCTGACAGTTAGTTCTTTTTTTGTAAATAAGAAACTAGTCCAGAACTACAGTGATCGTATACAATCAATGTTAATTATCCAATTTTTAATTGAATTTATCTCGGATTATATACGGTCAATCGACTTCAAATTTTCAGGGTAATTGTATTATCATGTCCTTAATAAGTATACAAAAATTAAGAATTTTCTGACGGTGTGCCTTAACCACGACAACTACCTTAAAAGCCTACTTTCTCTCGATTTAAATAAGCAAAGTGAACACGTGCGATTCACGACAGTTTGGATACATTCCCTACGGCAGTCAACAAAGCACTGCCATCTGTGAACTCGAAATGTTAACGGTGTAGCCATAACTGACAACATTATTTCTCTCTTTCTCTAATTGTCCTTAGTTTGGGAAAATTGAAAAATTAATCTGCTAATTACATTACAGTTTTGTTTTCAAACATATGTCAGAACTTTTTAAAACCCAAAGCCACACGCGATGCCATTGCTGGTTGTAATTTTAGGCCAAGCAGAGTTGAATTTACTTAAAATTCAACAGTATTTGACATTATTATTGCGCTAAGCTAAAAGGGGATTTAAAAGTGAAATGTATTGTGAAGTTGGGAGTCCCGCGCGAGTCGCGACCAAAGCGTAAACTGATCTTGAATGACTTTTACTTTAGTATTTTCCCTATGTTCACAATTCTATGATTCACACTGTAAACATTATAATATAATGTCACGTCGTAAAAATTGTATTTACTCATTGATCAAATAAAATTTTCATATTAAATATGTCTTAATGGTTTTTTCAAGATGTTGACTAAAAGCGTGCGTAGACATGAAATATTAACTTATTTTTACAACTGTTTACAAAATATTATTTGTCATAACTTGAATTTCACGTTTTCATACGTTTATTTGAAAGGAAAAGTATGTGCTTTGTTGTTATCTGGTCATATATCATAATGGTATTGTGAATGAATACAAAGGGTGTCAGCGAGCAATTAAAAAAGCGGAAAAACACGCTAAATATTAATCTGCAAATTAAATAAACCTTTATATTTCGTGAACAGTTCACGAAAGGCCTCTACAAAACCTAACCGACACAGCTTTGTACCAAGTAGCGCCCCTACATATGTATATAAATAGAAGACGTTTGTATATTCAATCATAGGATTTTCGCGAAAAATACTTTTTTGCTTATCTTAAGACGGAACTTTGAGAGCTATTTTATCGACTAAATTTTACTTAAAATTAACTAAGAATGCTGATAAATGCAAAAAAATTATATGATGCTATATTATTTTTACGATTTCGAAGGAAACAAATTACACACATCAATAAAAAATGGTATGAGATGTCTTCTAGGGTGTCAAAACAATAAGATCTGTTAAAATCATGATTTTTCAGGCGTGTGTCCAATACTTACCATGGTATAAAAGACAAATGCACGAAAATTACATTGACATACCACATCAAATTGTGTTTGATATAATATGAATGAATTGTAGCCCCCTATAGGTTTCGAATATTTCAATTTTTTTATAACCGCGCTTTATTTACGTCACACGGTCAGTACAAATCAACAAGGGAGCAGTTCGGAACGGTCTAATCCTTAACATCGGACTTTCCATGTATGTAGTATTTTCAAGAGGGCGATTCTTGACTGGCTCATCAATCGCTCGAGCAATTACTGTTTATTACCTTTACTTTAGCTTTTAGTGTTAATGTCTTGTTGTATCATTCACTGATCCCGCAAGGTCCGCTCTTCTCACTCCCTCAACTTGTACCTAAATTCAACCGCAAGACAGAGCTGTACTCAAAAATTCATAGTTGTCACACATATGTCAGAGTTTGATATTTTTTTGAAATATGCACGTTATGAGTAAACACGTATGTAAACCAACTTTTTTATTCTTATATCGTTTCTTTTATTTGCATACAGGAATTTAAAAAACACACCTTAAACATCTTCGTTTAAATCTATACTAAACCCATGCTTCAATCAATCAATTGTTATTGCTAACAACTATATATATTGTACATATTACAAGTCTAAAGTAAAAAAATCAAGAATTAAAATTCAGATATTTCTGTAGAGTGCAAAACACATGTTTTGATAAAAACATTTTTGTTTCTGTTTTAAATTTTGCGAAATTTGTAATATTTTTTATATTTTGTGGAAGCTTATTGTAAATTTTAATAAAGTTGAAATTTGGTTAATTACAATATTTTGCCTTATTGTGCACTAGAACCAATAAGTTTTCTCCATTTCTTGTAGAGTAATTGTGAACTTGCTCATGTTTCTGAAAAGATGTTAATTTGTTTTTAGAAATGTGACACATGTTAGAATGAAAATACTCTGAATTGTTAAGATATTGCAATGTTTAAAAATAGGTCTACATGTGTTAGTAGGTTTTAGATTAAAAATTAACAGTCTTGTTTTATAATTGTTATGTATCCTAACCCTAAAAAAATGTGGTATGGTCCCATTATTTTTAGTTTTTGATTTAATTATTGAAAACATGTTTACTCTTTTAATGTTTAAAGTTTAGATTGTAAGAATCCTCAGGATATCGTTAGAATTGATGCAAATCTTACAAAAGAAGCTCTTGAAATATTGTAATTGCATTATAATAATATTTATTACAGTTAAAGAAACACATGACTTATTCTGTCGAACGGCTCTAATCTATATTATTTACCTAAGAAATACGCCTCTGGTTCATTCAGTTTTAACTCCTTTTTTCGTACAGTACTCGTAGGTATGTTCGGCAGAAATGGGCGAAATGGCATTATACAATTTATAGTAACTAGTTTCCTTTTGTTTACCTCTTTTTGCCTTTACGAAGTATTGTTCTTGTATGTCGGCCTTTCTTAATAAGTAATTACAGTTTGTGAAACTTTACCTTTAGTAAAACAAGCTGTCGATTGAACTTAGCAAATTATGTGAATTGAATACAAATAAATTTAGATGCGCGTTACTGTATTAATTATACCAATTTAGTGTTTTAAGACATTTTTTTTATAACACTCGAAGCTGATTAACTGGGATCTCAAGAGATGGCGTGTTTATTCTCACTTAAAGATGTATTCGCTTCTTTTCTTACTGAATACTTGGATAGTTTTCATTAAATCGAATCAACTTTTGCAGCTAAATCTATGAATCGGAACTTGTCAAAACCTACATTGTTTACTTTTTCTAATAGCGGCAGTGTACTAATCCCAGTTACACAGGTTCTAAAGGCGCTTGTTTTACTTGAAGATGTTCTAGCATCAATTGTTTCAGTCATAACAGTGATAATTTTTCTAATAACTGAGAAAATCGTCTTATTTGAAGAGCTTTGACATCTATCGCATTCTAACGTGTGTGTTTTAATAACGGTCCGCCAAAGAGCCGCAGCGCTTCTAGAGTGGACAAATGCGTAGTTCTGAAGGAAACCGACTGTGTCGCGTTTATCACGGACACAGATCAAATGTACGTAATTTAACTGTAGCATTGTTTATAGTTTGATCAGATAAACATACCCCGCACTCACACAGTGTCACGGATGTGAGGAAGAGCGCGCGCGCGCTGTAATTAATGTCAGTTAGGGTTGGTAATAAATTCATCACATTTATTGTTTCCTTTATTGACGTTAATAACAGAATATTGTGTATTTTGAAAGCAGGTGGTAAATTGATCCCTAATGTAATAACTATTTGTTCTGTGAACGCTGGATCATTGTTAATCGGATTAAAGTGATAAATTATATAGAATATCGTAACGCAGATATAATTGTCATTTGTTGTTGGTTATGTGTGATTACTACCCGTAGTTCTGTTTAAAATCGATTAATGCATTTTTATTTAGTTCTTTTTAGTTTTTTTGTATTGAAAGAAATGATAATGGTTGGACTATTTACCATAAAGACCTGTTTTTGTAAGACACAGTTAATGACTTTATTTCGAAGACATTTTGTTTTTTATGTAATTCAAATCCCATAAAAAATAAATTATCATCGATGTGGGCAGTTCTTAATCGACCAAAATTATGGAACTTAGTCAAAATTGGGTTACGAAGTTTGACCCTAACTAACAAATGAAAAGCTTTTAAGATTTTCGAGTTTCTATGCCGCACCCTATATTATTACCTCTATAAATAATGTTACTCCCTGTGTATAATTTGTAAACGTAGCACCGTAGCGTTTTTGTTGCGTTATATAATTACGTAGAACAATGTAAAACTGAACAAGAAATCTAACAAAAACAGTAATTAGACGGTGTTTACATTTGAGTAAAAAATAATCGACTGTTGTTATTCACAATGCGCCTTAGGTATATATATACTTTTTATTTGATATACCTTTTTGCCAATTTAAAGGGATTTATTCTGAAGATTTTAATTTATTTTCAATAAAATGTTGTAAATTAATGTGAAAATAAAGGAGGAATAAGGGTGAAAATAACGGTACACTCTGTGGTGTAGACGGTAGATAATGGTGGAGGCGCGGGTCGTCATGGTGGAAGTGGCGTTACACTTCGTGGTATGAACGAGAATGGTAGTAATAATCATAATGCGTTTAACGTCCGTTTCTTCTCATCGACAACGACACGTGTATTCATAATTTGATAATGAATTAACGTTATTTTCTGAAGTATAATTCGTAGAAGCCACAATAAAATAATGCTCTGATATTTTCGAATATTGGGTTCAGTTTTTGGCACGACATTTAAATCTAGAATTAAGAATGACATTTCTATTTAGTTCAAAGTAGATTTAAAACTGAGAGTCGTCTCAGAGATACAGAACTATTTTTGCAGAAAACTACAAATGTGTACAATAATATACGAACACATCAACTTGAAAATATAATAATAATAAATAATAGAAAATACTCATTTTTGTCCGTCACAGAAAAACTGTCCAACAATGAGCCCTGACTTTAGGAAATCTACACAGGGTGTTATGCTTGGCAAATCCGGATTAATTTGCAGACTAGTTTCAGTTAGGTACGTCGTTTCATTCCCTATTTATGTTGAAGTAACTAAGGCTATATGTTATTACATTCCGGGAAGCTAGTTAGGTATAGAAATGATAAATTAAATGAACAACAAACAGTGAATAAGTTATGTACTTAATGTACTTATCTAACACATAAAGAAATTGCGACAATGAGCTTTATATTTCCCGCAATACGTTTTTATATTGTTGTTTTAAGACGTACTTCTGAGCATTATTGCGTCATTTCAGAACTTAAAAAAACCCGGGTCGCAGTGCCAAAACCCTGCCGACAATATAGTGTATTTGCTTATACAAGCAGTGTGACTTTATTACGCGAACTTAAGTTGGTTTTTGGGCAAAACTAAAAATTTGACTCCTTAATACACCCCTTAAAGTAACATTTTTTTTCTTAACTGCAATATTATTATCAATCTAACGTCTACACCGAATTAAATACACCCTTCAATAAATAAGTCACTATCTACAAATTAGTGTTTTCAAAAAATTTGTAAGTCCGGTCCTGTTCTGCCGATTTTATTAAAATTTTAGGGACACTTTTTAATTGTTACTAACGGGTTAAATGTCAATTTTGAAACGATTCTGAGAATTTTTTCGGTATTTTGGGGCCCAAAAACATTTTTCAACCCCTAAAAACTACCCTTAAAATGGCCCGATTACGCCCATTTTAAATAGGCTTCTGGCGGAGATGGATTTCAATACGTGGCCCAAATTTCGTTAAAATCAATTAACTCTTTCGAAAGTTATTGCCCGTACACACACACATATATATATATATATATATATATATATACATTTTTAAAAATGGTGCCAAACTGTTTAGGAGGTTATGAAACGTCGAGAAATTTTGGTCCGACCCCTAGGTCCCGCCATCCGACCGATGCCAATAGTGTATGTTGCCATATGGCAAATACACTAATTAGCAAACAATCCGTTCATATTCATTATCTAAACATTCTGTGGTATTAATTACAATAATCATGAACACTAGTCGTCAAGGTTAGATTTAATATCGTGACTAGATTGTCTTACGTGGATTTTTAAGTGGATTAAATCGTACTCATATCACCTTTAGTATAAATTTTGATGTCCACGTCCGTTCAAGCTAAAGTGTTTCTTATAATGAAAACAATACACTTCGATCGGGCCTTGTCAAATTTTCCGCACAAGAGAGGTGGTTTGTTTCATGAGAGGTTTCCTTTAAAGTAGATTTCGCTATAAACTTAACTGTATTTTACACTCTAATGAAATCTAATCAAGAAAGATATTATCAAACACTCGTACTGTAACGGCAATCAATCTGTTCTCATGAATAGTTCATCAGTTGTTTGAAATTAGTACTGCATTGTATACATAGTTGTACGGTGTACTATATGAGTACTGCATTGTGCAATACTGACGTTTAGTAACACGCTACGCATATACAGATTGTTCCAAAATTAAAACAATATAAACATGGTTTGTCGGGAAAAAGGACATTTTAAGTAAACACTTATTTGTTATTTATAGCGACGTTTCGTCCCTTGCTTGGGAAAAAGTCCCAAGCAAGGGACGAAACGTCGCTATAAATAACAAATAAGTGTTTACTTAAAATGTCCTTTTTCCCGACAAATCATTTTTATATTAATTACCAAGGACAAAAAAGAAAAAAAGTCAATTAAAACAATATATTTCAATCATAGATAGAAAATTCAGTCCTAAAGATAATAGAAGATTGTTTCTAGTGCATTAAGACATATATGACAATATATTTAAAACTAGTGACAGCGAATTTTAACAGTCACTTTAGCCATAACATCATCGCGCAGGAGAAACGTATAGTATTTTTTGCACGTATCCCCAATATTTTTTGCATTATTTTTAAAATTTTTGACAGTTTAATTTTGAGCAAATTCATTTCTATTTTGTAGGCTGCGTTGGATCTTTATACTTTTACTAGTAAAATGGTAGTACGTCATAATTTATTATACTTTAATATTATTGTATTTAATAAACTAATTTCCTATATTCCTAGTGGAGACATCGTCACCGTCACAACCTTCATCCCTATATTTTTTAAGAGGAACTAGTTATGTCATCTCATACTAAATTAGTAGATATGTATAATTTATTCAAAATCGTTGAAGCCATTTTTAAGAAAAAAGCAATTGAGCAAGATTTTACTATTTCACCTCGAGATGCCATCGTTCTGAATACCCATGCAAAAGTCTATAAGCGTCTCAAAGTGTAACTACAGACAGACAGACGTATGCTAAACAAATTATAAATCGACTGACAACAGACAAATTGCGAACAAACTACACACAGGTATTTTCCAAAAATAGCTTTTTTGCATTTAGGGAACTCAAAACCGCGTTGGTACATTCCCCAATAAAAATAGTTTTTCCTTTATCCTGTTTACGTGAAAGTAAAAATGTTCAAATTGTTTTTTACTGATGTCCTCAGCTATCGAGCATAATTAATCTTCAATCTATAGAATTATTGTTTCATGTCGGGAGATGTCAAAAGTTTTCAGTCGGTATTTTAATGCGTAAATATAACAGCAGTTCACATGAAACAAAATCAACACATTGTATTTTGTAACACTCTGTTGTTATATGTCAGTTTCGTATGTCGAAGAGCTTTCAATGCGATGCAAAGCACATTACATATTGTAAACTTTAAAGCTTTTCTATGTAAGCAACATGTGAAGCATTAAATTAGTTATTGGATGCCGTCATCTGTTCCGCATTACTTACACCACAAAACCTATCAGACACTAATTTATCGAGAGCTAATTTAATTTCAAACGCAATCAAGATATATGTAATCAAAGTCAGGCATGTGTAAACTACACTTCATAAATAATACCACTATTGCTATTAATACTAACAAATAAAATTGCAAACTTTTAACCATATTTACACTTAAAAGTAGGTATAGATACCGTGTACATTTTGGTTAGGAATTCTTCGGAAGTCTTTGGTATACTTTAGAAGTTTTTGGAATTCTTCAGAGGTTTTCAGAATTCTTCGGAGGTCTTTTAAGTTCTTTGGAGGTATTCGGAATTCTGCGAGGATCTTCATAATTCTTTGAAAATTTTCGGAATTCTTTGGGAATATTCGGAATTTTTCAAATCGGTTTCACTGCATACGTAGGTGTTGCTAACAGGAATTTTTCAGAAATGTCGGAAATTCTTATGCACACTTTTTTCTCCGGGAATTATCCCCTCCTGGACCGCCATTTGTTGTCTCTCTCTGTCTCTTTCGGGTTAACTCAAAGACTTCTGAAGCGATTTCAATTGTGCAATTCTACTAAAAGTGGCTGAGAAACAATTTAACTAATGTAAATATTTAATCTGTAAGGATATATAATTTTGAATTTGAAGCATTTGTGGCACTTACAAACCACCTCTTATTTTATTTTACTATGCTTGAGGTATAGTAGTTACCTCATCCTTATGTCAGATAAATGGCATTTAAACTATAATTAACCTAAGTGGTTGAATGTGAATGTACCATTCGAATGGTAGGTTAGGGGCATGCAGTGTTACGAGATGGGGGCGGGATACTATAATCACCACCAATCATCATTATAATTCCCGAATGTGTGCTGGAATCCGACGGTCTGTGTGACCCTTTATATAATCCGTAAAGGCCATGACTCGCTTCACTATCGTTTACCTTACGACCCACATTACAACTATCACCTACACTGTGTCCACGAATTAAGGAAGTCCCTTTGTTCTCCAAATTAATACAGCTGTGCCAACGAACACTTAATATTTTGTTCACGCTCACGAAATATTATGCATATAATTTGAAATTATTGGGGCCCTCTCACGATTTTTGTCGCGGCGTGATAATCGATCATGCCACGTCGTGACATATCGCCTAATTAGTATACCATTTCGTGATATATAGTGTCACGTTATGATAGTTCGTATTACGAACAGTGTCACGTACGATTTAAATCGACAAATGAAGCAATAAATATTTTACTAATAAAGGCGTTGTCACAACGTTCAACATTTCGTCAAATGTGCATCCATTAATAACTCTTCGAAAGTTGAAATACAAAATGACCGAAAAATATAAGATTTCGTATGTATAATTTCATTTTATTTTATGTAGTTCAGAAACCTGTTCAGTTTTTTTTGAATGGATTTTTTTTATTCCTCTAAGGTTGGTAGTGAGTTTCTATTATATTGTGTGTACGTTGGAGCAGGTAAATAATATTTCACAATATTTCCATCAAGCAACAGTATTGAATCTATTGTCTGCTAATCCTTTAGCTTTCATGCTTAAAGAAATAAAAAAAGAGAGTGCTGTATTTGTAGATGCATGTCTAGTAGTGTGCAAATAAACACTTAGTTCAACTAGGTCTAAGGAAACTTTAATTGTAGTTTTGCGTTATAACTAGAGAACCTTAAAACAAATTTGAGCCGCTTTCAAAAAAGTCACTAAAAAGTGGATAATAATGACATTTTGAGGGAGGAATCAATTTAATTTAAAGAAAAAAAAATACTCGTCCATTCTATTAATTATTTTTAATTAGGTACTAATACTTTTTTCATATCTACTTTTATTAAATTGGCTCCGACCTCAAAATTTTATTACTTTCGGACAAAAGTCCATCCTCAGGAATATAAAACATATATATTTTTATTCCTGAGGATGATGGACTTACGTTTTTGTAGAATTTTTAAGTGTTTTTATTTATCTGGTACTATTAATAATGTTTACCAAATGCCGAGTGAAAAATCGATGCAAATTATATTATTAAATTATATATAATATTAAATTGTATAATTAAAATTCCAAGTTTGGCTCAATATAATTTACTAATTGTGTCAGGACTATAAAAAAGTATATTTCTTGAAGTCATTTAAAGCGAATGAACCGATTTTAGTAAAAACTATCTGGTATCAATCCGATAACAATCTGAACAAAATGTCTTGAAAATTTTTTAAATCGGTTTACAACTGACGGAGCTATATCGGACATACACAAAAAAAAATAATGAAAATACGGGTCGAATTGTATAACCTCTTTTTTCTGAAGTCGGTAAAAAATAAAGTAACCTTTGAAATCACTCATTATTTTCAATGTAATCACTCATATATGAAAATCATCACAGATCTTTTTTTAAAACTGGTAATTAATACCACAAAACCATAAACTAATCTGCACGGATTCGTATATATTTTTGCGGTGCTCTTTCAAATAAAAAAAACTCAACTTATTACATCTATTTTTATTGTTTAAGGAATACATTTTCAAAACGTGACAAAACAAAAGTGGTTTTTAATTATTTTTTGAATTTGTATCAAGCGATTTTAAAAATTAATCTACTTTATTTTTACGCTCTGAACGTGAATGGATTTTTGTTCATCATTTGTTACGCTGTGCACAGGTTCCGTAAGTTAGCTTAATACCAAGGTTAGTAGAGTAGAAAGTGCGTGGTTTTATCTGATCAATCAGCTTTCCTGACAAACCGTTCAAATAAAATACAAAGACAAATAGAAGAATAGACGTAAAAAATAGGAACATTTTTTTAGATGCAACATTTACGTATTAATAATATTTGATAAACAAATATCAAAAATAATAGTGCCCAAGGAATGGTAGAGATTGTTAATTAACTATTTAAAATAAATCATAATTTTCTGGCTTTTGTTTCAAATGTTTTTCTTCGTTTTTTGTTTTGCTTTTTTTATGTTGGGATAAATATTCTTTGTCGGCAAAATGATTTAAAAATTGTCACAATTTTCTGCAATTAATATCAATATTCTTCTTTTGATTTCTTTGATATCTGTTATATACTACCATTAAAGTATATAAACAACAGTTGTTGCCTCGTAATCATTTAACAGATCCGCCGGATGAAGTGATACCATAACTACTATTCATCGGAAAGAGGCGACCTTTGCTCTACTAACCTTGGCTTAATATCTGAAACATATATGTGTACAATCCTCGGTATTGTATTTTCCGAAAACAACATGTCTCATCTCTATTGCACATCGGATGTTTCATATCTTTTTCTGCCCATTTGACGATTCTAGCTACGATCAATGACCTATACCTATATTCCACCTAAAATATAACCTATGATCTGAAATATTTATATTTTTCATTTGAAATATTAAGTTAATCCTACTGGAATTAATTGAATTTTTTTCAAATCAGTGAACTGTTTACAGCATCAAAATGAATATCTGTAATATTTTACGTTTCTACCTGTACCTATATAAAGGGTTTTCAAGGAAGTTAAGTTCAGAATTTCTATAGTGGATAATGGAAATCAAAGTAAAGGTAGAAACAATGTGCTTAATTACGCTTTTTTTTTTGAGAACTGTATCTAGGAAATTGTTGGATTCTCCGTAAAAATTATATATTTTTTTTAATATACCTACGAGTTGTTGACTTCACCACCAGGTGCATTTAGGTGTAAAATTAAGAAAAATCCTGAAGAAAACATGAACGAATGTTACTCTTAATAATTAATTAATTTAGACATACGTTTAATATTTTCTTTTTAAATTTTTCTATTTGCCGTAGAAGTTTAACATAACTTCTTGATATACCCTGTGTAGCTAAGAACATTTTATTTAATCCCATTTATAAATTTTTTAAAAGTTATATTTTCCAAATACCTTTTGTTCGTTTTTAATAATCCAATAATCCACAGTTCGAACTGTTTTTACAACTTTTAATAAACCTAATCTATGAGACCAATTTAAAAAAAAACTTCGAAGTGTATCATTTTCATTTCAAATAAAACAGATAACGATATAATTTTGTATAAAGGGTTTTACTATCTTCAATAACTTACAAGAAAACTTAATTTTGATTTTGAGTAATAAAAGATAATTCAAATTTATATCAAAATTATCTAGAATAACGTCAGAATTGAGAGAATACGAATAATTATTTCACTTATACAAAATCAATATTCATATTAATTAATGTCATATAATGCTATAAACATGCAGAACATACAAATATTTCTTTAATAAAACTTCCACGGTGAGATTTGACAAGAGTTTTATTTCATAATATAAACGTGTTTTACTTCGGTGCCAATGAGTTTTTTTTTAAATCAAAATATGATTATGTTTTAATCCTTTGGGTATATTCTGATCAAGATATAGGTGTGGCGATCAAATGTAATTTTCTACGTTTTTGTTCACGCCATCTGAATAATTTGTTTTACCTCTTGCACGAGGACAGGCCAACATCCTTTTTAATTGGTCACTTATTAAAATACATTGAAATCATAGATAATTGACAACTCTTTTTTGTAAGTTTTTTTATCCAAAAAATGAGTGCATTAACTTAACTATTAAACTTTGACAGCTTTCTATCAAACGGGCTATTATTACAACGAGAATGAAAGCTTTTTCAAACTGGTAATATAAAACCTACTAATCTTTCCGGTTTACCAAGAAAATTATCATTACCTACACGTTGTCGACTTACGTTCGGTTTCTGATACAAGCAGCTTCAAATAGACTTACGAATATCATTTACTTAAACTAAATGACATTCTTTAATCTCTTTAAAGCTGAAAGTCGTATCAGAAGCTTAGCACTTGGCAGACAAATGTCTTTAATATTCCCATATTGAAATAACTTTTATCACTCCATGATGCAACGACAAGTTGCTGTTTAATTGTTAGACTCTTACAGGCAACGACAGAATAATTCGCAGACTACGCTGGGTAACTAAGCAGTCGGCCGACTAAAAATTGGAAGTCAGGACCCGGCCTTATAGTTTATACAAACCTGGTATGCGTTCACGGTATCCCCGTGGATATGCAATATTCGCTGGTTGTCTGCCATGCGATGTTTTATGTTATGGTTGTTACATGCTATGCGGCGAAAAACAAAAACTAATAAAAAGGGGTTGTTTGTGTTCTATTGTTTATGATTTGGCATCTGTGGTATTGCTATGTGCCGTTATGTACGTAGGTGGGTAGGTGGTATGTATATTATTGTATACACATGGTCGATGTATACCTATGTGTTTCATACCGCGCACGATTTGCATGACTCGTTTGCTATTCGTTATTTCTGGTCGTTCAGAAATTGCAACAGTACCAATTTGCAATATTTACGTCTAACCGAAAAAAAAGCGTGTTTACTTATTTGTAACCTGTTATTGGGTTTATACCTATTGCTGTCAACATAACAAAGAAGTAATTAAACAACTGAATAATGTTTCTACTACGTACGAAATTTAATGCAATTTACGCAGAATTAAAACTGTAGTGACGTGCAGTAAGGCATCAGATATAGTGAGATAGAATTTTTTTCGCGTCCCACAAAGGAACCAAAAGATATACAAAACCCTAAAAACTGATAATTACAACTTACAATAACAAATCGGATAACATCAATGAAGCCCAGATAACGCTGGTTGTTGGTGACCCTAAAAAATAAGAGTTTCATTTCGTCGATTAGGACATATTGAAGTTCGGTACCTTATCAATATTCTATATAAAAGGATGTAATGTAACAGGTAAACATTTTTGCATATCATCAATTCATCATATTGTTTTTAGTAACACGCGTGAAATGCTTAACAGTTTTGAAAAATATTAACACTTTGGTAAATATTCCATGTACATATGAAATTACATGTAAATTATGAATGAAATTCCAATTTTTTTATGCATGCGCGACAAACATTTGATCTGCATGCTGTTACATATTTGCGATTGTTTGTGACATTTAGAACTGAAGGGTCAATAGTTTAATTTGTTGGTCAGTGCAGTAATTAAATCAAACTGAAAACTATATAACAGCGTAATCCTGGTGCAAACGGACGTTTTTCGAGGCTGCATTTTTCATAAGAAGAAGAAATCCAAGAAGTTCAGATGTATAGGCCCATCATAAAACAACTTTGCATTCGTTTTAGATTTTCATTTAGGAATAAATACCACCTGAACTTTTCATCCTAAATCCTTGTAAAACTAGAGATCTCAAACAAACACATTATTATTAAAAATCAAGAATCAGACGACAAGCTCTACAGGCGAATTTTTTGAGAATAGTTTTGGCTGCATGTGAAATATTGCGTAATTGATATATTTATATTTTTAAAGTTGTAAGTTTTTTCAGGATTTTTTTTTTCAATTTTTTGCCTGCAGGATATGTCGTGTGATTTTTTGGTCCTTCAGTTGGCGTTTACTTGAATTATTTAGCTTTAAAAATAACGTCGGGAGAGCTGTAACCGTTTCAGGCGAAAGAGAAGAATTTGAGCTGAAAAGTGTAGGGGGTATGCCCTTAATTAAAATACACTTACAAACTTAAAATATAAGATCAAACATATCTATTTCTTATTATAAACATATTTTTTAGATGTTTTTGAAATTATAAATTCTGTTTGCAAATTTTTAATCATTATATTATATTTAAATTTTAAGCGATTGGAGATGCGATTTCCAACCATCAACATCGTCACTTCTATCATAAGTTTTTTATTTCTATTTTTAACATATTATATAAATATTATATCCAAAATATAAGAATTTTGAATTGTTATCACACCTACATACAATTGCAAAGTGTTTAGGTTGTAAATCGGTTTGCAATATTTTTTTACACATATAGTTGCAACATAAAAGTCAAGCTAATATAAGCGAGCTAATAAAAAAAGGTTAAATGTTAACATTTTTTAAAGAGTCTTCAAAGGTTGAGAAACACCAGTCAATAAAGTCTTTACCCTACTTACCCTTCGCGTCTCACCCACTTATTACGTAAGAACAAATTAGTGTTGTATTCAGTGACCATATCGCAGACGTTATATGTTCGATAGACGTTATTCTATTCTCGGCCATAAAAATGAGAAGCCCGTCGTAAATATCGGCCGACCGATTTTATATTATGAACAAAGGAAACGCGCGGGGCATTAAACGAGTTGGATACTTAATATTGTCCATAAGGAAACTTCGCTTTCGATATATAAAGAAATCCCTTAAGATGTGTTCACATTAGAGATAAACGATGCAGTTTTTGTTGACTCGACCAGACTAAGGACGTTTCAAGTGCGCAACGGTACTCCAGGAAAATATATTTTATTTATTTCCTGTATAACTAGTCTTTACCTGCGGCTTCATTTATTATAAGTCTTGTCATGAAAGCTAATACAATAGTTAGATTTCTATGAAATCTACTAAAGAATGAAAATTTAAATATTCATAAAAAATTAGTACTAATTATATGTAATCAATGCTCGACTCTATTATTTTTCACGAACATTCTTTTCATTATCGAGACTAGATGTTACATATCATTGGTGACTAGTCATACTCGTTCTATTTTTTTTTTAGTTTCTACCGCGCCAAAGCTGCTTAAATGAAAAACGGGATTTTAAGCGTCCCGTTCAGCGTGCTTGCTGGACGTGTCCTGAGACGGCTGAAAAATGAGATGTCCCGTCAAAATAGAGATAGATTGTAGATTATACATGCTCAACATCTAAGATCATCAGCGTTCTTGTCAAAAGCGGAACATCTGCCAACACTAGTCTGACTAAATTGCACAAGTATTCTTAACAAGTCACTTGACAAGTATCGTGTAGTGAAGTTCCGTTTTAACGTGCGGTCGTGTGAACTTCCTTTAGCTTAAAGTCTGTTGTTTCTCTATGAGAATGTAACGTTGTTTTATGTAAGATTTCGTTCCCATAAAAGACCGTATTCTTGTTATATAAGTATGTTGAGCTATATGATCCTAAAAACTCGTTTATTACCCGTCTTGTAGATAGACGCTATTTATGGATATAATTCATTTAATCAAAACGATATACAAAGCACGAAAATGAAATGCCGTTGTAAAATCAAATTAAAAGTCCTCAGACTGTTTAGCCTTTGTCGTGCATGTTAGCAGGGAATTTACGAATTGTTATAATTCTGAGAGAAGGATGACTATATGATGTCATCGCGCTTTTACTAAAAGAAGACGAGCAGTAACTAAAATAGAAAGTGGGTGGGTGTAGGTACTTAAGTTATACTTCTTTGGCGTCGTTAAAAACTAATTTTTAATACAAGCAATTATTACATATTTACACTTACAGAATTTAACCTCAAATATTTGAAAACACTTTCAAAATTTTAATTTGATTTTTACTTTTATATTAGTCGGAAACACGATATTATAAATTCCACTGGATGAAACTTAAAACGACTAGTTGTAATCAAAATTTTAAACCCGTCTAGTATATTAAATAGTTTCCAGGTGACAGAAAATGCATTGATTTCGTCCATTTACCATTTCAGTTTGAACTTCTTGGCCTGCTGCATACTGTCGAATTTTCGTTTCACTTAATAATAGGTATATATTTGTATATATGACAGTTCGGCCATATTGGAAATTTTGATTCCTTACCAAGACAACGCTTACTTTGCTTCTCTGTTGCCCATATAGATTTAAGTGGTACCTGACAAAGATATAAATTGTGTATTCCTGTCGGCCTGGAACCGTGATGAAATCACATTTACTTTAGGCACTAGTTACGAAAAGAGATCATTTTACAATCGCTATACAGCCATGAAAAGCAGCTAGTTTATGGGGTATCGTGCATACACTACTATTATGTGTTTCATTGTATATTAAATTTTGTCAAATATTGAAGCTCATGTAATATTGGCATCGTTTAAAATTAATTAAGATGTCTTCCGTTTCTTCGATAACAATTACATTAGAAAATAGACTGCGTAGATTTAATAACGCTGCTAATGAAGTAATTACAAATAAAAGCTAGTAACATTGAAGTGATCTTAATTGAAGTAAGTAGATATTCTACTCCTGTGTAGGAAACATTGTTCTATAGAATATTTGTGTACAGTCGCTGTAAAATAGATGCTATACGATGAACATAATACGTATTATTGCTTGCGCATGTCCAGAATTGTTTGATGTTTATATATGTCGGCTCCTTTACATGAATTTCATTACATACCGTGTCGCTTATAGCATACCTCTCAGACTAAATCCAACTGAACTATGCTTTGAAATAAATTATAAATAAGTAATTAATTTTATAGAAATGTGCAAAATAAAATTAATTTAGATAGTGATTTTTTTCTTTTTTGTCCTTGGTAATTAATATAAAATTTATTTGTTGGGAAAAAGGACTTCTTTAAGTGAACACTTATTTGTTATATAATTACAGTTATAAGCTTGAAAAAGTCCCAATAAAGGGACGAAACGTCGCATTATATAACAAATAAGTGTTCACTTAAAGAAGTCCTTTTTCCCAACAAATAAATTTTAAATTAATTTAGGTTTATAATTTTTCGTATAATAGAGCGAGTCGTATTTGTTACGTGCATTTCTCGTGTTAGCTTCTAGTGACGGAGAAGTATAAATAGACTTGAATAATCAAGCATAGAGTCTTATGGAAAGTGCAAAAATAGTATATTACACCATAAGGGCAGAAAGTTAAAATTCTGTGTATACTATTTTTCTTCATACCGTGCCGAAAGTACGTACTTTCCGTATCAGTGTACATGAGACAACTGTTTCGGCCCGCCGGTACAGACGGTATGCGAGTAGTTCCAGGAGTGTTAGACTTTCTGCTTTAAAATCGAAGCAAAAAATACGTACTTTCGGCATGGCATGAAGAAAACAGTTTTATTATGAATCACTTAAACTATAGTGTGTTTTACATTTGAAAATATATGGTAAAACATCTATGAGTGTATTATTATAAAAAGAAAATTGCAGGTACAGTATTTAGAAATCCATATTTAACTATTGAAGAAGGTCTATTAGTGAGGTTTTAAGATAACTATACTCGTTATAGTGAATTAAACCTTTTCTTTTTTTTATTTTAAAATAAAAACGAATCGGCTTCTGTCACCATTATCGCATTAAAACTTTTATATACATTACAGATTTCGACACGTATGCAAGATAAACTAATGACAAACTTTCCAAGTTTGTTTCTTACTTTCCCCACCTCGTGCGCTTCAATAGTTTTGACTACCCCCCCCCCTCAAACAGACGTACACAGTGAATACTCAATGATTCTAGGAGTCACGACCCACACCGTAATAATTTTATAATTACTGTTTATAGTACATTTTAATTGCTGTTTAAATTTTAATTGCTTTTTAAATTTTAATTATTTTTTGAATTTAATTGCTGTAGAAAACACGTTTATCTACTTTATTTATAAATTTTTTGTTATATGATATATAGGTAGCATGAAATATACTATACAAAAGGACTACTTAAGACACGTTCTCCCACCGTCAATACCCGAACCTCTACCACATATCATTTTTAACTTTTTAAGTTTTAACTTATATATATTTTTTATTTATTATAATATTGTGATCAAATTATAAAAAAATTGTTATAAACTAGCAGTTTACCCGCGTTTCGGCCACATAGTATATAAAAACCACATCCACCCTGTTCGGGTAGATGGGCTCGAAAGACAATCGAACATGTATTTCTTTATTTTATAAGAACGGTATTTTTTCCGAGTCCCACGATTTTTGCCTAGCCAATTTTAGAAATACAGCGTATTTTTTATGAATGTTCTCCCTCTTTATCCTCTTAAGGCTTATTTTTGGTATAAAATATAGCTTTGATCACTTATGGGCTATGGCATAGCCCTTTACCTGTCTGTGAAGTTCCATCACAATCGGGTCAACCGTTTCAAAGATAACCCCGGACGAACAGACAGTAGGTCATAATTTTTGCACTTTTTCAATTTTTACACAGTATCTCAAATATTTCCGGGATAAAAAATGTTCTAAAACAATCTTTAAAAAGTCCCCTACCTGTAACTGAAAGTCTAGTCAAAATCGGTTTGCGGAATGAGTAGGTACATAATGTCTTTATTAATAAAAAAAGTTTTATCAAACATCTGTGAAATTCTGTCATTGCGTTATTTCTTGCCATTTTATTTGATATAACAAAGTGCCAGCAGAAATAAACAAGACACAATGTATGACAAATACAAACCTAATTTAAAAAAATTCTGTTATCAAAAAACTATTACAATGTTTCATAAAGCAACGTGTAATAATAAAATGTAACTCTATACGACGCTATTACATCCTCTATGGAGTTTAATAAAGCATTCTTATTATTATATCAATCATTAGAACTCGGCGTAAACAAACCATTATGACTATCATATAGAAATAATTGCTCCTAATTTATTATAGGTAGGGAAATTGATTACAAAACAAAAAGGAAAATTATTTTATCTTTTGTTTTGCTCTTTTAAAGTAGATACTTTTTACATATATGTATTTTTCGTAGTAGTTTATAAAATTAGCTCGATATTTGTTTCAATTTGTGTCGGGATAGTTAATCGACAGATCTTTGAAATACTCAATCAACTTGACTCGGCGTTCGGCCGTTGTTAACGACCGGAAATAGATCCGCAATCATTATTTACGAGAAGCGTCGTGTTTTAATTATTTTTGTTCCGTGCAAACGTACGGTTCCCAGTGTAAACATTAATGTTTTTTTCTCTTATAATTAATCACAAACGGGAACTAAAAAATACTATTTAAAGTAAATATCTGCAGACTTTGTTTTTTTTTTTTAATCAATCAATTTAAAATATCCTCTAGGTTTAATTTTACTCACTTAGTGAGATAAAAAACTTTGAAACTGCTTTATTATGAAAAGAAATTAATTAATCACAGAGCATTACGTTGAAATTTAGTTTTTATATTTTTAATTAAATTTTTGTCTGTATTTTTTAAGCGAAACTTAAAACGCAGTAAGGAGTGATTTTAATTCAATATGATAAAGCGTGACGAAAATGAAGGTAGTGGTAAGATGAAAAGAATGCAACCGCGGTACTAGTATATATATAAATTTATTTATTTGAACCACTCGACATTTTTGAAATTTGGTGTACATATTCGAATTCAGCACAATACGAATCTGGTGTAAAATAGGCTCAATCGCTGCGTGTGAAGTGTATTTGGGTGTTGAAAGATCAAAAAATTTCTTGAAGTTCTTCATAAGTTGAAATAGATTAAAATGTGCCAAGAAAATATACTTCGGTTTATAACCAAGTTCTACATTTTGTTCGCTGGTGAATTCGATATAATATGCTGGTTTCGACGACAGCTTGTATAATTAATCGTGTTTATATAATGTGTACGTTAGTGCTGTTGCGGTTACAAAGTACAGCAAACAGATGTAAATACATACATTGTACCATACTACATGTCTGCCTTCACCGTAATGTACCGCTCGGTGAAGAACATTCATCTTTATAAATCACAGTCTTAATTAACTGCCTTGTACGTTTTACGCGTATTTTTATCAAACGGTAATACGTCAGCGTTCATTATTATCCTTTGTCGTTAACAACCCCACGCCGTTGTGCTCAGTTTACAATAACGTTACGTTTGAATCAGTTGTGGTCAGTTCACAATAGCTGGCGTAGATTTTTGAGGTAAAACTTCTTTCTCAATTTCGCAAGCGGACTTGGTTAGTTAGCGTTGCTAATGAATGTGACACTATTTCGCGATGTACTATACTCGTTTATTAATTAACAGACATAAAAAAACGAAGAGGTTCTATATTGGTCTTTATGTAATTTTTTATGTATGTCTACCGATATTTTCGTCAATTGTAAACCGATTTGAAAAGTTTAACGCCATTTTGTTCGGAATGTTACCGAGCTGAGTGGAGTAGTGGTGACAGCACTAGACTCGCATTCGGGAGATACCGGGTTCGAATCCTGGCGGGGGCAGATGTGGCTGGGACCGTTTCCTACTGCCTCTCGCCGAGAAACGGTAATTCCTGTACCGGCCATCTTGATTGAGGTTTTCCATGGTTTCCCTTAATTAATTCCAGATAAATATCGAGATGGTTTCTTATTCGAGGCCATGGCCGATTCCCTATCAAACTGCTAGTTCAAAAATTACCTACTTTATCCTAATTTCCTATAATTCCCTCATTCGCCCATTGCTATTAGATAAGTTGAAGTTTTAAAAAATGTAGAAAATAACGGGAACTGGTAAATGGAAAATAGTAATGGTGCGAATGGCGTCTGTTATGACATTAAGTCGAGAAACGGACGTTAAATGCATTATTATTGGTACCGCACAGTTTTTTTTATTTAAATAAGTTTATCCGTTTTTAAATGACATCAAAAAAACATATTTTTTATATGTATATGCTATCTCATATTGTTAGTATTTTTGAACCGGTTTTGATGATGATTCTTTTCTTATTTAATACGGCATATCTCTTCATTTAAATCGGTTGATGAGTTTTTTTTAATTATATTTTATAAACAAAGCCCATACGAAATAAAAAATGTGCGAAATCAAATCAACTAAAAAAAGATATTAACCTCCTTCACAAAAGTCACTAAAAAGAGGAAAATAATGACTTTTTGAGATGGGTGTCAATATAATAAAAGGAGATTCTGTTGAAACTTGCTGGTCGTTCGTTTTAACATCATGTCACAGCTCACACATATATCAACTGTATTTACGTTCTAGATACATAAACTACTAATTTTGGTCAGCCCCCGTAATGTAAATGTATATTTGCACGATCCCAAGACGAGCGTGTCGTCTAATTGATTTATATGCTCAATAAGTGTCGTCTTGTGCTTATCACACCCCATTCTCTACTAATGACTCTGATGAACAACTTGTTTTTATTATAATTATGTGAACCGCGCCACGTCGGTTGCTCTCCGTCTTTTTATAAGCCGGTGGGAGCGCGCGCATGTCGCGTCGATCTGCTGTACGTGTCTCTGCAGTGTCGGACTATGGACGTCTTTATATTATAGTCCGTGAGGTAGAGTTGGATAACTCAGATCTGAACCGGTTCAAAGAGCCGACTCACTTTTTTTGAGCCGACGGATCAACGGATCCGCATTACTCAGTGAAACATTTAACACAGAGAAGCACATTTTACACTTACGTATCAGTTCTCGCTTTGATGCATCTGTCAGCTCAAATGACTCATGCATCACATGTTTGGCTATGCATTCTTGATTCTATACAGGTCGTGGTATGATTGGCTGAACTAGGTAACTCAGTGGCAGACTGCAGTAACATATTCAGAACCCGGCTCTTTTTGAACCGATTCAGTGAGCCGGCTCACATACGGGATCCAGATGTAAAGATGCAGATCACTAAAAAGACCCGTTTTTCCCATCTCTACCGTGAGGGCCAGATCTTCGTTATTTTATAAAAGCTGAATGTTTCTCAGCGCATGCTTCCAACACAATGAGGAACGATGGACTACTACGAACTTTTGGGTCATAGTGGCTTTGGCAGGTAACAGGTAGCAAAGGTGTATAAAATACCGACTTAAATTTATCAAATTATAAAGCGTTATTTTCTTATATTTAAAATATAAATATAAGTGAGAATTTGACAGAAAATTACTTATTGTTGTATTGCAAAAAATACTCTTATTTGTATGTGCAATAACGCAAGAGAAGCCACATATAAAGTGACCGTTTCTTTATTGATTGGTCTTGATGGAATGATGGATATAATGTATTTCATCATAGTCTATTGACTTAAAAAAGGTTCGACTACATCCCTGTAAATATTTATGATATGCTTTGACACGCACAACGAAACCTGAACAATTATATCTTGCAGACTAATGAATCGATCTCAAAGTAGGAAATGTTCAACCTTTGCCTTTGTGTTTTCTTTATAATATAAGAATATTCTAAGATTTGTACTTTATTCATTATGAAAATGGGAAATGTTATAAGAAAGCTAATTTTAACCGTTTACGTTACATTTATTAGCTCCTGTGAAATCAAAAGATTTGAAATGAATTTTCGCACAAAAGCTACGTGTGTTGGATAATTTCATATTAACTAGCCATAAAGCTATATTCTAGCTTTTTTGGTGAGCACATAGCTTGAAAGTATCGTGTCTTGTCATAGAAAGAAAGATTTACGGTTTAAATTTTCGAAAATTATATCTAGGTGAATTTTAAAATTCTGTGTGTTGTGTTTTGACAATAAAACATTCACACAAAAGTATTTTCTTTTTGATGTACATTTTTTTGTTGTTGTAAGCTTTTAACATTAAAAACGCGATATTTCAAATAAGTACAAGTCATCTGTTTCGTCTTTTTTGTTTTGTTTTAAGTCGTAATTAAATTGTTAGCCTTCGTTACTCATTTTTATATCGTGTAGCTTTTGTTTTGTATTCTTTTTCTCATTCAAAGGCTGTACCTATATTAAAATAATTGCATTATTAGAGTGCCTCTTCTCAATTTCTTGACAGAAAATTTAATATTTTACATTCACTACAAAACAGTTGGTTAAAAAATACATACAGTCTCAATGAAGTATATGTCGTAGGATAATTAAAAAAATAGGATTTACGAAAAAATCCTAGGACGTTGGCAAAAAAACGGATTCAAATTACCCGGTTTTTTGCAATCCGATTATTTCAATTATCTTACGACATATGCAAGTAGATTGATCCAAAACTACTTACGTAATTTGAATTCCCATCAAAGCTATATATGTATAAGCTACACATTTTTTAAGGCTTTGCCTCTTACACTACGACAATTGGATTTTAAAGATTTTAAGAAAAAAATAAAAGACTTTTGTATAAAGGAGTGCTTGTATTCCACTGAGGAATTTTTTAATATTAATTTTAACAAACTTTAACTATTGAATTTTATGATATCATATTTGTTTCATATTTTAATAATGTATTTTATGTACTTATTTCTTGACGTTATCTATGTGGGCTTGTCCACCGATGATATAATAAATTTACTTACTTAGGTATTGCTGAAAAATAATAAACGTCAGCCAAGTGACAACGACTTTTGAATACACAGAGCTCCGTACTCAAAATTATCCGACAGATTAACAGTTTAGGCATTGTCATTGGTATATCATTTTTGATAAAAAATTAAATTTAAAAAATTAAAAATCACCACCACGAATGAGATAATGAATTACCTAGCTAACGACATCCAACGAAACTTATAAGGGTTCTGAAGTGCTTATTTTACAAACAAGAGAAGACTCAGTTTTTTTCGAACTTAAAGTTGGGCGCGCTGAATTATCACGGTTTGACCCGACAGCTGCCGAAACAATCAGTCGATTCGTCACGGACTCCTTAGCTAATTCAAAACTTATCTGCAGGTGATCTTTTTAATTATTGCTGATCTAAACCGACATAGTTAACAGAACGTTACAAGGTTACAATAAGTAAAAATTTGGGATTTTTATTATTCAAAAAAGCGATTATATAATTTTCATAACAGTAAAAATAGAAGTAGATCGATATTGTAGATTATAGTCGCTCGACAACTAAAGTTATTAGCAACAATAGAACATTCAAAATTATATATATTAGAGATGGGAAAAACGGGTCTTTTTAGTGATCTGCATCTTTGCATCTGGATTCCGTATGTGAGCCGGCTCACTGAACCGGTTCAAAAAGAGCCGAGTTCTGAATATGTTACTGCATTCTGCCACTGAGTTACCTAGTTCAGTCAATCATATCATGACCTGTATAGAATCAAAAATGCATAGCCAAACATGTGATGCATGAGTCATTTGAGCTGACAGATGCACCAAAGCGAGAACTGATACGTAAGTGTAAAATGTGCTTCTGTGTGTTAAGTGTTTCACTGAGTTATGCGGATCCGTTGATCCGTCGGCTCAAAAAAAAGTGAGTCGGCTCTCACGGATCTTCTGTCGGAGTCGGCTCTTTGAACCGGTTCAGATCTGAGTTACACAACTCTAATATATACGAAGAAATTCGTTGAAAGGTCTGGCTGAATTAAAAATATTTTTGAACCATATTATGTAGCATAACTTCATTTCTTGTGTTTGCATAGGTTTCATTTATCTCCATCATTTCGTATTCTTATAAAGTGCTGACGAAAACTTTTATATGAAATATATTCGTGGTTTCGAATTCTTCACTGAAGCTACCACAGTAGGATAATATAATTTAGAAAGAATTATATAAAACAAATTGGTAAAGTTTTATAGTCGCCTTTTTCTCTGTCGAGAAAAATTAAGCTTTAGTTAAAAAATGGAAAATACCTGACGTTAGAGGGAGTAGGTAATAAAAAAAGTTTTATCTAATTTTGTGTATTTTATAAATATTATTTTTAAATTACATGAATATTTTATATGAGAAATGTTTTTATATAGTCAAAAGCGTGATACAAAAATAGGAATCATTAATATTACAATATTGGTAGTAACCAGGGCGTTGCTAAGTTCATACAAAAAACGTAGGCACGCTTTAATTTCTTGTGAAAGTATTTGCTATTAAAAAACGGCTGTATCAGTTTTGATGAAACTTGAAGCTCACACTAATAATTGGTATCCAAATTTAAAGTAAGTATATTGGCTCTTTTTTCTCAATTATGCTCCGATAGAGATAGTGTTGTCATTAAAAACCAACATTAAGTAAGCGAATATTTGATCAAAATCAATTTTTATGCGAGTGAAAGTGAAATAAAACGATATAGGTATAACAAAGGATTTTGATTTGCGACTAGGCTTTTTAATTAGTATTATTTATCTTACTCGTTATTTTTAATTATCCTATTCGTTATTTGTGGGAAATACTTTTTTTAACGTTTATTTCCTGTAGTCAGAAAATATCATTTTTTTTTTATATGTTCACTGTTTTTAAAGTTTCCCCTGTTAATAGTTGTAAATAAAAATTAATTATGGCCTCCTATATATTTTGATATATATCTTTGATATATTTTAGTTAAAAAAATACAACACGGATGTTTTGAATGTTTTAAAAACAACGACAATCAACAACTCACACAAACATGAACGAAAAGTTTTAATAACAATACTTTTATAAAGGTTGGTATTTTCGTAATAAATTATTTTTTAACAAACATTTTGCCTTTGAAATATAGCAGCGCCCATTGAATGCGCAGGATAAACAAAAGCAAAACAATTGTTTTGTTTTTTCTACATCATAATAAAGCTGGTTACTGAGAAAAAAATGTTGATAGTTCGGTGATGTTCGATGATGAAAATATTAATGTTCTTGTAATGGTTGGTGATGTCATGTCGGGTTCATTTTAAATAATGGTGTTGAAATTTTTCAAATCAGCTAACACAGACATTTAAAAAAAAATTAACATGACAAATTTCAACTTTTTTTAAGTTGACACAAAAAATGATAATTTTATCACTTCTTAGCCGCAACAATTTTATTATTAAATGTGCTTGATTTCGCGAGCAATGCTCCCGTCATCAATAAAAACTATACTATTTATAATTTGCTCTCAAAATCTACATCCAATAATAGAATCGCTCTGGTTAAGAAATGACTATATTGCTATTTTTTTTGCAACATTTCACTTAATATTCATTATTCTCCTTATAATACTGATTCAGTTAGTTTTCAAATATATTTTCAGCGTTACAGTGGGTATTCTTGTGTTTGCAAAGATCGTTTTTGTTTTATAAACAAAAGATGATATCGGTTGTTCGGCTTGACTTGTCTATCGAATATCTCAATACGTGCGCTACGCAACTAGGCATTAGATCGGCCATTTTGAGGTACAAAATACGGATTGCGTTCCTATGATTCGAATGAAATAGTAGGTATGTGACATGAATAGCAATTGTGAAGGGCCGCCAATTCTCCTTTTCTCTTATTTATAGCCTAGAACTTAACTGAATGCCATATCTCTTGATATTTTAAATTGATGTAATGATTTTCTAGTTCAAGGATTTGGTTAAAACATGTATAGCTACGAAAACCGATGATTTTAAAAGGATTCAACGTTAGAAGCGTGAAAGATTTATGAATTTGGAGTGGACTTTTTTTATAAATGTGCTTTTCAAAACTTGGGAAGAATATTATAATCCTCGGAACGTGATTTCTAAAAATATATCAGTTTAATTAAAACGAGAAGTTTTATTTTACAAATTAAATATAATACAACGTGGTAAATTATTTACATTTAAGAACTTTATTTTATAACAAAATTATTTCGCATAACACAAAAGCTTCATCAAATATATTATATTCAAAAGTTTTATGGTATTTTTTGCTTGTTGATTTAAATAAAATGTTAATATTTTTTAATGACGGTTATGTCACATTTTGTTTTTGATGCCCTTTAACTTTACAAAAGCAGTTTATTTCTAGAGATCACGTTTACCTAATAATTCTACGAACATTAATGTCGAGTAACATGTAAACCTTATTTTCAAAATTAAATCACCGAATACAAGCGTATTTGAGGTCAATTCTCACATGTTAAAATGTTGCGTCGAAAAATGTACATGTTTCAAATGCAGCAATCTTACAAGAGCGACACTACGCGTCAGCAGCGTGACGCGACAAATTTCAACGCTACAGGCAGCATGACGCTTCGCGCACTCTATATTGCAGTGAGAAATCGAGTATAGTTCGCGTCGTGCTGCTATGTGAAAATTGGCTTTTATATATCAGCAAAATTTTAACAGTACGTACATGACCATAGTTGCTGAATGTTGAGTGTGTTTTTTATGCCGAAAAAAATATAACATAGTATTAAATGTAACTTTACGCAATAAAAACGCAATATTGGTATATTTCCCTATTGAAACTACAAAGTTAACAGCAATAAATGATGGTCATAAATTTTGTTGTATTTTCTTACCCAATTGATTTAAAGTTTTTATATCTAAACCATAACGTCCAACTGTTATTATATAAAACGCGTAACCAGAGCCAAAGGCAAACAACGACAATATAGCAATTTATTACTCGAATATTAAACGTGACGCAAATAAAAATAATGGCAGTTTCCCACTCATAAAAAATCTACTATCCTTGTGTCACACTTTAAGACAAATATTATTACATAGGAAACAGAAAGAACAACCGAACGTCACATGAGTGTGGTTTAGTTACGAACTTATTTCGTTTAAATTGAACTTTGTTTTATTCTTAAATGTATATCCGTTAGTTATTTGCGTTTTCTATTTGACATAAATTTCACGTTACTTTTTTCCAATTTTTAGGGTAATTTCTCATCTATCAAACCTATAGCGCGTCGACGAACATTCTTTTTTTTCTTTACAGATCACACTCCTAAATCATTTGTTATTTGGGTCCTTATTTGCTGCATAGCTATTTCCAAAATCCACTAATTTTGTACGAATCTTCTTTGTTATTCTGGAAACTAAAAAAGAAACAACAAAGCAATTTTTTCCAGATGCTCATTTCGCTAACCACGGTAGCTGCATCAGAAGATAATTAAAACTTCTATCATATTTCAAGAAACGTGCTTCGAGAAAAAAAGAAAAGCGTTTTGATGTTTTGTGATTGCTTTTTTTAGTATAGTGTCCACGTACCAAAGGTTTCACCATTCTTCAAAAGGTTCGTTTCTAATTTCCACGTTCGTTGAGACTTCGGATATTTCAGTGTCAGTCAAACAGGATATAAATAATGCTATCCATAAAAACTTTAATCTGTTTCGTAAATCATACAGAATAATAGCGTTGCGTCAAAAAGCGAAACATTGAAAGCATTTTAAACGGCAATATAATAACAAGACGGGTGGTCAGCAGTTAGTCGCGAATCACGACAGGCTTCGCTTGAACGGAAGACCAGCCGTTACATATTCCGTACTGTGACGTTCGGAAGATGGGCAGACGCTACCAAATGCTACGTGTTGTTGCCTTGGATATGAATAAAAAATAAATTTCGGTATGAATCAGTTCTGCTGCCATCTTATTGTCTTAACGTTTAAATTATCGATTTGAATCGAGGGTATGCTTTTCCGAAAAGAAACTGCGTAAAATGACATCTAAAGCAGGCGACACTACTGCCGCCCAGCGATTCTACTCGCGTTATTTTGTAGCAGAGAATCGCAACTGTTTGCTGGGCGATGTTTTTACTGTTTACTATTTATAGACAAATGTCAAGTGCTGAGATACAAAGTAGTAACGGTGTTAAAATTAATTGATACTAGATATACAGTTATTTCCTGTCGAGAACTCTCACTAAACTAGACGTGATAATAATTAGGCAAAGAAATGTTCGACTTTGCTAAAAAGTTTAGACAGAAAAATGATAATTGTATTCTACGTTAGCTAAAATAGCTATTTTTGTTTTTAAAATTTATTATGCTTTACTACAGCAATTTTTAAATTATTTTCAACCCCTAGTTCGTCACTTTTGTTACAGTAGACTTAGTATGTAGTTCTCAAGCTGTATAATGTTTTGCATAAAATATGTTCTGAAAAGAACTGACCTACACAAGAATTCCGAATTTATGAATTCACGAGGTTTCTGAAGAATTCCTGTTAACATGTGTAAAAAATCGGTTCCATTGAGAACCTATATATTTGGCAATTCTGAGGCAAACAAATCGAGTTGCCATTTTGTAAAATTCACAAAACACGCTGGTAGAACTTTAGTTATTATTGAACTATTATTAGGAATTTTACAAGTAGGTAATTGGTATTTTCTTTGAAAATTCAGATACAAAAAAGTTGATTTCAAAATTGCTGTAATATTGTGGTAAATATATAAAAAAAATTCCCTGATATTCTGTAATTTTTATTCTATTAAACACTGTCTATATTGAATAATAATTTGAGTGTCTAATGGAAACCATTTTGGTGATTAAATATTTATGCGTCGCGCACGAAAACGGTAATTTGAAAAGGTAGTCATTGTTATAACGTCAAACAATGTCATATTCAACTGAATTGTGACGAATTATCGAAAGCGTTTAAATTGGAAATGTGATGGATTTATTATATAATACAAGTGTTCTTAGCGATTAACTGTGGCGTGAAATAATTATGTTATTGACAAAATTGTTATGTTCAGAATACATTCTTTGACATTTTAAGACACATGTTTTTTATATATATGTCAGACACAAAGACCGAAAAAACAGCTCACAACGCTTTGTGATTTCTGTAACACATCCACATCGTGAATTTCGTGTTTTGGCTCTTATGAAAACGCCCATGACGCGTTATGGTAGACACAGAAAGACTACATTGCGAAATCCGTGTGGTGACCATCATGCTATTTGACCACAAAGCGCTTTGGTAATGAAGAAAAGGCCTGACGTATTTGAAACGTCAGCTTAATTAGTAACCATGATAGTTTTTTAGTGTATTTGCCATAAGGCAACATACACTATTGGCGTCGGTCGGATGGCGGGACCTAGGGGTCGGACCAAAATTTCTCGACGTTTCATAACCTTCTAAGCACTTTGGCACCATTTTTGGAAAAATTATATATATATGTATATATATATTTATATATATATATATATATGCGTATATATATATATATATATATATATATGTGTGCGGGCAATAACTTTCGAAAGAGTTAATTGATTTTAACGAAATTTGGCCCACGTGTTGAAATCCATCACCGCAAGAAGCCTATTTAAAATGGGCGTAATCGGGCTATTTTAAGGGTAGTTTTTAGGGGTTGAAAAACGTTTTTGGGCCCCAAAATACCGAAAAAATTCTCCGAATCGTTTCAAAATTGACATTTAACCTTCCAGTAGTAATTAAAAAATGTCCCTAAAATTTTAAAAAAATCGACCCGACAGGACCGGACTTAAAAATTTTATGAAAACACTACTTTGCAGATAGTGAATTATTTACTGAAAGTTGTATATAATTTGGTATAGAGGTTCGATTGATAATAATATTGCAATTAAGAAAAAAAAATGTTATTTTAAGGGGTGTATTAAGGAGTCAATTTTTTTATTTTGCCGAAAAACCAACTTAAGTTCGCATAATAAAGCCACACTGCCTGTATTATCAAATACACTATATTGTCGGCAGGGTTTTGGCACTGCGACCCGGGTTTTTAATTACTTGTTATTACCGTGTGTCTCACATTTTAAGCCATCCCTAGAAAATAAGCAATGCTCGATTTTTGAAGTTTCTTAAAATATAAGCTTACCTCGAAAATAAGTATTCGCTAAGCACGACCGATTGGGTCCAATAATTTTACAAACAGTAAGATGAACTTCCCACTGGGAGCCATGGCACGATTTTTAAGAAGAAAAAAAATATAAGCCATAGCTTACAATGTGATATAATACACGGTACTAATCATGTTCTACCACGTGCCGAGTGAAAAAGCAGTGCAAATTATATTAACTTAATATTTCTCTATAATGTGTTAAAATTTCAAGTTGGGTTCTATTGATAACTTCCTTTGTTTAAGTTGGTTAAAATTATATATCCTCCAGTATGGGGAAACAAAAGTGAAATTAATTTAATGAATTTAAAATAAGACAATGCTTTAGCATAGCTGACTAAAACGCCTTTTTCATGATAAATTATTGTCGTTATAAACTTTTGCTTAACGCATTGATACTTTTCTAACGAAGTGTTGCGACCCACTGGCTTAAAAGCACAGCCATATCTAACTGACAGACTAGAGAGAAGGCCCAAGGCCTCATAAATCCATATAATGTCATCTTTAGTAATCCCATATCCTCTTCATATTGCAGTATGCTGTGTACTCGCGAGACAGTTTAAGAAATATCGCTTGCCTGGGATTGTGCCTGCCTTGTATATTACAGTATTTACACATTTATATTCTTGTAGTACAAGTGCTTGTACTTAACCGGTTGTTCATGAAACACTGAAACCAGGATATAAATAATTTTTTTATGAGTTTTATATCATTCTTGAAAACATAACAAAATTCAACGTTACGAGAAAATTTATTTTGTGTTGTTTGAAAATAACACCAGCAAACTTCGTTAGTTGATGGCACCGAAACAAGTTATATCTATATATATTTTTCGAATAATTATTACGTTTTTGTGAAATATAAAAAAATATTCATTTATTTAGAACTATGATAATAAAGATAATATGTAAAATGAGCACAGTAATGCCATCTCTCGATGTAAAAATGAAAGACCAAAATAGATTTGTATTCCCGTAAATGGTCTGTCTCAAGAACTCGGCGATGTATAGATCGCCTTGATGTCTGTTCATCTTTCTGAGAATAGTAACTAGATCAGAATTCAGTTAACATAAAATTACTTGCAACGAAATAATTTCTAGTTGTATCTGAACCAGCGCGTCCTTCTCCGGAGAATTTCCGAATTACTGAAAAATATACTGGATTACAGCAGATTTCGAACAGATTACCAACGCCGCATTGTGGAGAAGCTAATGATATTTGAAAAAACTAACAGTTTTAGAACGTCTGTTTTGATATAAAAATTAAAATTTATTTTTTTTGTTACAGACACATGGAGCCCGTGATTAAAATTTTGCTGCTGCCTTTCATTCTAGCAGTTTTTCATTCTTATGGTAAGTAGAAAAAATTTACTACTAATAATCTGTTTTATTGAGTACTGTTGTTGAAAAACATGTTAAAAGATTTTTAATATCGCTAAACTTACACCTTGTTCTCGCATAAATCACCAATTCTCGCATGGCAGTACACCGCTGCACAATGCTGCCACCAAAAATTTCAATGTTTTTATACACCTACAGCAATTCTCACGAGAGACGCGGAAAGTTAAGTGCACTGTCGCGTCAAATTGGTATATGAGAATCGAATATAACATCGACAAAAATTTGAAACGAGCTTGTAATCAACAACATTCTGTTTTTAAATTATTTTATTTAAATCATATTTTAAACGGTTTATATAACTTCACGTTTCTTGTTTACTTAACTTTGCGTACCGTATATTTGTTTGTTTCAAATTTTGCGACCGATTATCCCGTTATCTGATTGAGTTGAAATTTTGCACCTATGTGAAGTTCCAATGGCACTACAACTAACTGACCAGTCCGATTTCGTCTCGTTTTAAAAAAGCGCTCCAAAAACTGAAAACTTAATTTAAACGGTTTTGTTTTACAATCGATGATGTACCAATAAAACAAAATAAATATCTGATGCTTTGATCAGACTGAAATGAAATTTTGGGACACATTAAGTAGAAAACTTCCCTTTGTTGGAGTTTCGAAATAATATATCTCCTTCGACGTAAATATTACTATATCCACCCCACTATTTCATTTCAATCTGATCAAAACCTTAGATTGGTTAGCCTTAGATTCTACCCATGATTATTTTCTAGCTTTTAGTGCATCATTGACTGTACAATAAAGCCATTTAACTTAAATCGTTTTTTACCTATTTTATTGTTATTGGATGATTGTATTTTTCATTGCATTATAGGTAATGAGCCTGTATTATTGGAGTCGATATACTAATATGCCTTTTATTATGTTATAATGTAAATGCATATTTCTTGTCGTACATTACGTAAAACAATTTATCGAAACCGAGAATGTAGACTTATAGAGTGCCAAAGCATAATACATAGTTGGACGCTAACGATCTAAGTTGTCGAGTATCTATAATCTACAGTATATTGATTTTATTATATTTAGTATTAATGGTCTTTTGAAGAAGGATGCAATTTTTGGTGTGAAGATACCGAATAATAAAAATCGCCCCAAAACACCATGACGTACAATTCGCTAAGCACGGTAGCATTATAAGCAGATTAATAAAACATAGCTCTCTGATGATACTAACGTGGTTAAAGCAACGTACGTCGAGAAAAAAATGTTAATAGTTTTTCGTTTCATGATTATTTATTAAATTAATTAAATATATAAGCTTATAAATATATTACTGTGTAACAGACAAAGACAACTGAAACAAGTTGATTATAAATCTGTATAAAACAACTGTTCTTATGTATGAAATCTATTTAAAAAATTCCTTCTCTTTCGTTTAAAACAAGTTTCGAGCTGATCTGACGTTAATTGAGAGTATTATAAGCAATGAAATATAGGGGTCTTGTTAATATGCTTTCTTTCGGCACCAATTTAGAAATCAGGCGACGTTAGGAGCATCGAACAAAAAAAAAAGTATTTAAAAATCGGTTTGTCGCTTGAATGTAATTTCAATTGTAATACCTTATTCCATACATTTATGTCAAGGAAATAAATAAATTATACTATACTATGCTTGACACAACCCTGATTGGAACTATTTTAACACTGCCTAGCATCTATATATATTTCATCTCATTATATGTAAAATTAAACTTAAATAATTTTCCAACGAATCAAACTGTACATAACTATAACACAAGGCAAAAGACAGATTGTGTAATTCCACCACAAAGCCTGTCTCTTTATAGCAAAGGCTCTGTTTGCTCTGGGGTTAACATTTATAATAATTTACCTGCGGAGATAAAAGATCTAGACATAAGTCTATTCAAAAATGCATTAAAAAAATTTCTCATTCAGCAAAGTTACTATTCAATTGACGAATTTTTAAATGTGTAACAACATTATAATATGTAATTTACTTGTAATATTTATCCTGACAATTTCTTGCCTATTTGGCTACACGAAAATAAATCCATTATTATTATTATTATTATTATTATTTTAGATTATAATTCCCATTGTTTGTTTATATCTAGCAGTAAAATTTATTTATTTACATTTTTGAGAATATTAAAATATTGTTTGAATTAATCTAATCTGTTATCATCTTAAATACAAAACTCTTAGATTAGCATATAAATTGCTTTTGTGGAAATTGTTTCTTTTTTCTTAAGAATGCACATTTTTTGTCGACGCACAAAAGCGCCATTTTGTACGACGAAGATCAGAAATTGAGATTGCATTTGCGAGATACAACGGGTTATGGTTATGTGTATGTTGGACTCCGTGTTGTAGATCAAGTACATTTTTAAATGGTCCAGCCATCCCGAACGTTATTTCTTTTCTTATGTGTTCGTATAGTATGAGTAAGACAGAGTAAGGGAATACTACTTGAACTGGACCATTTCAAAGTGAGAACACTCTACAAAACATTCCATCGGAACTTCCGAACTACGCTATACGTATACCATACATTACATATAGTATTCCCTCTCGATCACAACACCTCTGGGAATTATATTATGCCTCCCGCGGTACCTACTTTCTGTTCATTTTAATCAGTGGCGCCAACTTCATCTCGTAAAATGTAAACTAATAATGAAAAAATGAAAAACGATAAGTTGTTAAGATGGGTCTCTACACTAATTCAATTAATATACCTACACACAAAATATCGATTATGTATTGAAAAATATACGCATCCCACAGTAACAAAAAAATTAGATGGTCCGTCGCTTCAAACGCATTCAACTAAATAAAAAATTGTCAAAAATATTTTAATGAACCTTAAACTACGATATATTTTTACATGCTTTGTTGATTTAAGTGCTTGCGCCACTGTCAATTTTGAAACCGCTGGCTTATTTTAAGTAATCAGAAAAGAGTAATATATTTTCTTTTATTGTTTATTAACAACGTTAAATTCATCTGGCTTTAAAAACTAGAGAAATTAATACATAATTAATTATATAACATAAACATAAAATGTCAATAAAAAAAAAATATTTCACATTTTTTTTCTTTTTTTTCTCGTTATTAAGAATTAATTTAAATAAATATTGCTGGTAATAACAATGGAAAATATTAACTAAATTTCTATCTAAAAGAGATTGTAATTATTTTTCTTAATAAAGTCATTATTGTCAGTAGTTATAATAATCAAATATCAGAATTGGTAAAATGTATTTGAAGAATAATAACGTTGGAGCTTTTTCAGGATTAAGACGATTTGGCAAAGGTTGATAATATATTCATTCCTATTTGACCCCCGATAATCTGGCCATGAGTTGCATCACATCCGCATCCGCAAAATTCTACAACTGTTGCGGATTCGAATTCCGCCTTTGGATGTGGACACAGATGTCAAAAATGCTCAGCGACTCTGCAGTAGAATAATTCCTAGTAACATGTGTAGTCGGATTATAATAGTACAAGGCAGACTCAATAAGATACTGTAAATTTTTCGAAGGTTATGTTTGAATAATTGATGCTCCACTGTATAGAATTTCCGTGTTTGAAAAGTGTGTAAGGAAAAGGTTTTTTGTGTTCCTTGTAGATTCACTTCTTTCAAAACATGAAACTTTTAAGGAGATTTTAGTTGTCTTGTGGTTTGATTGATTGGCGAAATTTAAAATTACTTTTTCTATCAAAATTTTTATAAACTTACCAATGATATGAATTTTGTCATTATGTATATTTAAGTACCTTCGTAAAAATAAATCGAACCACGACCATTATTTCAGCTACTTTATAAAATACTAGCGGTTTACCCGCGACTTCGTCCACATGGTATAGATTGTACCCACAGTTCTTTTATACAAAATCGACTCCCACCTCGTCCGGGTAGATGTATTTAAGATAGTCGAACATGTATTTCTTTATTTTATAAGAAGAGCATTTTGTCCCGTTTTTAGTTTAAGTATTATCAAAAATACTGATAACGTAGCCATTAAAAAAATGTATCGGATTCCAGATAATATGACCAAATTATAGAAACAGTCCGTATGTTCCGATTCTCCAGCGTATACTTAGTTAACTTAGGAAATTATAAGCAGTGACTAATACTTAATAGTTTCACAAAATGATATAAGCTGTGCAATTTTTATGAATGGGAAAATCAAAGAATAGAGAATACTTCACATTCTTGTTGCTTTGCCATTCCTTTCATTTAGGTTGTTGGTAACTAAGTATTTGACTGCCTACTATTTTCGAATAATGATACGTTAGCCACAATAAAATAAATATTATTCCAATTTATTTTGGATATAACATTTAATTATTGCAAAGTTTTATAACTGAAAGGAATATAATTTTCATATATAATTTATTTTGATTTCGCAGCAGCGATATATATTTTAGAATATGTTATTAAGTTTTTAATATGCTTTATACATACTCTTCTTCTCAAGTGATATATCGCGTCTAATGTGCACTTATCCTTAATGGGAACTCCACCAGATAAAGTTTATAACTTCTTTGTATAGTCGTTCTGGAGCCTCGAGGAATACTCATTTAAATTGAGCATCAGTTTGCATAGCATCGGCATCCATTGCTTTCTGGGTCGCTGCTTCGATATAAAATTACTGCTTTCTTAATACTATAGTTGTTCAAAACATTATAATAGAAAAACATTAATTAAATTCAGAACACTTCACATGAATTTGTTGGAAAATTAATTTTTATGGATTGTTTAATGTTTATTTTAAATATTTCGATTTAGTCATCCAGTTAGACGAAATAATAACGATGTATTTTTTGTAGTAGTTTACATCGCCGCTTCCCTCGCGTAAGGCCCTGTGCACATAAACTGATTTCAACAGCAAAGCGTATGTTGTCTAGATTTTTACCTGAATGACAACACTAGATATATTTTGTATATTTTCTTCACGTAAAATTGAAAGGTTTTCAATGGTTCTGTATTTATTAAATTAAAGCCGTGAACTTGAATTGAGTAGAATAGGATTATTGGAAACGGTACGTGCAATGAAAATGGAGTGCCGCCACTGGTACCCTCCCCCCCCCCGAATTTCGATGACCATCGGCGCCTATTGTCCGCCGCAGCTGTTTCCAGATTCACGTCAATGATATTATTACTGAACACAGCCTGCTGTACCTTTTTTCGTTCATGCGTGGGTCAAATACACACGCCTGTTGTTTTTTTTAAACGTACTTTTTTGTTTTGTAAATTGTTTTTTTATAAAACAAAAACAATCATCGTATTTATACTGAAGCTATTTTTTTTTGTTAATTATCTAACAATAAACTGGCTATTATTATTCCCAAAGAACAATTAGAGGAAAGGGAATCAGTTCGCATATAACAACGAGAATTCTACGAGATCGTAGGTTTTGTACATTGTTTTGACAGAAATTGTCACAGAATAGATCCACGGCCTGTCAATACATCTTCTAGAAGTAACTAATCATGTCGTCTCATACTAAGAGAGTAGCCATGTGTAAAATTAATTAACAAAAACGTTACAGCCATTTTAGAGAAAAATTATATTGTCTTTAATTGGTTTTTATGTGGCCACTTCCTCTATATTTAGATTTTATATTTTTGCTGGGAGGTGTGGCGCTTTTAGGCATGTAAGAAAACTCGATCTAATGGTTTGTGCTTTTACTACAACTCTTAACACATACTCCAGATAAAAATAGAAACAAATGAATGCGCATTAGCAGTTGTACTTCTTTGGCATGACAGTTAATCTCAATTATTATGAAGCACTTTAAAAAGTTCACAATTTTTATGACTTATGTTCTCAACTAACAAACGTTTTCAATAATAGTCATCAATACTTACTAGCAATCAATACTGTATATAATTTATAAGGACATTTACCATTTTTATTTATTTTGAAATAAAACTTATGTGTTGTCGAAACATTTCAATAAATAGCATAAATATGATTATTAGGCGCTACGAGCATGGGAACCTGGCTAGTACCTTTATTATGTTGGCAGTCTTTTTCTGTGAGCAACTTCATCTTGTTGATTTTGATGTAACAGTTATCACTTTTTCGTAACGCCACAAAAGAAGTATAACTTAAAAAAACACACATTTTTTTGGTTTTAGAGACTTGAAATGTAAATTTACAAAAAAAATGTTTGAACGATTTCAAGAATTCCCCTTTAGATACTAAAATTCCAACGAAGTCCAACGAATTGATTAAACTTATGATCGCTAAGAACGTTTCCAAAATTGAATGAAATGCAAGTGAGATACTCCAGCGAAGAGATTATAAGAACGGCAAAACGACAAACAGGTGTACATCAACCTTAGAAGTAGAGGCAGACGAAATGATCACGTAAAAAATGAGCATTGGGATTTGTTGGGAATGATGACTAGACGTGTGACGTCAGACTTATAAGACACTGGCTACGTGCGTGACATAGGTACATCCCGAGGGAAACACGGGATATGTACAAATATATACTTAAGTAAAATTAAAAAACCGGAAAGAAATAACTCGATGCGATCAATAAGATTTTTTTACACATTAGTTTAGTTCTATGTATGTTAAGTTCTTTTTTTTTATTATTTAATTAATTTTAGATGAAATTTCGATGTTAATTTAATTGAATTTAGATAGTGTAATATCCTAACCCCTCGTTTTTAGTATACACTGAATGCAATTACGATAGCAGCTCGTAACAAAAGCATTTTATTGCAAATGTCACTACCATAAATATGGGGCTGGGGACACCATTATCTGGTCTCTAATTTTAACTATTTGTATAAATAGAAACATTTTAATCTTCACGTGCATCGTTTTAGCTAGTAATTTACAAAAACACAGTTCCGAACCCTGCCGACAGAATAATGTCTTTCTGGCATTAAATTGTGTAACTATGTGAACTTAAATTTATTTTTCAACAAAGTAAAATATTTAACCCCTCAATACATCCTTTAAAATAAGTTAATAGGTTGTTGTCATTTTCAGTATAGACTATATTGCATTAAAATGAGAAATAATTTCACTACATATAATCCTTAATTTAAATGAGTACACAAATTTTCTGCATATGATAAAATTCTATTTGTAACTATTCGATGCACATATTTTTTTACAAATAAAAAGAGGGAACTCCATTCAGTTACAATAATTGATTAATACTGATTATCGCACAGCATGTTGTTGAAACGAATTATCCCCGGAGCTATTTATACTTTTAATGTAAAATATCTGTTTGTAAATTCATTGAAAATAGATATGCTTCAGTGTTTTGAAAACTATCGACTCGTTGCTGATATATATTCAAATAACTATATTAAATTTATATTCAATGAAAAATATTTATAATTAACAACATGTGTAGTAATTTTAAGATATCTTTAATGTGTCTAACTGCACCTAGTATTTTCATTCACATTGCTTTTAAAATAATTAAATTTGAAAGCGCATCTAAAAAACTGTTCGTACTAAACTTAAAAAAGAAATAAAAGTATTCTTTTAATCCTTTGTAAGAAATGAATCCGATATTTTTTAGAGACTATACTTAAAAGTATAATAATCTTAAAAAAACACACTATTTACCTACAAAGAAAAAAGAAAATCCCTTGTATTAAGTTTATTTTGTTGTTTGACAGGGACTTATTTCTTTTTTTGTTTGTTGTCTGTGTTTTGTTGTTTCCGTATCCGCTCTAATTAGACACGAAAACGAGCGGAGCGGAAATTGAACAACAACAAAAAGACGACACAATATGTGTTTCATCTTGTATTAGATGTTCTGACAGATTGCTGATTCTGTAGCTCTGCTCCTTTTTGGTTCCAGTGTCGGTTTAGACAAAATATTAACCGTTAGATCACTCTACCTGTTCTATCGGAGAGAATCATATCGAAAAAACCGAATCAATTTCCACAACTTACGCCTACAGAATAAATAATTATACTTGGCCTCGACCCGTACAGCATGGTATCTAGGTTTAATTTCTGCGCAATCCAGATAGTATAGCAGTAATTACACATTTTTATAAAAATTGGTTAAGTACCAACATTTTTATGCGCTTAAAAACCACGTCCATAATGAATTTCTAGCGACGTCAGATGGAATTTCGTCAAAGCTTATTATTTTGTAGACAGCACCGCAGGGTTAAAAATATTTATAATCGCGTTGACAGAACGTTACGTATTGAGGATTTTGAGGCAGTTATCTCGGAAACAACTGCACTTGTTTTAATAAATCGTAAGATAGAATAAAGAATATATTTACCAACCTCTTTGTTTTTGGCATATTCTTCCGCATATTCCCCACTGCAGTAAAAAATACAAACCAATAAAGTAAATAATAAATTTTTAAAATACTTCTTGTTTTAAAAATCATCTATATACATAGTTTGACTTTTTAAAACACAGATTCGCTCATGCTGCGTGTTATTAAAGGCTATATTGTGAGAAAAAATATAAAATTCTGCATTTCGCTATACATATCTTTCTTGATGAATTTTACTTACGTATTTTATGCCTAGCTGAGGAATAATATTAATAACCACTTCAGTAGCGTACAATTTATTTCTACTTTATGTATGGGATTTCTTAGGCCTAAAAGCAGCAGAACTTTTTTCTTATAAATAAAGAAGTTTTCTCCAGCAACATCATTATTACTGTACAAAACCACCTTTGAAAAAATGCTTTTTTGACGATATATAAAGTTTATCATTTATAAATTTTTTTTTTATTATTTAACAGGAAATTGGACAATTCATTTATCATTTATTTCACGACGTTTTCAATGAGAATGCATGCACTTTAATGTCGCTTTTAATGTATAAGTTATGAGTTTTTGAAGTTCTTAGAAATAATAAAATACTTTAACGATCATAACTTTTTAACCAAAAATAATAAACAAATTTCTTATACTTATTCGACGTGTCTTAATCCAAATTTGTATATGGAACATTTACAAATCTAAAAAATATCGTTTATTGTGGCTTTTTTGAAAAAAATCCGTTTAAAAAATATTATTTATGCTTGTTGATTTGGAGGTTTCTACAAGTAATATGATTTTGATGCTCGCGGCTAAACTTTTTTTTTTAACAACAATTTTTTTTGATATCATGGACAAAATTATTAATAACGCTAAAGAAAATCTAATCCCCGCATTTGATCTTTTGTATAGTTCATGTAATACTGATAACCCTAGCGTGCGCTCATTGTACCTGTACATAATTTACCACTGAACACGAGAGTTGAAAGTCGACCATTTTCGAGTTAATAACATTTTTGATGTGTAAACATATTCACTGACGTCCCCCTTTCCCAGATTTCATCTTAAGTGACAAGCGTAAATTGTCAAGTAAGCAGTAAGCCGCGAAGTATCGCAAAGCTTCACAAGCAGCTATATTCCACCCTCCTTGGTCAGGTGCCAAAAAAATTGCGGTTGTCATGTTTACAAATCTCTTGACAATACCGGGGTTTCATTTCAATGTAGACAACAATTAATAACTGAACCGCTACTGAAATGAACGCCATTGGCATCTTTAAAGCAACATGAAAGAATAATTATATGTATGCAGCACATTGTAAAGTTCTCACGGTGGATGTGTCGGGACAATGGGGATAATTGTTAGGGAAAAACAGGAACGGCGGAAGGTGGGGAATGCCCGCCAGGGAAATACGCGTGTTTTGAACGTGTTTTAAAAATGAACATTTATAGTGGCTATAGAAACCCATTCAAGTTATGCTTTGAGGCGTAAAGGTTCTAGGTTTTATTCAAGAAAAGAAAAGATTTACATATATATTTAAAAGAAAGTATGTATTGTATGTATTGATACTAAAAGTCATAACAAATTATTTATTTCGAAAATACGCTATTGACCTCTATAATAAATATATGTTTATTGCTCCTATTACAATATAATAATAATAATAATAATAATAATAAAAATGCTTTTAACGTCCGTTTCTCGACTTTATGTCATAACAGACGCCCTTCGCACCATTACTATTTTCCATCTACCACACTTCCCGTTATTTTTCTACATTTTTAAAACTTCAACTTATGTAATAGCAATGGGCAAATGAAGGAATTATAGGAAATTAGGATAAGGTAGGTAATTTTTGAACTAGGAGTTTGATAGGTAATCGATCATGGCCTCAAATAAGGAACCATTTCGATATTTATCTGGAATTAATTGAGGGAAACCATGGAAAACCTCAATCAAGATGGTCGGTACAGGAATTACCGTTTAAAAAAATACTGTGTTTATTGTGTTGTTTACAGAATTTCAAGTCCAAAACGCCCCAAAACATGTTTTTTATCCGATACCAATACGGAACGGATATGTTCTATTTTTTTTTATTAAAAAGTTCATTCAGGTAAAAACCTATAATCAACAAACGCATTAAAAGCGCTTTTAACTTTTAATGTATGCCATTTTAATAACCAATTCTGTGATATATTTAATGAACTAAGAATAGAAGCGCCTACTGAATCGTTTGCGCCCTCATATTTGATAAGACGTGTTCAAGTAGCACCTGCCTACGTAGTTTCTATACACTAGAGGATCTGAAAGGGTAATTACAACGGCAATATGAGAAACATCTTTCCCTTTAACTTACCTTCGAATCTCCTTCATTCAATTAGTTAATTAGTTCTATATAGACTATTCATACACAGGTCTTGTAATGATGTAATATAAACAAATATATTGAGTATTACACAGGCTGCACCATTTTTAATTCAAATCTCAAACTACACTAACACGGCGAATTAAAAAAACATCTAAACAAAGGTAGGAATTGAATACCAAAAAAGCAACCACTAAACACAAAAGTACTAGAATTTTTTTCACGCATTTCGCTGTACCCACTATCAGGAAACGATTAGCTAACATGGCTAGGGGTTGAACTTTAAACAAGCAGGTCTCTATGAGTTTCCGCTCGAGAATTCTCGAGAAATTTGTCTTCAGTCGAGGCGGGAAAAAAAAGACTCAACGCCTCGAGAACTCAATCAGTCAATTTCATTCGCTAGGTAACTAAAAAAAATACGCATATATAACACGCGTTGAATTAAACTTTTATTTCTTTCTTGATTATTTTGCGGATTACTGGTTTAGTTTTAGTTGGCGTACTATGCTCAGATTAATAAAATAGTGAATGTTAATTATGATTTGTTTAATCGAAAGACTGCGATGTAATTATTAATATAATAGTTTCTAAATATAAAAGGCATTTTTAGTTGAACTTGGTAGCATGTTTACTTTGTTAAACAAGTTTTTGTAGTTATCTAAATAAGTAATTTTGATGACTCAATTTGACTAACTATTTTTTATTTCATTCAAGACTGTTATACATTTTGGGATCTGGTAGAGACCCAATAATTACAAAAAGTTAAGCACTACCCTACTCTTAACTTTTTGTATAGACTAGCCGAGTATAGTTTGTTTAATTTATTGTTTGTTATTGATTTGTTAATTAATAAGTGCAATTTATGTTAACTAAAAATTTACTATTTGATTTAATTGATCTCATCTATCAGTCTAATTTGTAATAAAGCAAAAATTTGAAAATAACATCGTGTTTTATTAAAAATTTTAAAATTTCTCGAGATACTCGAGAAATTCTGCTCCATGATGAACAAGCGATGCAGTAGCAATGCAATTACTGAATCGCGCGTTTTCGCTACAAGAAGTTGCGATTTGTATTGATAACGCAGTGTTTGAACTATCCCTTTTTTAAATATCTTTTAAATATCGCTGGTAATTATTCAAAGTTTCTGACTTTAAGAATGGATTCGGGAGACTGGAATAAATAACTATTAAAAATATGTAATTAAGGAATTTGTAAAGTTTCTTTTCGTGTCTTTTGTATAGTTAAACGTAAATTCTATTCTACCTTACGTCATATAAGAAAGATTAATGTTTAAAATCCAATTATTTTTTTAACATACAAAAACGTCGGAGATCTTAATTTAAACATATGTTGACGCAAAAATGCTATTAATATAAATCTTAGTTTTCAAGTTTTATTTGGATGACACTGAAGGATGGATTTTTCATTGAAATTAATAAAATTTGTTTTTATAATTTTTAAAGATATGTAGTCCCCTCTTTCGTGGTTAAGACACTTCAAATGATATTTTTGATCCATTAGATTTTTTAACCTCAGCTTAAAGATAATTAAGACAATATATTTAAATTTTCAAATATAAAAAATAATATAAAAATATGCATTTCGAGTAAAACTGGAAATAGATTTTAGTTTTTCACATTTTTTTATTTTTCCAATTTTTTTTCTCAATTGACTTTTTTTCTTTTTTGTCCTTGGTAATTAATATAAAATTTATTTGTTGGGAAAAAGGACTTCTTTAAGTGAACACTATATATAATATATAACAATATATAACAAGAAGTCCTTTTTCCCAACAAATAAATTTTATTTTTTTTCTCAATGTTTTAAGACGTTTTAAGGCTGGTTTTTCTATATTTAAAACAAATCGAAAATCTGAAATATCATTTTTTTAACGACCGTTTACTTTAACGAGACCTCCAATTAATTCATGATTCTTTTTACGTATCAGAATTTCAAAAATACCGTTAGTACCGTTAGTTTATTTAATACTATAAATTTGGTTTTCCCACGAGTAAACGAACGCTACATTTTGTGAAGCTCTGCCTTAGAGCTATAGATAGTAAACGGTCTTTGAAGGTTTAGTCTGTGGCCCGCTTCGAGTAAATAATTTGTTGCTTCGTTTCTCTTGTAGTAAATATTTGACTAAAGTTAACACGGACTTCTGTATTGCAAAACTGTAATATCAAGTTGCAAGGTTGTTTTACCATTGAATAATTAAATTCTGCTCAAATATTAACAAATTTGTATTAGTAGGTAGTAGGTATTACCTTCGCTATAACAAAATTGTTAATATTTTATTACCCAGGGATTTCATATAAAACCTTAGACTTTAGAGCAATGTAATTGTGACGAAAGGCGTAGTAGCTACAATTTTCATTAAATTGTGACTACTATTTTAATATTACGGTTTTCCGAATATTGTTCAAATTATTGTGGAGTATGGTTTTGTTTTTACATCGTATTTTTTTTGCGATAACGAACAATGTTCTACATGGTAGTATCTACAATATTTGTATTCCAAAAAACTGCATCACATTATTAAGTGTTTTCTAAAAAGAAATAAGTCTTAAATTAATTTCACTTTACATCGTTTACAACCGTAAAAATATCCTTTAAATTTTGATGGTTTCAGACCTCAGTTGCTGAGCGTCTATAATCTGCAATCTGTAGTTCAAAATCGCTGTAACGCTGGTTATAACAAGATAATCATCATAGTTAAGACTGCAAATAAAGTCGGCAATATAATTGATACTTTTATTAGTCTTGAGCACGCTAAAAAAATTTAAATTACCAATGGCAAGAGAAGCTAGTTTAGTTTGTGTTGATTGTGCGCTAATGACCATTCCTCGTGACTAGTGTACTAATTGCGACAACAACTTTATTTTTTAGAGTTTCGTATCCATAGGGTCTAAGAGGCAATGTTGTCCATCCGTCCGTCTGTCAGAGACTTCGAACGAAATTAGATATAGACTTGAAATTCACACATAATATGCAAATCCTTGACCGAAAATCATGTTTCAAATACGCTATTTAGGTACGATATAGAACAAATTCTATATTTAAATAATTATCAAGAATACTTCTATTACACATAGTGCAATTAATTATAAAAAATAAATGCCTGTAAATAAAATTTACACTGACGACATACAAAGTCCTATTTTTAGGATACTAGAAATACGAATTTCTTACTTATGCCTCTGCAGATCAAATTAGTTTTAATTATTAAGTATTGACCTTTTTTTAATAAACTTCGTAGTCATATTACGTAAAACTTGCCCACTAATGCGGTAGATTATTCCCAAGATAATAATAATAATAATAATAATAATACGTTTATTGCCAAAAGATCCACAAAGTGATGCTTGGTTTGTCAAATACATAAATTGTTACAAAAAATATTCATTTATACTATAAAAAGAAAAATCTAATAAAAATTTTTTGTGGGCTATTTTAAATTTGTTAATAATCACAATGTCCTTTATTTCTCTAGGCAGTTTGTTAAAAACAGTAATTGAGAAATTTTCTGGACTGTTATGATATGCTGCCGTATTACATTTTGGCAATTTAAATGCATCGCCGTATCGTGTAGGATTTTCTAATTCAGCAATGACCCCGTTCAAGGGTTCGCATTTAATGCGCGCAGTCAGCGCATCAATAAAATTGAAATCATATCGTTATATTGAAGGTTGAAGTTGAAGGTAATTACAGGTAATGGTTATAACAAAGGCGGTCGGCGCTGAAAAGTGGCGGCACGTTAATGTCAGCGTGCTCCGCATAAATCACTACTTAACTACAGAACTAGTCGTCGTTATTAAATTCAGTCAGGAAGTTCACCTATACCGAGCTACATTCCGCTTCTCTTAGTATACACACACATATACTTAACTCTAATGATTGGGTGTCATATTACATCTATTTTCTCACTTAAGCTCCGGATTCGCCCTGTTTTACCGATTCGGTCGAAGCATTCAGATTACAGACAGTCGAAAACGGATATGTCATGTTAGAGCTAGTATATCGAAGGATTATTTTTCACAACAAATAATAATGTCACACAGCTTATTACCTTTACTTCTTTATTTTTACTTGCAATGAAAATCGTAGAGAAAAGCTCAATAATGAAATTCATGAAAAGATGTCAGATTTTTCGAAAATTGTGCGGAATCCTAGAAAATAGCAATTCATTATTCAAAATGTCAATCAAGCAAAGAACTTGTTGGTTTTACTTGGGGATTTGGTCCAAATGTTGTTCGCAAGTAAATTATATTTCAATTTCTAGTGTTTGATGCAAAATATGATAGTATTTAAAAAATCTGCCCCGATGTTTGATTTCATGTTTCAGCAAGAATAGCAAATCATAAGTTGAATTTTAATTAATTTAATTTTTTTTCTTATTAACGTCAATGTTAAAGAAGCAACAATTCTGTTCGTCTGGGATAAATAATTTTGATGTAAATGAAAAAGTATTCTGTATGACCCCCTATGACTAAAAAATTGAAAGAAATGGGGTAGTTATTTATCCCTTATTGAAATTACCTCAAAAGGTATATTTCATCAATTAAAATCAGCAAATCGAATAGTTGAATTAAAATGAGTAACAAATTAGATTTGTTTTTTTTGTTTTGTTTTTTCATTAAAAAAAACTTGATTAAACTTAATTTGTTTTTGCATTCGTATATAAAGTAATGAACACGAAAACTGATTAAATAGTTCGTGTGAATTAAGTCGACGAAAATAAATTGAAATGTAATTGAATTGACATGTACAAGTAATTAGTTTAACACATATATTTAATCAAATGGTAAATTGGCAATAATCAAGAGGATTCACTGCAGCTTGTCGCTTTATATTTATATGCAAACGCAACACAGGGTATGTTTCTAAACGATATTCAAATATCTTGTAGTTGGGCTATATGTAATAATTGTAGAGTATTCAGTAATCGTATTTATATAGGTAAGAAGCCGATCTTTTAGATTTTATGTTTCTTAACGTGGAACTGATCGAAGCAAGAGGTTCTGCTGGTTGTTTTAGCTACCGTTCGTAGATATTTCTTTTGTGCAATAAATAGTTCATTTACTAATGTAAACTTTCCCCAAATTATTATATCATAATTCAAACTAGACTGGACATTGGCATGGACACACAACTAATTGGTAATAAAATAAATTCACTTTGTTAGCTAGCTCTGTATAATACGGGTAGTACCGTCTTTGAAATGTATTCTAGCAAAAGTTAAATTAAACTACGTGTTCTTTAAAAAAAAAAACCTGGCATATTTGATCGTATTTTCGCTATTATGTTCCTGAAACTTGAATAAAATCTCGTTAGAATATTATTGAAGTACGTAAGCATAACATTCATTTAGTTTAATATAATAATTTGCTTATGGCACTTGTACCAAGTAAATCCTTTTAAGAAATTACATGTTTTATGGAAAATAATCCTATTAAGATATATTCACGATATTTTGCTTCTATGCGCTGTGTGTAACTAAAGGCATTGGCAAAGTTAACATATAAATATTGACGTACAACGTTATAAATAAAAATATAACTATTAAATTACAGTATATATTAAATCCGACCGCAGAAGCTGTATAAAAAATGGAATTTTGCTTTAGCACATAAATGTGCTAAATGTGTAGCTTGATGTTATAAAAATGTAACAAGTGAGAATGGTTCATTTTGAGGCCTTATTGATTAGAAAGAAACATGAAGAATACTTATCTCTAGAAACGTGTGTTCAAATTAGTGTTCAGCGTTGCCAGCTTTTGAAGACTATACATTTATTGACTTTATTTCTTTTTTGTCCTTGGTAATTAATATAAAAATGATTTTTCGGGAAAAAGGACTTTATTTATAAAGTCCTTTTTCCCGAAAAATCATTTTTATACTATACATTTATGTTTCTTAATCCCTTCGTTTTCACGTTGATAGTAAGAATAATATTAAAAACCTTCTTGTAAAGTCTGTTTTCACTAAATTATAGATACCTTAAATTACATTGTAAATTATTTATGACTCACATTCTAAATTTTTTAATATGTAGGGTGCAGGTCAACAAATTCAGTAAAAAAATCACAAAGTTGGCAGCACTGTATAGACTCATAGAGTTTTTGTGTAACCGAAGAGGTAAGAAATAAGGGAGTAACTATATGCTCTGGAAAACTGCATCTGGAAGAATTGGTAGTTTAGAAAAACCGTGACTTTCTCTTCGTTTTAAAAGTAATTTTACTATCGCTGACTTAGAAGACAACATAAAGATCCAAAATAACAGCACGTAGGAAGGCAAGGTTATTTTAAAGTAAAAATAAAAGAGTAGTTACTTCTTACCACAACAGATTTATTCAGCGGATGTACATTTCGAGAGCTAAGCTCCCATCTTTAGTGTTTTGCTGAAAATGGGAGCTTCGCTCTCGAAATGTACATCCGCTGAATAAATATGTTGTGGTAAGAAGTAACTATTCTTTTATTTCTATTGTTCCAACCACAGTGCTCTTAATATTTATATTATTTTGAAGTGTTTTAATCTTCTTCGAAGTAATATTACTAATAATAGTAATGTCGGTATATAGTATTTCTCCAAAGTGTTTTTTGTCGGTATGAAATATCTCCTTTAATTCTATATCAAAATTAATGTTGGATACGCCATTTTTGATATTATATTTCTCTCTAATGACGAAAAACTAGTGAATATCTTAAAATTAATGGTTTCATTAAAAAATCAGTTTAAATTTTTAACAATTTCTTTACAGAAAATAACATTCAGAAAAACATAAGTTTCCATCTGGTGGCAATCTCTTTATTTTAACAGTTATCGGTAATATTAAGTGACGTATTGGCGCTGAAGTTTCTAAATTACGTAACTGACCACTAACGGTGAGAAGTATTCGCATGGGCCTGCTAGTTACTACAATATTCGAAAATATATGAACATGGTGTTTGAGATTGATCACAAAATACTCGCGTTCATTTCTTAAATTCTCTCCTTGATATCTTAGCTCCTTGTGTGTGGCACAGTCCGTTCAACTTATTTAACGAGCTATCACTTGATGTAACGTTGTGGACCAATAACAATATTTTACGACAGCCGATGTTAATCTTCACTGCTATATCTACTGAACTGTTTTCCGTGTGTGCCATAGTAAAGTTAAACCAACGAGAAAGCAGAAGTAAACACATAGTAGAGTATCTCGTTTTTCTCGACAACTGTCAAAAAACGTTAAAAACCAGACACGAACTTATTTTATTTTACTAATGCTATAGTTTTTCGTAATATCTAAAACAACAATGAGTCATGTTATCACCAGCTCCCAATTGTGTGGGATTACATAAATTAATAAGTAATCCAACAATATTGATTTTGTTGAATGAATGTTGACGTCGGATAAACTTGTAAGTGTTCAGAATGAATAAATGACTTCATGTGATCTTTATGCATCGTTTTATTAACTAATATACAATCTTCTTAGTAACTAACAGTTGATGTTTCAACTTTTACATCTTAAGGCACACACATAGATGCTTTTGACTGAACAGCTTAAAACACACTCTTTTGAAATATTTACAAAAAAAAAAACGACTTACGTACGAGCAACCGGTAACTCATTTGCAACTCAGATTTTTTGTTTAATTTTTTATTTTAATATACTATGTATCTTTATTACATATAGACGTTGATGATTTTAGCTGCGTAGGTGTCTATAATCTGCATCTTATATATATTATCTGTAAAATACGACTTTGAACATGAGAAACCGTAAAAATGTTCTTTTATTACATATGTTACGGCCAGCGGCACTTGCAGGCTTGCCGCTGGCATAGAACCCAGCTGCAGCGACTACACCAAATTGACTTGATCAGTTGGTCGTTTGTTCTTGTCAATAATGTTTGATGACGATATTTTACTGGGATAAATGGCACTAAAAAGTATTACTAACGTTAAAACAACCCGCAACTTTTGGATACGGCTTAGTTAATACAAAAGCGTTTACATTAAAAATGAACAAAAATTAAGAGGATATGATATTTCGCCTGGTGCATCTACTATAAGAAACTCCTTTAAACAAAATTTATCGCATGAGGCAACATATTTTGAGCAGCTAATTTGGACCAGAAGTTGTGAAATTAAATACAAATTACGGAGATGCAAAGCCAGTTACGGAGTGAAAAGCGGATTCCCGCGTAAGCCACGGAAATTTCTTATTTGACCGTTACAATAAATAAACCGGCAGCTCAAGCAGCCGCCCAATATTTTAAATAATGTTTCTTTAGGAAAATACGGGGGCCTACGCCGCCGATACGGGCCGTCAGGCTAGCTCAGTTTGGCCAAGTTCCGTCTTTATATAATAAATTATTGTCAACTATAACTAAATTAGTGACCAATCACTGACGAAAGATTTACCATGTATATGCAAAGAAGTTTTTTTTTTGCAAGAAATATTAAAAAGTAATTTATAATTGTGCCTGAATTAAATAAGCGGGATAGACTGAAAAATGACTGTGTAAAATGAAAAAAAATGTTCAGGTGGTATATGTGGTGGAAGTACGGATCTTGATGGTGGAGGTGCGGGTGGATGTGCGCAATATCGCAAATCAGTCAGATCTGCTAGCATCGCTGCGTCTTAATTACCGTGGCCTGCCTTTCTATAGACGAGTCTCAATTGTGGCGACGAAAGCTGCAGAAGCACCACCTCAGGCGTAACCGCCCGCACCCCATAAACAATGAGTGTTTTATTACCGCAGATAGCGATCGAGCAAGCTGCTCTGTTTCTCAAGCCTTGCCGCCATTCCAACACTCTCACTTGTTTTTATCCGAACTTGTTTTTTTCTATATATACATTTATATGTTGCGGACATCTTCTGATATATCTCTCTTTTTTTATTTACGTTTTGTGTAGAACATAAATTATGTAAAAATTGTGAAACATACAGAAGTAACTTACTTAAAATTATTTTTGAAATGTGACGCATCGAATTTAAATATTATTTTTCGGAAAACTGAATTGTAATGCTAAAATATTGTTAAAAATAATTCTACAGTAAATAATCAGGTTAACAAGACCAAACAACTCAATGTTGACATAAGACTTTCATTTATTGCAACTTTTCGTCGGACATCCCGACTTCTTCAGGCAATCTACAGAACACATACATAAAAATTACAGTCAACGTTACAAATTGTAAATAATCAAAAACAAGTAACAATAATTTCTACCAAAATAGTTTCTCAGTTTGTTCATAATGTTATCACTAGAATAATGCACAGTATTTTTGTAATAAATTAATATGAACAACAGTATTAAAAACAGGAAAAAGTACCGTAAATGGATATAGTGAGTTAGACGAACTCTCATATAGTATAAAATCATCACGCAGTATGGCACCACTTTTACTTAATTTATTTTGCTTAATTTATTTTGATACATTCATGCGCAATTTTTATTTTCTGGAGCTAACTTTCGTTTCCGAAAACTAGAGTATGTAATGCTACAAAATGTAGGTTTTTTTGTATTCACTTGAAGTCTAATAGATATGATATATGTATGACAAAGGTTTAAAATTTTACACCAATTTTATACCATGAGGTGGTATAACTTCATCCTAGAAAATGGAAACCAGTAAGGCTAGTGCAAGAGTGTTTTATTTTATACAAAAAAGTTCATAGAAATATAAATTATTATTTATTATTCCTGGCTTTAGAGGAATAATGAATTTTAAAAGCTCACATAAAACAACGGAAAGTGTAGTTGATACTTACAGCATGGGGTCATTTGACTCGAGTTGCGACGTGAATTGACATTGCCAGTGAAATTTTCGGGTATTTATTGCAAACGTATCTACCAATTTTTTTCGTTTTATCAAGAGCTATTTTGTTTAAAATGAAACACTTGACTGTCTCCCAACATATTTACCGTTCCTCGGAAAACATTCTGGTCTACTTCGACGTAGAATAAATAGTCCGCGTTATATTGGACCGTTTATTCGGTTTACGAAAACGTAGTTGTTCCGTAACATATTAGTTCATTTCTTATACAGTCGATACAAAGTATAAGCTGCGGCTTATTCCACCCTTACGAGATAAACATAACGGATTTTCATTTACTGAGTGAAAACGGAATGCGATTGTGTTTCGATACTGACTTATAAAACCGCACACTGCTTCTTATTGCTAATAACATAAAGTCTTCAAAAATAAAACTTCTAAGGGAAGTGTTTTCATATTCCTTATGTGAATCCACACAGTTTTGCTATTTTGATTAAAATTTTGACAATCACGTTAATAGATTTTTTAAATAAAATAATCATTTTGTTTATTATGTTTGAAGCTAGTAGAGCAATTAAAGCTGGGCAAAAGAAGGTTGTATGAGTTTGTTGTCAGAGTTAGTAAAACAAAAGGACATTATACTAACTAGAAAGTAAAGAGTCTCAAGTCTCAACCGACTCTGCTTCTTATTATGTAACGTCAAATAATCCTAGACACAGTGTACAAATAGTGGGGTGAGACTAGCGTACTTACTTTAGCTACTAGAATATTTATAACGATATGTGCTGACATCTTCCATATCTTATAAATGAATAATTTACTACCCTTAAAATCAATGCAATCCTAAAGTGCATTTTCTAGTCAGCATCTCATTGTTCGTTGATTGACTTATGCACTTATCGCAGGGGTCTGCGTTTGAAATTTAATTAAATTTTGTACAGTGTGTTTATAATATACAAACAAACTTTCAATATTCTATTTTATTCCGTAGAAACTTTAAAAGCTGTAAACTAGATCTTCCGCCGCAGTAAAATGAAAACTGAAAAAAATATTTTTGACGTGCAATATGTCATTTGAAACAAGAGATATCTACTAAAAAAATTTTTGTTTTTATTTATTTGAAGGATTTTTGTAGCTAATTTTATGAAAGTATATAAATAGTAGGTATGTCTTCTTCTTATTTCATGCAACATTAGGTCTAAAATTTTGAAAAAAATTAGGTATATTAGGAGGGTAGTAAAAATTAGACGACAACCATAATAAAGACAAGATTTTTAATAGTTTGTTAATGTGTCATTCATGAATAACTCGTTAAACACGAATGACTTCCTCTATAGTGTGCCGTGTGCGAACTATTTCTGCTATTTTAAAATATGTTTTCTCGCGAGTAACTTATTTTTTACACTATCCTCTATAAAATAGCTGCAGTACATTTTATATAGACATTTAAAGTAATAAATCTATTTTATTTTATTTTTAATTAATCTTTATTCCATGTGTAGAAAAATATTTTATTTATAGTACTTAAACGAAAGTTAATCAGTATTACACTGTAAATTATGTAATGGTTCTCTGTTATGTAAGCTGCGTACATTGATATTGATACATTGATACATGCAAAAAATAACATATATATCTCGTGCGTAATGGTATTATGACTCGTGTAACAGTTAACAGGCACTGGTACTCGTTTTAAGTAATAACTCCATACCTCGCCATTAAATATGACCATTACGACTATGCACTCTAATATTTCTATTTATTTATTTAATGTATCAACTTTTCATTTGGATATAATTTATAGAACCCTCGGCGCACGAAATGCACTCTTGTTGACTGTTAATAGACGCAATTAATTCAATTCTGCGTGATAATCAGAATACAAAAATTTAAAATTCAGCTTGCAATTAGAAACACGTTGTTTCTTGTAGCGAATATTCTCCTATTAAAATGTTTTATATTCATTTTCATATAACAATTTAATATTCATTTGAAAGTTAAATTGCATTGCTTCTCTTTGACCATAAATCGAGAGTAATTATTTCCTTGCAGTTGATTTCTTCCAGTCCGCTATTTATAATGAATATTGCAGCCATTATAATTAAATGGAGAATATTCATTTTTAATGTAAATCTGCTGCATTTTATTATGATGGATATTTAATATTCATTTCAAAGTATAAACAGTAATGACCGTCTTGTCTAGCGTATGTAATAAAAAGTGCAATCCTTCTTGTGTGTACAAGAAGTCTCAAAATAATAGAGTTTCGTGTAAAACATGTGATAAAACCGTGTAAAAAAGGGGACGGAAGTCGATCACAGCTTTACCAAACTTTTACAAATATGAACACAGAACCACATTGAAAGTCCATTTTAAAACTCAAAACTCCTACAACATATTTTGTTGGCTTTGTGTTTTTTGAATCGGTCTGTATATACATATAATGTGTACAGTAGTTCAGTTGGAAGGGGATAAAATGCCAGATTATGTAAATGCCTATTGGATGGAGCAGAGGCAAACCACTTTCGCCCTACAATTCTCGTTCCAGTTGCTCGCTACACTTTACTGTATACTTACTGAAATGCAAAAGGACATACCTATCCCTCTTTCGGCACAAAACTACACTAATTATAATCGGACAACTAGGAGGAGCTTGCCATAGGGCGTCATAAAAAAGCTAATAAATTGAAAACTAATAATTGATTAAACTGAATTCACTCCAGTGGATGTGATTTTTTTAATATAATTTCTGAAAAAAAAAATCAATATTGCGATCGTACATGCATAACAATTTGCCGATAAGTACCGTTTGGACGAAATTTAGATTTTATTGTCAGAGATCGTTGCCACAAGACAGATCTCTATATAATTTAAGGACTGTGAACAACATGCACGAACCGCTTAAGCAGTCATTGCTCCAGCTGTTCGATCAAATCCTGTTGCAAAATGAATTTTGAGTAAGAAGCACTACTTTTGCTCAGACGCAGACAACGTAGAAAACAAGACAAATTCTGAGACCTGTGATACTGAAAAGTCTAGGATTTCCTTTCAACATCAATTAGTTAATCAGCTGATTTTGTTTAGTGAAATATTTATTTAGTTTTTATTTTTGTTCATTACTTTTGAAGATAAAAATTTTGTATGACATTAAAATTGGGCCACAAAAAGCGTCCTACATGATTGATTAAAAATAAATGTTGACAGCTCTCTTTTGATATCATGCTCACTAATTGAGATGATATCGTTCTGATTATTCAAATGAATATAGAATAGTTATGTATCGGATCAGCGTTATAAAACTGTGAGAGGGTAAAACGCTTTTGAAGGAGGATGAAAGGAGACACTACCAACGTGGTGATAACAAAAGTAAAACTTTCCTACTTTGCATCTATTTCATCCTTGCATTTTAATAATAGAGTGCCTCTATTATTTGTTTCTTCTAGTAAAGACTGTTAAAAAAATATTCAAACCAAAGGAATATTACTGATTGCAGAGTTTTTTTTTTATTCTTTCCTTTATGGCGGCTAAGAAAATTGTTTCCGTTTTTGAAGTTTTATTTCTTTTGATATGATGAAGTTACTAGCAGAGAAAGGCCAATAACTGTGCTTATGCTCTTTTCACTCTAGTCCTTTTATTATTTTATTCTAATAAATGATTTGCATACAAATTAAAAATCAGTTTTTATTCTCGTCAAAGAAACTTCTAACGCGCGTATTACACACACCAATTTTATTTAAACTGCTTCCCTTGCTTAACAACAACCAGTTATTGAAAGTATTATTATTATTGTGAAGGAAATATTCCTTAAAAAAATTTGCATCCACAAGCACCCAAACTTCGGGTTCGTCACCGTCATACTAGGGATTCTTGTGGAGCAAGTTGTAACTATAACCGCGTCTCAAACCATGAAATGGGCGATTACAGTGAGTTTGGGTCGTGCGCACGGAGTACACGGAGCGACCCAATAAGCAAGGCCTTTTGCATACGACAAATTAGTGACTCAGCAATACGCTGACATGCCGGAATAGTTTTCATATTTGCTAACAGTGACGGTTTTGCCCCTCCAAGAACACCAATTATAAGGAAAATTAATTTAACAGTATACTCTGAGTACTGCTTTCTGAGCTCAAAAAGAAGATCTTGATATTTTGTCCGCTTCTCAGTCTCCTTTACGGCTATGTTCGTTTCAGCAGGGGCTGAAAACTCGATAACATACATAGTTCGCGCAAGTTTATCAAGGAGAACTATGTCAGGCTTTGTGGCTGAAAGTTGCCTGGTAGTACTAAATGAGTAGTTCCAGAAAATCTTGCATGACTCATTTTCGACAACGGACTCAATATCATTTGGAACATAAGGTAGAACAGAAGTTTTATCAACACCATACTGATGTCTTAGGTAGTAGTATATCATTATTATTGCATATGGTTAAAGTAATTAAGATGGGCATGTCAAAACAATCTTCGTAGTTCTTCTTAAACCTGTAATACCCGCGAACTAGTTCGACTCAATAAACTGGAAATGTTTTGAGCGAGCCTACTACAATCGCCTAGGGGTACTCTAGTGCAATCGCCATTTGTACAGTTGAGAAAAGCGGGATTTATTTTAAATTCCCTTGATGAGGTCGTTATACAGACTAAAGTGAAATTGTTCGCGACCGGACGAAACAGACAAATTGCCTGTTTATGGTATTCTTTAAGTGTACCTATTCCGAATGCCCTACATTACTCGACAACCATGCAAACTTAAAGGAAACACGTAACAAGTTTCAATTTTAAATTCATCTCTACAACTACTAGATACTAATTTACATAAAATCGAATTGGCCACTTCTAAATTGATTTCTCGGAAAATATTTTGAAGCTGCAGTCCAAGCTGTCATATTGCATACAATAAACCAAACATGTTATACTTTAAGGTAGCTGTCATGGTACAATATTGTCAAAAAGTTATAGATTATACGCGCCACAAAAGTATAGTAGCTTGTAGCTGAGTGATCCATAATCTGTACGCAAGACTGTACCCGTGGAAATGTAACCCATACAATATTCATATGCATGTATACTTTTCTATAAATTGTTGAACTTTAAACCGTTATTTATAAATAATTAGACGGTCAAAAAACATTTTTTATTTTTTTTAAACTCATAACAAATCATTGAAAGACTTTCAGTTTTTATCTCGGATTATATACGGTCGATCGACTTCAAATTTTCAGGGTAATTGTATTATCATATTCTTAACAAGTATACAAAAATTAAGAATTTTCTGACGGTGTGCCTTAACCACGACAACTACCTTAATCGAAGTTTATTTATATGTATAGAATTCGACATAAACCTAAGTTTTTTAACCGAAGCCTTATTTCGGATTTTTTCTCAATTCGACCAAAGTCTAAACTATTGTGTAATGCTAAAAAAAACGAAGGAAAATTCTTTATTATTGCAAGCTAAACGTCATTTCTTTGAAGTTACGAAATATTTCTTGTTTTTATAGTGTTCTTTGTTTGCGAAGATATGTGTGTGATTTAAATAAAATGATATTCACTTGATTATTCACTAGATTTGAAACCTCAGCCTGATTTTGGCAGAAGCCGAATGTTTTGTCGAAAGCTTTATTCTTGGTCGAGGTCGAACTCTCTATGTGTGTTATTTTAGAGTGAGTAAAGAGGTAATGAAAATTATAAGTGACTATTGTGGACGTAAGTTAATTGTGTTGTAGAATGTATTTTTAAAGATTACTCAAGTATACCTGGAATTTTTTTAATTTACTTAAGAAAAAATTAAAAAAGTATTCCTGCGCCATTTATTTTCCTACAAACGCGTGCTGTGAGTTATAATCTGTTTAAATTTACTTAAACTTTTTGGGTAGGCATTCTGTTATAAATAAATTACTTTAGTTATTCGTTTATTGCCTACATTTTATATCATAAGCATTAAGAAGTATAATTTTTATGAACATAGTAATTTTTCAGCATTAAAAGAGTAGTTTATGTAGATAGTTTTTGGATGCATTATACGAGTAGTGACATTATGTTAATAACGAGCGATTAACGAGTGAAACGCGTCATAAAAGCATTACAGTCGAGAACCATACTAGTTTTTTTCACGTATTTCTTATAAAATAGCTGATTTTCAAATCATAATAGTTATAATTGTTATATTTTTGACGTTGGATCATATTGTTATCAATGTGGACTGTTCAGCACCTGCTTTGTTTCTCTGTTGTTCATATGGATATAACTATTGGATTGATAAAATCGCATCACTTTTGTTGAAAGGAGAAAAGATATTTTTATTTCATATTATGTTTCTAAATATATATATTTGTAACTCCTTGTAACATTATTCGGTTAATGCTTTCTAAAATTGAAACAACGCTTTTATTGTATATTTAAATTATTTCAGAATCTCGGAAATTAACAGCTTCGACACGTTTTGTGTCTGTTTTAATTTCCTGTGTTTGTTTTTGTTCCCTGTTGTTTACTTAAAGAAAGTTTTTCTTTTCTTCATTTTTCCGAAGAAGTGCAATGCTTTTTCTTTTAAGTAATTGATTTAGGAATTAAAGACACGACGCTTTTATATATTTACGTTTAATTTTATTTCCGGTAAAAAATATTAAAGTATGAAATTGACGAAGTGTAAAATTGTTCCAAGTTATTTTCTTTAATTAAATTTTCAGTTTTACTTTTTGGACTGGTATCAATATAAACAAAAAAAAACTATGTTAATATCAATTCATGAGAATATTGAAACCAATATTCGGGCTCTAATACGGTAGTAGTACGAATCAGCTGAGTTTCGAAAACTACATAGAAATAAAATTACTATCGAATATTTGATCGTAACATTTTAGGAAAAGAGGAAAAATCAAGAAAACAAGTCACGTTACTAATTCTGTCGGCAAACCTTTAAGCGCTTCTTAATATACTACATATTATAACTGTATAAAGTCTACTTACAAGCGTTATATGTGCGAAGGTGATTGCATTACCAAACAGGGACGTAGTTTCAGATATTCTTAAGGGGTTATTTAAGTTTTTCTTTCATTTTACCTTCTTTTCATTGAATAGTAAATCAAAAGTAAAAAGAGCAAGATCATTTAGAAAATTGAATTTCGGTCTTTTCTAAGAAATTATGCGTTTATTGTGCCGTATACAAATACATGATCGTTTTGGTAGTTCTAAAGCCGGGTCCAGACGTGTGTAACGTGTAATGTAAGATTACGTGTAATTTAGCGTCAACAGTGTGGACAGCACACGAACTCAACGCAAATCGTAAAAGCGAATCTTTGTCAAGAGCTGTTTCCACTCAGTTGCTACGAACATGCCGAATAGGAAAGTCATGATAGCTGGTGCTGCTTTTATTTATATATATTTATTAACTGAAGATTTCAGTAATCCGGGTTTTTTGGATCCCAAATAACACGTTTTTCTTGATACAAACTGATAAGTTCAAGCGATTGTTCGTATCATGAATGTACACACGACACAATCGTCACGAACACCGTCCAAACGAGTACTGCGAGCGCCTTTGTGTTCGCGCTAAAAACCGATAGCCGATGGATCACGGCGAACGCCGGCGCGAGCGTTACATGTAATGCTCGTAGTGCCGTCCACAAGCGGAATCCGTGTTACATTACACGATAGATTTCATTACGCGTTACACACGTCTGGACCCGGCTTAAAAGAAAAAAAGAAGAGCCTGCGTGTGAGTTTTTCTAACTATATAATAGGAAAAGAGACTTTCGTTTCTTTGATTGCCATGAATAACAAACTACAGCAAACAAGTATTGCTGTTTTTTTCTATTTGTGTGAAGGAGTAAACGTGTTTTAGATATTGTTATTTTTTCAGTTCCATTTGTTTTGAGAAGAAAGTTGCAGACTCAAATATTTTTTTTGAGCCTTCAAGTAGTCAATCTTATTCGATAAATGAGTGCCATTAGGTTAAAGAAATGAGTATTTTATATGAAAAGAGGATAAAATGTTTAATAGGGTTTCATTTTCGTAAGTCATTATCAACCTTTAGGTATATGTTACGTGTGCTTTGATCTTTCGAATTATTCAGATTGTCGTTTGACAGCGTCGCGTCGCGTTGCTTCGACTGAGTGCACCATAGAATTGCTTCTCTTGTGTTAGACGTACACCTTAAAGTTCACACAGTTTGAAGTTCAATTAAACTTTTGCCCAAGTAATTTAGAGAAATAAGACAGAAATAATTAAATTTCGTAAGTTAATTTGTTTTATAATCCTTTGCAACATTTCCAACACTGACTCGTGAAATAAGTTATCATCGGAATGTTGTTTACAAGTGTCAAATTATTTTAATAATCGTTTACTATTTTTAGAACTCGAAAAAAATTGTACAATTTCGAGGGTTTTTGTGATTAGCATATTCTATTTAACTAGAATCCGTAACTTCTTGCGAGACGAAACTTGTATTATGCTAGATGTTTTGCGAATTATACCGATAAACTCAACATTAAACTATTATGTAAACAAATTATGTGTACAAAGATACGGTTAAAATAAGATAAAAGAATAGTTACTTCTTACCACAACAGATTTATTCAGTGGATGTACATTTCGTGAGCTAAGCTCCCATCTTCAGCAAAACACTAAACTGTTGAGTTGATTTGCTGAAGATGGGAGCTTAGCTCTCGAAATGTACATCCACTGAATAAATCTGTTGTGGTAAGAAGTAACTATTCTTTTATCTTATTTTATTGTTCCAACCACAGTGCTCTTAATGTTTATATAAACATACGGTTACCGAGATAAAGGCTGTTGAAATTCCGATTTGCTTCATTATATCGCAAAGTAAAAATTCGTCTGAAATTTAGATAGATTTTTGGGAAGATCGTTGTGAAAAAAAACATCTTGGAAGAAAAAATTTAGTGTGATGCTAATTCCATCAAGAGCATAAATGTGAAAAAGGGCAAAGCTCATTACCAAGGACAAATTACTTTGCCGAAAACAAGAAGTGAAATACAAATTGATTCCAAGTTTTCACTTGGCAAGTTTACATACACGATTCATTTATAAAAAAACTTGCCAAGTGCAAAATTTTTAGACTCAATTTTTCTCTTACAAAAGTGCGGAATTGTTAAAAAATAAATTCACTCCGTTTTGTTTGATTTGAAACTTTGATTTTTATCTGAGTTTCTGCAAATAAGTAAACATGATGAATTGTATCGTGTTTTTTGTCGCAGTCGTGAAAAGTGAATACATATTCTTAAAAGGCCTTGATATCTTGTATAGTACGTGGTGCCAGTAATAATTACCATTATTGTATTAAGGTTATTAATTCATTTCTTTTCTACTTTAATTTTACGATATTGTGTAGCGTTTTTCCCCTGCTACTTATAGTAATACTAATACTGAAATTATGATGACATGTTTACGCTTTATAGTTTTCATTGTGCTAAATCATATAAATACCTAAGTTTATTTCGTATATTTTTATTGATCATCACTAGATCCGAAAAACCTAAAAGTGACAAACTCCTATTTTAATTTGACTTTATTTTCAATTCGTAAATCGCAGGTTCGCAAACTCCATGCGCATATTATAATCTGATCTTAATGGGTCGTCTGTGACTGTAGACTATACAATACCGCTGAATAAAAAAATAAATAACTCTTTTACAAACACTGAATACAATCTTTTCTTTTAGTGGATTGATGCACAGATGGTTCGCGAACGAAGAACGTCTAATTTCTTAGCTTCTTCTTTTTTTACTTGTTTTAGGTGTCCAGTATTTGTAACAACGAATATTAAATAGAATTGAGTTCTTTTGACGCAGCATCGAAATACTTTTAAAGACAAAGAAAATACGTTTGATGTTAAATGTGGGTAGGCATCAGACAGAGTAGGTACTGTATAAGAGATGCACGTAAAAAGAAACGTTCGGTGACATGATCGGGTACTTTGATACCGTTCTCTTGATAAAAACTGTCACTGTAATGCCGACTGCACACTCTCAGGAACCTCTGGCCGTAAAGATAAGGACTGGGAAAAACGGACATGCAGAGTGGGAGAAACATTCAAGAATCGTGAACGGCCATCGAGTCAGGAAAACTAGTTGAGGGATACTTCTGGCATTTATTCATGTTAATTGAACGGATTCTTCGCTAATCATTTAATACATCATAATTGAACAATAACACTAGCAGTCTTCGCTTAAACTGTCTATTAAAGTAGACATTTTTTCGGCGCGATTTTTTATAGAATATGTCTGTACTTGCCCAGCAGTAACAACCCCTTGTTTTGATAGCATAACGAGATTGCCCAGGGACAGATGTCTTCTTTTAATACCATTGACAATTTTTCTAATGCTATATTTTTTATTGAACTGATTTTCCAGTTACTTCTTTCATGTTATCATATGGATTCCGTCACAATTAAACTCTTCCGTTATGTCAGTTTCCAATATACCTAGATCATAGGGATTCCCTACTAACACGTTTTTGATTCCACATTTTATCTTACGAGTTTTATTGGTGATTAATTTTCGTATAATTCTACCGCGTGTAAATTATTTACTTGTTTATAAAAGCAATACCCGAATATAGTCGCAACTTTTTTGCAGCAATAAAGCAACAATGGAAACGAAAAACAATTAATGATTTTAAACAACTTGCTATGAAATTTTGTAGCATATTTAGAATGCTACAAAATTTCATAGCAAGATCATTAATATAACATTTGTTTTTAATTTCACTAGTTACTTTACTTTTGCAAAAAAGTTGGTACTATATTCGGGTATAGTTTTTAGAAGCAAACAAATAATTTACTCGCGGTATATCTTTATATAATGAGCTAGGTAGTGTAGTGGTAACAGCACTAAACTCGCATTCGGGAGGTACCGGGTTCGAATCCCGGCGGGGGCAGATGTGGCTGGGACTTTTTCCTACTGCCTCTCGCCGAGAAACGGTAATTCCTGTACCGGCCATCTTGATTGAGGTTTTCCATAGTTTCCCTCAATTAATTCCAGATAAATATCGAGATGGTTCCTTATTTGAGACCATGGCCGATTACCTATCAAACTCCTAGTTCAAAAATTACCTACCTTATACTAATTTCCTATAATACCTTCATTCGCCCATTGCTATTACATAATTTGAATTTGTAAAAAATATAGAAAATAACGGGAAGTGGTAGATGAAAAAATAGTAATGGTGCGAATGGTGTCTGTTATGACATAAAGTCGAGAAACGGGCGTAAAACGCATTATTATTATATCTTTATATAATAATTATACGAAAATTAGTCACCAATAAAATTCGTAAGTTAAAGTGTGGAATCAAAAGACCGTTAGTAGTGCTTTCTTCCTTGTTATTATTTGCTCTAAGGGTAAAACATAAGAAGAAAGACAAGGGGTAGAAATAGAGAGAAATACTTGTGACAACGATTGCTTGGGCAATAGGGCGGACGGGATGAAACTGGAGAACATCGCAAATGTATAAAAACAAAGGTGAATTGAACCCCAGAAAGGACGCCGCATCGAAATATCGTTCTAAAATGGAGATGTATTATCTTTTGTTAAGATATTTGACAGATAAAAAAAGAATTGAATCGCTGAAATTGAAATGCCCTTTTTGTATTGAATTTCTTGCTCAAAAAAACATTACTGATGTCAATGATAAAATTCTTATGCAGTATACACTTACCGTAATGAAGACGGTTTTTTTATACAGTATTACGTTATGGTATACGAGCGCAATGACTGAAACAGCCACACGAGTCAAAAGCGCATTCCGCTCTTGATGCATTGTGTATTTTTTGTCCCAAACCCTATATAAAATGGCGGAGTTTGTTTTCGTCCCCAGTATTTGACATTTCACTTGTGTAGCAAACTTGACTTGAATAATGCCCTGGCTTCACCGGATTATAGTGAACGTAGCTCGGTTGACTAATACGTAATGTTCAGATATTAGCAAACTCGATCCCACGTGAAGCAATATTAAATAATATTCAAATTGCTAAACTTTACTTTTTCACCCGCTATATAAGTAGGCACTAATGTTACTTGCGATCGATTTAATACATGAAAAGCAGATATTTTAGAAAGGATTAAACAAAAATTTCATTTATTGTTCTAATTGAAATTTTTGTCGCCATAAAAATTATTTATTTTAAAAATATAAAATGAAAAACTCCTTCCTCTCGTCTGCAAAATGGGTGCAAAAAGCTGTCGAGTGCGGCCCTGTTCCTCTGATCAATTTCTTTATGCTGCTAATGATGCGCAGAAATTGCCCAGACTCCACCGGTAGTGAGATAGCTTGTAGTTTATGAGCCGCGGTATAAAACAAATGAGAACCAGTTTCTTTAATTGATATTATTTTACTTAGAGCCAGCAACAGAAGGAAAAAGAACGTCTTCATTTTGTTACATTAGTATGAGTTTTATCTAAGCTTTTTTCCGGATAATAAAAATTAAAATGATGGGATTAAATTTATCTTTCCAACCTTCATGCGCTTTTTATTTCATGTTCGTAAAGCAGTTGAAATTTTTATTATGATTATAATATTTTAGTTGAAGTTTAATGTTTTTATCTTTTAAGTTTATATGTGTTATTTTGTAAATCGAATAAATATTTTTTAACTTATAAATATTCTAATGCTATTTTTAAACCGGTTTAAATTTACAAAATCGTAATTTCACGCCGAATACATTCCGACTAACGACGCTAAAATCACTTTTTTGGTACATTTTTGTTTTGGTAAAAATATTTCATTATGTTAAATAAATGGATTAGGTTTATTATTTGCGACTGCCCTGTTATACGATTTCATACACATTTATCAAGCAAATATTGGTAAACATGAAAAAAATTATGTGAAAAAAGTGCTTTTTGAACTTTCGCAATTTTCATATTTGACATAAAAATACATTCCCGCGGTCATAAATTTTAAACGATCGAATTTAAAGGCTGTCTTTTTACACACGAGCTTTTAATTCGCAAAGCCCACCGCGCATTTTACATCCGACCGCAGAACTGTAATAAAAATAAATCTCACCGGTCGGGAAACATTTTTTGTCATATATAAAAAAGTCATCTACTCGTATATTCTGTGTAGATGACTGCAAAAGGAGATGAAAGATGGAAAAGGAAATGGATCATAAGATTACATGCGTGCGTTACGTCATACACTATGTTAGTACCAACGATTTCCGTACATACGGTTGATGGTATGCCTTATTTTTCAAGTACTTTTTCAGTGCATAGTCATGTTCAATACAAATCAAGAGTAATTATGTTTCGAAATTTATTCATTAGAGATAAAGAAAATTCGGTCTTGGTATTAACCTGGCATATACATATAGACTTGGTCTTGGTCTTGCTTTTTTGCAAAACCAATCCAAATTTTTTTTTATCAAAATTGGTCCAGCCGTTTTGTTTTTGTCTGAACAAAAAAAACAGCAGAAAAGTGTATTTTAGAATTTTTTGAAAAAGATTTTTCGGGTCTAATGGCCCATTCACACGGTGCTGGATTTCGTGCTTGCTTACTTGCTCGGAGTCCTGATGGCCGTCTTGCATGCTACGCTGCTGGCAATGACGTCACTGATTGCTCCGCTGCTCGCTAGCTTGCTATGTTTTGGTGATAGGTTCGGTGCTATTTTTTCATGCAGCGCTGCCTGCTAGTTTGAGAACTTGGCGATACATGGTATACTATAATAAGCTAGTCTAGGCGGTAACATGGATAGACGCGTGGTTTAGCGCTCGTACATTGTTTCATACCTAGATGTACCGAGTTCGAGTCTCAAGATCGGCGATGCGTGATTTTTGCTTTTTTTCCAACTGTTTCGTTTTTTACATGATATTTATTTAAATTATTTTCCAATTTTCTTTTATATAATAAAAATTAATTATTTTCTTGTTTTAGTAATTAGTGGTGACAAAAGTCTCGCAACTTTTGTATGTGATAATTTTGTCATAAAAACTTTCGTCATAAATGTAGTTTGGTACGGCATACGAAAACCCATAATATCAATACAAGTGGTACTCATTTTGGGGGGTTATATTGCGTTTTTGGGGTTTTATATTGCGTTTTGGGGGGTTTTATAATGCGTTTTGGCGGGTTAATGTAATACAATATTAATTTTACAAAAAAATTGTCATGATGCTAATTAGGACCATGAAAGTGTAAATAATTGTTTAAGATGCTAAATGCCCATATACTGATTTTTATGTATTCTTAGTGCATATACATCGGGTTGCCATTTTTATATATATTAGAAAAATAGACTTTCAAAATTCGATATCTCGAAAACTAAGATCCAGGGATGGCCTGCAGGATCAATCGTTTTTCTGATTTTTTATATATAAATATACTGTTATTTTTAAAATCCTTGTAAAAATAATTATATTACGTTGAGTTATATTGAAAATAAAGATTTATAGATATACTAAATATCAATATCGCCGTTTTCTTTAAATATAATAGACAACATATACTGTCAACCTAGCAAAACAGCGATCAAACGAGCAAGCTTCGTGTGAAGTGAACTAGCAGAGTTCCCTACCAACCACCAAGCAGGATACCGTGCATGGCAGCCTGCAATCGAACCTAGCAAGTGAGCAAGCACGAAATCCAGCACCGTGTGAATGAGCATTAATTTAAGATCATACTGGAAAGGTTGCACTTGGATGATTCTAATATACGACCCACCTCACGCCTTATTTATGGTTTATTTTGTATTGATTATATCTATAATAGTATTTGGTTGAACATACCTACTACGCAATCAGTGGTGTAAGTGTACATGGAAACCTTCATTCTATTTTGTGTACTTCATGTAGAAGCTTTCGAATCACTGATAGCAACGTTGTTGTATTGCTCTTTAAGATGTTTTGCGTGTTTTACGACGTGACACGGTACATCTACGTATATCACTCTTTATATGACTTCATCTTAGCATATCCGCCCCGGCTAGATGAGCTTCAACTCCGGTCTTTGTGATTTCACTATATATGAGATACTTTCTTCAGTTACGACTGTCATTTTGTTTAAAATTTGCTGAAGACCGCACATTTACTTTGTAAGTGCCTTTATTTTTATATGATAAGGTTTTTAAAACACAGTGAAACTTCCTATGACATTCTCGTAGCTATGTCGTTACAAGAAAATTTTACAACGTTATGAAGTGTGTTTTTGACAATTTAATCTAGATCTAGTCTTGAAAATACGAGATCTGAAAAGCTGCCGAGCTCGTTTCGAGAGTTCTCGTTTCGATGGCAACACTATCAACAAGTTTGCTTTTTGATTCCATCGAGTTGTAGATGACTCTTAAAGAAATTGTAATTTATGTATTTAAACCAGTAATTCTCAAACGTTTTAAGTCAAGGTGCACAAATAATTGTAGGCACACTATATACAAATTGCTGAGAAATATTTTATGATAATTAAAAAAATATTAAAAAAAAAAATAATGCGGGCTTATTCACTCTTATGTTTATGAGATATATGGGTTTGATAAGTCCTATGACATATATTTAAAAGGAAAACTCATTTCTTATCAAAACATTGAACCATACTTCGGGCGGTCGTTTGTAACGTAGAATAGAATAGAATCAATTTACCCATAAGTATAGAATACAGTGTGACGTCAGAAAGTACAAATTATTAAAAACCAAGTTTTAAAAATTCATTGGTATCATAAAAGCAGTTACAAGTAAGAAACAGTTTCAATTCTTTATATATTCGTAGGCAAGTTTTGAAATTTGCATACGATTAGGAAAAATGTCAGTGCTAAATAATTATAGCCATTTTGTACTGTATTTAATGTGTGTAGTGTCAAAATTAAGAAATTCTTATTAGTGTATTTGCCATATGGCAACATGCACTATTGGCGTCGTTAAGATAGCGGGACCTAGGGGTCGGACCAAAATTTCTCGACGTTTCATAACTTTCTAAACACTTTGGCATCATTTTTGGAAGAATTATATATATGTATAACTTTCGAAAGAGTTAATTCATTTTAACGAAATTTGGCACACATGTTGGAATCTATCACCGCACAAAGCCTATTTAAAAAGGGCCCAATCGGGTCAATTTAAGGGTAGTTTTTAGGGGTTGAAAAAAGTTTTTAGGCCCAAAAATACCTAAAAAATTCTCAGAATCGTTTCTAGCAATTAATAGCAATTAAAAAGTTCTCCTAAAATTTTAATAAAATCGGCCCGACAGGAGCGGATTTGCAAATTTTCTGAAAACAGTAGTTTGCAGATAGTGAGTTATTTACTGAAAGGTGTTTTTGATTTTGGTGTAGACGTTCGATCGACAATAATAATATAGTTAAGAAAAAAATGTAATTTTAAGGGGCGTATTAAGGAGTTAATTTTTTTATTTTGCTCAACAATCACCTTAAGTTCACATAATAAAGCCACAAGGGCAGTATTAGCAAATACACTATATTGTCGGCAGGGTTTTGGCACTGCGACCCGGGTTTTTTTAGTATTATATGAATGAAAAGTAGAACTGATTTCAAGACTATTAGCACACCTTGTTCGAATAAACCTAATTGCGCAACTCATAAATATACAATCAACTAGTACATGTACTATGTGCTATTTTAGATGGAGATTATACACAACTAATAAATCTGATAGACGTTAACGATACGGTTATATAATGGGAGATTATCGTATAATCTGTAGCTAGCCAATGACCGGGATCAGGAGAATGGTATAGTGTGCAGATGATAACGACACTACCGTCGTCCTCCGCAATCGTGCTAAAAAAGGGACTCACACGCGCATCGTGTTATTAATCTTCATCTTCGCTAAAGTAGGCATGCTTCTGTTACATGAAACAGAACTGTCTTATGTTCGACTGCGACAGAAAAGCTCTCCAATCAGGCGGATGGAGTATACGGTGGATGACGACTCAAGTGCACGCCGTTTTTGTCAACCATAAATCTTCATTCTCGCCAAAGTTGACACGATACGGAACTGGCCTATGTCCGACTGATGCCACGACTTTCAGTCATTAGTGACTAAAGTCCGATGAAATGATGTAGCAATAGCTCGAAATTGAACACTATGTGCTTCCCTGCAGAGCATGTACTGTATAATACTCGCCACGGTTCTAAAAGGTTCTGAAGTTAATCACAAACAGCGTCGCAAATGCATATTTTAGAGTCGTCCTGGATTGAGTAGCGTACGAGGAGACACTTTGCGTTATAATTAGGGACTATAAATTTGAAAATACGTGAGTTGAAAATTAATTTAGTTGGACATATAATAGTTGTGTCGAGTCCTTGTACATGTGTAGTAAACGCGTGTGCTTGCTACCCGGCTCTAAATGCAATGGCAGCAGTCAAGTCAACCCTCCTCCTTTTTAGCAGGACACGTTATCTTGACGACGCGACTTATATAAATTATGGCACCCTAATAACAACATCCTTTTTGACAGCATTCAATAGATCCTTAAAATCATGTTACAAAATTACTTCCACTTGTTCAAGCTAAAATAAAATTAATTTTCTTTCTTTTTTTGTGAGATAAAATCTAACATTCGAATAATAGATTTTATCTAAAGAAAGAAAATTATTGAATAATCAAGAGTGTAGCGATGTCGTTGTTTATTGTTCCTCTATTACAAGCTCCCAGGTTCGAGAACTAATAAAACTATTACTTGAACTTTTTCATTTATTATTAAAAAATAATACATTGAAAATTAATATTGGCACTAGGTCTAAATAACGCTACCTGGTAGTGATAAAGATTTTTGTAATAAAACAATTTGTGAGAAAATTTTAAATTAAGAATTTATTATTCGAATGTTAAATTCTCAATTTAAAATTTTCTCACAAATTGTCTTATTACAAAAATCTTTATCACTAACAGGTAGCGTTATTTGAACCTAGTGCCAATACTAATTTTCAATGTATTATTTTTTAATAATAAATGAAAAAGTTCAAATATTAGTTTTATTAGTTCTCGAACCTGGGAACTGGGAGGTTCTAATAGAGGAACCATAAACAACGACATCGCTACACGCTTGATTATTCTCAAACCCTGTATTATTACACGATTTTTTTTATTAACTAACCCGACGTAGCAATAGGTGTATTCGTGTACATTTTTTACTTCATCACATTTTTCATATTTTGTTTTTTTTTTGTACTGAAAAAATATTGTGGTACCTATCTGAAATATAATTTATCACGTTGATGTGTGTTTAAAATTTTAAAATAAAACTGACCAACATTCATCGAATTTTAATTGGAAAAATTAATTACTTTTTTTACATTACGTAAATTGATGATAAATCTAGAATGCGTCTGATTGTTATAATACAGAATTTAAAATTAATTTTATTGGGTGTGGTTTTTACCTACATTCCGCTAATTTTTTGGTGTTTTTACCGTTACTTCCAGCTTTCTATAAAGTGTACAATTTATTTTTTTATCATTAATTGCTGGTGTTTTCATTATAATTTTTTTAAACAACTATTGTTTTTAATAATAACAATTTCGTGCTTAATATATATCAAAAATTATTTTTGAATTGTTGTCATACATTTTGCGATAGAAGATTAGCTCGCCTCTCATTTATTTTAAAGAAATAAAAACATATTAATTACTATTTAAATTTTAAGAGGCAATAAATTATGTGTTTGTCTTTCTTTTAGTGTAAAAGCTAAAAAACGCCATTTTTTGTTTCAGAACATCTCATTTCAAATATCTATCTAAATCAAAATATATGTGTACTGACGATCTTTTTTTATTTTATTTCAGGTGAGTACTACTAGCTCCAAAGTTCATTATTCCATAAAAAGTGGTGAGTAGAAAATTATATTGCTATACTTTACTTAGAAAATGTTTTAAAATACAAATTATTTTATTATTTAATCCTCGAGAAAGATTTGCTGCTTGTAATAACTTTGCATTTCTGTACAGGCTTTGAAACAAATTCCTTTCCGGAACATTAAATGGTTTCTTTGTAGAGATATTACAAGTAGCAAATGTATCTCTCCAGGTCTTCGTCGTGTTCGTGATTTCAGGACTTTCTATAATTTCATCTCAAAGTAAAATGTGCATCCAGGTCAATATTTCCTTCAATGTTAAAAAATACTTAGCTTATGGCGTTAATTCTGATTACTACTTACACTATAATAGCTTTAGGTACAGTAATTTTTACATTTAAACTTTTGAATGCTTACACAGTGCGGGTAGAGGAATTCTAAGAAATATAGATCACGTAGGCGTATGAATTTAATAAACTTGAGTTTATTTTACAATTTTTAAACACATGTTCAATTTTTTACAAGTGTTTCTTTTCGTTATAATGGTAGCTATTTCTAGTGCATGATGACGTATATTATACCGAATAACATTAAAAATAAAAGAATACTTACTTCTTACCACAACAGATTTATTCAGTGGATGTACATTTCGAGAGCTAAGCTCCCATCTTCAGCAAAACACTAAACTAACTAAATAAAACAAAATCCTTACATTTATATACGATATTTATTATATTTTTACCTGTATTGTATATAAATGTAAGGATTTTGTTTTATTTAGTTAGTTTAGTGTTTTGCTGAAGATGGGAGCTTAGCTCTCGAAATGTACATCCACTGAATAAATCTGTTGTGGTAAGAAGTAAGTATTCTTTTATTTTTATTGTTCCAACCACAGTGCTCTTAATATTTATACCGAATAACATGTTAAAAGCGAGATGCAGCGAGTTTTAACAGTTACATGCCATAATATCGTTACGCACTAGATACAAATATATCGTTTTCTTTTTTTTAATTTTCAAATTATTTTCAAAATTTTTTTTTGTTTTATTTTATGCATTAGTGCGAAATGAAAAGCAACTATTTTATAGGGGAGTGCGCAAAAATATATTTTCATTGTTAGTACTTTTATTGCCTACATTACACCTAATTCTACAAGAATACATTTCAATTTTATATATCCGCGCCACTGTGTGTTTATTTTCGCACGAATAATAACAGTACCATTGGTGCAAGCTGCTTCACAATAAAAATAAAATTATTGGCGTATTATGTGCTCGGTTTCGGGGCTTTTTGGCTCAGTTTATAAGAGCCCTCATGTCTGCCGTATTGTACTCTAACGGGCCAAGGAATTAGCTGTGTATGAAATCAGAAGCTTTGTGAAGACATAAAATGTAATTAAATCCCACTGACATATTTTAGGCTAATTAAGTTGCTAAAAAATAGGCCATATTTTATGTAACATAAGCTTGGGGTTAAAACGGTTGCTTAAAAAATGAATTGTGTTAAATGTATGCTGCATAGCTGTACACATTTTTTTTTTAAATATAGAACATATTGTATATTTATTTATATTAATACACATCACTAATTATATACTTTATAAATATACATAAATATTTTAGTATTTCGTACTTTTACAGGTTTTCCGATTTTCATAGCATATTTAGACGAGACTCCGCGTTTCTAAACCTTAATTAATTACGTTCGTGTTAAAATAAAGTTCCCATCATAATACACGTCAATTTTAACGAATTTTCGAATAAAAGTGTTATGTGGGCGAATGCGTGGGGAAAAGTTCGTCTTTGAATAAAACTTAATCTCTTTACTTGTGTAATTTATTGGAAATTATTGTTGTAAAATCGACTGTGAGCTTAAGTGTTGAAGAATTAAAGTATAAATGAAAGAATGTATTGATGATACTCAATTTTGTGAACAATTTTCAAACTTTGTCCTGAGAATTTTGTTGTATCTTATCAAATAAGTTCATAAATTAAACGTTTTGATAATTATTTTTCACTTACCTTAATGTTGACATTAGTCGTTCCTTAATAAAAATGCATGAAGTTCTTTAGACTTATTTTAATGTCAACTTATGTATTTTTATAACAAGGATAGTATTTGCTTTGTTAATTTAAGTATCAACATTTTAATTAAATGTTAAATAGTTTTATTTTGTTGTTTGCATTTAACTTTATAAGTGGTTTATTTTAAACTTTGTCAGTATTGCAGCAAAAATTGTTTTAAAAGCAATGTGCAATCCGCTTATGTCCGTACTTATTTTTTCTTTTTTGAAACTTCTTGAGAGTGTTTATTAATTTACATTTAAAAGATTTTTTTTCTTTGATGCCACATAATTAGAGTCAATGAGCAAATTAACTGCAAAGATACATAATTTTCATTTTTCTTTGAAGTATTGCTTTTATTAGACATGTTGATTTTGTTTTCGCATATTTTTTTCTGAAAAATAAATACCTCATTATTTTCCTATAAAGTAAAATTATAAGTGTATTAACAAACAGAAATACCGTATCGTTTTTGTATAAAAAGTAGGTGCGTGTACTTTACTCTAGAAGCTATACTACTTCGGCGCGACCGTAAACCGCAATTACTTAAAAAAGTTTATAAAAACAATTTGCATCACTGATATTCATACTAAGAAATATTTTCAATAATATTCAATAATAGTGGAGTGCCGTTAGGTTTATACCTCGGAATCCAGGGCCAGTCAATGAATCTTCATAAAAATTTTGGACTGCATTTTATAAGCTACATTTTTACTAAGAATGATTTTTTCGATAAAATACTTACTTTTTCAGTTATTCGGGAAAAACCACCTGAAAACGTAGGTTTATTGGTTGAAAAATTGACACTTACACTCGCGAATAAGTCGAAAAGTATGGACTTTCAGAAAAAACTTTATAGAACAAAAATTGCTTATAATTAGTCAACCTATCCATTTCCGTGCTTATTTTCAACGAAACATTTTTCACCCCCTAGAAGGGGTGGCATCCACCCCGCAATCGAGATCGCAAAAATTTTTTTTTTTAACTTTTTTATTTAAGCTTTTAACAATACAGTCCAAAAGTTTTTATGAAGATTCATTGACCGGCCCTGGATTCCGAGGTTTTACAATTTTTACGTCTAACGGCACTCCACTATAATACTTATTATCAATCACTACCGTGTATAATTTATAAACACATAATATATAATTTTTATGCGTATATTGAAATAAAACACCTGTTGTGTATGTGGCAACACCTGATTAAGTAGCGAAAATATAGGTATTAGACGCCACGCGCATGTTAACAGCGAGTCTACCTTTATTCTGTTGGTAACCTTTTTTGCGCGCATCTTCGTCCTGTTAATTTTGATGTTACTGTGCTTCTGCAAACAACTTCATCCTATTAATGTTGCGGTATCAGAGTGCTCGCGCATCGTAAAAATTGACTCATCATTTTTTCATAACGCGCCAAAGAAATATGACTTCAAAAAAAACAAATATTTCACCTTTATTTCCAGTGTAGAAAGTGTAGAATGATAAAAATATGAAAGGATATAAAATAAGCTACCCTGCATAGTTGTATATTATACTAGCGACCTCTGTGTAGTGCCTGGTTTACTCTTGAAAGTTGACTTTTTTCTGGAGTCACCATAACCATCACCTAAAAAACACAGGGATTACGGTTTGCGAAACTTATTTATTTTTTTAATCTGTCGTAGGATAATTGAAATAATCGGATCTTCGCGAAAATTCTAGGACGATTGCAAAAAAACGGGTGATTGGAATCCGGGTTTTTGCAAACATCCTAGGGTTTTCGCGAAAATCCGATTTTTTTAATTACCCTACGACATATATGAGATAACATTAATGGTGGTGAGATTACGGGTCTAAATGGTGGAGGAACGGGTATACATTTATTTATTCCTGGCATGTTATTGATTAAATCAGATTATTATTACAATAGAATATAAGCGTGAAACAGGTGTTAAAAGAAACCCGCACAAGAAATTAATATGTATTTCAAACGTGAAATGTTTTCATTGATAATTTATTTCTCAACTTTGACCAATTATTGATTTTTTTAGTGTATTTGCCATATGGCAACATACACTATTGGCATCGGTCGGATGGCGGGACCTAGGGGTCGGATAAATATTTCTCGACGTTTCATAACCTCCTAAACACTTTGGCACGATTTTTAAAAATGATTATATATATATACGTATATATATATATATATATATATATAAATATATGTGCGGGCAATAACTTTCGAAGGAGCTAATTCATTTTAACGAAATTTGGCATACACGTTGGAATCCCTCACCGCACGAAGCCTATTTAAAATGGGCCCAATCGGGTCATTTTAAGGGTAGTTTTTAGGGGTTGAAAAAAGTTTTTGGGCCCAAAAATACCGAAAAAATTCTCAGAATCGTTTCAAAATTGAAATTTAACCTTTCAGTGACAATTAAAAAGTGCTCCTAAAATTATAAGCAAATCGGCCCGACAGGACCGGACTTTTTTATGAAAACACTAGTTTGCGTATACGAATTTACTTACTGAAGGTCGTATTTAATTTGGTGCAGATGTTGGATTGATAACAATATTTCAACTAGTAAAATTATTATTGTAAGGGGTGTATTAAGGGGTTCAAACAAACTTAAGTTCATTTAATAAAGCCACAATACCTGTATTAGCAAATACACTATATTGTCGGCAGGGTTTTGGCACTGCGACCCGGGTTTTTTTTAATATTTGCCTTTGTAAAAAATTATCGAAATCAAAAAAACGGTTAACTATTAAAATTCAATGGTTGATTCTGATAGGTCCGTATGAGTAATATATATGCAAAAAAAATTCAAAATTATTACACGACATCCTTAAATCTTTACACGATGGTTTTGAGTTTTGGTAGCGGCATTCTCTGGATTCAAGAAATAAAATGATATCAAACATAGCTGCGTCCTATTCTAAGAGGAAGTCAGCTGAAGACGACGTTATTCCTGCAATAACTTTAATCCCGGGTTGAGATTTACAGGCACGGTTGCTTTCATAAAACCAGTGGCGTAGAAACCTAACGGCGCTTGACCAACTGACCGTATTTCATTTTAAGTACACTATTTCGCTATACAAAGAGTATAACAGAACAAAATATAATAGAATAGAATCATATTTCGCGGACAATTTGGCAATAAGAAATTTAAGAATTCACAAACTTTATTAATATGACACAAATATTAGATTTTTATAAAAACTGAACATTTTTGGTTCAGGCTGTATCAGTTGTGTTCAGTTGGCGAGTACACGTTTTTTGATAAATTGGTATCTTTAGAAAATTAACCGTGATTTAAATAATTTACCTCATTTTTAACAAATAAAAAATGAGGTACGATGACTTACTAGCACGTTCATGGTTAATTAATAAACTACACGTTTCGGAACATTTGAACAAAAAATGGATGTACACTGAACTCGCTGTCAAATTGTTAGAAGAGCTGCCGGAGTCTACCTGTGGATATTGTACTTTCTCGAATACACATCTCATCTCTGTTGCACATTGATGTTTATTTTTTTTTTCTTCTGAGCATTTCAAACCTCTGGCTACGTTACGTGATCCGAATATTCATATTAAATTATTATAATCACGTTTAAATACCTTTTAAATGATTTAATTTTAATCTCTTTTTTGAAAAAATCACAACAAAGAACATATATTTCGAACTAAATGAGAATTTTTTCAAGAACTTGCTATTTACCGACATGTTGCTTCATCAACTGAACTTTTGGATCATTTGTTTAATTAATCAGAATTTATGACATCAAAGTTGCAAGCAAACATAATAGTAAAATTTATTCTCCAACACTGGAATTTGTTTGCTTTATAATTTCTTTGAATCGTGTTTTTTTTCCTTTGAAAGTTGGTGTAGACTTAAAAGAGAATAATTATAATTGGAGTTTTAAGGATTTTAAAATATTTTTTTGTAAGAATACTGCTAAGACAATTGCTTTCGTTATTAACTAGATACTTTTGTCTTTGATGCAACTGAAATGGAAATACGAAAAAGAATTTAATATTAACGATTATAGAAAATTGGATTGAAGTGGTAATTACATATATTAATGCCAAAATTACAGAATTAATCCTCGATTGGCTTAAGAATAGCTACGCTACTGCACTATATCGTAGTGTAGAAAATCGTGATTCATTTTTTTAAAAGGTCACGAAATCGTAACATTTTTATTGCTCTTATTTTTCTGTGTCCTTTTTATTTTAGAAAAAGATAGTTTCTTTTAAACTAAGCAAGACGTGAGATTTTTAATCTTCTAATGGAATTTATTAGCCATATTGCTTTTCTTTTTGTTTAAAATTTTGTGTTTGAAGTTGGCAGCTGTGTGTTTTATAATATATATTACAGTATTATTCGAACAAGAGACGTGTTTTCGTGAGTATTATTGGTTTTGATGCTGTCACTTTATATACAAAATTTTATCTCAATGTGTGAACATAAGGTACGCATTTCTCAACATTAGCTCTTTTCTGGTTGACCTTGAATCTCCGCTATGGTGTTCGGCGGAGCACTACGAGACGAAAGTGGTAAACGCGTGCGATTAGTGTACTTTAAACATTTTTATTTCCTTAAACGAATATTTTTTATAAAAAATAAAAGAGAGGTTTTAGATAAATTGATGAACTTTTTGAATAAACCACTATATTGGCAGCAGCACTGCGTAAAGTAAAAAGCAGTGGCCGAAGCGGAGATTTCACGTAAACACTACTACTCTCAAAACTTACACATATTTTGATAACATAATTCGATTAGTTCCTCCACCTCCGCGCTCATACCAATTCGTCTCGTGGCTCCGAGAAAACAGTAAATTCAGTGAGAGAAAAAATTCGAAAATATTTATAAATACTAGACATTCTATCGCATCCAAAATTATTATTATAATTCAATAATAAATCTCAAGTATTTGGATTAATAATACAAAACAATCGTATTATTGTTAATCTTGCTACGTTTCGACTACTTTATTTAGTCTTATATATTTTTTACTGATTATAGTATAATTGAATTTGTATATATATGTATTTTTCAGAGCCTGACGAAGACTAAATAAAGTAGTCGAAACGTAGCAAGATTAACAATGACACGATTGTTTTGTATTATTAATCCAAATACCCGAAATTTATTATTGAATTTATAAAAAAAAAATACGTTATATTAAAAAGATTGACATTTTGATTGATATTTTTTTGCGTATTATTCAAAACTGTTTAGTAATTAGTAACTATTTTTCTGGTAAATTCTTTCGAGCGAATCCGCAAAATCGCTGGTGTTAATGCTGATTTCAAGAAAACAAAGCTTTCATTTTATTTGTCCTGAGATAGTACCTTGCTGCCTGTTTTCTTTTCAAAATGAAAGAGTCCATTGTATCCCATGTATAGTGTATTATAAGTGATTTCGTAGACAAAACATTTTAATCTGTTGCCATCCATAAAACAGCATGACGTCCCATATACGAGCACCGTCTACAGTACTGATTGCACGCACCCAGAAAATATCGAGGGAAAAATTACAGGTAGAAGTTAAAAGCTTTATTTTCTTTATGTACATTGCTTCGTAATTGCCATTCTCGTTCAAGTTTCGAAACGATAAATTTTAAGACTTTGTCCCGACATTTCTTTCTTGTGGACTCCTTGTTCATCTTGATATGGAGACTGTCGAAAAATGTCATCTTTATTAAATATGCCATATTTTGCAAAGTGTCAAAAAACGTCACATTCTTACATTTCTTGTAAGCGAGAAGACATCAAAATTCAAGGTTTCACTATGTTCGTTTCACTTACTTCAAAGGTTCTCTGGGCCTAGTACCTTAATAAATATTATCTAAATACAGTACACTTTCAAAAACTAGCGCTGGCTAAGAAATTGTTCTAAAAAATGCACCGGCTGTTACGCTAATGTCTTTAGTTGTACAAAAAAAAAACAGCTGCGTATTACAATCTATGGCCAATATTTTGCCTTCCAATAATTCTTATCTCAAAAGCCAAGACATTGTAAGAGGAGCTTATACATACTATACGTACCTCGTCCGGGATCTTTAGTAGCTTTATTGCCCTCAAATTGATGGCAGACTTCCTTCCTGATATTAATGGTACAGGCTGCGTAATAAATTTTAACTTTTATTAGAATTGTATGTACACAAAACACTGGCCAGCTAAAAACCTTCGAAATATTTATATGTGTGTATTATAAATGTGTATATATATAGGTCAGATAAAAATAAGCCCTTATGAAATATATGTATGTTGAATTTGTAGTAAAAATCGACTCACAACTAGCAGAGCTACCGCGGAACAAACTCAAAAAATGAAAATACCGTTGATTTGTAAAACTTCTTTTTTTTAAGTCGGTTAATACGATTTTTTTTAAATGTATGCGAGCACGACCCGTTTGACGCGTTAAATATTCATCACTTTTCATAGCGTAACCATGGAAATGAAAAACAAATCATATATTACTCTATAAATGTCAATAGGTGTAAATTTAACCATAATATCACTGTTTGTCGGACGGTGTTCGTACAGTTCGGTTGTAGTAAATTTTGACAAATATTAGAATATTTTATAGCTTATTTTAACCACTAAATGCTTCAATTTAAAAATCAAATTATTGTAGATTATACATGGTCGACAACTAAAGTTTTACAGCATTTATAATAAATATAATTAGAACAAAATATTTCCTTTTAAAAGTAAATGAAAGTATTTGTTTACTTTGTACAAATATTATAAATTCAATATATTTATCTGGCCGCTTCATTATGAAATAGGGTATCAAAATTAGATTTGCATATTCTTCATATACATAAACAAATAAACCAACTTTTTCATTCTCATTATCTCAAAATTTCAAGCAGGAATTAAAGAAATAATATTTCAAACGCTGAACATAAAACTGCCATAAAATGACGAAGAGTCTAGTCACACTTCTTTGTCTATAAAAAAAGATTGGAATATATATTATCTTTGTTTTTGTTGACAACAGATCAGCAGGCGTAACAAAAAAGATCTACTCAGCCAATCACAACCTTAATCGTATCTACATAATTTCTAAAGCGGTATAAGTCTGTGTTTAAAATTCTATTGAAAATACACACTTTTGGAAAAAAATAGGATCGGAAAAGCTTTTGAAAAATTCTTAGAAAAATGCTTTTTTTAATCCATTTGTAATGTAGATTCCAACAAAAAAATAATAATAACCGTGGGAAAATCCCATTGTGAACTTTCATAAACATGCGACATCGTTTATATCCAAAAAAATTTATCACCGCTGGCAAAACTACATTCCAATTTAAAAACATTATCATGTGCTTAAATCTGCAAACGTTTAAATTCGTAGCTTAAAACAAAGCTTTTGCAAAGCGATGACAGTTTCGAACTCATTAAGATAAGCTTGAGAAAAACTTAATTATAAGATAAAATAGATTACAAACTATTAATATTGCCACCGTAGCAGTCAATGCAATACGTTCTATCTATTGTTTTGTTTTAATTCATGGTGTACTGCTCTAGGTCAGGGTTGACTAACAATCAGTACAGATATTAAATGTCAGTAAACTTTTCAAAAATAAGAGATCAGATTAGCCAGGCATAGCTATTCTGTGACCGGGAAAAATACGCCTGTCGAAAATTTCTCCAATGCCTGGTTTCGCAGAATTTTCGAAGTTAAAGTACCTAATACCGCCTAGAGAAGGTAGTAGGATCATTTCTACGCACAAACGAGCCTATTTTTTCTAACATTTATTTGTTCTTCGCTAGTCGAGACGCACCATTATACAGATACCGCCTATGATTTCCTCTGAGTTTACAAATCACGCCGCTACTGATCGCTTTTCCCAATATTCTTATTACGCAGATTCTCCACCTTGCTACTATCTTCTCTAAACGATACATGTGAACTGACTCCGTTTCCCCTAAAACTTTTTTTCCCTGAGCACAATATTGTTAATATGACTTAAACATTATTCTTGACTTAGTATTAAATCATGTTATTTGAACCACTTTCATTGATCCGATTAACTCACATACGTAGATTCGATGAGAATACAATATTTTTATATCTCTTAATGTGATGTTGCAGTCAGTTACTTATCGAGAATTCTCGATAGTGAACGATAGATCGTGTCTAGCTTAGCGAGGAATTTCCACGTGGATTTCCGACTTGGCGGCTGCACTTCCATGCAATTAAATCTAGTTAATTTGTTAACAGAAGGGTTATAAATAATTTAAAAAAACGTACATCCCTACTCAGGATTTACATTATATAACGTGTAGTTACACAAGGTAGACAATAGACGATTTAATGGAAAGAGATAATGTATTCTGGAGATTAAATAAGTTGTTCGCTTGAATAACTTATGTAAAATAACCAGCATAGCTCTACCCGCGCCATGCGTCGTCTCAAGCTTTGAGATATCAAGTGATATCATCGTGACACTATAGTTTTGTTCTTTGCCATAGAATTAAATGCGCGAAAACTGTTCATAAGCTCTGTCTATTTTAGTCATATGTCTTTTCAAGGACAGATACATATTTGCGACATAACTGATGCATTCATAAACGGTAACAGTTCCGGTACCGTCGCGAAATTACGTATCTGCCCTTTTAAAAGAACGGGGGATAATCCTTGGTTAATAATATGCCGGTAAATAATGTCATAACAAAGTGTAGTGTGACAACCGTAACGTAAAAAATTCTTTGAAAAAGGCCTCTTGTGTTTTGGTATAATGTATAAAGAAATTTATTATTAATATTATTAAATAAAACGAAACCACTTGCGATTACTGTAATTACAGTAATCGCAAGTGGTTTCGTTTTATTTAATATTATATTACTGTTGGAAGAGTCAATATTATTATTTATTAATATTATTATTATTTCTATTGCACACGGTTTTTTTTATAACGTTGTTCACCGTCATAGTACGGCCGCTATGCAATGGTACCGCTATCTTACGAAACGTGGCTTTATTATTTGAAATAGATTAATATCTGGAAACATTATTAAGACAAAACCGCATTTGAAGCTCGCAGGATCATAAAGCTTTAAATGTGGTTTTGTCTTAAAAATGTTTCCAGAATAATAACCTGAGAATCAGGTTAAACACAGCTGCAATATAAAAACGTTTTTGACTAATTATATGGAGTCTGCAAACGTTCAATATACTTAATAATTACTAACAAATAAAATATTACTCTGGCCTGGCAATAGCCGTAATGATGTGAGATGCTATTAATGTGATTTTTTATGCCTATAAACGATGGCAAACTGAGATCTGATAAAAATTGTGTTGATTATAACCAATTTCAGTAAACGTAAAAAATTACTTGAAAGCAGGAATCTTTTTTCCTGTACAATGTTATGTAACGGTTTATACTGAGTATATTAACCTCTTTTTTTACATCTTTCCTAAAGAAGACCGCTAGCTTGATTGTTTATTTTTAATTTGTTATAAACAACAGTATATGGAGTTGTTTGCTTTACAAAGATTTCGTTTAATTAAAATGCGTTAAAAATTGAAAGCTAAATAAAACTTTTAAAATCGGATATTAGTATTTATCTAAGAAGATATCTGTGTAGGTGTTGTCATAAAAATAAAAAGGAATTTTAGCTTGTGAAAATCTACACTGAAACTTATTTTTTTAATATATTTCTACTACATCAGGCTGGAAACGCGTACAAAACTTTCTTTAAGTTTTCCGTCATTAGCTAGTATGTCACAATGTTGTAATGTTTTAATTCTTGCTGGTAGACTCCATGTATTCAAATCATGCGCTGTTAACGCTTAGATTTTAAAAACATGCATTTCTAGTGACAGGAAACCAGGAAGCTACGAGTGTAGTTCGCGCTTTATTCCTGTTATGTAATGCAATCACAAATGCTCAGCCATGTAAATCACATTAAATTTAATCTATAGTAAACACCGTTGCCTGATTACATAATATTTACTATACATAATAAAGGCCAAAATGTAATCTAACAGTTTTCTATTACAAACTATTTATTTAAGCTTTTGAAATCTTCAAGGTCAGCACCAACTAGTCTTGAAATGAGATAAATCGTAGCGGTAACCAGACAAGTATTTTAATATTGTCAAATAATTTCTTCATAAGGGATCCTTTGGTGTGAAGAGATTACTTACAAAAAAAGACTAAAATGATACTTTATTCTTCATGAGAATGATCATCTTCTCATAAGGCACCATCAGTTGAAGATGATTAAAGATATCATCATGGTTTAAGGCGCTTAAGCGAAACACGCGTAAAAAATGTCAAGTTTGTGTGTTGTGGTTACTTTTGTACCCGACTAAAATAAAACCATAATTAAGGGTTATTATTTTAGGAGTGTATCATGTATGCATGTAGATATAACTTTCTAGAAACCAAATTAGTGAACCGTTTTTGATAAATGATATCTCGTTGAATTCGTCTCAATATTAAGAGTGTCAAATATCCTATTTGGCGCCTATTACTCGCCATTTTGTTTTGAATGTTAAAAAAAATTACAATGATTTGGGATTTTGTGCTAGATTTTTATTTTTTTTTACTATTTAGGGCTGTCAGATCAACTGAAAATAGGCTCAGTGCAGACAAGAATTTACGCTTCCAGCAACGCAATAACAACGTAAATCAAAGCGGCATGTCGACTCGCGTACAAGCACACATCGCGGTGTGCGGCGGTGAAATATGGAATGGGTGGAGAGGGTTGGAGGCGTGACGAAACGCGTGGGTGGCAGTTGGTGGAAAGACGACGAGGGTGGTTGGTATACAGATAGGCGTTTATCAGAATGCAGGAAGCACACAGCTGGATGTGATGTCTGGATTAATCAAGATCATGTCAATGTCTCTTATCTTTGATTACATACGAACTACATATATGACGCGCTATCAACCTCTCTCTTTCTCTTTAATGTGTCTGTCCCTTTCTACCGCGTACGTGAAGTCGTTCTGTATTGCCAATGATAAATTACTGAGTAAAGAACTTGATCTATGAAATGAATCATACGAATACTAGAGCATGGTATGGCTGTATAAGAAGATGACACAAGTAAGCCATGGGTGGTTACGTGTGATTGATTAAAAAGTATCTAAGGTTTTCTTTCAATTTTCTTGCTTACGCAAACAGTTCTATTGTATCTTGTGACATATACTTTAAAAAAAATTAATACCATAATTGAATCAATTTCAATACAAACAAAACACTTTCTTAGAAAACTCTAAACCCGAATTAATCTTGATCATGAGACGGGACTGTTATGTCTAACCATAAAATGCCAGAGAGAAAATATTTATACCCAGATTCTCCTCATTCTACAACATGCGTTTTTAGTTATTGTTGCAATTCGATCGGAATATCGGCTTCGATCATCTTTAGCCAAAAATTAATCCTTCGGCCAAAATCAAACCGAAGCTTTGCGAAATCGAATAAAAATAAAGTTGTATTATTTTATTTAAATCACATAAATGAATTTTCCACATAGGGGGCATTTTTGGGGAAAGAATTAGAAAATTAAAAAAAAAAGTTTTGCAAATTGTACCGTGTGACATATCAAATGAAAGGGCTTGTAATAAGAGTTTCAAATATATATATTTTTGATGTTTTTAAAATAAGTAGTTTTAAAGTTATTTAAGAAAATAGATGAACAATTGACCATCTCCCTTATGACCAAAAGTACTAGGCAAAAATTTTGAAAAAAATAGGGAATGTCAGGTCTCACCCATAATTTACAGGAAAACAAAACAAAAATCTTAAGGTAGTTGTCGTGGTACAATATTGTCAAAAAGTTATAGATTATACGCGCCACAAAAGTATACTAGCTTGTAGCTAAGTGATCCATAATTTATACGCAAGACTGTACCCGTGGAAACGTAACCCATACAGTATTCACATGCATGCATATTGCATACTTTTCTATAAATTGTTGAACATTAAACCGTTATTTATAAATAATTAGACGGTCAAAAAAAAATTCTTATTTTTTTTAAACTCATAACAAATGCATTGAAATACTGTCCGTTTTTGGAAAGTTTCTGACAGTTAGTTCTTTTTTTATAAATAAGGAACTGGTTCAGAACTACAGATATCGTATACAATCAATGTTAATTATCCAATTTTTAATTGAATTTATCTCGGATTATATACGGTCGATCGACTTCAAATTTTCGGGGTAATTGTATTATTATGTCCTTAATAAGTATACAAAAATTAAGAAATTTCTGACGGTGTGCCTTAACCACGACAACTACCTTAAGTCTTAAAGTACTCACGGAAAACGGAATGGTACGGAACCCTCTTCTCGCGAGTTCGACTCGCACTTGACCGGTTTTTTAGCATTATACAGTCCGAAGGTGAGAAAAAAAATGTTCGCCATCAGCAAAAATCGACCCTTGGTCGACATCTTGCTATTGTACTATATCAATATTTACATACTATGGTACAGCTATCATATATTACACAATGCATGCGTGGTGAGTATATGCATGTCTTCTCATTTTACACAATTCATCGCGTGTCAACTTCAGACGAAACGTTACACAAATCCTTCACAATTTAACGATCTCATACATAAAAACACCGTATGTTAAATACGAGTCGTTTAAACGACGCTCTTTTTGTGTTGAACATTTTACAATGACGCGATGTTCAAAACAGGCAGATGCCGTTGAAAAATGATGCACTGAATTATGCCTTGCATTTATTTCTTTGATTGGAAACCATAAAACGTTGCCGGAACATTGAAAATGTAGTTTGAATTATTAATTTTACGTTATCATCGCTCTATTAAAATAATAATGATAAAAATATGACCTAACTTTGAAGAATGACTCAGAATGTAACTGAAAAAAATAAAATAATGTTTCCTTTGATTTACAATCACCTGTCATAACACTTTTAATTAGAATTCGCTGACTACTTATTGCTTGAAGCTACGCTTCTTTTGGCGCATTGAGAGAAACAATATCTCTGTTACGGAAGTTGCTCATGCAGCGTGATGATCTGATACGGCAGCCAACATGAGACACCACGTACTACGTGTATCGGCAGTGTTGAAATCATCGATAAAGTTGGCTGTTCGATGCAGTATAGTTTTATAGATGACACATCTCAGTTTTTTCTGATAACGTCAAAATAATTATTTCATAAAACAACAGAGTAGGTTATATTAGCGACATCGGACAGAACTTCTTAAAGCTATAGTTTTGTTAACAGCTTTTGACAGTTAAATAACCGCAATACTTTTTAATTATGGATCCCATGGTATTTTATTTTATCAATCTTTAACGAAAGTCGCGATCACGCCAAAGAAGTATAACGTCTATCGCACTATTTTATTAATTTTCTGTATTAAATATACTATTAATACACTATTTTTATAGAGACAAATTCATTGGATATATTTAAAATGTAGTTAAGATGCCCAATAAATGTGTTTCTTTAACATATCTTGAAATATACAGGTATGTCAAACAAAGCACATACATGGGGCTACTTTGACACCAAATTGATTTTATTTTTTTAAATTATGGGTGCGGCTGGTAATCTAGCTTCTTCCGAGGATTAATAGCTAAGAATCATTCAGTAGGATGTGATAAAAATTAAACTAAAATTGTTGCGGTGTAAAACCCTTCCAGTGTTAGAGAAGTTCCGGTTTACGTTACGTTTGGAATATTTTAAAATCTATTGGAATGATGTCTTCCAGAGAACGAAATGGTGAAACATATTGTGCACATAATTTGTTTTCAAAAAGCATGCAATAACATTAAGTATTACACAAAGAAGACGTCATAGAATGTAACAACATGGAACCAACCTCAACTGAAAGTACGTTTAGTATGCTATTTCCGTTACAAAGTTTGTAACATAATGTCTTTCATGATATCGTAATAACTACCATGAAGGAACTATTCCTCTACAGTAACTTGAATCTTGAATACTGACCGTAGTTCAGACGGAGCGATCATCTGACCTTTTCAGCGACTTTTCTAATCATAATTTTTAAACTTCAAACAATAGTTTGTAATGCATTTTTGTTACATCATGTTTTAACGGTCACATAAATTAATTATTAAAGTATTTCAGTTGAGATACGTACTACATTTTTTGCACGTATCTCCTATAAAATAGCTGATTTCCACAGCATAATAAAGATATTTTTGATAGTTCATGTTCGATCCTTCTGGTATCTATGTGGATTGTTCAGCGTCTACTTTGCGTCTCTGTCGTTCATATGGATTTAAATGGCAAATATTGGGTTGGTAAAATCGTATTACTTTTCGTACTAGTGCTATACAAAAACAGCTATTTTATAAGGAGCTGTGTAAAAATATTATTATTAATCGATTAAAATGAAGGCTATTTACACTTACATATTTTTTTCAATTTATATTTTTTAATGTTCGTTCAACCTTCACTTCTCAAGGATAGAACTGGTTTGAATGATTTCGACTCAGCTGTCTTCAGAAAGATGTCGAGATGGTTCTATATAATATGTACTTAAATCGGTTCAGTAAGTCTTTTTTGAAGTCAATTTGAGTAATTTTTTTTATAATTTTTTTAATGGATATACTTTCAGAGAAATATGTTTGTGAATATCATGTTATTGAAGTGAAACTTCTTTAGCCGCGTTTTTTTGCATTTTCACGGTGGAGTAGATATGTCAAACCGTTACGGATCAGATTTAACCGGACTACTTATAAATGTAGGTATCATTTCAACTGGGAATTTTACACGTAATTTTTTTTTTTTAAGTAGGTTGTTTGCGCAATTCAGCAGGACGATCCCGTTCTTTATACAGATTACAGAATATGTTGGGCTACAGCCCTGCTTACACATTACCTGTGCGTTTGCTTGTCTACCATACAAACATTACAATACACTATAGAATACAAAGTTTGAAAAGTTCTTTTTAAGTAGTCGATATTTATTAAACTTAGAGCAAACTTCAGAGAACGCCAGAGTACTAACCTTCTGTAACCAACTTCAAGTTGGTACCCCCATTCGTACAACTATAACTAACCAGTTTTCACAATGCCTTCGTTTGCATGTGGAAACGGTCCCTATGTGTGTGTGCATAGAGAACTGTTTGTTAGCTTTAATTCAGTGGTTATCAAACTTTTGTTACCGCAGTTCAAAACTTTTAATGGTCAAAAGTAGAGCACAGTTTCCGGCGCCGTGGAAACTTTCAAAGCTTGCTCAGCAATTTTACCAAAGAAACATTAAACCAAACTAACTTTATCGTTTCCTTTGATGCATATATGCTACACTTTTTGTTTAAAAAATGCGCGACTCTATCGCACTTTCACGCAATATCGATACGTTTGTTTCGTGTTAGTGCTCTAGTACGTGAAGTGTGCAGTCTCATAGGAATTCTTGACGTGGTGTCGTGCGAATGTGCGACTTAGTGTGCTGTGTGTTTGCGAAAGATCATAGATCTATATCTATAGGTTGGGCAATCGACCAGAAACGGTGTCCGCTTCAAGAAAGAAACAGCCCGAACATGCGGCTAAAAGGTTCTGAAGTTAGTCACAAACAGCGTCGCAAATGCATATTTTAGAGCCATCCTAGTTGTTTTGTGGGAAAGGAAAACTCCCACCACCTCCCAGTTACCGGCACAGAACGTGTGCTCGTCGGTGATTGGTTAACGCTGGCTGTCGTGCTACTTGTCGCTTTCCTGCTATAAAGTACAGTCCAGTACGCTATTGTTAAGTTGTTTCTTTGATTGTTAATTAGTCAAGATGCCTAATACAGTTTTGCATAGACAAGCACGAACAATAATTTTTTGGATGACTTTATGCAAGAAATTAGACCTTTAGATTAAAGAAAAATTAAAAATAATAGTATAGGGCGAGTTTGTAGTTTTTCAGCCGACTGTACCTGCGCAAACTTCCATTTGCATCTAACTTCAGAACCTTTTAGAACCGTGGCGCGTATTATACTTGTGTATTTTTTGGAAAGCTCTGTTTCACGCGCGGTTCATATATATAGAGATGTACGCGCGGATTCGCTTGAATATAAATTGAACGTGAAAACGTAGCGGATTGTAATTTTATACGGTTTAGTGCGGCCGCCAGGGGTCGTTGTGAACGGGTCATTAGCTGCATGAGCCAGCTATTAGTTACTATACAGGGGATATTTTAAATTTGACTTAAGGGGGTGTCTTGAAAAGATAACAGCTCGCCGCGCTCTTACCGCATTTCACTTGAACTGTTATCGGTGGAACCGTAATGCGATGATTGGCTTTGAAAATGACCTTGAGTAATACGAACCCAAATCTAAAGGCCCCAGTACACAGTGGTCTGTAGTGGGCCATGCTTTGCAATGTGCAACTGTAGGCCACTATCATTTGGTGTTCACACAATGGCCCATGGCTCATTTCTGCCTGGCGAAGCACTTGCGATGGACGTGGAAGTAATTATGGCCGTGGCTATTTATTTATATACTGTTTACAAGTATTATAGTATTATAAACCTAAAAGTCTCTTCCTTGCTCCAGGATACTGACATTTTGGGTGATTAAAAATTTAAATAGTATAGCACGCAACAAAAAAAGTAGGTACCTGTCTAAACAATGGGCGACTGTGTGAACACCACAGGCCACGCCACGCCACGATTCCTTTGAAGTGTGTCAAAAAAACCGACAACAAATGGATTGCACATCACGATTCACAATTGTCCGCCCCTACAGACCATTACCCCCTGTACACAATGGCGATGGTCTACAATGGCCCACTACAGACCACTGTGTACTGGGGCCTTAATGTTCGGCAATTTATGTTCCTACCAAGGTTAGATTACAGAGGTTAACCTCGTTCCATGAATATCAATTTACGTGCCCGCCGCACGACGTCATTCCCCACTACTATCCAACTGAACGAGGTAACCTCTGATTTTATTGACGTTTACGTTTAAAATAGTGAAGAGTATTAAATCATTGTTTTTGATCTTGCTTTTTTCAAATCATTCCTGTATTCAGGTAAATATTTAATAACCAATAAACTTTTTTTTTCTGTACAAAACATTGATTAATTATTACTCCACGCTATTTCCGGATAGTTTAAAAATTGATGTTATATTCGATTTAACTTCATTTTCATTGAAATCTCGAAAGAGATAAGACGTTCAGTCTACAGATTCAAGAAAAAACTAATTAAAGGCAAGAATTGATTTCTAACGATATGCAAGTTAATATTTAAAAAATAATAAAATGAGATAATACAAGTAATATGTTTTTGCACAAAAAATGTCTAAAATAAGCGATTTGAATGTAATTGAAAGAAATCTATAAAAAATGTATATTGACAACTTTGCCTTGTGTCCAATGATATAATCACGGGATTATCTAATTTGGTGCCGTGGATTATACACATCTGCTTTCACGTCCAACGCGAATTACATAAAATAACGTAATTTTTAAAAGTTTTAATGATATTAAACTGCACTAAAGTTTTTCGATTCGCTCGTTTAGAGTATGTAATTTATTATAGTGTATAAATATTGTACTTAACATTTGTGTATACATTTTATAGTGAGTTTGTTTTATAAAAAAAGTATGAACGACGTATTAAATATACCTATAGGTGTTTTGCAGTAAAAAATTAGTTAATAATGTTATGGGTACAGAATTAAAAATAGCTTAAATGAAATATTTCTCGAAGGTCTGGGCTATTGACTAGAGCTTTCTTTAGGCGGAATCTGAGGGTAACTCAGATCTTTTTAAACGAAGGTCATACGGACGGAAATTATGTTTTTCAGTAAAATTAATAATCCTATACTGACATTTATTAATTGTTAGTAGAACAAAAAGAAAAAAAGTGTGGCATTAAACTATATACAATTTTAAAATATTATTATACTTAAATTTATTTTAATTATATTTTTATACGGTTCAATACTAATAATTATCTTATTAATAAATATTTTATTAATAAGTAAAAAGTTATTTATTTTTTGAATTTAATCATAATCAAACAAGTTTTACTTCATCCGCGCTTAAATGTCAAACACACGCATTTTTTTGTGTTATAAAAATAATAAATTCTGCTAGACTTAATACAATAAAAAATCAGTCAGTAACGTTATTCGAAAAAAAAAATGTAAAAGAAATATTTTTCGAAGCTTTTGTTTAATTTTTGTGTGTGTTTAAACTAACGTGAAAAATTCATCGTGGCGGTGCAGCTTTATGAAGTATAAAATTAACGGTACTGTATAACTGTAGAATTTGTAATTATAAACATAAAATTTTCAGAATTGCCTTTAATTACGTTTATAATTAAAACTTATGAATTAGTTCACACCTCCCTTAATACATTTGATTATTCATAAGTTTGTTAATTTCTGTAATTAAAATTTTTAATTGATATTAATAATAATTCTTGGAAGTGATTTTTATTTCAGGAACTACAATGTAAAATTCAAGTAAGTAAAGTGTAGTCGACATAAATCATTTTCAAATTTTTTTTTTAATTAGTTAATTTAAAAGTATGCTTGGATTTAAGTACGCCTCTTTCAAATGATACTTCTTTGATGTAATAAATACTAATTTTTAATATACATACAAATCATTTATTGAAATAAAATCGTCAAAAAATTTAAGAATTATACTTACAAAAAAATAACCTCAGAAATTTTAAAACACTGTCAAAATACTTTGGATTTGTCAGTCATTTAGTATATTATATAGTTTTCAGATGACAGATAGTACATTGAATTCGTCCATTCTGTCATTTCAGACTGACCCTGATCAACTTTATACTGTCGAAATTTTGTTAGCGCGACCAATTTCATACTGTCAAATTTTCGTTAACTGTGCGCGCGCAACTTCCGTTGCCTGCCTAAATTTACTCTCAATGCGCCAAAATAAATATAACTTCAAAAAACGTCTTATCATTTTTCTATAGATTTCAAAACAAATATTAAACAAAGACATTTTTGTTCAGAAGTTTAAAGAATCATGATTATAACATAGAAATGAAAAGTCCGCGAACTTGTAATCTCAGAAAAATTGTGATAAGAAAATGTAATAATCTTTTGTCAGATTTTATTAAAATTTTTATTTTATTTAGCTTACAATGTTTTAATTAATAAATTAATAGTTATTTAGAATGGCAAATGTTATTTTGTCATATTTTTTTTGCCATCAAAAGTTAGGCTTATTAGTGTATTTGCCATAGGCAACATACACTATTGGCGTTGGTCGGATGGCGGGACCTAGGGGTCGGACCAAAATTTCTCGACGTTTCATAACCTTCTAAACACTTTGGCACCATTTTTAAAAATGTTTATATATATATATATATATATATATATATATATATATATATATATATATATATATATATATATATATATATATATATATATATATATATATATATATGTGTGCGCGCTATAACTTTCGAAAGAGTTAATTGATTTTTACGAAATTTTGCCCACATGTTGGAATCCACTACCGCAAGAACCCTATTTAAAATGGGCCCAATCGGGCCATTTTAAGGGTAGTTTTTAGGGGTTGAAAAAAGTTTTTGGGCCCAAAAATACCTAAAAAATTCTCAGAATCGTTTCAAAATTGAAATTTAACCTTTTAATAGCAATTAAAAAGTGCTCCTAAAATTTTAATAAAATCGGCCCGACAGGACCGGATTTACAAATTTTATGAAAACACTAGTTTGCAGATAGTGAATTATTTGCTGAAAGGTGTATATAATTTAGTTTAGAAGTTCGATTGATAATAATTGCAACTGAGAAAAAAATGTTCTTTTAAGGGGTGTATTAAGGAGTCAAATTTTTTATTTTGCCCAAAAAACCAACTTAAGTTCGCATAAGAAAGCCACACTGCCTATATTAGCAAATACACTATATTGTCGGCAGGGTTTTGGCACTGCGACCCGGGTTTTTTAAATTTAGTATCGGTATGTATTTGTTATTTTATATTATAATAGTAAATTAACATTCCCAATAATACTTCTGCTAGTTCTCACGCGTTATAATACTATTTTTAAAAACACAAACGTGACCATGAAAATACGTTTTCCATATTTTCAGAACTACATACATACTAGAGATTACGTTTGAATGCCTGGGGCTAGTAAATGTTATACAATAATAATTTCCATTTGCTAACTTACATGAAACTACTGTGATTTGAAAATTGTTTACAATCTCACTACCACAGTCAGATATTCATTTATTTATTGTTATATGAAATATTTAATTAGCACGAACAAATGAACACAATCCGTATTTCGGTGAAAAAATCATATAATACTTAAACGCTCTGACTCAGTAACTTATATTCAGTTTGGTTCATTTACATAAAATAAATCAGTCCACACTTTTAAGTGTAAGCACATGTTACAGGCACGTGAAACACATTACCCTCTATTAGTTTCGCCGTAGTTGAGTAGAATGCAGACAATTTCCGCGTTCCATAATTCGTTTTACGAGATCTATTTTTAAGTATTTACAAAATTGAAAATACGAACATCAAATAAGTGCTACATTTTAATAAATACGGAATACGAATACGAAATCGCTACACACAATGTAGTCATTTCTATTTGAAAACAGTCCTCAACATTTTGCATTCAAAATTGAATTACCACATTTTAAAAGTCGATGAAAAAATAGCTACATATATTATCGGTTATTTCTTTATTCCTGTTTGACGAATTCTCTGTAGACTTTTGATTGAGTAAACAATTGAATTGAAAATTCTCTTACATATGAGATGATTACTTTCATAATCCTGGCCTAAAACAATTGGAAGTTTAATAAAATTCAACAGAATTTAATTATAATTGACGTATTTGAACAAGAAAGTGAGCGAATATTTACGTTTATATAATTACTCAAGCACATTACACCTATATATTTACGCCGGAACTTTGTTTTACTCCTTTTCCAATTTAATTACAACTTGCCGGTTTTACTCCTGTCGGTTTGTTTTCTAAAACCGAGAACATTATTATACAAGGTCGCGAATTGTTAGGTAAAATCGAGTTTATAGGTACAGTTTTAATGCCAATTTGTAAAAAAACAATTTTGACATTCTAATATAAGAAATCTGTATACCTACTAAGTTCTGGCAACTTCGCGATATATGAAATACTAAATGAATTTAGTTCCATAGTTTTACTATATGCGCTTTCCAATTAGTAGTCATTTTGTGTTTTTTCCAAGGTCTGAGTTCTGTGTTTGTTTTGGATTCCTAATGTTGCGATGGCCTGTGGCGAAAAAGGGTGTCGGTTCCTTTATTCCTTGTTTATTTAATCCTTATCATATTGTGTCTCACATATGGGATTATTTCCTTGACGCCAATGGATGGTTTTAAAATAAAACATTTTACAAAAATCTGTAAAAAAAATTCTCCTCGTTCGTCTAAGATATTCAAATCGATTGTAGTTGAATGAGTTAGGTGCTGTAAACGAACAAAAGTATTTTTATTTGCTCCTCTCTGGTACCAAAATTACAAAACCAGACTTCGTTGTGCACGATTCGACCTTGGAAGGAATCGAACAAAAAAAATCTTTGTTTAATCGGTTAAGCAACAAAACATTTTTGTGTGAATCTAGTCTGCATCAAACACTCGACGAAACCGAAAACAAACAATCAATCATGTCAAAAAGAAGCATTCAGATGTATTTATAATAAAGTAAACAATTATAATTATTTCTTTTAATTCTAAGTTACTTTTCCGAATATTCTCACTCCGTTGAATTTCGACGAGGTCAGTCTATATGATAAAATGTTTGTTGGAATCTTAGATTTAAAAAAAATAAGCCATTTGAAGTCAGTTGAATGTGTTTAATTGAAAACAGTTAGGTAATTAATAATTTTGTATACTTTTTCCCAGCCGGAATATAAAATTCAATTAGAGAAAGTAAATAGATTCAACAAACACAAGCACAGGTTTATTTTGCTTAATATAACATTAAATAAACATTTATTCATTTTTAGCTGACAGGACTGTCAAAAATTCACTGCAGGAAAAAATGAAAATACGACCACTTCTACGGTGGGCGCTATTTTCGTTTCGCATTATGAGAATGAATTTCATGAAGAAATATAGCGCCCGTTCACATGGATATATCTGATTTCTACAGGTTGTCCCATTGAAATTCTCTCGAACTAGTGTACGTAAATTTCTAATTTAAAAGTTTCTCGGGTACTGCCGTTAATAGGATAAATTAGGTCTACACCCACTGAATCGAATCAGATCGGCTTGGCACGACAGGCACTTTTGGCATACATTAAATTAAATGCCGAGCTGATTCGAACATAAAATACGATACTTATGACACATGTAGTTGGCGTCTGTAATGTCCAATATCTATCTATCGAACATATCGAATATTTCAATTTTTAAAAATATTCAGTGTACTTGACACACATAAACGCAAACTACTCAAATATTTGTATAGGTATATGAAGTTAAATATTAGATGCTTTCGCTGGTAAATACAGCAAAATATCAAGGAATGCGTTCTCAATTGCGGTATTTCAATACTTTCTCGTGGTTTTGATGCGACTAAAAAAGTGTTCAGTACCCGTATGAGAATCGATTCTCAAAAGTAGGCAAGTATTAAGGGCTCAAGTCTGTCCATACCTAAATACTGTTTGACTAAATAATATAGAATGCCTGAAAGTATTAGCTGATAGCGACAAGACTAATGATGGATTGCAGAACGTATTGCCAGAAAGTCTAGTTTGATAATGACTTTACATCTTACAGTAAGAAATGTTGTCGAATTTTGAATTGATACTGTTCAAATAATTGATTTATTCAAATCACATTTTTTTTTAAACTGACATCATGCATTTAACAACATTTAGTTTTTCAATACAAATCAATGATTTGTTTTTTCAATGAGTACAATCTAATATTCCACATATTATAAAAGAGCTTAGCAACTACATTAGGAGAGTATTCCTGCAAAAATACGGTCATTTTCAAATAAAATTTTCTGACAGTGCGCTCTGCAAACCAGCATAAATCTTGTAGTTCCGTAGCTAAATGAAAAATACTCAAAACGACCTTTCCAATAATCTGTAAAATATTCAAACGAGTTTTAATCACAACTTTGCGAGATAATGAAAAAAGAATTTTGAATTACACAGCCCTGTATCTCAGGAACTGCGTGTTTGTAAAAATATGTTTATAAGAACTTTTTTTCTTAATTTGACGTAAGGAATCAGCTTTTAATGTTATCAAAATTAAGTCTGAATCATCCTGTAGACAATGCAGTTGTAATGTAACATTACTCGAACATTATTATCCAGCACAGGCCGCTCTCATAGTGTTATGTTCGGCCATTCTTTCTCATATTAAGCCTTAAAGAAGTGACACAAAGCACGTCTCCGATGGAAGGAGTGCGTCGTCCGCGCCCCAAACATAGGGTCGGAATGCTACGACACTCGCTGGTCCCCGTAACTACACCCAGGGGTGTCAACTCGACTAAATTAATGGCACCACCAACACGGTACGCGTTTTACGTATATTATGAGCCATTTTGCCCACACGTTTATGAAGGTAATTGTACCTCATAATACAGACTTATTCTTTATTATGTTTTAAAACGTATACACGCGAAATAGCCGTATTTGATTATTATTTTTTATATTAGTTTTGTTTTATTTAATAGTAATTGTTGACAGCTGCATAGCATGCATTAATAAAAACTTTATTTTTTTACATGTTAAATCAAGGCTAGGATTGTTTTACTTTAAAAGAATTACTAGAAAACACAAAAATAAACGTAAAAAAATATTAACTTGATAACAGAAACTGAAATCGTAAATAAACTCTGACACCTTCCCTATCAATACATACTCGGCACGTTTTTACATATACAAACCTTGTTTACATCGTAATATACTAATCTACATAATATATTATCTTTTTGTGTACACATATATGCAATTATTGTAATTGCAATTGTATATTTTTTATGCTAATGGCTTCTACTGAAGCATTTAATATTAAAATAAAAAGATAAAAATGATTTGTCGGGAAAAAGGACTTTTTAAGTAAACACTTATTTGTTATTTATAGCGACGTTTCGTCCCTTGCTTGGGACTTTTTCAAGCTTTATAACTGTATTGAATTATTAAAATACAATTTATAAATTTACAATTGAAATATAAAATATCAGATATTAATTCAATTACAGTTATAAAGCTTGAAAAAGTCCCAAGCAAGGGACGAAACGTCGCTATAAATAACAAATAAGTGTTTACTTAAAAAGTTCTTTTTCCCGACAAATCATTTTTATATTAATTACCAAGGACAAAAAAGAAAAAAAAGTTAAAATAAAAAGGTTGAAATTGGTGATATAGATTATCACTCTCGTTAAAGACATAACACGAAATTAGAATATCCATCTATGATCTATAAATCGTGGCTCGTGAGGAACCGCCTTTTTATGAGACTTGTGAAACTTGCATGATGTATAATCATCCCATATATTTTTAATAGAGAACACGTGGCAGCAGATCGGATTTTCAGGTGATATCTCAGTTGTTTTAAGAAATCATTGTGATACTGTCGATCTATTATTTTGGTTTTTAAACGAAATCGGTTTTGATCGATGTATATGGTTTCTTTCATGTATTTCATCGTACTTTAAAAAAAATGACGTTTTTAACTTCGTTCTGTTCAGGAAGATGCCAGAATGGTACCATAGAATTTTTTCGTAAATCCATTCACTATAGGTTTTTTTCTATTATATTTCTATTAACCTCAGATGTCCAGCATCTATAATGTATCTCATTCTTTCGCCTACAAGTCGATTATTAGTTAAATAGGCTTGTTTAGGAACAAGTATCGCACAGAATACAGAGTTTTAATCAATAACCATAAATTAGCAACTCTAATTTCTACCCTAACTCAGTTCTAAGTATTCGTAATATAAATTGTTCAACGTGTATTTTAGGTAGGTACGTTGTAATTATAACTACGTTGTTAAACTATGTCCTTAATTCATAACTTTGCAACATCAAATATGCATATCCGTATAAGGCATGTTTCAAAAACTATTTAAGAGGATTCTCTCACCTATTTAAATCGTAAACCACGTCAAAACTTTTTTGCTAGGCTTCCGTGCCCAAAAGTTTTGGATTCTTAAACTATAAGTAATCCGAGAGCACTCGACCGTTTTTGACGAGCACAATCGCCAAAGCTATTTATATTACGCTATAACGTAGCTTCGTGACCTTGACTTGGGGTACTAATTCACCGCTACTGCTGCTGCTGAAGTACATCACACTTCATTGATAATAATATATTAATCAAATAAATACAAATCAGTTTGACTAAATGTCTGACTAAAAAAAATTGCGAACTCTCGGGCTAATGTAAGCTTATGGACAGATATATATTAAATGAATTGACAACGTTTTTGGATTTAGTTCAAAATGTCAACGTGGAGGCTCCGCAAAGTGGTCAATTTTGGCACATATGTTAACGGAAAATCTGAATTATCGATACCGCTAACCCACGTTATGATACAGACGTTTGAAAAACGGTTTGAAAAACGATTGTCAATCCTGAAGGCCGGACATCCAATGATTTCGAGTTGCGCATTAATATGACGTTGCACAAGCTAAAAATTATGTCAGCCAGCATCAGCGTTCTATCAGCCCGATGTAAAGTTCGTTTCATGTAAGCAGTTCATATACTAAAGATTAGTAGTTCTAAGTACGATATACCAATAGACATTTGCTCTTTATAGATATCTACATATTTATAATTAAATTAAGTAAATTATGTAAATATTAAACATGGAGTCAACCTGTAGTGAATTTAATATTATACTTGTGTTTTATGTACCGCATATTATTTCGCATAGTACAAGATTACTAATAATTTATTAAAGAATTTCAAGCGTTGTGTTCGAATCCCTCGTGCTACCACAATAATTTTACAATTTAGAATGTTATATTACGGCAGAGCGAACTTTGATAAAACCGCGAGTTTGAAATTTAGTTTTCGTATAAAATTAAATACTACGAAACTCTTTATTTAATTCTCGGGAAGTAGGAAAGTTTGACAGGGAGATGAGAATCTGATAAAATCAGAATTGTTTCTTGAAACTACATTTTTTTTGTACGAAAAGTAATTTGATTTTCTTTTTTATTGAACACGTTTTAAATAACTCTATTTTTTTAAATAAAACTTGGTAAGAAGAGCAAAACAATTCTTGACTCGACGAAATGTCACAAATTTCATTTCCGTTTTACGTCAGTTTTTTTACTCAACTGGGATAAAAGTGTGAACGGTAAAAAACAAATAATCGGAAATAATAATGAATTTCATTTGAAAGAAAACGCTAAAAGAGTACGACGTATATGATATGGTAATAAATGTTACAAAATTAAAATAAACTTGCGATATTTTATCAGACGACAACAAATATATCTTTTGCTTATAAAACTGAATTTTATTCAAATTGTTGTTTTTATAAATATATTCAAATATACCAAGTGTTTCGACAAATGAAAACACAGCTATAATAATTAATTATATTATTTTAAAAGGTCTGTAAAGCTTTTGCTAAAAGTTATATCGTAATTTCAGAAAGTTACAGTTCGTGGACGAGGTATTCCCGGAACCCAACATAATTTTAGTTTATTGAGGCTGTAAAAAATAGTTAAAATATTACTGTCACGTCGCCATAAACACGATGGCGTTAATTTCATTTCAATACGTTAAGTCTTTATGACGGAGTTACAAATTTTTTAAATTTTAATATCTGCTTACGTTATCAGCCCCGTCGCCTTGGCTTTATTATCTTTATAAATAACTGTCAATAGGACATGTATATATGAACTACGACAGTAGATCCTAGAATTCGAAGCATGTGATGTCAGCCGCTCAAAGACGTGACTCATTTTAATCAACTTAAATAATATATTGCGAAGCCTTTTTAAGAACTAGAGACAAAAAAAAATGTAATGGAAGACTTTGAGCTTTCCTCGATACTTTCAGAGAAATATCGATGTGGATTAAAATTGCTTCAAATCACATAACTCATAAATCATTGAACTAAGTTTTTTTGTATTTTAGAAAATCAAAAAGTTAATAAAAAATGTTTATTAAAAATATGAAAAAATTATTAATAAAGCATGTAAAATTATGTTGAAATATTAAACTTTTGTAATAAAATAAATTAAATATTAAATAACATATTTCATATGCATTTGGTTTTGGTTTTGCAAACACTGTATATATAAACAAATAACCATTTGTGTAGTCGAAATAACTCTCAAAGTTTTGCTTGTAACTAGAAAAGCCAGAGATTTATTTTCATCAGGTTTAAAGTTTTTCTATTTATTATATGCACTCGCGACTGCATATATTATATAAATTGTAGATTCACATAAGTGTAGCCAAGAAGATGAAAAAAACTCTAGATTTGTCACTTTTTTTTAACATTACACTTAATTTTGATTTTTCGGGTTATAGCCCCAGGTGTTTCGATTAAAAACATTTTTTTTTTCCACTCAAAACGAGCGAAACAGCCCAATCATGTTTACCGTCTATCTACTGTTTTTTTCTTCATCTTGCTACTATATCGATTCTAATTGATATATCGACGCCAAAAAGTTATGAGCATTTTTCAAAGATGAATAAATATCTCCAACAAAATTCAACCTTGTCTTTTCACCAGTACCTCAAAAAATTCCCGAAAACAGCCTAGAAAAACGGACATTATACTTGACAACCCCCTTAAGAGTACTAGTACTTGTTATTTTTTATCAATTTCTTCTAGTAGATACTTGTCAAGAATATTATTTATGGGATATCTTAATTAAAAAGTTTTAATTGCTACTGATTAACTGTAATTAAACTGGTGTAATCACAGGTTTTCCCTCTAGAGCTAATAAAACATTCCTTGTAGCTAATATACCTATGTCTTCTCGAGTTTTAACAGTAGAACTTCCTTTGTGTGGCATCAACACTAAAATAAAAAAACATATTTTCATTAATTTCAATAAACTCTTATGCTCACTTTCTGGTACACTAAATCTACTTCGAAAGTAGATTAAGCGTCTTAGTGTACAATTCCATTGAAATTATTCGTACCAAAGTTTATTTTGAAAAATGATTTTAAAAGTCATGTACGGTTCTCCTTAACAATTTGAGAACAAAAACGTCTTGAAGACTAATGACTAATGAAGACATAACTAACCACAATTATGTAATGACAATAATTTGCTATCGGTGGGCAAAGGCTCTGGATACATGACATCCAAACCGGCAGCCCAGATTTTTCCAGTTTCCAACGCTCTTATCAATGCTGGTTGATCAACAATCTCACCCCTAGCGACATTGACGAATACACATGTACGTTTCATTTGGTTGAAAGCCTTGTCATTAAATAACCCCAGCGTTTCGGCTGATAAAGCACATGTGACGATCACAAAATCACTGTTTTTCAGTAAGTAATTGAACGATACGAATTCTGCACCCAGTACGTCACCTGAAAATAAAACAATTCTTGATTGTGAATGGATTTGCGCTGAAAGTGCAAAGAGAATACTCTTGATAGACGTTAGAATCAATATATTTTACAGAATCCTTCACTCGTGGCTTATCTCGCGTGGTAGAGCTCAAACACATTGTAATCTGTTACAAGAAGTTGCACAACCATTTAGTTTTCGAGTATTCAAAAACAATTTTATCGGTCGATTTAACAGTTGCATATTCATAAGTATGTTTGGTAGTCACTGATGCACCTAAACAGTCGAATTACAAACATTTTTGCATACAAGTAACGGGCCTAAATGTAAATTTCTTGGCTACTATTCAGCTTCCTTTTTGTAAAAACGCAGCTATAAAGGCAACCAATTCCATTTTTAACCGCTGTAAAGTTTGATCAAAATCGGTTTAGTAGTTTTTGAGTAAACGTGGGACAAGTAAACAAACGAAAAACAATTTGGAAACTGACATCATCACGACCTCATGTTTGTAAGGAAAATGTAAACAGATAATTTTATGAGAAACAAAAATTTTTAATTATCATCTGGAAAGAAACCAAACCAAAATAGTCACCTTCTTGTTTCCGCCCGCGACCAGAATACAAAAATCTTTGAACTTCAAATGCTTTCAAGCGTTTGATGACAGTTTGCCCAATTTTACCCAAACCAACGATACCAACTGTTGATCCTTCCAAATCTAATCCCGTCATCCATTCAGCATTAAATATCCAAGTTCCTCTGTGCATAGAAATCATTTTTTAACGATTACACTATTTTTATAATGTAGCGAACGTATTTGATGTGATCATTTGAATATGTTTAAAATACAGATGTTCCAAAATTAGACCAACACGAAAACAATCCTTGTCATTAAACTCATATTCACAAAATTACTTGTTTTGGTGTCTTTTATAACTAACGGTCTAATTTTGGGATATTTTGTATAAAATAAACACAATAATAATTTTCAGATTTCCACATAATTAGATGCTGCCAGTGATAGTGATTAGTGTTGCATTTTGTCATATATTTATGTAGAAATTATGAAGAATACTTACTGTTCAATATGCTGCCTGCATTCTTGCATTCTTCTAGAAGCAGCTAACATCAACATAATTGCCATGTTGGCAACTGCATTGTTCTGTATGTTTTGCATATTTGTAACAATTATTCCTCTTAATCGACATTCTTCTAAATCTATAGTATTGACTCCCGCAGATAATGTGCATATGGTTTTTAGTTTTGGCCCTACGAACAGATTACATGTTACATGCTGTTAGTCTATTCACAGTGAATTCCATTTGAGACGCACCATACTTAAGTTTAGCTATGGAAATTATTAATGCATTATACAAAACCGTTTCAGTAAAATGCACCATCAATAGTCAAGTTGCCAAAGTTAGTTGTTAGTCCATGCAAATTTTGAGTTTTGCCGCGAAAAATTTCCGAACGCCCTGAAACCCAAGGATCCCGCCGTATTTGGGGTCGGAAAAACCGAATTTGTTGGTCTCTACTTCACACGACCCCCGCAAATGGTCAATAAATACTCCCTTTTCACCCCGTTTTGATATGCAGACCGGGCAGAATAGAGCGATCGCATTTTTTCATCGGTTTGAAGCTGCGAGTGATATGTACTATGCTTATAAATTTGTCTGAAGTGTATCTATGCATCAAAAAACTTTTTGAAGTGTAACTTCTTATGCAAGTTTGGATTGTTTAACGTTTGCGTTAAATATTTAATGCTAACGGTGTAACCATGACAACGAAAAACAAATGGTATATCATTCTGTAATATTTTAGCATTTTGATGTAGATTTTGCTTTCATTTAAACAACATAATAATGTTTACTGGGCGGCGTACATGCTGTTGTTTTTATTTAAATAACAAAGTAGGTATGTTAATTTATAGAATTTAATATATTTAGGTATTAATTTAATAACGTTTGTTTTACCTTCAACTTTTTAATGTTTAATCCGATTTAAAACAAACATTTTAATTAAATTTTTGCATACCTGCTAGGTCCAGTAATTTTTTGTCAGCTATAACACGTGGCCATAATATTATTGCGTCAACTCCTGGAACTTTTTCATAAATTTCTTCCATCGTCGGTCCAGGATACGGTGAACAGCGTATGACTTCGCATCTGTTTAAATATATAGAATGTTTGAAAAAAATTTCGTCATATTTCTTTAAACACAAGTTTCGTCTGACTGGAAGAAATATAACATTTTTTATGAGCATGGTAAAATGGTTAAATTGAGTAAGACGTTTTAAAAATGTCATAACTTTTGTGTTTTTTTTTTATTATTTTCTCTGCCAGAAAGTTATCGGTAGTTGTGAAAAAGCAGTTACTAATTGAATTTTAATCCGTGAAAAATAGACATAATATAAGTGTTAAAATAAGACTTTGCTATATCAGATGAATATTTATTCCTTTTGTAATGAGCTCTTTTATTAGAATTTTTCGAAAGCGTCGTCATTTCTTTGCGAATGGTGCCACAAAGATTTTTTTGTGATTACTTAAGTAATTTCTAATGGCATAATATTTAACATGTGAAATTATTGTTAACATATTAATTAAATTAAATTGCTTCTTTATTTCCATGATGAATTTTAACTTTTTTTTTATATATTGTAAACTATAAAAATATCGGTTTTTAATTTTGATATTTTTTACGTCCAAATAAATTTGTACCTACAGTAAAAAAATACACTCTATAACGAAAATTGTAAATATAACGTAGCAGGTAAATTTTGTTTCACGTGTTATCATAAAAACTACATTTTGTTATCTGTACAAATTAAAATTAAAATATTTTTAACCACTGCTTGTTAACATAGAAAACGGTGTTTACTTTAAAATTAATAAAATTCAGATAAAAATAAAATATAATACAAATAATAACAATTAACAAAACATTTTTAACGTTAAATTGTACCGACAATGAATGCTGGTGTTTACTTAACATCTCTAAAAATAACTCTGGAGTCACTGTTTAAAATTTCATGCTCGAAAATATTTCATCATTTGTGGAACAGCAACTATTTCTTCAAAATGTTGTTTCTTTAATTTTTATATCGTAACTTGTTAAAGGCACCACATTGACACGTGTCTTGGCTCTAATTTGATTACTAAATAATAGAACACTTTGTATATGCAATGATTCATTTTGCAGGTATATTATTTTTGTCTCTCTCTAAACTGTGATATATCGTTTTTAAATTAAAAAAAAAAAACTTTCCATTTCCAGAGTGACAAACTTTAACTAAAAAAAATCTAAAAACTTACTTTTCCGCCAGTTGTTTCACACATATTTGAGGTGGCGAAGGATGGGCAATCAAAACACGAGGTCTGCTCATGGTGTACGTTCACTAACAATTAGCGTCTCACTAAATTGTTTAGTTAAGTGACATTGGATTGAATATTATATAGCGTTATCTTTTGACATAGTACTCCGATTTTATCAGGGCTATTTGAAACTGCACTTCAAGGATATTCGCAATATAATACCTTTCTAACATCATCTATTTTATAAATTAATTATCAACGTATCAACCAATCATTAATAAATGAAAAAAATCATTGATTTTAAAAATTACAATATCTCAAAAATATAGTGTTCTAAAGATAATGGATTTTCTAATACAATAAAAACAATTTTAAAAGTGCAGCTCTGAATACTGTATCTTTATATAAAAATCAAAATTGCGTTTGTTAGTCAACTACTGAACGTATTTATTTAAAAAAGTTAACCTGTATTTTTGCCGAATTCTCGTTCAGTGAAAAATACTTAAGGACGTTTATTTTTTCCACTCCGTAATAAATTTTTAAACGTTTTACAATGTTCTGTATCATAATGGAGTTTTAAAACTGAAAGCGTTTTTATGGAAAAAATCTGGACATTCTACGTATAAAACTCGTCTATTACAAACCCTTAATCTATCCCTGTATGAAAAATAAAATTGGTTTCAAGACATTTCTTTAGCGTAAAAAATTTGCTGCTCTGCCAAGCCAAAATCTACCCGGACAAATCCAGACCGAATAGCTAGTTTTTTATGTAAACTAAAAACTAGTTCCGGGAGAAAAAAATAACCTGCATAATAATTCAGTTTCCATGGCCTGACTCTTTTGTTGAGATATTGTATGTTGTAATGTATTTTAATTTAAAATGTTGGTACCTAAAACAGGCTGCTTTTCATGACAAAGTAAAGAAAGCAGCGTTGCATGAAATAAGCGCGTCGTTCATAGTGTTGCTTGCCAAAAGGGCAGTAACTCAACAATTCTTTACGTGTACAGAAATAAAATCTATAGTAGACAGACTCAGTCCAAATTTGACATAATGAAAATAGAAAACCTCTTCAGTGCCTCAAAACACAACCTTCACTGATCTTCCTTTCATTTTCTCTAATAACGCGCAATTTCTAGGCGTGTTCCTGGATAATCAACTTACTATGCATGATCACGCTGATTTTGTCTGCAAAAAACTTAATTATAATACTCGCCACGGTTCTAAAAGGTTCTGGAGTTAGTCACAAACAGCGTCGCAAATGCATATTTTAAAGCCGTCCTGTTTGTTTTAGGGGAAAGGAAGACTCCCACCACCTCCCAGTTACCGGCACAGAACGTGCGCTCGTCGATGATTTTTTTTATCGCTGGTTGTTGTTAAGTTGTTTCTTTGACTGTTAATTGATCAAGATGCCTAATACAGTTTTGCATAGACAAGCACGAAAAATATTTTTTTTGATGACTTTATGCAAGGAATTAGAACTTTAGATTAAAGAAAAATTAAAAATAATAATATAGCGCGAGTTCGTAGTTTTTCAACCGACTGTACCTGCGCAAGCCTCCATTTGCATCTAACTCCCGAGCCTTTCAGATCCCTGGCGCGTACTATATACTGCATTCGCTCCTTAAAACAAAATTGTGATATCAAAACATTAATAAATGTATATTATAATAATATTGTTCGCGGATTTTTATTTTGCAAAAACGCATTATTAGGGCGATCTTCAATATTGGTCGTAAAGTATCGTGTCGCACCTTCTTCGTGTAAATCGGTTGAGTAGGAACTGGTGGCAAACTATCGAATGAGAACGACTTCTCTGTTAATATACAAATTAAATTTAGTTAGTGCTTTTGAAACATATCACCGGCACGTGTCGTCGCGTTTGTAAATTTTGAAAGCCTAATTTTATAGAAAGATTTTGCTAGCTTTCGCATCGCTGTACTACAACCCTGTCGGTATGAAAACTATACATAGCCGCGCAGGTTACACGGAAACTCGGCCGGTAATTCAATAATGAAACGAGAAAATACGGAAATGGAAACAACAGCGTATATCGGCCAAATGTTAAACCGTTTCTGGATATGACCCAAAAGGCGGTAGCTTTTCGTAGTAAACATAACAAAAAAAATTCCAATTAAGTGAAACTGTTTCAATTTAAACTCAAATAAGTAAAAAGGGTCTCAATAAGACATTACACCAATTGTATTAAGCTATTTGAATGACTGCTGTTTTTTTATACGTACGTATAATTTATTTTTACTGCCTCAAGTCTTTCTTCTTATCATATCATCATATTATGCAATATAATAAGTTATCGGTTTTTTAAATAATGCAAAAAAATATTGTTTATAATTTTTACTGATTTTTCACTGATTTTACATGATTGATAATAATAGATATAAAAAACTCCTGCAAACTCTAAATAAAATTATTATTAAAAATTTACTTAGTAACAAATTTTCGTAGAATTTTCAAGTTTTTCTATTTATGTTATTTAAAATATTGTTGAACTTATTTTATACTTTTTTTTTTGTTTCAATTCAATGTTATGGATGATTTAAAATAAAATTTATATTTTTATAGAGAAGATATTCATTATTTTTTTGAACAGTTTTTAAATAGGATTAAAATATCTCAATTAATATGTCTTTTTACAGGTAACTTTCAAATTCTAAACAGTTTCACGTCAATAAATTATATCTTAAATTTGACTTTGTGATTACGTTGTTGCACATTCAATATCAGTAATTTCTACTGAATAGCTAAAGTAAGAATCGAAATGGTCTACATAAGAAATCTGAAAAAACATTATTTTTTTATAAGTTTTTGATTAAATAAATGGATCGTGATATGTAAATACATTGTTTCTGTAATGTTAGATGTAAAATTTTCCCAAATTACATGTACGATAAAGTTTATGTTTAAATATATTTACATATCCGAATGTTAATATAAAGTATAAACTAGCGGATTTTATTTACGTTTTCTCTGGTGCAAAAATATTTCTCTGAAAACTGCAAATTTCTCTTGCATTTGGAATACTTTTTCCAGGGAAAAACAGAAAATTTATCTGAATTTATCTGAAAACCAAAAAAAGTTTTCTGGTTGTCATTTCTCTTAAAAAGATTATTCTTATTACAAGAAGCACTTTCAGTTTTTCAGAGAAATATTTTGACTAAAATTATTAAAAAATATAATAAAAAATTAGAACAATTTTCTTTGAATATGTAGGTTGTAGGAAATAATTGCATTAAGTGACATTTTTTATAGAAAATATCTATTCGCATAAAATACACAAATAACAAAACTGTATGTATTTTTATTATTAGTATTATACGAATTTATTATTATTGTTTTATGAAATCAAGAATAAAGAAAACAAAAAGTGAGAGAATTTCTAAAAGTGCACAGCTACCAATCTAAATAACTTTTGTTTTATATGATTAACTTGAAAAATGTCAAAAAATAGAATGATAAGAAAGCGTTTCAAATTATTGAGGAAACCTCTAAAAAAGGTTCAATCAACACCGCAATCCTCAAAGGGATTTGTATTATATTTTCCAGCTCCTCTTGAAAGACTATTTTTTTTTGTTTGATGTTGATTTATAGAAATTGCTTTCGTGAACTGAATATAACCACAAATAACGTTCGCGACTGTACTGTACATGAGAGTAATACTTAAAAACTATATAATTCGGTGACCACAAGACAAAACCGTTCAAGTAAATAAAGTGTGAGTGCGTGGTACTCACTAGATTCATGTGTAAACCTGAGCTCATACATGACATACGCCTGACGTTCGATCTCGCATCTACATGACTTATATCTGACGCTTGATCTCCCCATGACTTGTAAGTCATCGGGAGATCTTGCATCTACATGACTTACGTCTGACGTTCGATCTCACATCTATATGACTTACGTTTGAAACTCATAGCACGGAGCTATAGCTATCAAGAATTCTACATACCCCGTTTTGCGTCGTGGCCATAGTACACATGATATGTGAGACATATAGTCTGCCTCGTTCTGTTCTACTTTCTGTAAAATTACATCAACAAGTCAAATGTAATGTGCTTTATGGAACCTATATATGTATTAACTCAATGTTCTTACACAGGCTGAAATATCTGCTGCGTTAGTTCGTACTTGCATTCGGCAATTGATAATTAAATTAAAATGATATGTTACACATGTTCTGTTACTAAGATCTATGACACGAAAAGTAAAGGGTGGAAGTCGCCTCGCTAAATTAAGATTCACGTTTCTGATATAATCTAATTATTTTTACTTGTGCATTCTGTAAAGACCAGAAAGAATAAAAATCACAAAAACACGTCAAGTACCGTAATACCAAGTCCTACTCACATGATAGATGGCACCAGCGATGAATTTAACTTTCTGGTGCTCTAGGTTTTACATAGTGAATGGTGCCCTAGTATTTATTGCATCTCTACCTACGTAAATTTGTTCCTTTGATTTGAACTTGATGAAATTTCACGCTTACGCAATATACTATTTATTATTATTATTAGTAATAACACCTCAATTAATAGCATATTATAATTTGCATATAATAAAATGAGTTTCTAATATAATTCTTATCATTAACAAGTGCTGAACCAAAAATAAGGTAATCATAAATGCTAGAAGTCCTCTACAAATATAGATATTGTTTTTAATCAAAAATACCCGAAATTGTTCTAACTAGGACAAAAGTTATCTCTTTTTATAGTGCCCCTTCTGTGGTATTGTCCTAAGCCGGTGTCTAGCACAAAAATGTTACACTACGTTAATAGTAGAGACAACCTTTAACTGATAACTCGTTAACGTATTTTTAGACGACAGGAATGTGAAATGTTTTCTTCACCCAGAGCTACAAATTTCTTTAATATTCTAAATTTAAAAACGGGTCGAAATTCATCTGATTCTACTATAGATGCAAACGTCACGCCACGTAGAAGACTGGACTGCTAGCGCATCTAAAAGCAAAGGGCAATAAAGTTGGGGCATATTGCCTCTTTCTGACGTTTTATTATTAGCTCTTTATGATCAGCAGATCTACGTGTTGATATAGAATATCGCTGTTTCTTTGTGCACCAACTGACTTACCCAGTCCGTTGTAGCAGTCCTGTTCTCTAAGTCGATGGTCTTATACTAACGTGAGTGCTTACGTAATGTAATAACGTCAGATGTCATCTAAGTATACTAACATTCAAGATATTATGTTAGTTTTCTTTGATAGTTCTATACAACGTACTTGATACTTATGAAGTACTATATTATTCTTTTAATTTGACGCAGTGCAATGTCTGAAATTGCATTATTAATACTATTTTCATAATACAATTCAACTACGTTAAACTTCATATATGAAGCTGCATGATGTCAGAGCTGTGCGAAAGTATAATTCCTGAAAAAATGCAAAAAAAAGATACTGAAGGTTTCCTAAGACCGGTGAAAGAGAAAAAGTTCCACTTCTACCGGGTTGTCTTTACTTTTAGTGGCACCTTGTGAGTTCAGCGGTAGTATAGTTTTGGACATAGGCTTGTTTGATGTTTTTACACGTAATATATAAATAATTTAGAATTACACTGTTAGTTTGCACATCAAACGAAATTGATCAATTTGTGAGAAATGCTTTGCAGTATTACTTTGCCATTAGTCAACCAGTTTTATGTATTTCCCAGGGGTATTTTCGTCTATGAACACATTCTCCGATTCGCTGTATCGTTATTTTGCTAATTTGTTTTCTTTACCTACTTTTTTACAATAAAATTGAATGATGTAACTGTTATTTATTCTTTCAGTACTTTTCTTAACTTAATAAACTATTATTTACAAAAATACGTTTTCCTCTATGCTGGGCAACTTTATGTCGTAATTTCGGGAACTTATTTCTTTTCGTTTTGATTTTACAACATAGAAACGCATAAATCCCGTAGTCCCGACCGGATTTGTGTGTTTCTATATTCTAAAACAATTTTTTTAGCTTCATTAGAGATCTCTTACTGAATCTAAAATATTGTAATATACTCGTCGAACTCTTGTTTTGTAAGAAAATTTAAAACTTGCGCTAGACGTAACGTAAACTGACAAACAGACGAACGTCTATTTTGCATGTCGTTTATTGATTTATGCTATTGGTTGGACTGCTCGAATCGGAATACGTCGTAATAGTTGTGAACAGTTACTTTTTGAACATGTAATTTTAGCTTACATAAAATTAAGATTTTTTGTCTTAAAGATTGCCAAGAATGGATGAAATCTTAATTTAAAATCTCGACCTCATTTACTACCTTCTTATACGTTCTACTCTTATACGAAAGTCAAATATTAGAAATAAGATCCCGAAATTATGCCATCGAGTCGCCGAACAATCCGTACCTATGTGAAAAATATATTTTATTTTATGTTGATTGTCTGTTTTATTGTTAGACAGACAGAAATTTTATTTATTCTCTGAAAATGACATTTGTTAAAAATGATAACTCTGTTATTACATTCAGGAATTTCTCGATTACGAATGTGTCAACTCAACAATTTTTCTGTCGTTCATTCGCTATGCCATTTAACGTGGCCACCTTTTATTTATGGCTTATTACACTTTTCATTACAGTCGACAGTTGCGATAGCCGCCGTGTTAGAGATTTGTATCAATATGACGATATCGCGAAATTAATCGACCATGTCGTTTTGTTGGTACAGACGAATTCTAAAAGTTTAATTTCAGAACTGTCACATCAATTGATAGATGCGAACCGCGTTGAACAAATGCATTTCTAACAGCTCAAACTTCAATTGGATATCATCTTTTTATTAAACTATGTCAACTCCGTATTTTTTTGTTGTTGAAAAAATCAGAAATGTTCCGATGCTTGTGAACCTTTTCAAACTACAGTCGAGTCGTTCATAATTCAACAGATTCGAAACATCTGAGCTATCAAAATACAAATTAATAATAATAAATATTTTTTAAGAGTATTTGTTTAGTCAGTGGTGTCATTAAAGAGATGGGGTTAAAATTCAGTTAGTAACCAAGTTTAACAATATAAACTTCTATTTATGTAAAAACCGTTTTCAGTTTTTCACGCTTGTATTCTTTTGGTTGTATAAAGATACAATTCCTGCTGAAAAGTAGATCATTAAATAGTACTCTTATTAATTTTCTTTATTAACCATTTTTCATATCAAATAAATCTTATAAATCTCTTTAAAAAAGTTGAGTGAAACCAATGCAGATATGAAAACACTGAACATTAAAAAAACACACGAAACACTAACATCAGCAGTTTTAATATCATTCCGTGGCATGGTTATCAAAACATGCATTGAGAAACGATATTCGTACTTGGGTGTGTTGTGGTTATTTTTTAATATTCAGTAAAGTAATAATTTCAAAAAAGATGTTTTGAGAATATTGACATAGTCGCAATGTTTTATTGCGACAGGTACTTTGCCGTTTCTTGAAGCTGCATGAATTTTGGAAAGAACCTATAGTTAAGAATTGACGGAATGATTGAAGGACGCCATCAGTGGGTTTTTAAGGTCGGCGATGACAGGAAGCAAAAGCGAGCTTCAGAACAAGGCATCCGCCTCGTCCGATTATACTTTGGTCCACAGAACATCAATTTATATCCGGTCTCCTTTGTCGCACACACATGCGCGAACATATTGTGTTTGTGTGCGTGTGAGAAAGAGAGCAAATATATAGCAGCAGTTTCAAACTTTTCCTTGCGTATACGTAACAAAGTTACAGACGACTTCAAAAGCGTTAAATGTCGGAATCGTAGTAGTTTGAGTCTAGTTGTGTTTTGTAAGAATCTTCTCAATATTGATACTATTTACTGCCATTTATCTGCGGCTTCGTTCACGTGGTTTTTTGGTTACCTTCTGTTCAAATCCTTTTAAGTTTAGCAGAGTCGCTATGACATATCTCTGATAGAGAGATTTTTCGGCGGTCTATTGTTTTTTACAATTTAGTTTATTTTTTATTTTGATAAGACTTAATTCAACTCGATAGAAAAAAAATCCTCCCGTGTCCGGCTTGCTTCGCTACGTTTACGTCAATCGAATGGATTCGTTCGAAACGAAATTATTTGATGTCGTTTGTTTTAAACGCTGCCCTTTAAAACACCTATAAGTTTGAAAACATATCTGTGCGGATAAGCTTCCAAGATTTACATCTTGAATGTAATACAATAGATAATAAAGCAAGAATGATATGACCCATTTATTCTGTCGTTCAAATTACAAATTGAAACCAGGAAGCATTTTAAAACTCAGATAGCGATAGCAGTTTTCTGTTAACTTTAATCTGACTTTTGGTTGACTTTTGTCGTCCTGGATATAGTAGCTGTGGCAGCTTCGCGTTCGATCTCACTGTCGGCAGCTTCTTCTTAGCGTATTGGCGACATACACACACACACATGGACAGAAAGAGAGAGAGAGAGAGAGAGAGAGAGAGATTAATATATACTTATATATATACATATATATATAGCATTAAAGGTGGCACGGCATAAGATTGTCTTCAATAATATTTGAAGACGCCGAAAGATTGGCTTACAGTGCTCAATACTTAATTAGTCGTAACGCTCTGTTTTGTAGCAAACATATTCGAGTACTTATCGATGAGCTAAGCAATAGCAAAATACCATAAAAATATTTCAGAGTGAAAGAATATGTGGTACACATTTCTTAAAACGTTGTCATCAATAACCCCCGCCAATTCAATTAGAAACAAATTTGCCTTACACAATTTACTTGTAAGAGTCGCTGTATGGTAGTACCATGAAAAGAGAAAGTCTAGTACAATTCGTATATTTAATTCTTTTTTCTGAGTTCTACAAAGTTTCTGCTTCCTTTGAACTTTTTATCCGCGCAGATACCTTCCGTATCTATGTCTTTCTTTTCATATATGGGAGACCCATCTTCAGTATATATTCTCTCATACTCCAAGCCATGTAGCATGAATTTCTTTGTGGTCTCATGAAAGATCTTTGTGATGACTTCATATTGGGCTTAGAGAATTCAGCCAGATATAATGAATGTATTGTATCGAATATGGTGACACGATTCGATTAGTAATGTTCAGTGGAGCCAGTAGGATTAGTGAGGTAAGAAAGGTTCTGAAAATTGCAAGATCGTTTTTAACCGACTTCAAAAAAAAGGAGGAGGTTCTCAATTCGTCGGAATCTTTTTTTTTTATTTTTTATGTATGTTCCCCGATTACTCAAAGACGCCTGAACCGATTTGAAAAATTCTTTTTTTGTTTGAAAGGGTATACATCTCAGGTAGTCCCATATAGTTTTTATTAAAATCGGTTCATCCGTTTTTAAATGACGTCAAAAAAACATATTTTTTAGTGTATGTTACCTCATATCTCCAAAATTTGTAAATCGATTATGATGATTCTTTTCTTATTTAATAGGGCACATCGTCAGGGTGATCCCACATGAATTTTACTTAAATCGGTTCAGTAGTTTTTAAAAATGTGCGAAATCAAATCCACCACTATTAAGTAAAAAATAAAAAAACTTAAAAAAAAAAATATTAATCTCTTTCATGAAAATAATGAAATTTTGAGGTCGGAGCTAATTTCATTACAAAAAAAAACATGAAATTTTGAGGTCGGCACCTATTTAATAAAAATAGATATGTAATTAAAAGTTTTGTAATGAAATTAGCTCCGACCTCAAAAGTTCGTTATTTTCATCTTTTTAGTGATTTTTTTGGAGGAGGTTAATATTTTTTTTTGTTATTAACAGGCTATTGAAAATAAAAAATTAAAATAACCTTGGACTTGTAAGTTTGCCTATAATATGTACATACATTGTACATGATTCATGCAACGTTTTACATCATTTTTGGAAATATTTACATTGGTTTAAACGAAATTTGGTACATATATTAAAATTCATTTTATGCATCGTTGGAAGTCTACTACATATAGTTGTAATCGAACCATTTTAAGTGTTATATTTAGAGATTGAAAACGTTAAAAAATGGCCTTTATTAATCCGCCATTCATTTCTTCGTGATCGAAGAAAGCAGTTGCGTATAAATTAAATTTGAGTTTGACGGTTTGTGCCGATTTGTTTTTGCATTTTTAAACGAACCAAAAACTAAGAGGAATTATTCTCTGGTGTCAAGTATAAGGGACTGAATGGTTAAATTTCATTTTTTACTGTACTGATTTAAATTGTATTAAATTTGTGTGGTATAAATGGCTAAAAAACAAGGTTTCACGATTAAGTCCTTTGTATCTAACACCAAACAATTGGTACTTTAATATTTTATCACATTCTAGAGAACATAAAAAATCAATCTCTTAATCTTTTTGAAAGCAAACTTAAATAAAAAAATCTCATTAGTAAATGTTTTTATTCTTTGAAGTAATTTTTAACTCCATTCAAATAATTTTATTTTTACCAACCTTTTTACTTTCTCATAAGTACATAGGGGAATTCGTGATTGTATATACGATTTTATAATACATATTGATTTTCATCTGTTGAATTGGTATTGTCATATTTGATGACGTATTCTGTATTTCTTTTGAAAATTTAATTAACTGAAAGCTCTATCTATCCTTTTTAAGTTGATTTTTATCTTACCTTTTGATTTATCTATACTAATATAAAAAAAATGGTCAGCAATATTATCGTACTAACTCAGATTAGTATTGTTTTCTCACCGAAACACAAGATTTAAAAAATGAGAAATTGCATTAGTGTATCGATCACGTTGCTTTGCTTATAAACTGTGAAAATTACCAAATTTATGGCGCAGCTAACTTTGAAAATCTAATTACATTTTCCACATTATAATATATAAATGCCAACTTCTTACAAGCGACGTCAGTACTACTAATGAGTGATCATATATGCCGTTAAGGAAGTTTTCTGCATGAGACGCGTTTAAGACATCTAGTCGATAGTTTAACGACAATTTATCACCGAAACATGATCGAGAAGCTTTTGACTATTTCTCGCCTACGAACGTTACTTAAGACGATATTATTATTTAACGATACAGGCGTTTTTCTTCTCTCTATAAAGAAGAAGTTTGTTGCGGGTAATCTCAAGAACTACTGAAGCGATGAATTCAGAATTTAAAAAAAACTGGCCAAGTGCGAGTCGGACTCGCACACGAAGAGTACCATATTTGTTTACTTTATTTTTATTATATTTTGTTGTTATAGCGGTCATAATAATGCACATTCTATGAAAATTTCAAGTGTCCATACCTATTGCGCTTCAAAAGATGTAGCCCTGTGACAGACGGACAAACAGACTGACAGCGGAGCCTTAGTAATAGGGTTTCCGTTCGCACCCTTTGAGTAGGGAACCCTAAAAACTGAAGAGGCATAACAGTGGACCAAAAATGTTAAACAAGCCGGAGATATCAACTTTCAAATTTTTAAACAGATGTCTCAAATTTATCACTTATGCACTTTTCATCTATCTGTGAGCTCAATAACCAAATAAAAAAATAATTACATCTTTTGATCGATAATTTAGCGGGTGTTGTAAAAGTATAGGCACCTCAGATTTTTGTTACGTCTTTCAGAAAAAAACAGTCCTAACATAGTGTACATTAAATCCCTTTCTCTCAATTGTAATATTGTCTAACTTATTGTTTCTTATCTACGTCGGAAAATTGAAAGTTGACAATAATAACATTCTGAAAAAGTTAATCTTTAATTACGAAACTTCAGTTACGAATACTTCATAATTACCCTATTGTAAGAGCTGTTATAGGCATTAAAATAAATAAAACGCTATAAAATTGACTGATTATAAAGTATTCGTAATTAAATATTTTCACATAATTGTAGTCGTAAAATTTTTTTTCAGTATGTTGTTAACAGTTTTCAATTTTTCTGCGTAGTTCAGGAAAAAGAATTTAGATAATATTACATTAGAGAGAGAGAGAGAGGGGTAGGAACTATGCTTAAAATATTATGTTCAGATTACATACCCAGTTCCAAGCATGTGTAATCTGAGAGCCTCGTTTATATATGAAACCAAAATACATAAAGAGACACATTCGATATTATTTCCCAGTCGGTCGGAAATTCTGTGAAGCTACGCTTTGGTTTCCTACATCGTTTGAGTTGAAACTGTCTATGCATTTGATGTAAGTTGTATAGCTTGTTCTGCTTCAAATAAACTTTTTGTCATTAAATACATAAGAAACTTTCTATCTGTCTGCTAACTTTAATTCAAGTAAATATTTTTTGTGTAAATAAAGTGCCAATTAGATTTATTTGTAATACTGGACAAATACATACTGTTGAAGTTTTTGCATGCCTCGAGATTCTAGTAATTTAAGAGTATTTTTAAGAACCTTAGTAGGTTCCAGGGGCGTAGCTACCGCCGTATATGCCATATCAATTATACGGGACCCCCGGGCCACAGGGGCCCACAACGTGCGTAAGCAAAAATTAATAAAAGCTTCCCAATTTTTTTTTTATATCAGAAATGACAAAAGTCAAAAGAGCAATTTTTTTCCCGCGTAAAGATTGCGTTCAAAAGTTGGCAACACCCTACATCGGTTATCGCGGGCTGCGGGATTTCCCCGTTTAAGTCATTTACTTCAACGGGGGAAGGGCCCCCAAACAAATTTTTGTACGGGGCCCTGCCAAGACACGCTACGCTTTTGGTAGGTTCATCAAGAACTCGGACATTCATAACTTAAATACCAGATCAAAATCTGAACGTAGAGTTCCTTTTAATCGTTTAACTGTTTCCACGAAATCCCCAGGTATTGCTCTTTATAATAAACTACCTCAAAATATTAAACAATGTGATAAACTGTCGAAGTTTAAAAAATACTTAAAAGAATTTTTATTATCAAATGCTTTCTACAAATTGGATGAGTTTCTAAGTTATGAATGATTGAGTCCTTGATCGACCTACTGTTCTTGATGGATCCACCGTTTATTGGCAAAGCAAATAAATATTATTATTATTATTATAATGTTATCAAATACTATATAACTACAAGTCAATACGTGCAACGCTTGGATCTTGGCAGTTTCCACACGTTCTTAGGGCAGTCAAAAAAAACAGCGCCATCTATGTACTCAGTATGTCCACTGTGTAGCAACAATTGACTACATTATTTCTCTCTTTCTCTAATGTAATATTTGTTTTCGTTAGCGTTGCAGAACGATCGAAAAATCATTCTTCGGATTTCATTATATTACTTCTATAGTAGCTATACGACAGATTTTTTTAAAACTCAAATCACATACAGTGCTATTAATGCTTGTAGCTAATTTTATGTTGCAAATATTACAAATTTTATAGTATTCAATATTATTATATTTAATGTTTATAATTGGTGGTTTTTTATTATGTTTTCGAGTACAAAATAATAGTAAATTAACCAGCAAAGTTTTGAAACCAACCGATCCTTTTTCATAATTTTTGGCTATCTGTTTGTTTCGAGTAAATTTTAAAATGACCAAATTGATTTTGATAAAACTCAAATATGGCCACATATGGCGAAAAGAACAATATTTGAACACTGTATTACGATGTTCAAATATTGTTGTTTTCACCATCGTAAGCCACGTAAAGAATACTACAAAAACGTTTAGCTCCAATAATAATAAAACTAGTGATTTTAAAGACAGCATTCTGTATAATGCATATTCTGCATCAAATTACATTGCCTTTTTAAGCGAAGAGAACACGTTGATCAAAATTGAGTGTTAACATACAGTTCAAATATTAAATGTTAGTAATATGTTAATTATTGACTTAATGCAGTCGTGCAATTAATTCATATAATTTGTGGTCGATGTTACAAAAGAGCAATTTTACAGCGGACTGTACGCAAACATTATAATATGGTACCCCTATAACTTCCATTGTGTGTGTTCATGATAATAATTGTGTATTGGAGTGTACATTTTGGCATATCTGTGAAATCGTGTATAACAGAAATATGCTATCTTTAGAATTGTGTATAATAGTTAATTTCTGTAGCATAAATTTGCATTTTAATGGAAACTTTTCGACGTTCGTAAGTGGCCACTTCGTAAGTCGAAAATTACTTTTACAAAATTGATTGTTATGTTGATATTATCTCAAATTAAAATTATCTATTGAATAATCAGAAAATTTAGTAACATAATTAATGGCTATGTATGGTCTCCATTATTATTATTTCCAATCAGAACTCCACGCGACCCAGGCATGTAAATAACCTAGCACGAAAACATTCGCCAAAAATATTCGCAACAAAAGTGAATGCGATTGTTGCAAAGTTACGAAGCGGATATCTGTTAGAACTCTATTAAAAATCGTAATTGAAACCTACCTGCATCCATACTAGCTTATTATGGTTAGTTGCAGAAAGCATTGTCAGAATATTTTATTTGACTATGACCGTTAATTGTGATCACGCATAATATTTCTCCATAAAAGCATTACAGAATTTCAAATTTCTAAAACATCTATTTATCACAATTTTTTGTACAATTTTCATTTCGAACCATTTTCTTTATCAAAATTTAGCTTGAACAGCATTTTTTTCTATGGAGAGTAATTATTTATTTTGTATGAATACAACCTAATGTTCTACATGACAGCGAGTTTGACAACAACATTTGACTCCTACATGTATAAAACCCGTAAATATATTATGATCACAATTTAAAGTCACCGTCAAATCAGATTTTTTGGCAATATTTTCTGCAACCAAGCATTACGTTTTAACATACATGGACATAATTAATTACCGTGAAATATAGAGCATGTATGTACAGAGAGAGATAGAGTTTTGTAGATATTAACAAAGTTTGTTTTGTTTACACAGTATGCGGGGCGAATCTACCACCAGTGTTTACAATCGACCTGAACAACTTAGTTCTCTCGGAGAAGACGGCCGTCGGCGAGAGAGTTGGTCAGCTGGAAGGCAGCGACCCGGAAGGTTCACCAGTTCACTTCGGACTAGTTGGCACCGACAGACTTCATGTTGATCGGGACACCGGAGTTGTTACTGTCGTCAAATCACTCGATCGTGAGGTCAGTACACTGCACTTCCACCATATACCCGTTATTCCACCGTAAACCTATAGATTGTAACTGCAGTCGACGGCATTGCATAGAACCTAATTTTGTTGGTAATTGTAGATAGATAGATACTTTATTGGTGTTATAACTAGGTTTACACACGTCAGGTACAGTTTAAAATTTAAAATATAATATTAAAAAAATCGTCTATTGAGTAGAGACTATTCTTAACAAGATGCTTTTTTACACGAGTTTTAAATTGTTTTTCTGGCAAATCTTTAACCGACTGTGGTAGAAAATTGAATAATTTAGGACCATAGTAGTTTATTCCTGTTCTAATTTTATGGATACGGTAAAAATCTATATGTATGTCCATATTGGACCTTATATTGTGGGAATGAAAGTTACTATTATTATTAAATTCAGTCAAATTTATTTTAACGTACATAAGGCAGTGAAGAATGTAAAAATGGACGGCACAGATAAAATTTTAGAGACTGCATAATACTCTTTACAGTCCTGTCTATAAGGTAATGAATGAATTATACGCAGCGCTCTCCTTTGTAGACCAAATATTCGATTTGCATGAGGCGTATAATATTACTGATTGGATAAGTGCATGAAATGCCAATATCAGAACATTCTGTGAAACAATTTTAACAAGATTTCGAAGAACAAAGATGCTAAATGTTAATCTTTTAGAAATATATTCGATATGTGATTCCCATAAATAACAGATGCTCGACACCGCTCATTAGCATCTAATTTTATTATTTTATTACTTTGGTAGAGGAAAAGTACACCTAAAACTGTTTGTTTTTTTTTACAAATTCAGTAATCTCGTATTTTTTGAAGGCTTTATAAAAAATTGAATTTTTCCTGTTAAATTTATCAGAATAATTTAATGACTATTTTTAATTAAGCATGTGCTTTTCCGTAAGTAAGTTCTGAGACGCCATTTACATGGCGCTTAACCTAAAATACTTGAGAAAAATGTACTAAAGTGCGCTACAATATTTTATCCAAAATCATTTTCTTTTTTGTCCAGTGGTGTAGAATAATCAAATGGTCTTATTGTATTGTTTATTATCATTAGTGGTCTATTTATACTAAGCATCCTGTGTGAAAAAAAGTTTTCAATTAATTTCTCAAGAGTTATTCAATAAAACACGTTACAATTTATAATTTTTTACCGGTTTGATTTAATTTAATTGAATTCCTTTTACTGCAATTATCAATTTATTTAAACGATATCCTTAAATCCTAGTGCCCAAATTTCCACATTAAAAAAAGTTTTTCGTAAAAAATTGTGTCTAAAAATTGATCCCGAATAAAAACTCCATTTTATTTATTCACGTTCGTGAAAAAAAGTTTGAAATTTCTGTGAAGCACTTTCGGCAACCACACGTGCGTAGATCTTATAGTGTTACACGTGGTGCGTTTTTTATGACACACCATACGTTTCGTCTTCAGTCCCGAGGGAACGCCTTCTCTCCTCTTGATCACGCGCGACACGCACTAATGTCACGTACTCTCTTCACTGCTTTCTACTATACTCCTTGTATGTATCACAGTCGACTTGTTAGAAGGACGTAATATTACTAGTTTCTTAAAAGAATATCTACCTATTTGCGTGTTCGTAATTTTAATGAAACGTTGAAATGAATTTTCGGAAAAAAAGAGAGCAGTGAGTCATTGCTGCTCCCAAGAGGTGAACATTTAGATGACGGCTAGACATAACTTCAGAAAATATTGACAGTTGACTAGAGAGGATAGAATATATATGAGAGAAGAGCTCTGCGTCTTTTTCGCGACATACCACTTCTGTGACATTTCACCAATTATCACACAACAAACTTATTTTTTAGAGTTCCGTCGGTTTCTTATAGCAATGGACAATGGTATCAGAAATTAATACCATAGTCCTGTAAAAAATTAAAACTCCTAGCTCAATGCAATAAAAATATACGGTATTTAATTACATAATTAGTTTTTGTGCATCATTGAAAGTAAACGAAACTCTAAAGGTGGCGGTTCGCACCGCGACAGAGACAGGAGACCGAGACCGGAGACAGACTGGAGACCGAGACCGTTACTTGATCTTAGGTTTTCTATGTGTCAGTTCGCGAGCGAGACCGAAACAGGAGACCGCGACGCGAGATAGAAGACCGCGAGACGGTCTCTACCCCGGACTAGTACTGTCTCGCGTCTCGCTCGAGACACACGTGCAAAATTGTGAAAAATGACGTCGTTTTCGGAAGAAGACACCGATAAATTGATTGAAATGATTAGCCAACATCCTGCGCTATTTAATTCTCAACTTGACGCATACAGAGATGAAAATTTAAAGGATAATTGTATTTTATTCCTCCGAAAGTACATCCTGAACATATTTTCCTCAAACAATAAATGGTTCTTTATCAAAAGGGAAAACGATCCTTCGTGGTCTCTAGTTGTATATCATTTGTTGATAGGCATTCTTCGTTTTGTTTTATAATAATAATAATATAATAGCAAGTCATCGTCTTCTTCTTCTTCCAATAGTAACTTCATAGCTGAATGGCTTTCCATTACGCTGTGGATTACTAATTTTCCAGAACACGACACGATTGACTCTAACGACTCAACAAAACTGAATGAACAGAGGTCTTTGGTCTCGGTACACAACCACCGGAGACGGAGACATTTGTCTCGGTCTCCAGTCTCTGTCTTCGGTCTCGGTCTTCTGTCTCTATCGCGGCGCGAACTGCCACCTTAACAAAGATTGTAAACTACATTAAATTGTTATAAAGTTTATAAATCCCCAAAATGCGAGTTCTACTCGCACTTGTCCGTCTTTTTCTTGTTTCCAATACTAATAAAATAAATCAAATTTTATTAAATGAGATCCAAATGCGGACCGCAATCCACCAATTGTTCATCACTGATATATGATATATAATAAGTAAATGGTCTAATATTCTCCTTCAGTGGCATTTATGGGATCATAAAACTCAACCAATGTAAGTAGTACTTTGTTGCAAGAGGAAAAAAACTAACTTCAGGGAAAAACCTTGAATTCTGTTTCTGGGTTGTAATCGTCTTTCCCATAAGTTTATCTCTGACACGCATGGTCACTTCATATCTCTTAGCCGCGGCATATGTTCCCCAGATAATATGTTGTTAAATTTACAGAATGTTTTCCAAAATTTGAGGCCGTCTAAATACGCATGGGCACATGACAAGCGTAAAGTAGATGGCAGAGGTAAATTAGTACCATTAGTTTAGATACTACTAAAAATATAAATTATGAGTTAAATAGACTCATGGAAAGCAGTCAAAACGTTTATTAATTATTAGTATTATAAGAAGTTTCATTCTGTTCTGTTCTGTTCTGTTTTTCTCAAAATACTGTACACGATTTCATTTGAAAATATAATATGCACCTACGCGTGTATACTTTTATCCCACAAAAGCTTTCGGAAGGTTCTGGTGTGTAAAGTGACAGAATAATGTTTTATTTTGTTTCTTCGGGATACAGTAGAAATTTTTTGTCAGTTTCGTACAAATTACGCTTCATCAATTTGAGTACGTTTAACTAAATAAAAATAATATAATGTTTTGTAGAAATGTATTTAATTTAGGTATATTTTCTCACCATTCTGATGAATCTATTTTTTGGAACTTAAATTGTGATATTAATTATAAATGGACTAAATCAATTAAGATGGAAACATGATTAAGAGTCGATTAAATGGAATCAGAAAAAATAATTCAGTTTGGGACAAGCAATTTTTTCGCGCGATACTTCGTTGAAAAAATATGTCGTTGTCTCCCATTTCATTTGCAGTTTTCGAAAGATGCTTTAAAGCTATTTTTTAGAAAAACATTATTTTTGTACATTAAAAAAATAGAGGAAAAGCTGAATACGAAATACAAACAGTGCATAACGACTTATTTATTTTATTTTGTGTAAAAATAAATTAAAGAATGTTCTTCGTCATCGATGTGGTTTTATGCTATTTACATTACTTATGTTATTTCTAACCGAGAAACGTTAATATAAAAATATTTATTTTATTTTAAAATATATGTCAAAGTTTATGTATTTTTTATAAACGTCGGGAATGCAAATATCTCACCGGGAGGCGGCAATCCCCTTTGGCGGCGGCCCTGGCTTCAACACAGTATACATTACGGTTAGGTAGAATGACTGACAGAATAAGGGCGGTGCAATACAGTCATTTCACCCCTGGCTCATGTAATATAAATATGGCGGCGAATGCTGGAACATGTTTTCTTGACACGTACTTGGAAAACGTACAACCGTCACATGACCGTTCGTCTCTTTGCTGTTTTTCATTTGTTTCGTTTTTTGTTTTTAATTCTGGACGAATAATGTATAGCCTAAACTGTGACACATAACACATAACACATAACATGACAAATAACTAATTTCGTGAAATCGCTACTACCACCAGATATGTGGCTAAAGAGCGAATTTTATCTTTTTTCTTGCAAAAACTAACTGTATATTACACCTTGCAGCTACATGATGGGACTAGCGATTTCACAGAACGCTTAGATATAACATAAATAGTTGCACCAGATGACTACTACATAATATGCAATGCAATTATTTTTCAAGATAATGAAACCCGTCCTCCCACCACATAATACCGTTTTTCCACCACATATTATTAATTTATTTGTGTTATTTCTACATATAATATGTAACATTAATAATCATTCATAAGTAAGAGTGGTGATATTTTATTCGATGCTTAATATTTACGTGAAGAAATGGCCTGTTCCTTGTAGTGAGTTCATTTTAGAAAGTTTTCTAGTTAAATACAAGTATGTATGTTTAAAAGTTTTAAAAAACTTTCTCTTTCCAGTAATCACAATAGAAACCTATCAAGTATATACTTATAATGTTGAAAGTTAGTAAACTTACTTTAACAACGTTACAACATTATATATTTGTTGTTAATAAATTTGTATAAACGAAAAATCGGAAGAAGTAATTTTGAAATTTTAAATAATATTTACAAAGTTGTATATATAGTTATGCATTTGAAATTGAATAGTGGTTTATTTTACTCCAGCTAAATGTACTGAAAGGACAGAGTCTGTGGCGATCCCAAGGGACCATCCCTTTTAGTATGACAAAACTCACCAGTGCGTACGTCTCTCCTCTTTGACACCCCTCATTAAATATCAACGCGTTTCTTCTCAGAGCCTGCTTATATGCATACAGTGTGTTCTGAAAATATTACTGCTTTAGGGGAGACTGGAGCAGCTTATCACATTTTTCACATATGAATTGTTACTTTCGAAATTGAATTTTTTTCATATCAACAAAATTTACAGGAGAGTTGAGCAGGCTATCACTTGATACTATTGTGATTTTGTTTAGCTTAAAAATCAGATCTCTTCTTAAATATAACCGTTTTGTCAAATTTAAGCCAAATGTTAGGAATACAAATAGATTTTCGCTGACAAATGGACATCGAATGACGCTCAAATTTACTTGAATAGATTGGACCTGCTGAAGTTGTACCTAGCGCATTCTACCGAGAGAGTTATTAACTTTGTCACATATGCCTCGGTCTGTTCTATTGCTTAGCAATAAAATAAATTCATATAATTTTCGACAAAATTTTAAGTCGTCTTTTCATCTATATTTGTTATAATTTTTGTATGATATTTTTGAGTTAGCAAATAATTTTAGACTTATTTGAAAAGATATTGGAATATATTGAAACACCAAGGAGGGTAGCAGATAGGCGAGCGTATACAAATGTATATATGAGGATACTAGAGCTGGAGCTGTATACAGCAGGAGCTATATAGAGCAACGACGCAAACGGCTTGGAAATTATTCCATACCACGTCGTCATCCTGCTTTGCGTAATGCATTCTTTATTATATGCGGATCTTCTTCATATACAACAGTGTACAAAGTAATGGTTTAACCGTTTTCAAGTTAAACGAAGACCCAGGGCCGCATTTAGAATTTGGAGGCCCTGGGGCATTCATTTGGTGGAGTCTCCTATAGTTTCTCTGGGTAAAATCGTCTATTCTTGAATAAAACGACATGCTTACGCACGACATATTAAAAACTTTATTCTTGTAAAGTGTGTTGCTCACTGACAGCTTTGCGATTTTAAGTAAAAAAAACTTTGCGCGATTTCTGATTTGCGTAACCCTTCGTCGGTTCATCGCGGCGTGCGAGCACAATGCGTGTGTCGCGGGCGGCCCAAGACTTTAAATTTTTAAACCCGGACTACAAATGAAGCTCCGCCCGGACGCTCCCCGGATGCCCTCTAAACTAGGAAAAATCCGGGAAAACCCGGACGGATAGCAGCCTTACATATACATATATACGTATATATATATTTCATATACACATAAATTGCCTGTTTAACTAAACCAATTTACTGTCGAGTGCTGTTTTATCCACTTGAGTGATTAAGCAGTTCATAGATTACGATTTAATTCGGTAGACGTGATTGAAATATATCAGAATTTACTATAATTCTCCTTGACAATTTAAACATTGCATCCGCACAGAACTTCGTTATTATTTTGAAGCAAAGCATCTTTGCATTTATTATTTTCTATGAATATTGTACTTTATAAACACGTTCGATAACTGAGGTTATTATCGTTTGTTCCCTTCTAGCTCAGTAACTATCTCCAAGTCGGCATGACGAAACCCTTCGTCATGCCGACTTGGAGATTTTGTGTTTTCATTTGCACAATAGTGTACAGCGCTTTCGGTGCGAATGTGCGTGCGATATTTTATAACGTAAGCATGAGCTGTTTGTATAACTAAAAGAGAAAAGAAATGTGTATGTTTGAAAATGGCGGTGAGAAAGACAGCGACTCAAAGATAAAAATAGACGCAGTGAAGAACAATGTCTAAAACATACAAATAATGTAATATAAAGGCCTATTCTCACGTGCCGATACGACACGACGCGATGCGACATAGTGACGCGACGCAACAGTGCATGAAACGATATGCAACGCTCTTCGAAGCGTTAAATTTTGTCGCGTAGTATCGCTCTTGTGAGAATTGCAGCATTTATAGACAAGTATATTTTTGAAAGCAGCAATTTGGCGTGACGCCTGGCCGTGTGAAACACCGCCCGTTCTGTAATCGAGTTTCCCAAAGAACAAGTATCTAAATCGGTAGTTCAGCCACTAATTTTGCGTTGAGAATTACAAAAAATGATGCTGATTTTTAATGTTTGATTTACTTTCAAGTTGCCTATTTTTTAATAAAAAAACTTAAATGCGATTATTACCTGGGAACTGGGGGCTTTTGTAGTAGATTTCTTAGTTTTACTAGTTAAAATTCCATCGATTTGAGCATATTTTCATTCACTCGCTTTCTTGTCTATCTGTTTGCTTGATTAGCTGACCGGCCCGGCTTTCCTCGGGATGCAAAACGCGCTTCCCGACTAGCTAGAGACTTGAAACTTTAAAATGTCGCACACACAAGACTCAATAGTAGAATTTTTTTTTAAGAAAAAAAATAGTACCACTTTTTTAAAACGAACTAAAAAGTATCAAATAATTTCTCTTAGCCTATTTTAAAATCGTGGATTATAAACTCTGTGATAGTTTACTAGTCACAACCCAGTACCCACGCTTTTATAATGGACCAAGGAGAAATTCATTTGAAAATTTTAGTTCGTTTTAAAAACGTGGTGTATTAAAAAAATATTTAAATAATTTTTGACATGCAAATGATCTTAATGTCCAACAGACCGATATTTAGCAATATGTTTTTTTTTTCAGGTGAACGACACTTTGAAATTCTTAGTGACTTTAGAAGATGAAGTAGAGGGCGGAGGACCCCATGCCAATAACATAGTGGAGGTCCCAATTTCTTTTATTATCCTCGACGAGAATGATAATGCTCCCATGTTCAAAGATGTAAGTATTTTTATTGAAAATCATTTGTAAATACTTTTAACATTTTCTTTATAAAATTGTATACAAATCAACCAACACGTTATATACTTTCATGACATATTTACAGTTACGCTTTTGAATTCAAATATTTTTTTAAAATTAAATGAACGAAAGAAAACATGGAAAACATTTTTTTCCACAATAATGTTCTTCGTTTATATTTGTATTATGCTCTTGTACGGATTTGGGGTTGTGGAAACTTCTGAGTAGTGATGTAATGTGTGAGAATAAGTAAAGCAATGTATCGTGAATGCCTTTGGGACTGGTAACATCAAACGTAATGCGACTGGAAGGGATTAAATGTGAGGGGAAGACGATTTATTTGAAAATCCGTATGTACAATTTTTGTCTCGAAAATATTCGTATCTGATTTACCGTGGATCGCGGATCTAAGAGTTGTAAAATCTTAGTAGGGTTTTCTTTTAAATAAAGTAACTACTCCTCTACATTCTCAGTTATTACCAACTGACCGTTTTGGTCAGTCTCTACCAACTCGAACAATATACCGCTGTCCTATCATCAGCTCTTACTTGAAACTTTAAACCGCATTTCAGATTGCATTGCGGCTCTGCACCGCATTAATCACGCGCCGTCATAGAATTACAGAATCGGAATTCTGTTTAAAACAGGAACATTCTGTTACATATTGCCAGAAAAGTTTATAAATTTATTGTAAAAGCTCCTTTGTCCGGTTTGAGCAGTTCTCAGTCCAGATCTGCATGTTTAATTTCATTTCAGGTGCCCTATGAAACAACCGTTCCAGAGGATACAGCGGTTGGAACAACTATTTTTAAAGGTATTCATGTCGAAGATCCCGATTCGGTCGGAGATGCTATTGAAGTTAAATGCTCAGATATGCCACAGGTTAGTTTTATTGTTCCCTATTTAATCAATAAATGAAACGTTAAATTTGAAATACTAAACAAATGAACTATAAATTATAACATTCTTATAAATTATTGAGCGATACAATTTCATGAAGTATCTAAATTAAAAATGATATATATATAAAAAAGTTTTTTTTTTAAATATTTTTTGTATTTTTCAGTTTGAAGAAGTATGTACAAAATTTGAAGTAATAACTTTGTCGTCTAGCCAAAGCACTTATGAAGGAGCTATCGTGTTAAAGGAAAATTTGGATTACAATGATAAACAATTCTACCAACTTCTACTAGAAGCTTCTGTTAGTAACAGTATACTTGCATTTTTTTGTCGGTTTCATTTAAACCATAAATGTAATACCATTAAATACTTCATCACATTAAATGAAAAAACTCAGTAGGAAGATTTGAAAGCTAGTGTTAAATAGTTATTATAGAGTCATCCGACATGTCAAAATTTGATACCATAGTTGATGTCACTTCCAAAGCTCAATTATCTGTATGTTACATTAAAAAAATCACACACTTGAGAATTTTTTTATTGCGTAATAACCTTTCGAAAAATTCTTTAAAAAAATGTTTTGTAGTTCATTTGGCAATATAGATTCTAATGTTGAACGACCCTATTGACCAAACAGTGTATTTGCATCTTTCGAAAGTTCTTAGTATGACACTGGTATTACATTTGGGAAAACTCATGTTGTCTGAACATCGATTTCCAATTTATAAGCGGTTCTCTTTCTAGGACGGTAATTTGAACAGTTCAGCAAGCGTTGAAATAAAAGTAGGCGATGTTCAGAATACTCCACCAGTATTTACTGGTTCACTTACTGGAGTTGTAGAAGAAGATGCTCCAGTTAATAACTTGGTTATGACTGTGCATGCTCGAGATGGTGACAGAGGAATGCCTCGGAAGGTCGTCTATGAACTCGTTACAAGTAAGACATACCTAATTTACATTATCGATCCCGTTCTTTTTCCTCAAATGGAACGCCAATTTGCTAACAAATAAAGACGCTGTGTGGTGGATGTAAAACAGAAGAATTACAATCCAAACAGGGAAAATGTTTTAATTAACAATTATTGTTGTTATGATCAATTTTAAAATGTTATCACAATAGTTAATAGATTTTTTATCCTTTCGTAGACTTGTTCTAAAATATTATTAGGATTTCTTTCTTTCTACTCTCTCATAGGCTTTCAATTTCTAAATGGCTACTCGTAGAAGTTTCTCTAAAGTATTAGCTTCTTTTTTTAATAATTAACACAGAAAAACTATGCCGAAAGATGTATAGAATCGTCGTGGCATGAAGTTGTTTAGAAAATCATCATGCACATTAAATTCGAAAATAGTTTTAGATGATATGTTTACGATTGCTTTATGTTTTTCAGATCCAATGGATTATTTTTTGTTGGATGCAATAACAGGTGAATTAAGAACAGCAAAACCGTTAGATAAAGAAGCTTTAGAGGATTCAACAGGTGTTCTTACGTTAACCATAAGGGTAATGACTTTGAAATGACTAATCGAATTCTTTATATTTCCTCAAAACTACTACACGTAGATATACTATCAACAACTGATAGGTTCCAATGTGTACTAGCCAACTTTATTCATAATCTTTTTCAGGCTCGTGAAATGGTTGACGGAGTTGCTGGAAATGATCCTTTAACAGTGACCACTACTGAAGCTACTGTAACTATTAAAGATGTTAATGATGAACCACCTTCATTTAACCATCGCGAATATCATGTTGAAATTCCCGAAAATGTACCGAATGGTACACTTTTACCACATTTAGATATGACAGTTAAAGATCCCGATGTTGTAAGTATGATTGATGATTTCGTTATACTGTCCTTTCCAGGCTTTGAATTATATCTTTCACAAATCTTCAGTAAAGATAGACTACAACTTGATCTGAACTCTGAACCATTGTTATTCTTTTATTTTTAAATTATTTCCACAATATTATTCAACCCAAATCTCGCTAGAACCAATAAAACGGAATCAGGATAATTTTAGCGGTCATCGTATTTGTATTCGACTTAGAAGACCAGCATGAAATTTAATAATTAAATTTTAATTGTTGTTTTTGTAACGACAAATTTCAGCGTAATAATTAAAATAGTTTTTGTTAAAATCTGTTGGCGTCAAGTCAAGTAGTAATCATCAATTGCTGCTGACGTGAATCTATTAATGCTTTTAGGGAAGTAATTCAGTATTTTCACTGAGATTGGAAGATGTGTCGGAAGCATTCGCTGTGGAACCAACAATGGCTACAGGATCCACCTCTGTCAGCATACGCGTTACGAATGGCTCTCTGGATTACGAAGACCCCAATCAACGAAAATTTATTATTCTGGTAATTTATTGTGATCATTTATAGCTCTGTTCGCATGCGAACATTTTTAAGCAAATGCGCATGCGTCGTCAGTTTGATAACGGTTTGGAATCGTTTTGCGTACTAAGCTTATATTGTTGAAGTAAATCTTCTTGAGTCGCGTCGTTTGGGAATTTTAAGGAGGGGCAACTCTGTAATTTGCCATCACGAACAATATAATATAAACAAATTATCAATAAGAGCCGGTGGAGCAAAGCATCCCATGAAATTTCTGTTATTGATTATTATAATTGATATATACAGACGAAACTGTGCTTCTTCGCCAAAAAGTCTGTTTTTAATTCTCGTTAAAAGTTCATTTGAACTTTTCCCAATTATGCACGAAGATAACTTATTGAGCAAATTTTAATTTTTAGGTCGTTGCTGAAGAAGTATACACAAATCCTCGATTATCATCAACAGCAACTGTAACAGTCAGTATAATTGATGCAAATGATAATGCACCAATCTTCACGGACGAAGCGTATTCTGCCAGAATTTCGGAAACAGCAACTGCTGGCACAGTGATCACCACAATCACTGCAAAGGACAGAGATAGTGGATCTTTTGGCGAAAACGGTATCGTTTATCAACTGTTTGGTAATGGAGCGGATAGATTTATCGTCAATAATCGAACTGGTGTAATAACGGTTGCTCCTTGCGAAACTCCAGGTCATGGAGATTGTTTGGATTTTGAGACGAGACCAGTTTATTTTTTGTCATACAAGGTACGTAATAATATTGAGTTCTGATCCTCAAAAAGATGTGCTACTTTTAAACATTTGAAAACATCTTTTTTTGCAGGCTACAGACGATAATGGCAAAGGACAAACAACTATTGTACCTTTAAGAATAACTCTCGTAGACAGCAACGACAATCCCCCAACGTTTATGAATCAGAATTATCGTGCTGTAATAGATGAAGGGGCGATGAAATTTGAACCTGAGCTTGTAATTCAAGCAAGGGATGCAGATAAAATATCGGAAATTGTGTATTCAATTATAGGTGGCAATATAAATGATTTGTTTTCAATTGATTCGCACACAGGAAAAATCAGTGTCGCTAATCCAATGGGATTGGATATGACGAACAATACAAGGGATTCAATAATACTTACAATAGAGGTATTTCAGTACGGCTTATATATTTGTAGGGAGATAATGCATCGCTGAATATATTACACCACTAATGTAAATACAGTGAACTCTCGTTTCTACGACATAACGGATTTTTCATCTGTAAAAATATAGTAAAGTAATGTATACCTTAGAAAAGTGGGGTTCCATTTTTAGAAACGTTTTTTATATAGGTACGAAATATTAGTTTTTCCCGGAACTTCGTCCGCGTGGTTAAAATATGGATTTCATAAAATTATATCTCAGTAAATACTGCACCGATTTTAAAACAGTTTTTATTCCCAGTTAGCGTTTAAATCATGTTTTAACTCCAATACGGACAAAGTAAATCTTCTGGTTTTCTTAATACCTGTTTAGAAACCAGTTAATGGACAAAAAGACGTGGCGTTTCATAATAGTAAAGCTAACTCTCTATAAGATAATCTGTGTTTAAAATTAAAAAAGATTAATATTAAACACAATTTACATGCTTTGACAAAATATCTAAACAAAAAATGCTATATCCCGCTTCGGTATGAGCTCTTGGTGATGGGAAAAATATTTGTACCATTTACAACGGTCAATTATGGGAAGGGAGCGTTTTGAACTCAAAAACAGATCGCAACTTTTGAAATATTGCTATGCGAAAAATGATTTCAATTTATTTTTCAGGCATTTGATGGAAAATTTACAAGCACTTGTCTGGTAAATATAACTGTCCACGATGTTAATAATAACGCTCCTACGTTTGAAGAAGAAAATTATGTTGCATCGGTAGCGGAAAATGCACCAATTGGTAAGCATTTAAACATTTTTACTGACAAGACAGCAAGAAGTGGGGTATTCAAATCGAAATGAGGTTTTGTGTGTTATCAGTAAAGCGCGCATTACTTAGTCAATTTGTTGTTCAGTAATGGAAAAAAACGAAAAAAATGGTTATAGCGAATTATCAAGTTGTAATACAAAAAAAAAAATTTTTTAAACATTAAAATTTTTTTGACAATAAGTAAGTAGTGCGTGCTATGACTCATTTCGATTTGAATACCCCATAGTCTTGTTGTCTCCTTATAAGTATAAATTAATATAAACAGTCGTGTGGTACGCAGTATCGTAAGGTGAAATAAATAAAATCTATCAAAACATTTAATTTGTAGGAACGTCCGTGGAACATACAATGGCAGTGGATGCTGACAGTGGTATAAATGCCCAAATAAAATATCGGATCCAAAAAGGCGCCTTTGATGATTTTAGTATAAATGAAACATTAGGCATTGTTAGTGTTGCATCAAAACTTGATTACGATAGACGAAATACCTACAATATAGAAATTATAGCTGTTGATCAAGGAACGCCTAGTCTAACAGGAACAACAACGTTAACTGTTAGTGTTTTGAACGTAAATGATAAGTTTCCGTATTTTACTCCTGCAACACAAAGGGCCGAAGTAAGTTGAAAAAACAATGTTTGCATGAAGATTTGACAATATTTATTTATTTAGTTACTAATCAACAGAGCTAATTGCGATTGTAAAAGTTACGAGCTCCATACTTCGTTTCATGACATCCATGCAACTTATATATATATTTATATCTTATGATGCTGTGTTTTAAAAAATATTATTTTTTACAGGTGTCTGAGGATGCTAAAGTTAATACAATCATTCACACTTTAACCGCGATAGATCCTGATATAAATTCAACAGACTCTTTGAATTTCGCGTCAGCCGAACCAATTACTGCTGTTGACAAGAACGGCAAACAAGTGGTTGATAATGAGATTTTCAAAGAATTTTTCTTAATCGACAAAGCAACAGGACAAGTGTCTGTTTCTAAACCGTTACAAAGAGATGTTGCTGCTGTTGTAAGAATGACCGTTACCGTTACCGATATTACCGCACCTGAAGTACAACAAGCTCAAGGTAAATATTTATCGCACGAATCCTCCATATCGAATATTATATTTTTTCTTAGGACAATGTCTTTTTATTGATCGTAACGTATGTTGATTTATAATTTGATTCCAGGTACATTAATTATTACCATTGTTGATGTTAATGATTTTGCTCCGGTTTTCAAAGCCCCATGGACAAAATCAAATCCCAATTACAATTTGGATTTACTGGAAGAACAACCAGTTGGTACTGTTGTTACAACTTTCACAGCTACAGATGAAGATTCTAATATTGCTGGATATGAAATCAATCCTGAAAGTGAATATTTTGATATTGATAATGTGACTGGTAAGTTTTTTTCGCGTTTTATTTCATAATTTACGTTCAAGCGTATTGTCAACTACGAAAAAACTATGCAAAGCTATCAAACCAGATTCATTGTTTTTTTCTTTTGTTTTGTTTATTTGTTTTTTTGCTGGCTTTGCTATCAACAGCAAAAGCAGGAAAACTTGATTGAATTTGAAATTAAACTTTCGGTTTTCAGGCATTGTAAAAATTAAAAAAAGGATAAATTATGAAGAAATAACTTCTTTAAATTTCACGGTGATCGCTTATGATTCCGGTATTCCTCAACTTTCTGCAACGGCTAATGTACACGTTAGTGTTCTCAACATCAATGACATGGATCCAGTATTTGAAAAATCTGAATATGAAACAACAATAAAAGAAAATTCGCCTGCTGGAACGTCTTTGATAGCGGTAAAAGCAGTAGACGGTGACAAAGGTGAATTCGGAAAAGTGAGTTACTCATTAGATGGAGAACACAGTGCAGATTTCAATATTGACAGAGAAACGGGACTTATAACCGTCGAAAACCCTGGTCTTTTAGACAGAGAAGCAATGAGTGATATCACGATACAGGTTATCGCTAGCGATCAGGCGCCAGAAAATTTTAAAAGATCTGTTGCCGTACCTGTAAGTTAATTTTTATTTAAATCACATATGGAATTTGAATAAAATATTTAATACTTGATTGTATTATTCAGGTGCATATAAAAATATTAGACGTTAATGACAATCCTCCAATTTTTACGCAACACAGTTACCGAGCAAATATTGTTGAAAACTTATCCTTAAATCCTCCATCGCCAATTCTTCAAGTTCGAGCTGAAGATACTGATCAAGGCATTAACGGGGAAGTACAGTACAAAATCATCAAAGGAAATGTTGGAGGTAATTTAAAATTTTACGTTTTTCTTTGAGTTCTACTGTGTATTAAAATGGATTCAGTTTAACTGTTCATGTTTTTTGTAGATGTTTTTACACTTGACCCTATAACAGGCATTCTTTATCCACATGCGTCCCTTATTGGGCAACAAAGACATTATCATTTAATAGTAGAAGCCAGAGACGGTGCGGGCCAAGGACAGTTTTCTGATAAAACCGTTATCGATATTGATATATTGGATGTGAATCAACACAAACCTGAATTCATTATGCCAGCATTAGCGAACGCTACAGTAGAAGTTCCTGAGGTAAGTTTAAAATCTGAAACACGTAATCAAATTTAAATAAATAAATGACTTAAAATCGACATATTTTTTTGTGATAGAACGCGGCTAGAGCGGATTATTTAGTAATGACGGTAAAAGCAACAGATAGTGATTCAGGTGAAAATGGTCGGGTGACTTATCATTTGAAGTCGGGTAATCATAATACTCAAGATACTGATGAATTTGTAATAGATGCTGATACTGGAGAATTGCGAACAAAAATGTTCCTCGATCGTGAAGTCAAAGCGAAATATGAGGTAGGTATTTATAGTATTCCGATGCTATTTTTTGCTGGGAACTTTTAATTGTTTAATGTTGATTTTTAGTTGGTGCTTGTTGCGATGGATCATGGTTCACCAACTCGATATGAAACGTTGCGTTTCTTAACTGTAATCCTTGTTGACACCAATGATAATCGTCCAGAATTTCCAGACTCGGCATCAGCAAATCCTTACCGGTTTTATGTGAAAGAAAATTCGGAAAAGGATATTCGCATCGGTAAGTGAATAAAATATTTGAGATAAAATTTTGTTTCAAATCGTTCTTTGATCCCGTATGTGTTTACTGAGCTGAAGTAACATTTCTTGGAAAGGAAACACATATAGATGCAATCATTCAGGCTAAAAAACTGCATGAATTTTTCAGTTTCAATTTACTTGTTTCACATGTCCCCAAATCAAAACATTTTTCGAATATTTTCCTGAAAAATCGCTATTATGATTTTCTGTTTATTCAGAATCGAAAAACTGCAATGGTAAACGTGTACATACAAAAATAACAAATGAGAGAAATAGATTTCATGCCAAACTTCGAATTTCTTTGGCGTCGTATTTTTCTCAATTTATTTGGTTTGACCTTTTTGGAAATTATTTTAGGAAAAGTGCAAGCAATAGACCGAGATGAAGGAAAACACGCAAAAGTATATTATTATATTATACTTGGCAATGACCAGAAAAACTTTTATCTCGATAAATCTGACGGAAGCTTGTTTACAAACAAATCATTCGATAGAGAAAAGCAAGCAGAGTATGATTTGTACATTTTAGCTAATAATGACCCTGACTTTTATTTAAGTCAAGATGAACGAGACAAAATGACTGAAGAACAAATTGTTCATGATAGCAGTATAGCTAAAGTAAAAGTTATCATCCAAGATGAGAATGATAATCCCCCCAAATTTGCGCGCAATGAATATTATGCAGGTAAGATTATTGCCGATAAAAATGCATTATCAAACTAAATTTATAAAAAATCGAAGGGGTAATTTCCCGAGAATTTGATGTACGTACATTTTTAATAGGAATTATTTGGAAGATTCGGGAATTAGAACTTATTCAAACTTTTCGGAATTCTTGTGCACACTTTTTTTCCGGAAATGTTTCAACAAATACATATTTTTATCAACGAGGACTATAATAATTGTATTAAGCCGAAAAATGTTTATCAATAATTAACAATTCAAAATAGTATTTTTAATTACTAAATCGTTTTTTTTTTATTTAGGTGTTGATGTTATGGCTAACATCAATGACAAAATCATTCATGTATCAGCGGAAGATCCTGATCAAGGATCAAATGGAACAATAGTATTTTATATCAGAGCATCATATTTATATAAATATGGTTCTCAAAAATCTTCTGGATCAATTATTCCTTCACCATTTAACATTACTCAAGACGGAAAACTTGTTACTGCTAATTATATGGCTGAATATAATCAGGACAGATTTGTGGTTGAAATAGTTGCTAAGGAAGTAGCTTATCCTGAAAGAGAAGCTGTTGCCAAAGTACATGTAAGTAGATGATTTAAATTGAAATAAACCAATACGATCATAATTACATTTTATCTTAAATTGTCAATTACAGTCTTTCTAACATTAAGTTTGGAAATAATTTCGTGAATTTTGTATCCTCATTGTCAATTTTCTTTATAATGTCTCGATTTCTATGTAATTAGATAAGTAGTTTTATAATAAAATTACAATTACATTTTCTAGATTTGGATTTATGAACCTGAGCAACTAATAAAAATTATATTGTCTCGTCCGGCTACAGAAGTCAATGATCAGAAAGATGAAATAGTCGCCGAATTGAGTAACGCTACTCAGAGCTTAGTGGTAGTCGATGAAATAAGATTTCATACAGACTCGAGTAATCGAAGACACATTGATTGGTCAGTTTACTTTTTGTGTTGCCTTTCTATGCTTTCCTTATCTTACAACTGAACTTTCAAGCCATTTTTGTTTTTGATATCCTTGTCTTACTAATGGATTTGTTGACATCAATAAACGACTTGCCTCTACCAATGTTAGCCTTAATTACAATATTTTCTTTAGCTTTAAAATGACGTTATATTCCTGATTTTCAGGTGTGACATGCTAATTCATGTAGTTGATCTGAAAACTCAGACAATTGTAACAATTCCTGAAGTATTGAAAATGATCGATGCCAAGTATGATTTCTTAAAGGACTACTATGCAGGCTTTGCGATAGAGAATGTAGTGCCGGTCGTTGACACCATTAAAGAAGAACCGTTTGATCCAGCCCTCGCAGCTCTTATAGCACTTATCATTGTATTATTCGTTGGAATTATAACATTCATTGTTGTATGTTGCTGTTTGAGGCATTGGTACGTTTATTCTTTATATATTATAATCAAACTTTTCAAGTATGGTTCTAATTGAAAGGTAATACATAATTCTGCCACATGGGAATTAGAAAATTTATCGAGTTACTGTGTTAAATTCAGAAATGATTACTATAGTACTAGATCCAGCCATGGAGGATATTGAAAAAAGAAGCTAATCTTCCCGTAAAGTTACGCAAATAATGATTCTTATTCCGACGGTAAAGACGCTGAAGGTGTAGCTATAGCGCCGCGCGTAAAGATTTTACGAAACCGTGCCATAATCGATTTTTAATTATTCGCCTTGCGACCTTCCGAAATCAGTTTACTTTCTCTCTATTCTTCATGCGTCAAGTTTTAGAAATATCTAAATTTTAATTGCCGAGAAAACGACCGCGATTTGGGCAAACGACGCGCAGAATGTATAACCATTTAAAAATTCGCTTGAATTACATTTCACTAATATGTGGTTATAGGTTTAATTAAAACGTAATTCATGTTACAGGGTGATTTCTATTCCAAGTGACTTGAAAAAGAAAGATGCTCTTATCAAGAAAGCAATAATAGATGATTTAAACACAACGGAAAATCCATTGTGGATAGAACAGTGCGTATAATTTTATTTTTATACTAATCGAACTTTGAATGATATTTATATCGTGTTTTGTTTTATAGAAAATTGAAACTTTACGAAGAGCAAGAATTGACTATGCAAGTATTCAGTGAGCCCGAACAAACGGCAGCATTGGAAAGAAGAGATAGTGGTGAATTGTCACAGGTATTTTATTTGCTGTAAATACTATTGCCGCAAATGAGATTTCATCAGAATTCTGTGTATTTAACTACAATGACGGTGTTGATGTCGCGTATAGGAATTTGATTTGGACGCGTGACTTAATCCCGTTATACATAAATTTTTTGCCACCGCTAAATAACTGTTGGAAGATCGAATTTATTTGTCACAAATTATTGTTTTAATTTAAACTTCCAAAAGACATTACTAATTTGTTGCTATATGAGTAATTAATTGTGTTCAAACCTTACATCAGTTTTTTCCCGTGATCTTACTAAAAATTAATCCGTTCATGAAACTTCTTAAATAAGAGATCGGTAGAAATATTGCTTGTCTTTCAGTAAACCATTTATATTAAACGTCTACAACGTTACATCAAAATATTTCAATATGATTCAATTTTTTGTCAAATCGTTGATATACTCGTATCTGAATAGGGTGATAATACTTATGCGACGATTCAACACCCAACAAGAAGAGGCTCATCAAATACACAAGGGGCTATGTCCTTGATGGATGACCTGGCCGATTATGCAACATTATCAGGAGCTCCGAGAGCGGGAAGCAGTACGCATAGTTCTATGCGAGGAGCTCCATCGGTAAGTGAGACCATTTCTTTAAACTTACAGGAAAATTATCATTTTTCATAATATACGAAGATATCATTTGTAACAATTGTGAAACGAAAAGAGGTTGGGGATTTGTTTTGCAATAAAAAATCGTATAGAGTATAAAATTGCGCTCAGTACATCCTAAATATTTTTGTTTTAATTTATGACTGTTTTAAGTTATCTATTGTCGAGTAATAAAAAAAGATCGAAAGTAAATGTAATTTGGGTTCTACCAAATTCTCAGATATTCCGAACCTGAATGGTTGTAAAGATTTTAGTCACTGCGAGAGTTCAAAGTTGTATATGATCATTCGGGAACCAGCATCTCCGTAGACTTCTAACAGTTTCGGGGCGTGTATAAAACTGGACGCGTGGAAATCTCACGGGTTTGAAATGAAACTTAATGAGCAATCAGTTATTAACAGTTAACAGAAAGGGGCAAACGCATTATTTCTCCTTTTTAAACAATGACTGGCAGCTCATTTCTCTCACTCTTTTCGACATGCTGGTGAACAAAATTACTCTTATCATGACAAAAAAAGTTTCACTTCAAATGGAGTATAAACCCTGGGATCCTTATATCTTTGATCGATTTTTTAGTATTATGAAGCAGCGTTAGGTTTTCAAGGATCAACATTTCAAGTGCCGGAACCAATGAGCAGTACGAGTCGAGGTTCCATATCGAACAGTTATCGACCATCACTTCAAGGATCCGCAATGAAAATAAATCAAGATGGTCAGCCCGAATTTGTGGCCGAGCTTATATAAAACAGTGCCCTTACTAGATCTAATAAATTATTGACTGATTAAATAAATAATTAATACTCATAATGTGCGAGTGAACTTGAGTGAAAAATAGTTCAATTAGAATTTATGTTGAATGCTCGAATGAGAAAAGAAACAATTATTATAACAGATACGAGTATCATTATGTTTTTTATTTACGTGAAATTACAATAAGTGTATTATAATTTTTTTTATGTTATCAAAATATAAATTTCTTAGTGTCATTTTCTAAATAATTTTTATAATTTGTGGAATCTACAAATTATATTTTTTGTACAACTTTAATGCTAAATAGTTAAATTAATAATTTTTCAAGCAAATAAAATATTTTTCTGGTTAATTTTATTTCTTTACTTGAAAAGTTTTCGAAGTGCAAATCTTTTATAAATAAAAAATAAGCTTTTTAGAGTGATATTTGCTATTGACTTGTAATATATCCATCTTCAGATACAATATATTATTGAGATACAAAAAAAAAGATCAAGAAAGGCGCATATACATTTACGAATACTCGAAGACGTGCGAATGCGCATCTTAAAAAATACGTTAATAACCATCAAGAACTTTAATACAAGCAGTAGCGGCTAACCAAAAACCACGTAAAATTTACAACTGAACAGCGCTGAATGAAAATGATGTTTTTAAAATACACCTGCAATGTTTTTTTTTGCATTAACTAGATGCACTAAAATATAGTTTATCCGTATCATTCATCATCAATACTAATAATTAACTCCCAAACCCCTATGAAATTTGGTTCACGCATCCTGAACTCAGAGAATAAGCTGCTTTATATCCGGCTTCGCTCGCGTTAAGGTAAGGCTCCCATACAAAATATTTTTCATATAAAGTCGAAGGTTTCATACTCAAAATGTAAATCTGTGATGTAACCCAGAAACATTCCCAGTAGATTTCGAATGGGACATTGTAAAATGAATGAAACGTATTCTATTTATTATTTGAGTAATGATATCTAAACTTAAAGTGTTAATCTATAGCTTTCGCATCAAAATCAACATTTATGTGAGTAAATCTGAGATCAAAATTGACGTTCATGCAAGCGAAGTCGCGAGTTCAGGCTAGTTATTAATATTCCTTAAACAACAACGAACCACAATTAAACAGAAGGAGAATATCTCGAGTCTAAAAAGTATTTATCATTGTGTTTGATTTTCATATTTTAAATTATTCACTGCAATAAGTATGAAATGAAAGCCTGTGCTAATAATATAAAGCCAGATACACATAACGAGGTATTGCAAGCAGGTCCGAGCGAAATGGATGCCGAAAGGGCCCTAGTACCGCGTAATGAGTACCAACTTAATTCAAAATATTTTTTCTGATAATGTACATATATGTATAAACACTTATTTTTAATTCCTGTGTGTTTTACAGTTTACAGTAAAATTCTTTATTATCGTAGATTATAGACGCTCAACAGCTAAGTTCTTTATTATCATTATAGTTTCTTACAAGGTGAATGGACTGTGCCAGTTATAAATGCAAAATGGAAGATCTCCCGACTTTTTTGAAGGGAGAGGGTGTAGGTCCAGCAACGGTTATAAAATTCTTCATTGTAGAGTATTAAACATGTCAATTTAAAACTTGAAGCGGCTTGATGTTATTTTGGGGAGGGCGGGACTACTCCACTCTATGCCTTCTTCCATTGTCAGTATCCACTGTTATGAGAGAATTGTTTTGGTATTTGCGGTTATTTATTATTGAGCAATGGAAATGTTTGAATTTTACTGTATGCTTTATCATTATTATTTGAAAATCACTGTCAAGTTTTTTATAAACCGACAAAGGATTTTAAGCAATGAAAAACCAATCATTGTTTGAAAAGACAATAACGATTAAAAATTTGGATTTAAAATTCTAAAAGAAATATATTTATTAATTAATTAATATGAAAAACTATAAAAATATTACCAGATGTCATATCATCACATAGAAATAAATATATTGCTAATAATTTAAATGATTTTGTTAAAATCTAATTTATTATTTTATTGCTTATTAAAATTTCTGTACTGTTACATTAATAACAACAAATTTATATTGTTTTTGTAACATATTTTTTTATAATAAAGTTTTTAATAATGTATTGATATAATTTTATACGTCTTTTTTTAAAATTTGAAATCATGTTACCCAAAATTGTGGATTCTAAATACTACAATGAAATTAGCATTCAACATATTCTGCAATTTTCAGAATAGCGCAGGAGTCACCGAGCAGAAAAGTAAGTAATGGGAACTAAAAAATGTCTAGATAAAAACTACGTCATTTTTCGTTACCTACCTGACAAATAAATTTTTAATGCTATTTTGTCACACATCGAAAATAAAACAAACCTATTATTTATATTATTACATATTATTTTCTCTAAAAAAAAAACCCTTGAGTACTGTCACGTTTTTTCTATTGCCCCCCTATGAGTTACTTTAGTACTTAAGTTCCCCTCTAACGATACATCGTGAATGTTTCACTTTATGCAATACAGCATACAAAACTATGTTATTTAGTAGGTGAACCAACCCTTTAAAATTGTGAACGAACGGTACGCTGATAGTGCGCTCGATTTTTACGTAATCGACATGCGAACGTAACGTTTTTGTTTTTTTGGTTTTTTTAATAATTTTTCGTCAGTCAAGGTGTGGCCAGCAAGCTGTTCACTGACGTTTGGTTTGCGCGAATTTAATTCGCTGCTAAATGATTTCAATTGATGGAATTGTGTGTTTTTTGAGCCTAATTGAGGCACTGTTGATTGTGGTTGTTGTGTTGTTCAAACAGCAGGAGCGATTCGCTTTGTAAATGCGGGATAAATAAATCTACGCAATTGTGCGTTTTTTTCACTAAGCCGACATTACGACCTTGTGTGACCTTGTGGATAGATTCTACTATGTGAAAGCGTAGGAAGTATTGGAAATTATTAGCATTACCGTTGGTTCTGCTCTACGAGATTCTGCAATACCTCTGCTGTACCTACCAGATCATCAGGACAGTGCCCTAGAGTTGATTGCGTCACATCCAGTAAAACTTGGTACGAGTTTCCCGATTTAAGGTACAGTGTCATTTTTTATTTATTTTGTCCACAAGACAATATTAAAAAGGAAATTTTAAAGTGATTCAAATAGAATTTGTATTAGTGAAAACGTACTGATTAATGTTGAGTGTAAAATTATGATGTTGTTGATTTAATTTTGACGGTTGATAATCTGATAAAGATTTTTTTTTTACAAAACGGTTAATTCTGTACGTAATACATTGCACTCAATTCAGACTTGCAGTGTAAATAGAACGCTGACCTTGACCATTATATTGTAAATTATACTTGTGTTGTTTGACAGTTATCACTCAAATATATTATAAAATACCTATTACAACTTAAATATTTAAATCTATTCCATAATAGGATTCCGGTTATATTGGCCGATTATTTTAACGTGTCATATTAGTTGTTTTGTTTGTTCACTTTGAGCTGACGCTAAGAACGCTGGAGCCTGTGGTTCCTTTCTGCTCAGTTAACTTGTGAAGCTTAAATTTAGTTAAAGTCGCGTTTCTGGCCTTGCGCCCTAATAAGCATTTGATTGCCGGGTAAAGTTTCTTATAAATTCACGTCTTCTATGCTCACAACAGCTTGCTATTTTCTCTCTTGCCTTGTTAGCGTTCAGCTAATAATATTGTTAAATTATAGTTTGTTATTGTTTTGCAAATTCGTCTTTCGTAAATTATGATATCATATTTTTGTCTTGTATCAACTTTTCTATTTAGACCCTATGGTTAGTTGCGTGCCTTATCTCTCTATTCAACACTCGATTAAGGTAAGGACTCTTTTTTGTCTCGACGTTGCCGCCCAACTTGCGACCTCTCGCTAGCTGGCCGGGATCAAACCTTCTGAGTGGGGTATTATGTGCGTGTTTTCCAAAAAAGAGATGTTACAGTACATAAAAAAACATTTATTTTTAAGAAGAATATAATATTATTTAGATTACTAGGTACATATCTTTTTACAATGATTTTCATTTGAAAAAACACGTTACATTTTAAAAATTATATTAGGTACGGGACCTCAAATTTTCAGAATTAAAATAACAAAAAAATAAAACCAAACATTCAAGATCTCACCGTAATAATAATAATTAATTAAGTGTACCAAATAATTCATATTAAAATTTCCCATTTCCTAATGACTACATTCCTTATTATTATAATTCTTAAAGACGAATTCATACTAAGCAAAATATTAGAAAAACAAAAATCGAAAAAAATGAAATATATTTTCTTGTTTTATTTTATTTATAATATATATAACAAGTAAACTCATTTTTCTTTTAAATATTTATTGTTTTATTAATGGAAAATTACCACAAAAATTGTAGGAATATTATTTAGTAATTTTTTATTTCATATTTCCCATTTACCTTATCCACTATAATTAAAGTTATGAATTAAATATTATGAAATTGTTGAGCTTTGCATGCAAAGATAATATTTAATATATTGTAAAAATAATAACAATATTATATTTTGTTATACACCGTGTCCCGTTTTCATACGATTTACATGTAAATGTTTAACATTGTTTTCTATAGAAGATAGTCACTAAGATCACTGACAAATAAAAATATCACTTCCATTGTTACATCAATAAAACCGTTAAATCCATTTGGTAGTAAATGAGTTTCTATAATTTATTAACTCTAAATTCACGGCATTCTTTTTACAAACAATGTTAACAATTTATATATAAATCGTATGGTACCACTACTGTGTACAATTTTAAATGGGACACATTATAAACAAGTATATCAAAATTATCGTTCAATATTTCAAGAGTTCAGAGTTTTGTTCAAGCTGACGTATATATTTGTTGTGCATAATTTATCTAATTTGTTTTGTATTTTTTTCTCAAAGAAAAAATTCCAAGCAAGTACCCCCAATTCACATGGTTATAATACGAACTATGAAATATAAACAAGTTGAGCATCAGGATGATTTCTTAAACTAATATTTGAAAAGAAAAAAACATATTTTAATGCAATTGATATCGCGGAATCATCGCTTCTCCAACCAAGTTGAATTTATTTAGTCAAGTCCATTGACGATACTATTAGGAAAATGCAGTAACGTGTTGTGATTGTTGATATAGCGACTGCTACGAGGCGACGATTGGTGATCCTTGGTGATATTCGGCCACTTATATTCGCTTCCGCCCGCCAAAACAAGTGCAAGACGCTCCTATATTAAATAATTCAAATACAAAACTAAAAGCTCAATTTATATCAATAGGGTATTTTACACTGTGAACAATTATTGAAATACTGTAAATTGGTGATTCTACAAAAATGGGAATTTTTCAATTCAATATACTAATTATAAATTGGAAGAAAACACTAGCTTGACTCAATATTATCAGTTAACACATGCTACATAATCACTTCATTTATGATTTTTTCGAATTTAATGGTTTTTAGAGGTGCCAAGGGACTATCAAAAAGGCCAAGGTACAAAGTTCAGTTCACTATTTTCATTTTAAAAATGCAACAATGCTGATTAACTTATTGATATGACATTAAGAAATTTTATTATTTCTTCATTTTATAATACTAAATATTCAAGGAACTGATATTTGCAGGCTGACTTTTTTAAAATATTTATTTGAATATCTTAGGGTACCAGCTCTTTAATTAATGTGACGTCACGCCAAAACAAACCACGGCGCCTAGCGTTTTCGAGCTTGATTTCATAATTGCAATTAAAAATGCCGTTTTAGGATATTTAACAATTTTATTTTAAGAAAATAAAAATTATGGTGGATCACTACTACATAAACAGTTTAAGACTTTTTTCCGAAAAACAGTAAAATATATCGTATTTTTATTCATAATGACTTAAGTTATAGAATATAGATCTTTCCCGCATAGAAGCAGATGAAAAATGGTCTTTAATCTTTCAAAAAGTTTTTTTTTTGTGTAAAAACAATCATATGGTTATGTTTCAACGAATCTGTAAATATTAAAATACGATCCCCGACTGGTTATATTCGCAAAGACAATGATTGTATTCACGTTTTGTTAGTATGAAAAGCCAATTGTTTTCACATTGGTACTCAACTTCTTCTGCGTTACTTACCAGAGCTTGCGTTGTGTAAGCGTTTATGTAAGATAAGAGAACTTTGAGTTTTTGAATCTGTGTTTTTGCTTCAGCAATCGCGACATCTTTTGCTCCTTCAAGATGAATTGTCTGTCAAAAAATAAATATGTAAAACAACAATTCATAAAACTTTTCACACTTATTTTTCTAAAAAGAATAGGCCCATAGACAGAAATGAAGCAACTTAATTTTCGTATGAATCGTTTCGTTTTAAAATAACAAATCTGTATCAAACAAGTTGAAATGATAGAAAAACGTTTTTTGCAAAAAAAAACAACTTGAAAACGGTTCTAATTATGGAAAAATAAATTTATAGCCTATACATATTTCTGCCCCTTTAACCCTTTTCGAAAATAAGTATGATAAGCAATGGCACTTGTAAGCGAAAGTAAATATTTTTTATATCGCAAAATTTAAATTTAAACTGACATTTTTGATACAGTAGAACCTCGATTATACAAGCTATTTGCGAACCAACCCTACCACGAATAATCGAAAAACTCTAACAATACGAACATATTAAAGATTTTAAAAAGACTGCATATTTCTATGACAAAACCAACAACTCATTAAAAGTATTTATATCAATTAGATAAAAATTGTTAATATACTCAGAGTCCTACGGGGAGAAAAAATTGGCGAAATATTGATAAGTACCGACCTCGAATAAAACGAAGTCGGTTAATTTCGGATTCTACTGTAATTCAATTTGGATAGGTAACTTAAGCGGCAAAATATAAAAAACAATAATTAATTGATAGTAAAAATATATTATTTTGAATAAAGAACTATTACTGTTTGTTGAATTATCTTATCATCATTGTTTTTTTGGCTTTAAAACACTATAATAATTAATTTGCACTCTCATGTGCTATATAGCTGTATTGATTAAAATACAATACGCACCTTCTAAATCTTCAAATATTTGGAATAAAAAAGAAACATCATATTACTATCATTAGTGACTGGTTTTCTATAGTTTTATTTTATTTATTTTTTTATTAATATTATTAATATTATTCTGGAGTCTAACGTCGTAGCATAGTGAGAAAAATAATTAATTAATCAACAACGTAATCAAACTCATAGCAAAACATTATTTTAATAGATACTTATTTAAAACGAATTTATTCGTTGGAAAATTATTCAAGGTGACACATTTGTGACAAATTTAAATGTCATATTTTCAAAAAGTATACGCATGGCCCAGGAAACACGTAAATATTGTTGATAAATAATGACACAATGTTTAAAATATTTAGATGTAAAGTAAATTTCAACATCTTTGTACGGTCCAAACTATCAATCATCAGAAATGTAAATAAAATATTTAATCAGTTGACAGTGGGAATTGAACCCACAAATTTATCTCTAAATAATGTCAAAAAAAAAAACTCATTACTAATGTTTAAATAAATCACGTAAAAACATACACAAATCGTTTTTTTTTCTAAGCGGATATTTTTTTATTACAATTTTTTATTGATCTGTACCGCATGAATCATCAAGACATCTACTAATTTACTATCAACGTAAGTTAGAAAATTATAATATTAACAGTATTTGAAAAAACACGTGCTCTGTTGATCTCTAATGGTATCGCCGGGTTTTATTTCTTCAATTTGCAATTTCAAGCAGAGGGTGATAAAACAAAACCATATTGCCCACCAATTATTCGCCATAATTATTTTCTTAAATTTTACTATGCAATCACTTTCCTTTTTGTTTTGAGAGTAATATTACAACCAGTGATCTTTTCTTGAACACGATTTTTCGAGCCTATCACCAAAAATAATTTTTGAATCAAAAGGTAATTGACCGGAAATTTAGTGACCATTTTTATTTTCATGACTTTTTGCTAGCCAATTTAATTTCCGTCTACATAACTTCGTGACAGTATCGGTGTTACATGAATTCTTCAGAAATCCCATGAGCTCTTCCGAATTTAGGAATTAGAATATTTTTTTCACGGGAAATTTCCATATCATTTTAAATATTATTAGCTCAAAACTATACTTTTTCTTTTTGTCCGGTCGAAAGTACGTACTTTTGGCTTCGATTTTAAGGCAGAAAGCCTAACACTTATGCACTGCTGGAATTACTCGCGCGGCATCTGTAACAGCGGGCCGAAACAGTTTTCTTGTGCACACTGATACGAAAGTACTTTCGACCGGGTATACAGAAAAATATTATACACCACACGTCCAGAACGTTGAAATTCCTGCATTGTGCGACACATGATGCCCTCGGATTCACCTCGGACATCGACACACGATGCAGGAATTTCAACTTTCTACCCTTGCGGTGTAATATACTATTAAATTGCAGTATCTTTGGTACCTATTTTCTCAGGTATGTTCAGTTTTTAATAATAATAATAATAATAATAGCGTTTATTGCTTAGCGCAAATGATCATAAATCAGTCTTTGTATACTGGTCTGCCTTTCTGACCGGTACATACAAAAATATAGTTGTACAATAATTATATCTCTCGTCAAAATAATAATATAAGTTACGACCGAACAAACATATACATGCATTAATAATAAAAAATGCGTTTGGCAGTATAAAGCGATGGCAATTATGATCAAGTATATACATTCTAGAGTACCTTTACAAGTGAGTCAGCAACTTGCAAAAACTGTCTTGTGATGGCGCGAGATTTGCGGGACACTTTGGCCGGCAGTTTGGATATTTCTGTTCTAGTATAATTGATAAGGTGAACAACGCGACGGGCTGATTCTCGTGTCAGCATCACTACTAGCTGTTCGAGAGTCGCAGGTCGCGCTTGATTTTCCGGTTCATCTTGACTCAGTGTTGCCCACAACTCTTTTGCTTTTACCAAAGCCTGTTTAGGATCGGTGGCAATCTGAAAAATAAAAATGTTTTTAATGCATTTGTCATTTGTGCGGTTAGATTCTACAGGGAGTGATACAGAATTGACGACATACGCTAGGAGAACACTGTAGTAAAAGTAAAAAGCATTAAGGGTCATTGTTTTGTCCTCTTTTCATGCTTAAAAACCAGGATAATTAACTTAATTTAGATAGTCATGTTTGCATTCCTGCCCGCTAGTCATTTTATTTATGTCTCCCGTTTTGTATTCATTAATTTTTTTGTATGTTTTGAGTTCTGCGATACATTCTATATCTAGCTGTATGAATTTTTAATACTCTTAAGTCTATAAATGTTTGATGTGAAATTTGGATAAATTAACATTAAAAAGAAAATTGTGTCAACTCTTGAAATCTAACATTATAGATCCCTAATCAAGATATAGTTACTAACCAATTCGGCAACGTAGATAAGCACATGAATTGCTTCTGCACTTTGTTCCTTAAGAGCTTTAGCTTCAGCTAAAGTGCGACGTGTCAAACGTCTCTTCAATTTTCTGGAAAACCTGTCAACGTGGTGTATAGTTTTCATTGCTTTTCCAGAATGCTCATCGTTTACTTCGGTTTTTGAGTCCACATCTAAATAAATATTAAAAAGTGATATACACAATATTTAAAATTGACATACCTTTAAAATTCATTTTGCGAGCTCAAATTTATAATTTTTTTTAAATTTTCTTTTAAACTAAGGTCAGAATGGATTCGTTACTAATATGGTTTCACCGCATTGCATTTTTCGCTCAGCTGCAGATTATTGTTGGAGTTGTTTGTGAGGAAGTGATAATTCTCGTTGATCAGTAAACTGTTGTTATTTGAAGAAGTAAGGAAAAAACGAGACATTCTCTAAACACCATAAAACTTACAGCTTGCTTAGATATTTAAAGACCATGAAATGTTTAAATGCGTCAAACATTCAAATTCGATTTTCTCGCCAATACAAACAAACTCTTATTTAGATTAGAACTTTCTTAAATAAAAACCATAAATAAAATTCACCATCAGTTCCTGTTTCAGCCGGCAAATATTTCTCCACATATTTATCGGCAACGTTAAGGGCTCCGTCTAAAGTATCGGCCGCATATTCGGTATAGCGACTGGTTAACATAGTGTTACCCAATTGCTTAACGGAATCAGCACGTTTCAGAACCGGCTTCACTAATGTAGTATTCACATATTCTTTTGTATTCCAGTACATCTAAAATTTTGAAAACATTTAGAATGTGATATTTAGAATCCGACCGAAGGTTTGTTTTTCAGTAAAAGCTGAAACCGAAGCTGAACTTCGGCCCTGTTCACACCTTCGGTGAAAGCCAAACCTATGGCTTCCATTAAAAAAGCGAGGGAAAATATTATTCCAAGTTTAGTATTTCACTTTTTAGCAATAAAAAGTAAATATATTTCGAACAAAGAAAATATAGGTACTGACCATTTGCGGTGGTAAATTGATGGAGGGTACTCTTTGTTCGACTATGTCTAAACTCTTACAGACAAGTTTATCGATAACGTCAATTGGTTTTCCAAAAATTATAACAGCCGCTGGTAAAGCAGTTTCCAAAGCACTGTTGAAAGACGTTTCTGCCGTTCCTAAACCCCAGTAGATTAAACCATTCGATCTCTATAGGAACAAAATGAAATAACAAATCAAAGCAAACATAAAAAACGAGAAGGTTATTTACATTATTGTGTATGTGGAAAATTATGCGTTGTTCAAATGTGTCAAATTTTGATACGTGAGACACACGATGTATGTTTTTCCATACCTTAATTCGATTGTATATGTCTTGTGTTAGGTCCCATCCACTTTCTACTATCGGAATGCTTCTAATTCGATTTATTGATTCCAGTTGAAGTAATTCTATTGGAGTTTTACGTTGAACGGTTTGTCTACGCACTATAATATAAAAAGAAACTTTTTAACCAAAAATATTGTATATCGCACAGAAAAACATTCTATGTTTTTCTTTTTGAACGTTTTATCGTCAAACCCGACGTTTATGAGAAATTCTCAAAGAAAGAATACGACAGACGCATTTTTGCCTAGCACTAAAATATGCTTGATTGGGTGCTCTCTAAATGAGTTTGTCAGTTTTTAATTGAAATTTAATCATAAATAGTTTAGACTAAGTTCACTTTTAATCGTTCGGAAACCATACACTAGAGCAGAGAAGTGGGTCCTTGTTGAGGGTAGTTTTTCATGAAAAATGGGATGAATAGTACTTATATTACATAATATTACATACATGTCGTATGAAGTCAGACATTTCCGTTATTTGGAGGTCAAGACCTGAAATGTGCTAAATCGTTTTGTTCAATTTGATTAGTTCAAAACGAAATGAAAACAAGACATATCGACATATTAATTATTTGCTATCTGCAATTATATATTCTGAAGAGGGAAATTAAAAGTTTTGTTTAGTAAATAGTTGTTTATTATGATCAAATTTAGTACACAACGATTAAAGTTCAATGTATTTTTATTACCTACTGTCGGCATTTTTTTAGAGAAAAATTCCTAACCGTCTGGTTCATGAATTTCTTTCCAATGATAATAAAAAACGGTTATTCTGATAATTTTAATTACTCATTAATTAAAATAAATGTATATGAATCAGTGTCACTCAATCATAGCATGAATTCTAATACTTCCATTCGCTTTCATCAAATGGGACACATTGTTTGACAAAATATTAAGTCGTTCTGATGAAATTAAATATATATTAGTCAGTTGTATTATCTTCTTCACGAATAAAAGAATTTGTATTTTATAATTAACCTCTATTGATAAGATTTTATTTTTGCGCAACTTCTTAATGCAGAACTAAAATATTATTATGCATTTTTATTATCGAAAAAAAGAAAAATAATAAATAAATAACTGCGCATTGACAAATATTGTTATTTATCCAGATTCAGGAAAGGAATTGAGAATTTAGTTAATTTAATTTATTGATTATCTACTTTTCAAGATTAAAATAATCGATTCGATGTGATATTGCCTTCGAAATTAGTTTTATTTTTGGATATTACCCAAGGGTTTTTATATTTATTCAGAAATGAGAAAATGATCTTCTAGTGATATTTGTACGAAACATTATGTTCGTATCAAAACCTAAAATACAAATTAAAAATTAAAAGATTTTTTCCCATTATTTTAAAATCTTTCGATAAGTACAATTCCCCTTGTACTCTTCATCTTAAACCTTTTCCCTCACCTAAAAATGGTTACAGTTCTCTCAACGCTATTTTTAAAATTAAAACTTTCTAATATTTTTGAAGAAAGATTCTAAAAAAAACTTTTTTACATATATGTTTCATTGGCCTCTATATCTACTGATTTAATCAGCCATGGCAATAAAAAAACTTAAAATGAAACAAAATATATAATTTACGTAATCTTTCAGACGTAGACAAAAAATTCGCTTGTAGGATTTGTAATGTGATTCTTTGTCCTTGATTTGGCGTTTACCCGAACTATTTAGCTTCAAAAATAGCGTCGGGGGAATTCTAACCGTTTTTAGGCGAAAGGACAAGATGTAAGATGAAGAGTGCAGAGAGTTAATTGTCGTTAGCATTTTTAATGGGTATGAGAATAGTCGGGCGAGCAGTGATACCATTTTTTAAATGACGTTTGCATGATTCTTGCGTTACAAACCTCCAGTTCTCAGATTCTAATCCGAGAACTAGTAAAAATTAATAATATTACTTCCAATAATAAATTGAAAACGTGAATTGGTACTGAGCCCAAATAGTCGTAGCCGCTGGTGACATAAAACGAAATATTTTCTGAAATTGTAAAAAGGGTCCATTCATTAATTAATTATTGTTGAATATTGACCCCCACGAATATATGCAAAAGTAAAAATTGGAATTTGAAGTAGCTAACAAATGTTGCACTATAGAAAAAGCCCTTTAAATTAAAAAATTACTAAAAAATAACAATAATGAAGATATACAATATCTATGAGTAAGATTAAATTTCGAAAAATGACTGCAAAGTGTTATTAGTCATAGTAAAGACACGTCAGTTAATAAACACGAGTTTTACAGCAAAGTTAATGAACATAATATCTGTCCTTAATTAAATTCATCTTTGCACTTCCGTTACTACAAACTATCTACATTATCGGTGGCCAACCGTTCATTGATCTTACTGTTGCCAGCCTGGAAGGGAATCCGGGTTCTAAGATTGAATCTAAAGTCCGATGCATATAATTAATTTATTTTAGATAAAATGCATTTCTAATGAAATAACATTTTATTGTTCTAAATTTGAAGAACATTTCAAAAAGTAATTTGACTTCTATAAGAACAAAAATATTTTATTACTGATTTGAAACGCTTGAAAAGAGTCCAGCAAAAAAAAACAAAAGAATAGCTCATAAGATAAAAATATTTTGGAATGAAAAACATTGTATTCGTGTTGAACTGGGGACTGAAATAGCAGAGATTCGTTTTTTACTTTCCCGTATACGATATACGATTTATATGGAGAATTGTGCAAAAATTCGGTTTTTTAATTTTTGGCGAACTTACAGGTTTTCAAGTGTCATGAACCCAAAAAAGTATTTTTTTTTAAATACCTACTACCTAATAAATTATGTTCTAAACATTATTTATAAAAAAAAATACTATATTAGATACTGATAAAAAAACGACGTTCATTCATATCGCACGTTCCTTTTCATGAAAAAAGCAAGAAGCATGGCTGTTATGAATGATACATAAAGCGATATTAAAAAAGAAATCTTAATAGTTTGATAACTTTGTTTAGTTTTTTTTAAATTATTATTCACGGTGTTAAAAATTATATGTTGTAATATTTAGCATAACTTTAATTCTTCAGCGTGATTTATCAAATACGTAACGCAATAAGATTTTTATTATTGACAATAAGATGTTTTGTTGTGAAAAGTAAAAAATAAATAAAAGAAACCTGTTGACGGACTATGGCCGATCCACAATATGCTGTCTGTATTTAAAAAAAGGGTTATATGCCGGGTGTTAGGAAATTTAAGTGATAAACCCCAGTTGAAAAATCAGTACATCATATTTGAATAATCAAACGTAATGCAATATGGATGACTCATTGGAAATCCCAGTAAAAATTTATTACAGTCGAACTCATGTATTTTCTACAACACCTATTTTCAAGTGATTTCACCCACACAGGGGAGAAACACCACTTCCGGTATTTATTTTAATGTAGTTATTAGTCCCATAAAATTAGAGCGTTTGATTTTTATTAATTTATCGGTCAGTAACAGCCTTTTAAAAATATATATTTTTAATTTTTTTTCCAAGTTGGTTTTAGGGTTCCGTAGAGAACAAGGAACCTTCAATGTTTCGGTCATGGCGCGTGTCCGAGTGAAAAGTGTACTGAAATGTTTTTTTCATTTCATTCGTTGAGTGGGGTGTCTTTAGATAAGTATCCTAAAATGCAACCAACAGTGATATTTGCTTGCAAAGTCGTTATCAAAGCGTCCCTCTTTCGAAGCTCTAAACTACCGATGTAAAAGATTTGACAAAACATTCCTGAACGTAACTTATAGTTAGAACTTCCAATGAAAATTATAACGACCTCTGTAGCAAAAATAGATTATGAAAAATTCAAAAATGGTTACGAAACCGTATCATTTGCATGCCCCACACGTTCTTGATCGTTTTTTATCTATTTACAATTGTTTGTATCCGGGAGCCTGAACTAAAGAAATGTATAGTGGATGCAGTGTTTTCCATATCTATAGCGTAACTAGACATCTAACCTTGTTTGTAAAATAATTAAATTCACAATAACAGTTACTACAATCTTATCACGAAACATCTATTTGACTACTAAATATTATACCTATTCTTTAAGAATTCAAAAGTAATAGTTTAAAACGCTGTAAGATAATTGCACTATAATATTTAATTAAAGTCAAATATATACGTCATTTTTGCATGTGTCTATTTTTTTGTGCTTTGTAAGAATAAATTAGTTTAATTAAAATTTTCAAAACAAGAAATTTAATTCGATTCAATACGTTGTAAGTTCTTCAACACATAAAAAGCTGTTTTAATGCATATTAAAACTATTTTTGATCACAGGAAAATAAAAGATCTTGAGGGAAGAAAAAGGGATCAAACAGATTACGAAATCCTAAAATTTTGAAATAGATAGAATAAAAAAAATATATCTGTTTATATTACTATAACCAATATCTAAAGAGGCCCTCAGAAGGTTTTTGTTTATTGTCTCTATATATTTCTGGCGTTACGAAATTACGCAGCTTAAAATATCAAGTAATAATTCACTTTTTCCCAATTAATTGCTTGATTTTTTTTCACCTCCATATGAATGATCGAAAAATTCGATTCTGATAGAAGATGAACAACCCTCAAAATGCCTCTGGCATTTTCTTTCAATAACGATAACTTCTGAAGAAATCCACCAATTTAAATATTTAAGAACATTTTTGTTTTAGTAAGAATTCCAGAACTATTGATTCGATTCTAATCAAATCAGAGGTTTTCGAAATATATGTGTGTATTTTGTACCTATAAAACTATCGCTTGAAGGCCTTCTGATAAATTCCACAGAAAATTTACAATAGGTGTGGTTCAGAACAACACATATCGTAAAATCCATAGGTAGAATTGCTGGTTCTCCATATGAATTTTTTAAATTACAAACTGTATACAGTACAGAATATTTATAATAACAGAATCTATTAATTATATTTTTTTCTCTGCTTTATTTTGTGCAAATTGACCAAATAACCGCAACGCGGTCACTGAAATATTATTTGTACCTAAAGTCCACTTCTGTTATTTTAATATAGCTGACCCTTTTATGTTTACAAAACGTTATTTAAGCAATAGGACTAAGTAAATAAAAAAAATATATAACATAAAACTCAAATCTTTAATTTCAGAAACCAAATGAATAAAATAGCGATAAACTATTCTTTCAACTATTCTTTATTATGAATAACTAACTAAAATCTATTTATATTTTACTAGTTTTATAATAATAATAATAATAAAGTTATACTTCCTTCAAAAAAATACTTATTGGAAAATGTTCTATCAAAAGTTATATCAAAAACATAAATGTGAAAAGGGGCCAAGTACCGACAAAGAACAAGTGTGCCGAAAAGGGAATTGAGATCTAAGTTGGTGACAAGTTTTCACACACGATACATTTATTTGTAATATAAAACATCAAATCTTAGCAACTTCTAAGATCCTAATTTTTTACGGCGAAAATGATCTTTGCAGATATATTGGACCTTTTTTACATGTATGTTTTTGTGGGGTATCAAAACTGTTTGTAATGTTGCATTCTATTTTGATACTATCTAGACACGTATAGTTAAAAATTCACGTATATTGTAGCTATATTATTATGCATTATATTGTAGGTAATAGGAAAAATAACTTTGTTTTCAATTTTGACTTTTCTGAACACACAATGCTTCCTTTAGTAACCAATGATCTAACACAATGCCAAATTTTTGATGAAGCTTAAAAGAACAATATTCGATCGTTAATATCCCGGGAACTGTTTGAGATTTTTTTTATAAAATTCTGTACAATAGGGGAGATCTTAATAGATAAACAAAATTACAAATATGCAAGTCAAAAAGATTTTAAGCGAGATTCGATGACTGTGACCTAAAATGTCATGTTGTTTTACTCCCTAAAAATTTACTTGTTTGTATTTAGTATGGCAATTGGATTGAATTCATAAATATGTAAATAATGATTTATTTGTTTATATTTATATATAGTACATCTACTCAACAAACATTAAATTATAAGACAGACCATCGGATTCTCGGGTTTTTATTGAAATTGATTTCAACCCAGCTCGGATTCAATACGATTTACTCCCGGACGAAGCTGGACTGAGCAACTATTCATATTTAAATTATAGTATTTTAAACATTTTTACATCCATGACCGCACGAACCGTAACTTGAAAATATTTCGCATAAAAAATATATGCATTTTTAATATAAAAAGACCTGATGATGCTAGCCTAAGCTAGTGAAACATGTCGTCGTCTATTTTATTATTAAAATAAAAATGCAGCATCTTGTCAATGGAAACATGTTATTTATAACAAAAAATATATTTATATATTTCTGCGGGCCATATAATTGGACTCGAGGAAAATCTTATTATAAAAAGTAATATACAGTTTTTTTACATTTCTGCGAAACATCTTTGACTGGAGGAAAATATTATTTAAAAAATTATACAGTAAATCGTAGTATATAATTTGAATTTGAGAATTTAAAAATGATATAATTGTACTTACTTTTGATGTGTTAAGTAGAATCTTCACGTTATAAAAATATGTTATCAAGAGGAGTCACTGTTATCAGACTTGTCTCACGAAGCCGTTATATTTTAGTACTGTCAGCCGCTCGATTCTGCTGTAAGTGGCTGTTAATAACAAGCAAGAGTTAAAAGTGTGATCTTTGAACTACGACCCTGAACTGTTTGAACCGATAATCAGTTAATCAGACATACAGCACTGTACTTACTGAAAGCTAATTCATTGAAAACTATTAGCAACGAGGTAGTTTTTTTTAAACCCCCTATTGGCTTCAAGGATTTAATTTTCATGTGCCAGACACAATTTCAACGATGTAGTTCGTAAGACTAATAAATCACGGTGGATAGCTACAGTTTTTCTACCATTGTTACGAAACATCGATTGTTACAATGCAATGCTAGAAAAAAAATATTTATTGCGCGAATTCAATCGCTTTTAATTGTGAATGTTCAAGAATCGAAAAAAAATCAAACTTTCCAAAAACAAACAAAAAAAAATACTGTTGATTCACAGAATCACAGAATCACCCGCTGGACTAATCTAAAGATTTCCTGAAAATTTCATCAGAATCGGTCCAGTCGTTTTGGAGTTCATAGATAACATCAAACTTTGTATATATAGATATTCAAATACATTTTAGTCAAGAAAGAACGACTTAATTATTATTTTTAAAACGGTGCGTTTTAATTTAGACGGAGGGTTCCAGAATTGAGCATTTAAATCAGTCAAAACTATTAGTTTTAATAACCCGTATTTATCCGATGTTTCCTGTCCATTTATTGATAAGTTCCTTGTTAGCTTAAGGTCTATCTTGTCCCAAATATCTATCTATACATGGAAATTGCATGATTTTAAGAACATTTTAGGTTATATTTCTTTACAATATCACAACAGGTGGTTGTATTTCCTAGGCACCATAAGTAAAAACAGTAAGTTTAAACTTTGAATGGTTCCTGAAATTTATATAAAGTCAACCCTGTCTTACAATCAACTGTGGCAGTTCTTCTGGAGATTACCATAGTCCATACATAATGCCCTGCATATATTAATGTTATGCCTATAGAATTATTACATATGTATTTATAAATAATAAAAATAGATTGCATTTTGGTGCATCGAATAAATAGAAGTGTAAAAATGTAAGAATTTTGCACAACGACACGTTCTTCATAACAAAAATTCTGTTTATTTTTAGTTTTTATGAAACTTTTATTAGGATTAGAAAAATGCTATTTTTTCGTCCAAAATTAGAAATGGAAAGATACTTTTAGTCATTTCATCATTTGCTAACCCCCCACGTTATGAGAAAATGAACATAGAAATCTGCAGAAATGAACGTTGCTAAATTACCAATTACATTTTCTCTTTTCAAAAAAAACTTTTCCCCGTCATTCAAAAATCGATTACTAATAATTTTTCTGTATAAAAAAGATAATAATAATTAATAGCTGACAGTTGCATTAAAATTTTATCATTGTTCTATTGTAAATTTATTGAATACCTATATTATTATGTTATCTTATAAAAAAGATAAAAATGATAGTTTTTCATTTTGATTATCGTTCGCTATCATTATTGCGGTGTACAAGTGAACGTTTATATCGCTTTTTGCGTTTTGTGTGATTTTTATGGATTAAAGGTATTTAATTTTTTATGCAAAAATACTATTAAAATATACTAATTCATTACTTTTACTCTAGCTCATATACGCAGTATTTTGAGAGAATCCTGTGATCCTGCAAAAATTATGTTTTAAGTTTTCGGTGAATTACGTTTTCATGTCTCCTGTACCCAGAAAAGTGTTCTTTAAAAAAGTCTGTATTTTTTCAGTCTGTCATCTGTTTGTCGTCTGCTTGTCTATCATCTGTTTTGTTGGATGTCTCTCAGTCTTTTGTCTGTCCGTCAAAAATCACACCTGGAGTCCAAACCATTGAATTGGATCGATTTCGGTCAAGTTTTCTACTACCTTAAAGTACCACTGCAATGGGAATGTTAGTTCGAATTGTATTAAACCATTTATTTTAAATAACAATTTATTTTATCAAAACCATAATTTTTACACATTCACTTGGGAATTTACGAGAGTTAAGGCTCCCCAAAAATTAAATTTTTAATTTTTTTAAAACTTTTTTAGAAAATATCAAAACTTGAGAACTTCTATTTATTTCATATTTATAGTAGGTACTTACGAGAAAACAACATTTTGATTTCAATAAACATCGCTAATGACGTAAGTTGGCGAGCGTCTATAATCTACAACCCTTACAAACATACGTACACTGTTCTATATCATATTCGCTTTAAAATGAAGACAGTACTTACTTCCTCTATCAGTGCTTTGCAAAGTATGAGACCCCATATGGAGGAAGTTTTAGATTTTTAATTAGAAGATCACGATATTATTATATTTATATGTAATGGCTTGAAATATTTTTGATAATCGTTCGTAGACTATCTTTTAAAGATGATATACAAATTTTTAAGATTTTTGTACGTCATAATGGTTATAGACGCCGTGATTTTAATTCTTGAGCGTCCATAATTTACAAAATCTCTATCTATGGTTATTGTTAAAATTATTGATATATATTTTTAGGACTTCGTTAGATAATAATTTAGTAATGTCAATATCATGCCTACATATCTCTATTATTTTCATATCGCATTTAATACGTATTTTTAATGATAAAGAGTACCTGATAATCAGTAAACTGTCACAAATAAGTAATAGAGACATAGTTATTGGCAACCTATTAATAGTTAATTAGTTTGATTTCTAAATCTTTGAAGAAAATTAACAATAAGATGAAAAGTTACCACACTTGATAAAATTGCGCCTTTGGTGACAAAAAAATAAATTTTTGCACTTTTTTATAGCACGTCACTGAGGCCATTTTAGACTTTTTTCGGAAGGCTCCAGAGCGTTCAGGTCCTGTTTTTTTTATTTTTAAATAATATAAAAAAATATTACTGTCAATATGAACACGAAGAATAGTTTTTGTCAAAAAATAAAAATTGTTTAGAATTGTTTTCGGCTTTTATTTCACCTTTCAGTCATAATATGAGAAAACATATTTATTAATACAATTTTTCCTACAGTATCGTGTCCAAATGAAAAACTAAAATGAAGAATAAAAAACAGATAATTCTGTTTCATATTTTTGTCAACATACTGACAGTGTGTATAGGTATGTATATATTTTTTATCCTTTGAGATAACACAACTAACCAAGTGACGTTTTTTAACTATTAAAATATAGTAATGCGTTTTGCGAAATATTGTTATGATTATAAAACAACTTGTATTACAGGAGAAGAATTCGAAAAACCCCCTTTTCTTCCTGGACCTCCCGATCCACGAGTTACATTTGGTGTTTATGAGGAAGACGGTCATTTGCAACGTATTTATATGGAAGAAGAAATTGAAGGAGAGATAACCGTTGCTTACATAAATTACAAAGGTATTTGTAGCCAAATCTGCAATCTCTATCACTTCCTTTGCAGTCAATAAGATTAAAGATCTCTTGACCCAAATGCACCACCTCCTGAAAGGATTTTTGTGCTTCCCCCTTTTACTGATTCTAGTCAGCAAATAATCTAGATCTTCTAATGAGCTCCAGAAGATTTGCTAATAGATTGTCCTGTGGAACTATTCCATCCACATCAATATTACCAAAGATGGTTGTCCTCCTGTAAGTTAAAGCCTCACATTCGAACAAGATATGGGTTGCTGTTTCATCCTCCATTTCGCAAAATCTACATAGTATTAATTCCTGCTGTATCCCAATCACATGCAGGTGTTTTCTCAGGAAAGCATGACCGGTTATAAGCCCAATCACCTTTCTGAGTCTAATCAAGTGTTCAGTAAGCTTTGTGTTCAGTAAGCCTACCATCATTTTCTTCCCATGTTTGCTACCTGAAACCAGGTTCCAATCTGAGAGATGCTGATCGCAGGTCCATCTCCTGATAGTTTGCTGGACATTTCTTATATTATTAATGTAAAATAACTAAATAATATTTAAATTAAAATTATATTCTCTAATGAAAAAAATTCTATTTTCTAATCAATTATTGCAGGTTCAACAGCACCAGTTCTTAGTGAAATCATACCTGGCGTCAATGAGATTGTTGGAGTAATTATAAAGAGAGATAATGAAGAGGAAAATTATGCGCTTGTAGTTACTAAAACAATAGACTATGAAGCATTAAAGAATTATTACTTCGCATTTCAAATAGATCTGGAAGGCAACACGCAGTCTGAATATTTCACTTTATTCATTGTCAATATAGATGATAACGCACCAGAAATAGTTCCAGAATTTAAAGGATCTTGTTTTTTTGAGGTAAGCTCAAAAGTTTTTAGATTTGGAGGTAAGATTTTTGACACTTCAGCGCCGTGAAATGATTATTTCTGCAAAATGAGTTTCTTTTTACTCCGCTCTCAGATCTGACTTCATCAAACAAAGAAGTGTTAAAATATAAAAATGAACAAGGAAAATAAACAAAAAGTTACGATACAAGTGATGTCTTTTGTAGTAGAAAATACTTAGAACCAAAATTAGAATATTATTAGAATTCTTTCCTGACTTGTTTATTTTATATTTTTCAGGAGAATAAAATTGGACGTACAAATTGCTCATACAAAATTTACGATGATGATGGCAGTATAACTACCACTAAATACGAAGTATTTGTAAGTTTGTGTTAATGTTATCCTTTTCATGCAAATTTTTTCGATAAAGATTTTCTAACGCCAGTTAAGAAAAGCCATTTACCACTTTCAGTTTCAAGCATTTTGTTGAAAAAGTGATTATTTCGGATTTCTTGTCATATTTCATGTTTATATCTTTAACAATTTAATAGCTAAAAACCTTTTTTCTGCTCATAATATCATCTTATGATTGTCTAAATCTCAATTCTCTCTAAGAACAAGCATTTGACACCGTAAGCACTTTTTTAACGAATAACTTCACTAGCTGCAAATTAAGCAGTAGCATCTTCAGCCAGAGCTTGTAGTCCTTTCACTCTTGCACGCTTACTGAGTACAACCGTTACAAATTTCCTCTGATTCACTTACTGTTTTCAGCCGTTACGATGTGATAAGACTTTGATAAGTTTTATCTCAAAATGATATCGAAATAAAGATAAGATGCTCCAGTTAAACTAACATTTTGTCCCCAAGTACCTCTTCTGGACGCTGACAGTCGCAGAACGAACTTAGGGTTGCAGTACCTATTTTTAGGTACTTAGTTTAAAGGAGAATGTTCTTAGTGACGTTAAAAGACCGCGCACATATAAGAATTCATCAAATTCTTTAAAGTTTTTTAAAACAAAATAATTATAACTGGTAAATGTATATATTTTAGGACAAAGAAGGATCGGAAACTTCAAAATTTTTCTATGTTTCCACGCCTTATAACGTATCACCAAACAACAAGGCAGCATATGTAACGCTCGATGTTATTCAAGAATTGAATTATCAAGAAACGCCAATTTTTATGGTTTCTGTTAAAGTCACAGTGAGTTTTCTTCAGAATGCGACAGATCTTAAAACATGTTATGTAACCATAGGTGCTGAACCATCACCGTTTTTATCATTAAAATGCAAATTCGTACGCGAGTTCAGACTGTTTAACACGTTAAATATTTATATTTATTTATATATTCGATTGATGCAGTTACGAATCACAGTATATATATACAGTTTTGATATGAGTCTTAACAATTTTAGGATGCAGGAGGTAATATTGGAGACCCTATTACAACAATTTTTAGGGTGATAGATCTTCCTGATACTCCACCAATATGGACACGTGTTTTTGCATCGGCTGAAATTATAGAAAAGAAACATGCGGTTAGTAAATCATAAAATACTATTTAAATTGACGGATTCATGAATCTCCTTTGATGTGAAGACACTGAATATTAATTAAAAACTTCAACACTTTTTTCTCGACGCACGTTCGCTAACCATGTTATTATCTCACACGATTTTCACACCAATCGCTCACGAAAGAAACACAATCTCTCTTGTAAATTAAAAATTCAGAAAGTCGCCATTTTCCTTTAATTTTATTGCTACTATAGCACAAAATGCTTCAGAAGTTCCAACACAGATATATTCGTTTTTCAGAATGAAATCCTGTTTTCTAATTTCCTTGTACGTAGAATTTGGTATGATGATTAAAACTGGCATTTTAAAAGCATAAAATATGGACTTTTCTCATAATTTTAAATAATTTGGGCGCCAAACAGCTTGCAAATGATTGAAAGCATTACAAGTTAAGCTATTATCTTTTCATTCCAGACTTTTACAGTAGAAGCTATTGATGGAGATACCGGAATTAACGCTGAGATCCATTATAAAATAATAGAAGCAGACGATAAGTATTTTTCAGTTGATAGAGAGACCGGTGTAATAAATATAAGTCCAATCGACAGAGATAAATTTGATGACGATAACAATCAGAAGAGTATGTTCAAATTTACGATTCAAGCATATGAAAAGGATAATGTGACTTCAGAAATCACTCAAACAATTATAATAATTGTTTTGGATATTAATGATAATTCACCAACATTCTCTCCAAGTGGAAGCTTAAGCATTTCCATACCGGAGGAAAAATATCAAACATTAGTATTTGATACTGATATTGAAGTAACTGATCCCGATTATGTAAGTTTGTTGCCGTATCTTCAGAACTCGTTTCGGAAAGCTTTCTTTTATTCTTTAATTTTATGTCATACAATTCACATCAAGCTCGTTTTCAAAAAAAAACATCTCATAAATGCTAATTATTTTAGAAGGAAATCAGTTCAATGATTAGGTCCTATATTAAAAAATATATTCATTTTACAGGCAGATAATGGAACATTTACAATTCAATTGATTGACAAAGGTAATTTGGGTTTCGATTGGTACAAAGCATTTTCAATACTTCCTGAAAAAGGATACCAAACTACGAAACTTTCAATATCAGTTAAAGAAGCTGACTTAATTGATTACGAAGATGAAAATTGGCAGAGTTTTACACTTCAGGTTAGTCGATTTAGACCCAACATGACTAAAAATAAAATAATAAAAACAAAACAAGATTCACTAATTTTTTTTATTTGTTTTGCTAACCGACTTTAAAAAAAGGAGAAGAGGTTGTCAATTCGTCTTTTTTTCCAATGTATGTTTATTGATATTTTCGACAATTGTAAACCGATTTATAAAATTGCAACGCCATTTTTTATGTGTTTAGTTGATAGCCACAGAAATTTCCGATTCTTCACATGTTGGAACATTGGATATTCATATTGATCTACAAAACTGGAATGATGAAGAGCCAATATTCGATCCTAATGATATACCAGTGTCTATTGAAGAAACTGTCGGAAATAACTATAAATTGGGAACAGTGAAAGCCACGGATCGAGATATTGGTGATTTTGTAAGGTACCTAGTCATTTTAATTTTCAAACTTGGTTGTAAATGAAATCAGGGCTATCTTTATTAGACCTTGAATACATTTTTTTTTGTTTCGATGTCTATTTGGATCAGTAATATTTTCGTAATTATTTTTTTAGTCATACATTAGCATCTTTCAATGGACATTTAAAAATTGATGAAGAATTTGGCATTATCACTACTGCAAGAGAAAATTTCTTTGACTATGAAACTCAGCCAGAAGTAAAAATTCAAGTGAAAGCTATAGACACGTTAAATAATTCAAATCTCCATACTTCTTTTGCTACATTGACTGTTACGGTAATCGACATTAATGACGAAACACCGCAACTGAACTTGGTATGTTTCAGTATTTTAATTGCGTTATTTCTAACAAAATGACTTGATACTATTTATATCGGATTTCCTGTATATGGAATACAGAGACTTTTGTTGTGAGAATAAACCGCCATAATACGAAGACACAGAAGGCGGTCACACTTCTCCATCTATAGAAAAAAATGTATATAAAAAATCGACAAATCAGTGGGTGTGACACGCAGATCTAGTCAACCAATGACGTACCGAATTTTATCTATGCCATTTCTGTAACGACGTAATTCTATGTTTAAAATACCATTGAAAAATGCACTCTTTTGATTTTTCTTTTTAAAGGAATAAACTTTCGAAAAATTCTCAAACAAAATATTTCATAATCTATTAATTCTAATATAGATTCTAACAAAAATAAAAATGGGACGATCTTATTATGTCTCGAGGTACTTTTCTACTAGACCAATATCGTTATCGATCATTAATTTAAATTAAACAATTATTAACTGTTTTCGTTAATAGCCAATCGAAAGTCCAAGCGTATCTGAAAATGTGGAAAAAGGATACGAAATAAAGGACACGGTAATAACAGCTACTGATCCTGACGGTGATGCTCATTTGGAATTTTCAATAGACTGGGAGAATACTGTTGCTACTAAGCAAGGACGAATTGCAAATAAAACTGAATATGAAAAGTAAGACATACTTATACAATAATCGGTAGTGTTAGGTATATTAGAAAGTACGCACTTTCACCAATAAGACTAATTACTTTCAAGTCAGCAATGTTGAGGTTATACGTAATGACACATGGATCTAATAATGTCCATGTAATAACAGCAGATTGGCGAACATGTGATGACAAACGCCAGTCTCACGTATCAGTGCGCATGACAAAACTGTTTAGACCCGCCTATACAGACTATATGCGTGTAATTCCAGCTGTGACTACAACAATGCATAAATGTTATACTTTCGGCTTTAAAATCGAATAAAAAGTACGTACTTTCGGCATAGTATGAAGAAAAAATATTTAACTAATAAATATTTCACAGCTGCTTCGATATTAAAACTGTTTATGGTGAACGAGAAGGAGACGCTTCAGCTATTCTTGTTGTACAAGAAATTCGTCCTGGTGTGACTATTGACTATGAAATGTTCGATGTAATTAATTTATATATAACAGTGACAGACACAAATCAGGTGGTTAATGCACCTTCTCGATCAGGTAAATATTGATAACAAGAAATGAGACCGTCCCACATTTTTATAGCATTATCAGCATTAACAATATTGGTGCATTTAAAATGAACAAACGAGCTCCTTTGACGCGACGTTCATTGGTTCATGGTTAACCGTGATGACGCCGTCGATACCACTGTTGACTAGACTACTCGAATCAGATTGCGTCACAACAGATGGCAAAAGTTAATCTTTGAAACAAACATGTAATTTTGATCTTCATTCATGTTAAACTGTTTCTTATCTTAGCCAGTCCGAAACGTAAAAAAATAATTTACCTGGATGGTCTCATTATGATTAATATAATTTAAAATGTATCAGTGAACTATGTGATAAATACTTTATTTATAAATGACTTTTAGGAAAATGGGCGATCAATATAATTGACGTGAATGATAATGCTCCTGAATTTGATGATACAACTCTGGAACAAACTTTAATTGTTAAAGACAAAGAAACTGAGAATTCTATTATTGGAAATGTTTATGCCACTGACAAAGATTCACCCCCTCATAATGATATCACTTATTTCATTAAGTAAGTTCGGTTTTTGAAAACATTTTAGTGTGATATTGAAGATTATAAACGTTCGACAACCGAACTCGTTAGCGTTCGTTATAAAAGATTAATAGTGCTCTCTTTACGAAAAAGGTTCGCAGTGAAATAATTAGGAAGTTTAATATTTGTTTATTCTCAATCATAGTCCTAAAAATTACTAATTTAATGGCGAACGAATGTTTAGCCGTTCTCAGTGCAGGTGACGTCACGCGGCACAAGTGTCATATTTGTAGTAACTAAGAATATAACAAGTCATGAAGGCAACAGACAACAATTGACATTTAAACAGTTGTAAAAATAAATGTAATGTGAATTTTTAAGTTTAACATATCTGAATATACTAAACTCATGACACTATATTTCAACTTATTAGTTACTAAAACTACTAATATGATATATCGGGCCGCAGAGCGCCATAATGCAAGACCAAGCTGCAAGACCAGGCGTCGATCAGTGTCGTTTGAGACTCCACATACCAAAAATTGAATATCTCCGTTGAATTTAAAGATGTCGAAACAATGTTTTCAGCATTTTTTAATGTTGTCATTATTATCATGATGGGTCTCTATGATTATTAGTATTTTAGTCAAGTGGAAACTTCCTAATTGTTATTTGTTATTTATTTTTTAGAGATATAAATAACACAAAGAGCGAGTCAGTACAAATTAATGCAAAAAACGGTTTTCTTTCTGTAAATAAGGATGATATAATTAATGCGGACTATCCTGAGTACACCGAATATTTATTTTTCACAGTTTATGCCACGGATAATTTGTTTACAACACCGCTTGACGTAAGTAGCAATATTTTAGTCCGGATATTTTTAGGTTTAGAAATAACGATCAAGATCATGATGAAAATCCTTTTTCCTAATTTCATATTTTTGTCATTTCATCCCAAATCTATTTTGTTTTCAATGCGTACATTTTTATAATTAGAGTGCCACAGATCAAATTATATCCCTACCACGATTTTCAATATTTTTAGTTTATTTACTTCACGCGACCAGCGATTTACGTAACCTGTAGAGTTTGAACGCCGTGGCAATTATTGTATTCCCAACTGTTACGCGAATGATCGTTGCATAATTTGATTTGATACGAATTCAATTACTAAAGACGGTTCCGATGGCTAACGCTATCGCAATCGCGATCGCTTATACATATATTATGTTCTCCGCTTTACACGATTGACGTTATAGACACACCAGTTATATAAGTTTTATCTCTGCGATATTATATGTTTTATAATTTTGAATATTTATTTTTAATTTTAGATTAAGATATACATTAAAGATATTAATGATCAAAGACCGCATGCAACTGAATCAGAGAACTGTGAAATATCTGAAGGCGCTGAAATAAATGAAAAGGTTCAAACAATTTTTAATGCGTTTGACGAAGACAGAGATGGTAAGTATAATATTATACAAACTTCTACTAGGGGGTGCTAACCCATTAGAGGGTCATCAGGTAATCAGTTTATGATACATACCATTACCCGCTATTTCTAATATAACAATGATTGTTGTGAGAGATGAATGCTGCTAAAAGACTAACAATAACATTCTGACAGAGCCTGGTCTCCTTTTCTTTGTTGTTGATGGGTCACTATTTTGCGATAGAACCATCAGTGAGCTGCCTACCAACAGTTGCCAATAGCGCTTTAACTGCAAAACGTGTAGGCAAGAGCCTAGGGCGTCAGAAGGAGAGCAGCAAGATTATAAATTTCAATCACTATTAGGAAAAAAATTAACCATAACTTTTCCTCACATAAAAATGTAAAAAAATGATTTGAAATAAATATTTCGTTTTTTTTCCTTCAAAATAATAGTAAATATGGTTTTGTATGCATTTTTTAAATTTGTATAAAGTGCTAAAAGAGTTTAATCCTTGAAGCGTCGTGAGATGGCATTTCTCTCCGATGGTTTCCTATTTTAAATTGTTTGCTTGATTGCTCCCTGGAAGTTTGTGCCTACTCCCAGCTGTAAAACAAAAATTTTAAATATTATTCACGATGTTTTAGACAATTTTAAGCGAATACTTTATACTCTGAGTTACGTTCCTTCGGACGATAAGTTTCAAATTAACGAAGACACTGGAGAAATATTTGTGAAAAATAAATTGGACAGAGATCATGGTACCACCCAATACGAATTTACAATAAAACTGAGAGATAATCCTGAAGGTCCAGGTGGTACGTACTTCTTGAAAAAACAAAACTTTGTATTATTTATATGTATCATAATAAATATTTTTTTCACATTGTAAACACAATGTACTTTGCGTCTTCTACAGTTTTGTAGAAAACATTTACCATTCCTATTTTGTAGCAGTCTGTGGACGGCTTAAGATCATTGCGCGAACAGAGTTAATATATGTTAAGTTACACAAAACACTTGACTAACATTGTTGGGATGTTTTTTATGTAATATCTAGCTGTGCCAATGTTGACTGTTGATTCACTGTTGCAGCTACAGTACCAGTACCAGCGGCATATGAGAATTGTTATTATTGATACAACACACCAATCTGGTCGACTGCAAGACCAGATTGGTGTGTTGTATCAATAATAACAAGATATTTACAATAAGACTATGATGGTTTCGCAGAATTTTAGCTGTTACACGCGATTCCATTCAGACGTACTTCTTTGATCGCATGACTAAAAAAATTGATATTATGATTTGTTTTTTTCATTTTCAGTACAGAATACAGGTGATCCAGCTACATTTATAGTTAAATTGCTGGATGTCAATGATAACGCGCCAAGATTCGATTTTGAGAATAATACTGATCTAGAAACATCTATAGACGAAAGACTTAAAAAAGTAAGTAGTACCTACACGAATATTTGTTCGATTTATTATTAATACATACGTCACGAGGAATAAAGACACTGGCTCAATCATCAGGTTGAATTCGGATTTCGTAGTAACCAGGAGAAAAATTGTTCAACGATACGATTAATCATACAAAACGATGTAGGTAGCGGTTTTGGATACGTGTTATTTACATTTTGCTATACTTTCATCTTCTGCTACCAATTGAGCCAAATTTCTATGATGGATTTGACTTAAAGGCGTGGAAATTACGTTTTGCTAAACATTTTCATTCTCCCACCAGATATCATAGCATTATATTAACGATCCCAAATTTTGTTCGACAAAATTTTTCTTTAATTGCAAAAAAAAATATATATTTAAAAATAGTAACAAATTAATGATATTTTGTACCCATAGAATGACGCAGTCTTTGACCTTTTTGCTGAAGATATTGATGAGCCTAATACTGTTAACTCAAAAGTTGAGTATGAAATAACAAAAGTTTGGAAAGATAATGATGATGAAGACCTTAAACTGTTTGCAGCCAAATCTTTAAACGATACTCACGGTCAAATTATTGCAGCAAAAGATTTAAAAGATTACTACGGATATTTCTGGTTAACTATTGTGGTAAATAAAATTTTAAAAAAAGTATTATCACTGGCATAAGGGAACTCACATTTATAAGAATTGGAAAGGCATACAATTAATAAATTGATAAATTTTTATTTATATTTCTGGATTAAGGGAATTTTCACTTTACAGAAATCAACTGATAAATAAAATTTTAATTGTTTGTGTGTATTTTAAATTGATTAATACAATGTAATTTTTTAAGTTTTTGGTTTTTAGTTAAAAACAAGCACTAAAATTTATGATTCCACTCAAACAAACCATTTTAAATATATATGCCAAATTTCATTCAGATCGGTGTACCTAGTTATGAAAACACTCGAGCATCAAAATATTTTTGTATTCTTTACGGATTAACTTTTTACTATTTAAAATTATTAAGTCAACTTAATTTTCTTTAAGGAAGAAATAATTGGTGATTATATTTTAATTACTCAACAATGATTTATTTTATTTAGGCTCGTGATTTTGGAGAGCCCCGACTACACAGTACGGTTAATGTCAGAATTTATGTTGCACCTTTTAATTTCGAATCACCCAAAATTATCTTTCCAAAACAAAAAGACAAAATTCGATTGAGACTTGTAAGTACACTATACCTACTTTTATGAAAATAAAAGGAAATAGCATTGGCTTGTAAGCATTTTTCAGTTTTTAGACAAATATAAATTACATTTACATATTTACTTTAGGATTCAGAAATAAATTCTCCACTAATTACTTTTCCGGAAGAAAAGGAACTGGAACCATTTAGTGCTACCGATGGCCACGATAATACCAAATTTGACATAACTTTTCAATTGTATGACGACAGTGGTATGATATTTTTGTTGTAAAAATATACTTAGTCATATTGAATGTTTCACATATTACAGCTTTTTTGAAAATTTTAGATATATTTGCACTAAGAACAACCATCAATAAAAACACTGCGGTGCTGAGATTAAAAGCAGATCGAGAAAATATCCAGTACGAGGTATGTTTGATATAATAAGTATAGGTGATAAAATATTAGCTTAATGAAGCTATTCAACTCTTTAATGCCTCCCCCGATATTACTAAAATTAAAATTAACGTTTAGTCCAGCCATTATTATTGATAAAAGTATTTTAGAAAAAAATCTATAACTTTTCTCAGATTTCTAAAGTTTCTTCTCATCATTTTCTCCGTATTCATTGCATGGCAGGCAATGTGTTACGTTATTTCATTATTTCTAGCTTGCAGTAATTGCTACTGATAATGGCAATCCACCAAAATCATCGGAGATTCACAATTTCACAGTTACATTTATTGATGCAAATACTCCCCCCGTATTTGATAGTTTAACATATAACACCGATTTTACTGAAAACAAAACTGGCCTGAACGAAAAACGGGAGTTTCCACCAGCCACTGATCCAAAAATCGAAGAAGGAATACCAGGAGAATACAAAGTGTATTATCATATTTTTAACGGTAGGTAAAGGGGCTGACCCTCACAAGATACTCAATGCAATAGTATCAAAATTGTTTACACATTTTTATGTAACTTAATAATTTTATATTATTTTATATTAGGTGACCATCCTGAATATTTTGCGATAAAAGATAAAACAAAGAATGAACTAACGTTGGCTGATGAACTCGACAGAGAAGTAAAGGATTCGCATTGGGTTCAAATAGTCGCCTGTAATAATGATGAAGCATGTTCCAAAAATCCTAATCCACAATCGCTGCTTAATATTTCTATAGAGGCTAGTCTTACTAAATATACAATAATATATATAATGAAATAGCGTGGAAAACTCTAAAATTTTAATTTTGAAGTAGCATAACTTTGATATTTTTCATAATATTACAAGAATTCTTTCGCCATTAAGTTTGTGATTAAGTTTGTGAGTAAAAAAATTATGGAAAATTTCCTAATTGATACAATTTATATTCCACTTCCAATAAATTAACAAAAATTAGTTATTATATGTTCATCTTCCGAAAAAGACTGCCATCTTATTTATAACAAATATCACATCTTTACGACGTTGATTCTTGTCCTAAATTCTTGGAGCCAGTTAGCCAAACTGGACATACGTTCCAATAACTAACAATAGCAATGTTTGCAGGTTAATGACGTCAACGATAATTGGCCTGTTTTCACGGATACATACAACATTGGCGTAACCACAGACTACAAGCCTAATGACAAACTTTTACAATTCAGTGTATGTATACCAAATTTATTATTGCTAAAAAATTTGGAGGTGATTTGGTGAAACAGAATATTAGCAAAACACATTTTGAAAATAAAACTTGTGCGGTTTATTGAGGGACTTCAACTTCCTTGATCATCCCTTGTAAAGATGTTTATACACCAACATTATAAAAAATCAAACAAATTTTCAGACTTCTATTATCCGTCGATTTCTTATATATGTCCACCGACCCAATCCCTGACCCATTTCTAATGTATTATCGGGAGAGTAACAACATTAAAATTTGTTAATATATTTTAGGCTACCGATGCTGACAAGGATGATATCGTAACTTATTATTTTGTTGAAAATTCATTTGTAACCAGTGATCCAAGTTTGAACGAACTAACAAATAAATTTGTACTTGATGAAATTACAGGAATATTTCAGCTAAACTTTAGAGTCCAGTCTGAAATGAAAGGACATCTAGATTTTAAAGTGGAAGCGAGAGATTTAGGTAGATTTGCTGTATTGTAAATGTTTTAATATCTATTTTATATACTTAAAATGTGATATAACGTACAATAATTAATACGCGTTTTTATTTTTCAGTAAACCATAGTACTGTGGTTCCAGCAAAAGTTTTCATAATTGCAAAATCAAATATAGTAGTGTTTTCTTTTAACAACAAAGAAGAAGAACTGCAAGAAATTGATAAATCAACAGTAAGTATTACCTATATTTTGTCTATTGCAATGATTGTGGTAGTTCTTGGGGTTTAGATCAGAGTCCACCTCTAATCCGTGATTTAGACAGTAACAAAAGTGCGTTTACATCCATGAAAACCGAGTTGATCAATTAGTTACCAAAATATTATATTATTATCGGAACTAAAAATATATGCAAAATTTCAACTAAATAAATAAAAACGGCCCCGCAAAAGTATAATCAATTGCTGGGGGAAGAGTATTCCTGGTTAACCCTGTAGAACATCTACTCAAATTTTGGAGTAGCAACAATCTGAGCTTGCCTTCTTTTTTACACAACTATCGTATCGATAAATTAATTAATTTTAAATTAATGTTTCAGTTTGAAGAAATTTTTGGCGAAGCTTATGATCACGTTTGCGTTGTTGACGAAATTACTAAATACGACGACGATGGAACATCTCATGAAAATCAAACATTTGTAAAAACGCACTTTATGAAAGATGACGTTGCAGTGCCTTCTTCAGATATAAATGTGTACGTATAATAAAATACCAATAAAAAGTTTATAAAAAACGATTGAACCATTAAGTTACTAAAACTATATAGAAAATGATCATGGCTTTGAATTTTTGATGCGATAAGGGTATGATAACGTTTTTAATGCCAAATACTCTAAATTTTGTTAAAGCTATTATAATCAAATTATATTGTAAACGCGATTTTAAATACAAATATTTCTCATGTGAATTATAAGTTTGATGACGCATATAGTCAAACTAAAATTTAAAGACATAAGTAGTGTGGAGACTTCAACGCTAAGTAAAGAAAGAAACTTGAAAATTACTGGTACATGCGCCGAGGGTTCCATGCTTTGCTAGTTTTCTTGTAATCTTTATCAACCGTTTCATGTTCAATTTAAAAAAAATCGATTAGTTTTTTAGTATATTTGAACCTGGTTCAGGTGTTTATATTTAGAAGTAACGTTGAGCGAAGTTTTTGTAATACTTTCGTAAATGTTTATGTATTTATATATTTAATTTATTATTCTCTGCTGAAGCGTTTTTTTTAATTTGAGTTACGTTTTCCTTCTGGAAGCTCTGCTTTATAATTATAGCAGTTTAATAAATAATTGTACCTAATAATAGTTTTTTTTTCGGCAGATACGATACCCGTATAACCAATAAGTTGAAACTGACATTCCTTGGATTAGGTTTAGATTTAATGGATGCCGAAAATATCAATGAACAAAACATCAGAAGTTTGGAAAGACTATTTAGAACTATATTGATTATTGTATCCGTTGTTCTCGGAACACTATGCATTGTGCTGTTCGTAGCGCTATTTTTCCGAACTAGAAGGTACAACTGTTCTAAACTATTAAGCAGGACCATGTGAAATGGGGGTGGGTTAAAGGCATTGGTAATTTTAAAGATGGAATATACTGCTGAAGGGGCGAAGCCATTAAGGGACGGGGGCAAAGCATCAGTACAATACAAGACTGGAGTCAATTTGTGATTGGCCGGCGCATTGCGCATGTTTAGTAGCATGAAATTCAAACATGGACATAAGAATATAGATCCATGTACTAAAGAATTTTCCTTTTACACCATACTACCAACATCAATTTCATGCCACTAGACATCCGCTGTGCGCCGACCAATGACAAACGAGCGCCAATCACCTCGTCGTGTCCCTTAAACAGCTGCCCCCCCCTCGTCTAAAACCTAAGTACATGCTCTGTCCCTATATTCCTAAGTCCATATTTAATGGGCACTACACACCGATTCTAGGGGACGCCAGAATCCAATAAAAAATTTTTGATTAATGATTACGTAGGGTTAGAGACGCTAAATTAATGCTATGCCCCAGGCGCAATTTTGCGCTCGCACGTTCCTGTTTATACGTATATAATATTATATATATTTTTTTTTGTTTTAAAACAATTCTACATTTCAGTTTGACAAATCGTTTGGACGCTTTGACTACGACAAAGTTTGCTTCTCAGGATTCAGGTTTAAATCGTATTGGAGTACCAGCGCCTAACACCAATATATTTTCAGTTGAAGGGTCCAACCCTCTGCATAATACAGATAAAAATTATGATTTCGACAGACGAAGGTAAGGTACCCAACCATAAGCGTCGCTTAAATCAAAATATGGGGGGAAGGGTACATATTTACTCAGAAGTTAGAATATTAAAGTAATGTATTCGATCTCGGCATAAATAATTGCACCTTACTGTCTTTATTGACTATTTTTGTTTAAAATATTTTTTTCTGTTTTACTTGAGTGTTCAATTGAATAGGTATTTATAAAAATTCTATTATATTTGGAAACCTTATTCATTGAAGGAACACATGCCACTTTAATGTATCCAGTATAAACACAAAATGATAAATTAAAAAAAAATGTTATTAATTATTTCTTAAGACTTATATTACGTTTTTGTTTATTTTAAAGTGTTAGCAGTGACGGGTCAGATCTTATTGGAATAGAAGAAAATCCTGAATTTGATTATGATGATGAAATGCGTAGAGTAAGTACCTTAGTTGCTTATATATTTTTATTTTTCCAAGCATGCAGATCACACGCAGTTTTCTTTGTTTTTCGGTGAATTTACACCTTTCTAAGTTCCCTGAACAAAAAACAATGTTCTTAAAAATGTTTCTTTGGCGTCGGTCTGTCTTTTGTGGTCGTATTTATAGAGCCCACATCAATGGAACGATTTTTCTCAATGAGGTCAAAAACAATATTAATATTATTAAGATAATAATAATTAATGTGAATTCAAGTTGTGTCTGTTATTAATTATAATATGTTTTTAGTCGAGTTTTAATCCTGTTCTACATAATGAAATTAGACGGAAAAGTCTTAATCCCATGGCTCAAGATACAAATAATATAGGAAGTGATTTTACTCCAAAATACTAAACTGTACATCGATTAGTTATTCAGAAATAAACATTTCTATAAATATAAAAAAATAACTATTCTGTGGTTATTTTATCAAGTGTACTTCATTTGTATATAAAAAATGTACATAAAATGTAAATATTATGTAACGCAACGTGTTACGAAAGTTTGTAGAAAAGATGTAATTTCTATAATAAAATAATTTATTTTTTAAAAGCATTTGTATTATTAGTTAAGGCCTCCGCAGATCGGGCCACTAATGTGTTTAGTTTATTTGGGTATATTCTGAAAAGTTCGCTGAAGTTCAAGGCATGTGAGTTTTCAAAGCTTGGCTATATTCCGTCTTAAAGTGTCTGAAATACAAACAAAAAACTAGCATTTATGACTTCTATTAATTTTGAAAAGAAGAAATAAAGCTGAAGGTGTGATCAATGGCTTGAAAATTTCAATAATATAAAAAATTCGCCCAGTTTCAATACATAGTTTCAATTTCACTGTAATATAAATAAATCAAGTGAACAATGCGTACCTACTACTGTTTACAGTCGCTGTGCAGTATGCAATTTATAAATTTTTTGTAAGAAAAAAGCAACGTTTTTTTAAAGTGTGAATGACCCAAAGCAAATAATACCAATAGATACTAGGTACGCCCCTGTATTACTAGTCGTCTTACTCCTTTTTGCGAATTATAACTAACTGAACGAGTACTACAGAGAAGAAGAACAAGATCTCTTTGTTTTTGTAGAACAGCTGTTATATCGTGGTGTAAACACACTTCCTTTTTGTATGTAGATACGTCGTACTGTGCCCTGTGCACGCATTTTGTTGTGTGCAAAGTAATTTCAAGTGCGTTTATGCAAATTGAGAAAAACAGCCTTGAAGCCAATATCGGCTGCATGTATTTGAGATTTTATAAAAATGAGTTTTAAAAATAATTTTAATCCTAGTTAATCAACCTTTTAAAAACATGATGGCAACTAGAAGACAAATTTTAAATCTCAGATTTAATCAAGACCAAAGTAAGTAGTGAACGCGTTTGACATGTGAATTTTCAATACTTGAATAATGCTTAATAATGTGATCTTGTTTGAAGCCTGCTTCGCTTGCTGCATGGAAACTGGTCTTCGAATATACAATATAGAACCGTTAGCAGAACATGTTCATCTTGGTAAGTAGCTTTCTTATATATTTTTTTAAATATAACTATTATAAAGATAAGTCTTCGAACTCAAACTTACTTTTCGATACAATGTAATTCGAATACAAAGAAGTTCTACGATGTATCGATAAAATTTATCGTTTTCAGATGCTAAAACGGTGGGAAGCGTGAGTCAGTGTGAAATGTTACATCACACAAACGTTTTGGCCATTGTGGCAGGTGGATTAAAACCTCATCGAGACTCAAATATTGTCAGGCTCTTTGATCATTCAGAACGAGAATTTTTTTGTGAACTAAAATTTTCCCAGTGCATTAAAGCAGTTAGACTCCATCGTAATACGTAAGCTTAATCAACATTGCTGTTATTTGTGTGATTTAAACGTTTTTGTCAGCTCTTTTTCTGTGTGACTCATTTTTCCGTTGTTACAAGAGATGGAGCTAATTTTGAGAATGTTGAGTTTTTTTTTTTTTGTAAATTCTTTGAAATAACGATTATAGAACAATCTTTTTGCAGCATCGTGGTAGCATTACAAAAAAATATATATGTGTATTCATTTCCTGAACCAATTCAACAACTATTTATGATTGAAACGGGTAATAATGTTCGTGGTTTATGTGAATTAAGTTCTTTGACGACTGAAGATAAATTACTCGTTTTTCCTGGACATAGAACTGGTTATGTGCAGTTCGTGGTAAAAATCTAATTTTACAATATTTACAGTTCAAATGCGATATTTTTCTTACGAGATGTAATTTGTAGGATTTATCAAAAGTTACAAAAGAGAAAAACACTTCTCTTGGACCCGTAACAATCAAAGCCCATGATAATGAATTAGTTTGTCTTTCATTAAATCAACGGGGTGATTTACTCGCAACTGCTTCGACTAGAGGCACGTTAATAAGAGTATGGAATACTCATAGCAAAGCTCAGATGTTTGAATTACGTAGAGGATCTGACCCAGCAACCATTTACTGGTAAAAATTAGTGATGCAACGAATACAAATATTCGTATTCACCGAATACTTTCATGACATTCGTAATTCTTAGAAATCCTATATAGATATTGCATTGCAATTGCGACCGACACAAAGATTTATTTACCAAAAAACCTGCGACTGTTATGTTTCTTAAATAAAAAGCCTGTAGTTAATTTTAATTATTTACATTGTTTAGCGTGTTTAATTTCTTTTCACCTTCTTTGACTAATAATTGCGTGCAGCTATAGTAGAATCAGGTATTCAGCGAATAGTACGATCGGTATTTGTATTCATAAAAGTAATATACGTTGCATCACTAGTAAAAATATCATCAAATAATGGTAATAAAATGTCTTAGAATTGACATAATAACTTTTTTTCTTGTAGCATTAATTTCAGTCGTGATTCAGATTTTCTATCTTGTTCAAGTGATAAAGGAACGGTACATATTTTTGCACTACAAGATATACATTTGAATCGCAGACATTCGTAAGTAGTATTACTTTTCAATGATAAATATAAAACATTTTTCAATATGATTTATATCTGTAGACTATCGACATTGGGCTTCCTGGGTAAATACGGTGATTCACAATGGGGATTTACGAATTTCACTGTTCCACCAGAATGTGCTTGCATTTGTGCTTTTGGACCAAAAAACACTATAATAGGTATGTTATTAGCAGTTTTTCTACACTATACTGACAGATTCAGACTTATTTTATAGATCGAACTGAACCTTGATAAAATTATTCAATTTTTAAAAATCCTTTCCAGCTCTGTGTATTGATGGATCTATTCGTAAATATGTATTCACAGACGGTAAATGTAGTCAGCAATCTTATGATGATTTTCTTAAAGTCTGTGATGACGAAGAATACTTAAGTTAACTCAATATAACAATTTTGATCTCAAAAAGAAACCAACAAAAACAGGCCGCAATGCTTTCAAAATATTTGTAAAAACTGTATATATATAATTTACTTATAAAACCAATTTACATCTGTTATAAATGGGTGTTTTTAATGAATGAATTAAATATAAAAAAAATATTTTATAGTTTTATAAATTGGAGTGGATGTTCAGTTCCTGATTTATAAACAATAGGAAAATTGTTACTACTTGAACGTCTTTAAATAATGTCTCGTATAACAAAAGGATGAGTGAGTTTGCTTTATTGAATCAATAATTTAGAACAGTTACAATGATTTGTTATAATATTTTATTATTATATATTTACAGCTTTAAAATTAAGTTACCCAAAGCATTGTATTTATTATTATATAAATAATGTTTTATATTTGCAATATCTTATACACTCTTATACTACTTTTTTCTGTCAAATGGATCTGTCCATACTTTCATATCTAGAACAGAAAAAGAATGTTTTTTTTTTGTTTTTTTATTAGTATAGAAATTTGCAAAAAGCAAGAGACTTATATCTTTCTATCTTGATTTCATTTTTCGTCCTTTTTTACTATTGTTAATCATAAGTACTGAGAGGTTTTTGATTTTATTTTTAAATGACAAAAGCCAAGTCTTGCCGATACACGCGGAATTTAAGCTGTCGCTTTTTGCACATTTTTAGTTATGTTGTATGTCGTAAGTACGTACTTCCCGGTTGAATTTCCTCTTGTTTTATACCTCTACGAGTTTCTTTTTGAATTTCTTCTGAAATTTAAATATCAAATACTTATTTTTCTATGGCAATAAAAGTAAAATAATATTACATATAATGTTGGTCTTTAATAAATTGGAAATACAAAAAATAATTTTATAAGCAGTGATTTTTTTACGATTTAGCTTAACAAGCAAGTTAAACATAGCTGCATGACTATTTCATTGCGATTCAAAACTGTATTTCAATTATAGGCCAATAAAATTATTTTTTGTCATCACATTTTTGTGAACTTGCATGCTAATTATTATGTGTAAAAAATAATATGGAATTAAGAAGGTGCAATCTTCTTGGTATTCAGTCATCCTATTTCCTTACTTTTCTTTTATTATTCTTTTTGTAACTATTTTATATATTTAGTAAAGTGCTAATTTAAAATAATTCATAATCAGCTCAATTATAAAAAAATTATCGAAAGAACAAATCGTAACCCTACTTATAAAACTAATTATTACATAAAATTTTAATATTGCGAAATTACATTAATGACGATTTCTTCGCATATTGATAATTCTAGCCATGTTTATTTTCTCTTAAGTTACAGTGTATCTTCATATCGATTGTCTTTTACTGTTGATGTAATTTTGTAACAGACGATACAGTGATAAAAATTATTGAAATTGTAAATGAATAGAATAATTTATCATTTTAAGGAACAAATTCAGAACTGGGAAAAATTTGACTGTATATTTTTACTCTAATATAATATTTTACAATAGAGCCATAATGAATATAAAATCAGTTTTCATTTTAACGCGATATGTTTAGTATATATCCACATTCCACAAACATCCAACAAGGCATCTCGTACTCTGAGATGATTAGAAAAAAAATACGCAATAGGGATGTTGACTATTTTTCAGAAAGTTTATGAGCAAGTGACGTCATGCACTCTGATGTTCGTTGTCACATGACTTGAGAGTGATTTAATTACGATTTATTTAATAAATATTAATTAAATTCCTTAAAAATAAGGGACAACATTGTGTTTCTTAGTATTTCTATCATAGAAACTACCACTTAACGTTAAAATTATGTTTTTATTTGAACCCAGTCAACATCCTTATTGTAGCAAGAAAGTGTTTTGAATATCTACACTAGAACTTTGTTTATGTTGTGGATTCAATTTTTCTTTTTAGGCCCTTACTTCAACCAGTGTTTGAACTTGTGAGCCTGGTAAAAAAGTCCACATTTTAACGTCTGCAGCCACATCTTTAATCAAAGTTTAACCCATGTTCAAAAACAAATGAACGTTATGCAATAGGTCAATGGCCAGTAGATTTGCATAACAAAGTACCCACTCAGTTATTTAATACTTTTCTTTTAGTAATGCAGTAAGACAAGTGAAGTGGTAAAAAGCAGTGAATTTTAAGGTAAAATACTTTTAAATTTTTTTTTTAAATGGCTTCAAAAATATGTTAATTTAATACTTACTATATTCGTCTATGTGTAACATTGGGTATACAACTGCAGGATATACAGCTAATCCTATACCTCCCACAATTGCGCCTAAAAAGGCAACATATTTCCAACCTTTTAATAAACTCATGTTATTTTGTTGTCACTTAACCTAACAATTGTCATTTGACAGCCATGTTGAGTCGACAATCGAGATATTTTTAATTATTTTCCATACTCCTTGTGGTATTGTTCGGTTGCCCTTTTTCATAAAATTCTGAAATTTCATGTAATTGGACAAATAAAACAACAAATTTTAAAAACATGATACGTATTTTTTACAATTTATACAAAATTACTTAAATACTAATCCTTAAGTAACTTATTTTTATTAATATGAGTTCTGAATTAATTTTACAAAAACATCTATTATCATTACGGGTAACAATACCCAGATTGGAACCATAACATAATAAATAGATAATTCCAACGACCTATATTGCAGTTTTAAGCAGATAACAATCTGAGCTGATATTTTTAATAGAATAACTACCACGTTCCAAATGTTCTTATTTATAGTATGCCAAAGCTGTTCAACACTATGTTTACAATGAGAAATCATATGAAATAATTCATAAATTAGTAAAATACAATCGTAAATCCATAACGGTATGAATACAATAAACCAATTCCATTCTGTCCGAGATTCTAAACGTAAACATAATAAAATCAGAAAGACTAATATGATGAACCATGTAAATAATGCCCTATGAAGAACAGCCATTTCCGAGTTTTTCGTGTAGCCTACAAAAAATCTTTCATAAATGAAACAGCATTCAACTAAAATCACAGATATTAAAAAAAAAAACAATTTTTATACTAACCTTAAAACACTCACATTTTTATTAATGTAGTTTCATTTTATCTGACAGTATTTTTAGCCACTTATAATTAACAAATTTCAGTGCTTTGTCAGGAAACTTGTAATTTGTATTATTTAAATCTCTTTAAAACATATTTTTGGAATTAACAAAAATACAATGAAGTTTCAATTTTATTTTGACAACTTTAACGGAGTAACACGAACGGTGACGGATTGTATCGAAGTCGGAGTGAACATGTGGATAGAGATACGTCAAAAAATTTTATTTAAAAAGTTTAATTAATGAAAATTCATCATGTTTTGGGAGAATGTTATATTGGTGTCGTGCTTAAAATTGATATTAATTCCTACTTAGTAAGTATTACCTATCTCTTTTTTTTTGTTTTTTCTATAAGTATTCTTTTCCTAACCCTACATTTTATTACCTATTAAAAAATATTTAAGCATGAACGCAATTCATGCGATGAAACTTCCGTACATCATTCGTTGTAGTTTTCTTGTGATTTACTAATTAGTTTAATATATTAGGTTCGTTTATTCATTTGTTAGTTATACGGAACCCTTGGCGCGCGAGTTACACAATAAAACCAATCAAATATACGTACTTCATGCGCTAAGGGCTCCGTACATCATTCGCTATAGTTTTTCTCTATTCTTTACCGGTCTCTTTACACACCTGATTTTTTTCAAAATTTTAAACTTAATACTTTCGGCAATAAAGAAGGGAAAGTTGTACAAAAGTAACATGTCTCTCCCTGATTATCACCGAATGTATGAGGATTAAAATTTTGAAAAAAATTAGGCGTGTTAAGAAACCGATAAAACAGAGGAAAACTATAGAGAATGATGTACGAAAGTCTCACCATATAAGTTTGATCGGTTTTATAGTGTAACTCACGCGTCAAAGGTCCCGTACAATAAATAAACGGATAAATTTACCTAATATATTAAAATAAAAGGAGGGAAATAGGTTTCACGCGACATTTTTCTCTAGTGTTTCGGAAACCACGCTACCTGAAAATGTTTCAGGGTGGCTAAAAATTTTATGTAGGTGTATTTAAAGTCGTTTTAATGTAGTTATTTGGTAATAAAGTAGCGTCTTATTTCAGTTTTTCAACAGACTTTGAAGTACATCGTAATTGGTTAGCGATTACTCATTCATTACCAATAAAAAAGTGGTATTATGAAAACACATCAGAATGGACATTGGATTATCCTCCACTGTTTGCTTGGTTTGAATATTTTTTATCGCAAATTGCGAAGTATTTCGATCCAGAGATGCTATCTGTAAATAATTTAAACTACAGTTCGTATTCAACAATACTGTTTCAAAGATTGTCTGTCATTGTTACAGATATTGTTTTTGTGTACGGAGCCAAAAAGTACGTAATGATTAATATCTATTTTTAAACTGATAGTTAAAAAAACCCTACAGACCAATGGCGAGTCACCGATAGATTTAAAAAAAAGTGCGCACTTGGTAAATTATTTATTTACACGTGCTTATTAGCTTTTTTTATGTAGAAGTTACAAGCGCCCAGAAATTTTATTGGACTTTTTAAGAAACGCGTATACTTTGTAAGCCGAAAGCGTTGATATTTTATTGGAAGCTCATAATATGTTATTTTAAAAAAAGAGGACAACTACAACGATTCGTTTTCAAATTCTGGAACTGAAAACGAATTTTTAGGAAAATCCACTTTTAAGTCTCTATATATTGTGGTGCCAGAAGCAATTGTTGCACGCTAGAATCGACTTTATAATGTAATAATACTTTTAGATGTTGCACTGCCTTAAAAAAAGATGTATATACTCAACAAGTTTTGTTTTTACTATTGATTGGAAATGTTGGATTACTTTTTGTCGACCATATACATTTTCAATACAATGGAATCATGTTCGGAATTTTGCTTTTATCCATTGCTCATATAATGACAGTAAGTTTACATAATAGACATTAATTTCAGGGCACCATAATGGCGAAACGAGTCGATTGTTGTACAAATTAATAATATCGCATTTCACTAGATATTTCAGAGCTGACACAAACTTCGAAATATTCCAAAATTTTTACGAGTACCAATTGGACCAGACAGATTCAGTACTACAATTTCGATTCTTTCGCATGCAAATAAATTACAATGTTTCTTCCTTTTGGTGTTTTGAACTGAATTAATATTTTTTAACTACACTTTATATCGACTTTGCAAACTTTATTTTTAGGAAAATTATATACTGGGTGGATTTTGGTTCAGTGTTTTACTTAATATGAAACATATTTTTGCGTACATCGCACCGGCATATTTTATTTATTTATTACGTCACTATTGTTTTATCGAAAACGAAAAAAATGGAACTGTTAAGTGGAAAGCGTTTTCTTTTGGCAGATTAGTGAAATTGGGAATAACGGTTGTAACAGTTTTTGCAATAACTTTTGGCCCGTTTTATGATCAAATGCCGCAGGTAATTCTGTTGTACGTAATAAATCATCAAAATACAACAAATGCCACAGTTTTACTTACCGTTGTAGGTGTTAGCGCGATTGTTTCCGTTCAAAAGGGGTCTTTGCCATGCGTATTGGGCACCGAATTTTTGGGCATTGTACAATGCTGCTGATAAATTTGCATTAATATCTGGTGAGTGTAACAGTTTCGTTTTGTTGTACATATTAATAATAAATTTTTATCTATACGAATACTTTACAAACCTATACGCATGCTCTTCATTCACACTGTCAATTTTGATACAAACACTAGAGTTGGGTAACTCAGATCTGAACCGGTTCAAAGAGCCGACTCCGACAGAAGATCCGTGAGAGCCGACTCACTTTTTTTGAGCCGACGGATCAACGGATCCGCATAACTCAGTGAAACACTTAACACACAGAAGCACCTTTTACACTTACGTATCAGTTCTTGCTTTGATGCATCTGTCAGCTCAAATGACTCATGCATCACACGTTTGGCCATGCATTCTTGATTCTATACAGGTCGTGATATGATTGACTGAACTAGGTAACTCAGTGGCAGCTCGGCTCTTTGTGAACCGGTTCAGTGAGCCGGCTCACATACGGGATGCAGATGCAAAGATGCAGATCACTAAAAAGACCCGTTTTTCCCATCTCTAACAAACACTAAAGTATCGTATACACGATTTGAAACAAGGTTAAAAACCAAGGTCACCTTGAAGAGAAGCGAGTAGGACGTTGCCGGCTACACGGTTTAAAACCAACCCCAAACTTCAGACGGGGTTCCCAGATTGGGCGATTTATCGCCAATTAGTAAATAGTACATGAAAAAATTTGTTTACATATATTGGAAATAAAAATCGAGAGACAGATTGTATAAGTTCATGGTGGAGAGCAAGTGTCGACCACGGCAAGAATCTGAACAATTTATTGTTGATGCCTTATCCTTGATACTGATTGAACGACTAACAGCTAACTCAATCAAAGAACATTAGACGATCGCATCATACCAACTATATATTTATGTGTATGATTTGTAATCAAGAACACATTTCCTTTTGAACTATTATTTATGATTTCCTTTCTTTGGTAAGTGCGTATGATTGACAAGGTTGTAATTTTTAGGCAATAAATTTGGCTACAAATTTAACATTTCATCTGCAGTCATGACAGGCGGCTTAGTACAAGAGTATAAACATGCTGTTCTACCATCTATTACTCCGTTAACGACATTTTTATGTACTTTTGTCGCCTTGGTACCTGTATTAATAAAATTGTGGAATGTACCAAAAGTACCAACTTCTACACATTTCCTTCGTTGTGTAGTAATCTGTGCGTCTATAAGTTTTTTGTTTGGTTGGCATGTTCACGAGAAGGCTATACTAATGGTTATAATTCCACTGACGTAAGTGCATTAGAATTTCCATCAAGTCTAATATTCATCGTGTAAATAAATACATAAAACAATATTTAGCTGATGTGTCAGTACATAAATATACCTACCTTTCAACTATAAGCATTTTACTGAAAGTTGACTACTTATGCTGCATACCCAACAATGAAATAACATCAAAATGAATGGACCACTCCGGGCTTCTGTTATTTTTGTTAAAATTACTGGATTTAATTAAATTCAGTAACTTTAGTGTTTGTAATATTGAAGAAATTGTTGGATTGGAAGTATATTATTTTGTTTTTTGTCGAAGCAGGGTAAGCATTGAAATCACTAATAACTCGGGAACAAGTATGACAACGACCTGGAGATGATCTACTGGCTGCAATATTTCTGGAAGAGAACCATTTGATGTTCTGCGAAGGAATTTGCTTCAACTTCCGCACATGTTTCTCCAGGTCTACTCCATTCTTGTTTACGACTATCTGGAATGGTTTCAAACTTACCAGGTTTTATCCGAAAACTAAACTTGCTTCCAGTTCAATTATTCCTTTGAGTCGAAGTATTACAGAAAAACCTAGCGCTGCGTTAATTTTGATCAGAAGGCTATGTATTTTGAATTGTTTTGAAATATGTACTTTATTTTTTTTCAGTGTTTTGGCAGTTACAAATAAAATGGACGGAAATGCGTATTTATTTTTAGTAGCCGTCGGGCATTATTCACTCTTTCCGTTGTTATTTCCGCCATCTTTAATACTGATAAAGTTAGTGCTGTTAGTGTTACATTCCAGCTATGCATTTTATAGTTTTGTAAATATTTTTAATGTTAAGAGTACGAACAATATTGCACTGCCACTTTTAAATGTGCCTGAAACGATTTATTTATTAGGTTTAGTCGGATTATTCATTTATGACGCATTACTTCATAGTTTTTTAGGTTTGAATGAAAAACTACCGTTTTTACCGTTAATGTTAACATCAATTTACTGTGGCATCGGAGTGTTTTATTCGTTGTCAAAATATTATATTTTATTTTTACAAATAGAATTAAAAAGTCATGACAAACGGAAAATAAAGCATCATAAAAAGTATTGGTTGTTTTATTTTAAACTTTTGTAACACAGTTTCATCCAGTAGTAGATTTAGGGCCACGGAGACTCCTGGAGTAGCATATAGAAACAACAGATTCACATTTTTTTTAATACGGAAAAAGAGCTTAGTTCAAAATTCGGCACCCGTTCAACTAAAATTATACTGGAACTGGACGTAGTATGACGTAGAAATTAAAATCAGAGTTTAAAAAAAACTAAAATAACACGCTTTTATGAATTAAAAAATGCAAAAAAATTTGATAACTAAATTAGCTTTGCTGTAAAAAGCCTGGAGTGCTTAATATTGGTAATACATTTTTCATTTACTAGCTAATTGTAAGCGTAGAGCTATTATGAAAATTTAAGTAGATAGCACTCCACGCTTTTTACAGCAATGCTAATTTTGTTGTCAAATTATTTTGCATTTTTTAGCTCATAAAAGCGTGTTATTTTAATTTTTTAAACGATAATTTTAATTATAAGACTAAAAAACAAATTGCATTTAACTATGAGGCAAGCAACTCAACGTACGTCACTGTAATTTTTCAAGTTTTTTTTATCTTGAAAGTTCTGTTCAAGATAATGGGATAAACTTATTAAATTATTGTATTGTCGTCGGTCCTTGATAAGTATTAAGTGTTCAAAGTTTCAGTTTAATCTGACGTTTTGAAGTAGGTAAGATTGATTTATCCTGAAGGTCCTGGTCAGGATAATGGGACAAACTTATTAAATTATCGTTTTATCGTCGGTCTTTGATAAATGTGCAAAGTTTCAGTTTAATCTTACAGGTGAAGCTAATAAATGCGTATTAAAAAAAAACAAAAAAAAACACTGAAGAGATATTTTCTTTCTTTTTTACTTGTTCAGATATCTTTATTTTATGTTTTTATAAACAGTAATATTTTTATGTCGAAATGCATTTTGTAATTTGAGTTTTTTAAGCCCACTCTGCAGTTCTGAAACAAATAATTTAGTTTTAATTATTCAAAATCTTATTTTACGTCACTATGAAATAGAATAGCACAAAAAGTGTAAGTCAGGGCTTGGCTACATCTGCATAAAAAACTAATGTACGATAATACGCTGGACCTAATATTTTGAATTAGCCCTTATCCATGGCTTTGTTTACTGTTCAACTCCCATTAGTAGAGGCGCAATGGTATGATATAGGTTATCCTATTTTCCGGTGTTCAAGTCATCACTATAAGGAAATTCCGATCAAAATAGGTTCAGTAGTTTTGATGGATAAACAAGAATTATAAAAACGAATAACACGGTATAGGTATCTTACAAACCATTTTTCATCACTTATTGATACTTTAAAGTAGAGTTTTTCCCGACTTTAAAACCAATTGAGCCGAAGGTTCGACGACCCACCAGTGTCTTCCTCCTTGCTTCAGTTTTTTTAATAAAAATTCTGTTTTTTTCATCCATCTCAGTGCCGCATCCTTAAATTTCTCTGTGACTCACTGGTGGATCGCGAACCGCATTTTGGGAAACCTTGCTTTAACCAATTTTAAAGGCGACTTACTTTTGCAAACGTTTAGAAGGACAATATTCAGCGTATTCTTCCCAAGTGCAGCCCCTAGGTTCACAACATTCGGCCGTGATCGATGTCAAAGATCTACGTTTGCGTCGGGTGCTTCCACGTCGCCAACGTACAAATCGACGCGCATGCGTGGCACGCAACCACGGATAACGTACTGAAATCATTCAAAATATACGTATCATTACTAACAAAACATATTTTTCCAAACTTTTAATTTAAAATTATTTTCAAACAAATATTTTTGTTCTGTAATGAAAATTGTAATATTTCAAAGTTGAAAGTAATTGTCAAGAAGACAGCGTGAAATAAATAAAATTGGAAAAGATACTTGAGTTTCTTTTTGATAATTGTTGTTATTTATTTGTGTTTTTTCGGAGGATTTAATAAAAATGCATGATTTGGACACATATGTTTTTTTTGAATATGCGGGTTTTTGGCTTCTACACCGATATTAGTATAATTAGCTACGTCTTGTACATATATTTTGAAATGACATAGTTGTCGAGCGTCTATAATATATAATAAAATAGCCTTGAAGTTATATATGACACTATCATTATCGATAAAATAATATAGTAGTTACTATTGAAAGAAACGAAATTCTTTCAATTATATGGTGGGAGTTGAGTAAATATGGTGGCGGTGCAGGGTCTAGACTACAGAAACGTCATTTATTGTTATCATAAATTTAAAAAATTGAAATTAGCTTTTTAAGATACTTGTCAACGTTGTTTTTGTTTTACTTAGACTTAGAGGAGTTGTATTTAAAATTGTTTTTTTTAGTACAATACAATAAATATGGTAAATTCTAGAACGATCTAACGATATCTTACAGTCGGTTTCATAGCGTTCGGCTTCCTGCAGCTCTTGAAGATCATCACTGATAGGTGAACTACGGCGCACCAATCGATAGATATCTTTTTCGCAAGCCCAGTACATGTGGCGATGCAGATCTTCACGGCATCGATTGTGTCGTTCATTATGCCATAAATTTTCCCATTCCGATCGAGTTCTGAAATAAAGCTGTTGTTAAAAAAATCAGATATGGCGTGGCCACACTAGGTAGAAGTGAAGCTGTTTATTTAATACAATTTTATTATTTGTAAATGCATACCGTGTACATTTTTAATTTTTTTTTTATTATTTAAACAAAACAGTGCTTCGGCTACTCAGGCCATTAGCACATATTACAAAATAAAGTGACAAAATATGTTGTTATGGAATACACAATATAGTTGCAAAGCTAAGAGGAAAGTGTATACAAGGTTAGTACAATATTAATATAGTCTTAAGGTATATTTGATATTTTTATATTATAATTTATTTATTTCAGTGAGGTAACTGGGCGAAAAGGGGACGAAGAGGCTATGGATTTAGACGGTGGATTAGAGAAAGTTCTTTGTTAGAGCTGATTGGTATTTTAGTGTTGTTTCAGTAGAATAGTTAAGCAATCAATCATACTAGAATCTTTGTTTTTATATCAAGTGAGAGCTAAATACGTTAGTTTTTATTTTTAAATAATAGACATGATTTATTGTTATTAGTGCATTTGCCATATGGCGCATACAGAATTGGCGTTGGTCGGATAACGGGATCTAGGGATTGGACCAAAATTTAAGCAACTGGAAAAGTTCTCAAGATCGTCTCAAAATTAAGATTAAAATGTGCTGTTAAAATTTTAATAAAATGTCTCGACAAGATCGGATTTACAAATTTTATGAAAACACTAATTTCGGATAAAGATTTACTTACTGAGATGTGTATTTAATTTAATGCAGATGTAGAATTGATAAACACATTGAAATTTTAAGGAGTTTATCGCTAACTGTTTACTTTGAACAAAACTCTAAAATAGGTAGGTTGCTGTGAAAATGAAATGTAACGTCAACAATAATTAGTGTAATAATAACTATTATCCACAAATCATTTGACGTACCTACATTTTCGTTTTACATAATAAAAATGCTTTTAAATATTTCATTTCAATTTCCAATTCACAGTTATTTAATTATAAAAATTTGAATAGAAATAAATTTACCTTTCGCGAAATTTCTTTTCTAACGCATCCTCAATGGCCAGTGTAATTGATATTTTTAGTATTATACATAAAATCGTCACAGCAGAAAGTGTACACCACATTTGTTAATTAAAAAAAAACAAACAAAATCCGTTTAAAAAATAAAAGTAAACTAAAATTTTTAAAGAACAATCGTATATTTTTATTTATGACAGAAAACTATTTGATATATTAAGTGACAAAATTTTCGGAGACACCTATCCAACTTTTTCTAAGGTTTGTAACAATCTGAGATCGAGACATTGTAACTTTGCAACAAGATTTATATTTTAAGTTTTGCGCAGAATCCAACAGACTAATAACAGAAAAAACAATTCCAGCGGTAACAATTGACAAGGTGTGGATCATACGTTAATGAATTTGACTTGATGCTTACGTCATAAGATTATTCACTTTTTGTTTAAAATTAAATTATTTAAATTTTAAGGAGTTTATTTGTTTTCTTACCTATCACTAGCAAAGCGCATTGTCAGAAAATCTAAGTTGACAAATTACTTTAGATTATTTTCTCAGTTTCCAGATTCAAACCCGAGAAATAAAAATTACAATTGGATTTTCAATTATTTATTTGAAAATAATAAATTGAAAACATGAATTTATACTAAACACAAATAAACTTAGCTGTTGGTGACCTTAAAAAGTAAAATAGTACAGAAAAACAAGCCATATTGTTCTACAAAGAAATATAATGGAAAGTCAAATTTTTATCAAAATGTTTCAGATATACTTACACTTGATATACTTACCGTTATATGTAAAATTTTACAGTGCTTATAACCTGAGGGTTAACGCACACTTTGTTGTTGTTTAAAAATATGGAAAAAAAATGGTTTAGAGAGAAAAGTATACAAAAAATTATGTTGAATAATGAATACATCCACACCGTTTAAAAGACATCGTTTTAATCGATTGATTATTTTTAAGCAGGGTCGATTTATATTTCTATGAAGATTTCTTATGAAGCGGTCACAATCTAAGATTGTTAAACCAGATTTTCTAACTGTTCTGTAACCCACATAGGTTAATTTTGTACGACACAACAAGGATGTTGATTTTCGATACAGATAGATAATCCTACTAAGTTTTAGATTCGTGATCGTAGATTCTTGGTCACATTAAAACCATAATACTGCCCTTATTATTTACTGTTGAGATAATTCAATATTTGTAAACTTTCCAACATTCGTCTATCACGAATCTCTAATTTCCGTAATATAAGTTAAGAACTGATAAGCATCAGGCGCGTTTTAATTTATTTCGGAAATATTAATGATAATAGTATTTGACTTGGCAGCTGGTCATAAATTAAAAAAAAAATGTCAACTGAACTCTCGGCTAATCTGGCCTTCAATTCTGGAAAATTTCACGACGTAACTGTTTCAGTAAAATCCAGTAGTCGCGTGGCACCAATTTTCATGGCATTAACTTGTCTGTTGTGCCAATTGAACCGGCCAATAAGCTTCGGTTCAGAACGGCGTTGTGTTGTTGCAGTTTGCTTGTTAACTCGTGCAGGGGCGACCCGCGCTGCATAAAAAAACGTAAATTATAGACGTTCGATAACAGACGTCATAAGCGCTGCATATATGACCAATTCTGGAAAAATTTTAATAAACCGTTAGGTTTTGGATTCTTTTTTGGTCGTTGTTTCATTAATTTGTTTTTAATTTGGCGCAGTTATTGGATTGCTAAAGTGCATGCTGAATATTGAAACAAATAAAAGCTTTGACCTCGGTTACAAATTAAATATTTTGTATAACCATGGAGACTACACAAGGAGTATGAAAAAACTGATCTTTATTTTTATAGATTGATTGAAATGTTTTAGAATCTCAATTAATGGCATTCATCCAACGATGACTGGATTACGCATGTATGTACCTACTTAACGTAAAACCTTATCAAGTATTTGATTTACTCTATTCATATCCATATTACTAAATGACTGTTAATATTCATGGGTATTTGGATTGACAAGACTGTTATTATTTAAAAACAATTCTTTAATATCATTGTACGACGTTCTCTCTCGAGACTTCTTCAGGTACTGTAACGAGAACACAAAAAAAATAATAAATAAATAAATATCATTTTTACAAGTACAAGAGTTGTTATATTTTCACAACTCTTGTATTTGTAAAAATGATATTTATTTATTTATTGTTTTTTTGTGTTCTCGTTACAGTACCTAAAGAAGTCTCGAGAGAGACGAAACGTCGTACAATGATATTAAAAAATTGTTTTTAAATAATAACAGTCTTGTCAATCCAAATACCCATGAATATTAACAGTCATTTATCAATTATTTTCTGTACTTATTCGAAAAAACCCAATGAAAATCGGTTGAATATTGTCTTTTATATATGCAGGGATGTAAGTTTTGTTCAAACCTGATAGAAAGTTGATGCGCAATCAGCAGCAATCGCGCGACCTTCTGAAACAAGGTTGGCGCTGTGGGTGTTAGTAATAGACTTCTTATATCAGACTGTTGATAATAAATATAAGTCCACGACTCCCGTGAGTATCACTCGTGTCACAAATGGAAAAATCTTCGTACTTCAACTCAGAAATCGCCTGGACGCATCGACTTTTAATGCCGTAGCCCCATCAAAGAACAAGAAAATAAGAAATTGCAGAATTTATTTTGTATGTCTATATAGGATAAACTTTTTAGTTGAAATTAAAAAATGTTAAATAATAATAACTTGAACCGACTTCAACGAAAGAATCAAAATACCTCTAAAAAGATGGGTTAATTATTCTTTGAATTCTACAATCACTTTTCCTCTCTAATTAAAGTCAGCGAAAATAAATAAATACTTATACTTAGAGATAAATTTGCTTCGACCTGTAATTTGAATGCAATTAATTAATTATTAATATAACAAACACATAAAAACAAGTGTTATTAATTTCTTGCATGTATTTAGATACAATTATACGATTTGAATAAATAAAAATTATTGTATTAATAAGATTTTATTTTTTCAGAAATTATTATGTAATTACGCACATAGCCTAGTATCTGCGCGTCTTAAAATAAAATAAAAAAATTAAATTAATCACCAAGTTTTTTACTTCAGCCACACACAGAATAATAATTGTATTTTAGAACAAGTCTTGTGAATTAAACTGAAATGACTTTTTTCTAGAAGAAAGTTATTTTTATCCTATTATTTACAGTCGACAAAACATTAATTGCATTTTAAGAATCAGATAAAACATTTTCATCTTTTATTAAACAAAAAATATCATTCATATTTGAAACCTACATATTTAAGACACAAACGGTTTTCTTTTAGCCAAGCATGTTAAAAAGGAGCGCTCAAAATTGTTTCGTTTTATTGTTTCTTGATATTACACTATTAGCAATGACAATTATTTCTTTTATTTCCAAGATCTTTTCCAAAATATTGAATTTCGGCGGAGTTAGTGTAGCATTACTTTAAAGTAATAAAGTAATAGCCCTTTGATTTTAGTCTAAAATAAACAACAGGTGTGTGGTAGAATCAACAGGTGGACCTGCAGAACGATAAGAAAATAATATCTAGAATTTTTAGTTCGCAATTTAAATACAAACCAGTCTATCGGTCGTGTTTCTAAATTTAGAAATGTCATCTAGTAACAAAAAAAATCTCGATATTTTTAGGTATATATTTTCTATATCCGCAGGTCCAGTTTTATTATATGTTTTAAGGCTACTTCATTAGAGCCGTATTCACGTGTCAGTACGTGGGACTGTGGTGGTGGCCATTTTCTGCTGCAAAGTATAAGGTAGATGTGCTGTTTGTAGTTCCAATATAGGTCCCACGAGATCGGTTATATTGTTCCGGTAAGGGCGATCGCCACACCACGTTTATACGAACTGGTGGTCCACAAGTGGTGGTCACTCAATGTAGAGTCTGCAAACATATTGTGAGACTCAATCAAATACATTACCTGCACAAATTTTCCCAATCACTTGAAACCGAAGTGTAGTTGTAATTGCTTTTGCATGAATCAAGCAATTCAACAGCGGTTTGATATTCCTTTGCTCTCACTACCTAGGTAAAGAAATGGGGACTCATACCAACTTAGTATTCCCGAAAAGACGGGACAGATATATTATAAGTAAGATACATAGTATTAAGTATAGTTAATTATTGCAGTAATTTTAAGGAATCTTTATAAATTGAAAATTGCGATTGCTTAGTGCTGATAAATTTATATTTTTAAATGAACTGCAGTAGAAACAAAGAGCGCAAATTATTTTTGCAAAGCTGGTCTGCCCAGCAAACATAAACAATATTTGCTTAAATTTATTATATTATTATAAATTCGCTCAAGGAATGTATCAAACACCTTCTCTTCGCAAGGCACGAGTTGATCGTCTAAAATATTGCCTCGTGAGCGGATGCCCTGTTGCTCAAATCACCGATATCGCCAACATCACCTAGTGACTTGAATCACCTTTCGCCTATACATTTATACATACGAAGTTTTATTGTGGTCATGTTTGTCACACATATATTTTTTAATTATAAATTAAAATTAGAACTGATCACTGGATACTTGTCAAAGAGGAGCACTAGTAACGTCATTTATGAAAACAACAGAATTAGTATATTGTATTATAAAATTTATAAAGTAAGGCAACCAAACCAAATTCAATTTCAATTACAATTCGATAAACGCAGTTATCTACTTTAAAACAAGTATAATACAGGATCACTTTAGTTGCTGATTCAGTGCCGCATTACGCGATAAAATTTTGAATTTTGCTGAATGTATTTTTCAAATGAAAACCGTTGGACGTTTGTTTTTTATTTAAAAAAAAATAAGTGTTTTTTTTGGAGTTTCATTTTCTAACTCAAGCGGTTTCAGGCTATACGTACTATTCAAGAAAGTATCCACATTTTGCGACGCAAATATTAATAATTCTGTACGATTTTAACAAAGAATACCCATGTCAAATTTCATGTTTCTTATATCAGGTGTCATCCGAGTAAACATTGAAACACCCATTTGATAAATGAGCCCTTCACATCCTTTGGGTCAAGAATTTAAGTATTTTAATGTATTTATTTAGATTTTAGAGGCACCATCAATTAATTACCGAAATGTCAGCGTTGCAACTCTCTGGATGTTTGTTTTCTTTTCCGGATATAAAATCAATTTAAAGTAAAGGATAATTCATCTTTAAAGTTCAATTCTAGATATAGGTACGTTATTATAGAAAACAGTATCACGGGTAATTGGAATAAAAATAAATCAATTTAAATACTCATTGATTGCAACGTTTCGTCTTTTATTTAATTAAGACTTTTTCAAGCTCTGCAAAAATTTTTACAAAAATTAACAAAATTAAAGGATAATTTGATGGCTCTAAAAACTTTAAATTAAAAATGATTGCATAAATTGCAGTGCCGCTGTTATGATTCTTGTAACTTTTTCGAATTTATTTGATGAAATTCGTGTTAATCATAGCCTAAAGGGGCTTAAAGAATTTGTTAAGACAAATAAATCCTTTGAGTTCAGTTCTGTCCTGTGTAGTTTTCCTCCTTTTTGCAATAATACTTGTTTGTATTGTCGTGTTCTCTCTCACGTTATTGCATTGTTTGTTAGCCTTTTCTTTTATATACCTTCCATTGATATACTTATATCTATACACAAGTAATCACGTTTACAATCTTTTCGTGGAAAACAAATTAATTAAAAAAATTTATGATATCTACTACCAATAAATTGTCGTTAACTTTTCCAAAAACGTGAGATAGGTACTAAAATAGTGGTTAATGATTTGTAATAAATAAACATTTTAAAGAATCATTTTTGAATATAATTTAGTTAATTTTTTTACTGTTAAGGCCCCAGTGCACACTGGTCTGTAGTGGGCCATTGTAGACCATCGCCAATGTGTACAGGGGGTAAATGGTCTGTAGTGGCGGACAATTGTGAATCGTGGTGCGCAATCCATTTGTTGTCGGTTTTTTTGACACACTTCAAAGGAATCGTGGCGTGGCGTGGCCTGTGGTGTTCACACAGTCGACTATTGTTTGGACAGGTACCTACTTTTTTGTTGCGTGCTATACTATTTAAATTTTTAATCGCCCAAAATGTCAGTATCCTGGAGCAATAAAGAGACTTTTAGGTTTATAATACTATAATACTTGTAAACAGCATATAAATAAGTAGCCGCGGCCGTAATTACTTCCACGTCCATCGCAAGTGCTTCGCCAGGCAGAAATGAGCCATGGGCCATTGTGTGAACACCAAGTGATAGTGGCCTACAATTACACATTGCAAAGCATGGCCCACTACAGACCACTGTGTAATGGGGCCTTTATATATGATTAAAACAGCTGTAAAAATATGTAATTTTTCTTCACACATCCTGAAAATGATCCTGCATGAAACGTTGATCAAAACAAAAGCAATTATAAAATTGCTATTGTTTTGATCAAAGTTTGTTCAAGAGAGAGGGAGAGAAATTGTAGTTTATAGACGCTCAATATCTAAGATCTTCAGCGTCTATAAAGTTTTATCAACATTTTAGCAGATTTTTCCATTTAAAATTATTTTTGTTTTAATGTCGTTTATTTCCAAGCAGCCTAAAATTAAAACCAAGTCGAAGTTTTTTAGTTCAAATTAAATAAGTCTGTCTCTGATTTCGAAATAAAACTTTGTCCTAAGTTCATATGATTACATTCGCAGTTTTTAATTTTTTATCCGTTTGTCCGGGTTAATCTCCGAAACAACTGAACTGATTTTGACGATATTTTCATTTACTTGTAGAGGACTTTTCAAAAAATATTTTAGATTTTTTATCCCGGAAATATTTGGGGTTACTATGTAAAAAAGAAAATACATAACAAGTGTTTGTTTATCCGGGCCAATATTCGAAACGGCTGAACCGATTGTGTTGGCACTTCATAGATAGGTAAAGGGTTGTGCCAGAAGTGATCTAAGCTACATATATTTCCCAAAAAAAGAAGCCTTAAGGGGATGAAGGGAGGTTGCTTAAGTTAAAAACGCGAGACTCGATTATTCTAAAAAATTAGGAGAATAGGGTAGATTTCATAGTGATATCGTTGAGCTTCTACTAAAGGGGGCAAAGGCCTAAGCAGTGTCTAAAATAGACGACACTAACATGATCTAAATTCTAGGACAAGCTAATTTGTAAATCACTAAAATAGATCATAATATAATAATAATTACCAATTAGTTAAAATTTAGTGTTTTAAAATAATTTTAGGTAATAAATCGAAAATTATGTAATTCATTGGAGCTAGTAACTATGATTGAAAAAATAAATTACGGGGTTTTGTACACAATAATAACACACTGACAAAAAATATCTAATTTAAAATTAAAAATGTTAGTCCTAGAAGTAATTGTATTTCATTTAATAATTAATGAATATTTAACTGTAGTAGACTTTATGTCTACGCATAGTGTTAAAAAAATATAATCCTTTTTTTTATTTATAGCATTTTAGAAGTAAATTTAAATAAATTATGAATTCCCATCTGTGAATTATGTATGCAAATAATACAAAACAAATATAGAAGAGTTATCTGTCAGCAGAAAATATTAGTGACCGAAAATGCAAGATTTAAACTCACGTCTGATCAATCGAAAAAATAATACTCTATCAACTGAATCAGTAATCTCCTGTCCTTACATTAAAAAATATGTAACTTTTTGCTACGAACGTACAAATTATAGTTCCATTATGATAATATAGTACTTTCCTTACTTTTGAATCGGTGTGTACAGAATACAGATACGTAAGTATCCTGTCAAATCTTGGTTATTATTTCATTGATTAAACTTGCATAATATTTGAGACTAGGTAGTAAAATGTTTGAATTTTTTGTCTATTCAGTACACGTTTATAATTCGAGTATGGTATCATTTATGTGTAAAATAGTGCAATTTCGGAAAGTGTTTTAACTTGACAAAATAATGATATGTAGTGAAAAGGAACTAAAAAACGCAGATTTAACAGGCAACAAAAATATTATAAAATAACTTTTATTATTTATTCAATATGTGATGGGTGATAGGTATGCTAGATATAGTCATCAGTAGTATTAGTCACTTCTTTTATATTCAATGACTAATTCGAAAAGTGTGGAGCGCTTTAAAAAAAAAAGAAAACTTTGTGTGCAAATAATGTTTATTTTTTGTTAACTGAATGTTTCCAAAAAGACACTTGACAATGTAAATATTACTTTGGTGTGTTTAAGTCGATCAAAGAAATGGTAAGATCAGAGAACGGCAGCAACTTGGTAAGTAGATTTTTTTTCGAAATAAATAATTTTATTATAAAATAAACAATCAATACAATTTCGTACAATAATATCACAATCAATCCATAGTTACACATATATATTTACAAATAATAGTAATTTAGAGTCAACATTATAAACAAAAAAAAAAGGTCTAGACTCTCGTAGTCATGCACCACCCAGGTGGTTCCATAAGCGGTTTCATTTTTACCAAATGTAGTATGAAACACTAAAAACCTAATTGTTTTAAAGGAGCTTAGTCAAGAATGACACACAGCCTCGTATTTTCGCTATATTTTTTGTGTTAATAATAATTGAAGCACGTTTTGTTGCATAGTGAAACCAGACTAAGATTTAAATCATCAGATAGTCGTGAAAAAGTTATGGCGAAAACTAGAGTAAAATTTGCAGCCTACAGCATCTCTACAGCTCTTGGCAGAGCACAAAATGATTTCTTTACTCCCTGGCTTCCAGACCAATAATTTCTCCAATATTAAAAATAAAGCGGCGCATTAATTTTGATTAGAATGTATTTATTAATAATTTCCAAACTCACCGTGTTTGACAAATTTTTTCAGTATTATCTAAAAGAATATTTTTAGCTATGTTATATTATTGACTTTTTTAAAAACGGGAAATGACATCTAGACTTTTTCTTCATAATTTTGACTCGTTAACTATTTCAAATTTGTTAGTATATTTAACATTAAATTGAATATTTCTTATTTATACCAGATCAAAAAAATATTAAACTGTTTTAATATATTTATGGTAAATATTTTTGTCTTGAAAATTGATATTTGAACATGAAATGACTTTTCCCATTGACTTCAATTTGCAAACTAACGCTTTAAAATTTATACAATTAAGGATTTTCGTTGCTTTAATAAAAAACTCGAAGTGTATAAAATAGACCGATTTATTATAAAATAAGCTCTAAGAAACTGAGAACTAAATACCGTGAGCAATATTACCGGCAGTTTCAACTTTTTCGTCTATAAAAATCCAGATTAAATTTTATTTATTTTTTATTTTCTAATAGAACATTTTATTCTAAACGCGCGTCGTGTCTAAATATTAAATAGTTAGTTATATTTATATTAGCAACTAAACTGAAATAACATTTTTAACACCTGACTAAAAAGCTTTTCTTAAATTAAACAGTACAAACTTTTATAATCGTCATAGTATTACAATTGTTGGCAGTTTTCGTATCTTAAAATAGAGTTAGTAGATTTTGGGAATCAATTTGACGTAGGTAAGTTATAATAAGATATAATACAGAATGTTTCAAAATGAGAGAAATTTTGAAGGACTATTCCTTGTCGAAAATTAATGGGGGTTTATATAAACATATACTTTAACATTGTAAAATCACTTTTACACGTGGATCTGTTAACTTTTGATAAATAAAAATCTTTCACAATTTGTTCATAACATATAATCGAAATAGTATAATAATTTTTATCAAAATCATTCTTTATTAAAGTTAATCAAATATCTTGATAAAAACAGATAAAACTGATATTTCTTTACTGATTTCACGATTGGGTCACAAAGCCCAAGTTTTAAAGTCTAAAAAAAATTTGGAGGTCAAACTTTTTTTGCTAATTACTGTAGAAATATTACTTGAATGTTAGAAAAAAAACAAAAAATTAGAATACATTTCTAGTAACTTAGATATATTTTGATGCGAGTCGTAAAACAGTCTTCATATTAGTCCGTCTTCTGATTACCGAGGCTATCATCATAGTTTTATGAATCGGTACCGTTGTAAAGTTAGGTACCTGTCCTTTCAGAAGATAGGAATATTATTACTTTAAAGCTTATTAATTCTGAAAAAATGATATCAAAATCGATATAAAGAAATAGTTGTGTGACGTTCTACAGTAATGTTTTACTAAATTTTGCGGTGCCTAATAAGATTAAAATTTTCTTTAAATTCGCAATTAGATTGCACCGAAAGTCACCAAAATTGACGAAAAAATATGCACTCTACATTACATTATACAGAGTGTATTTTTCGTCAATTTTTGTGACTTCCGATGCACTACAATCATGAATATCTTATACTTCACAGTATAATTTAATTTAAACAATGTCATTTTTAAAATTACTATATTTATATCTAAAAAAATCTAGAAAATCGTAACTTGGTATGTAGTTGTTAGTTTTCAACAAAAATTGCTGGGATTAATGCTGGGTCGCCGAAAACGTTGTCAGGAAATCTAATTTGCGAATGATTTTAGATTGCGACCATTTTCTCCATAAGAATAATAACTGATCGATTGTACGACATTTTTATTAAACTGTGTATAGCATTGATTATTGGCAATTTTCCACTTCGAAACAACATTTTTCTACGCATTTTGATCAAAATTTAGCTTGCACAATCTTTTTCTATGTAGATCAATCATTTGTTTTTGTGTGAGTACAATCTAATGTTCTACATAACAGAGTTTGATCACATTAGTTGGTTCTGCACGTATAACATATAGCTGGAACTATATGAATACAATCTAAGGTCATTGCCAAATCAAATGCTGTTTGCACCAACCATAAATCTGCCATTTACAAAATTATTATATCCGTCAGCATTTGTTTCGGGTTAAACTCAAAAACTACTAAACCGATTTTTATCGGGCTTTCACAATATTTACAGTAGTAAAGAACTGATATTAACTCGAAGTCTGTCATAAAATAATGAAAATCTAATTTTAACTACTAAAGTTTTTTTAAATACATTTTCATTTATTAACGGAATGTTCGGGGCTTTGAAATATTTCGTTAATATTTGAATAAAAATAAACCTAAAATAAATTCTGAACAAAAAATCAATCATCATGTTTCAAATATAATATGTAAATAACACATAAGTTTTTTTCGATAATTTGATATCATTTTTCAGGTTCAGAATCAGAAATTAAACGTTTAATTCCGTAAATTAGTAAAAGAAATTGGAAAATGTTGAAATCAGTTTTCATTGAAAGCACTAATCTCGCTTGTTTCTTTAACATACTTTTTGAAAAAAAAACAGAGATAAGAAATATAGTTTCTTTTTCCGATAATAGAAATTCGATACGGAAAAATGTCAAGAAAAAACTAATATGTTATGTATTTCATTTTTTTGATATGTGTAACGTATCGTAGAGTTGTTAATAACTCATGATGGTAAAAGAGGACTGTTATAAGTTTGAAGCCTTTGTCTGTTTCGCTGCGGCATCGTGTAAATCCAGAATAGATGAACCGATTTCAATGCAGTGTTTTTGAAAACTGGTATTTGCGAGTTGACTCTTAGCCATGTTTGATTCAAATCGGTTCAGCCGTTTCCAAGATCTTCAGTTCTCATCACAGTTTGTGTTGAAAACGCGACCACTCTTACAGTTAGAAAATTCGAGGTTGAGCTCAAATATTCAGTTTTTGATTAGTTAGTTTAAAAATATGAAATAAAAAAATTTAAAAATCTTCGACACAAAAATGTAAGTAGTAATTTCTACTATATTTGGCGCGACATAATGTCTATTTCTTCGTTTGGACGAAATATTTAATTATTAAGTGCATTGGTAATCGCTGCAAAATGATAAAATACAATATTTCAGGGGTTCTAGACGCATTTATGAATAAATATTTAATCCAAACGTCGAAATAGTAACTGCGCTGGACCAGATATAGTAGAACTGACGTATTTCTTACTTTTTAACTTTTTTACGTGGAGAATATTTTTGAACTTATATTTTATTGCAAATACCTATCTGGATTCACTAACATTTTTATACTAATTAATAACATCAATTGTTTAGTTGTTTAACAGTTTCAATTTTAACTGGATAATTCTGGATACTGAATTTTTAAGCATTTTACGAAATTCGGGTTTTCGTACTTAAGCTATTAAAATTGAACGTAATTTCGGAAGTCAAACTGACTTTATATTTTTTTACACCTACTTTTTTTAACAATTCGTATAACATTTATACACAATTTTTTTAAGGTGTTAAAACAATAAGATTTAACATAACTGTAGCTAGAGACATCATTTTATCTACTACAGCATCGCTATCACAATATGGTTTTTTTTTTAGAATTTAGAAAACATGGATTCTGGTAATCATACTAGCAACTCATGAGACACAAGAAATGTTTACCTCACGTAAAAGTGCCTTGTCATTTGGTAATTAGAAAAAATAACGCGCTCACTATGTTAGTACGGACCAGAAAAACCTGTTTGTGAAGGTACCCATATTAAACATAGTAGCGCATATTAAACCAGCATCTGCAACCAGCAACGACAGTCAGTCGGTCGTCTGCAATTGCTTTCTAACAGTGCTGGACCAGTCTGATGTGCTAGTGATGTGACGTTTTCATTAATTAATTTTCAATATATAGTGAATTCAAAACCTTCTTTTTTCCCTGTTTGTAGATGCTAATGATCTAGTCTCTGCTATACTCAGTGCCGGATTAAGCCAGCGCGGGGCCTGTAGCAAATTCTGTCAAGGGGCCCTTGGTTTGCTTTAGGTTCTCAAGTTTAGGGTATTAAATAGAACAAAACTGTTACAAATAAACTTTTCTGGATTTAATATGGGCAAATTTAGAGATAATACTTTCAATATCGACTTCTTTAAGCAAATGAATCGATATTTTATAATAAATCAACCAACCACAGTAGATTGGATCGTGACTGAGTTAATAAAATTTAAATAGTTCGCCTGTTTTCTCGAAATACTTATAATCGATATTATATTAAAATCGATTAAAAAAGTACAATCTCGGCTACGTAAACTCGCAAAATAAATGTATACCTATATAAACAATAAAAATCTGGCCGCTTGAAGGGTAGAAATGTGGTATAGATGCTAGTCTAAATATATCGATTATAATTAAATATTAGAACATTAACGGTAAAAAGTTCGCAAAATACCTACTTATTTTTACGATTTAACGTGACGAAATCGAGTTTTAGATTTTCAAGTGGAAGTGAGGCATAGCCTAAGCGCTTCGCGTTTAAGGCATGCAAAATATTTTACGCTCCTATCTAAATTAATATTTTTTTATTACGGTCAGACAGGCGTTGGAGCGCGGGGCCCCCAAATTCGCGGGGCCCGTAGCATTTGCTACTCTTGCTACGTGGCTAATCCGGCACCGGCTATACTTATTACAAAACTCAATTTTACGTTGGAACCGTAAAAATATTATCGTATTTTCAAAAAGAATAATAACAATCAACAACAATTTATAAGTACAATATTTCTTTTTTACACTTTAGACAATATATATTTTTTACATCGGTATTATAAATAAATTATGTATCTTCCGTAAACTGTTATTCTTGTATATAATACATACATACGAGTAAAACTCTTGAATAGTTTCGAATAAATTCGAGCAATAAAAAATAAAATTTACCTACATTCATATAAATCAGCCATTAGTTATGTTCGTGGGCACTGTTACTAATCAAAGTTTTTGTTTCAATGGGGTGGGGGAACAAATTTTTAAAATTAAAACTTTCTATCAAAAAATAGACCTTATACAACCTACCTCCCTGGGTTTTTAGGAGGAACTTGTCCTATCATATCGTATGTATAAGATTTACACAACGTCGTTAGAGCTGTTGTCTAGAAAATATATTTTCTAGTTTTTTTTATTCTATTGATATCTGTTTTTACTATACGTTTTTCACATTTGAGATAGGACCAATTTAGCAATTTTGTCTACAACAGTGACCGTTCTGAACACGCATGCAAAATTTGAGCAAAGTCAACACAATGGTCTGGACTCGTAGATATGAAAGAGGAAATTTTTAAAAAGCATTTTTTTGGACTCGGAAGACTTAAAACCTCTGAATTTATCACAATTTCAATCACACGTATATATAAGAAAGTAAAATCTCATATTTCAGTAATTAACGTGATAAGAATTGATGATTAAATCAATAACTGGTTAGTTGTATGTCGTTATAATTTAAAATGCATAATCACCAGTGCAGTGGTTCCAAAATTCTTCTGTAATAACTTAAAATACTTTAACACCCAGAAGAAGTATCCCCTCCCTCCATAAACGGCGCCCAGAAAAATATTTTTAATAGCTAATATTGTTTCCTCTCATTGAAATGCTCATACGGCGCTCAGAGCGTGCTGGGTAATGTTGAAATAAGGAAACTGGATCGGCTGTACTTGAGGAAGATGGTGGTGGATATCTCCAACGCCATGGCCTTGACAATAAATGACCATCCGTCGAAGCACGTCCTCGGAACGGTCCTGGTATAAGTGGATCATTAGTTCCAGGACTTGATGCTTCACTGTTGTCTTTACTGCTGCTTTCTTCATCTTCTTCTTCAAGTTCCACTTCAGTCCATCGCCGACCTGGTAAAAAGAATTATTAATTATTAATGTGCCAAAATACTATTTATGTAAAATCTACTCCTCACGATCCAATTACGCAGTATGGATTCATTAGATACGTTAAAATCGTACGCAGTGCTGTTGGTTGGATCGTTTATTTGATTGGGTATTGTGCCTTTCTATTCGGTCGTGTGATTTTGGTACTACAAAACCAAAAAAATAACCTAAATAAATTTTTTAGTGTATTTAAAAATGTTATAATTTATTTAAGTTTAAAATTAGCAGGAAATTGGACAAAATTAAAATTTATAATCAATTTAGCGACGTTTCGGTTTATTTATTAAATCTTCATCACGCTTCTAAAACATACATAACAAGAAATTAAAAATAATACAATGAGTTAATAAAATTAAAACAATATAAATATACCTTGATTTATGTAGTTCAAATATTGTTATAATTTAAATTTTCGTTCGGCATGTTTACGGTTTGGAAGCAAGGCCTCATCTGACTTCCAACAAAAGTGTGGTGCAATCGCATTCGACCAAATCGTACGGCGGCGTTGGGCTTTATGATTAATGTAATGTGAACTATACTTACAATTTATCGGCACAAAGTTGGAAGAACAAAAAAATCGCATTGTATCAGGTGACACCGGTTCGTTTCTGGGTGTTCTGACGTCACTTGTTGAACGTTTCAATTTTGGGCATTTGTTGTGAACACGCCAAAATCTGCAGACGTCGCGAAATACTGACCATACCTATATTTAAATAAATATTAATTAATTAGCCAACTGATTTCACATGTTTTTATTCTCGCAACGTCATAGTCATAGGCTATGTATTTCAAATTATATATAGTATGTAACTCATTAAATTAAAACTTACTTGTTCAATACTTTCTCTAACGCTGATCTCATGGAAACAAACGCATCCTATCTCTTTGCTACGTCGTTGGCCTTCCTCTGACGTCACCATTCTGTCGTTCCATTGATCTATTTTATTACCAACTAATACTACAGGTACATCTAACGTGTCCTGAAAGGCAGAAAAAGAAATTACATTTATTTCTATAATAAATAAGATTACTTGAACTTTTAAAATTACCTTTTCTGAGTTTGAACTATATTTATTTTGATGGATTACCTTATTTAAATTAGATCCGAGACGCCTACGCTTCTTATTGTAATTAATAAGAAACTTGAGACGGTTACATTCGTCAAATGAGCATTTATCAGTTACTGAATACATTAGAATGAAGGCTTCCGCCCATCGAATATTTGATTCCAAAGTCAAACATTCAGTTTCCTGCAGAAAGAAAAAAAATTCAAAAATAAAATATTTCCACATTTAAGTCGCTCTAGGACAGTCCTGCGAGCCAAAATTGCAATATAGTGGAGTCGAAGGCCCCACTACTGTTGATGCTACCGAGTGGGGCGCAGCCCGGCGAGGTAAGGTAGTAATACTCTAGAGACGAAGGCTCTACTACTGTTATCGTTGTCGTGTTTCATCTCAATCGCGTGCGAAGCCGCGGATAGCAGCTAGTATATTATAAAAACCGACTGCAGAACATTAACTAAGGTAACGGCGAGGTAAAACCGTTGCCTCGTAACGTAATGGTAAACCCTGACTGTCGGTACCATTTTAAATATTTTGTTTTACAATTATATCAGTTTTACTTCTGTATTGTGTAGTGGAAAATACGCAGTCTCTTTTTTTCGTTAAAAAAGACAGCTACATCCTAGCTGTGAATTATACCAATGGGTGTAGAAGCCAAAAACCCGTACCTATATTAAAAAAAACTACACATCTTTATATTATATTAATATTATTCAACATACATGCGGTTGACCAGCTGTGTCCAATACTTCAAAGTAAATCATCTCGTTGTCCATTACCGTGTGATATGTGTACACCTTCTCGAGATTGGGATCGTATTCACCTATGTACCGCTTTGTGATGAACCGCACCACCATCGCTGAAATAAAAATAGGGGCATAAGCACGATTCTGCAAGTGACATTCGTGATTTATACTGATGCATGAGTTATGTAAGTGCCTACATATTTTCTACGTCTTCTGAAGTACTTTTTAGTTTTTGTTTTGAAAAACACAATCCACTTTCTAAAATAGTAATGGTCTCTGTTTTCTTATTTAGATAATTAGAAATTAAGTTGTTTTAATCGTACGCTTTGGAAAAAAAATCATGACTAAAGCTGCAAACATCATTTCTCTGTCGTGTTGTAACAAAAATCTGGCATATTATGTCATATTATGCCCGCTATATTACGGTACCGCTATCATATGCATTAAATCTTGCCATTAAAAAACGCGCTTATCTCGCTCCGTAAAGGGGTGGGGCTAAAAAAATAGACGACTATCAAAAAATTTGTACAACAAAAAATAAGTTTGACTACGAGGATTTTGGCCGCAGATGATCTGTGATTTTTTTTATATCCATGATTTAAAACTAAACTTACGTACTCTGTATGCAGTGTTGCCAGACGTCCCGATTTTTAAATTAAAATTAAATGTCCCGCGCGGGGCAGGCTCAGTCCCGCTTTTCGGGGATAACTCGACCGTGCGTAAATAATTATTCTCTTATTGTAAGTTGCAATTTGTAACACTCACTCCTCAGACTATTGTTTGAAACGCCATATTTTTCTAATGAGTAAAACTTTTGTGATTTTGATTTCTGTTTTTTTATTTTTTTTATTCAGAAGATGAATAATACTCAACTATTTAACGATAGAGTAAATCTGATTTAAAATATCATATTTTTATTAAAATACATTTTCTATGGCTATTTATTCTATCTATTGTCACGTAAACGTAATTTGAACTCAAATAAAAAGATAAATATTTAAAAACTTCTGATTATATACGTTTTTTTACTATGTCCCGCTTTCGACGAAAGAATCGCGCTTTTTTCACTCAAAAAGTTCCAAAATCCCGACTTGGCAAAAAAAATCTGGCAACGCTGTCTGTATATTTGTATTTTAAAGTTATTTAATAAATTAACATTTTTTCTTTTTTGTCCTTGGTTATTAACATAAAAAAAGATTTGTCGGGAAAAAGGACTTTTTAAGTAAACACTTATTTGTTATTTATAGCTATAAATAACAAATAAGTGTTTACTTAAAAAGTCCTTTTTCCCGACAATTCATTTTTGTGTTATTTAATAAAGTTTATGTAACTATTGCCAAAACTGTATTCACGAATGATGAGTGACTTACAAGGAAACACGTCATCAGTATCAAAAAGGGTAGACCTTTTTATAAGACAGTGACATTCATACATGAACGCATAAATCATATTTCTCTTATAACCCAGTCATGTCAAATGACATATACAAGGAAATACCATGTGTTCTACAGGTCCATTCGAATAGCTTTTCTTAGCATCATGATAATATGGATAATTTTAAAAACACTGAAAACATTTTTTCGATATCTTGAAAGTCAACGGAGATATTAAATTTTCTATACGTTCACTGATCAAAGTCTGGTATCCCATTAATAATAAGTAAATATATATTAAGTCATGAACGTAAGGTATATTTAAATATGCCAAATTTCCTAATTGACAATACATTAATTTTTACATCTATTCAACCCTTAATTCTCTGTTGCATTCATAACTTGCTTTATGATTCTTCGTAATTTAATGAAGTTACTTACTATACTGCTCAAAGTTTTTTTTTGAAATAAATTACAACGTTTAACCCCTTTTGTGATCCTTTTCAAGTTTTAAAAATTTCTCAAAATCTTCAATTTTTAAGATATTCCATCCTTGCAATTCTCCAGCGACATACCAATCTGGTTTCTATCTGTTTCACACAAAATTTCCATCAGAAATACAAAAACCAAACTAATAAATCGTAATGTATTTGCTTATAAGTCGTTTTTAGTTGTATATTATCACAGTAGCGTCGAAGTCACGTATTAAACAAAAGAATAGATACAGCCTTGAAACTAATCGGGCATGTCAAGAAAAATCTATTTACAGAAAAAAATGTTTGATGTAAAATTTTGATAGGTTCAGCAACTGTAAGATTAATTAGCATACGATTTCAACTGCGTTGTCACGTAGTGGAACAAATATGGCCCGACTGGTTTCTAGGAACGAAAACTGACGATCAATGAATGACCCTGTACATAACTGCCATGACATATGATCCAGACGACATAATATATTTCACATGTATACATTAGCAGGAATCGGTTACGACATAAACCACAGAATCCAATTTATTACGTCACAGCTATCAGTTTTCCATATTACAAGAAGAAATCGATACGGTCTACGCATGCTTCAGTTTAAGAGAATTCTTTTTCGCAAATGTCCGAAGGAACATTACCCCGAGCTTTGATATCAAATATTTTTATAGGTTTTACTCGTAACTTCGCTCGCGTTAATATCGGCTTTGATAGAAATCGTAGTAATGACGACCTTTTAATTAGTGTATAAAATTACTTCCTAAATGTTACAGAACAGCATTGATACTATATGATTTCTTAAATCTTAACGAAGGTAATATTTTCAGCCAATGCCGAAGTCTAAGCCAAGGCTTAAGGTCTTTTTTTGGTTTTCCCTTTAACACACGGACAGAAAATTGAAATTCTTGCCCTTGCGGTGTAATATACTATTCCCACTTTTTCGATCGCGTCTATCCAATCGTAGCCGAATAAAAGTCTACCTTTAGTTTTGATGGTCTAGTTTATATGGTCAGTGTGAGATTTTACATTGCTGTTAATTTTTTGTCACACATCACGAATGTTAAAGTGAGACGGAAATTTAACAGTGCTTTTAATTTTAACATTGACCATACATAATAGCGTAATAAGTTTGGGTACTAGTAAAATAATTTTGTATAGTATACCAACTTTCATTTCTGACAGCCTGTGAATATGTGTGCATTGTGACATATTATATTCATGCGTGTATTTTAAACTTGCTTGGTATGCTTTTGACATTTCTATTTATATGTTCATTCAATATTCGGTTTCAGTCATGAAAACGACCCGCGCGTTAAACTTTTGTTTGACTTCTTTGGTTTAATATATTCGAGCGGTTCTCAGTGTAAATCGTATACCAAACTAGCGCACACGTTTGGAGTATCTTTGAGAATAACTACAAGCATGTGGAGGTTCACTATTTTTCTATGGCTATAAACTATTTATAGTAGGAGAGCCCGTAACACTAAAACCCCATGGATCTCCAAAAAGGCCAGTTTTGGGTATTTGGGAAATTTTGGCAGGCTGGCGTGGACTCGATCGCGAAAAAGGGATAACTTCCGATTGTAATGTGGTATTATATTGTGCCTGAAAAAACCGGTCGTCCTATGTATCTCAGAATAGATTAATACTAACTTTATTTTAAAGTTTTTAAAGTTTTTTTTCAACAAGTCATTTTCCATCCCCTTATAGGGGGTGGAAATCAAAGGGTGGAGTTGGTTTGGGTCACTCTCCTTGAGAACTGATCCCCGGCACCTGAAAGACTGTTAACCAGGCAAAAGGCGATGTGGGGATGGCTTTTGGCCAATTCAAAGGGGTTGCCGAGGGAAAAAACTGTTTTGTCCACCACCATCGTTTTCAGCGACTTAGAAAACGGGGGAGTTTGGAGCTCTGGGAAAAAAACAGGAAAACCATGAAAAATCCCGACTCATTCACTGCACTAGAACAGTAAAATAATAAATAATAATAAATTTATTAGTCAAGTTGAAGATACAGAATGCATCTATGTGACATGTCAGAAATATAAAATACAATAGGTATATTATTAAAATATATTAAAATTTAAAATCATCGATATTATAGAGGCACGCTTCAGTCAGGATTACTTTGATTCTATTTTTAAACTTTTAAACTTTAAAAATCGGATCTACTCAACTTTTGTATTTCACAAACGATGAAAAATACTGATAAGAATCTATCTAATTTAATGATATTCCCTCCTTTTAATGAGCGTAGTTGATAATCAGGAATATTGCTTTGTCTAGTATGTTTCATCTTACAGTTTGTACAAACTAGGTATCTGAAATATGTTGGCCATATATATTATTTCACTTTGAAAAATTAATTGCAATTTCCGATAATTTACATGAAAATCAGAATCACAAACCTGAAAGCTCATTAACAGCTTCCAGGAATTAGAATACAAAGCTTAATTGATACAAGTACAGTCCCTGGCAAAATTATTATATACATATAAATATATCTTGATTTTTTTAAGAATGTTGAAAATAAAACTATTTTTATTTTCACACTACTAAGATTCTATTTTTGAGATAGTGGGAAGACCCAATCCAAAATTAAAAGATAAATTTTTTAAAAGGAAAATTCCATGTTTAAATAAACATGGAATTTTCCTTTTAAAAAATTTGTCTTTTAATTTTGGATTGGGTCTTCCCACTATCTCAAATATGGTTCTCCAAAACATTTCATCGTATCCACTCAACAAAGATTCTATTTCCCGTTTTCCTTACAACAGTTTTGATAGAAAAACCAGTTTTTTTATTTATTTGGTTCAAAAACTGAACTAAAATAATATGTTTTTTTAAACCATTTCTTGTAAATATTAAACATATCTATTGGTATTTTTTTGTGGAGAAAAATTAGTCTTGCCCTTAAGAAAAAACAACAAGTTAGCTAGTTCGTAAATACAATAATATTTTATCATTTGATATACATTTCGAGAGCAATTATCAAGAAAAACTAAACTGTTAGATTTTAATTAGATTTAGTTTAGGGTTTGCTGATGGTGGGATTGTTTTGTTTAAGAGTGACTAAATTGTTAGTTTTTCTAGTTTCCAATTACAGTGTCCTAAGTTACTGGTACAGAATAGTAATAAAGTCGGAAAATGCCAAGACAAGAGTTTGTATGTCCAAAAAAAACTGTTAAAATATACAGTATACAGAATCTATCGACGCAGTCCGTTGCTGAATTTTAAGCCATTATTTTGGCCTAATCGCATAATATTCGTTTTTTTGTACAAACAAAGCAATCTTCTAGCATTTTAATATTACTGTGTCTACTTTATATCACAAGCTACAATAAAAAGCTATAATAAAACACGTGCTGAAATAAAAATGTTATGCGTGTTAATAACATGAAAACAAAATTTTTTTATTTAATTTATTTAATACCCAACTGTGTGTTAACATAAAAAAGTTTAATGTTCGTTCTAAATTTTAATACAGTTTTCCAAAAGTTTAGAACGTGTTTACATTGTCAAATTCCCCGGACGCATAATTATGAAACGTATTTATCATACATAATTCATTCAACAAATTCAATAGATTTCAATTTGTAAACATTCGGATTTCAATATGCACAAGTGGGCAAATACTCGAATCCATTTTAATTTTGTTATTCATATTGACAGCACTAAATTAAAATGAATTATTTAACAGTTTGTAGAAAAATATTTAAAAATTAGGTATAAATAATTATGTGTATACTTACATAAGAATAAAATTACTAACAAAAAATATTACATGCAGGCGGTACAAAAGTAAATGCTAGCAGCAGAATTTGGAAGAAAAAAAGGCACTGATTTTTTTTTGACAAATGAAATTTTTTTGCCCATCAAAATATTCTTTTTGCACGACTGTATGACCTCTTATAAAATATCTGCTTTTCATGCCACAATAGCGGTAGTACAACGATCAATTTCTCACTAGTGCGTAAAGTAAAACAAAAGAATAATTTTACTAATTAAATAGTAATAACCCAGGCGACATCTTTCTGAAAGAATCGGGTGTATCCATTATTTTTATTTTTTGCCCTACGTCTCCTTGTATAGTAGGGAGTGTCCAATAATAATAATAACAAATCTTATAATTTATAATTTATTTTTTAAAGTTAGTCCGTAGCATAAAGATATACAACAGGTAATTGAAGGTCGAATGTCAGTTTATTCGGCCAAACACGGCCGGATGAATGTTCGGCTATTCACGGTTCCAATGGATAGGAAGGCTAAATAGAATCGTTTGAACTTTTAACTTTTGTATATTTTTGCCCTCATTATCCACATGACTTAACAATTAAACACGATAATTTGCTTTATTGTAGTGGGTACAGACCTTCCAAATGATTTAATTCGAATAATTTAGTATAACTATACAACTAAAATTAGAAAAACACTATTGACTCTGAGACAAAAAAGTACGGTCGTATTAATAAACTGGTGTAGGTATATTTTTATTCTGTCCTATAAAAACGTGATGAAAAATTTCGCGGAAGTACCTCTATTGCAACTAAAGCAAAAATCATAAAAAAGTAAGAAATACAGAATACAGATGGTGGATATTGATAAACAAAAGAAGATTTTAACTACTAATAATAATGAGAAATTTATTTGCGGCTATATTGTTATAATATATTATGTTATTCACTAGTTAGTGGACTCAAAGTTGCGATAAGAAATAGAATAGAATAGATATATTTGTACTGCCCTAAGTGGATACATCGTCAATTACAATATAAAATAATAGTTAATAATTACAATTAAAAAATTCATCCATGCTGTAAAAACAATGTTCGACCAGAAATACTTTTAAATTAGTTTCAAATTTTTTAAAACATTGAATGCTTCTTAAACCACAAGGAAAACACATTGGTTATTAATATATTTAATAATTAATAATAATTCATTGTTATGACTTAGGAATTGTTAGTAATTTATTTTACCTGACTTTCCAACGCCACCTTGCCCAAGAACCATCACCTTTAGCGGCTTTGGCCGAGAGTATAGACCCAATTTGCATAGCGGTGACTTGGGAGAAGTAGCATTCATGCCTTCTTTCCCGTCTTTGTCCAGTCACCCCGAAAAGGGGTTTAAACAAAGGTAACTGCTCAGGTTTGTTGATTAGTTGACGAAATTATTCTGTAAACAGTTGGAAACAACTTTAATTTTTACACTGATTCTCAAATTCGTTGTTATTTAACGTAAAAAATTAAAAATTGCAAAATTAAAAATATTTCATAAATGTTGAAACATCAATTGACTAACGGAGGTAAAAGGTAAGCACAGATAATGCTTTCCGTAAAAAATGTGTAAATTTTGAAGAAAAAAAAGTCAAAATATTAGTTCTTTGCTTTGAAATTTCACAGTTTTGACAAATGAAATAGATCTTTTTGTTATTACCGATTTCTTAAACACAGCTTCGTAATAAGTTCAAATAAGCACTATTTTGTAACAATTTCTAAGAGCGGAAGATAATATTTCAATAAAAGGACATGATAAAATTTAAATTAAAGAACATGATACAGAATTAAAAACCAAAATGAAAATTCAAAATAAAAAATTGTTTAATTGGTACAATTTGATATTTTTGCACTGTCTTCTATAAAATCATGTATAGTGTTAAAAAAAATTGTGATTTTGAACTAACGTTTGCGTTGTCTTTTTAAAGGCCTTTTATGGCACAAGAGAAAGTGATGATTGAATTTTACAAAAGAACAAGCTCAAAGCGTATATTGTAAAATCAAGTGCTATTTTTTATTAGATTACTGTTATTGAAAATATAATGTATTTTTTATCGTTTTATTATGTTGAAAATGATAGAAGTCGTACGAAGGTAAAATTTAATATTGTGAAAAAAACTTCCTAAAGAATGCTGCCGGAGGATAGCTGATGTTATTGAATTCCTTTTCTTAACTTTTCCACAAACTTTTTCTCTTTTCAATAGTGAACGTTTCTGATGCAGTATCTGTTTTAGATAGAAAAAGCATTAGATTATTTTAAATTGTCTAAACATTTTCATTAATTTGTTTGCAAACTTGATATCATTACATTTTTTTCACAAACATTTTTCTTTTTTAAAGGACTAGCTTTTACCTTTGTTCGCGTTATGCTAGACGCGCAATTGATTGAACTACTATCGAATAGTAATAACAAGGGCGTTATATGAAAAATCCCGCATAAAATAGGCCAATTCTGTATCGGTTAAAACGCGTTTTTCATATCGGTTTTCTGGCTACAGACCGCCCAGTCCGATTTAATAGCATCCTGTGGACATAAAACTATATGGCGTGGTAAAAAAGTCTTAATCGGATAAAATATCTCCCGATTGAGATAACATATGTATTTTTTTGCGTACTGGAGCATAAAAATTTTATGTTGGAAAATAAGATCGAAACAAATGCAATCGAAAACTAAGGAGGCGTCTCAAATTTTTTTTCTTGATATGTTTTGAAATTTCGGTTAATCTCAAATTGTCGAACAATCTATCAACCTAAAAAATATTATCAAACTAATAAATTACATATTTTCTGATTTCGGAATTTTGATTGTATTTACCTCGATTTTTTATACAAGTTTAATTAAAAGCTCACCAATTTATGCGCCAACTCGTAACAGACTAACAGACCTATTTTTATCATATTTGATGCCAAGTTTCAGGCTGTTATTGTGGGAAATACAGAGCTCTTCGGGCACAACAGCGTGATTAAGCTTAGTTTTAGCAGTTCTAGGCTTTTCGAATTTGAATATTTGTCCAGCATATACGCAGTTGTGTCCAAAGGGTTCTGTATAATGTCGACGCATGCTTTAGTTCAGAACTTGTCAACAAACATACCTAGTATTGTTATAAATGACAAACTTTCTGAACGTATTGTGTAGTCTTTGATTAAATGCGGCAACTGTGTGACAGGAAATATATTGCACCGTTTCACGTTTATTGCATTTACTATCTAACTTTTAAAAAGCATTTTGTGCTTTTAATTACTAACAAACTTTAACAGTGATGTTGATTACTGCATCGAATCAGGTAAATGCTGAGAATATAATGGCAAATAAATTCGTCGACATAATAATGTACATTGTACCTTATTTATACACATTGTGACGTTTCATCGTTTACCTTTCCAAACAATAATCCTTTGTTTGAAGTCAGTTGTAAAGCGAAAAGTTATTTTGTGATTATAAATTTACATCTTATTTTATTATTCATTTACTTTTTGAAAACAAATTTACGTTGAATTGACTTGAAATATAACCGACAGAAAATTCAACAGACATTTTTTTAGTTGTTTGAATATGTTTTGAAATCATATTTGTCCATTTTTTTATTCAAATGAAAAAAAAATGTTTACAACTCAACATAAAGTCTTTTTGTTCAACAAGGAAATATTTTTAATACTGTGCCACTTTTAAATTATCTAATATTGTAGTGAAAAAACTTTTAATCAGAAGTAAGGACCAATTGTATATGTGTAATCGTTTTTTATTCTACTGTCAACGTTTTGTCGATTTCCTTGACTTCTTCAAGGCTCACTTAGTTAATATTACAAATTCGTAGTTCTTCTCATTACCAATAGTAAAAATATTTCATTATATATACGAGTATACTATACACATAACTAATTTGTTCAATACATTAAAAAAGATAAAAATAATTTGTCGGGAAAAAGGACTTTTTAAGTAAAAACTCATTTGTTATTTATAGCGACGTTTCGTCCCTTGCTTGGGACTTTTACAAATTGTATTTTAAAAATTCAATTACAGTTATAAAGCTTGAAAAAGTCCCAAGCAAGGGACGAAACGTCACTATAAATAACAAAGTGTTTACTTAAAAAGTCCTTTTTCCCGACAAATCATTTTTATATTAATTACGAAGGACAAAAAAGAAAAAAGTCAACATTAAAAAAGACTAATTTATATAAATATATATATTATTTTGTATAGTAGTATGTCAAAAGATGATTTAAATAATATAGTATGTTTTATTTTTTTATACATACCACTTACGAAAAATAACTTTAAAAACGCAAAAGATTATAATGAAAAATACATTGTTTATGTATACGAAAAGTAGTTATCAATAATATTTATAACTTTTGTGAGTACGTTTGCAGTTTTGTTTAATTTTATTTCCAATCTTAATAAAAAAATAGTTGCTCACTGAAAATGTCTTTCTAATAATTGCTTTTTTAAGAAATGAAAAGTTGAATTTCAATTATGTGATTTGTGTAACTTTTAGCAAAATTGAAAAATCTTTTATTGTTATTACAAAACTTGTAGATGCACTTTTGGTGACATACTGGAAAAAATACGTAATGTATTGGCAATCAAGTCGCGTGATTTACATAACGACTTTAATCAATTTTCATCCCTTTCTGAATATATGCGATCTTAAAATCTGTAGACAAATTATTTAAAATACATTTTGCCAGAAACGGATTTAAGTTCAATGACACTATTAACATGTGAATAATATATAATTAATATTACGTTAGCGACTTTATTAAGTGAATGATAGAATATTGGACAATATGGTTACCGCGGCGTAGCAACCTCGGTTACAAAGTGTTACAGCTGAATTTAATTCATCCTGTTGTAACATACGTGGTCAGACTACCTACGTAATACGTTTTTTGCAGCGGTCCCTGTGGTGCAATTTACGTGGCGGTTTGTTTGAATTAGGATGGAACAACTATATCGGATCGAGAACACTTAGACGGAGTAAGCGTGACCCTTCTGACGTCACATGAATTCCGCAGAGAACTACCGTAATGTCTTTAGACCAGTGTCGCTGCATTTAAGGATAAAATATCTACTATATACAAATGATTTTTAAGCTCGTCGACAAATTTTTAAATATAAAAAATTGTAGATTGGACATTATATCGCATCCAAAATTATTATTATAATTCAATAATAAATCTCAAGTATTTGGATTAATAATACAAAACAGTCGTGTTATTGTTAATCTTGCTTTATTTAGTCTGACGAAGACTAAATAAAGTAGTCGAAACGTAGCAAAATTAACAATAACACGATTGTTTTGTATTATTAATCCAAATACTTGAGATTTATTATTGAATTATAATAAAAAAATGTATTTGAACATATTATAAACCGTCATAGAAAGTGATTCTAGCACTCTCTGGTGTTGGAAAATAAAAGCTGTAACAAACACAAATAATTGTATAACCAATTTCCTAACCCCTGCTTACTTGTGTCTTATCGACATTTAAAATACAGTGCTTACATGTAATTTTTCGTCCCATTTTTATTATGCGTAACAAAACTCTAAAATCTGAGAAACATCGAATGATTTGTTCAAATAATGAGAAAAAACATTAGACTAAGCGTATTTATCGACGGGGAATAAAATAAAATACGAAAACACTGCAAAGTGCGAACTAAAAATAATTTTCTAAAAATTCAAACGCCTTTGTTTTATACTATATAAATACTTAAAAAGAGTCTAATGTTATAAGGCGGGAAGGTTTGTTTATTGAATAAACTCTAGAACTACTGAACCGATTGAAAAATTATTTTGACTGTTTAAAAGCTTACTTTTCCCCAAGTGACGTATTGCGGTACATATTATTACGTTATCACAAAAGGAAGATGAGCAGCGGTCGAAAAAGCAAGTCGGGGAATTCTGAGTTAAATTGATACACGCTTGCTAAACTATAAGAAATGGAATAATCAATAAAATGATATAATATGGGAACTTCTTTGCTTTTAATTTGCTGCCAAACGAAAACATACCCGAACAAAGCCAGTGCAGGAAGCTAGTAAATAAATAAATTTAAATTGGAATTTAATTGCTTCTTTCATTTAAAATAAATAATGTTAATCTACTGTGAAATAAAACATAATTAAGCTTAGCTATCTTAATCCACACGAGCGGCTTGACAGTTATTAAGCAATGGAAAAGAATTGTGAATTAGTTTAAAAATAACAACGAGCTTTGTTGTATAATACTGGCTTCTGATAAAGCTTCAGTACCGACGCGTTTTTTAAAATAATAAAATAAAATACAAGTATTACAATTCCATAATACAAAGGTAAAAACTAAACGTTCGTTCCATATATAGTAGACACCAAAATAATAGCCAGTGATTCTTTTTTCACACTGTAATATAAACGGCATAGTTTTTATGCATGGGATGGGTATGCTTCACATTGCTTTGGTGCTCCATCAGCGTACTTCACGATGACTCACTCTCTATTATTTCAATAACAACAGTTTTGAATTTTATCACTACTCACATTTTTTCAAAATAGCAAAAGACGAAGCGTTTCATATATTTTTTTAAATTGGAATATTTTGCAGAAAAAAATGCGTTAAATACAGCTTTTAAACCCGAAGAAATACATCTGTTTCTTTTTGCTCATTGGAATCATTTTCTTTAATATTTTACGGAGATTTTTTAAAAGTTTGTTTTAGCATTCTTTTTTATGTAACTGAGATGAATCGTTTGTAGACATGTTCGGTGTACAAAGCACGTCTGGATTGTAAAATACGTAGTATCAGACGAGCTACCGATACTAAAACGGAGCCATAATCCTTACCGCAGTTGGTGCCGGCCTTAGGGCGGAAACCTATGCGCTGCTTAGCGACCCCACAGCGGTGAGGGAAACATTTTTTTTTGTGTAATTAAATACGATATTAGATTGGAATTATATTTGTATGTAGCTTAAAATTGCGTAATTGTATTAATCTATGATGTTAATTTATAATTGCAGGTAAAAATAAAGCATCTTAAAGTACTTTATATTTTGAAAAGTTTAGAACACACTGCCCTAAAAGGGACGCTTACTTAAAATTTGCCTAAGGGCGCCATATTTAGTAAAGCCAGCACTGACCGCAGTGCTATTTAACTTCCTACAAGTGTCAAGGTTCAAAGGTACAGACGCGGACATTTTTTTTAAATATTAATATTAAAAAGAGAAAAATTTTGTTGCGAGTAATCACAGAAACTACTGAACCTTGGACCCCGACAACAGTTATTTAAAAAGAAAAATAATCTGTCTTTTGGACACTTATCCAGATGAATTTTTACATATAAAATAGTCTTACAGCATACTGTATAAAAAGACATATAACATACACTTTACATCCCTAGTCTAATTTAAAGCACCACTCAATGTTTCTGTTTCTAATTTTAAAGGATTTATTATACTATGAAAGCACATTCTGTTTTCTGATGAAACCAGGGTCAGCCTTGAAATCATCAGTTTCTTGTGAACTAGTATAATCATCTATGCAATTTTGTTCAGTCGTTGAAACAAATGTTTCCTCGGAATATCAAACAGATATTGGAGATAGCAAATGTATTTTCAGATCTTCGTCATACTCGAAACGAAACATGCTTCCAATCCAATATCTTAAAAACTCGGGTCGCAGTGCCAAAATCCTGTTTACAATATAGTGTACTTGCTAATACAGGCATTCGGACTTTATCTCTTTGGTACAGATTTTTTAACATTGTTAAATTTTTAACTGTATTAATATTCAATGTCACGTTTGCGACCTTGTTATGATCGAAACATTTAAAAAGGATTTTATTAAATCAGTTTTCTCTAAACATTCAAAAATCAAGCTTTGTTATCAGAAACACATAATTTAAAATATGCTTTTTTTGTGACATATCCAAAGCATCATGGTTTTATTCAAGTTTGTCTAATTCTTCCGTACTTCCTAATATATTGTACTTACCATATTGTATTTACTTATCAATAAAATCATCTCAAATAAACAAGCAATTGCAAAGATGCTGGCAAAATAATATTAGAGATATAACAGAAAAAGTGAATGATAGATTATTTCTCATCAGGAGTTTGTCATGGACAAGCGTGTGCAATTCTTTCTTCAATACCATTTCAATACATGTTATATAAAGCAGTGTCTCTCGCGTGTGTCAATGTGTCCGCTAAAAGCACGAGAACTACTGAACGGATTTGAATTCACTTTTTAATATTCGGAATCGATAGCTTATTCCACGGGTAAGGTTAAGGCCCGGCTGCATTCAGATTAAAACCGCTATACTGAACTAACTACAAAGCTCCTTGCGTGTGTTTTTCTATGTTCGTTAAAAACACGGGCGATGCGAAACCGGGCTCCTGGTTAAAAATATAACCGAAAAACTGAGTAGTGGATTAATTCTGACTAAGACTTTGTCATGCTGTTTGTGAATCGTTTTAATAAATTATCCGCATCTATATGTTGTGAGTTATATATGCGTAAGTTGCAAGCTAACTGCGACCATCACAAACAGGCGCTTTTACAACCTTTAACTGTCATACCTTAGCTCGTGGCGTTACAAGTTGTGTACAAGAGCAGATACAAAATACGACCGCTTCAGTTAGCAATAAAACGATTCGACACAAATAGTGCCGACGGCTGTCAATGCTTTTAACGTACGCCTTGTCAGTTGCAATTAAATATTAATAACTGTGTGCTGTGTTTAATAAAGTCACAAAGATTATGTTGTCGATTATTCTGAAACCGTTTGTCAAAAAATTCAGTGAGAAGTTTTCTATGCTATTAACATACGCCTTGTCAATTACTGTTAGTAATGAACCGAAATATGTCAGTAATCATTAACGCATTGCGTAATAACATCAGCGAATTGGCTTTTGAAATACGCCCTCTTTGTCTCGACTAAATAAATAAGTAAATAGATGGAACAGTTTAAGACTTTAATGATAAACGCAATTTAAAAGCCTCTCACTAAGCATACAGGATGATCCACTTAAAGTGTTACAGAGCAGTAGCACTTCAACTATTGATGATATCCAAAAATGTTTCAGATAAATGTTATATTCTTCTAGAAGGCCGTCATACTGGAATTTTCAAATGTTATTAATTAAAGCTTGTTAGTGTATTTGCCATATGGCAACATACACTGTTGGCATCGGTCGGATGACGGGACTTAGGGGTCGGAACAAAATTTCTCGACGTTGGCACGATTTTTAAAAATGTTTATATATATATATATATATATATGTGCGGACAATAACTTTCGAACGAGTTAATTGATTTTAACTAAATTTGGCCCGCACGTTGGAATCCACTACCGCACGAACCCTATTTAAATTAGGCCTAATCGGGCCATTTTAAGGGTAGTTTTTAGGGGTTGAAAAATGTTTTTGGGCCCCAATATACCGAAAAAATTCTCCGAATCGTTTCAAAATTGAAATTTAACCCTCTGGTAATAATTAAAAAGTGTCCCTAAACTTTTAATAAAATCGGCCCTACAGGACCGGATTTAAAAATTTTACGAAAACACTACTTTGCAGATACTGAATGATTTACTGAAAGTTGTATATAATTTGGTATAGAGGTTCGATTGATAATAATATTGCAATTAAGAAAATAAATGTTTTTTAAGGGGTGTATTAAGGAGTCAAATTTTTTATTTTGCCCAAAAACCAACTTAAGTTCGCATAATAAAGCCACCCTGCCCGTATAAGTAAATACACTATATTGTCGGCAGGGTTTTGGCACTGCGACCCGGGTTTTTTTATATTCCGCTAATGAATTTTATTATGTATATGTATGATTTTATGATGTATTTTAAAATTGTATTTAATTTGACGAATCCTGCTTATTGGCTATTTCCGATAATAAATTTATTCTATTCTATTCAGTGTCATTTCCATGATAAGTGTGCACTTAAAGATCTAGACTATATTAAAAAAAGTATCGTATGTTTCTGAAATGCGTTTTTCTTGTACAGATATTTCAAACCCATTACAATTGATATGTTGCAAATACGCAGATTTGTTAATTGATACAAAAATATAAAATGGTGCTTTTCCATAGTCACAAAATACTAAAGACTGTATCTATAGTGAGTGATAACTAACATTTTTCGAATGTAACAATATGTTAAAAACGAGCGTCATCAAAAGGACGTAGTGTAGTTTGAACGCATTTTTTATTATTGAAACGCTAAAACCTATCATCGGATTAAAAATATGGCTGGGAGTTTGTTTTGAACTTTTAAAATGAGAGGCAGGAGGCTAGAACCCTCTTAGACTGGTAACGAATCGAAGAGAATATTGTTTCTATAAAAAAAAATGTTCTCTTCTACCATACGAGACACGTTACTTCCACCATTTGGTTTTAGCAAATCATTTCTATAGTTAAATAAGATGAATAAATGACAAAAGTAAATACTAATACTACTTAAGTATCGAGGAAAACATGTTTTTAATAATAAGAGTAAAAAGGAAAATGAAAAAAATAATGTAAGAAAACATGTTATGAAAAATTTTGTCGTTACAATTTTATTTTAGAAACATAATTTTCTTTTTTAGTGCTTTTATCATATTAAAATTTGAAGTATAAAATAAATGTAGACAAAGGTCGCACAATTTAGAGCTTCTGAGACATTTATCGAACTAAATATGCTTAAAAGAAAAAAAAACATGATGGCTTTAACAAAAATTTGAGACTAAAGGAATTGAATTTTTTTAAATCACTTTTCTTAATTTAATCTTTTTATGTAAAAAAATGAAAGAGATCTATATAAATAAAATAAATATAATTATAATTAAATTCAAGGTGATTATTGCATTCTGCAAAGCTAATAAAATATTTAGTTCATAATTTTACTTTTGAAAATTTGGATACTGCTTGTAAATATTTTTATTTAAGGGTAATTATTCTGAGTATAATTTTCATTTTTGTCTAAAGGAAACCTCAGTCACCGCAAATATAAAACATTTCTTGAATATCTCAGTACCTAATAAAAAACTAATTATCTCTGTTAAAATATTAAGTTAACCAAGAAACTGTCTTTGTTTTTCGTGGAAAATATATTTTATAAATTTGAATATAAAATCTTTATGTTGATTTAAAAAGAACGGTATTTGATTTTCTAAAGAAAAGAAAACGTACCCGCGTTATCAGATTTAAATCGCATTTACATATTTTATGAAACAGTCAATACAAAAATACGTCGTATATTTTAAGGGTAACGTCTTATACGATTTCGGGTCGTTTAAGACTTACGTTAAATATTTAACGATAACTAGTTTAACCAATGAAAAATAAGTCTTATAATAATCAGATATTTTTCTATAAATGTTAACGTTATATACACGCTACGGTTCTAAAAGGTTCTGAAGTTAGATGCAAATGGAGGCTTGCGCAAGTACATTCGGTTGAAAAACTACAAACTCGCGCTATATTATTATTATTTTTAATTTTTTTTAATCTAAAGGTCTAATTACTTGCATAAAGTCATCCAAAAAATTATTTTTCGTGCTTGTCTATGCAAAACTGTATTAGGCATTTTGATCAATTAACAATCTAAGAAACAACTTCACAAAAGCGTACTGGACTGTACTTTATAGCAGGAAAGCGACAAGTGACACGACAGCCAGCGATAACGTTTCTCTTTATCAAAAAATATTTTTTCTATATAAATGTTACTATTTTACTGCAATTTAACGATGGTGTCCGTACATACTTGACCCGAGCAAAGTTGAGTTCGAAGTTAACAAATAAATAAAACATCTATAGTGTCATGGTCTTATATTTTACTGTGCAACCTTTGAGTATTGCATAAGAAGTTACACTTTCTTCGAGTGTCGCAGCCCACACAATTTTTTTCAAAAGAATTGAAAATTGAGTTTTAAATTAAAGACGTCGTGGAGCGCGTGTATTTAAAATGTAATTTAGCAAGTTGAGCTGTTCAAAACTACAGAATCTTGAGATAATAAGACGGAAATGAAAAGAGATTACACAGCTTAATGGCTACTGCACTACGTTCAGTCGTCGGTTATTAAATAGAGTTAAATGAAAAGGGAAGGTTCTTGTAATGGAGCGTATTGAACAGTAGCGTCCGCACGTCAGTTTCAAAATCATCTCAACGATGCTCGATCTTCAAAAAAAGTAGCTGCGTGTAATTATGTTACGCACGTTAGAAGTTATACTTCTTTGGCGTGATTGAAGACTATTTTTTAATTTGCATGCAAATAATTTATTAACATGAAATAATGAAAACCCGGGTCGCAGAGCCAAAACCCTACCGACAATATAGAGTATTTGCTAATACAGACAGTGTTGTGGCTTTATTATGCAAACTTAAGTTGGTTTTTGGGCAAAATAAAAATTTGACTCCTTAATACACCCCTTAAAATAACATTTTTTTCTCAATTTTAAAATATTTAAAATATCTTTATCAATCGAACCTCTATCCAAATTATTTACACCTTTCAGTAAATAATTCACTATCTGCAAAGTAGTGTTTTCATAAAATTTGTAAATGCGGTCCTGTCGGGCCGATTTTATTAAAATTTTAGGGACACTTTTTGATTAATACCAGAGGGTTAAATTTCAATTTTGAAACGATTTGGAGAATTTTTTCGGTATTTTGGGGCCCAAAAACATTTTTCAACACCTAAAAACTACCCTTAAAATGGCCCGATTAGGCCCATTTTAAATAGGCTTCTTGCGGTGATAGATTTTAACACGTGGGCCAAATTTAGTTGAAATCAATTAACTCTTTCGAAAGCTATTGCCTTCCATTTGTACAGCGTCCTAGCTGACACATCGTTCAATAGATCTAAACCAAATTTTCAATTTAAAGTTTGTAGAGAATTCGTCAAAAGGTTCCTTTTTATTTTCCTTCTACTGCCTCAAATACTTTAGTAATAACTCGCGATCGATGAATCTGAGCCAAAAAGTCACCAGAATGCTTATAACATTTATTTAATCAGTGTTTACATTTAAACGAATCTAATCCAAGTGTCAGATTTCGGTACTGTTGCTCAATTGTACCTCATGTCTACGCCACTGACGTTAAAATATATTATTAGGTCTTTTCCCAGATTAAAAGATAAAATTTATTTTGAACTGATTTTAGAGCGATAATTACTTTCTTTCTTTCCGTTAATTAAGAACTTATGCTGTCAATTACATTCAGCATATACTATTTGCTATTGATTATGTGTTGGAAAGAGAATTCAGATTTATTTAAAAAAAAAGCTTCTTCCTTATTTATATAAGTATTTATATATTTATTAGTTTTTACCTTGACTTCACTTTTGATTTGGTAATTACCAATTTCTTTTTATTATATTCAGCGTACGTCAACTGACCTTAAAAATCGCGACCACTGCACTGGTAATGTATCATCTGAATTTTCAATTTGTTATAAAAAATAAGAAGTGTCTATTTAATTCCTTAAGGTATATTTTTTTTTAATATTTGCTAAATATATTAAATTTAATTAACGCAGTAGACTTTTATAAAAAGTATGACGTTTTCGTTTATTAAATCCAACAAAATTTTACATTGATACTAAATTTTAATGAATATCGTTCAACCTTTTTCTTGCATTTTTTAAATTTTCAACACAACCTTTCATATTAATAGTCCAAGCTCTAACCGTACAAAAATCTACCGTACAACACCAATAAAATTTTATTATTTATCGTTTATGTTGTCAATATCTCCAATACGGCCCAACACTAATGGATGACATTTATACAGATTATAGAGAACTATCAATTATTTACAATTAACATCACCTGGCTTGCAATTTTTTGCATACTTTGCAGACCTATCTTTTCCAAATGTTGGACATGAGGTTTGCTAGGTTGGGAAAATCGCTAGGCAGACGATGATAGTTGTGAAGAGCTGATACTTCTCTATAATAATCTTTATAAATTTCATCAAGTAGTGTTTAGTAGGATTCGAGTCACCGACAGCAAAAAATGCTTAAAAAAATGGAATAAGTCTGCTACCAAT